>OZ000470.1:15515000-17915000 GCA_963922655.1 Cardamine chenopodiifolia | reverse complement strand
TTATTGATTGATTCATTGATTGGGGAAAAAAGTGATGATTTTCTTTTGGCTCAATATGATAACCATCTCTTTTTAGGGAAGTCAAGTAATTTTTAGCAATTGACAGACAAATTAATTGACCAATTAACTAAATTTAGCTCCAATGAATTAAGTCAATTAACATAAAATATAACATCATGCTGATGGTTTGTCGAATACATAGTTGAATGTTAATTATTTAATTGCCATAGACTTCGTGCAACTAAAATCTTTAGTTATATAATTGATAGGGATAATTTTTGACCCAAAAATTAAATTGATTGGGATTTTAAAAAAATTTAAAGATATTTTTTTTAGTGACGACATGTTTGACCTCTCCACTTACACATGCTAAAAACGGGTATGAGATTACTAGACCCAAACTGAAACAATCCGAACCAAACTTGATTCACATGTCGACATCTTTGTTAATCATGTGTCAATAGGTTTAGCATATTGTTTAGAAAATTCGTTTTGCATCTTTTGATCCTAAAGTTCTTCATATCATACAATGTAAGCCATTTCAGTAGGGAAGCATTAACTATGAATTTCGTCTAGAATGATATCGGACTTAGATCTAGTTTGGCGATGAAATCATGCTCAATTGTCATCCCCATTGATTTCTCAAAATATTTTTATCTATAAAGAATTTTTCCTCATTCTTAGTATCAATAGCTAACCCCTACTACCTCGAATAACACCACTTACTAGAGTTAAATTCTGGTAGAAAGATTGCAAAGACGAATCGTTAACCACTTGTACCACTAAATTACGTTAAACTTATCAAAAATGTTATCCTTACCAGATATATATTATTTGTGGCGTTTAAAACAAGAGTTTCACGGGTTTTAGTGCATGCCTATATGAAATAATGTAAAAAGAAAAAGAAAACTGACTCATAAACCAGCAAACAAAGATCTTACTTATCACAAAACCTTAAACATTTCATATAATTATCCATACTAATTCATTATTTTATCCTATCAACTCGACACCTGTAATGTAAAGCACATCAGAACCTAAGCTTTGACAAGACATTCTATTTGTCTTTTACCATTTTTTCAATTTGGTTGCTTTCACTGTGACCAAAAACGCGTAAACTAATATACAGATTGTGAAAAAGACGAAAAGTCCAATGACTTCCGAAGAATTAAACTAAAACATAATCAACACAGCCTTAATGTGAAAACCAGCATAAATTATCAATAAACGTCTGCTTCGGTCTTAACAATTTATCCACAAAGTTGCTTTCAATTTCTCGACTTGACCCACTCTTTTGAATTTCACAACCATGACAACTCATTTTCAGACACATAAGCAGAAAACTCAAGTTTAGATATATACTAAGATATGACATATCCATACATATAATAAGTGATCTGTCTGTATATAATGTCAGAACAACCCAATAGTCAGATTTGAAAATCCATAAAAATGAGAATCGCTCGCGGTGGCTCCTCCCCTTTATCCGCATGTTTCCACCCTTCCGCCACCGCAATCCACGACGATTTACCATCATCTCTTCCATCGCCGTCAAATCCATCTTATTTCTCCGGTGATCTTCCAAATCTCACCACTACTTGTCATTATCATACTAACGTTGGCGTTTTCTTCCTCTCTTGGTCTCAAGCCTTCCTCCGCCGCTCTCTCCACCTTCATTTCTACTCTTGCGACTCCTCAAACTGTTATCTCCATTCTCTAGATTGCTACCGTTGCTCCGTGCCCTTCACTTTTCGGCTAGAAATCAAACCCTTGACCTTCTGGAGAAAGCAAGGGTCCAAGAAGATATCAAGAAAGCCCGATATTCGAGTAGTATGGGACCTGACACAAGCAAGATTTGGATCAGGACCCGACCCGGTATCTGGATTTTACGTCGCCGTTTTTGTATTCGGCGAAGTGTGTCTTCTCGTTGGCGAGGGAAACTTGAAACAGAGTCCAACGAGGCAAATCTTGGTGTCAAGAAGAGAGAATCTGTTTGGAAATAGAGTTTACAATACGAAAATCAAGATTAAGGAAAAACTAAGAAAGATTAGTATAGATGTTAAGGTTATTAACGACGATGCCAGTCTCCGGTTTAGCGTAGACGATAAGAGTGTTCTGAAGATTAAGCAGCTTCAATGGACCTTCAGAGGAAACACAAAGATTGTGATTGATGATGTGACGATACAGATATCGTGGGATGTTTACAACTGGCTGTTTGGTGACAAGGATAAGGTTAAACTGGTCCCAGCCGTGTTCTTACTCCGGTTTGAGAACCAAGAAGTGGAGAGAAACGACTTGTTGATGATGAACAAGCGTGTGAGAGACAACGTCGTTTTGCGGAAGGAGAACTCTCGAACGCCGTCATTTTGGGGGACTTCATTTGGTCATTGGTCTTCTCGTATGGCTTCCGTAATGGAGTGGTCGAGTTGTAGAGAGGAAGATGAGAGGAGCTTTGGGAATAAAAGTTGGTTCTCTTTGATTATCTACGCTTGGAGGAAGTAAAAATACACTGAAGTAAACTTTGTTCTTTTTCATTTTCTTTTTGTATAAAGTGATCATTTGGATTGTGCTTAAACATAGATCTTCCATTTTTCATTTTCCTTTTCCATTAGTTTAGTAATAGAATCGCCTTTTGTCAAAAAAAAAAAAAACTGAAAATTAGATGATTAAAGAACCACAGATTCAGTAATACTTCAATCCTTGGGAAATAATGAATATAGAATGCAACAAGACCATGACTCACAGTTTATGCAATCACATAACACATGTTGTATAGTTTTTTCAACATTCACACTTGACAAACTCAAATAAAAATTACATACGAATAAATAATAAAATTAGAGAAAGGTAACACACTTTCATGAGTCTATATGCATCCTCAATCATAACAAAAGTAGATGAACTTTGTTAAACTTCAAACACCGATATGCTTTATTGAAGAACAAACCATTTACAATGAATAATAGAAAGGCTTAATCACACATCGTGACAGCTCAATCTCGTAATCGTACATCACGATTTCATACCACAATCAACATAACCTCTACACAGTTGGAAGATTCCTATTTATACAAAAATCACAAGATTCAGTTATAACCGAAACAACCACTTACCGCGTCTTCCTCTCATCTTGAATCACTCCGATGAATTCTTCTATCTCTTCAGCTCTAAACTCTTTAACTTCACTTCACTTTACTCTTCTTCTATTTCCACGTGTCTTCCACTTATATTTGACAATTCTTCATTTAATCCCATTCTTTCTTCCTCTCACGTGCTTAATGCCTTATATACACATTCATAGGCTTATCAATACCCCCATCTTTAAAACTAAGCTTGTCCTCAAGCTTAAAATCTGGGAATTGGTGCTTAAGAACACGAATACTCTCCCAAGAATCTTCATGATCCGATAAACCTTTCCAATGCACCAATGCTTCTAATACACCCTTCTCATTATATTTAGTGTCTAATATTGATTCTGGAAGTAATACAAATCCATCAACCTCAGAATCAAGTACAAGTAAGGGATTGACCGTATGTTGAGACCCCAAAACCAACTTAAGCTGAGATACATGGAACACATTATGGATTTTCGAATCTACCGGCAATGATAATCGATAAGCCACCTTCCCTATCATTTCTAAGATCTCAAAAGGACCATAATACTTAGCGGCTAGCTTTTGGCAGAAACGCTTTGCCACTGTGTTTTGCCTATAAGGTCTTAATTTCAAATAGACCATATCCCCCACAACAAAAGTAACATCTCGACCATGTTTATCAGCATTGTTTTTCATTAGTTGTTGAGCATGTACCAAATGTGATTTAATCTGTCGCAACATTAAATCTCTTTCCTTCAACATTGCGAGCACCATCTTCTAACAAGCAATAGTCCTTTAAAATCTCCAAAATTGTGATTGCCTCATTTATCGAGTCCTCGTGTGAACCTTGTACCTCAATGAGTCCTTCCGCCACCCAATACATCGCAAGCTCCGCGACTTCGATCGAATAGTCTTCAGGAAACAAAACACAAAGGAGAAAACAAGATTTTGGCTTGGCCTCCAAAAAGTCATAGCTCAATTTCAAAGGCTGGAAGATCTTCTCTTCAATGCTTTTTATCCAAGGTACAGATCTACTTAGCTTACTCAAGGCATGATTCCAGAGCTTGACATTTTTCTTTCCCCGCATAGATGTCGCAACTGTGATGATAGCCAAAGGGAAGACACCACATTCAAGTGAAACCGCTTTTGCTATAGCTCTAATGGGTTCTGATCTTGCAACCTCCCCTGCATTTTGGCAAAGCAGTTCCCAAGCGTCTTCTTCACTTAAACAATCCACTCTAACATTAAGATCTATCCTCATGCTACGACACACCTCTAGAAATCTTGAAGTTATAATGACTTTTGAACCCTCGTGCACTTCTGCTCTTGGAATGCCTAAAAGATCTAAATCAATTGGTTTCCAAACGTCATCAAGAATGAGAAGAAAGTTTTCTTCTTTCTCAAGCCTCGCAAAGATCCGTCTTGCTAGATGCTCTTCAGTTTCTTCCATATTCGTCTCAATATCCAATCTCTTAGCAATCTGCTTCTGGAGCCTTCTTGGATCAAACTCTTTTGATACCGTAACAAATATCACCAAGCCAAATGGTTGAGTAGCAGCATTTTCGCGAAGCTTATTGTTTAGCGTCCTGATCAATGTCGTTTTCCCTACTCCTCCCATACCCCAAACACCAATCTTTTTAGCCTCCTTGCTCATTAGACCATCTGTAATTTTAGCTAACATCTTTAACGCAATCTTTTGATGAAAAATTGAGACTCCTGGAACATGTTGAACTCTTTCCAATGTAGTATCTGTTGAAAGCATGTCTAAAAGCTCTATGCCTTCTTTCTCAATCATTTGAGCGTCCTCGAGAATCTTGATGAGGTCCTTACTTAGCCTAGAGATCAAGGACGCACCACATGAAACTTGAACTTGAACTTGTGCCTCAAGTTTTGACCTTGCTTTCAAGATAACCTCTTCAACTTTTCTTTCCCACGGCATAAACTTGAGCCTCAAGGGTTTGTCTGCGCTCACCAAAGTTTCAGGGTCTTCATTCATGTTGCCTTTAAGCTTTGCCAATCTCTTTAATGAATCACTAAGAGCTTTGACGTTGGTTTTGAACCTTATAGCATTCACGACTCGTTTACATGTTGAGGCGCACATCGAAAGGACAATATCAGCGATGCTCAGAGACGCACACTCCATGGTAGAGATTTGCTTAAAGAGATGTTATAAACGAAACCAGCAAGACAGAACCAACACCAGCTCAAGAAAACCTTTGAGCTCTGCGTTAATGGAAGACGTTCGAAATCAGTGGTAAGTTAATAAATGTTTGCACTATTAACTAAAAAGAGGGCTCTGATTCTTTTTTTATCTTGTAAATAATATTATTCTTGTTGATCAATAAATTTTTCACTAAGACTCTAGTTTGTAATATTTGAGTAATCTACATTTTCTATGTATGGAATCAGATGGAGTTTAAAATTTTATCGAGAGAATTAGTCATATTTACAAATAATAAAATAGTCTATCACTCTATCTAGAGAGTGTATATAAATCAGATACCTAGTCATTTCAGAATACCAAAATCCATCCAAGATTGTTAAAATCTTAAAATAATAATATAAAATTATTAAAAATAAATTAAATAGAAAATAGCATACAAAATTGTAAATTGATTTTTAAATATTTTAGAACATATTTATTATGTACTTGTAAAATATACACAAAACTTTCAAATGTAATTTATTTTAATGATATTTTAACCAAGTATTCAATTTATTATATAATATATAAATTTTATACATGTATTTTGTTTTAAAAGTATATCTATTCAAGGAAATGACGTTAATGACCATGTGGGTGAAGAATATGATAAAAATCCCATAACCATTTCTTGGTCTCTCTCTTTCTCAATTCTATTCCTATGTGTTTCAAACAAAATTTTCAAGGCATGTCCATTTTTTTGGGTAGAATAAGGTATGTGCATTTCATAATGAGAAAAGTGTTTCGATCCGTTCTCGTATTTAATTATTTTGTTTTATATCTATTTTTTAAGCAATTCTAAAAACAGTTTAACCAGCTATTACGTGTTATATTACACTTATTGCCATTGTATTTTTATATATTCATGACCAAACAAATTAATCTCTAGAAAGATAAAAAAAATAAAAGAATTATGCAACCAAAATCCAATAAAAATCCAAACAGAATCTTTTAAATAATTATTAGTTTCTAAAAAATAAAATTGATTTTTTCTCTCCTAATAAATATAAACGAAAATTTTAAATTAATTTAAAAAAATTCAAGAAAATAATCCAAACAGAATCTTTTAAATAATTATTAGTTTCAAAAAAATAAAACTTATTTTCTCTCTCTTCTAATAAATATAAACGAAAAATTTAAAATTTAAAATTTAAAAATTGTTATCAAAAATAAAAATCTTAAATATTTATTAGTTTTCAAAAAATAAAACTTATTTTCTCTCTGCTAATAAATATAAATGTAAAATTAAAATTAATTTAAAAATTTTGTTAATCAATCAAAATAAAAAAAAGTAAAATTTGAGATTATATTATCCAAACATGTGATTTAGATACTAGCATATAGTTTAAACTTTTTCAATTAAATTATTATTTTGATCTAATTAAGTACCACGCAATTATCGGTCTCGGCGAACGTTTCACGAAACTTTTGAATGATGGCGACAAATATGTGAGTCTGGTGATTCGATTCGCCGAATTTTTCCATTTAACTAAATAAAATTTATCAAATAAACATTCTCCCGCGCTACATAGTGCGGACCACTATCTAGTTTTCATTTAAATAATTATTCGTTTAAAAATGTTAAATTTATTATAACACATATGATAACGGTTTGGATATAGAATAGGAAATCCAAATGATCTATTTGGATATTTGATAATTTTAGAAACATTAGAAATTATCTTTAACTTATCCAAAAAGTTTCAAAAGATTTCCATAATTTTCCTAAATTACCTAAACTACCCAAAATACCCTGAAGTTAAATCCTTATCCAAATTAATGAAACAAAGGATCAAACAGGAGCAGTCTAGTGAACTACCCTTTCAATACTTTTGAATACCCAAAATACTCGTCATATTCCGTCCTAATATTCGAAACGGACACCCTTAAATAAATTGCATTTATCTACAACTTTCTATTCTATTTGGTTTTATAGAATCATGTGAATAAAAATCACGTGACATGTTATTCTATGTGTTTGATATAATAACATGTTCTCACTTAGAAGAAGAGCATACTCATTTTTCGAGTTATTTATATTTGCTTTTAAATTTCAAACCAAAGCATATACAAAATATATGATTTTAATATAGTAGAGTGATAAGATTGAAATAGCTTTTAAGAAAGACAGATTAGAAAAAATGAAAGGAACCTCGTCTAGACCTTATTTTAAACAAATTTGGGAAATGGAGGTAAACCTAAAACCATCTCCATTATTGGTAAGAACTCCACGAGGGGTTCAAGTTATATCGGTAAAAGTATTTTAAGAAAGAAATTTTAAAAACTAGTTTTTAGTTAAGAACCGATTTTTAAGAAGAGTTTTTTAAAATACGATTACCGATGTAGTTTATATTTTTTTAATCTTAAGAATCTTTCTTAAAAAACTCTTAAAAACTTCCAATGGAGGTGCTCTAACGATTCAACACCTTTTGTGGAAATGTCTCGGTAACTGTCTACGTGTGCTTGCCAATCTGGCCTAAAGAAATGTCTAGAGATCCTAAATGTGTCAAACGCCACATATATGATGAGTCCGATAATCAGTTTTTTTCGGTGACCTTGTGCTTGTCTAGTATGGGCTCTCTCTCTCCTATCCCAACCCTTCCTCAGGAAAATCGCCGACTCCGTATACACTAATTACTAGAAATAATTGTCAACATCGGAAATTAGACAAGAATCTTAAGTGTTATATAAAAATATGGGACAATTAACTCATTATTAATTATTTTTGAGTTGAAAGCTGAAAATGTATTATGGTATGAGAGCTTAATCACAAGCTGTCCACCCTGATCTACTATTGGCCTAATCCAAATTTGGTCTCTCTTGATCTGTGCCTTAAAATAGCAGAGATAATAAGATAAAAGAGCCATCATTTCGAAGGGGCATATTAAAAATCATATCCCACATCAGAAATTAATAGAGATACTAAGTGGTATATAAAAATGTGAGCCAATCTATTCATTGTTTTGAGTTAGAAACATATAATCTAATATTATTTTCTATAAAGTGATGGATATTGATCAGTTTCATTCAATAGAAGCATATTAAGGCAAACTGGTACCTTTGATTCTTTGGAGAATTGAAAAAGAAAAGAAAAAAAGAAAAGAAAATTGAAGCAAACTATAGATAGAATATCTAATACATCTGTTATGCATTTTTAACTGATCTACACTCTTAACCTTTTCTTGAACTTTGCATCCGCGGTTTATCAAATCTTCCAAAAATGGATTCTACATTCTCCGTTCGCTGGACATTTTTTGATAGGAATCCGAATACTACAGTTAGACTGTTTGAACAAGAGTTTGTTATTTCTTTATTCGATTCCCGGCTAACAATTTCTGACATTCTCTAAATGGATCGAGACCTAACCTGGTTTTGAATCCACCTTAATAAGTCACTTAACCCAATCTCAGATGTTTGTCCATATAACACTTGAAAGTTGAAACCTTGAAAACTTGGTCAAAAATCTAACTTTTTGTTAATGACTAAAACGATCACAAGGAGACCGTAAGGACAACTTATTATGGTTTTGGATCGTTATAGAAGATCCCATTCTTAAAAAGACAAAAAGAAACCCACCCGTGAGATGAACGCCAAAGAGGCCAACAAGAAGGGCTAAAAGCATGTGTAGATGAGAGCTTCATAGAGTAAAGGTCAAGAATAAGGTTAGTTCTAAACCCTTTGCAAGAATGAAATGTTTCCTCAAGCTCATTCAACATTCGACCCTCAACAAGCGAGTTTAAAAACTCCACCATTCATTCCCCAAGATAACCGACTCGGATCAAAATATAAACCTCTCACTACCACTGTATAAACTGTCAAGTTCAAATGAGAGGTTCTTGTGATCTAATTGGTTTTCTTTTGGTTAGCTTATTTTCCTTGTCTTTTATCTTCTTCTTCTTTTTTTCATCTGAATTTGATATTAAAACTGTACTGAACTTTTACAAAAACTGAAAACTTCGGCTAACATAGACTAATCCGAAGAGACATAAACCCCGATCAAACGGGAAACAAAACCTTAAACAAACAACTAAAAAATGCGCTAATATGAGATTTTGATATCCACTTCTTTCCAAACTGTATTCACTAGAACGCTTCCGAGAACTGAAACAGTTAGACATTACCGAAAAACCAACAATACCCAACAAAGGTTTTTGATATTCTTGTCCTCTCTTGATGTTTGTAGACTTCAGAAAATTAGAGAACTTGTGCTTCCAAAGGTTGGCATGACGGAACGTCAGATGAGGAAAGCTAAGACCGTCAAATTTGCCGAGGCCGGCTGAGCGATAGGAGTAAAACTAAGATCCGGTTTGATGGACTCGACAACCTTGTCTTTTGTCTTGTTTCTAATTCCCTTTTTTTGTGCGAGTGTTAGTCATTTTATTATATTAAAACATTATATTATCATCCACACGGACACAAAAGTGACCACAAGGAGGGTCAATGTACTTGGAACTTTAAGAACATAGAAAATCAAATGAGAGATAAAATATACAAAATATATGAATCAGTTTCTCTTTGTACATACTTATAACCTCTCTTTCTTCTATAAGCAAATTGTACCAAGTAAAATGATCTTCACACCCCAACCTTTGAAAGCACAAGTTCTCTTGCCCATGTAATGATTAATACTTTTCTTGGCATTTTCCTCTCTCTTTTTTTGTCTTTATACTTTTCGCCCTTTTCATAAACAATAATTAAATGTTCAAATAATGATGATAAGAATCATGTCTTGACGCTTACGCTTGCTGACCTTCTTGTCTTAACCTCTAGATGCAGTAGGCTCACAACGTCTTCGATTTTTCTTAGAACCCGAAGAAGAAGATGAAGAAGAAGGTTGATTACCGGTTGATTTTGCTCGAATGTGTGATCGATGATTATCAGGTGTCGAAGAAGACGAAGAAGAAGAGAGTAAAGGACCTGATCTTGATCGGCTTCTCAGATTCTTTTTCTCACTTTCCGAAAGCTCTCCTTTTCCTACTCGTCTCACTTTTGTCTCGTTTAACCGCGGTGGTAACACACAGTTGCATAGACCCCCTACACAATTCACAAAAAAATAACCGTTTTTGCATTACTTTATGATCTTTCTTACAGCTAAACAAGCATATACAATATTTCACTTTCATCGGTTTACCTAAGCGAGCGAGTCGATTCACCCATCTAGGGATAGGTTTCTGAGTAAGTTTAACACAAACTTCATTGCAAAAATGGTTGCAATTCCTTGTGATGAGATGATACTTCTTTCCTTGATATTCTTCAGCTAGTTTCTCCATATACACTCGAACTTCTTTCGCATCGATATCTGTTTTTCCCACGGGAATTGATTTCCTAAATGTGAAACCAGGACACTTCTTTGGCTCCACTTCAAAAATACCTGTGGATGAAGATTCATGTGCTCCAAAAGCATATTCAACTCCATGAACTGCAAACATTACATAACCGACACAACGAGTCCATTACAAAAACTAGTTTCTCTATTAATCATCATATCAACAGAACATCTAAAACCAAAATTTCCATTAACTAAACAATTAAATATACAAGGCATTTTAAAAACACAATTGAAGTAAACATAACACATAGATATAGT
Source organism: Cardamine chenopodiifolia (assembly GCA_963922655.1). Taxonomy (NCBI): domain Eukaryota; kingdom Viridiplantae; phylum Streptophyta; class Magnoliopsida; order Brassicales; family Brassicaceae; genus Cardamine; species Cardamine chenopodiifolia. Next base: position 17,904,115 of record OZ000470.1, on the reverse strand, counting down.
TTCTCTATTAACTAATTACACAACGCATTCTAAACGCACAAACAGAATTTGCTATAGAAAATGATTACAACCCTCATTAAAGCTCCTAACTTTAGTATCACAAATCATAATACTCTTAAGAAAATTTGGTTTTTGCTCAACAAAACGAAGAACCTATGAACAATGAAATCAAGTTCTTATGCTCAAAATCAAAATTGAGATTTTTTGTTTATTCTAGTCAATTCACAGAAGGACCAAAGTCAATTCACAACAAATCTAAGTTTAAAAAACTAAAAACTCACTTTCTTTAGGAACCAAACAAGTAGATTCAAACAGAAAAAGCCAAACCCAGAAAATAAAATTGAGAATCGATTTGAGAGAATCATCAATTCACCTTCAACACCAGAATGAAAAACGCCAAGTCCAAGCCAATAACCATAAGCATTCATAGGTGTTAGATCGTAGACATTGAGATAAACCGGAACCGAACCGGATTGTTTCTTCCGCCTAAACGAACCACTCCAACACGACATCTCTCTCCGGCTTAATACATCACAAGATCGGAAGCTAAAGAATCGGAGATGAAACCTGAAAAGGTCAGATCTTAGATTTAAAGATTATGACTTTAAAGGTTTCTTCGTCGTTTCATCTTCTTCAAACAGTTTTTGAAGTTTCTGGGAAAGTGGCTAAAGCGGGTAAGCCTTTATGTGCTTAAGCAAAAGTGTTATGTTCTGTTTCTTTTAGCCTTTGTTTTGTCTTTCAACTTTACCACCATACGTTTCTGTTAATTCACTGTATCTGGCATTTTGTTTTAAATCCAAGCAGATATTTTTATCTATTTTGAGTCCATTCTTCCATTTGCATTTGTTTTTAGGTACTTTTGGGTAAAAGATAATAAATCTGAAAATTACTAGAGATTTTGTAATTATCTAAAAATCAATGAATCATATCAGGGATTTTTTTTGAAAATTACCCATTTTATGTTTATAAAGTTGAAAATATCATATATATTGATTTTTAAAAATAACTAATACTACTTTTTTGTCCTCATTTAACTTAATATCTTTAATAAGTAATAATAAAATTTGCAAATAAATTATTACCATTAGTTTATTTTATTTTTAAAATAAATATGAATATTATTGTTTCACATAAATACAGTGACATATGATGGTTAAGATGTAAGAGACTGGATTAGCGAAATGGAATTGTTCAAAACGATTTTATGAGAAGACAACACAGCTATGTTTATTAAAGGTTTTAGAAAAAATCTCATTAATTCCTTATGTGATTATTTATCTATATGGTCACAATTCGTAACCAAATCTATCGGTTCAATTTAATGGAAACAATAGTCATGTGTAATCCCACGAGATTTTATTTTCTTCAAATCATGTGGTTTGTTTTTAGACATATTCTAATTTTGATTGATTCAATTGTAAAATCTATGGTATTTTTTCAATCATTAAAATCTACCAAAATGTTAAATATATTTCAAAATTTTATTTAAAATAATAATTGACACTAACTTTTTGTATAAATAAAATATTTTTTTATCACAAAATAGTTAAATAATTTTATTTTTAAAATATAGATTTTTCTTACTAAGTTATTATTAAGTTTTGTGAAAGTATTTTAGGAAATTAATTCTTCAAAAAGAGTAGTTTTATACTGTTTAAAGAAAATGATACTTTTCAAATTTGTAAACATAAATAGGGTACTTTCCTAAAATTTTCTCATCATATCCCTATGAATACAAGTAAATGATTTTTAGTCTCACGAGAAGTTTCGATTTTTCTTTTAGCCATAAAAAGTTGGAGGCTCTCTTAAATTAAAAAAAAAACTTTTCAACCTATAAGCGCACCAAAAAAAGTTTATTTTCTATTCGAAACAACATAACGTTTAAATTTTGATAGTTTGCGCTTAATTAAACAAAATTCATAATTTTAAAAGAAAAATGGACGGCCGGATCTCGACTACTCTTCATTCAGATGGCAGCCTCAGGACTGCAAATTAGCAAGGTATCATCAATTAATTAAAAATTACATCTTTTAGTTTTTTTCCTTTTTTTGGTTTCTAGACATATTGAATCAAGGTATCGTTACAAGCGAACTCGCGTCGTATGAATGGACACGTGGAGGAATCGTAGAGTGGGTAAGCAGCATCCTTCACCCACCGCCCTGTGAACATATCACATCCCTCTGCATCGTGAAGAAGAGGAAGAAGAAGAAGAAGCGTTAAAACTAATGCAGAGCCATAAGAAATGGCGATATCTCTTGAACCCATTTCAACACAGGAGATAGAGAGAGAGATATTCAAATACGCATCTGGGCTTTATACATCCACGCATCTATATTATACTGAAATCAAACTAAACCAGATTTTCTAACCCAAAATTGACTCAACCTGGAATAAAAACTCTGACCCAAAATTTAACCCCAATCGAAACTATTTTTTTAAGACGTCTTTGTTATAAATTTTAGAATTTGTTTATATAGTCATTAAATAAAAAACTCCTTGATAAAAATATATATTTGTAATCTCACAATGTGAGTGAGCCAATTTTGCTAACTTATCTGTTATTTGGTTTTTTTGACGAGAAACCGTCGTAAACATGATAGTGGTAAAGTGATCCGTCCAACTGCGGATATCATTAAGTAATGGATCCATGTTTGAATTTTGAAATCGATAATTGAGAAGATCTCCCAGTACTTTGCAATTGCTTTCCACGATTATATTCCTGAAACCCCAACACCGTAGTATTGTAATGCATGCACGACAGCGAGCCCTTCTGCCTCTAACGGGTTGGTTTCTTGTTTAAGTCTTGTTGAAGCCAAAAATTTATAGGCTCCATATTCATCTAATAATATTCAACCTACACCCGTTGACTCCTTATTGTAAAAGTAGCTTCCATCAACATTGCATTTAAACAAACCTGATGTTGGAGGGGTCCCCAATGGAAGCTATTTGTTTGAGACAAAGGTTTTGAATTTATCTTTCTTTTTTACAGCCAAACACTCTGTTTGAAACAAGGACTTTCGAGTTTCTTTTTTCTTCAAAGCAGTCCACACAAACCTGAAGAATCACAGTTGTAGAAAAGGAGGTTCAAGGTCGACAATCTAGGATTTTGACGAAATTGAAGTTGCACCGGAGGAAATTCAGGCCTTGTTCGTTTAGTTGTTGCTGACGATAAAGATTAACGACCAGCGATCAAACACATCGATCAAAGACAACGATCGATGACAATTTTTGTTGTTTGTTTCGTTGTCATTTTGACTGTCAATATTTGTTGTGTAATTGGTGCGATGAATCGTTATATATTTTTTTATTCAAAATTTTAAATTTATACAACTGTATGAGATTTTATGTTTTTAAAATAAAAAATGTAAATTCTACATCTTTATAGATTTAAGATTAAAAATGTTTTATTTTAATTATATTATTTTCTTCTTTTTTACATTTTAAATACTATATTTAATATTTTTTTTACTTTATTTCATTTGATTATGTTTTTATATTTTATTTGTTTTATATTAATTTTTTTATAATACATTTTAATGATCTCAATTGTTATTCGTTTGTAGTTGCACGATTGTTCGCATAAAGTCGCTGAAAAATCCAGAGACTGAATAACCATTGTTGATCACTGCAGTTAGTTGCTGATCATTGCAAGTGTTAAACAAATAACATTTAGTCGATGTTGCTGATTACAGTCGCCAGCGATTGGCAAATAACAAACAAAACCTCAAAAGTCAAACGACAGTAGATCTCCTTTTATTTTTATCCCTGTTATCTCTCTCTTTTCGAATTCAGAATCCAAATATGAGTTTTGTTTAAATTTTTGCGATTTAACGATTCTCTTTTAGTTTAGTCTCTCATGGTTTTTGTTGAAACTTGTAAGGTTCAAAATTGTGTTAATTTTGTTGCATTGTCTCTGAAAACTAAATTTTGGTTCGTCTGTTTGCAGAGCTGAAAATGATGGAGATGATCCTAATTAATTATTTTCTTCTTACCAATAATAGTTTGCCAAATTCTTAAATATCCTACAAGTAGTCAAAGTAAATAATGAAGTCAATTAAGTAAATATTAATGAAACTATTAATTTTTTTTTTTCTTATCAATACTAGTTTACAAAATTCTTAAACATACTGCAAATAGCCAAAGTAATTTTTTTTGGGTCAACAAGTCAAAGTAAATAATGACGTCAATTAAGTAAATACTAATGAACTTACTTAATTCTACCAACACTAGTTTACAAAATTCTTAAATATATTACAAACTCAAAAATGCCCCACGCATTGGGTGTATTTGAAATTAACGTAGTAAATCTTATTTGAAAAAATCTTAATATATTATTATAGATAGATATGTTCAATTTTTTTAAAGAAAAATCTTAAGTCTTTTTTGTTAGCTTTAAGAGTTTATAAATTATATTGCTCGTTTAACTTGGTTATGTTCCAGTGTGTAGCAAGGTTGCCATTTAAGTCTGGTGGGAGTCATAGAGAAGAAACCCAAGATCCTAACAATTTTTCAATATCATAAAAGAGACGTTGGGTCATATGATGAGGGCGAAGATGCTTATGAACATTCGTCTCTCTCCATATGTGGTAGAGAGTAGTTTGGAAAATGAGCCGAAGCAAAACAAGATCCAAAATATTGTGTCTTTCCGAGTTTAAATATTGGATGGTATGGTCCCAGTCCGGAATGATGCGATTTCAAAGAAGTTTCCCACATGATTCATCCAAATAGTAAGAATAAGGGTAAGTGAAGAAAAGATGGTCTCATGTCTCACTTGGTTCCCATACAATAAACACGATTGATCAAAGCCACATGTGCGCATGCGCGATCCCGTAGACAGTCTGTTCGAATTGTTAGCCATGTGATAAATGAGAACATATGAGTAGTTTGAAGAAATCACACCAAACGGTACAAGCTTACCAGAGCTTTTCCTAGAGGTTTTAGGACCCTAGGCAAAAAGATATAGTACTCTATATGATTTAAAAATAATAATTTAAAGTTAAAATAGATGTCTTATATTATGATAATAAAGTATGAATTTTTTGAATAATAATTTTCTAAATTTTAAAACTATAAAAAAAAAGTTATGTGTGTAAAAATAATTGAAAATAAGTTATTGGTAAAATATATAAGTAAGAATAATTAAAGAGTGAATGAAAAGAAAAGTGTGGATGATAAAAAAAGAAAATAAATATGAACAATATGAACAAAGAAAATAATTTAACAAAAAAAAGATAAAAATAAAATAAACATGTATTGGCCGCAAAACTTGATTATGAACACTGTAATCTTGGAAAAAAAAACAAACGCAAAAAGCAAGATAATGTACTTGAAACCGGATGGGAAAACAATAAGATAAATACCAATAGACCACTAAGAATTTTAGACAATCAGGACCCTAAAATATAAAACAGGGCTCTGGGCAAGTGTTTTAAATCTTCCTTATTAGGCACGGCTCTGCACTTACCCACTGCCTTTTACTTCGAACCATGTAATTTGCTTCTTAATACAAATTTTTTGAAATATACACTTTGTATTTAGCCTCCATAAATGTATTTGCTCCCATAAATGTCTTTGCAAGTTGATCTCCATAAAAAATCTGGAAAGCTAAATTAGTTAGTGAAATCAAAAGGATAAGATTCGTGAAAAAGATTCATAAATTATTCAATATAGAAAATAAGTGAAATCATTTCGGCAAAATAGAATATTGTTCACTCCTCTTTTCAACAAATTTTTGTATTTTAAAATTTTTTTTGTTGGAGTTCTTGTTTCTTTTTTTAGGATATACGTTACTTGAAATTTTTTTATCCCTTCACTTTTAGTTTTATTAAGTTTATCATAAATTTGGTTTAAATCTATAAATTTATCATTTTAAATATGAATGGTTAAATCTATGATTAACATAACATGTCAATGTTGAAATTATTATTATTAAACGATCACTATGATACTTATTCAAAAATTACATACTTTGATAGTGAGCTTAAATTGCTTTTATAATATTGTGATGTAAGGTTCATAAAAACAGACGATATCATTGTTTTTAACATTTTTGACATCTTCTTGTTTCGTTATATCATCTTTTCTAAACCGGTCTTTACCAAAAAAAAAAAACTTTTTAAATTGTGAACTATATCTAAAATATTTTTAAAATATTTTCAAAATTTTAAAGGTAAATAAAAATAAATTATAAGACAGTATGCCATATCTTATTAAAAAAAAACAATTTAGACATCTTATAGCTAAAAGAAAAATTTAGACATCTCCACAAATTAACTCTAACTCAATAATTTGTAGAGAAGAGAACTGCATGTGCATCACTCTTACCTGTGCTAAGGAATGCTAAGAGCATCAGCATTGGGGGCAAACTTCTATTGGTCTCTCAAATATATTATTCTAATAGTTTTTATACAATTTATTTTTTTATTTAAAATTTAAGTTGTAAAAAAAACCTAAAATCAATCATGTTAATGCAAGTGTCAAATGAGTCTCTACCAAGATTTTCAAAGCCATTTATTTGAGGACTCATTTTATTATCTTTTTTAGAGCATTTCCATCAATGACTTTTAATAGGTTTCTTAAAAATGTAAATAATAAAAAAGAATTAAAGAGATGAGAGAGAGTGAAAGAGAGTGAGAGAGAATTTTTTAAATAAAAAACCGAGTTATAACAATAAGAAACCGTCTCTGCCACATGTTCTAATATTATTGGTCATTTTCTTTTTATTACTTAAAATTTAATTCAATAATAAAACTATATCAAAAAATAAATTATTTTACTGGTAAGAGACTCTGAAAAGTCTCTCTACGGATAAAGATGATCTTACAATCTAAATAATACAAAATATCATCAATGAACATATAACAAATTGTCACCAATAAAGACCAAAGATCATGAAACCTCCAAAGTTACCAGATGAAACGAAGAACAAACATTTCACTGGAGATGATCACAAAACCCATTGAAATTATCGCTCTCTAAATTAACGAGCCAGCACTCTTAGAGAAACATGAGATTCTCAACCTGACCAGGGAAGATAGAGACTTTACCACTATCCCGATCTTTATCCCAAAGCTTCAGATCTATGATTCTTTCTGTGTAGACTCTTCTCACGCTATTATTCTTGGAATCATAAAAGAGAACATAACCTGTTGTTTCAAACGAAGCTCTGCCAAAACAAACACACCTGCACTAGTGAAACAAAAGGCCTGCACATTGAATTCAGTCATCCAAAGATCTACAACAAATTTCTTTTCCAACCATTCATGTGTCGCTGCATCTACTAGAACACATAAATAAATTGTACAAGTAGGAGTACAAGTAGAAATTCCAATATTTCTAGAGTACCCGGAGTCGATGATAAAAAGCTTTCCCTTGTAGCTTATCAGCCTTCTAAACCTTACTTTTCCCGGTATTTTTATAAGATCAGAAGTTTCCGATCTAACATCAAAACTCATGACTGCATCTGCATTATAAATTTTCTGATCGTCGAGAAAAGCTTCATAATACAAAACACCATCGATACAAATATCAGGACGATCAAGAAAACCAAGAAAGTGAGGAGAAAAATTTTCAATCATCCTCCAAGAATTCTCCTTTCAATGTCAAAACCCAAAGCTCATGAGCTAAACCGCGTTCCATTTTAATATGGGGGCTTTTCATCATACACAACACTCTGTAATCACCATTGATAGGATCATAATCCAAGAAGTGGTACATATCTATCCTCTGAGAGTCAATCTTGGCCAAAGTAATTGATCTTCTAGTGCTAGGGTTGTATACCATGAGTTGAGAAGGAAGTCCATATCAAATCAAACCATGAACAGAAGGAGCAATTGTTGTGTATGGTTGAGAATGGCATTTCATATGGTAAGTTGCTACAGAAGATGATGATTCACCTGAAGCGATGAGAAGAAGAAATTCGTCTCGTGAGTCTTGCTCTCGAATGTGAATATGAGATTTTGGGGACGAGTCGATGACTTGATCAAGTATGATTTCATGAAGTCTTGGTTGCGACTGATGGATGCAAATTCTTTCGATACGCAGAGGAACCTCGTTAGGGTTTTAACAGGCAATCCTTTGAATATCTCCTGAATGAGATCAAGGGGAATCGGATATGATTTTTCATTGCTTGTTCTTAGATCATCGGAGATCTTCTTCTCCTCTGCAAGGTTCGCGCTCTCACTTTCCATGGCTAAGATACCAACAAACCTTATTATATGGTCGAAGAGGAGAAGAAATGAAGAATATATGAGATGGTTGTATTTTCAAAAAGTTGAAATCATATGTATAGTGAGGGAGCAAATTTTCTCTCCTTCAAAACTATTCATAGTATCCAAAAGAAAGTATCACTTTGACATTAAAGTCTAATGATATAATTAACTCATAAGCCTTTTTATTTATTACCTTTCATTTAGAAGTACATTTGGTACACGAAAAAAATAAAAATATAATAACAATAAAATAATAATTTGGTGGTAGACTTCTGCTGAATTTGTTATGCGATATGTCGATTATCCGTATTTGTGGAAATGATTGAGGATGTTGAGGAGAATAGATTGAACCATGGAATCTGTTTGATCGTAGGAAAATGACTTGTAGTTTCGGTAGGTCCTTGAGCCAAAAGGAAAGGTGTCCTTGATCTATCGCACAACAATTTTGGTTCGGGACGAGTAAGTGACAGAGAAAAAAGAGTGCTAACAAAGAAGCTGGAGAGAAAGACACAACACAAGAAACAGGAGATGGAGAAAACAGGCAAACACGGTTTCACCATCGGAAAAACAAAAGAAGAGATTGAAGAAGAAATTTGATATGTATGATTTGGTTTTGCAGCCAAATCACTTTTGACAATATGTAACGATGATAAGATTCAAAGTCACATTGTTTGACTCTAAAATGGTGGAAGTTTCGACTTTGGACAAGATCGATAGCTACTAAGGACAAAGTATGGACCAACACGATATTTAATTGTATTCCGAAGTCACTGGTCCTCGTAATAAATACAAATAAGATATTTCCACAATCTAGTTGGAGAAATGTAACAACCAATTAGTAAATCAAACCAGTTTGAATTGTTGGTTTTAAGTTTGAAAATAAATATCTTCCAACCTAGGTTCCTATAGAAATTATCTTATGTAATCACGAGGTTAATATATCGTATTTGAAAAATATGCGGAACAGGGACCTCATTGTGTTCAAGAAGAATTTATGAAGGTGTGATTTGGGACTTGTTTTTTATATTATTTTTTGTACTCAAGATAAAAATTTGATGATATGTTGAGTAGGTGAGCAAGATTAGATAAAAATTTCTGATAGAAAGCATCCATGGCGTGTCTGAGAATTGGTCCATGAAACAAACCAATTCGTGAAAGTCACAAAAACCGAAATATCTGGCTCCCCTGCATCAGCTCTTGTTAAGGAACCAAGAACATCTATGGTGGTGCCCGCAAACCTCTGTGGCTGCGACCAGGGCACCAAGTGATATGGTTGAAGGAGATAGGGGTACTACTGTTACTACGACACATTGAATGAAAAGTTGAGGATATATTTTGACAGGTACAAACTAATATGAACTACACATGAAGTACCATATTTGTCCATAAATTCTTTCAATACAAAATATATTTCGTGTTTCTTAATTTCATAATGACAAATTGAGAATATGTTATGACATCTGGTTCCAAGAAGAGTGTCCCAAGTGGATGTAGGGCTATGATTGGTCAAGTTTCTGGTGGAGGAAGAACTGAGAAGGTTGGTCTTATTACTGCAAGGACTGGTTCTCTCAGAGGTCAAGCTGCTGTTTCAGCTGCGAAGGCCGACTAGAGTTGTTATAAAATCCTTGTGATTTTTGTGATAATCTTTCTCTTCTCTCGAAAAAGTTTATTTATTGCAAAATTTCATCACAACAGATTTTAGTGAACCAAGCTAAACCGGATATTAAGTTGTATGTTTTAATGGGTTAAAGTACTAAACAAATAGAGATAATGTCACCAATTCTCGCCCAGTTAATATGGTAATGACTCAGCATGGTAAGTCTCATGCATGCTTAGACCACTTCCTAGGTCCATTTTTTTTTAACCCCGCTCTGATAACATTTGTTGAATTCTGCAAGCCCAAGTCAATTCTATATTAATACTATATTATCCTTTTTATGGCAAATGGCTAACCAACACTTATTTATTTTTTAGGCTTCTTTCCAAAAGATCTTATACTAATTAGAAATTGATTTGAGTTATATATTATATAGTTATTTTCTAATTTTCTATGTGCGACATTAGTTTATATTCCAACAATTAGAATCATTTAATCTTTTTTGTTAAAAAAGGCCATAGGCCAGTGTTTCTAGATTTTTCACTAAAACATTGATGTAACGAGATATTTAGATAATTCCTGCAATAATGATAATTATGATGATCTGCAAAGAGAGCGACTTCAATGATTAATTAATAGTATAGACAATAAATAAATAAGAATATCAATGGCACCTTAACTCTTTCTCTTCTTCTCTATGGCATCCCTAACTACTCTTAGAAGTTTCCTTTTTGATGAGGTTCTTGTTTTAAAAGTTATGGTTGTAATGTCTTTTTGAAATGTTATTTGTACTCATTCTTTTATTTATTCAAGAACCGTTACCAAACAAAAAAAGGTATATCAATGATTATTGAGGTGTCAAACACTTTGGAGATTTTTAATTTAATTTTTTATTGAAAAGAAACGCCAAAAAATCTTATATATAAAGATAGGAAACGATTAGGAAGCACCCGAACAGAAAGCAGATCAATGATTATTGTGCAAGACAAGATTCATTCAATTTAGTCTGATTCTATCTTGTGATGACGTTTTGTCTAGTAAGATTATGTTAAGCTAAGTACCTTTCTGTGCAATTAACATCAACAAAAAAAATTATCACAAAAAATTAACATCAACAAAACACTAAACAGTCAAACGAATTGTTTAATGGGAGTATGGGACCTTGGCTCAGGTTATATACTTGGAATTGTGGTTTTGGAAAATTTTTAATAAAATAAACTGAATTTTACGAGAGAAGAAAATGATATAATAGTATGGATCTCATTAGGGAAATAAGTTCGGTTTTTTAATTTCATAAAAATATACCAATTATTTATTAATTTTGTTAAAATTTATGATTTTTTTGAATATCCAGAAAAATACATGAATTATATTTTTTTTTATTATAATATACAAACTTTTAAACTGTATTTATTTGTACCCACTAGTTGACGCAAAATAACATCCATTAATTTTAAAAGAAAATTCATTAAAATAAAATATATCCTGGTAAAATATTTTTCTCAAACTCCAAAACTGATATATATATATATATATATGTATATGTGAATAAAATAATTGGTCTATTTTACATAATTTTCGCTACAATTTATCGTTGGTTTTCCTATAAATATCAACATATACTTTTGGGTTGTTTCTTCAATCTTCAAAGGTTCTAAGTTTCTTTTTAGGAGAAGTATATGTACTCAAACATCCTCAAGGACCTCAACCAAAGAGACCTAATTAGTCGCCGAGGATTTATGAAGCATATGTTGGCATGATTAGCACGGTGTGTGTCTGCCTCTTCGACTTAAATAATTATATTTTGGTCCTTAACATCTGTGTACCAAACTTATTTATAACGTATCAATATACCACACTGTTTATTGTTCAGTATGGTTAATTATCGACTCCAGTATAAGTCTATAATGACATAGATCCCATTTCATAATCCCCGGATTCGGATCCAAATCCTGCATCAGCATAGAGGAATTTATCACCTTGGTAACAGTATTACCAGATCAAATTGTAAATTTGAACCATGTCCTCATGCTCACACACACACACTCAAATCACAAATCCATTCTCTCGATCGTATACAACCCTAACCTCTATATATAAACACATACGCGCACACACACACAAACCAATTTCCAAACTTTTCTTCCGTTCATTTTCGAAGTTAGACTAGTGAATAATACTAAATCATTGGGATCTTGTTTTGCATCCACCAAACATGAAGGCTAGCTGAGAATGTGGATGGGACCCAACCCAAAGAGATCATCTTTTCTTTCATCGCTGGCCAACTTCTAATAAACTTCCTCAAGACTTATAAATCCACTTACTTTAGTGTATACATTGAATAATATATAATTATTACAATAAATAAATTAGCTTATGTTTGTAGACTATATGATTGATAAACAAGGTGTTTTATACAATTTAATTCGGTCCAAATAACTTAACTGGACTATATGATTAATGAACAACAAACTGTTTTATACAATCTTAGGACCAGTAGGTTTAAAATTTGATATCCTCATTCAAATAATATAGGAGTTTATAAGAATGGAAAAATACCATTAAAACCCTCTAACTATTTACAATTTTCCAACTTAAACCTTTAACTTTTCGGTTTCCACTTCAAACTTTCAATTAAATTATTTTTTTAAAACAAACTTTCAAAGAGACTCACTATTCATCCATGACCATATTGCCCCGAATAACACAAAGTCGCTCCAATAGGTACGGCTATCTCTTCAAGAGAATCAAACCCCATTCGAAAAGTATCCTCTCCCCTCTTCATTTCGTCGTATCCATCTAATTCGACAAAGAGCTTTACCCCTGCTCCATCAAAAGATTTCTCTCCTCAGAAAATTTTGACCAAACATCAGACTGTGCCTTACACCGTTTCCAGTTATGACCTAGAACAAAATCACCACAATCTCCAGAACCAACTCTCCGTCCAATTACGATGACCCTTCTGACTTAAGCGTCGAATAGTCTTCGGAAAGACACAAATTTCATATTTTTTTGTGGGCCACCCTAACCATATTGATGATGCAGGTGCAACGTCCGACAGTCCGGATACCGTGAAAAGAGTAAGAATGGAGTCTCCATTCGGACGAATAATATGTTCATTTCTCTGCGGACGTGTCTTTCACCCTGCACTCGTCAGCTATACCCAGAGCCGTGTCTACGTTCCAAGAGATCAAAAGCGCATTTTTAAATTAATTTTTTTTGTAAAATTATACAATTTAAAAGACAATAATTATACATAATTGTTTTGAAAGATTTAAAACTAAATTATTCTTTAATTTTCAGAATTTTTTATTTTTATTTATATTATGTAGTTGTATATCAATAATTTTCAATATGTAATTTTGTCGTATTTCTTTAATATTTTGTATATGTTCGTGTGTTTTGCCGGCGATTTTACTATATTTTTGCCAACGATAATTGATTTCTTCTCTTAACACTACTGGTTGGGTTTGTATTGTGTGTTGTTGTACTGTGTATTGTGTACTATTTACAGCCATCAAAACAGTTTTGCACAAGAGTAACAAAATTGTTGGAGACATAATGAAATCATCTCTTGTCACCATAGAGTTTTTGTCCGACAGTCATCATGCTGATGTTGTTGTTGGTGTTGGTTGTTATGATCTCCACCGATGGGGTAAAATTTACCAAAATCAATTATCTTAGGATTTAAAAACGGTTTGTAACTTGGGATTCTGAATTAAAGAATACGACATTAACCATGTATAATAGTTTGGTATATTAGATTGACAGGAAATGAGTCGTATTTTCCTCTGATTTTTCTTTGTGATAGTTTTATGTCTCTCTTCATAGAATATGAGTCCAGCGAAGTCATCAATTGTGGTGTTTCTGCTGGTTTTTTCTGTTGGTTTGTCAAAATCTAGGCGAAAGACAAATTCATACAGAAACAATCATTGGTAGTGGAGTTTAATGTTCTCATGCAGTTGTATTTTGAGATTTGCAGAATTCTTATAGTGTGTCATAGTTGGGTGATAGGCAATAATCGCAATGATGGAGTTCAGATATGGAGAAGGAACATAACAGATTTGTTAGCGAGTAAATCTGAAGAAGTAGCATCGTCAATTTTGCTTTTTATGTTGTATCGTTTTTTATTTTTTTTGTTTAGAGTATATAGATATGAATGATATTTCTATAAGTTTGTAAATTTTTAAAAAAATTTATATATTATGCATTTATCTAATGTAAAAGCAAAAGTATACCAATAATACGATGTGTAACTATAATAAAAATGAATTCATAAATGAAAAAAAATCAATGTTCAAAACTCGATATGAACCAACATAACAACTAATATTTTTACTAATAAAGACCCTATTTTTTGCTTTAAAATGAGAGGGCGTAGACAAATGCCTTATTTTTAAAAGGATGTGCATGCCTCTGGCTGTTCCTAGCAAATGAAAACTCCTACCCAAAAAAAAATATTCAACCGTACATATGACCTTAAAACTCACCCTAACAGATATACATATATGCAAATATATATAAGAATTTTGCGTAAGAGTTTTCTTTTGCCAAAAAGGGAAAAAAAAGAAATTTAATGAAATGTTACTATCATGTTGTAAATTGGAGAGTGAAGTTGGACGACTTTGGAGAGCGGATGCTTAAAAAGTAACAATGATAGGGGATGATGAATCATATGATGATTGTGATAAGGATTAAAAAATTAAAAAATTAAAAGGTATTTGTTACAAACCAAAGCTTGTAAGCTAAAATGGTAACAATTATGCACTTTCTATGTGCACCATAAGGGCATGGCCCATCATCCATATATATGATATAGTCTAAAGATAAATATTTTGATGTAAATTAAAAGAGACGAAATGCAAACTCCTACCCTTTTTGTTAATTGTGAAGTCCTATCTAAATTTAAATTCTCTCAAACAGGTTCATTTAGGCTCTGTTTATTTTCTTTACTCTCCTAAAAATGATAAAACCTCATCATTTTAAACTTTTAAGTTGAAAGAAATCGAAGTAAAAAAGATGTTAAAAGAAATCGAAGACAAAAGGAAATTTTCTTTTTAAAGAAATCAATGTCAAAGTTATCTTGATTTCCAGATTTTCTTTTCTTAAAATAGAAATATTGTCGTTGACGTAAATTTTAGTAAACGAATTTTAATTATTTTTTCTTTTTGGTCAAACGAATTTTAGTTTATATAATTATTATAAGAACCGATTTAGTCTGCCACTGTAAGCGTTGATGCACGCTCACGCGTGTAACGCACTTCCCAACCTCGAGCATGCTCTCTCTAAAGCCCGTCCCATTTTTTCTAGTCCAAAATATTGTTTAGTCAACTAATCCAATACAATTTCAAAATAGTCGTCGAAAGTAATATTTGAAAGTTGAAACCATGCTCCAATTTCTATTTACTTGTAATAAATTCTGGTCATGGAAAACAATATCCAAAGGTGTGATTGTGTAAAACTTAAATATCTTCAAATATCACCTATAATATATATATTTTTTTCAAGTACTTCAATTATTATTAAGAAGGCGTTTAGAATGGCCAAAATTTCTAGAATTCGTCGTGAGAAGTTTTCTACAATTGATTAAGAATACATCCTTTTTAACCATACATTAACTAAAATAGTATTCTTTGATTCACTGTCCAAAGAAAATAAAAATGTTTACACAACAAAATTTAGAATACTTTGATATAGATATTCTGATAATAGTCGATATTAAACTTCTGAGCAATTAAAAAAATAAGAAAAAAAGATTTTCGAAGTAAACCAATCTCATCAAAAAAACATTGGAGAAAACGCATAAATCGTTAGAGGACTATCTATTAATGCTATCTTTGCACCATCTGTCTAACAACACTGACAATCTCTCAGCTGGCAAAAATAGTCTTTATAGCGTAAAATAAAACTCAATTTCGAGTGCAAAAACATTAGGTTCTTTTTTGACATTTTGCTTTTAGAAAAACTAGAGCTTTGTTCGTTTGGCAGTTTAATTTTCTGTGGCTGCGATATGTGGTTAAATGATATTTGCTTATCAGTTACAGTTTCATGCGACCAAACGCTATGGTAGATACACATTGTTGCGTTATAAATTTTCAGCCGTTGAAAAAATTTGATAGTATGTCTGGTACTGTTGCATTTGATATTATTGCAGATGCGATTATAGTGAATTTCTATTCGTTTATCTGACACAAATAATTACAGTGTTTGGTTGCAGGTCGTAAACCACAGCTACAACCGGAATTGCTTACAATTATCAAACAAACATTATCTATATAATCTCTCCACCTGCGTGTAAATTCATTCTAGACCTAAAGTGGAAATCTAGATGTACACTTTTTTGAGCTTGATTGGGGTTTCGTCCATGCTGAATTCTCGCTAATAGTGTAATTTAAAATATCAGAAGGTTATGGAATAGTACTTTGGAACACATTTTGATTTTAATTTACATTTCCATATGTACTGCATAATCTATAGGAAACTATTATATTTTTCATTCTCTCCTTAACAAGAGTGAAGTCGGCAAATGATACAAACTCACTTAAAATTATCAAAATAGGTATTTTAGTTTATATATATATATATATTTAACATCGCCATATTTATAAAATCTAAAATGTTACAACACTCGTTTAAGTAATCGGTATAAATTCGAAACAAATGCTATGGAAAGTATTTATAATGATTGGAATTATGGAAATAATTAAATTTCATTTGTCCGTTTAAAAGTTGGACAATGGTATTAGATTAAACCAGAATCAATTTGTATCTTTAACAATAATTATGCGATATAAATGATAGTAAGCCAAATCTCCAACTTAAAACACTTTCCCATCTCTAACAGATTTATCTTTAAATTTCCCCTTTCAAATAACACCTATTTCATTTTATCAAAAAATAAATATAAAAATAAAACCTATTTCAATAACTGTTTTTAACACAATTAAACTGCAATTTTTTTTAGTGTTTTACCTCTACACCCTACACTAGAGAGAGTGATAATGAGTACTAATACTAATTCTGTCTGGTTCAGTAACTAAACCAATGTACAATATATGGTTATTATTCTGGTCCTGCAAGTTTTTGGGTAGGTAACAAGTTTTTGGGTTGAAACCAAACCGGAACTACTCCTAAGTTAACTGGAAATGGCCACTTACAGTTAAGAATTCTGATTCAATTTAGACCGGTTTTGGAAACTCACCAGTCACCACACTTCAACTTGTTTCGGTTTATTTTAGGTTTAATTTCGGTTCAATTTACTAATTTCTTCTAATCGAATGTATTTTCCGGTTTGGTTACAAAAACAAACCAAACTTTTATATTTGGTTAAGTTTCAAAGATTCTTTTTAAATTTCCCAGGAAAATGTTATTTTTTCTAATGGAAAAAATAAGATTAGACCATATTAGAAAAAATAACATTAGACCAAAAATGGTAAAAGAAGAAAATAAAAAAACTTTGCAGAAAAAGTAGATTGGCTAGTCTTGAAAATGATCAACACATCAGTTTTGAATAGCCATTTATAGATATAGCTTAATAGCTAAAATAAGATTCCTTTTTTTTTCTCCACTCACCAGAAAAAAAAACTTCAACTCTGCTGGAAAAATCTTTTATTTCTCTCTCTATATCTAAATATTATACTCTCTAAATCACACATATACACTCACATCTCCCTCTATAGACCCATTCATATCTCTCTCTCGTCGACGTTCTTGCACATCAAATTCCCACTTTCTCTTTCTCAAAATTTTTTCTCAGAGACAAAAAGCCAAACCAAGTTTGTTTGAAACGATGACTGTGGAACAAAATTTTGAAGCTTTGGATCAGTTTCCTATTGGAATGAGAGTTCTTGCTGTTGATGATGACCAAACTTGTCTTAGAATCCTTGAAAATTTGCTTCATCACTGCCAATACCATGGTTCATATCTCTCTCTTTTCTACTCTTTATATGTTTCTTGAATTGACCATTTTTGTTTTCTGGGATCTGTTTTGTATTTCAAGATTCAGTTTGATTTAATTTCTTGATCTGAGTTTTTTTGGATTTGTATAGTTTGACTACATGTGTGCAATCTTTGAAAAAGTGATTTAAATAGTTATCTATCTATTCTACCTACAAAAATTTAGCTTTCTGATTTGATTTTTTTCCCAATAACCATAAATCGATTTTGCCGGATTCAATTTTAGATTTGGTTCAAAATCTCATTTTTTCTTGTTATGTGTGTTTGATCTATACAATCTTAATTTGCTATATGTGTGTCAGAGAGTTCATTGTTGAATTGAATTTTGTCTCTTCAGTTGATGATAAATAAAAATTGAGACTTTATTATGACTCTGCAGTTACAACGACGAACCAAGCACAAAAGGCTTTAGAGTTATTAAGAGAGAACAAGAACAAGTTTGATCTTGTTATTAGTGATGTTGACATGCCTGACATGGATGGTTTCAAACTACTTGAGCTTGTTGGTCTTGAAATGGACCTACCTGTCATTAGTAAGTCAACTAATTTCTCTAATTTTCAGTAAATTTTAAATCAAAATTTTGATTTTTCCTTAATGACTACAGGAAAAAGTTTTGATCTTTAGACCTGGTTTCTTGAAAAGCTTTGATCTTTAGACTTGGTTCTTGATTCTTGATTTGGTTTTGTGATGTTTTCTTATTGTTGAACTATGGCAGTGTTATCGGCGCATAGTGATCCGATGTATGTGATGAAGGGAGTGACTCATGGGGCTTGTGACTATCTATTGAAACCGGTTCGTATTGAGGAGTTGAAAAACATATGGCAACACGTAGTGAGAAGCAGATTTGATAAGAACCGTGGGAGTAATAATGGCGAAAAGAGAGATGGATCGGGTAATGAAGGTGTTGGTAATTCTGATCAGAACAATGGGAGAGTCAATAGAAAGCGTAAAGATCAGTATAATGAAGATGAGGATGAAGAAAGAGATGATAACGATGATTCGTCAGCTCAAAAGAAGCAACGTGTGGTTTGGACTGTCGAGTTGCATAAGAAATTTGTTGCAGCGGTTAACCAATTGGGATATGAGAGTAAGTTTCATTAATGTCTTTTGACCAATTTGTTATCAAACACTCCTTTGCTGCTTTTAAATTTTGATTTTGTTATGATTGCAGAGGCTATGCCTAAAAAGATTCTTGATCTGATGAATGTTGAGAAGCTCACTAGAGAAAATGTGGCTAGTCATCTTCAGGTAAAGAAGAATCTTTCTTGTCGAAGCTATGTTTTTAAACCTCGAAAGCTTAGTCCTTTATCCGCTGTGGCTGCAGAAATTTCGCCTTTACTTGAAGAGGATCAGTGGTGTGACTAATCAACATGCTCTTATGGCAAACTCTGACTTACATTTCTTGCAAATGAATTCTTCTCTCAATGGACTTGACGGTTTCCACCACCGCCCAATCCCTATTGGTTCAGGTCAGTTCCATGGTGGAGCTGCCACGATGAGACCTTACCCTTCAAATGGGATTCTTGGCCGACTCAATATTCCTTCAGGGATCGGTGTCCGCAACCTTTCTTCTCCTCCGGGAATGTTCTTGCAAAACCAAACCGATCTGGGAAAGTTTCACCATGTCTCATCACTTCCTCTTAACCATACTGATGGAGGAAACATACTTCAAGGATTGCCAATGCCTTTAGAGTTCGACCAGCTTCAAACAAACAACAACAACAACAATATCAGAAACATGAACAATAATAACAAGAGCATCGCCACGAATTCCATGGCTTTCCCTAACTTCTCTACACAGCAAAACTCGCTCATTGGTGCTCCTAACAACAATCTCTTGGTTCTAGAAGGTAATCCACAAGCATCTCCTTCAGGCTTCCAAGGACACCAGATCAACAAACGTTTAGAGCATTGGTCAAACACTGTATCCTCGTCATCACTTCCTCCTCCAACTGCTCAGAACAGTCATCATGAGTTTGATATATCACCATTACAGCATTCTAAACCCGGCTCTTTGGAATGGAACAATGTCTCATCAAGCTATTCTATACCATTCTGTGACTCTACCAATCCAGGCTTGGATACAACAAATCCCCGAGCTTTCTGTAGAAACACAGACTTCGATTCAAATGCAAATGCGCAACCTGGAGGCTTTTATGATACATTGCAGATGAGACAATCAGGTAACTACGGTCCAACCATGGATGCTATGTTAAGTAATAACCAGAAGGAAGGATTCATTGTGGGCCAGCAGCAGAAGCTACAGAGTGGTGGATTCATGAGTGCAGATGCTGGTTCATTAGATGATATAGTCAACTCCACAATGAAGCAGGTGTGACAATTAAAGCTAAAAGAAATCAGATTCTTATTTGAAGATTATTATTATAATCTCTGAGCTTGTGAATGTGACAGGAACAAAGCCAGGGAGAATTGTCTGGAGGAGATTTGGGATATGGTGGCTTCAGTTCACTCAGAACATGCTTATGAGAGAACATTTATCATGTGATTGCTTTTGTCTCTTTTCTTTTCCACAATCTTTTCTCTGTAACGAAAATGTAAACTATTTATTTTTAACTTTTTTTTCTCACTAGTTCTAGCAATTTAGGACTCCAAAGAAGAATAAAAATAAATAAACTTTTACTTACTGTTAATTGTATTCTCTTGTGGTTTTGCTCTGCAGTTTTTGTATTTGTATATGTAAAAGGAACCAAAATTCACGTGCCTATGAAGAAACAACTCATAGACTAGAAAAGGCCTATAAAGAGACTACAAACTATGAATACACAAACATAATCCAGAAATTTAATGATATAAGTTCTTAAAAAGATGAATTATTATTCAATAAAGTGATGATGACGAATAAAAAGCAACAGAGATTCCTTTGTACTTACCCACGCGAGGGCATTATATTAAAGTCAAACGAAGTTTGCATTATATAACGTTGTTGTTTTAAGATCTTGTTGACCAAAAGATTAAAGAAAGATAAAAACGTTGTTTTTAGTTTTGAGGAATGAGTTTGATAAACACATGACAGAATAAAAATTTAACACTTAGTCATGTTTTGAGGATTGAGTTTGATTAAATGTTAAATTTTTCTTCTGTTAACATGTAATATACGGGTTTAAGCTTAGACGAATCTTTGGAACAAGATAACTTTAAATATAGCAACACTTTAATAAGATCAAAGTTATTAGCCTAAATGTTCCCAAATATTGTAAAAGTAGAAAGCAGAGCTGAGGATCCGAGTCTTACAAAAGGAATAAGTCCATAAACCACAGATCCTACTTGATGATCCCTTTGGTCTTGAGTCTTTAGATACTTTACCAGTTGAGTCAATCCTAAGGCATGAACTTCTCTTCTTCTTTAGCTTCTTCCATTTCCACATCGACACTTTCACTAGCTTCTGCAATGTTCTCCTCTCCCTCCACCACATTCAGATCGACGCTGCCTCTAACAGGTTTCGTTTCTTCGACTGAGTTCTTCATCCCAACATTGTTGAGGTCTCGCTTGGTGTCTTCTTCATGTGGCTTGGGTTGATCAGATGGAGCAGAAAGAATCGTGCTAATGTTACCATTGATAGATTTGAGTGAATGGAAGCTCTCATTCAGCTTGCTACTCAATGGTTGTTGGTTGTTTACATATGCTTGGACTGATTCACGAGCATTCTCATCAAAATCTTTGCACATCTGGATAAGCACAGAGAAATTAGTGTAATACTGGTTATAGACATTAGCCTTCCACTAAAGGGAAAAAACGCTAGCTTACGTTGTTATAAAGTTGAGCTACTTCAACCCGCGCTTGGTTGTTGTCAACAGCAGTCTCCATAATTTCTTCCGAAGCTGCAGCCATAATGGGATGTTCACTGTTAGAACCAATTAACTCATTACGTAGCAAAACTTGTGATGGAACTTACTGATGGGATCAGTTGTAGGAAGCCCATCAAGCATTTCATCGTCAACCACAATAAAGCTCGCTTCCATTGGGACGGCGACATTTGCTTCAGCTTCTGGTTCTTCACTAGGCATAGCTGATGAGCCACCAAGTCCCTGTTACCAGAGATTCAATAAAAGTTGAACCAACGCAGCACAAGACATGTGAATAAGTACGGAAACTGCAGATGGACACAACATACATAATAATCCTCTGCATATTCATAATTCAACGCCTTCTCCAGAAGCTGTACTCGCTTTTTCACAAACTCAACAAGTCTTCTCTGCATGTCCCTATAGTAGAACATCGAGTTTACTTGGTGGCCCCCGTCAACGAAACCATTATTGTTCCCTGTAACACCGCTTCCATGATTCTGGTTATTCTGTGCCGCTCCGGGATTGGAGTTTCCACTACCATTCTGCCCATGCAAGCCAGCTTGTTCAGCAGCAGACAAACTTACGTGAGGGAAGTTCAATTCTTTGCAGATAAGCTCTTGGATCCCCAACTCTTTGTCATCAACAATGGCTTGCCATCGTCCATACCCATGCCTAAAGATTAAAATTTCAAGATAAGGAAAAGAAAACGTGAGCAAGTAATAGAAAATAATGAGAGAATTAAACCATTTGCTGAGAGCAATGTTGAAAGGTTCATACTTTAAAACAGCACGTAACATTATCTTGTCATGTTCCTCCTTCCAAATTTTTCCACTTCTCAGTCCTGGGAATCTTTCAAGAATGCGGGAGGGAAAAACAGGTTTCACAGGATGATCTTCTACAAATTTCACCTGTCAGGCCAGAGCATTAAAAAACAAACTATGAGCAGCTCAGAATCAAACATTGGAGGTGATAAGCGTAAGAAGAAACAAAACCACAACAAAAAGAGAATTCAGGAATGCACTGAAACTTCTTAGATCCTGGTTCCTAGAGATGTTTGAACATATGATCACTGAGTCTTGATAATATGGTACAGTGTATTAAAAATGGTACAAATCAAACTATGGCCTAGAAGTTACAGATATAAACAATAGTGGTACATTTCTGTTGCATCATCTAACTCAATGTATACAATAACAGTAAAACACAGACACATAAATTCCAATCACCATGTGGCAACACTGTGCACTGGTTCTCAGACGACAACTCAGAAATAAAAGAAGAGGTACATATTAAAGGATTACAGTGAATAGACTCACCTTCTCCTGAACTAGCATCAGAACAGCAATTCTGACCAGAACATCTTCAATTCTAAGTCCTTCCTTAGGCACACCATCTATAGACAAAGACCATCACGATAATAAATTTAACAGGTTAACAGGAGAAGCAACAATCACACTTATAGAATAGCAGCAAACAGTGAGAAGATCAGTTATCAATCACCTGAAAAGGTTGGAGAATTCTCATCAAAGTTTTCAGAAATGTGCTTCAAGAAGAGTATTCCATATCTGAGAAAAACATTAAACAATCAGTTGATGAAAAAAAGCATTGGTCTATTGATGAATAAACCAGAATGCCTTTTTCTAGTGATGCGTTTTTCTAAGAAGCAGAAGAGAATAGCATTAAAGGGTTGACTCAATACTCATTTATTTCTTCATAGGTCTTCTGCTTTAAGCGAGGAACAAACTCCTTCCAATCGTAATTGCTAACTCCATACCTGCCAATTTTTTGGCCAGACGGCAAAAACTTGTAAATCATGGGCAGCATGAGGCTGAAGATATATTAACGCATTGGGAGACAAAAATGTACAGTTTAGACAGAATAGTTTCTTGTGTCTAAAGGCCTTATTGGAAAGAAGATACCTCATCAGCGTCTGTACAAAAATGGCCCTTTGATTCTGATTGAAACCCAGTACTCTGAAAGATCTCCCCTCGCCTTCCATCAAAGGAGTTGGCTCCGAGTTATCTACAGAAAAAAAATCTTCTAATAAACTGTGCACACTTTTAATATCACTAGTTTCAGATCCATTACAACTAAAAGAAATTCAGAAACGTGATAATACCCCGACCCCTTCTTCTGTACGGCCGTCTACCCGTCTGAATTCCTTGTCCTGGTGCTTCACCATCTGTTGACTCGGCTTCGTAACTTTCATCTCCATCAGAGCTCACATCTTCCAAACCAGCAAGATCATCTTCTTCAATAGATACCAACTACGAAAAAATCCCGTTGAAGAATTAGAACAGCCTTGCTGAAAGATATGTAATGATGATGGCAAACCAAAACAATGTAAACTATCAAGACTATAGTTAATTGGGCCTCTACCAACCCCAATCAATCAATAAACTTTAGTTTTTTTTTTCCGTTTTATGCATGCGCCTTGATCCAACATGAAAATCCTTAAGATCTGTCATTAGGGTTTAGCATTTGTTGAATACAGTCAGCTAAATTATTACTTCCACAAATTAGCTACCGAAGGAATTCCCAAAGCTAAGAATGAGATGACATTAACCAAATTTATTAAATGAAACAGAATCAGAAATGGTGAAAAAATCCAGCTATCAATATGATCCTATCCTACAATTGGATAAGGGAGATCATGAAGAGACCAAACCTGCTTGCGGCTTCTCTTCCTCTTTCCAAGAGCATTAAGCTCCTCAGCCTGGTGCATTTCAAATTTATCTTTTAACAATTCTTCCCAGTAACTTGCTCTATCAGAACTGCCTGCTGAGGATTTGCTTTCAGCAGCAACTCTCTGTGCCTCTAATGCCGCTGCCTCATTTTCATCTATATACTCAAAATTTGCCACCTAAAACACAGGAAGATCACAGAATCTTTACAAGAGAAGTCGTTTTCAGAGTTAATGACACTAAATAGATACCAGACACCCTAATCGCTGAAAACAGTTCTATATACACAAAAGACAAAACAATGTTTAGGGCATTCAAATATTAAGAGGGGACAAGCTGCAACTTAGGACACAGCCTTATGTCCCAGCTAAGTCTAAAGATGATAACACATTTAATATAATCAGGCTTCCAAGAAATATAACATATCAATAGGTTGAAATTGGCTCAATCAACATCAACACATGCATAAAATTTTAACATAAGCCATCAGCCATCATTACTAATTTTCATGAGGTTACTTCACTTTCCGGTGGAACGAAACAGTCAGTAAACACTTTCTAAAGACTTTCTGTAAGCATCAAAGCAAACTGGCCCAAAATGGATTGATCCTCCAAACTAAGCAAGTAACAGTTTGACAAGATTGTGCACATCAGAAGAGATTCCATAGCCACTTACAGTCAAGTTATCGTGGAATATAGGAACACAATTAACCATAGAATCCAATGGAGCATTTAAATCAGTAAACACTGATCCAGATAAACTAATAGAAGATGAAGAAAAGAAAGAGGCAAAGAAACCTTGAAAGCCTTTAAGAATCCATTCTCTTCTTCTTCATCCACTGACACCTCCTCAGCCTCCACGAGATCACGGTCAAGCAACCTGCAGAACAGAAGATGGAGACAAATAATGAAATATTCCATGCAACTGATAGCAACAGCTTTCATTAAAACGGAGCAATAGGAAAGTGAATAACTCCTTGTTAACCGAAAACAAAACAAGAGGAAAGGAGTATGGAGTATATTACTTGTCTATAGCCGCATCATCATAATGAATTTTTCCGGACTTTCCTGCTTCTTCATCTTCACTAGCAAAAAGTTCCTTTGAACCATACCTGATTATGTCATCCAACTCTTCCTAAATTGCAGACAGAAAAACAAAACGAACAAAAAACTTAGTAACAAATAATCAACAAATATATGGACCCCTTCTCTCTAGTGTTTTTATCTTATAGTGTCACATTAATAACCAAATGTGTTCTCCTTGATGTTTCTATCTTCTAACTGCAGTATGTTGAGAAATTTATAATCATGTGAATTAAGCAATAAAACTATACCTGGTTAATGTTTTGTGTTTTCAGTTTCCCGACGACAAGATGCTCCAGAACCATTTTCTTTTTAGTCAACTGCATCATCCTTTCTTCAATGGTGCCTCGGTTTATGAGCCTATAAATCATCACCTAAAGACAAATATAAGGCTAAATTATTGAAACTAAAAAATACTGAAAGTGCAAGTAGAAAGCACTACGAGATAAAAAGTTAAAACCTTATTTGTTTGGCCAAGTCGATGAGCTCTAGCCATTGCCTGAAGATCAGCATGCGGATTCCAGTCACTACAGAAGCAGATAAAACATTTCAATCATAGGTATAAAAATGTGAACAGATGTAAACCAAAACAGACTGTCATCACCCACATAGCACGCCTAGAAATTTTTCTTATTAGCAAAATAGCGGATAATATTTTTCCTGATCTTCTTGCTGTCTTAGAACTTACATGTTCAAGAAAACAGCTGTTATTTGGAAAAAAAAAAACAAAAAAAAATCCAACTGCCTTTTTATCACTCATCATCACCCAGGATATTTACTTAAAGCATCCAACTCATTTGAAAATCGACACCATATTTCCAAATTCTCATGCTAACAAGCCAAATAGCTCCTCTTACAGCTTGACACAATAACTATGGAAAGCGTAAAGACAACACTAAGAGAAGCTGATCAAACCTGTCATAAATGATTACTGTATCAGCAGTTGCAAGATTTATTCCTAAGCCACCAGCTCTTGTGGAGAGCAAAAAACAAAATCTGTTAGAGCTTTTGGCATTAAACCGATCTATGCGTATTTGTCGCTCAGCTCCGCCAACCTTTCCATCAATTCGCTCATAGTTCCATTTCTGACAAAGACAAGAAAATGAATAGAACAAATAATAAAAAGGATATGCCTTAGTTGCTTTAAAAAAAATGTGATACAGAAATTAGAAAAAAGTACTTTCAAGTGCATGCATCAGCGATAACCATGGTAATGATAACAGCATTTAAAGAAACACTAAAGTAATAATTGAAGGAATAAAGAAGTTATATTGCCAACAGAACAAGTTACGTGCTTGTATTTCCTTAACTGCGCTTCTAACTAGGAAAAAGGCAGAATTGATTCTATAGGTGTCAAAATGGAACTTCTACAGAAAAAAAAGAATGAAAATCTACTAAAAGAGAAAGTATTAGAAAAAAAAAATTCAGATACCTTATAGGAACAGTAATCTTCAAGTAAGTCCAGCATGTGCTGAAACTGCGTGTAGATAAGAACTCTGTGTCCTTGCTCTTTCAGTTTGACCATCATTTTATCTAAAAGTTGCATCTTTCCACAAGACTCCACAAGTTTTCTTCGATACAGTTAAGATAACGTTAATGCAAAAGTTACCACACGACTTTAATAAGTTATATTATAAACGAATTCAGATGAAATTTTCTAGTCCATTTTGGGAAATGAGATGTTACTTGAAAGCTTCATTAGCGTTGTGAGTTATTGGTTCAACACCTTCAAGCATATAAGGATGGCAGCAAACTTTTCGTAGTTCCATCATAATGTTATTAAGGGAAATCTGAAACAGAATTAACCACACAAGCATCAGACAAATTACACTGGACCTGGTTTCTACCCCAACTATGAGGTATACAAAAATTCAAAAAACACTTACGTGAGCACCTCCTTTTTTTGTCAATACTTGATAATTACGGGTATAAATCGCTTTGTAATAATCTTTTTGCAGGCTGCTCAAATCAACACGCAAAATGAGCTCCTTTTTAGGGGGCATGTCTTTCATTACGTCTTTCTTGACCCCTGCAAAAGCAATCAAAATACGAAAAACCATGGTTAAGATCATAAAATGATTACTTTGTCAATGATTTCTTCCAGCAGAACTTTTGAAACATACACATTAAAAGAGATGAACAAAAAGTTTTGGTTAATACGTCTGAGCAAATGTGGAGCCAACATTTTGTGCAGTCTTGAAATCTGCTCCTCTTGATTAATATCTTTGAACTCCTCCTGGAACTCTTCCAAACTTCCAAACTGCAAATATTGTGCAATCAAATAAAATGTTAGCTACATAAAATTCTGTGAAGTATGTGAACTTATTTAACTGTGATATCCTTGGTCTACCTTCCCCGCATCAAGAAAATGCATGAGCATGAAAAGTTCATCCAAGTTGTTCTGTAAAGGAATCATGCAATCATCAATAACATACTGCAATTAATCATGTAAGAAACCAGTGCATGATAATATATAAGAATTTTCATTGCAAACAGTAGCTATTACGCTCAGATACAACTATTGAAAAGTATGAACTCCAGGAATCAAAATCAAATGACGAACCTGAAGTGGTGTTCCTGTCAGAAGAATACGATGGTTACTTGAATACTGTGTCAACGAGGAGAACAGCTTTGAGTCCTTATTTTTCAGTCGATGGCCTTCATCAACAATCTGACCCAAGAAAATTGATATTAAGCTACATATGAGAGAAATAGAGACGACTAAGAGAAAGTAATGTCTCATTAGGCAACAAGAGTTACCATGCACTCCCACTTAATTGGTTTCAGAACTGCTGTATCTAGGTTGATCATCTCATACGATGTGAGGAGGACATCAAACTTGATTCTTTTTTGCTTGCTTTCGCTACTGATTTGTCCAGATTTCTTTTTCTTGATTTTATTATGACCTTTCGAAAAGTAAAACTCGTGTTCTCTGATAACAGCTCGAGCTTGCGAAGTGCCAAAATACATAACCTGCCCGTCAAATGACCACGAAGACCATTTCATTAACAAGAAAGGAAAAACATACCACAAAGGCAAAAAAATGGTGCATGTATAACTGCATACATACCACATTCATATGTGGAGCCCATGTGGCAAACTCTCGCTCCCAGTTCCGCAGAGTCGATAGAGGAGCAATTACCAAATGCGGAATGAGGTTTTCTTCAAAAAGTGAAGCTAAAAGCGCAATACTTTGTATTGTTTTGCCTGTAACAGGAAAAATCTCACAACATTATATAAATGGAAAACAAAAGCCTCTTACAATAGATGAAACGATCTATGTGACCACTCGGGTGGGATAAATGAATAATTACCTAGCCCCATTTCATCAGCAAGGATTACATGCGTCTGCTTTGACCATGAGAACCGCAAAAAATTAAGTCCCTCCAGCTGGTACGGATGCAACAAGCCTTCAACAGCAGAAAGCAAATAAACCATAGCATCTTTAAGTACCAAAGATGGGAAACATTTATATTATACAGTATATGAGTCAAGGTGATCCAAATACCTTTGAGGAATTCAGGAGTATGATCAAACTGTTGAAAGTCTTTGGGATTTCTTTTATGGTCAGCATCTTTACTTCTGCGAGTTCTAGAATTTACATCCTTGAACCTTTGAATTTCATTCTGGAAGGTTGAGATGTCTGATTCTGACTCCCAGTAACATTCATCGTACGATAGCTCTTTATATTTTACAAGGTATTCCAGCTCACCATCTTCTTCTCTATATAACATAAGAAAACAATGCAACTGTCACAAATCCTGATTCAGGAAACAACTAAGGCAATGGTAACTTGAAAATACTTAATATAAAGGTAAGCAGGTCATTTATTATGTTTCATAGACCCCCAAAAGCTTGGTAATCTCTTATTTCTTGTAGAGAGTAAATTTGGCAGAAAAAAACATCAAAATGTATTTAGATAAAGAAGCACCTCTATCAGAGATACACATTTTTAGAGGAACTATGATGAAAAGAAGTAAAAAAGAAAGTTGGCAAATAAATAAACCTGCAGGCAAGGATCCGATCAACAGTGGTCCACTCAGGACGAATGGGAACCAAATCATCTTCGTTGTTATTGATTGATTCCATTTGACGGTGAAAATTGTTAACTCTGGTTTTTAAACGATGATTGGACTTATACGCCTTCTGGAATTCCTCCTCAGGCACCCTGTGATTGGTAAAGAAATCATTTTTATCATGTTCACAGATAAGAAGCCCAAAAAGGCCACCAAAAACATTGATAATTAACATGTTTTAGATATAAAATTAAAAGAAAACAAACACGCAGTAAGTACCAAGTGCAGTGAAGGTATGATAATCCCTTCCACTTAACGAGATACTGTTTCACATAAACTGGCTTTGATGGCGCATCGGAGGAATCTGGTTCATTAATTTTTGTAGGACGCTTTTCACAGTCCAGTATCTTATCTATCTCATTAAGAGGACTAACCTGCAAATGTTATAAAAAAAACAATATCTTCGATGTAAGGAAATGAAACCTATGGCAATCCTAGACACAATTTATGAATAGTAATCAAAATCTTACGCATTCAGGGCATCTCCAGTTTTCCACGGAAGCATCTTTAAGAGGTGGAACTAGGCATTTACCATGGAACTCGTACGTGCATGTATTACAGCTTATAAGATTTGCACTTTCCCCACAAGCTTGGCATGCATTTTCTTTCTGTGCATTCATATTAACAACCCATAAAAATATAAATTAGACAGAACAAAAAAGCAGTAAAAGCTGAACAAATAAACTTAGAGACGAGAGACAAAACCGCGTCAGCTCTGACAATCGCTTCAACTTGCTCAAGAGTCCGATCTTTTTTAGGTAGAAACTCATCATCATCAGAATCATCTAGGTTATAAACTGGTTTCCTATCTGATCGTATACGAAGCCTTTCCACCAAGCTACTCATTTTCTGCACACAAACATATCTCACATCAAATAGAAAATAGATGATATAAATAACAATCGGTTCAGAGCCGGTTCTGAGGCTGTGCAAACTGTGAAAATTAGGGTTTCTACTGGATGCAACATTCTATAACTGCTACCTAAAAATTTCGATTTCCCATTCTAAACACTTTACAATTATAACTCGAACTTGTACAAAAGAAAAGAAGTAACAAGATTAACCAATCTCTTAACTTTAATTCTGATCGAGTTTAAGATGGACAAAAACCAAACTTGGAAGATCGAAGGAGCTTAAGAGAGAACGAGAGACAACAAACAAGTAAGAAAAACCCAAACAAACCGTAACCCAAACTTCACAGCAAAAACGAAACAAAGAAAATTCAATTGAGTTTCCAAATGCAAGTACCCAGAATTCAAATTAACAATCCATTCATGGAACTCATGAAAAGATCAAAACTTTGAAAAACCCAAATCCGACATTTTCAAAACTCAGTTTGTATAAAAACAAAAATGAAAATTTTCATGGAAGTCGAAAGCAATTTACTTGATTCTGATTGAGAAAAGTGAAGTAAATAAGAGTGGAAGAGAAGGAGACGAACTTTGGAATTGTTGGGATCTGTTTGGAGGAGGAGAAGTAAATCTCCGAAACCTGAAAAATCTGACACGATTCGGATTCTTACCGATTTACAAGTACACAGCGTTATTCCATTTAACTTAGGGTTAATATCCTTTCTTTTTTTTCCGGTCAAAGGGTTAATATCCTCTTAAGGCAGTAAAAAATAATTTCCGGTCAAAGGGTTAATATCCTCTTAAGGCACTAAATTTGCTCGAATCTAATATAATATTACTTAAGAAACAATTTTCTTTTTTCTTTTTTTTGGTCAAAAGGTTATAATATCCTTAAGAACGCAGTAAATTTGCTCCAATCTAGTCTAATATTATTTGAAAAGCATTTTTAAGAACTAATTTTGCAGTAGTGTGGTATTTACGACCATACCAAACTAATGTGTGCACCACATCGTTTCTTATGTTTTTTAAAACAAAGCAGTCATTATTAGAGTAATTATACAATATGTCATTGGATTAAATCATTACTCTAATTGTATTTATCTAATGTAATGAATGTAAATTTTCAAATATTTCCGATGCCATTAATAATATCTTCAAAGATTTAGTTTGTTATACTTACAAATTTCAAAATGTGATCCTATATAGAAACATAATTCATTCGAGTCAATCTATTTATTCCAAAGAAATATATGATTTCAAAATTGCATAACAAAATTTGGAGATTTAGGCATACATCAAATAAATTTCAAATTTCCAAAACTAATGATTTGTTACAAATTTCAAATTTTTAGCTTTGATTCTAAAGTCCATTCTTCTCTAAATAGAAGTGAGACTCTAGATCTTTAGCCATCATTATTACTAGCAGCAAGGGCAAGTTTTGTTTTTAGGCTATATTTCTTTGATTTTTTATGCTTTCTTTCTCAAATGTTTTTGGTCTAAAACATTTTAATAACATGTGAAAGATAAAAGTTAAGATCATTCGATTGTGGAAACAGCACTTGAGGCTAGTGAAACAAAATTTAGAAATTGATGCTAAAGTTAGTTAATTATTATTGTTTTACATTTTAATATTCAATACTTATTACTGTTTTACATTTTGTTATTTAATATATCGTATATTTGCGGTTTTTTTGTTACTAACACTAACTTATGGGGATGTATTGGATTGAAGATTTGAGAGAATTTAGTAGAATTTAAATTTGAAGAAATTTGAGTGAATTTTAAAGATATTTGATGAGATTTGTAAGATTTTTAACAACAACAAACCATGGGACAACTCCTGTGGCAACCAAGTGCCAACGCTATCACGTGGAGTCTTGACAACTCGCAGTGGTTTCTAGACTTCGTACCACATTACCATTGATCTTGGAAACTGGCTCTTCGTTCTCCATACACCAGTAACGATGACGTCATAATTGCCGATGGCTCAGGAATTCCTATTACTAATACGGGTTCTGCCTCTCTTCCTTCATCTAGTAGGAATCTCACATTGAATAATGTTCTTAATCATTTGGTCGGTGTGTATATATATATATACCATATGGTTTCTTTTCCACGCATGTAAACGAAACCAATTGAAGTGAAGGCCTATCCAAGTTTGGCAAATGCTGTTTTAGTCCAGCCCGTACGTGGAGGAGGACAACAATAACAACACAGTCACACACACATCATCTTTGAGTTTCTATTTATTTGAAATAATTTGAATTTTACAAAGAACAAAAAGATACGTTAGATACAAAAATTACTTCGTGTCTTTTTGCCATTTCAATATACCATTGCAATGCTCCAAACTCAAACCAAACTTAATAGCAGAATAGTTAACATCCATTTCTCCATTCAAATCCTCATTGCTTTTTCTTCGGAAACTAAACTTTCGAGCCACATCTTTCTTATTACCACTCATTTCTATGTTTCAATTTGAGAACTCAAGCTTCTCTCCACATTAGATGCACTTACGACTCAAATTTTAGTAATCCTAATCGGAGAACCAATTGAGAAATTTCTGGTGATCAACTGGAGATGGAAAAGCTTTCTCTTAAAAATGATACTGACAAAGCTTCTAAAGAACGGCTACAGAAGATTGCAATGATCTACAGAAAGAAGTCAATGACCAATGGGAGAAACAAAAGTCCCTCATGACTAAAATACGTTCATTTAAAGAAGAGGTAAAAATATTTCTTCCTCACTGTGCCTTTAGGTTTATTTCATTCTTAAAATCTAAGAACTTATATATGCCTTTTCCGATTAATGTCATCATACAAGACATTTCCAGTTTCTTGTTTTGTATTGTACTATCAGTGGTGGTTCCTTATCCTGTTGGTATATATGGACCCTAATGTCCTCTTTAACATGTTCTATGTTTTACAGATTGAATCCGCTGTCAAGTCCCATACATTATCATAGATCGATCAATGATAAATGCATAATATATAAATAAAGAAATATCTTTATTTATGGATAGTTGCACCTCAAAAGCTGACTACGTACCTTTAAAAGAGATCAACCCTATTCGTAGTTCTCAACTCTCAAATCTCTGTAATCTCATAAGCCATAATTACAATTCGACTTGTGCTTATATATTAATTTAGATTACTCCTAAACCTATTAGAATTAGGATCTAGATAAATCCTAAACAAATCCAAACTTATTTAATATTATCCTAAACTTATCTTATAATTTAATAAAACCCTTAAACACTAAACCATTCATTCGGTATAGAGTTACTTGGTTTCTAAGTTAACCAAAGATTAAACTCCAACACGCTGAACGTGAATATGATCTAAACCGTGCCACTGAGCTTAAATATGGAACCCTTATGTCCCTCCAACGCCAGTTAAAAGAAGCTGAGAAGAATCTCGCGAATTTCCGACAATCTGGACAGTCGCTACTCCGAGAAGAGGTGACCGATTTTGACATAGCAGAGGTAGTAAGAAAGTGGACTGGTATTCCACTATCTAATCTTTAGCAATCAGAGAGATAAGCTAGTCATGTTGGAACAAGTGCTCCACAAGAGAGTTTTTGGTCAAGACATGGCTGTAAAATCAGTAGCAGATGCTATACGACGCTCAAGGGCTGGTCTTTCTGATCCTAAACGCCCAATAGCCAGTTTTATGTTTATGGGTCCAACAGGTGTTGGTAAAACCGAGCTTGCCAAATCCCTAGCCAGATACCTTTTCAACACTGAAAACGCAATAGTGAGGATTGATATGAGTGAGTATATGGAAAAATTATCAGTCTCACGGCTCGTTCGTGTACCTCCTGGCTATGTCGGTTATGAAGAAGGTGGGCAGTTAACTGAAGTTGTTCGCAGGAGACCCTATTCAGTTGTTCTGTTTGATGAGATCGAGAAAGCCCACCATGATGTCTTCAACATCTTGCTGCAACTATTAGACGATGGAAGAATAACTGATTCGCAAGGAAGGACAGTAAGTTTCACAAACGTGTTGTATAATGACATCTAACATAGGATCTCACCACATACTCGAGACTCTGCGCAACAGTGAAGATAGCAAAGAAGCAGTTTATGAGATAATGAAGCGACAAGTTGTGGAGTTAGCAAGACAAATTTTCAGGCCAGAGTTCATGAATAGGATTGACGAATACATAGTTTTCCAGCCGCTGGATGCAAAAGAAATCTCCAAAATCGCAGAGTTGCAGGTAACGAACCCTTTTACACCCACTTAGTCTTACGTATTTAATTTTCAATAGCTTTATTATTCTAGTTTTCAATATCTTTATTCTTCTATTCGTAGATTAGTTTATGCAAACATACTTCATGCTCATTATTTAACAGCATCCACCTCTCTTACTGGTTTATAGGCTTAGCCATTTGGTTTCTCTGTTTTGGTTTGGTTCGGTGTGTCCGGTTTTGGTTTTGTGACAAGTAGATCTGAACTAAAATCAAATTTATCTTGGTTCGCTTGAAAAAACTCGTTTTTGTTTTTTATTTCGATTTGGAATAAAAATGGAAGTAAAAATATAAACAAACAATCAGTTTTGGTTTTTTAGGTATCAAAGTGTTGTTACCATTCGGTTTTAAATAAAGATAAAGTTTTGTTTGGCTTTTGTTTTGGTTAGGCTTTTCTGCTCCTGTAAAAATGAACCAAATTAATCGTTTTGTCCAAAGAAGTTAGATCCAGTTATATCAACGCCATTGATCTACATTTGTGACATATATTATAACATTTGTGAAAGTTGCAGATGAGACGGGTGAAGGATAGGTTGGAACAGAAGAAAATCAATCTTCAGTACACGAAAGAGGCAGTGGATTTCCTTGTACAGCTCGGCTTTGACCCCAATTATGGTGCAAGACCAGTGAAAAGAGTGATTCAGCAGATGGTAGAAAATGAGATCGCGGTTGGAGTTTTGAAGGGAGATTTTGCGGAAGAAGACACTGTTCTTGTCGATGTTGACCACTTGGCTACAGACAACAACAAATTAGTCATCAAAAAGCTCGAGAGTAATGCTTCCACTGATGAAGAAATGGCCGCGTAAATTATACATAACAAAAGTAGACAGCTCAGTTGGCGTTTTTAACTCTTTGTTCTCTTTTGTAGTTTTTGTTCTTTCTTCTTAACACGTACGGATTGTGATGCTTGAAGAATGTGATGTTCGATGAAGGTTCTCTAAATATGAAGAAATTATGAGTCCCTTTACAAGCCTTCGACCACTACATGGCCGAAGAGTACTTCTTTCAATCGATCGACACAGTACTGAAGACACCAAACAAGTCGAAACATTATCTGAATAACGTAGTTTTCAGTGTGAGACCTTTTTGGTTGTTTTTATGTGCATTTAACGTACTTTTCAATCGTCACAAACCATCTGAATAAATGAAAGTCTTACACCAGTTTTTTGTTTTGCAAGGAATCTTATTCTAAAAATCGGCCGACTAGCCGATGAATCAGTCAGCTAGACGCTTAGCAGAGACATGCCACCACGATTTATCGCGCTGAAAATTGCCAAATTATTGCAAAACTCAAGTTGGGCTTTGACCTTTCCTATGTCTCAATGTGTGACTTTTTTTGGGTCAAATTTAACACCTCATCACAAGTCACATGTCCCATGTCTTTACTTTGCATGATTGAGTCTAAAATGGGCTGCAAGCCCAATTCTATTTTTATGTTTGACCCGATCAAATATATATAATTAACCTCAATTAAAGAAAAAAAAATTCATATATCTCTATAACTCTCAGAGTTAAAAAAACAAGTTCAATATATAAGCATTTGCTAATGGTTAGATTTTGTAATATATGAAACTTAAAGATAATAATAATATTTTTTCTTATTAATTAACAAAACTTTTCAAAAACTAAATCTCTCTCAAATCTCATGAAATGACTATTCACAAAGACATCTTATTTATAGGGATTACCATCTTCTAATTCTTAATAAAAATATAAATACAAAACTTTATCTAATTTAAACTAAACTTTATTTGTATTTTTATTTTCCTCCTAAATCCTATCTTGTCTAGGAGTTAACTCAATCTTTAATCAAATCAGAATTATCTAACATTATTCCCCTTAATTCCTAAATCTGAATTAAGAAAGTCTTCTACTCCTATCAAGTTCTTCATTTCTGAAAACTTGATCTAAGCTAGAGGCTTCTCCCGCAACATTTAGTTCTTCTGCACTCATCTTCGCCAATAACAAGTAGTCTTCAAGACGTTTTGGGAGTGTTCTTTCACGTGTTGATCTTCTTAAAGCCGGCTTGCTTTCAACTTCACATGATGCTACTATATTTTCGTCACTCGACTCTGTTTCGTTTTGTTGAGTTCGGTCGCTTGATCTTGATCATGTTTGATCTCTTTCATGCGGATCATTGTCCTCTTGATATTCCGCAATATCTCCTTCAATACCATGATTCCCATACGTTCCTAGGCTAAATTTGAACATTTCGGAGATTACATCCAAACTCTTATCAAGAACATTCCAATTCCATCCCGTTTGATTCATCAAATATTACGTCATGACTTACGTAGATTTTCTTGTTGTTTGGACTATAAAGTCAATAAGCTTTGGAACTAGGCTTTGTTCCAAGATGAACTAGTGGACGAGATCTATCATCAAGCTTCTTTAGATTGATAGTCTCTACTTTGGCATAGGCTTTGCATCCAAAAATTCTTAGATACTCGAGGTTTGGGTTTGTGGTTCTTGAAGAGTTCGTATGAAGTTTGATTATTTAGAGCTTTTGTTGTAACTCTGTTGATCAAATACGTTGCATGCCTAAACGCTTCTCCCCATAAGTAGTTTGGCATCTCCATCGTTTTCAACATGCTCCGAGTAATCTCCATTAAGGTTCGGTTACGCCTCTCGACACCGTTGTTGAGGCGTATATGGAGCTGTGAGTTGTCTTGAGATTCCATTTTCTTCACAAAATGTTTGGAATTCGATATAAGTAAACTCTCTTCTCCCCATCAGTTTGAAACATTTTGATCTTTGTTCCAGACTCAGCTTCGATCACATTCTTAAACGTTTTGAATTTTTTAAAAGCTTCTCCTTTCTCCTTCAACAAGATATACCACATGTATCTTGAGAAATCATCAATCAAAACGAAAATATACTTGTTTCTTGCTAAGGTTGATGGTGAGATTGGTCCACATAAGTCTCCATGGATTAATTCTAGTTTACTACTTGATATGAACTTTGTTGCTTGTGGGGATGGTAGGCGCTTTTGTTTTTCTACAAGACAACACTCACAAATTCTTTTCTCTTCTCCAAAACAAGGTAATCCATGCACTAGTTTCTTATTTGGCATTATCCTCATCGAATCAAAGTTGACATGTCCTAATCTTGCATGTCATCTCAATGTCTTATCATCTAACTTGGCGAGTAAGTTAACGGGTGATCCTATCTCCAGCCTGATTTTGTACATTCGGTTTGTTGTGCGAAATAATTTCATCAACAACCTACCTTCTTGATCATGAATGGTGAGGAAATTTTGTTGTAATCTCACGTCACATCTTTTTTCCGTTGTTTATCCAAGACTTATGATATTACTCTTGAGATCCGGTATCCAGTAGATATCACTTATAAGTTTTTTTTTGCCAGTTTTTGTTTGAAAGATTATCGAACCCTTTCCTTTAATTTTGATACATGACTCATCTCCAAACCTTACTTTTCCTCTAATGCTTTCATTGAGCTCGGAAAAATAAGAATTTTACCATATCATGTGATTACTTGCGCCATTGTCCAAGTACCACATGCTTTGGTCTTTGTTTTCTTCATCGTACTTAGTTGGTAGTACGTTCTTTTAATTCAAGAAAACGATCTCATACATGTAGAGAGCTATGTCCGCTTCTTCAGTCTCCACAAGATTCGCTTCATGCCTTGTCTTTGATTTCTCGGGACATGTTGTGGCGTAATGTCCGAGTTTATCACATCACCAGCAAACAACATTAGACCTATCCTTCTTTGGTTTCTTTTTGATTTGATCTTGATTGTTGTTTGTTTGTTGATTATTGAACCGCCCTCTTCCTCTGCCTCTTCCTCGGTTACTTCGTCATCTTCCTCAAAATTTACCCTTTGATGCAAAAGATGAAGAGAATTAGAGCTTACTTTGATCATCTTTAAGATCACTTTCTCCTATACGTTCTTCATAGGCTTTTAATCTCCCTACAATGTCTTCAAACCCTATATTATTTAGAAACATCTGTTTAGAAACATCTGTTTAGAAACTTCTTCACTAATTTGCTTTATTCGATGATTTGTCCTAGCGTTGCCGATCTTGAGGCTAGAGTGGATATTCTTCCTGCATAGCCATCGATGTTCTCCGTTTCTTTCATGGCTAGACGTTCGAATTCTGAAGCAAGCGTTTGAAGCCTTGATTCCCTAACTCGGTCTGCTCCCATGTAACGGTTTTTTATCGCATCCCACATACTTTTTGCCGAGTCTTGATCTCCAACTTGCATGATCAAGTTTTCGTGTATGGATTGGAAAAGAAAAGCTGTCGCGACATCATTCTTGATGTACCTTGTTCGATTGGTTCCCAAACTTGATGCACTTTCAAAGTCACCTTCATCCTCATTGCCCATACGGTGTAGTTCGTGGCGGTGAGCATGGGGTTTTGAATAGATGAGATCTTTGGCTCTTTTAGGTGAGTAGCTACAGTCATAGCTTGTTCTATCTTGCGTCACACGCAAATAGATGTTCGCTTTGGGTCTTCTTCTTCGATGGTGGCGGCACTCTTATCTTGGGATAAACAATCAACTCCTTTGATTGGAATTCCAAATGATCTTGAGTCCTTACCGATTACAAGGTTTTGATACCGGTTGTAATTTATGAAATTCAAAGATAATAAGAACAACTTTTCTTATTGATTTAGAAAACTTCTCAAAAACTAAATCTCTCTCAACTCTCATGAAACAACTCTTCACAAAGACTTCTTATTTATAGGGATTAGCATCTTCTAATTCTTAATAAGAATATAAATACAAAACCTTATTTACCCTGAACTAAACCTTATTTGTATTTTATTATTTATATTTCATTTTCCTCCTAAATACTATCTTGTTTAGAAGTTAACTCATTCTTTAATCAAATAAGAATTATCTAACAGATTTATATTTTTTAAATGAAAAATTTTCATAATACAGATTTTAGTATCATATATTTAGTTTTATTATATTTAATTAAAGAAGACAATATAAAAAATTAATTTTTGATTTATTGATAAGGTGTTAAGTCCATTTTTACTGCCCAATTAGCGAGTAGTGTCCGACTAGAGCGTGGCAAATTTTCGAATATGGAAAGGTCACATATACCTCTTGTTTTTTTTCAAAAACTGAAAGAATTCAGAAGATTATAAATTTTCTTTTTGTGTTAATAAAATTAAATATTAAAAGATTATAAATTTTTGATTTAGAATAATGAAAATTTAACCACGTTCTCTTGTCGCCAGAACTAAATCAGATCCTTCTCTTTAATAGCTTCCGACATTGAAGTCTTTGTTTATTCTTATAGTTTTCTTATTAATTCCTCTGTCTGGTATTTAATCGAGTTAATTAGTATTCTTATTTGTGGTATATTAGCATATTTATTTGTTAGTGACTTTGAATATCAGTCGTGTCTTGTAATGGGGGAGACAACCTGAACCTGGCACATCCAGTATAAACAATTGAATTTTAACTATCGTTTTTCTTTCTTTTAAGAATTATACTTTTAAATTTGCCATATGAGCATACCATTTAGAAAATTTATAAGTTACATTTCATATTTGCAACGGTGGCAATGACGTTCGTACTACTTTACTAGTTACTACCATATATTCTGTTAGTACTGCAGCTGTTAGCCGAACAGAATGGAGCTGTATGTCACAAGTGAATAGAAGGCTTTACGAGATGGGCTTGGAAATCAAGATGATGTGGTTTCCAACTAGAACAATGATATTTATCAAAAAAACAACTAGAACAATGATGAATTAACTGAGCAAGGAAGATATCTTCAAGTCCATGCAAGAGAAGATTTCAAGATATCGTGATAAGGAAACAAGAATCTTAGAGAATGGATATCGAAGACAATATAAAATAGAGAAGGTTGTGGACCTGTTCTGTAGCCGTCGAGATTAAGAGAGTGTTCCTAAGAAACTAGAGAGTTCATAGGTTTTAGGGTTCTTGGTGAGAGTCTCAAGTGGTCCAAAAATATTCATAGATTGATTGTTTGTTGTGAGTATTGGGTAGATAGGAATATTCAGTTTCAAGAGTGTATTCTTGAATCAAACTGAATTCAAAAGATTATGTATTAAGATTATTGAATTTTTTTCCTAATAAGAAATCGATATATTTCTTATATTTGAGTTTCTTGCCTGATTAGTCTCTGTTGAGTTATTTAATATTCATGTAAGTATCAGGTAACCAAAAAAAACCATTTCAGTATGAGCTTCAGTTTTGAGCAATTATTTAAAAACCTTAGATCTCTTTGATTAATTATTTTGAGAAATTTGCAGTTTCAAATCGTTTGAAGAGACCAAACGAAAAAGGCGGTTAATTATAACGCAAGTAACAAACAAAACACAGCAAATATTGAGTGTTTAATACTACAAGGATCAAATTTTTAGCTTTCTTTTTGTATTTCGTATAATTAAAATTATTTTGAAATTATTTTATCATGTCGTTTAATTAGACTAGCTAGTATTTTACTTGAGTTTAATGGATTTTTCTTTTGACAAGGATAGTGAGTTATTACCACAGTTTGCATTTTGCTGATCATTTGTTCATTTCTCATATGTATTCTATGTGCTATAGAAGAAAGAGTGTTATTAGTCGTTTTTCTTTCTGTAGCCTAAACAAAATGAGTTTACAGAGATGGCATCCTCAATACCTTTTAGAAACAACAAATCGTGGAACCCGAACATTTGATCAAAGCTCGTCCGGAGCAAAAAGTATTATTAATGTGTATTAGTCCTTCCGGAAATCACAGAAATTCGTCTTGGAGTATTTTTGGTGAAAAATCATCCCTAACATATTTTTAATGGGAAAATATAAAAAAAAACATGAATTTTCATAATGCTATTTAAATGTCCAAATTTTCGTCGATTCATGATTAAATGGAAAACTTTCATTGACTGAGTCATCTGAGGCACGTTGTTAAATTAAGAGACGGAACATGTTTACGATGTTAAAGCTTCCATTAGCAATTTCCGTTTAATCAAAACGACGTCGTTTATCTCTTACTTAAAAACTTCAACTTTCAAATTATAAACGTTTAAAACCTTAACTTTTAAAAATATCGTTTAAATACCTAAGTTTTTCGTTGACTTTAAATTAAATGTCTAACTTATGTTGACTATGTCATTTGAGGCACAATGTTAAATCGATTGACGGAGCACGTTTTACAGGGTTAAATTATCCGTTAACAGTTTCTATTTAATCAAAACGACCAATGTCTGGAAATTCTTCATGAAATTTTCTAAAAACCCTCAAGAGATTAAGTTTGTTAAGCGTTGGTGATGACCGATTCGATCCCCATCCATCGAATCGGTTATTA
Source organism: Cardamine chenopodiifolia (assembly GCA_963922655.1). Classification (NCBI taxonomy): domain Eukaryota; kingdom Viridiplantae; phylum Streptophyta; class Magnoliopsida; order Brassicales; family Brassicaceae; genus Cardamine; species Cardamine chenopodiifolia. The sequence goes on along the minus strand of OZ000470.1, from coordinate 17,862,305 downwards.
AGAAAATATTTAATAGTTTTAACATTCTTTTATCGGTTATCGGTTTAAGTTTTAAGCGTTGCTAATAACTGATTAAATCTTTTTTTAAATTCATTGGAAAGTCAAATAACCGATAAAAGAATGTTAAAACTTTAACTCTGTAAAGCTTTAAAAAATAAATGATGAGTATAAGAAATCAAATCGGTTATCACCAACACTTGAAAAACTCAATCTCTTCAGGGTTTTTAGAGAATTCCATGAAAATTTAACACCGTAAACGTGCGCTGTCTCTCAATTTAACAATGCGTCTCATATGACTTAGTCAACATAAATTTTTCATTTAGTTATGATTCAACAAAAACTTAGACATTTAAATGATATTTTGAAAACTCATAATTTAAACGTACACAATTTAAAAATGTTTTTGATATTATCCGAATTAATAATGTGTTTGACTTTGTGGTGAATTCAACTAGTGAATTCAATTTTTTTTTAAAACAATTTATACATTTTAAAGAGACATATCTTATTTATTTAAATCATTAATATGCCCTAGGTTCAAAGTCCGGAATCATAGTTTTTGAAACATTTTTCTGATATTTGATTTTAATAGAATATTTTGTTTAAAAGTGTGATGCTAATAGATGATGTGTATTTGTAGAATAGGAATATGAATTAGTATGATATCGATATCATAATAATTAAGCATATTATATAGTTTTATAATCGAATTTGTAAATATTTTTTATATGAATATTAAAATAGACTAACTCGTCCCTTTAATCCGCCTAACACATACATATACTTTTAAGACAGATGAGAGGTAAACCAAGCTTCCTTGTGTTACAATCTTCCATGTGTATAAGAAAAACGGAAAATAAAATCGTAATAATAGCAATTAAAAAACACATCACTAATACAAATTAGAATATTACATATCCTGGTCACATGATTACATCTCTGGTATATCAACTACCAAATAAATTTCCTTTACTAAAATAATATCGTACAATTCGTACCAAATACTGTAGGATGAAGCTAAATTTGTGAAACAGTTGATACTTCACAAGAAAAATGTCAATAAACTTAATACAATATGTATATTCATTAGTTAGTTTAACCTTCATATTGTATTAAAAGAACCATTAACAAACAATTTTAAATATTCAAAATGTATGTATTTTGCCGATCAACTACTGTTGTTTATATTAATTTTGGCAACTATATATCTATTTTGCTTTTATTTTTATGTATATTTACAATTAGATTTGGAAATTTTACATTATTTTAGTGTTAGTATTATATTAATGCTACAACTAACATATGTTAAGATCCCATATCAAATAAAATAAGAATTAATACTATCCCTAGAAAATAAAAAGTAAATTAAAAATTTCACCAAATCTCTCTAAAGATCATTTAATTCCTCTGTTTTTCATTTCCAAATTAAAACAGAACAAACCAAAAATCTCTCTCTTTCTCTTCCTTCCTCAAGCTCTATAGAAACTTATCGGCGATAATGGCTAAGTGTCACCGGAACAATGTAGATCCCCTCATCCTCCACCGTCTTCCCTCCGCTTCTTCTTCTTCTTCTTCCACCTCCTTCTCTGGATCATCATTCCGTAGAATCATCTTCGACGCCATTAGCTGCGGCAGTAGCTCTCGTTATCGTCGAGAACTCCCCGAAAAAGACGATGAAGATGTTTCAATATCTGCAACAATCGAAGATGATTTGGTGAGGAAATCAGAGAAGCTCAGCGATCTATTGAACTTAGCGAAGATGAATAGTAACGTTGAGACGAAGAAGAAGGAGGAAACGCTTGAGGTTTTGAAACGTATGGTTAGAGATTTACAAGTGGAGGAGGCGGACGACGGCGGGAAGAAAATAGCGGCGGCGCGTGAAGTTCGGTTGTTAGCAAAGGATGATGCAGAGGCGAGAGTGACACTAGCAATGCTTGGTGCGATTCCGCCGTTGGTTAGTATGATCGACGATTCACAAATTGAAGATTCTCGGATCATTGCTTCGCTCTATGCTCTTCTCAATCTCGGAATCGGCAACGATGCGTGAGTTTAATTACTATTTTTATCTTTGTTTACATTGCATTGCATGTTTCTTATGAATTTCATATCATTTTGTGAATTTTAGGTTTGAATTTTTTGGAACATTTTGACGATTTTTAATTTCTTTTGAAGTTTGATGATTTACAATTTTTGTATTTGTGTTTCTTTGCTGTGAATGTTGTTTTTGGTTGGTGTTTGTTTGGTTCTTTAGGCAAAACAGTTGAGAACAATTTAATTGTTATCTTCTGATATGTCACTTTCTATGCCTTTGTTATATATTTTCTAAAGCCAACAATCTGAATAACTTGAAGCATTTAATTCAATTATTTGCTGATTTTTAGATCTCTGCATATGCTTATAAATTATCTGCATTTTCAGGAACAAAGCAGCCATTGTTAAATCAGGAGCTGTTCACAAAATGCTGAAGCTTATTGAGTCATCAAAACCTCTTAATCAAGCGATTTCCGAGGCTATTGTCGCCAATTTCCTTGGTTTAAGCGCGTTGGATTCAAACAAACCGATCATCGGTTCTTCGGGAGCAATTGTTTTCTTAGTGAAAACCTTGCAAAACTTTGAGGAAACTAGCAGCTCACAAGCTAGAGAAGACGCTCTTCGAGCACTTTATAATCTCTCAATACATTACCAAAACGTTTCCTTCATCCTCGAAACCGATTTAATTCCTTTTCTTTTGAACACATTGGGAGATATGGAAGTGAGTGAGAGGATTCTCTCAATCTTAACCAATGTAGTATTACTCTCAGAAGGAAGAAAAGCGGTTGGGGCAGCGGTTGAAGCGTTTCCTATATTGGTTGATGTATTGAATTGGAATGACTCACAAAAATGTCAAGAGAAAGCAATTTACATTCTCATGTTAATGGTTCATAAGGGGTATGGAGATCGGAAAGCGATGATTGAAGCGGGTATTGAATCTCCATTGCTTGAACTAACACTTGTGGGAACCCCGCTCATGCAAAAGCGAGCCTCGAGGATACTAGAGTGCTTGAAAGTTGTGGACAAAGGGAATCAAGTTTCAGCTCCGATTCAGGGAGTATCTTCTTCATTGGGTAGAGAAAGAGATCATGAGATTAGGATGAGTGATGAGAGGAAAGCAGTGAAGCAGTTAGTGCAACAGAGTTTACAGAGCAACATGAAGAGGATTCTGAAGAGAGCTAATTTACCACAAGATTTTGTTACTTCACAACATTTCACAAAGAGCTTTACCTTTTGAATCCCAAAAACAAAAAGGAAATTGTAAGTCTTTTAGTTGAATTATCGTTAATCATTTTAATTTGTTACTCGGAAATATTTATTTGAAAAACGAATTAGTCATACAAAGATTTATAGAATTAAAGTACTCTTAATTAGATAAGGGTATTCTAGCAAGAAAATTCAAATTTTTTACAAATTTTAATTTTAAAATTTTTTTGCTGCTGATTACGATAAGTACGTTTCTCTCCAACGATGCTATCTTTATTTTTTTAAAAAAGATTTAAGTTTTTAACATTTCTTGAACTAGGTTAGAGACTTGGATGGTAGTTAACTTTCTATCCAAGGTTAGGTCAGTGACAGTGGCATCAAGTGTAATTACGGGGAAGATCAGGGGTTTTAATAGAATCTGACTGGGAACTTCACATGCACCAATAAGTTTTCATGTTTTTAATGTCATCAAAAGACCCCACATTTAACGTAAATTACACTATCGCCCATTAGAAAAATCACTCTTTTTTTTGTTGGTATTAAGCATGCATTGGTCCACTCGTGAATCGTGCATTATAATGGTGTCCTTTAAAATATTACGACTTTCTTATGCCAATGTTTGTTGCACACTCGTGGGATTTGCAAAGAACCGACAACCATTTTCTTACGTTGTTTGTTTTTTTTTTTCTATTTGTTGGGCTCTAACGTAAAAGACGAATCTTGGAAAGCCAAAAGTGATGTAGTTCATCTACATGTGTAATGATGATTTAAGGGCAGTGTTTTTGTTTTGGGTTAATGAATTTAAGGGTAGTATTGATTGTTATTAGGCGGGTTAATTGAGATCCTTAAACTCGTCAAGATTTAAATTAGAAAAATAAAACTACAAGTAGGGTTTGGAATTTCAATACTCAACCCGACGCCACGTACGTCACCATTAGTTTCATCACTAAATTGGTTTCAGTTTTAACTATTGTGATATTATGAAACCCCACTTTTGGTCTACGAGCTCAGACTCTACAAGAGATAACTATAAAGTAAAAATATAATATATGAAATATATATATGGTCTGAAGACTTTTCTATTGTGTAAATATCAGATCTTCTTAGAGCACATGCAAAACTTTTGGTGCATTTAAGGGATGGAGACAGTGTTAGTACTATAGATGAATGAATAAAGAATATTTTGAAGGAGACGTGCATATTTATTAATATTATAATTTAAGTCTATACGACAAAAGATAGAAATCTAATGAGTAGCATAGAACGGACATGACTCTTCTTGGGTAGATGTAAGACATGACACTATATTCATGTGTTATGATTCGATTGGTGAATAAAACTTTTAGACGGTGCGATTCAAAATATTTAGGGAGTTAAATATAAGAGGGTCCATTCTCAATTGTTTCCTCTTCGGACTCATCTATCAAGAGAGTTATTCATATAGCTTGGCAGGTAGCATTTTGTGGAATATGGTTTGAGAGAAATCCTGACAATATAGATATCTCTTTTCCAAACAAAAAAAAGACAATATAGATCTTTGTTAGGTTTTACTTAAGTTTGCTTACTCAGGTATAACAAACACTGTTGTTACTTCTACTAGCTTAGAAGGCTCTGATCTACGTGTGAGAGTAATAATGGGCTTCAACCGTAGTATCTACAAGTCATCAGAATCGATCCTGTCTCAAAATGATTTTACAGTTAGGAACTGTATCTCATCCTACATGTATCAAAACGCCATAGCGGCGAATTCACTCATACAAATTTGGTTCTCTTACGAATTTCTCGATTTTTTCGTCGAATACTGCAACAATGGTCGTTTTGGTTTACTCTGTGCTCCGACTATGGGTCAATTCAACTAAAAATCACTTTATTTTTGGGCTCGACCATGGGGTATTTTTTATCTACGGTTCAACTAGTTTCTTGGGCCAATGGGTATGTAACTAGATAAGCATATGGTATAAAATAATTGTAACTTTTGACAAATTTGGTTAAGTAACCAATAAGGACTGTTATGGTAAGCTTTTGCTATACGTTTTTGGCTACAGAGACTGTGATTGTAACTGTTACTTTAAATATATAAAAAATCTGATTGGTAATAAAAATTGTAGAAACTGTTATTTTAAATATTTAAAAGTTTGATTAATAACAAAAATTATAGCAACTTTCACATAAATAAAAATTATTATACCATATATGAATGATGTAAAAGTCGATTTTAATTTTGATAGATATTTAAGCGGATGTAAAAGATATATATGCCCTTGATTTTTTTATTGATGTATTTACAAATCTTCACTTTATGAAATGAGTATTTGTTTTTTTTTTAATATGAAATGAAAATTCTATTCTCCAAAATAAGTAAAGAAAAAAATAATTCTAATTTAATTATTTTCATAGATCTACTAAATAACCACAGACAAGAAATGATATTGTCAACCCTCTAATTTTTTGGAGGTTGGATTGCAACTGACAAGGAGATATTTAGAAGGTACTACGTATACAACAAAGGTTGTGAGAAATCCCCGAAATGGAATAAGAATGAGAACCGATCGGAAGGTGAGGTACGTACACATGGACTTGAAAATAGGAAAGGAACTAGGGAGTAGATTAAATGGTAAGAAATGAGGTACTGAAGGAGAAATGGGGAGACTTGGTCAGTGATTCTATCGTAGAATAATGACTTGAAAATTTTGTAATGTGATTCTTCTATCAACAATTATAAACATTGCACCACTACCAAACTATATTAATATTAAACGATTATTCAAAGAAAAATTAACATAAAAACTTGCAACAATTCAACGAAAATACAAGAAATAAAACAAGTAAGAGGTGATGGAGTTTTAGAGTTTCAAGATTCCGAGAGCCATAGACTAGTTCATATTTTAGATTGAATTGAGCATATTATTTCTTGATTTTTTATCAATCTTATCTTTTTGCATCTGCAAGTGTAGAGCAATCTGCATTTTCTCCATCTCCCTTTGAGCCTTCAACATCGCAGCTAGTTCAGAATTCGTCGAGCCTCTTCCTCCTCTCGCCCCATTTCCACCACTTCCTTCTCCTTTTTTTGGCTCTTCCTCTTCGTCGGCGACGCATGAGTGTAAATGTGTACCATAGTCACATTTTTGGCAATAGTACAACCACATGTTATCCATCATAGTTTCCTCACAAACATCGCAAGTGAAGAATGAACCCTTATTGCTAGGGACACTGTAGAGCAAAGTGAGCGGGTGCGTGTGATTTTCATGCTTCATTGTCTCAGGCATAGACACACATCCTACATGAACATCGTACTGACAGATAGAACAGTTGTAACTGAACCCAGTTCCGCATTGACCGCACGCGTCACAGGTGTACTCGGAACTATCATACGTTGAGGAATAAAGAAGTTTCAAAGGGTGATTAGGGTGAGACTTGTGACGAATCTCACGTGGTAGCTCGACACATGACTTGTGCAAGAAGTAATCACACGCTGACTTTGTGCATTTGAAAGCTGCACCGATCAGATCAAGGTCGCAACCAGAGCAGATGATTTCATCTTCAGCTTCGGCTTTGAAACCGCGCAATGGATGGTTGTGGCTCGGGTGCCTAATTGAGGGGCGGGTAGCTGGTTTTCTTGAAGCCATTCAAGGTAATATATATATCTTATTTTTGTTTGATGTTTTTCTTTATTGTTATTGTGATAATCCTAATGGGGTTTCAAAGTATTTATAGTGAAAATAGAAGAAGACTCGTGAATATTTTTGTTCAAAAGAAGACTTATGATTATGAGACGACTTTTATGGTGGAATAGAGATGTGTTATGGTTTGACTATCAACCAAGTTGTAGCTTTTATATTATTATATGTCACGCCCTATGAATTTATATATGGAGATGGTTCACATTCAGGATTTGAAAGACACTATTCTTAAGTATCATATTATCCGAAAATTGTATTTCGCTAAATAGTTAACGGTTTATTTCTGCGATTTTTTTCATTGGAGTTCAACTGCGAAATAAGATTCAAAATATAGATCGAACCTTATAGATCTAAATGATATATATATATATATATATATATATCTAGTGCATATCATCTGCAATAATGAGTTAACGCGTTGAGCTCAATTTCAATAATGTTGACATACTGAATGATGTGAAGGTCAATTAATCACGCTAGGTCTCTCTAGTGCATATCATCTGAAAGTCATCGCAATATGAATAAATATCCTATATCAAAGGATAAGATCGAGAGAAAAATTGAAGAAACAAACAAATGAAGAGGGAATTTATGAGATTGCATTTTCTCGTTAAAGGAAAATGACATGTATTTTAAAAGTGTTTAAATAATACTTCATTTTTTTTTGAAAAATACTTCTACACCTCAGAAAAATTTAAACTAAAAAAAAAATATTCTGCCGGCCGGATTAGACAAATTTGAATAAATTTGTAGTTTTGACTCTTCAAAGGTATTTTATGTCACGTTTTAGGATTTCTAAGACAATAACCGAGACTTAGAAGTACTATAGCAAAATCTTGGTGAAGTTCTAATGTACGCCAATGAAGATTACTTCAATTCTGAGTTCTGATTGATATGCACAACAAAAAAAATGTCGAACCAAATCAGAGGGTGGCATTGTTAACAAGTTTAACTTTAGCTCTTCTAGAAAAACACCTTTGGCAGCATATTAATTGTTAGTACTTTTTGTATCGGAAATCTAATAATATAGAACAAATTAGGAATTACATTCACCATCATATATATGGTTGGACAAAACTCAGAAAAGTATTTCTTCATCTAGAGTCAAGTAATATAACATCTGTTTAGAAGGATCCATAGATACCAAAATAGCTATCCAATAAGGATCAAATTATACCTATCAAATTTGGAAAATAAAACATCCCTCAAAACTGAAACACTTCGCATAAGCTCTCAATAATTCTTGGATGCTTAAAAAATTCTAGCTAGTCCTCTCCACTCAACAAAAAAATTACTTATTTACAAAATGTCATCAAGAGATAGAGCATATTGAGACTCTTCTTTCTCCTTCTTTAGTTGAGTTTCCAGGTCTAACCACTTCAGCTTAGTGACCTCTATTTCTTCCTCTAATTGTTGAATATATGCCTCACGAGTCTTCTGTTTCTCTTTTCTTTCTTTTACTTGTATCAAGCTTTTCTCCAACCAATCCACCTTATACCCTGATTGTTTCAAGAATGCTAGTGAATACCCTGCTTGTACCAGACTATCATCAGATAGCTCCCGAGGTGATTTGCCAAGCGTCTTCATTAGACCGAGCAACATACCCAAGCATATTGTCGCGGTAACTGGGTCTATTTGACAAAGCCTTTTAGCAATATCTGGGTGTTTTCCAAATATAAGTCGCCAAAGTTTCACCTGCTAGTGAAATTTCATGTTAGGATCCAACATCGGATCCTTAGAAGAGACCATATAAGAGAATATAAGAAACATATGCCAATCCACTCATATCCAATTAATTTTATGATATATATCGTTTCTTAAGATTACAATTTCTAAAAAAGGTTCTTACCTGTGAAAGAGGAACTTGCACCCCATTGACATTAATAGTTTCTTTTACCATTGGAGTCTTGCTAAGCAAATCACAGGACATCGAGCCATCATGTTCTTGCTTCAACTGTGCAACAAAATCACCAGATTTGTCGAGAACCTCTACCTCGAGGAAAATTTTGAGATCACCGTTCACTAGAAATCCATCATTAAGTTGACTTTGGTGCAACCAGAATGACGTACCCCATGAATGATTTTCACTATTAAACCATCTTTTTCCACCTATCGTTAATTTAACAGAAACAGATTCATTACTTGCGACTCTAAATTAACAAAGATGTCATCATCACCATTAAGTCGAAATGATTAGTACTACCTCTACGTATGGAGAGACTTTGTGAAGAATGGTTTATCGTGGTAATGCAAAACTTTGCTTGGATTTGCCATCCAGGAGTTAAAGTTTGATAATCACTAACACGTAGATGTAGAGACATTTTATTATCCCTTTTCTTTCCATTGGGATAGACTTGTAAACACCTGCCAAAAAAACCAGATAATTAAAAAAAAAAACATAAAAACAATTTTTCTTATTACTTATTAGTTCCTACCATTTGCATCCACCGATGATGTAATCGTCAGATTTAATTCTTCGGACTTGCAATAAAGACTTGAAATCCTCTATCAGCCATTCTACCTTGTTACCAACTTGCTCCATTGAATCTTGATGAAGACACAGACCAGGACCCAAATTAAAAATAAAAATAAAATAAATAAATAGAGATTCAACTTTCAAGCTATAAGTAAAAGTGTTTAAGGAAATACAAATTCTTTTTTTATGTAGTTGAAAACGAGAAACCCTAGGTTTTAGTACGAATTCAAGAAACCGAGATCACAAACGTTCTTCTCACATACAATTCCAAAACCTAACTAAATAGAAAAAATAAAATAAAGAAACTGTGGATTTACCTCTGAATCTTCAATAGTCTATTGATGAACTTCAGCAAATATGTTCAAACAATGGGAGAGCGGCGATCTGGGAAACTTTGAATGTAGGTTGTTTATATATGGGCTGAAAATTCTCAGGCTGGCTTGGGCTGCCCAGGTGATGTATATGTAGGCCCATGGTCTTGTTTACTTTTAGATATTTTTGGGTTCATATAAGACCGAGTTTCAGATGCAACTGGATTAGATCCGTTTTGTCGAACGACGTCCCTCTCGTTTCAAGTTATGTTGTAATTAGTGAAAAATTCTCTTATTTACAAAACACAACGTTTCGCTCCCAGCTTTGTTCTCTGCTCTGTCTCTTTGATTTGTTTCTAAGTTCTCAATTCTTCGTTTCTCCCATTCTTAAAAATATCATATAAATGGTTATTGAAAAGACAAAACAATATGTTTTAACGGACTAAGTTGGATTTGCTTTCAAGAAGGTGGAGACGTGTCTCGTGGGACAACAATAAAAAGAAGATAAATGCATAATTATCTACCAAAACAATTTATATTCGTGCAACTAAAAAGTATTCTTAATCAAAAACTAGCAAATTAATATATATTATATATATAGATATATATTTCTTGTTTTTGAGTTTATAGAGTAAAAGATGAGATTCAAAGTCCTCTCCACAGAAGTTATCGCACTCTTCACCTTACTTGCTGCTCTCATTAATGGGAAGGTAGACTCCTTCTGCTGCCAACCAAATGTTATCTGCCCGCTTCTCCCGAATTCCACAGACCTATACACCCAACAAACCGAATCCGATGCGTTAAACCTTGTTGAATAGCTATCTAAAGCATATGAGTTACAAGAAGATCGGGCTTTAGATAAGAATTGAGATTTTTTGGTTACCTCTTGCTGACCACCAGCTATACGTTGGTACTTCTTGTCATGGCTATGGAGGTAGCCACTAGTGTCTATGTGTTGAAGTCGAACTCTTTGGTCCTGTTTCCATGTCTTACCACTTCCTTCGATTATTAACCTATGAACAAATGGAAATTAACATGAGTTCTCGGGCTGATGTGGAAAGACTAAATATTAGATGAATATCAAATTGCTTTTGGGAATTTGATTAATACTTCCAGTGATCCCCAGTATCGGAATTTGAATCATCTCCAAAGCAGCTAACCTGCACAAGAAAATCGGTTCGCAATAAGGAGAATGCAACTACGAATTCAAACCGGCACAAGTCACATAGACCCACTAGTAGATATCCTCTTAATACTAGCTCTTTACATTCAAGCTTAACGGATAATGGAATAACAAAAAAAAAGATGTTTACTTACTTTAAATGGAAGAGAATAAAACTAACCTCTAAGTTCCCTGATATAGGGGAAGCATGGAGGTGACTATGGAGCCATTTTCTAGTCTTCATATGCTGCAATCTAATGGTTGCTCCACTCTTAACAGTATCACCTTGCTTGGCTGTTGTCCCAGGCACAGGTTTAACAATCTATCAAAGGAAAAATCCATTGCATAAGCTTAATTACTCAACCATAACTCATTAAGCATTTAATAAAATAGGAAACCAACCACACCAAAGCTGCAAATTACCAAACAGATAGCTAGAAAAAATCATAATTAAAAACAGAGCCAAACATATAGGATTTAAAGTGTGAGATTGAACAACATATGCAACAGTTTCTTTGATTTCAGGAAATGATCTGGATACTAAAAAAACATCCGTTATCTAATCTTTCTAGATGAAGAGAAATTTCGAAAAATTTAATCGATAAGCTAACAAATGATGATTGATTGTTTTGTTCAAACATCCAAAAAGAATCTTACTTTATAGTTTCTCCAATCTGATTAAACATGATACTATATGAAAAACGAAAGCACAATGAGAATCAAAGGCAAGTCCAATAACCACAATGATAATCGATAGCAACACAAAGAAGAAGAAAGTACCCAATAGCTGTTGGAATCAGTAACACCAGGAAACCCAGTTACTGATTGCTGACCACTTCCGGATCCATACGGCACATCATGAGAATGAAGTCGAAATTTAGTTTTCTCATGCATCAGCTTAATCGCACTACCATAAGTAATCTGTCATATCAGAAACATTCTACATCAGATGATCAAACCTAAAATTCGAATTTAAACCCAAATTAAATTCAAAATTGAAACAAATCAACGTTCACGGAATGCAAATCAATTAGGGATTTCAAAAAATCAATTACAATTAAAACACACCTCGACACCTTCTTTACCAGAAGCAGCGGCGGAAGCAGATGTATAACCGGAATCAGGATCGAGACTAAGGTAAAGGAAGATAGCGAGACAGAAGAATCCTAAAGCCATTGTAAAAAGCAAACCGATAAACCAATTCTGCTGCCACAAGGGAAATTCCGGTTTCGCTTTCCTCACCACAGGAGCTCGAACAGGCGAAGTTGAGGAAGATGAAGGAGGAGACAATGATGATGATGGCTTTCTTCTCGAGAGAGCTTGATTTTGCCCGGACGTCGACGCCACCGTGAAGATTCAAATTGAGATCTCGCCGGAGACAGTAAATGGTTAGCGAAATCTGTTAACTTTGCCGATTGATTCATGAGGCTTCGTCTTTTAGTATAGTTTCATTAATTTGCTCAATTTTTGTTGACACGCAGGCTTACGTTTAGATAGCAAATGAAAATTTAACACGTGTAGTTTTGATGAGATGGCGTGTTATGAATGGTGTATCAGGTTTCATAGAGGCAAATCAAAGCTAAATTAGTTTTGTTTTTCCCTTTTCTCCTATGAAATTTATTGGTGGTTATTAAATTTAGAAAATTTTCCTATGAAATTTATTAAATTTATTGGTGTTTTATTTTTCTTCCCTGAACTCACACTTTGGCCAAATGTTTAATTAAATTTGTAGTTTTATAGTTTTTTAAATGATTTTGATTTTTGAGATTTTTTTTTGGGTTTTATCCAGTTGTTTTAAGTCAGTCTCAAAAATATAAAATAAATAATATGATTTAGTAAATGGTTTGTTTGAGAATTTATCTTTCTAAAAGATAATAAAAATGTGGAATACATATTGAGAGATTTAGTGTTTTATTTGGAATGATTTTTATATAATTTATTTTGATATATCTAGTTTAAATTTTTTTTAAATAACTAAATTGGATGTGATGTAAATATATTGGTGATTATTAAATTTAGAAATTTTGAATGCTATAGAAACACCATTTTCAAATTGATGTTTTAGTTTTCTAATGGATTTGACAAGTTGTATTTCCCTCCAAAAATTTTAATTAAATTTGTATTCATATGAAACTACGACAATGTAAATTTTCACCAAACTTGAAATTTGGGGTTTAGTTCCATCATTGTTAATGATTTGCGATTTTTGTCTAATCTGACACTAAACCATATTAAATTTGAAAATAATCGATAATCTAATTTTAAGAGGCAATAACTGAAATTCAATTGCTAATTCACTACCAAACATTTTTTTCATATGAAAGTTTTAAGAAAGAAAAAACATATGATTAAAAGAAAAAAATGACATACGAATAATTGTGCTACAAGTTCAACCTCTTCTTCAAACTCGTCATCATTACATGGACATACATTATGACGTATTGTTCCTTAAATTGTGCTATCAACTCTTCAATTTCTAATTCAAACATTTCCATCAATTCGTCACTAGAATAAGATCGCTTTCACTAGAATTGGTTTCTTCTACATTAGAACAAGTAAATTTTGGGTCACTAGGATCACTTTCATCTTCTAACATCTTAAGATATCGCTCTATTTCTCTCAGCATCGTTTTTTTCACTGCAAAAAGAAGAAAACTTTCAAGTATCTGAAAGATAAATGTAATTTAAAGTATCAAAAATGAATTCAGTTTTGGGTTCAAAATCGAACTAATATTGTACGGAATCATGGTTCGAAATCATGGTTCGAAATCATTGTAATCGAAATCACATGCTAGAGTTATAATATTGAATTGAAAATTTTGACACTAAATTTCAAATTTCGGGTTTGAATCAACAAGAAATTAGGTTTTGAATCTCTTTCCTCATCACAACCTTTGAATCCAAATCTTCTCCTTCGAATCAACAAATGCAGGAATAAAACTAATTTCATTAAGGTCTCAAGGGGAGACAACCCAATTATATAATAACTAAGACCAAAAGAGCTAAAAGCCTTAGCAGTAATTATATAACCTGAAACAAACCAAACCAAGTAATGAGGAAAGAAGTTACTGAAAGATGACTTTGTTGAGCACACATCAAAGGATCAAGGGGGATCTGATCAAGCGAATTTCAGCAATTACCACGATAAATGGCCTGGAGCACTGTGTGTGTATTCGGAGGTTACACTCTTTCAAATTGTGTATACTGAGACTTGAAAAGGGAGTCTTACAATGAGGGCAACATTTGAGTCTTATGATAGCTTCCTTAACCACTTCAGTACATCCATTAAATTTGAAGGTTAAGTCATATTAGCACTTGAGTAAAAAAAGAACCATACCTGAGCTATAATTGCAGTAAAAGAAAAGGTGATGATGAGATTTTGGCTGAGCGTTGCATAGAACACAAGACAGTGGCACCAGGATCACCCAGCGAGATAGTCTATCTCTAGTACGCAATCTTTTCTGAGGTACAACCCAACAAAGCAAAGTATGTTTGGGTATTCGTCTCTTACACCAGATTGATTTGTGTCAATGAACCTGATGGGCTTGAGGATCGAGATTATGTCAAGTTGATGTTGCAGAGAACTTATTTGAAGGTTTATCCGCTCTAATCTTCCACATATAAACATCGTCAACCTCACTATCAATAATCAATTGTGGTTAAGGAAATATCTTGTTATGATAGCATTCTGACTATTTCTTGAATTAATACACCTATCAAATCCTGATAAAACATCCACCACCACTGCATTTAAGGAGATACCAGTAATTAGGGGACCTAAATTATATGAAAGCTTAATGAATGAACCATGCCGTGTACAATTATCATGCATGAATCCACTTCACAAACAATAAAGGATGCAGCTATTGAACTTAACTTGCATAATGAGTTTTGTTGTTTGTAAAATATTTATGAAGAATCCATCAAACCAAGAAATTATCAAATTGCGAAAAGGAAGATTCGCCGCATTTACCACTTAATTCATGTATGTTAGTGATAATCACTTTCGGATAAAATCGTCCCAAAGTAGGAAAAGAGTCAAAGCTTTACAAAACAAGAAAAGACAGAAACTGCCAAAAAAATGGAGAATCCTCTATGTAAAGTCAAGAAATTGTTTTAAAATTATAGAAGGGACAAGTAGAGGTCACATCTTGCCTTACCTAAGAAAGACATTTCATTGAAATATTATCGGGACAAGTTAGTATTTTTAATTAATGCGTATCCACTTCAAAACATGCGTAGCATTAACGGTGACTACTGATTACATGTCAATTTTCACATCATCCACTATTTTTGTATAAGGTATATAAATACATGGTCAGACTGTGCGAGACCAAAATTAAAAACAGAACTCACCAGCTTAAAAATTCAAGCAATTTAATCAATATATAGTATAAAAAGAGGCAGTTAGTTTTGCTGTTTCTTTTGGTATGTGTTTAATAATTTATTTGACTATGCTAATGCTAAAATCTTCCTAATTTTATATTAATTATACTTAAAACGATATCTCTTGTTATGCTTTTATTTGTTATCGTTCTCTTATCATTGCATCATTCTAACTGGAAATGGTCATCCACTCTTTTGTATTTCGTTTTTCATGCTTTTACTTTGTTAATAACCATTTTTATCATGTTATCTAAGAACATCCTCAGGGTAGATACTCTCAACAATGTATCTCCTTATTATACATATTAGTATTTTCAATATAATTTAGTTACTTAATGAAATTTAAAGTGATAAAAGATCGAGCGAACAAGAATGAGAAATGTGTTGTAAAATTTTCTCGTGAGTTTTTCAAATGAGAATCGATTCTCCTCTATTCATCTTTCTTTCTTCTTTTTCTTTTCTTTTCTTATTATTAGAACATAGTGATGGAGATGCTCTAACCTCTTTTCCTTATTTTTAAGCACTCAACATAGAGAGAAAATGTTGAATTGTATCAAACCAAAAGATTGTGATTAATGTTAATTTCCTTAGGGTTCTTTCGGACATATTTAATTAAGCTGCCAGATCTTATGCACATCATTTTGTTAAGATAAGGACAGAACATTTCTCCCCAGTTCACTTAGTCGTCGCATATCAAACAAAGTAGATAGCATTATAAATAAAATCATTTCCATAAATCTGTGATTTTCTCTACTTATATATATAAACCAATTACAAATTTTCACATAATTATTCTCACATTTGTAAGCAGTGAGACAAAGTCTAAAGACAATGGAGGAACCAAACCGTACTGTCTTGTTCGACAAATACAACATCGGAAAACTTCTCGGAACCGGTAACTTCGCCAAAGTATATCACGGAACAGAGATCTCCACAGGCGATGACGTGGCAATCAAAGTAATAAAAAAGGATCACGTGTCAAAACGTCGTGGCATGATGGAACAGATCGAACGAGAGATCTCCGTCATGCGTCTCCTCCGTCACCCTAACGTCGTCGAGCTCCGTGAAGTAATGGCAACAAAGAAGAAGATCTTCTTCGTAATGGAATACGTCAACGGCGGTGAGCTTTTCGAGATGATCGATAGAGATGGGCAGCTTCCGGAGGATTTAGCTCGAAAGTATTTCCAACAATTGATCTCAGCCGTTGATTTTTGCCACAGCCGCGGTGTTTTCCACCGTGATATTAAGCCGGAGAATCTTTTGCTTGATGGAGAAGGTGATCTTAAGGTTTCGGATTTTGGACTTTCGGCGTTGATGATGCCGGAAGGGCTAGGTGGACGACGTGGCAGTAGTGATGATCTTTTACATACGCGGTGTGGTACGCCGGCTTACGTGGCACCGGAGGTTTTGAGGAATAAAGGATACGACGGAGCTATGGCGGATATTTGGTCGTGTGGGATTGTTTTGTATGCTCTTCTCGCTGGATTCTTACCGTTTATTGATGAAAACGTCATGACCTTATACACGTAAGCCTTGACCCGGTTTTTGGATAACCATTTCAAACCGTATTTTTATTCATTTCATATATTTAAGTTAGAACTAGTTAGCCCTAAAATAGTAGGGGTCTTGAAGTTGAAATAACTATAAGAGTTGAGGCGAAATAATATGAACAAGAATAAACTTTAACAAAAGTAAAAATAAATTAACACTATCTTTATTTGTTTTCACTTTCTTTTTCAGTATATAATAATTTAATCTACTTTTAAAATTTGTTTATTCCCACTTCTTCTTTTTTTTAATCTTGACGTTTTTAATAATACTAATTTAATGATGATTCTTTTTGTAAATAATGCTTATTTATGGTGATTCTTTTTCTTCGTTTTTTTTGACGTTGATGATTCTTTTTTTTTTACTCAACCCTTTCGCAACATATTTTTTTACTCTTCCTAGGATACATTAGTTTTCTTTTAAATAGAAGTCCCACATTTTTGGAGACCCTACACAAATGTTTCGAGTCAATGTTCTCAAAACCGACTTTGTGTGTAGCACGACTTAAGTTATTTAAACATATACCAGAATATTGGATATGAAATATGGTATTCAAATTATTTGTTTGGGTGATTAACATTTGAAAAACATTTAAAATTATCCAAAAATATGCAAAATTCTCTGTACTTATCTTGAAATTACCATAAACACCCATTACCCATATCTACACGATATTATAAATAAGAATTACTCCTTTGTTTTTAATATGTATGATGTTTTAGATAAAATCGCGAGATTTAAAAATTCATATAAATTATTTACTTTTTAATGGTTCTGCACAAAAAGTGAGATATTAAATTCAACTCAACCAATAATAAATAACATTACAAAATAAAAATAAAAAATGAATACATTAAAATATTTGCATACAAATGTGAAAAACAAATAAATTGAAACAAAAATAAATTGCTAAAAACATTTTACATACTGAAAAAGAGGAAATAAATGATAATTTTAAGAACCCGAATTATCTAAAATCCGTCATCCAATTTTCTCATCGGACTTTGTTGTGTATATATATATTTCACATAATATTTTAAATATTTTTGAATTACCCATTTTATATTGTCGTCCCTCCCAATACTCGAAATGGAAACTTCTGCCAATAACTGATTATCTAATCGGATCTGGAATATTGATCTCTTTTTAATCAAAAACTTGGTATTGTTGAACCAATACCAAATTGTGAATCGATCAATATTTCGCTATCGTTTCTGGTTTAACTGAAGCTTTGGTATGAACAGGAAGATTTTCAAAGCGGAATGCGAGTTCCCACCATGGTTTTCAACAGAATCAAAAGAACTCATCTCAAAATTGCTTCTGCCGGATCCTGATCAACGGATAACAATGTCGGAGATCAAACAAATTCCATGGTTCCGCAAGAATTTTACACCACCCGTAGCCTTTTCCATCGACGAGACAATCCCATCTCCACCAGAGCCACCAGCAAAGAAGAAGAAGAAAAATAAAAACGAGGAAGACGACGGAGTTTCACCAAGATCCTTCAACGCTTTCCACTTCATCACATCAATGTCTTCAGGTTTCGACCTTTCCAACTTATTCGAGATAAAACGGAAGCCAAAGCGGATGTTCACATCGAAGTTCCCAGCGATATCCGTTAAGGAGAAGTTGGAGATAGCAGCGCGTGAGATGAACATGAGGGTTAAACACATGGAAGATTGCAAGATGAAGCTGCAGAGGAGAACGGAAGGTCGTAAAGGGAGGCTCTCCGTAACGGCTGAAGTTTTCGAAGTCGCTCCTGAAGTATCCGTTGTTGAGTTCTGCAAATCCTCTGGCGATACCTTGGAGTATCATCTCTTCTGTGAAGATGATGTCAGGCCAGCTCTTAAAGACATTGTCTGGTCATGGCAAGGTGATGATGATGAAGACGAGGTTATAACTAATGATAATGTCAACAAAAGTGATAACTCAATAAACAATACTTCATGAGCTGTAATATTTCAATTTTTTGGCATTGGATGTGAGAGCGAGACTGTCTTTTGTGAAATTACATAGACCTTTATAATTTACATTATAAGAAAATATAATAATATTACCATTATACGCAAATTATTAAGGGATTAGTACAACTTATAATGCAAGGTATACAAGAAATAACCGGAAATTTTATGTCACAACTTCCGGTTATTTTTACCATTCATATCTCTATATTCTCTCATGAGCAAGAGTTTTTAAGCGGCAAGCAACTTCTGGATGTCCTTCTGCGAAACAGCCGAAACAATGTTGTTTGGTTACAAAACCGGGAATCAAACCAATATAATAGAAGCGGAAGTAGTCTCTTAATCGTACCTCGATTTGGAAAGGGGATGTGGTGGGAGGGTATCGCTCAACGACCTTTCCCTTTTTATCAACCAAGAACTTCTCAAAGTTCCATTTAATAAGACCACCCAAGAATCCTCCTGCGTTTGATTTCAAGAAGTCGTAGATCGGCGCTGTGCTTGGTCCATTCACGTCAACCTGTTAATTCAAAACTTTATTCTAGTCTGCAACCCGAAACGAAGAGTGAATGTTTTGGATTATTTATACCTTATCAAATATAGGGAACTCTGCTTTGAATCGGGTGCAAGCAAATTGTTTGATCTCGGGGTTTGAACCAGGCTCTTGGCCACCAAACTGATTGCAGGGAAAAGCTAGAATCTCAAATCCTGTAATGAGAACAACAAGAAATGTTGATTTGTTGCTAACTTCAAATTCATCGAGAAAATGAGACGCATATTGGATATCGCCACCTAAATGATCACAACAAGATCCATATCTAGATGAGTTATAGACGTTTCTTAGCTACAAAGAACAGATGAGTTGAGATTATCATCAATCCACAAAGTTGAACAATTCAATTCCATAAATTAAGATGAATTGCAAGCTAGTAAGTAGTAACATTCCCGTGGAAGTAGCAATAATAGAATCAAATCATACTGACACCAAGAATGATATAAAGATCTACAGAACAACGCAATAAACACAAAACACGACAACAACAAACACCAAAAAGGCACTGAACATGTAAGAACCAACAAAATGGGATGATAAGTATACGAAAATGACCATCTGGTTGGAAATCGATTGCGATTGAACATATAAATGTGATAAAGCTAATTAGATCTCACCTTGGCTCTTGTATTTCTCGTACAAATGTGAAAGCTCTGAGTAATTTGATGATGTCAGACCACTGTATGTTCATGAAAACACAATCTTTAAGACCACAAACCTCTACATGAACTAACAAGTATCAACCGAAGCTATTTCTAAATCGTATCAAAAGGATGAAGGAGAAAGTTACCATCTTGAAGCAACATTAACAATCAACATAACTTTTCCCTTGAATTTGTTCAGAGAAACATCATTCCCATCAATGTCCTGCCTCCAAAATAAAATAAAAAAGATACAATTATGTCTCCAATTGAAATCACTAACCTAAGTGTATATACACTTCTAAATTCAATAAAAATATAAATCTATTAGATGAAATACGAAGTAAGTCTCCAGTTGAAATCACTATACACTTATTATGTTTTCAGTTGAAATCAAATCCAATTATGTCTTAAATTTCAGATTTACGAAGTATGTCTCCAATTGAAATCAATATGCACTTCAAAATTCAGTTAGAATATAAATCTATAAGATTAAATTACATTACAACTTAAAAGATTCGAAATTTAGTAAAAAGCAGACACACAAACGAGAACCCTAGATTTTTTTGTCTGAGTTGGGCAAAAGAGTTAAGAACCAAACCTTAACAGTGAAATCGTGAACGGTCTTCTCAGCAGCAGCTCTAGCTTGAACAGTGAAATTTCGAGACTTGAAGAGAAACCCAGGATTAACCGGAGATTTTAGGGAAAACCCATTACTCAGATTCGCGAAATTTGATATGCCGGTGGAGAATTTCAAGGAAGGGACGAGAAAGGTTGAAGATGAATTAAGTCTGGAACCGTTAAAGATTGCAGAGAATGGTGTGTAAGAAGATGAAGTCATGGAAGCCATTTTGGTTACCGGACACGAGCTTTTGGACCAGTGTTACACTTCCTACAGAAACTCGGAACAGAAACTCCGAGTTGATGATAAATAATAAACCATCGAGATTTTTTTTTTTGCCTAGTCAATTTTTATTTGAAAATTGTGCAATTTAATCCTATCAACTCAAAATTCAGTAACTATATAACCTTTTGTATATTATGACCATGTTACATACTATTAAAAGACTAATATAATGCTTAAAATGGCGTAGTTGTGAATTTAAAAGACAACACAATATTTAAAAAATAACATATCGTTTTTCTTAAATCAAAACGTCGAAACTTTGATTCTTATCGTGAATTAATGATTTATTTTGGAAAAAATCGATTTCGGGCTAAATTTAGATTTTGTTCTTCATCTATTTCACTTTCGCGATTTAGGATTTTGGGATTGAAGATCCAAGACGACGAGTTAGAAACTATTTTTCTCAATCTTTTCTACCTTCTTCTTAAATTATTTAATCGATCCACATTAAACTAAAATTTTTAAACGACGTTGTTTAGAGGCTTCTTCTTCATTAACTTTTTTCTCGTCTTTTTTCTCTGTTAATTTCAATCTCTTCACTCCATCGCTTCATTCAAATTCGGGTTCCAGAAATTGACAACTCCAACTTACCAATGACTTTTTCTGCAAGTTCAGATGAGTTAATAACTTTTTTGGGATTCACTTTCATACCCAATGGTAATAATAAAAAAATTTGAATTTTAAATTTGGTTAAAAGTGTTAGCGATAATTTCAGACATCGTGGGCCTAACAGAGGTAGAGGAATACCAATGAAATGCAGATGTGGTGCAAGGTCTATGTTCCAGACCATGAATACATTAAAGAACTCGGGTCAACTATTCTATTGTTGTCTGTATGGCTCAAAAGAGGTAATGTAGAAAATCAATTACATCAAAAGAGATATAAAATGTATATTTGATGAGTTATGTCGTAATTTGTTACAAGATAACACACATTTGTTCAATATACCGATATATCCATGGTTGAAGAGATAAAAGAAGTGAAAGTGCTGGTTGAGAAAGTTCAAGTAGATGTAGGGGGCCTTGGGAAAGATTTACATGATTTGGAAGCTCATATGGATATTGTAGCATGTGAAATACACACTTGTGAAGCTGTAGCAAATAGCTATGCAAACCAGATTGAAGTCGTCAAAGAACTTGTAGAAGTTTGTGAAAAAGAGATTGGAGATCTGAAACTCATGCTTAGTTGTTGTGAAAAAAGGTCCAAGAGCTACGTTGGTTCAAAAATATGATTGTATGTACTTTAGTCATGATTATGGCACATTGGTTCATTTGTGGGTGAGAGTTTGTCTGTTTTTGGGTGAGAGTTTGTCTTTGTGTCTTTGGATGAGAGTTTGTTTTTGTGTCTTTATGTCAAATTTAGTCATGATTGTGGCTTAATATGTCTTATAAGCTTGTATGAAACTCTATTTGTAAAGAATTAAAATCATGTCCAACTCCAAGACATAAACCATACAAATCAAGTCCAACTCCAAGACAATACAATCAAGGCCAAAGTACAAAAGTCATAAACACAAAGTCATCGAAAGACATGTTCAAGGTACAAAAGATATGTTCAAGATACAAAAAACATGTTCAAGGTACATAAGACATAGTTCAAGGTACAAAAGCCTTACACGTGTACAAAAGACCAAGTTCAAGATAAAGACGGATTTTGATGATTTCTCACCTCGTCCGTGAGTTCAGATAGAAATAACACATGAGGCTGAGATGTGTCATAACTTCCAAGATTAGATGATCCACGGGTAGATCCTCCACGAGTAGATGCTCCATGAGTCGTACCTCCATGAGTCAGAGAACTAGAACCTCCACGAGTGCGTTTTGTAGCATGTTCAATCTTCTTCTTCTCTCTGCTATTGTATAGGATGCTAGGTAAGATCGTGTTATCTCTAGAATTGATTACAGACCTTCCAACCTGAATATAGCCATCTCATGTATCTGGACTTGTGAAAATGCCATAACCCTCATATAATATAAAATTGAAATGTTACAGAAACCTATACAATCCAAGTGAGATTAAGTGTAAAAAATTAACTTAATTTTGGTAGATAAATAGGTCATCTGTCATATATTGTCTATTTTGCAGCAGTAGAAGCTAGTAGAAAAGACTGAGAAGATGATATGTGAAGGTTTTTATTATTTCGAGGTCTTTCTCTATTTCTTTTTGGCAATGCAGAGGACATACTTGGGAGATATTCCTTAGGAGGATGGGAGTGTGTTCTTTTAGTTGGAAGATGCTGAGATGATGAGTCAAGACCAACTGAAAGCTCATCTCTGCCAACCACCATCAGACTGAGTTGAGGAACTGGCTTCACCAGAACATCATGCCAATTGAGTGACTGAGTCTTAAACATGCTGAGCAGAAGATGAAGATTCAAGTGGTCTCACTCGTGGCCTACCATATGGTTTTTTTGGAGGCATTGGTTTGGATGGGTTGAAACATTTAAGTTTGTTGTGCCATTCCTCATAATAAATTCTACAATGCTGAAATCATTAAAAGAAATTCATTAATACAATACAATAAACAATACAAACCAGAATAAACAATATATGTACATACTTACCATTTTAATCCCTATTCTGTCTAAATTTTTTGGTTTGTTTTGGTGGTTCTTTCTCACTCTTCTCTTTCTTTCTCTTCTTCCCTGGTGGTTTACCTCCAAGACTCTTAAAAATGGTGGTTATATCCTTTCACTGGTTGTCACTTTCCATAGATTTACCCCATTAACAGGTTCTAGACTTTTCCTATAACATTGGCTTAGTGTCTCAGTTGAAAACCAATTGCTAATCAATATCTTAGGATCTTGTTCAACATTTTTCTCTTACCTTGGTGCAGAAAAAATATGATAGCAAGGTATTCTACTAACTAGGTAATCTCTACTAGAACAACTGATTTCATTCCAAAGATGCACTACATACCTATCAACATTTTTGTAAGACATATAGTGCTTGGCATGATCAATCTGATGATCAAGTAATGCAATCCTAATAGCTGCATTGAATGACTCACCTAAGTTATTTTCCACAACATCACACTTTGAATATCCTGTGAAAAAATCCTACACACAAAAATAGTCTAACATTAGATGTATACAGAGATATCTAAATTAAATTGTATAAAATACTAATTATGTGCAACCATCTCATATTCTTGAACCTCTTTCATCTTCCTATTAAATGTCAGTGGATAATAGGAATCTGTTGCAGCCTAAAACATGTGTTGGAGCTCATTTCCTGAGTGGTACATTTTCGAGTTTGCATGAACATGTCTTGCACACATCATGTGTTCAGCATATGGCAACACAACTTTAACTGTTGCAATCAACCCCTTATGTTGATCACTTGGTAGAGTCAAACCATTCCCACTCTCTAAGGTTAAATCCTCAACCAAATGTTAAAAAAACAATATCCAATTGTCCTTACTCTCCACATCAACAATACCCTATGCTAGTGGGAACATTTGATCATTCAGATCCCTACTACAAGCTACTAATAACATACCAATCATTCTCCATTTCAGGAATATCCAATCTATATGAATTATTCTCCTACAAGCCTCAATCCAACCTTTTTTCACACCAACAAAACAAACATAAAATCTATGAAACTTTGATTGTCTCATCTCACATTCAACAGTAGATCCAAGATTTAATATCTTCAACTCGTAAATATAATCATGCAGCCTTGCAAATTACTCTGTTTGCTCTTTGTCAAATGTTTTCAAGCACCTGAGCCTTGTCCTCTCGCAGACTATCCATGGGACATTGATGTTACATCAAAGTAGTTTGTTCTAGAGTTGAGTAGCTGAGATGTCTGGATTCTCTCTGAACTCTTCAATGTACAAATCATCCAACTTTGCATTGGTAAGTAGAGACATTTTACCATACTATATGTAGTTATGCTCATTCACTAAAGACCTAATAACTACTCTACTGAAGCGGCTGTTAATATAAGCACATATTCTCCATAAACAGTTCTTTTCAGCAAAATTACAAGAACTCGCCTACCATCTGTCTTTTTGTACTTTATATTCCTCTTCTTCTTGAATGCATACTTGTTGATTCCATTATACTCTTGACCTACATTAAAACCCTTGTACTTAGTATCATCTAAATAAGTCCCAAATTTAGTCCCAAATTTATTGTCCCCCAAATAAAACCCTAAACCGATGACACAGTAAAGAATTTCATAGAGAAGGAGACGAATTAAAGCTATTTTAAAGCTTCAATCAAGCGACAAAATGAAGACGTTCAGTGACGAAATAGAGATGCATTATCTATATCGAATGACGTTGAAAAAGATAGTTACCTAACTCGTCGTCTTAAAGGTTCAACTCCAAAATCTCAAAATTGTGAAAAGTGAGAGAGAGATGAAGAACAAACCCTAATTTTAGCTCCAAATCGATTTTCTCAAATAAATCCCTAATTCGCGATAAAAGACAAAGTTTTGTCGTTTTGATTTCATAAAAACGACATGATAGTTTTCAAACATCGTGTTATCTTTAAGATCCAAAAGTACGTCATTTTAAACATTCTATTAGTTTTCTAAGTAACATGGTCACGTCGACGGTATATAGAAGAGTTATATATCGGATGAATTTCAAATTGGTAGAATTGACTCACACAACTTTTAAATGAAAGTTATCTTGCGAAATAATGTCTTTAATAGTTTATTTGTAAAAAGTCCATAAATAATCACAAACATTTTATATTATAAACAATAAAAATCTTCTAAAGTTAAAAAAATATTACTATTTTTTTGTCTGAAAGATTCTAAATCCATAAAATAATTTTTTTTTTTGCGGTTCTAATGAATTTTTGAGAAAGAAAAATTCCATAAAGCATTTTGGAGTGATTTGAGGCATAGGTTTTGGTGTTCTGATGTTTTTGTTCCTGTCCCAAAATTTAAGGTGGAGTTTTATTTGGGACTATGTTTTATCCTCAATTTTTGTTCAGTTCTTCCCTAATCCTTATCCTAAATATCTGACTCGTTTCGATGATATGTCGTACTCAATTGAATAGTCCTAAGCTCCAGACCGGTGGCAATGCCAATCCATAATGCCTTTCTGTTTTTTGTTGGGCCACACAAACAAATAGATAAGATGTGACAGCCAAATTTTATTTTTATTTTAGTCGTAACTTATTAATTATTATAGCTGTCTTTCTTCGTTATTATAATATCAATCTTAAATGTCATTGTATTTTTCTTGTTACTCTTCGAGTAGTTTAGAAATATGCTATTGATAAACACAAAGAAAAAGTTATTGATACGTGGGAAAAATATTCGGTTCAGTATATTGACAAATTTTGTTGCATATTTATCAAACCAAATAACATAACAATTCACTTATATATCGATAACAATAAACTATACCTTTGTGTGTTTCTATTTTTGATAAACTTCAAACAGACCGGATCGAAGAATACTGAACCGGACTAAACTTCCAAACGGGGAATACCTGAATTAAACGTTTTATGTTTTCCTTTCCTATATTTCAGCTATGTTATTTGATTCCGTTAGGAATATGAGATAAATCGGTCTTGCTTATATTTAAGAAATATTTCTTCGATTCTTTTCCTTGTGTAAGAATTACTACTCCACTTTGTCTATTTAAGAAAACAAAAATACTTTAGAGTAAGATCGAATGACGTTTAATACGAAAGTAATATTACATGTTTTAGTTTTTGATCTAGAAATTTACAGGTTCAACCCAGAACTTTTTAATAATTCAAAAAAAAAAAAAGGCAATCTTCATTGCCGAACAAAATGTCATTGTGTTTTTTTAATGTTCTAAAGTTTGGTTAAGATCAAAGGGAACATATATTGGAGCATTTTTTGTTTTCTTTCTCAAATTTTTTTTCCCACAGCAACATTATAAACAGCTTTGTCTTGACTCATACCTTGGAAGAAGCAATGGCAAGCACCACAAAAAAAAACTCATTGACCTCGAAGCGGACACATGATAGTTCAAGACAAACTTCAAAAGATGAACACCAGCATCACCGATAAGTTTCGAAGCATGAAAACTTCTTTTAACCATACGTTAGAAAAGTCAATGAACCGGATGCTAGACTTTATGATACAAAACTGTGAGGGTGGCTCTAGCGAGTTAATCACATAAATCCGTCACGTTAAGCTGAAATTTTCACAATGGCGGAGATCCGATGGAATGGATAAGTAAAGCCAAACAATATTTTTCTTATCAAGAGATATCCATAGAACAAAGGATCAATTTTGCTTCATACCATCTAACAAAGGAAGCGAATAAATTATGGGAGCCGACATCTAAAGCAATCAGAGCAAAGCCAACCATACTTGCCGGCGAATGAATGATGTCTTCTGTATGCTTCAAAATTCCTCGGTGATGCGGATGTTAGTCTTCTGATGTTCGTCTTGAACCTGCCCCGTTCTAAGTCTCGAGCCTTTCTTAGTGCTAGCTATTGACTCATTTGAGGTATGAATACCAACTGTTTTTTTTGGGTGGAAGGGTTTTGATGTGGAAAAATAATTTGAGTAGAAAAAAACGAATGATCCAATATCAATTGTTAGTTTTGATCTTAACTAAAGATTTATAACAAAAACAAGAACAAAATAACATTTTGTCTGGCAATTAAGATTTCCTATTTTTAGCTTTTTCTTTCTTTAAATAGACAAAACAAGAAGCAAAGTGGAGTCGTAGTTCCTACGAGCAAGAAAAACATGAAGAGTCGAAAAAAAAATGATTCCTTAACACTACGAAAGATCGATTCTCCTCTCATTTCTTAACTGAAGCAAATAACAGAATTAAGGTGAAAGAACATAAATCGTTTAAATCATGTACTTCATGTTTGGATATTTAGTTTGCTTCGATGTTCTACAACTCTTCCATTGCTACAGAAAAAAAACAAAGAATGAATCAAACACAAAAAAAAAATCTAAACGAAAAAAATAACAGACCGAATGACAAAACATCAAAACATTTATTTATTTAACTACATTAAAATTTCTATTAATTAATAAAGTTAGGACTACGATAAATTTAATTTATCGTATTTATTAATTTATAGATATGACATTTAGGTTAAAATATCAATTTGGAAATAGAAAATTATTAATTTATTAAGTATTAATTTAAAAAAGATTCACTGTAATTAAGTTTTAGAAACAATTGCATTTTGTTTTTGATTTACGATTTTATGCTGTTCTTTTATTTGAACCATCAAAATATTTTCAATTTAAAAACAGAAATCTTCAATCTTGTTAAATTTCAAGTAAAAACTATCATTCCTTCTATTCCTAATTCATTTTTTTAGATTTTTCACATATTAAATGGCAATGACTATTTTAGCCCTATTTATTAGTTAATTGTGATGAGAGAGAAATAATATTTGTGATAACGAGTAAGGGTAAAGTAAGAAATATGAAATTAATTATACACTAAAATTAGAGAAAATGTAACCTTAAAAAAAAATTCTAAAAAATAGATTAATTAGAAACACAGAGAGAATATATGTTAATTTGTTTTTGCAATTTTCTCCACTGTACAAAATTATATTTTTTGATGTAATATTTATTTTCTATTTTAAAATTTTAACTAGATAAGAATCCGTGTCATGCACAGAAAAATCTTTTTCTATTTAACTTTTGGATAATTTTATTTATAATAAAATATAGGGAGGATGACCAGTTTAACCCAAAATTGTAGTTTAATTGCTAGAATGACTTGTGTATATTTCGAGTTAAAAGTAGGGTATAAATCCCAAGTATATCCTTACAATGCTGTGTAAAAAATAAAATAATTACGATAGTGCCATTAATGATTAATTCAAGCGCGGAAAAAAATTACAAAAATGCCATTCAGTTATCTTAGTTACCGCAGACTTATTCTACTTACCGCAGAGTTATTTTAGTTACCGCAGAATTATTTAGTTACAGCAGACTTATCTTAGTTACCGCAGACTTATTTCGTTACCGCGGACTTATTGAACATTGTCGCAGACTTATTTAGTTACCGCAGACTTATTGTAGTTATCGCAGACTTATTGAAACGTTGTCGCAGACTTATTGAGTTATGTAGTTACGACAGACTTATTGAGTAGTTACGGCAGACTTATTGAATAGTTACCGCAGACTTATTGAGTTATTTAGTTACGGCAGACTTATTGAGTAGTTACCGCAGACTTATTGAATAGTTACCGCAGACTTATTGAAAATTTTTTTTGGACGAAAGTGGTGGCGACGGTGGCAGCACCGGTGGTGGCGGCGGCGGTGGTGGCGGCGGCGGTGGTGGCGTCGGCGGTGGTGGCGTCGGCGGTGGTGGCGTCGGCGGCGCCGGCGGTGGTGGTGGTGGTGGTGTTATCGCAAACTTATTGAGTAGTTACCGCAGACTTATTGTTGTTATCGCAGATTTATTGAAACGTTGTTGCAGACTTATTGAGTTATGTAGTTACGGCAGACTTATTGGGTAGTTACCGCAGACTTATTGGGTAGTTACCGCAGACTTATTGTTGTCATCGCAGACTTATTGAGTTATGTAGTTACGGCAGACTTATTTGGTAGTTACCGCAGACTTATTGTTGTTATCTCAGACTTATTGAGTTATGTAGTTACGGCAGACTTATTGGGTAGTAATCGCAAACTTATTGAGTAGTTATGGCAGACTTATTGAGTTATGTAGTTACCGCAGACTTATTGAGAAGTTACCGCAGACTTATTGCGTTATATAGTTACAGCAGACTTATTGGGTAGTTACCGCATACTTATTGGAGTTATCGCAGACTTATTAAAAAGTTGTCGCAGACTTATTGAAAAGTTGTCGCAGACTTATTGAGTTATATAGTTACGGCAGACTTATTTGGTAGTTACGGCAGACTTATTTGGTAGTTACCGCAGACTTATTGTAGTTACGGCAGACTTATTGAGTTATGTAGTTACGACAGACTTATTGAGTTATGTAGTTACGACAGACTTATTGAGTAGTTATCGCAAACTTATTGAGTAGTTATCGCAGACTTATTGAGTAGTTACCGCAGATTTATTGAGTCATATAGTTATGGCAGACTTATTAAGTAGTTACCGCAGACTTATTAAGTAGTTACCGCAGACTTATTAAGTAGTTACAGTAGACTTATTGAGTTATGTAGTACCGCAGACTTATTAAGTAGTTACAGCAGACTTATTGAGTTATGTAGTTACGACAGACTTATTAAGTAGTTACGGCAGACTTATTGAGTAGTTACGACAGACTTATTGAGTAGTTACGACAGACTTATTGAGTAGTTACGACAGACTTATTGAGTAGTTACGACAGACTTATTGAGTAGTTACGACAGACTTATTGAGTAGTTACGACAGACTTATTGAGTAGTTACTGCAGACTTATTGAGTAGTTACGGCAGACTTATTGAGTAGTTACGGCAGACTTATTGAGTAGTTACGGCAGACTTATTGAATTTTTTATTTTTAGATGAATGTGGTGGTGATGACGATGGTGCCACCGGTGAGGGCCTGTGGGGGCGACAGTGGTGGCCGGCGCTGTCGATGGTGGTGACGTCGGTGGTCGTAGTTTTTTTTGACAAAATTTTTTTTTACATACCAAAAAAAAAAATTACAAAACATAAAAATATTAATGGCAATTTTCGTAATTACAAAAATAAAGGTTTAATTTTATTGTCTTTTAACCATTTTCAAACTTACCAAAATTGAGACAATTTAAACTAGCAATTAACTCTAAAATTTATGTCAATCTATGCCATTACCTCTAAAATATATGTATATATATATTTTTGATAAAAACATTTTATATCGAAGTTAAGATGACTTGATTACGGTTAAATTCTATTTTAAAATTTACATGGAACAAATCCATAGTTACGGTTAAATTCTTCTGTAATGTTGTGTGTTTTTTGTCCTCACTGTAATTTTGCTGTTAATAATGATAATCATAATACACGCAGAAGCTGTGATGATGAGGCAAAGAAGCTTTAACAGCTGTATAATTACTCATCTCAAGTTTTAGTTTAAGTAGTTATTGACGAGTAACAAAAAAAAAAGTAACAAGACAAAAGGTGAAAAAGTGAAGACCTTTCATTGTCTTTGGGAAGAAAATTTTATTTAAAAAACATTACTTTTTCTTATTTTCTTATGGATTTGTACATCTGATCTCAAGTAGTTTCGAGTGGTTGGTCCCGTTCCCTTTGCTCGTCCCGATCGAGCTCTTCTCCTAAGTCCACAATTTGGTCTTGAAGATCTCAAAAGTCTCTTTCTTTTTTTCCATTTCTAACCCAGAGATGTAAGTTGCTAGCTTTATTATTTGAATCTTATTCGATCCAAATAGTCAATTATTCGCATCTAAGTCAAATTGATTCAAACCCCTTTTTGTTGTCTTGGTCTTTGTCATGAGTTGATTAGGTTTGTTTTTGTTGATTGATGTGCTGAGTTAGTTTCTGAGTTGATTAGGTCTATTTGTGAATCTTGTGTAAGATTCTGATTGGTTAAAGTTAGTTTTTTTAATCTCGATTTTGATTGCTGAGTAGTTTTGAGTTGATTAGGTCCATTGTGAATATTGTACAGGTTTATGGGTTAGAAAATGGATTGTATTTCTGATTTATTCAAGCTAGCTTCTTTCTGGATTTGGTTACTTTGATTTTGATTGTAGAGACAAAGAGTGATGTTGTTGTTTTGGCAGAAAGAGATGGGAACATACTTAAGTTCTCCCAAAACTGATAAATTATCAGAAGAAGGTGAGAATGATGAGCTCAAATATGGTTTATCGTCTATGCAAGGTTGGCGCGCCACCATGGAAGACGCTGTGAGTCAAAACATAGTTATTTTTTTTCTTTTTGAACATATGAAACTTCTTAAAGTTGAAATCTTGGATATATTTTACCTAACTCTCTTGATTGTAATTTGTTTAGCATGCTACAATTCTTGATCTGGATGATAAGACATCGTTCTTCGGTGTGTACGATGGCCATGGAGGTAATGAACTGGTGCCTCTGCTTTTAAATCGTAATCTTAGTTTATTTTAGAGTCCTTTTAAGTTGTGTTACAAGATTTGGAGATAAGAGATAGACTTAAAACTAATTCTTCTCGAGGTTTCTTGACCGTTGCAAACACTTAGAACTGTTGTTTACATCTGTATATATCCTTTGTTACATTTTTTCAATGTTTCGCTCTTTGCATTCCTTTTGGATATGTAACTGAAAGTAAGATTTACTGAATGATGTAGGTAAAGTTGTTGCAAAGTTCTGTGCCAAGTATCTGCACCAACAGGTTCGGTGTAATGAAGCATATGAAGCTGGAGACATAGAAACATCTCTTCGAAGAGCCTTTTTTAGGTTTTAAATCTCTCGTTGGCATTCTTCTATATTACCAGTAGAAGAGGATTTTACTTAAAAAAGTGTTCATTGTGAATATTGCAGAATGGATATCATGATGCAAGGACAGAGAGGATGGCGCGAGTTAGCTGTACTCGGTGACAAGATGAACAAATTTAGCGGCATGATTGAAGGATTTATATGGTCACCGAGAAGCGGTGACACCAATAATCAACCCGATATTTGGTCTCGTGAGGATGTAATTTTTATACCTCCTCTTGTATTTTTTGCATGATTGGGTTGAGACCTCTGAGCACCTGTGCCTTTGTTCTTACACAGGGTCCTCATTCTGATTTTCCGGGGCCTACTTCCGGGTGTACAGCATGTGTAGCTCTTATTAAAGATAAGAAGCTCTTTGTTGCAAATGCCGGTGACTCACGTTGTGTGATATCGAGGAAGTGTCAAGCTTACAATCTTTCTAAAGATCACAAGCCTGATCTTGAAGTTGAAAAAGAAAGGATATTAAAAGCTGGAGGGTTTATTCACGCTGGTCGAATCAATGGAAGCTTGAATCTTACTAGAGCCATTGGTAAGCTTTTTTTTTCTCTTTTCCATTTTCATTCCTTGGAGATTCTGTTTTTTATGTTTTTTTTTTGTGACTTGTTATCTTAATTGAAGCATTGTATCTGGTTTCTTTATAGGTGATATGGAATTTAAGCAGAATAAGTTTTTACCGTCTGAAAAGCAAATGGTAACTGCTGATCCAGATATAAACATGGTACGAATCCGAACCTTTTGGTATTTTGCACTCGATGTTGGTTATTTGAGCTGACTTGTTATATTGTTTCTTCTCATCAGATTGACCTATGTGATGATGATGATTTTCTTGTTGTTGCATGTGATGGAATCTGGTAAAAAAAAATGTCCCTAAATGTTTCATTTTCTACATATAAAACTTAGTTTCTTGATAATAATTTGATTTGATCTCATTTTCCTCAGGGATTGTATGTCAAGCCAGGAGCTAGTGGACTTTATCCATGAACAGTTAAAATCTGTAAGTGAACTTCTTGCCTTCTCCTACTCTCTCAATTACAGTTCTTTGTCCTGTCTTGGTCTGTGACATTGGTATATAACTATCAGGAAACAAAACTTTCGACTGTATGCGAAAAAGTTGTTGATAAATGTTTGGCTCCAAACACTGCGAGTGGTGAAGGTTGTGATAATATGACTATCATCTTGGTTCAATTCAAGAAGCCTAACCCGTCCAAGAATGAAACAGAAGAACCCGAACCAGAACCAAGCCAGGATGAGCCGAGCTCGTCAAGCTAAATGTCCTTAAAGAGCCAAGATTTGTGAAAATCTCGTATCTTTGACTTTGGTTCAACATTGTAAATGCTTTTGAATGGCTTAGATTCAAGAAGCTGGCATTTATTGGGATTTCAGTTATTTCCTTAGTTTTTCCCAGCTTCTGATCATATGTCACACAGACTGGTTTCATCGGTTTCCTGTCAAAAACGACCTTTGTATAGCTGTCTTGTGATTGATGTTCTTAGCCATAGTTTTCAAATTCACAAGGATAAGGCTTCTGCTGATGTACACAATCAAACAAAATGACATTTACAGAATGTTTTGTTCTCTTATTGCTTCTAGGAACTTGTTCTTTTTTTTCTTTCTTTAACAACTTAAAAAATCTTTTCTCATATTCTCTTCATATTTGTAAAATCTTCAAGTATTGCTGTAAAATTTTGTAGTATTTCATTTTTATTTCTCTGGAATTTTGTATAAGAAGAATGTTGTGTTCTTATTGCTTCTTGGAACTATTTCATTTCTTCATTTTTTTCTTTTCTTTAACATCTTCAAGTATTAGAATGTTGTGTTCTTATTTCATTTCTTCATTTTTTTCTTTTCTTATATATAATATATATAATATTATATATATATCTTTCATTTCTTGTATTGCTGTAAAAGTTTGTTATAACATTTCATAATTTTTTCTTTTCGTCTCATGGATGTATTGTACTATCGAATTTCACACTTCGATGTTAGCAATGTATATATAATAGAATTTTTTTCCTTCCTTTTAATCATTTTTTTGGCAATCTTAACAAATAATAAATTGAATTTCTAATAGAATAACAGCGAGGAGCCAAGGACAAAGATCTTTTAGCTAACATGTAATCATAACAAAAAGCTTTTTGAAACAAAAAGCTCATCACAAAATCGCAAACCCACATGGTTCCAAATCAGAACCAAGCCCATAGACCGAGACCAAGACCTAACACAACATATCCACCACCAAGCCTAACTGAGCCGCTAGTAGGAGCTGGAGCCAAGGCGGGACCATCTTCAAGCTCAACCGGAGAAGGAGCCGGAGAGATAGCACTATGACGAGGACTGACCACAACAAGGCTCAGCTTCTGACCTTTCTTACAGTGACCATTAGCTCCACTAATGAAGTAAAATGGACCTGACCGGTACAGTTTCACTTTAGTCTCTCCATCACTGTAGTTAGCCAAAGGGTTTGTGGTGTTGCAGCTGTTGTAAGCTTCTTTTGTTACTTCCAATACTGAGTCTTTACTAGCTTCGTAATGGAAAACTGAAAAAACAAGTAGAAGTGACTGTGTCAGAAACAGAGTATCTAGTTGAAAACAGAGTATTAAAGAAAAATCAAAAGCAGAGGACGTACCAATAAAGTCGCCGACTTTGAAGCGAGCTTTTTGAGCCCATTCGGTGAATGAGTAAGAAGAAGAAGGAGGAATCTTCCAGCCGCCGGATTTTGCGCCGATGATGACTTCATTTGCAGCGGCGAGAGAGAATAAGAAGATGAAGGAGAAGATAGCCACTGGAAGTGAGGAAGAAGCCATAGAATATTGATTGGAACAGAGTTTTGAAAGAAATTATTAATTAAAAAAATAGTAGAAGAGCAAATTGTTTGGATTTAGTGTTACGAATGTGGTTTGGAGATGAGTTATGAGGAGGTTCTTGTGACGATTTATACTAGTGGAATTCGAAAACTAGCCGTTAGATTATTACTTTTTGTTTTTGGTGAAAGAAAAGATTTTTAAAATGGCAAAAAATGTAAAATGTTGTTTCTGTAGCCGTTGGGAAGTTTTGGGTGACGTAACGGTTACAGAAAATTTGAAACTTGTAATAATGATACTGACATACGGTGCAGGCAGCTTTGAAAAAGAAAAATTATCGTAGTAAAAAGTAAAATCTAGCCATTCTTCTATTACTAATTTACTCTGAACAACTCACTAATTTTGTTTATTACACTGTGATTCTATTTGGTGATGGTGATGTATATTGGCCCCACTAGGGATACGTATCCCACATCCATGTACTTCTACAATTTCGGATAGATTTGGATTGTTGTTGATGGTAAAACTCCTGGCCCAACATATTATTTGGCCCACAGCATACATAAATTCAGGGATTAACAGGTAATACTTTTTTTTTGAAGGGTTCTATTTCTCTAAGATTTTTACCAAAATTGGGCATGGACTTTGGGCATAGCCCTCCTGTCCTGCCACCCCCATCGTCGGCCCTGATTAGGATGATTTTCTTTTATAAAAAGAGAGACCAACCACGTAAATATATAGGTATAGGCAAAAAAGTTCGAGCATTCGAGCTAAATTCGATCCAAAAAATTATATTCAAAACAGAATTTGAAACCGCCAAATTATTTATTGGAGAGTATTTAGTTGTACTCGTAGGTATCGCGTAAAACCCGACTCGAATTCGATACCCGTTAGGGTGCCTGAAAACCCGAAACACACATAAGTAGTCATGGAAAAAATACACTAATTCGAGAACTCTACCTGAAAAACTCTATAAATATGAGTTTTGTATGAGTAACATACACAAATCTATCCGAATCCGAACAAAAAACCCGAATCTGAATCCGAGCTTGATTGAAACCTAAATTTTTTGGGTTTTTATAGAATTTTAAATCTGAAACCCGAACCCAACCCGAAATTTCAAAGTTATTTCATTAAAAAGTAAATACATAAGTCCGTTAGAGTCGAATCGAATCCGGTTTTACCAAATCCGAACCCGAAACCTGAAACCCAATCCTAGAATTATACATGGCAGACCGAACCAACAAATCATTGGTGGAGAGGAGAGAATTATTTTGGAAGCCACCCTAAAATCCTTATCTCTATAGGAATTTTCTTTTCGTATATGTCTACTGGGATTTTTATTTTATTTCGAAAACGTTAAAAGTTTGACTCACATATGCAAAACCACTATCCGTGGATGAATACATATCACTAGTCTGCATTAACTTTGGTCATATCGACCATGTGTCTCATTTAATATGGAAGTATGAAAGGAACAACCATGCGTCATTAGGGCCTTGGAGCACAATGTTTCAAAAAATTACTTGACAGTGGCAGAGATTTCACCCTCCAACCTTACCTATCAAGGCAACATAACACATCACAGTACTATGACACCAAGCCCGAGTGCATGGTTAAACAACCTAATTCATATAATTATATAAGCATCTTTCATCTAGAAAATAAGAGGGGGATAAGAAAATATTTCTTAAATTCTCTATAACCGGAACTCGAGTATCAATCTCTTGTTTGTTTTCCTCCGCACCTTCTCTTCGAAGTATTTGTTCGTTTCCCTTAAGCTAGTTCATCTTCCTCATTCTAAACTTTATGACCCAGATAATACTGTAGCTAGGTTTTATGTTAAATAGTTCGACCAGTTAACGTATGTGGTTTATGGCATCCAAAAACATTAAGTCACTACAAAATATTGAAGCAACGAATGCAAACCTACCCACCACCTCCTCCTATAGTAATTTTTTCTTCACAACTTATAAACTAGGAGATGACAACTTGACTCAGGGTGTAGATTGCTAAGATGGTGGAGCACAACTACTTCGTCAATGCTCAACTTAACCCAATTTATTTTACCCCACTTCGGCCATACAAGAAAAGAGACTTCTCTTAATTGTTTACTTTCTTCTCTTCAATAAGCTTTTGACACCCTTCATTCAAGCACCAATTTTTTGGAATATATTTTTAGAATTTACCAGACGGTTGAAGTTGCTCGTCTTGAGGAAAATTCAGTTATGTTGGATTTCTTTTTGGTGAGTCTAGAGTAAGCGATTCACACATTTAGGATGAACCGAACTAGGCTATTTGCTAAACATTGCGAGGGACTTCTCCCTCAAATCATGGGGATGGTCAAATTGGCTCAAGAAGACAAAATATATTTGTTTTTTCGAAGATTCTCAAATCAAATTGAACAACATAACTAGTCAGAAATTTAAATTTAAATTTAAGTTGAGTTATGGATTGATCAAAAGGAGATTGCCGATCAAACCTACTGTTTGGTATATTTCAAAGCGGCTGCCGAAGTGCGGATGATGAAACTTTAGGATGAGATGAATATAAGAAGGATGTGATCTCTAACAAAAGGTCAAAGTGCTTAGTTTTTTTTTTTTCAATCAGCAAACCCCATGCATTAAAGTTGTCGGTTTAGAGACTTTCCTCTAAGGAAAGCGAAATGGGTACCGCTGTACTTACATTGGAAAAACAAAAAGTACGTGCTCTTGCACATTTCAAAATTTGATTTGCACGGATATTCTCGGTATGCTGAATAAATCTAATCCTAAAGGACACAAATAAGTTCCTAAACATCAAGAAATCTCTCAGCTCTGATGCAAATGATGGCCAAACATCTGGATTTGTCGTCATGTTAATGAGGTTTGAACAATCTGTGATAAAAATAACGTCCAACAATGGGATGACTGCCAAGCTCTACATCGCCCAAACAAGAGCCACTAGCTCTGTATGAAGAGGAGAAATGCATCATCGAGATCCTTTCAGACAAACATGTAAAATCTCGTCGCCATCCGTGTAACAAAGAAGGGTGTCTTGGGGTAGCATATCCTCTGTTCACATATTGTTCCTTCAGGCGGATCCTCCTTTGAATTTGCTCGTCTCCATGCTTCCTCTTCTTGTATGATGATGTCAAGTGTATCACGCGGGTGCTCATTAAAGCTCTCAAAAATCTTCTGGTTTCTCGCCTTCCAGATATACCACATAACCCAAGAATTTTTTTTTTTTTAGATTCTATGCTTGCGCCTGAAGTGTCATAACACTCGGTCCCTGAAGAGGGTGGTCACATGCAGGACGAGAGAGAGATCTTGCGGCCCAATACCCAGACTTTACAGTATAGTTGCCAGATTTTGTGAAGGTCCAACTATATCCGTCGCTTGATGCTTGCCGACTTGGATTGATCCCTAATATCAGGGTAATATTTTTCGGAGGAAAAAGTTTCCGGAGACGATCCATCTTCCACTTTTTGGTCCTAAAATCTATTAAAGTATTAACAAAAACAAATAGATATTTATTTTCATTAAGACTCTTAGGAGGGCACGCTGACTTATTCGAGATCCAAGGCTTAGACCATATACTCGTTCCGAACCCTGAACCAATCGTCTTTCTAAGATCCGATTTCAGAAGACGCTTTGCTTCCATCATACTTCTCCATCCATAAGATGGTCGGTTTAACACTTGTATGCAAGGAGTGCAGTACCAAAAGTATCTCCCTTTCAATACTCGAGAGAGTAGAAAATCAGAAAACCTAAGTAATCTCCAGAGTTGTTTTGCCAGTAGAGTTGGATTGAAATCTTCTAAAGATCAGAATCTCAATCCTCCTTTACCTTGCGCCAAACAATCTTGGTCCCAAGTAAACCAATAAATTTCCCTACTATTTGCTTTCTTATTCCACTAAAAATTGACAATCGCAGTTTTGAACGTGCTTAGTTTTGTTAGTAGTGTAGTTAGTATTTATTCGCGACATTGTATGTATATACTTTTCTTCATGTCACTTTTTCTTTTTCTTTCACGAAGCAATGACAAGAGTGATTAGAAAAATATCTACTATGAGTCTGAATACCGAGTTTTGTGCGAGAGAATCTGGTCTACCTAGCCTTAGTGACGTTGTCGATTCCCAATCGTTACCTACCAAATGATTCAGAAGCTTGGTTCCTCGAACAATATTTTACGGAATGAGTCGCAAGGACCTGCCGTGTTCTAGCTTTTCCGAGAGGCCAAAGTATTTCATCAACTTGTTCGAGCGAATCTATGACAAAGCTTAATCCACAAAGACATAGAGTCGTCCCGATAAATATAAACAAATGATATTTTTGTTTTTAATTTGTCCATGGTATCTAGTCATCTTAGTGTGTACTTGTTCAAAGATTAAATCTAATTTTTCCAAATTTTAAATGAGGTTCATTGTAAAAAGCCGATTTCTTAATTAATATTTCCGTGTTTAGGGAAATTAATTAAACAAAATCTAATATAACTCAAAAAAGAATATTGGAAGACATGTATCATAGTCCTAACAAAGTAACATCAGATCCTTTGGGACCGTCCTCAATCTTTTTCTCTATATCCGAATCAGACATCCTCAATCCCTGTCCCAAATCCGCCATAGCTTAACATCTTCTTGTTCATAAATCAGAGAAAAGAAAAAAAAAACCTAACTTTCTCTTCCTACATAATAACCTAACTCTATCTCTCTCTTTTTCTCGCATCATTCTTTTCTTTCGCATGTGCAGAGCTATCAACATCTGTTTGATTGAAAGCTAAGTTTCCAAATCCAAAACAGAAGAAATTGAAAGTGTGAATGTCAAGACAAACCACCAAACTGCAAGAAACAATATCCACAACGCATTGTTCCTTAAAGACCCAGCAAGCATCTCATTTCACGCCTCTCTTCTTCTTCCTGACATTTTTCTCGTTTTTGTTTTCTGGTCATTTGGGGGTATTTCACCTTTTTACAATGGGGGTCGCATTTGGTAGACGGTGATTATTTCTAGGCTTGTGACCTCTGCTTTTTGGTTAAGCATTTAAAGAAAGCTCTAATGGCGTTGCTTAGAAAGTTCTTCTATAGAAAGCCTCCTGAAGGTTTGGTTGAGATCTCTGAGAGGGTTTACGGTACGCTCTTCGTTCTGTTTCAGCTCTTACTTTGATTTCCAATGTTTAAGTGTTGGGTTTAGGGTTAGAAAGTTTGAATTTTTGGGTCTTAATGGACAAAGTTCTACAGTTTTTAGAAAGTTTGAGTTTTTTGGGTCTTACAAAGCGGATTTTTTTCAAGCTATACCAGCCTTAGTTCAAAGTGTGGTGTCCTGTTTTCGTTTCTAGTTCTTGTCAGCTTCAATGGTTGAACCTATAGCTTAACATATCTCATTCTTGATGGTTAAGATTTAGCTCATGCAGTTTTTAGAAAGTTTGAGTTTTTGGGTCTTAAATATCAGATTTTTCAAGTTATGCCACCTAAGTTCAAAGTGTAGTTTGTTGTTTTCGTTTCTAGTTCTTGTCAGGCTCATTGGTTGAACTTAATCTAACATTTGACAGCTCTGAATTATAGTCCATTTCAGTGACATACATACAAAAGATTGCTCTATGAGATTGCTGATCTTTGATGTTTATATTTCCAGTCTTTGATTGCTGCTTAACCACGGATATGTTGGAAGATGAAGAGTACAGAGTCTACGTAGGCCGCATAATGAGTCAGCTACGAGAACAGTTTCCTGGTGCATCATTCATGGTGTTTAATTTCCGGGATGGAGAAAGCAGAAGCCTGATGGAGAGTGTACTGACTGAGTATGACATGACCATCATGGACTATCCTCGTCACTATGAAGGTTGCCCTTTGCTTACAATGGAAACGGTTCATCACTATCTTAAATCAGCTGAAAATTGGTTATTGTTAAGTCAACAGAATATCTTATTATCGCACTGTGAGCTTGGCAGCTGGCCGACTTTAGCTTTTATGCTTGCTTCGCTCTTGTTATACCGCAAACAGTTTAGTGGAGAACAGAAAACACTAGAGATGATATATAAGCAGGCTCCTTGTGAGTTGTTACAGCTAGTCTCTCCACTAAATCCGCTGCCTTCACAATTGAGGTTTCTTCAGTACATTACAAGAAGGAATGTTGGTTCACAGTGGCCGCCTCTAGGACGGGTCCTTACATTAGATTGTGTCAATCTCAGATTTATTCCTGATTTTGATGGTGAGGGTGGTTGCCGACCCATATTCAGAATATATGGTCAAGATCCTTTTTTGGCTTCCGATCAGACTTCAAAAGTTCTTTTCTCAATGCCCAAAAGAAGCAAAGCTGTTCAGCATTATAAGCAGGTGATACTGAGACTTTCTTTTCATCCATGTGTGCGTTCTTTCAGTCTCTTCCAAGTTTGTTATGGTTTATGATAGTCCTAACTTTTTCGTCTACTCTTGCAGGCAGATTGTGAGCTGGTAAAGATTGACATCCATTGTCATATTCTCGGTGATGTCGTGCTTGAATGCATTACCCTAGATAGTGACCATGAGAGGGAAGAGATGATGTTTCGGGTTGTGTTCAATACTGCATTTCTTAGATCAAACATTCTGATACTTAACCGTGATGAGATTGACATTCTGTGGAACACAGCGGATCGGTTTCCCAAGTATTTCAGAGCAGAGGTGACTATTTATCTTGATATTTATACAGGTTTTTGGTTTCTCAACTAGAAGAGATGCCTTTTGTCTTAACTTTAAATGACCATTTCCGGAGAGCTCAGTATGAGACTAGTCTTTTGATAGAAGTACTTTTTGTAATACATCTTTCTTAGTCAAGAATTTCGTGCATTTATTCAGGTAATACATTTGGTTTTCCAATAAAAAGGTTTCACCTTTTTTACATGCCATTAAAGATCAATTCTAGCGAGTTCAATTTGAGACTAGCATTTCTTTTCGAAGCTATTATCTTTCCAAGTTAAGAAAGGAGTAACATTCTGTGTGTTTGTTCAGGTTATATTTTCGGAGATGGATGCTGGTAATAATCTTGTCTCTGTTGATCTGCCGCATATGGAGGAAAAAGATGGTCTACCTGTGGAAGCATTTGCTAAGGTTCAGGAGATTTTTAGTGATGCTGATTGGTTGGATCCAAATTCTGATGTTGCTGTGACTGTTTTCAACCAAATAACAGCAGCAAATATCCTTCAAGAAAGTTTGGATTCAGGTTCTCCTCGAAGCCCTGATTCACGTAGCCTATTGGAATCGGCACTTGAGAAAGTTAGGGAGAAAACCAAGTTGATGATATCGGAAAATATTGCTATAAGTCCTGATGCATTCTCTCCTGTGTGGAAAGCGAAAGATACAGTTTCCTGTCATAAATCTTATGCAGATCCGAATTCAATCCTTAAGAAGGTTGATGAGTCGCATGGACTTCGAGTTTCAGTCCAAAGAAAAGCTCACTCAAATATAGTTTCACCTCGACTGGTTCACAGTCCAGTAACATCTCCAGTTCCCAATCGTCGCCCCACACAAGGATCACCTGCTTCAGTGTCCAGATTTCACAGCTCCCCCTCTACCCTTGGGATCACTTCAATATTACACGATCATGGTTCATGTAAAGGTGAAGAGGCTACTTCATCATCATCAGGCTCACCTTCTATTTCGTTTCTTCCAACATTGCGTACACCTGTTCATTCAAATGGACCTCCTCCAGCAGGAGCAGTGATGCCACCACTGAAGCCACTTAGGATTTTGTCTCGTCCTCCTCCACCCCCACCTCCTGTGTCCTCTCTGCATTCCACTCTTTCATCAGGTTCCACCAGCAGTTCCATAGCAAAGCAAGGGCCTCCTTCACCTCCGCCACAACCTCAACGTTCTGCACATTCATCTATTCCTCTGCCACCAACGTTACCTCCAAAGAAATTGGTAGCCTCAACTAACCCTCCACCTCCACCTCCACCACCTTTGCATTCTAATTCTCGATCAGGGGCTGTACCACTTCGAACCTGCCCATCTAGTATACCTCCCAAGAATTCTTTGTTAGTGAAATCCCCTCCTATTCCTCCTCCACCAGCCCCTGCACCTCTGTCTCGTTCTCATAATGGGGGTTGTAATGGAAATATTCCTCCAGTACCTGGACCACCATTGGGATCAAAGGGGCGTGGCCTTTTACAGAATCTTAGAGGTCAGGGTCAAACCAGAAAGGCCAACTTGAAACCATATCATTGGTTGAA
Source organism: Cardamine chenopodiifolia (assembly GCA_963922655.1). Lineage (NCBI taxonomy): Eukaryota > Viridiplantae > Streptophyta > Magnoliopsida > Brassicales > Brassicaceae > Cardamine > Cardamine chenopodiifolia. Next base: position 17,819,106 of record OZ000470.1, on the reverse strand, counting down.
GCTTACTAGGGTAGTCCAAGGAAGTTTATGGGCTGAAGCGCAGAAACCTGATGAAGCTGCAACGTATGATTATATCTTCAATTTTTCCTTTATACAAGTTTGTGATTTTCTTTATTATGCTAAGTCTGGCCTCTTCTAATTGTGTATTATCAATTCTAGTGCTCCAGAGTTTGACATCTCTGAGCTGGAGAAACTCTTCTCAGCAGTGAATCTTAGCTCTGACAACGAAAGTATAGGTGGGAAAGCAGGTCGACGTGCCCAACCTAAAGTTGAGAAAGTGCAGCTGGTAATTGATTGCAATGAGCATTCTACTGTTCTTGAACTTATTAAATCTTTTAATTTTCGAAGTTTCACAGCATGAGAATTAACAACCATTGACAATTGCTCTATTTTCGTCCTCTAACTTTGTCTATTAGTTCTGCAGATTGAACTCAGACGAGCATACAACTGTGAGATTATGCTTTCCAAAGTTAAAATACCTTTACCCGATTTGATGGTAAGCACAAAGATTTATTTTGCAAGATATTGCTCGGCAAGTTCTTAACTTAGTTTTTGTCTTGTGCTCCATTGATGGGTTAATGCAAAATTTGATCTGCCCTCATCTTGTTATGCAAGAGCTGTTTAAACCATATTTTCTTACCTGAATGATCTTGGGTTACAGAGTTCTGTTCTTGCATTGGATGAGTCGGTGATAGATGTTGATCAAGTTGACAATCTAATAAAGTTTTGCCCAACAAAAGAAGAAGGAGAATTGCTCAAGGTATTTTCATTTCTGGTTCTTTAGCTGAAAGTTTCTGTATCATGAAAATTTAGAAGTTATTATCATACGGTGATAGAGTCTTTTGTGAGTACACTGATGCTACATCTCCTGTACTGTTTTCTTGCTTTCTGTAGGGCTTCACTGGAAATAAGGAAACTTTGGGACGGTGTGAGAAGGTTGGTCTGGTGCCTCCACTTTCATATTTGACAATCTTCTGAGTTTTCCTTTTTGACTTTTGAAGTCCATTCTCGTCTTTCTTGACTGACCAACCACCATTCCTTTTAAGCAAATAAAATATTATCACCAATAACCAAAACAAGATACAATCTTATAGATGTGAACATAATAATCAGAACTTTGCTTAGCTTACTGATTTCTTGGTAGTTATTTTGGGTCGAGACACACATAGCATTTTCTTTTTAAGTTGGGAGTGATACCTTCGTAAAAGTTTTCTTACTGACAGCTATTTTATGATTTTGTTTGTGACAGTTCTTTCTAGAATTGCTAAAAGTTCCTCGAGTGGAGACTAAGCTAAGGGTTTTCTCATTCAAGATTCAGTTCCAATCACAGGTTGGAGAACCGAGTGGGGTTTTTTATTTTTGAATGCTTTTTTCTAGTTTCTAAAATCTTGGCTCTTATTTCTGTAAATGGTTCTTCAGGTCACTGATCTTAGAAGAGGTTTGAATATTATACACAGTGCAGCCAATGAGGCAAGTTGATTTTTCGTGCAAATAGTTTGTGAACTAAACAGATTCATGTTGGTGATTTTCCACTCTGACGCTATTGCATGTTACACTTTCCAGATTAGAGGCTCGGTAAAACTAAAAAGAATCATGCAAACTATACTTTCCTTGGGCAATGCCTTGAACCATGGGACTGCAAGGGGTGAGCATATATCTGTTCCCTTTAGACTGCTAAATAGTGTCAATCATAGAGAGACATTGGTTCTATTCAAGAGTTTGAATTCGCCCTCCACAATGTCGTTTATATAATTCTTGTCTTTTGACAGGCTCAGCTATCGGATTTCGCTTGGATAGTCTTCTGAAACTTACTGATACTAGATCCCGCAATAGTAAGATGACTCTCATGCACTATCTCTGTAAAGTACGAGATTTCTCAATCTTTTCCTATTCCTTTTCCTTTTTGGTTTAATGTTAAAATCTTTCCCGTTCATAAACGGATAACAAAGACGTTTTCATGCATGTATTTTCAGGTTCTCGCCGAAAAACTTCCGGAGCTACTTGACTTTCAGAAAGACCTGGTGAGCTTGGAGGCTGCAACAAAGGTAGTTTTGCTTTTCCTTAACTTTGTGTTTAAGAGAAAAAACCTCTATTAACCTTGCGCCTTTGGTGTTGATCTCTCTGAAAACATTCCTTGATGGCAGATTCAACTAAAATACCTGGCAGAGGAGATGCAAGCAATTAGTAAAGGGTTGGAGAAAGTTGTACAAGAGTTGACTGCATCTGAAACTGATGGTCCAATATCAAAACACTTTCGTATGGTAAAAATTATTTGAGAAGCTTGTCTAGTTATTGATTGCTCAAATTTCATCATGTGCTTAGACTTTTACTTGTTTATGCAGAACTTGAAAGAGTTTCTTACCTTTGCTGAAGGAGAAGTAAGGTCCTTGGCTTCTCTCTATTCAACTGTGGTAAGGATTCTGTGGCTCCCGACCTTCTCCCCGTCTTTATTACTTGTCTGAAGTACTTTACTTTTAACATATAGAAAGAAAACTTGTCCCTATTATTGAACTGTGTTTTCTCATGGTATTTTTAGGGTGGAAGCGCCGATGCTTTGGCGTTATACTTTGGAGAAGATCCAGCTCGTGTCCCATTTGAGCAAGGTAACAATTCGATTCAAACTCACCAATTTGGTTTTCGATACGTTATCTCCATTTGGGTTTTAGAGTTGTGTTGTTTCTGTCCCTGGCCTAAGACAAATCAAATGCTTGTGTTTGATTCTGAATCTGCAGTTGTTACCACTCTGCAAAACTTTGTTAGAATATTTGTGCGGTCACACGAGGAAAACTGCAAGCAAGTCGAGTTTGAGAAGAAAAGAGCACAGAAGGAAGCAGAGAACGAAAAACTTAAGAAAGGCATGTACAATGAGAATTGAAAGACAACTGCACGCACTAAAGGATCTTGTTCTTTACAATCTCGACCTCCTTTAGTTGCCTTTGGCAGTCACGGGGACGGGAAACTACATGTTGCGGCTCCTAGTTTGGGGATTTCACCAAAAGTTAGAGAATTTCCCCCCAGATTTAGTTCATCTGACAACACAGTGCTTTGGATTTAGACTTTTAGATTAGAAGAAAGAGGAGGAAACTTTTGTTCCTCTGGTAGGTAACAAAAAAATAAAACTGGAATCGGATAATTAGCTAATGGAGGAGAGATGCAGAAGATGTGAAGATTCAGCTTTGTGTTTTGATGGAGATAATAGATAGACATTTATGCAAGATTTTGAGTCTCTCTCTGGTTTAATACAGAAACAGAATGTAAGTTCTTGTGTATAAGTTTTGGGGAGGGACGAAGAGATATGTAAATATTGAGTGTGTGTCTGTCTCATCAACGTTTACGATTTTACATCCAATGAAATATTTAGGCTTTACTTTTTATGGCGTTAAGGATTATAACTAACCGAATTAATAATAAATTAAGAACCTAAACCAAAAACCAACCTTTTTGTATATGGTTTTGATGTCCTCCCTCATATAAGAAGCTCCAAGGTAGTTTAGTTATCACTGCAATAGTCTCCGTCAATTGTTGGAATCTGAAATTTTCTATCAACAGGATGTGTTTCCATCAAACCATATTCAAGAAACTATATCTCCTTTGTAGCTGCGATTATGTCTTCGTCTTATTCTAACGTATTCGCAGCCACCAGCCTATAGGAATAAACTTTATTTTGTTGTCTTTGGATGATGTGCTAGCTCTATGGCTTGTCGAGCCATACAAGGATTTGCGATAATGTCGAGCATTACGGTCCTTGTTGCACCCGTAAGAGTGATTTCCTCACTCCACGCTTTGATGAATGCGAACAAGATTTTTGCATCAGACGAGTTGTTGAATTGATTAATTGAGATTTCTGGTGCAGAAAGGCTTGTATCACCTTTGATCATGAAGGTCTCTTTTCCATCTTTCGAGCCTTTGAACTCAACGTCTCTGGAGGAGTATCAATGGGAGGACATATTAGTTCACAACAAGAATCTTTTCATTCGTTCATGTACTATTATTTTTTGTTATGTTATCTTTTCTACTTTTACCATATAAAATTTTTAGCGTCCATAGTATATAAGATGATTTATGGGTGGAAAATGTACTCGTGAAAATAATATAGACACAACCTGGAAAAAAAAAAAGATTTCAATACATCATTAAATTGCAAGTAACTTTGCAGCATACAACAAAGATCCATACCTTTCACTTGTGATAATTTCCTTCTGCATCCACTGCAACGAAATGGAGATTTTGAACTCAAAATATAGTTTTCTTTCTGTTGTTTTTGGATTTTTTCAATCAAGAAGAATCAGAGGAAACACAAACTTCATGATATATATTATGAAATATCAATTTGTCTACTCACTTATTTATGCTGAACATAATGATTAAGACAAATGTTTTTTAATGTCTTACCATACCAATAAATAAAAAATGCTAAATAAATAAATTTGTGCTTCTAGTTTTTATTTAATTATATATATATATATATATACGTTCATATCAATGACTGTGAAAATGATTGGAATATTTATTATTTTAGACATTTACATTTTTAGTTAGAATGTTAATTTATAGTGTGAAAAATATTGAGACTCTAATTTATCATGCATTTTGAAAACATGTTTTATACAAATATATATAAATATTTTATTTAATTGTATATACATGTATTACTACATTATAAATATTTATGACTTGTTTTATTTGCTAGTAATTTGTTCAGTAAAATATTATAGGTCCGTTTTAATGGATTTCTTACGTGTATCACCTTTTTGTTTCTTCTTTTGTCGGAGACTTGACAATCATTTTCATTATTGAAATCACATGTTTTGTTGGATATCCACCGGTTTTTTGTCTGATTGTCGCCGGCTCTCTGACAGATTGTCACTTGTCTTCGCCGGATTTACGCCAAATTTTCACCAGAATTTTTTATTTTTTTTGGTTGTAATGTAAAATTATATTCAATAAAATACTTCTTTACAAAAGAATTGCAGCGTTTTAACTAAGAAAGCAGATGAATGTAACTAAGAAATAAATGAACACATTGGAAGGTATAGATATTAGGGAACTTGAAGAGTACCAACCACCTGATAAGAGTAGTATTATACTTGTGATCTCCTTATGACCGAATTGAGCTCATTTTGTTCCGAATTGATTTGTCGATTGAAGTTGATAGTCGAGCTGCAGAAGAAGAAGGCTCCCGTGACGTCTATTATTTTTCTCCCTCCAAACATGGTAGAGAGTTCATTGAAAAGCAGAGCGTAAGAGGAAATGTAAATTTTCACCAGAATTTCACCAAACTATCGTCGGATTCTCACCATAATTTTCTTCATTTTTGCAGAAGAGGAAAAAGAAAGAGAGATGGTGAGAGAGAATTTGAAATGGAAAAATGCTTGAGAAAGAAAGAATATATGCAAGCATCAAAGAAAGAAGGAATACTGCGTCATGGTAGACTGTGGCAAAATAGTTTTCCAAGAACTCAATTACCTAAATACCCAATCTACCCTTGCTCTTTAGCCAATTATTTCTTATATTAATTACAGTTTTTTTAAAAAAATTTTTTTAATAAAACGGCCAATACATGTTGTAATTAGCTGGCATAAACAATATATGGAGAAAATTAAAATTATACTTAAAAAAAAACAATATGAACGTTATAATTAGTTGGCCTAAACAATTTCTGTGTAGTTAATACGAATGTTCAATAAATTGTAAGGAATAAATGAATTATATAGCTATTGTCCAATACTTTTCTTTCATACGATTTAAAAGTTAAAATTTAATTAATCAGCTATTGTCCAATATATAAGCTCTAGTCCACTACATCTATTGCAAACCAAATTTCGCCATACACAAAAAACTTAGTTTTGTTTTCTTTTTTGTTTGTTAAAGGATTTTCACATTGATAGTTTTTGGATTTTATTTTTCTGAGAAATACGATGAACAAAAGACAAGAAAAAAGAACTAAACCAAAATCCCAAAAGGGCATGGTTTGAAGCTAAACCAGCACTACAATTGGCTACAAAACCAGAGAAAACCAAACACCAAAAAACAGAAACGCGACAAAATTAGACGAAGCTCCACCACAACCGAGATCGATGTCCGATCAATCCTAGGCAAAGACAAAACTAACCTAGTCACCACCATTTTGGACTGGAAGACTGCACCACCTAAGAAGCCTTCTGAATGGGGAAGTGAAGAGCCACACCTCTAAGAACCAATTTAACGCTGCAAGGAGAGGGTCACCAAACAGAAGCGCAAACACAGATTTAGGCCTGGGCAAATCCAGAACCAAAGAACCAAACCGAAACCAAAACCCGAACCAAAAACCGAATAACTACCCAAAATATTTTAAATAAAATTATATACCCAAAATATTAATTATATTTAAAATTATCCAAACTTACAGTTATAAATCTGAAAACATCAGTTATCTTTATATCTAAATAACCAAAATAGCCAAATAACCAAAACATCCTAACGGTCTTAGTTATATGTCTTAATTATATTTGTGAAAATTACCCAAATTTTATTTAAATTTAATTAATTTTTTGCCCGCTATTTGGGTACCCGAACCGCCAAAACCATTTCGATAGCAATATGGGTCCTAACATCCTATACTTAAAGACCCGAACCTGATCGATTCCTACTAGAAACCAAACCAACTATCCGATTTCCCAGGCCTACACAAATTATTGGTGAAAATTACATAGATCCGGCCGGTGGGAAAAAAAAAACAAGGGAAACCAGAGAGAAAAAGGAGAGAGAACGATAGTCTCTAATTCTAGTTTTGTTTTGTTAGTCTAATCAATCTGCATATTTTTTTTAAATCGACCAGATTAGTGAAAAATAAAAAATCTAAACATAAAACCAGATTTTTTTGGGCTTATTTGGTGAATAACCAATTTTGAGAACAAAATTAGGTAAATAATCTCTTTTGATATATAACCTCACCTGGCTAAATCAAATCAGACAAATGACATAAACAAACTCATGTAGAAGATAGAGTTTAAACGTGTTATTTAAAATTCTATATGTAATGAAGAAAATAACATCTCACTGTTATTGTCATTAAAGCATCAACATTAACTTTGGACTTGACAACTTGAGTAATCAATGTCGCAAATATTGGATCATTTGTAACAATCAAAAGTATTAATTGATCAAACAAAACAAAAACATAGAAAGAGAGAATAATAAAGAATGATCAATGTCCAAAGGGAGGGGATAAGCACTTACCTAAAAAGGTGGCGGAGAGAGCACTGAGGATTGGCAGATCTGTCACGGAAAGGGAGAGAGAGAGAGAGTTGGCGAAAAAGAGGAGGAAGCCGATTCATGACAACTGAGGAAGGATCAACATGACACGTTAGGGTAAAATGGTAACAAGAGATTGTTGAACCACAATTGATTACCTAATTTAAAGCCAAAAACAATACCTTGTACGTATTCTCTCTCTTTTTTTTTTTGCTTGTGATGTCTTTCGCTATTTTCGTTGTATCTAATGATTATGTCTTCATGTTTTTGGACCGTATCCGCAACCACCATTTTGTAAGAATAAATTTTATTTTGTTGTTCAGGAGAGAGCATACCACGTCTCACGGACGTTGGACTACAAACGCCACCGAGAAACTTTTTTCAGATTTGTCATTGTCCTCGACCAGCTGCAATCTTTGAGGGAAGTACCAGGACGTTCTGACGCCTCAAAACCGGCCCAATATTATGGGCTGATTAAAACAAAAGGAAAAATTGACCCATTAAAAAAATAAAAAATTAACTAATGATGTTAGAGGGAATCGAACAAACACATCTAATTTTAATGATATAATTATTAACCACTGCACTACTAAATTTTTTTACAAAATTGATGCTACTAAAATTCTATTGTAATTTTAGCGTCTAAAACTCTTGTTTGTTGGGCTTTACTTCAGGCCAGGTCTGTCTCTGCTTCACCATACTTTGTCCTCACCAGATCAGGTTCCACAAATGCATGGCTACCACAGATCCACCGTCAAGACACCAAAATTTCGCCGGAGGCCAATTCCAACCACCATTATGCTCTGGAGAAGCATCAAACCACGGAGATAAGCTAAGAGGTAGAAGAAAACAAAGGTAAAAAGATAAAAAGAAAAGAAAAGAGAAGCAGCGTGTTTGAGGAAAAAAAACTAGGGCAACTAGAGAGAAATATTGTCTCCTATTCTTGTTTAGTTTTATAGTATTTGATCTATATAACTTTTTTAAAAAAAATCAACCAGATTAATGAAAAATAAAAAATCTAAACATATATCAAAAAAAAATTTCCGGCTTATTTAGTGAATAGCCAATTTCTAGAACAAAATTAGGTATATAATCTCAGCTCTTATATTTTGGGGTAAATAATCTCGCAGCACTAAATGAAAGCATACAAAAGACGTAAACACCCTCATGTGGAAGATAGAGTTAAAACGTGTTATTTAAAAAATTCTATATGAATGAAGAAGATAACATGTTAAAAAAAATCATGTAATGACAACCAATGACTTGTCATCGTGAAAATTTCACATTTCAAGAGAAAATAGCGTGTTCCAACACAAAGTAGCCACTGGACGAGATTTGGTGAGAATTTGGGCGAAGAGAAAAAAAGATAACAAAAAATCTGCAAGATCTGTGACATCGAAGGAGAAGAAGAGCTGCGAGTGGGAAATAGATAATGAGAGAGAGAGAGAGATAGAGAGAGAGAGAGAGAGTTGGCGAGAGGGAGGAGGAGAGAGCGATGAGGATTGACAGATCCATCACGGAGAGAGAGAGAAAGAGAGAGAATTGGCAAAAAGAGAAGGAAGAAGTCGATCCGTGACGGCGAGGAAAGATCAACATGACATTTAAGGGTAAAATGGTAATAAAAGAGTTGAGCCAGAATTGTTGATCTAATTTAAAGACAAAACGATAGCTTGCATATATTCTCTTTTTTATTTGTTTTTATCTCTTCTGCTATTTTCTTTGTATCTAATGATTATGTCTTCATCTTTTTCGGACCGCATTCGCAGCCACCAGGTTTTAAAAATAAATTTTATTTTTTGATCAGGTTGATATGTCAGTTGTATAACTTTTTCAAGTCATAGAAGAGTTATTGATAATGTCGAGCATTGCAAACACATGTTGGTATGATTACTACATGCTTTGATGAATGCAAATAAGATTTACACATCAAGTAAGTTGTTGAATTGATTAATTGAGATTCCTTAAGAACAAATGTCTGTATTACCGTGAATCATGAAGGTTTTTTCCTTCCATCTTTCCAGCCTTTGATATTAGTCTATGAAAGAATATCAATGGGATGACATATGGGTTCACAACAATAATCTTCTCATTCTTATAGCCGCATAACTTCATTAAATACAGTAAGAATTTTGTGCGTCAATATCTTTGAGAATTTCATTAGGGCTGGTCAATGAATTATGTGGTATAAAGAGGTTTAAATTATAGATGACCATTATTTTAAAACTTTCAAAAAATCTTAATAGCTTTTCACTACATTGTCTGATTCAGTTACATATTATTGACAAATATTGAATTTCTAACATAACTATAGCAAAAAAGTTACAAGATATTGTAAACGAAAAATTTTAATTATTATTTAGCAGAATTATTATATAAACCTTGTGTCCTAGCTATGAATGACTGAGGTATAATTATATAGAAAAACATCAAATGACTTTTGACGTTATGTGATTGGTTAAAACCCCAATGTTAATCCTTGAAAATATTATATTTAACACCACTTTGAGGCTATTTATTTGGCTAATCTCACCCTCTAATCGTAATTAACGATCAATTTTATTTTTCCGCCGTCGTCACTATACCTAGTAGTGAATAGAGAGTGAGAGTGATAACGAGAAATATGAATGTAGGGGAGATAGTGGAGGAGGAGGTGGTGGAGGAGGAGAAGGAAAGCGATGACTGGTGCTTCGTTTGCAAAGACGGTGGAGACCTAATGCTATGTGATTACATGTGAGTTTCTTTCTTTTATATTTATATATTAACTGAGAAAATTTAGCATTTACTACATATCAACGAGTCTCTATCCATCTTTACGATATCCTTGTCAATGCCCCTCTCATGATAAAATTTTGGACAGTCTTTGATATAAGCAAGGACATAACATGTTCATCACGAGAAATCAAGAATATGCAAACAAAAACAAAATTCACTACAGAAACTAGCAGCATTATGTTTCCTTCATCACTTTCAAACATGCAAGTGAGTTTCTCTCTTTCAAACGGATTTGACACTTAGTTGAAATTCCGATGAAGGAAAACATAATGCTGCTTGTTTTTGTAGTGAATTTTGTTTTTGTTTGCATGTTCTTGATTTCTACTGATGGACATGTTATATGTGCTTGCTTATATCAGGGATTGTCCAAAAGTTTATCATGAGAGGTGCATTGACAAGGATATCACAAAGATTGATGGAGACTCGTTGATACATAGTAAATGCTAAATTTTCTCAGTTTATATATATATATATATATATATATATATATATATATAATCAAAGTTTCAAAGCCATGAGAAACTCACTTGTAGTCACAGAGCATTAGGTCTCCACCGTCTTTGTAGACGAAGCACCAGTCATCACACTCCTTCTCTTGATCCTCCACTACCTCCGCTACATTCATATCTCTTGTCATTGCTCTTACTTTCTATTCGCTACTGGGTATAGTGATGATGGCGGAAGAAGAAAACTGATCATTAAATACGATTAGAGGGGGTGATTAGCCAAATAAATAACTCTCAGAGTGGTGTTAAAGATAATATTTTCAAGGATTAGCATTGGGGTTTTAGCCAATCACAAAATGTTAAAACCTTTTTTGATGTTTTCTATATTATACCCGAGTCAATTATATCTAGGCACAGGGTTTTAACCAATCAAGACGCCAAATGCCACTTTTTTGTTTCTCTATTATACCCCGGTCATATCTAGGACACATGTCTCTTACACACAATTTCAAAGGGTTTCACTTTCGTATATGAGTCTGCATGCAAGAAAATATCTATTCATGCATACTCATATACCAGATATTAAGAAACTGGCATAAAGATGGTTGGGATGCAAAGCCATATCTAAAAACAGATTCCTTGTTGGTTCTAAATACCACAAGCACTACGAAAAACAAAACACAAACACTGTAAAGAAGAAAGAACAATGTGATCTGAAAGAGGTTGTGAAAAGCTTGGTGTCTTGACCACACCCCTCGCATGTAATAATAGAGGCCTAAGATTTTGAGATATTGAGGCCCTATATTCAATGTACATATCACAATATTGCAATATTGGTAAGAAAATTTACTTTCTTCTCAGCTTGCTTTCTTTGAGATTCTTGGGTCCCACCCCCCCTCGCATGTAACAATAGAGGCCTAAGATTTGGAGATATCGAGGCCCTATCTTCAATGTACATATCACAATATTGCAATATTGTTTACTTTCTTCTTCTTCTTCTTCCTCTTCTTAAAAGTGGCAAAGCATTTCGTAAATGCCAAAATTTTTGGGGCAACTTCACATACCAAATGTTATGGGAAAATTTCGTAGATATAAAAAATTGTGGGGAAATTTCGAATAATTATAGGTCAGTTTCATAAGTATCAAAAGATGTGGGGCAGTCCTGTCAATACCAAAAGATGTAGGGCAATTCCGTAAATACTAAAGGTTCTGGGGAAATTTCGTAAATAGCAAAAGATGGGAGCAATTTCGTAAATCTTATAATTAAAATGTCTGTAATTAATTATTTATATAATTTTTTACTTACAATATTGAAAATGTTAATTAAGACTTTTTAGTTGCATGCACATCGTTCAAACTATAATCATTTAATTTACGAAGTTATGAACTAAAGCGGTTGTCTCCAAAATGCGAAGATGTTGAAAAATTCGAGAATGCCTATATATTTCTTTTTATTTGTTGTTTGTATTTTATACATTATATATATATAATTATTTTTTTGAATATTAGGAGGTTTTGTGTCAAATCTCTTAATTTCTCCAGACCCGAAACCACAACATATAATATTAGTTTCGTCTCAATTGTCATTTGATTTGTGACCATACTAAACTACTAGTTAGTAAGTGAATAAGTAAGTTAAATAATTAATTAAGAAATTAACCAAGAAAATTTATTAAGTAAACAAATTGACATTTAGTAAAGAAGCAAAGAAAGAAGTAAATAGGGGTCAGCATTTGGTTTGGTTTGATTTGTGTTATTCGGGTTTTAGTTTTTTAGATTTTAAAAATAGGTCACATTCGGTAAGAATTTTAATCGGTTTGGTTTAGATAATTCGAGTTTAAGTTTTTTTTTGGATTTAAAAATAGATTCTATTCACTAAAGAATGTTCATCTGTTCGGTTTAGTTTTGAAGTTTTTACTTATCACAAAAATAAACAAAAACATAAAATAACTAATTTTAATTAATATTAGAATTTTTAGTATATTTTAAAATAATTTTTCTTAAATATATTTATTTATCTATTTAACTAAAATTAATTATCTTTAGTAGATTTTGATTAAACGGTTTGGTTCTTTCATTAAGCATTATCGCCGATGGGCTCTGGAAAATCATTCATTAAAGTGTTATTATACTAGAATAACACTACTTTTTAAATTAATTGCTAGACTAATTTCCTAAATAGAGTTTAAGTACACTAACTTTAAATTTTTTCAAAAATACCAATAAACCAAAATTGATCATCATATTCACTGAAATGCTATTATGATTTAAAACTAGTGTAAATAAAATAAAATTTTAAATTTTGAAAACTTTAAAAACTGCAAAATAGATAAGTAAATCTTCTTCATAAAGAATTAGGTCACGATAAAACAATTTCTTCCTAAACTCAAAACCCTACCACCGTCGCTTTTAATTTTTCTTCTTCTGTATTAACCGTAAATTTGAAAAAACATCATTTGTTAGATGGACTCTGAATTTTGTAAGTTTCTTTCATTAGTTTTGTCATTAATTAGAAAAAATATTCAGAAAATCTACCATGTCATTGAAACTCTCCTATGTCATTGAAACAAATATGCACTATAAAATCTGTTGTAACATAGTGGCGACAAATATGCCACAATAAGAGTACAAACACAAAAAGATTACTTTACTAAGAAAAATGTCTTATGTAAAGGAAATTGAAAAGTCTGTGATAACTAATGTTTGACTTTTCCGAAAATAATAACTCTGCTACAACTAAAATAAAAAAATTTTTGGTGAAAAAATAAGTTTGCAAAATAAATATGTGATAAAAAATTAAATTTGCCGTATAAATTCTAACAGTTTAGAGAAATGAAAAGATTTGTTGGCTCTATCACGATCTTCAGAAAATAAATCTACGGAGGTAAAAAAATATGCAATAAATTAGAAAATCTACCACCACTAAGATATGTAAATCTGCGAAAAAAATATGCGGCAAAACTTTAAATATGCCATACATACAAATTTGCCATAATATAGAGACACAAATTTATTTGTAGCAAAGTCATAAGTATTTGTTTTTTTCTCAAAAAAACGGAAAAAATGTTGATATCGTATTAATTGATAATGACACTCTTGTAATTACTTTTTTCCTAACACATAATTTTAAAAATGTTTTTGTAATCAAAAGAACTCACTTAACCATAATTTTTTCTAAGTTAAAAGTTAATAATTAAATCACTTTTTAAGATTATTCTAATAATTTTCTCTTTTTAAAACTAACGTCTAAAAATGTTTTTCACGATCATCTAATCACATTGTAACATGTTTTCTCATCATGTTTTGATGTTACTCTTCTTGTTGGAGAGCAATTATCCAAAAAATACATCTTTACTATATATCCCATCGTTTCGAGCAGAACATCTGTTTATATTTCAATCTGATTTGGTTGATAAAGACAGATGTCTTGAAGTGGATAATGATATATGATTTTTCTATATCAATATTGATAAAATGATCAACTAAGCCACTACGAAATACTACGAAAAAAGGTTTAAAGATTCAACACTTAGTCTATCTTAGATAGGATAGATATATGATTTTGTTGGAATCTCGATTTTGATAAAAGAAAAAATATATTCTAGCAAAAAATACAACACGTCATCATCTTTGGATATACAGAAACTTAATTTGAGTTTGTCGGAACAATAACACCCAGAAATTGTCATTGTTGACTTGCATCAATACTTCCACGAAGCTCTTCCTTTTACCTGAAATGAAACCCATAAAATTTTGGTTAAAAGACATCTAAATAAATAATAATCAACAGAATTAATAATGAATTAAGAACCTAAACCAAAAGCCAACCTTTTGTAAATGGTTTTGATGTCCTCCTTCATATAAGAAGCTCCAAGGTAGTTATCATTGCAGTAGTCCCCGTCAATGGTTGGAATCTGAAATTTTCCATTGACAGGATATGCCTTTCCATCAAGCCATATTCCAGAAACTATCTCCTTTGTAGCTGCGATGATGTCCTCGTCTTCTTCTGACGTAGCCGCAGCCACTAGCCTATAGGAATAAACTTTGTTTTGTTGTCCTGGATGATGTACTAGCTCTATGGCTTGTCGAGCCATACAAGGATTTGCGATAATGTCGAGAATTACAATCCTTGTTGCACCCGTAAGAGTGATTTCCTCACTACACGCTTTGATGGATGCGAAGAATATTTTTGCATCAGACGAGTTGTTGAATTGATTAATTGAGATTTCTCGAGCAGAAAGACTTGTATAACCTTTGATCATGAAGGTTTCTTTTCCATCTTTCCAACCACTGATCTTAGCCATGAGTCTCTGGAGGAATATCAATGGGATGACATATTGGCTCACAACAAGAATTTTCTCATTCGTATAGCCGCACAACTTCACTAAACCCAGGAAGAATTTTGTTTTTACGCCATCAGTTACATCAATATCTTTGAGAATCTCATCTATCTCATCCTCATTTGGGGCGGGGAGATCTTTCATCCTGTCTGAGAAAGCGCATAGCGCTGGATGAAGAGTGATTCCACTCAAGGTAGAGTACGTTTTGAAACCCTTTCCTTTAGAGTTTTTTTCAATCATCCATGCTGACATTTGGCTTAATGTCGGTTTTAAGACCACCGTGAAGTCCATCAAGCCCGGAACTTCAAGAAGTAACTCTCCTTTGTGATTGTAGATAACCTTGTTCGTTAACATTCTTAGCTCCGTTAAGTAACTGATTTTGTCACCATGATCAGTATCTTGGCAAATCAAACTTTCCTCCAATTTGTCAAACAGTGGCATCTTCAAATTCGTTGAAGGTCCATCAGCTTCATCATCAACATTCAAAAATTTTCTGATATTTTTCCCAATATGATTATGTTTCAGAAATTCGGGGAAGACGACATCAAGAATGTTGAAAACCTCTGTTATGTGGTTTTGATAGAGTGTCCCAGTGAGTAAAACTTTCAGTGGTGTCTTGATACTAGCAACAGCTTTAAGAAAGCTCATCATCTCGTTCCTCGGATCAATTCCTTTATCGAAGATAACAAGTGAAGGAACATTTAAGATAATGTCCTTACAGTCAGTCAAAGCTTCCGTACATTTGCTATCCGATACTATGTTGCAGAATTGCCTATGGCCCAACAAGAGAATACTCCGGTGTGTGATCCATTTTTTCAAAACCTTTAGTTGCTGAGATCGGGTATTCGCTTTTGCCGAGTAGAAATCAAGCAATAGAACGTCACTGACCTTTAACCTATCAAACTCTTTTTTCCATAAGTTTAACATTGATTTTGGAAGCACAAAGAGCGGTTTACTATTCGGGTGCTTTGCAAGGTATCCATAGATAAAACTGATAATTAGGAAGGTCTTTTCAGATACTGGAGCTTGAGCTAAAATGCAGCCATTCGGGTTTTCTACAGCCAAGCAACTGCATAAAAAGTTAAGTATCTCGATGTGATGAGACAACATATAACTTTTATGGAAAGAATGAGGCAAAATGCCAGTTCCTGAAAACCCTTCTTTAGGAACTCTCAATCTTATATCCTTGTAGTTGCTTGATCCAAATCCGGGTGGCACTGGATGATTCTGATCATAAAAGTTTTGATTAAACTAAAGTTAATATGTAATCATGTAGTTGTTCTTTTAAACATGGACTGAGCCTAACGGTTGAACTTGATTCGCTTGTGAACTGGATTGGTAGTTGGGCTGGATTTTTATAAAACTCAAGAGTTTTTGAACTGTATAAAAAAACACCATCAAAATCCTTCAAAAAGTATTATTTTTGACCCGGGATACAAAAGAATTGGTTGACCCTTATTCAATAATTTTCTTAAAACTATTAACATATTAAAACTTTGTGCTTTAAATTTTTATTATTTAACTAACTAAATATGTTTTATCCCATAATTTTTAACTTAAAATAGTAAAATCATAAGATTTATTTAAAGTCTAAAACAATTCTATACTAAAATATTATTATGTTTTTTTAATTTAATTTTCTTTCAAGAAATAATACTTATTATTTCTTTTAATATTTATTTGATATCTCTTGTATATAGATAAAAAGTAAAAAATATCTCAAAAGCATAATTTTTTTTTCTTTTATATGTATTTTTCAATAATAAATAATTTACTATGATATTTGATTTTCTTTTAATTTACATCATTATGATATTTTATTTTTACTATGTGTAAAATTAGAATTTATTTCTAATATGTATGTTTAATTTAAATTTTGTTGCAAAGAAATTATTTCATATATATATATATATATTTGTTTATTTTTTAAAAGTTATATATAAAAGATATTTGTGAACCCCGTTACAGCTGGTCGAATCAGATTGAACTGACCCAAATGTTTAGCCAATTCATCTTCAGATCCGGTTTAAAAAACTCTGTAACCATGTAAAAAACACAGTTAATTTCTAACGTAATCAAATAATCACTGACCTCGTCAGTGGTGTCACATATCCAGCAAACATGACCTAAACCTTCCTTCCATATCCAAGAATGCTCACAATCTTTCAAATTTTCTCCATTGTTCTACAAAAGGAAAAAAAAACGTTAGAAAAATTATCGAAATATATAACCAAACAATTAGTCAAAGACAAATGTTAACCTCAAATGTGTTTGGAAGTGTTTCTTCGTTTGTCCAAATAGATTCGTTAAGGTCGAATACGGCTTTTCCTTTGTCTCCTCTGTTATTTATTTCTTGATCATTTCCTACGTGAACTTCAGCCAATTCAATTTCCTAGACATAATAGAAATGAGTTCATCCACCAAATTAAATACGAAAAAAATATGTTAATATAAGATCACAACAACATCAACAAAACCTTTATCACCATACATTTTTTTACTTTATATCCAGTATTCTAGAGATCATTTACACTTACATCTAGATGCAAATTGTTGGCTAGCCATTCACCACTGTTACGGCCTCCACCGTTTCCACCATTTCTTTGATTTTCCGGTGTTGCAACCTTCTTTCTTTTGTCGTCATTCTGACATAGATCTGGAGAAAAACATTTGGATTTCAAGATATCATTAAACTCCAAGTAACTTTGCAGCATACAATATATTGAGTATATATATGATGAATTCATAGACAAAATTCAAAGATCCATACATTTCTCTTGCGACAATTGTCTCTTTGCAGCCATTGAAACGAAATAGAGATTTATAACTCAAAATATAATTTTTCTTTTGGGAAATTTTCAATCAAGAAGAATTAGGGGAAACTTAAACTTTCTGATATATATTATGAGACTTCAAGTTCTCTACTCACTTATTTATATCAAACAGATGATTAAGATAAGAAAACTATCAAGATATTTTTAATAGTATAATTCCCATAGATTGGTACGAAAATTTAAAATATAGTTGTAATATGTGCTTAACAGTTAACTAGTATTTATTTAGCTTAAATTGTTACAATTATTTTTTTACGCGCAAAAATTTTAAATATTATTTTTGTAACAATTTTACGCACCAATATTTAAAATAATATTATTTGTAACTGTTTGCGCGCGACATAAAAAATATAATATAAACAATCATCATTTGATTAGAATTTCTATAACAAAAATTAATTTAAAACAAATTAATAAATAAAGAAAATTTTCTGCTAGAAAACTAAATTTAATGTCAAAAGCAAGAGAAACAAAAATTTCTACTTAAATAAGCATTTTAAACAAAGCTTATTAATTAATTAATTTTCATGAAAGTTCTTACTTACTTTTGAATAGTTAATTGGAGACTCCTTAAATGATTTTATTTGTTTCTAGTGTAAATAAAACTAAATGATATTTTACATGTATCAAACAAATATTTATAAATTTCTAAATTTTAGATTGAAATATGTGATTATCTTTGTATATTTGATTTTTAAAAATTATTCTGGATGAATTATTGGAAAATTAGAAATGGGTTTACTCATATTTAATTTGGGACGCAAACATAATAAAAAGTAACAAATTTTTTTGAATTTTATTTCTTGAATAATGACAAATTTAGGATATATACATTAAATTATTTACAAAAAAACAAAATCTGACAAGAAATGAAAAAGTGTGTATGTTGTTGACTTAGCAGTTAGAAAATAAAAGATTAAAGAAATTTTTTAATCAATTACAGTAATATCTTTTAAAAACAACCAATGTATGTTATAATTAGTTGGCATAAAAAATATATGAAGACAAAACTTGAAGCTTATAATAAATAGACATTTAATTTATAATTATACCTTTTATAAAACTGCCAACGCATGGCATAATTGGTAGCATAAACAATTTGTGTGGTTAATTTTAATGTACAGTAAATAATAAGGAACTAATGAATTATACAGCTATTGTCTAATACTTTTCTTTTTTATAGATAAATTATTTACAAGAAATGAAAAAAGCGTGTATGTTGACTTAGGAGTTAGAAAAGAAAAGAAGTAAAGCCAAAATTTAATTAATTACAATTATATACTTTCTATAAAAACGGCCAATGCATGTTTATAATTAGCTGTCATAAAAAAATATGAAGACAAAATTTGAAGGTTATAATAAATATAGAGAAGTTAATTACAAAAAAACAATATTTTCTGACAGGAAATGAAAAAGTGTGTATGTTGAGGTATGTTAACTTAGCAGTTGGAAAAGAAAAGAAGTACAGACCAAATTTAATCAATTACAATTATATAATTTTATAAAAATGACAAATGCATGTTATAATTACCTGGCATAGAAAAAATATATGAAGACAAAATTTTAAGGTTATAATAAATATACATTTAGTTACCATTATATCTTTTATAAAACAGTCAATGCTGGTATACTTAGTTGGCATAAACAATTTGTGTGGTTAAATGAATGTACAATAAATAATAAGGAATTAATGGATTATATAGCTATTGTCCAATACTTTTCTTTTTATATATAAGCTATGATTTAACTGTTTTAAACGTTAAAACTTTAAATCTAACAATGAATTCATGTGACAAAAGATTATTAATTCACGACATATAAATAAATAAAAGAAAACAAAAACATCATCTTAGATTTATATGTGTCCTTTTGAAAATATTTTTCTATTTCCACATAAGTATCATTTTATATGTTTTCATTATAAATATATCAATTAACACTTAGTCAATCCATTAGTTTTTATGATGAACTATAAAAAAACTCTTAAAAAAAATCAAATTATTACTTGATACACGACTATAATGTAAATGTAAACAACTATTTCGTATAATAATTTGCTAACTACAATGAATCTGCAAATCAATATGATGTAGTAACAAAGTTTTTG
Organism: Cardamine chenopodiifolia; assembly: GCA_963922655.1. Lineage (NCBI taxonomy): Eukaryota > Viridiplantae > Streptophyta > Magnoliopsida > Brassicales > Brassicaceae > Cardamine > Cardamine chenopodiifolia. The sequence continues at coordinate 17,799,374 of OZ000470.1, read as the reverse complement.
CTATTGTCTTTTTTTTTTAAGTAAAGATATGAGTAAATAAATACTTGTTTGACTGTTAACCAAAAAATATATTTGCTTGACTAGTCAAAATTGGATTCTATGTTACCAGTGAACACAAATTTAAGATATGTTAGTATATGTACATTTGTTTTTCTTATAAAATGTTAATACTCGATCTTAATTAGTTAACTACAATGGATTTGTAGTTAAGGTAAAATTTGAAAAGGTAAAGTATTTTAAGTAAATAAAAAGTACGAAATCTGCTCCTTTATACAAGATGTTTTAGAGTTTTTAATCACTTTCTATGATTTGTTTTAAAGATTATATTCAAAGTTTATTTTTATTTAATGTCTCATGATTATTTTATTATGATTAATTTGTATCATTGGTTAAATTATTTTAGTTAGATATTATATGATGTTTCTATGTAAAACTGACAAAAGGATATTAAATTTATATAATTTCTTAATCTCTATTTTGGCTAAAATATCATACAAATCAAAATGGTGTAGGTGGATTTTTACAAGTAAAAAATCATTTTGAGTTTTTCATAATTAATTAGCACTTGTCATTTATAAGTAAAAGATAGTTTTCGAAATTTGGTTTGACGGTTAAGTCGTATTGTTTGTTTGGTATAATATTTTTTTTCCTTCTAACATAAAGTTGGATTCTTGAATTTTACATATCAAAAGACAATGTTATTCTTCTTTATTCTAGCCAATGCCTTTCAATTATATATATATATATATATATATATATAAATGATTACATAGGCCACTACTATATAAGTTTGCTAGTCATTTTTGTTGAAACCTAGATTTGATAGGAAGAAAAACTTCATTCGGACGAAAACACAACACTTCGTCTATTTCTAACACAAAATAAAATACATAAACATAAAAGGTCATTGTTGACTTGCATCAATTTATCCAAAGAACTCTTGTTTTACCAGAAAAATATTATCAAATGCATAAATAGTTTCGGGTAAATTTGTATTGTTAGTCTAATCGATCTAAATAATTTTTTGTTTAGAGAAAATTTGCCAAAAGGCAATGAAATAGGTGTAAATTAGAAAACTAGCAAGAACTATTTTCGAACCCAAACAATGATATTATCGCCTCTTCTTCATCCAAAAAAACCCACATGCCTTCTTCTTCTCGACTTGCATCTCTGCTGAGGTCTTGTGTGCACTTGAAAGTTTGATGGTTGGGGGTTTTCTTTTTTTTTTTTAAATCTGATAATTTCAATCGGCAAAGATGAGATCATCCCACCACAAAAAAAAATCAAAACCATAAGTCGCATATAGAGAAAGTAAATACAATGTCGGTCGGTGTCGACTCTGGCGTCGACCTTACTGTTTCTAATTATATTATAAGATTTCTCTATTAAAACAAACTTCATTATTTGGAGACGGAAAATTGGAAAAACATGAGTGTATACGATTTTTTGGGTGATTGTCTTTCTCTTCTTCATGGTTTTGCTGATCATGTTTCACCGGCGATATGTATGTGATTTCGCCTTTGAATACCGATATTTTTTTCACACCATAATTAGTTGGGTTGGTGTCTTTTTGACGTATCTCTTCAACACGTCGTGTTTGTTCATATGTTTTGCCGACAATCTCACCATGTTTATCATGTATTACACTTTGATAGATTAGATTGGGTGGAAAATGAGTCGTATTTTCCACTCTTGATTTTTCTTTGTGTTAGTTATTTTATATTTCTCTTCGTAGAATTTGATTCCGGTGAAGTTATCATTTGTGGTGTTTCTGCTGGTTATTTCTATTGCTTTGTTAAAGTTTTCATGCAGTGGTGTTTTGATATTTTTGTAAAATTCTTATAGTGCGTCATAGTTGGGTGATATCCAAGAATTGCAATGGTTGAATTCGAATACGGAGAAGAAACTTAACAGATTTGTTAATCTGTTAGCGAGTAAAGCTTCTAAAGTTGAAACATCGTCAATTTCGGTTCTTATGTTGTATCGTTTTTACTCTATTTGTTTAGAGTATATGTGTATGAATACTATTTCTATAATCTTGTAAACTCCTGATCGAAGCGATAATAATATTTAGACGTTTAAAAAGGTAAATACAATTCTTCATAAACGCAAAAATATCTAAATGCTGCAAGACACGACAATCAAGGCAGCATTTTCGATTCAGTTCTCCGACGCCTGTAAAGCCATGGCTTACCCTAGCTTTCTACTCTGATTGTTCCTTCGTTCCTTGTACTACTTTTTTTTACTTTTAAAATTCTGTCACCTCTGCTCGAGTGGAGATATGACGGAAATTTTTCACCAGAATCTCAACCGGTTATAGTAACAAGGATTCAAAATTTTTATCCGCATCTGTCCTGTTCAAACACCGCAGAACCTGCGAGTAACCTGCTAACCTATTTTTTTTAGAAATATTTTCTAATTAATTTGCGGAATGACGGATCTCTAACCTGCCAAACCCTCAAAATATATATTTAAAAAAAATTATATTTGCATATTATCTGCTAACTTGCAGATTTTGGTCCCACAATCCACATACCTCTGGCAATCCAAACCATTTATTTGTATCTATATCCAATCCACTTTTTTTTTTTTAATCTGTACCCGTTCTGCCGTCCCGCATATTGAATCAATTTTTGACAAGCCTACCCCCACTGCGTAAAGCAATTAGTATTATATGAATAAAACCTACACTTATATTTGATTTTGGGTCACATCGATGAATGGATATGCTGAACAATATAAATAGTTTAGAGCGTAAGCACGTAGACTATCAAATATTTAAATTTGATTTGTCTTTTACTGAACAGTCAAACAATCAACATCAAGTTGGTTTACACAGACTTGAACGTTTTCAAGATACGTCTCGTTAAGAAAACACGTAGGCGTTGTTCTCGAAATCGTGGACGACTTTTGCAATTATGAGATAATTACGGACGTTAATTAAATATCTGATAAATGAAGCAGTAGTAAGTTCTTGTCGGAATCTCAGGCTGATGGGGATGCTAAGCAAAATGTTAATGGCATCAATTGCGTACATTTGGAAAATTAACATGAGATGTTTATATTACACAAAGTTAATAGTGATGCCATATGTTGTATGGTTATGGGGAGTCATCTGTGGGCAAGAAGGCCACAGAGCTTAGCAATAGGAAACTAAAGCTCATAGTCAAAAATATGGTGCCGTCGATGTAAATCGTAGTTAATTGGAACCTTTGTAACTGGTCGTGCATTGTATTATTATACATAACTCGCTATTATAATTTGTATGCATCTAATAAATCACATTAAAAAATACTATGAGTTTAACCCACAAAAACTCTAATAGCTCAACACATTTTAATTTACCTTACTAATATTATACTTAGCAATCACCTTTTCTTTTAGAGTTTCTTTCAATCTTCCATGCTATCATTTGGCTTAATGTCGGTTTTAAGACCACCGTGAAACTATCAAGTCCGTGATTTCAAAAAGAAATCCTCATTAACATTCTTTGCTCGGTTAAGTAATTGATCTTGTCACCATAATCAGTATCTTTGCAAAGAAAATCTTCTCCAATTGATCAAACTGTGACATCTTCAAATTCGTTGAAGGTCCATCAGCATGAGAATCAACTAAAAAAAATATGATTTTGTTCCAAATATTGTTATGTTATGGTTAAACCAAACTATTAACCGTAACAATATATAAGTTATGGTTAAAGCAAACTATTAACCGTATCCATTAATTAACTGTATCTTAAAATTATAACCGTAACCGTTATAAAAATTGAATAAAATATCGTATAATCAATTTTAGTGGTAACTATTAGTTAAATATCATCATCTAATTATTTCAATTGAGATTAAATATTTTTTTTATAAAAATGTCATTGATATTAATCTTTATCATGATCATCAAATAATTGAATCGTATTTAATCGTAATAACTATAACCGTATATAACACTAACCGTATCAACCGTAACCGTTTTAACCGTATATTAAATGGTTAAAATTAAGATTAAACAAAAATTATAAACAAAATCGGTGGTTAACTAACTGTAATCGTAATAATTGTAACTGTGGTTATGAATAGTATGGACCAGTCACCTCCACGAGTAGTATGGACCAGTCACCTCCACACGTAACAACAGTGGCCTAAGACTTGAAGATATTAAGGCCCTATATTCAACCTACAGACCACAATATTACAGTTATGGTAAGAAAAACTACTTTCTTCTCAACTTATTTATATGTCACAATTTTGTTTCCTTTAAGATTCTTAGGACTGTGCATATATTGTTTCTTCTTATTATTATTGTACTTTGTATAATGAAACGGTGTGATAGGTATAACATTGCATTTGCATCTTATCTTCTGTTTTCCAAAGTGTATTAGAGAATGTCGTGCAACATGCTATAGAATTGTTTAGAAGGAATACAACTTTTCATAATTACAGAAAACAGTTTTAGTTTTGATTTTGGTTTTTGACTTCAAGTGAAGTGAAATGAAAAGAGTATTATCTATATGTTTAAGTGTTAGCTGTAAACCGGTTTAGAGTTTATCTATCTATCATATTTTCTCTAAATACTCCATTACCAAACCCCAAACCCCAAACCATATTTTCTTCGATTGGATAACCCAACCATACTTTTTTTTTTTGTTGTTGTCATGTTGTATATTATAGTTAAATTATAGATGTAATTCGTTTTCTAATTAAAGCTCTGTCATTGTCCTTCTAACCAAATGGACCAATAATATATACATAAAACACTGCTATCATTTTAAAGATGAAAAAAAAACTAATACAAAAAAAAAGATTCATGTCTCCTTTCGAAGCAGAAGAGATGAAAGATCATTACCAACACCACCATTATTTGTCGTAGTCGGAGTTTGTTCATTCCGACGCCGGCGCTTCCCATAACTACTGTTAACAGCCACCTATTGCCATCCTCCAAATGTCAAATTATTAGCAAACGTATCTTTCACACTCTCCATCACTTCCCTCTCCACCGGAGACAATCTCACCAGTGGAATACCTGAAGCAGCTTCCTCATATTCCCTCATAAAAGCAATCTACACATAACAGATGTACATCAATTTTGCAGGTTTCAAATATAACATGTTTTAAAAACAAAAATGATAAAGATTCATCTTTGTATACCATATTCATGACTTGGGATTCGAGAAATGCTTCTCGGTATAGTTTGGTGATACTGATCCGGGTATACCATTCCATGTAAGCTCCATCATCCACCACATTACCACTTCTAGGAATGTCCACGATGTGATCCCCACGATCAGCCCATTCCTCGCACGCTAAACTCATTGATGTGTCCAAGTCATCAAGCCTCCGGTTCTTTCTGTCACTGCGTTTCACTCTCTGCGGTATCGGCTGTCATTTCCCAAATTGCCTCAGACACCTATCTGGAAAATGTAACTCTATTTTCTCGAAGCATACAAGAGTTGTTTTGGATCTTCCTAGAATCAGCTTGGCTTTAATTTGTGCAGGGATCATGTTCTCAAACCTTTCATACGGGCACCAAGTAATCTGCATTTCACAACCATCAATCAACAAGAAGAGCAACAAACATATTCCTAGGTGCACTGAATGGTTTACCTTGCTTGGATCAAGATCATCAAGTTCTCTGCGGTACTCAGATAAGTCGATTTTTGATCTGTTGCCCTTACCTTTCCACAAAAGAGCGAGCGGAAAACACGCATCTGATTTCTCTGGTCTACCAATATCCAAGTGAAAATAACTCCAACACTACATACACATACGAGACAATCATTAGCCAAAACTAGATCACTTACCCTAAACATATCAAATTCTCAAATGGATATAACATCAAAAACCACAAAACAAAGATAGTAACCTGTAGCAATGTCAAGCAGCCGCAAATGTTGCTCTGAGACTTAAGCGATGCATTACCAAGCGCTCTGTAAAGACAAGCCAAAGCTGCAGCACCCCAAGCATATCTCCCAGCTTGATCAAAATCCTCAAACAAAGGCAAATACTTAACAGAAACTTTATCACCATCAGTGGTAGCAAAAATGGTACTACCAATAAGATACAACAAATAAGCTCTCGTATGACGTTTAACATCCTCAAAAGAAGCATCTTCAGGACACTCAGAGAATGTTCTTTTAAGCCAATTAAGCTTAACCCTAGAACAATTAACTTCTTTATTAGCAGCAGATGGTAATTTCCCTAAAAGTCTACCACACATATCCATAGCAACTTCATCTCCTACTTTAGAACCAATGATAGGATCTCCATCAATCTCAAGTCCAAGTACTAAAGCAACTTCATCTAAGGTTATAGTCATTTCTCCTAAAGGAAGGTGAAATGTGTTGGTTTCTCTTCTCCAACGCTCGACAAGAGCAGAGATTAACGAATTGTTTAAACTCATGGGACCAATTTTGCCAAAGAATCCGAAACCAGTTTTGTCAACGAGCTTAATTTGTTCATCAGTTAGTTTCCATTGATGAAGTAATGAAGTGTGTTCTTGACAACGAAGTAGACCTCGTTCCTGAGGACAAAAAGGGTAATAAGATTTAACTCTAAATTCAAAATTTGAAATTTCGAGAAAGAAGAAAAAGGGAATGAGAAATTAACCTGTCCTTCCCAAACAGCAGAAGAAACATGGAGATCTTGTTCGTAGAGTACAGATGGATCAACGGGTCCGACATCTATGTCCATGGCGAATTCAAAAACCAATATTTGTCAAACACACCAAACTAATTTCTCAACACCGCTCTTGAATTCATCGAACAGATGATGAAGAAGTACCGGTTCAAATTTTATGAGCTGTACCGGTAATTCTGGTTTGGTTATATTAAACCGAATGTGTAAACCATATTAAACTGATTTTCTTAAATTAAATTAAATTACTCAACTCATATAGAAGATGACTCCGGATATTAACTCGTGGACTACTGCTGCTACGTTGAACACGAGTATATAAACCATAGTAACACAATAAAGCAACGTCCCGACGATCAAGAGGCTCTGAACAGAGTTAGAAGCAAGAATAAAGTTTGAATAGAAGACAACTAAAAGTATTACTTGCACTACACTAACAAGAATGCCGTATAAAGAACAGAAGCCTTGAGAATACGGATCAAAAGCCTTTTGGCAATTTGGAGAGTTCTAGTCAAACACATGATCACTTTGTACAAAGAACAGAGCTTTGAGAGTTTATGAAACAGTCATTTCCATATACATTGCAGTGTGACCTTGACAAGTTTAGACCGTAAAAATATTAATCATGTTCATCAAAGTTGGAGAATTTGGCATTCCAGCATGTTCATCAAAGTTGGATCAGATCCTGGGATCTCCACTTTCACTGAACATTGAAGGGAGATGAAATGAAATAAGCTCTATATGATCCTCTGAGTTGACTCGGCTTATTCCTCCTAGAAAAAACTCAGAAGGCAACAGCAGGAGGAGCTCAGACTCTAAAGAGGAACAAAGGGACTTTCTCGATGGTGCACAAATCTTTGCTTTCGAGAGCGAAATATGGGAGAGAGTAACTTGGGCGTAATAGGCAAGAAGGAAAGGGAAATGAGGATCGCCATGCGCATGAATAACATCGAAACAGTTGTCCAGATGCTTGGAGATAAAAGTTCAGTAACTATTCCAAGAGCTGACACCAGTCTGGCATAATGGATGATATCTTTGTTTTCTTCGCAGCTTCTGCAATGTTTGCTGATGAAGAGAGAAACTGTTGCAATTTCGAAATCTGAAAAAAAAGAAACACAATTGTAGGGTTTAGGAAACAAGTAAACATACATGAGTTTAGAAGATTTATTGTATCACAGTCTGCAATTTAAAACTGATCCGAATTGAGTACTAGGAATGTGAAAATGTAAATGAAACCCATATCAAAGAGTAACCAATACACAGAAAAATGAAGCATTGAAACAAATATTGAATCATGGGAAAGTTGCTACCAATTAATCAACAACACATGTTCACTCACAAAGTATAGGCTCTACTAAGCAAACAACAACATAAAAGTAAAAAAAAACCCAGAATTAAGCAGATGTAAATTATAAAGGTGACCATTTTACAGAATCAATTTAGAACCCAGAATAATAAATTACAGAACTCTTTGGTTCCGTCGTCTTAGTGTTTCAATTACGACATGTACTTCTCTAAGTACCCTAGACACAATTACTACATTCTATGGCCCATATATCAGTTTGTGACTAGTTTCAACACAGAAACATACGTTATAAGGATGAATTACTCTGACTATCGCGTCGATTTTATCGAGAGATTTATCTTGAGTGTTTCACACCAGGTCCTGAGAAAGATTATTAAAGAGAAGACAGAAGCATCAATGTTCAAAGCTTTGGACAAGCTATACATATCTAAGGCTCTACCAAACAGGATCTACTTAAAACATAAACTATACAGTTTCAAAATGACTAAGAATCAGTCCATTGAAAGTAACATTGATGATTTTCTACATTTGATAGCAGATCTTCAAAATACCAATGTGAATATATCTGATGAAGATCAAACCATACTGTTATTCATGTCTTTACCAAGACAGTTTGATCAATTAAGAAACACACTGAGATATCAGACTACTAAAACCACTCTAGCTCTAGATGATGTTATTGCAGTCATACATACTAAAGAACTAAAAATTGGTTTGAACATAAAGGGTTCCAAGACTCAAGTAGAAGGTCTCTTTGTCAAAGAGAAGACAGAATAACGGAAGATCTGAGCAGAGAGAAAATGGTAAAGGAAATAGAGCAAGGTCCAATTCTAAGAGTAAACGAGGATGTTGGATCTGTGGAGAAGATGGACATTTTAAAAGTTCATGCCCAAACAAGAACAAAGCTTAGAAAAGGTCTAAAGAACAAGGGAACAACAAGGCTGAAACTTCAACAACAAAAGCAAACCTAGTAGAGACTACTGGGCTATATGTGACAGAAGCTTTGCATTCAACAGAAATAAACCTAGAGAATGAGTGGATAATAGATACATGATGCAGTTGTCATATAACCTATAGAAGAGACTGATTTGGAAACTTGAAGTGAAGTAGGTGGAGGTTCAATCAAAATGGGAAGCAAAACCGTCTCTAAGGTCAAAGGAGTGGGAAGTATAAGACGTATGAATGAAGATGGTCGGAATGTATTAATCATAAATGTGAAATACATTCCTGAGATGGACAAGAATTTGCTATCTCTAGGCACTTTTGAAAAAGCAGGTTACAAATTTGAGTCAGAGAATGGAGTACTACGTATCAAGGCTGGAGGTCAAACTCTACTGCAAGGAAGGAGATATGAAACTCTCTATCTACTTCAAGGAAAAGCTGTAACAGAAGAATTGAATATTACAGAGAAGAAACAAGATGATACAGTACTTTGGCAAAGAAGATTGGATCACATGAGTCAGAAAAATATGAATGTGCTGATAAAGAAAGGTATTTTGGACAAGAAGAAAGTGTCTACCTTTGATTTGTGTGAAGACTGCATATATGGAAGGGCTAAAAGAGTGGGTTTTAATTTAGCTCAGCATAACACAAAGGAAATACTGGAATATGTTCATTCAGACTTATGGGGAGCCCATCAGTTCCATTCTCACTTGGTAAGTGCCAATACTTCATTTTTTTCATAGACGATTATTCAAGAAAAGTCTGGGTATACTTCTTGAAATTCAAAGACGAAGCATTTGATAAGTTTGTTGAGTGGGTCAGTTTGATGGAGAATTAGACGGAGCAAAAAGTGAAGACACTCAGAAATGATAATGGGCTTGAATACTGCAAAAAACAATTTGATGGTTACAGTGAATCAAGAGGGATTCAAAGGCATAGAACATGTGCCTATACTCCTCAACAAAACGGAGTTGCAGAGTGCATGAACAGAACTATCATGGAAAAGGTCAGGAGTATGTTAAGTGATCCAGGTCTACCAAAGAGATTTGGGCTGAAGCTACTCATATTGCAGTCACTCTTATCAACAAGACACCATCATCAACCTTAGAGTTTGAAATTCCAGACAAAAAATGGTTTGGCAAGTCACATGTGTTCATTTACTTAAGAAGATTTGGTTGTGTTGTGTTTGTACACTCTGATGATGGAAAACTAAGTCCTAGAACCAAGAAAGGCGTTCTTGTTGGTTATCCAGTTAGAGTAAAAGGTTATAAGGTTTGGTTGATGGATGAAAGGAAATTTGCAGTCAGCAGAAATGTTAATTTTTTAAAAAGCGTCTATAAAGATCTGCTTAAGGAGACTGAAATCATTTATGTAGACAAAAATGATCTATCTAGATCATATGTTGAGTGGATCTTAATGCATAAAGAGATTTTATCTTTGGTAAAGATCATGAAATTGATCATCAACACCAAGATCAGCTACAACAAACCTGCAATCTCCAACACGGTTTAATGATATGATGTAAATCAATCTCCTAGGAGTTATCATCTGGTTAGAGACAGATGAAAGAAGACAAACCAGACCACCAGTGAAATTTGATGATGAAGACTATTATTGTGAAGCTGTACACAACAGAAGATGGAGATGCACTAGAACCTGAAGATTACATAGAAGCTAAAAGAGATATTAATTGGATGAAATGGAAGCTAGCTATGGACGAAGAAATAAATTCTCAGATGAAAACAATACTTGGACAACAATTTTACAGACCTGAAAATCCAAGAATCATTGGATGTCTATGGATCTACAAGCATAAACTTGGGATACTAGGAGTTGAAGAACCTTGTTACAAGGCTAAGTTTGTTGCCAAAGGATATGCTCAGAGAAAAGGAGTTGATTATCATGATATATTTGCTTCGGTTTTAAAGTACGCTCCATAAGGATTCTGCTTTCTATAGTTGCTCAAGAAGATTTAGAGCTCGAGCAGTTAGACGTCAAGAAAACTTTCCTCCACGGAGACCTAAAAGAGAAAATCTATATGACTCCTTTTGAGGGATATGAATGCATGTTTAAGGAGAATCAAGTGTGTATCTTGAACAAAGCTCGGATGGGTGAAAACAGACACCAAGACAGTGGAATGAGAAATTTGACAAGTACATGTCAGAAATTGGTTTTGACAGAAGTAAATATGATAATTGTGCTTACAGTAAGAAGCTTGGTGAAGATTCTATGATGTATCCACTCATCTATGTAGATGATATGCTGGTGGCTTCTAATGACAAAGAAGCAATTGCTAATCTGAAGAAAGAGCTCAATTTAAAATTTGAAATAAAGGATCTTAGACCTGCAAGAAGATCCTAGGTATTGAAATCATTAGAGACAGAAATTTGGGAGTATTGAGGCTGTCTCAAAAAGGTTATTTGAACAAAGTCCTTGAGACTTACGATATGCAGGAAGCAAAACAAGTCATGACTCCACTAGGAGCACATCTAAAAATGTTTGCTGCTACAGAGGAAAAACTAGCCAGAGATGAAGATTTTATGAAGTCAATTCCATACAGTAATGCAGTTGGAAGCATTAATAGATCATTGGCTGGGAGTTAAGTGGGTAATGAGATACATCAAAGGCACACTAGACACAAAGTTGTGCTACATGCAGACTTTGGTGCTGATCAAGATAGAAGAAGATCTATCACCGGTTTAGTGTTTACTCTTGGAGGACACACAATTAGCTGGAAACTGTAAAAAAGAGTAGGAGCATGAGAAAAAAGTGTGAGAGTTTTGAGAGGTTTGAAAAAAAGAGAAACTTTGTTTAGCGTAAGCTTAAGAACATTTTTGTCTCTTGTTCAAGATTCATTACATAGTGAGTGTAAGTGCTAGTGAAGGGCACTAGGTGGTCACTTGTATGTTCTTGTTGTAAACACCAAACTGAAACTAGTGGATTCCGAGCTACGTCTCGGCGAGACGTAGTGACCACGGTTAATGGGTCGTGAACTCGTGAACTCGTTAAATGTTCATGTGTTCTTTCTTTCTCTACAAAGCTTTCATTTTTCTGTATCATACTATGTTTGCTCTGTTACTAAGCTTCTTGTAGTCACAAAACTACCTCTTTTCTTGGTTATTGTTGGTTGGAACAAAGGAAAGTCGACACCTTTGTGTTCTTAACCTATTCAAAAACTGATACGAATTGACTGAACATACATGAAAAACCCCTTCACATTACACCATCAGAGCATAGATAAATATAAAGATGACCATTTCACAGAATCAATCAATGAACCCAGAAGATTTCTCTATGAACCCTAGACACGATTACTACAATCTACTAGCCGATGAATCAGTTTGTTACAAGGACTAGAGCTCAAAATAGAGCCAATTCAACTAAGCTTCAATTTCAATAAAGAGAGGAGATCAATACAGAAACATTATATTGAAACTGCTAACTATGAGGTCGATTTCAGCGAGAGGTTTGAGTTTAGGAAAAAAAAACGATTTAGGGTTCAGTGGATTTTTTCGATTTGGGAGATGGGAGAAAAACTATAAAAAATGTCGTTTCTAGTAAATAAGAAATGATTCACATCTCTCTATTGACTAATGACTCCAACAATCTTCTGGTTAAAAGTGTCGTTTTCAACCGGTTTGATTTCACATTTTACCATAACCATTTTTTATAATCATTGGGTGCAATAGTTGCATTAAAATGAAATAAGTTGAAAAAAATAAATAAAAACTTTTTGAGTTGAATCTCATTCAACTCATTCTACTCAAAAATAGTAGATGAATGACTTGACGCTGGAAGGCCAGCTACACTATGAGCACGGTGGGAATTTTTCTTTTGTAATTTATTCATTTTTCTAATCTTTTTAGTTGAATGAGTTTAATGGATTTTCAACTCCTTTGATCTTGAATGGTGGAAATTTTGATTAATAGTTTATTCAAATAATTTTATTCAACTAATTGTATCACCATTTGTATCCATGGGTTTAATATATATATATATATATATATTAATTACAAACTCGAATTTATAATCATCAAGTCAATCCATCAATGGTCGTAATATCTCTATTTAAAATAAAATAGTCAACAACTCAACATGGATTATTTTAAAATTAAAAACCAAAAAGAAAAACTCAACATGGATTAACTTCAATATTAACCGTGAAAGACTGTTAACTGTGTGTTAGTGAGTGGTAGTACATACGCATGGTTTGGATGGGAGATTATAACAAACTTGTTTTCCTATATTCTAAAAAAACTTGATTTGTGCTTAGTTTTGAAAAACAGAAACCAAAGACTCTTTCAAAGTCTATAAAACATTCAACGCCTACGTAACTAAGTATTTATTCGTTTTTTTTGTCAAACTGAAAGTAAGTATTCATTCTAGATCATGATTTTAGAACACTCAGTCATGTTAGAAACTAAAATTAAGTTATTAGTAATTTGTGGTGATTTTGGGAATGACCATTTTACTTTATGAATTTCATATATTTATAGATCAGTCCTCAAATTCTAATAATTTACAGTAGTTTCTAAGATATTTTATTTTTCTTGAGATTTTTGATAATTATTTGTGTATATTTGAATGTGTTTCGATCAAAAAAAAAACTCAAAATTCAATAGTGAGATTTGATTTAAAAATTTAGGAAAGCATTACAAAACCAGCATTATACAGTCTTTCAAGCTTGTACCCATGAAGGTGGTTTGGAACATCCATGGATCAGAGGCCATCATTGTGTATATGCGGCAGATTGACTATATGGAGTTCAACTATTCATCAGATTTTAAAACGAATGCAGATTTCTTTCAAAAAGCCTTTGGCAAATTTGGAGAGTTCTACTCAAACATATGTACAAAGAATACAACTTTGAGAGTTCATAAGACAAATCATTTCCATACACAGCTGTGTGGCCTTCAGAAGTTTAGAACATGAAAAATATTAAAACTTAAATACCAGTTATCTAGTCGTTGCATATTGCATGCCACACTTCAGAACAACATATAACATTAGAGCTCACAAAATCTAATAAAAACAAACCAACAATATGTCTCAGGTAACCAAAGCCAGATTATCAGCATGACACTCACCCCGCAGAGCCACGACCGAAGCTCTGTCGTAGACCATCACTCATTTCTCTCTTGAGTATCTCCAACAATGCAGGACATATTCCACTCTTCATGTATGTACTCCATATTTATATACAAAAGTCATATAGTCTTCATTGGTGAACAAAATTAAGTTCCAATTCACACCACAGCCCTCCGGAAGACCCTTCGTGGAGCAGCAGACATTTCCAAAGTGTCCAATAAACAAAATACGTTCTCCCAAATCACATACCTCAACCCATGTACCAGCCTCCTCATCTAGCATATTCACTCTACATGTCAACCGATTAAAATCTAATACATCAGCTTCAGAAAATTGGTTGAAATTCTCAGCCAGGAAAAGCTCATCATTGCCAGATGGAATAGGATAATATCGTGACCTCAGAGGCTGTGAGGAAATCATGGGAGTCCATTGCAGCGAATAAGAATCTAAAATGAAAATGTCCTTGTTGAGAAGGATGTATAAAACCTGCCTCTCAAAGCCACTAAATTGTTAAATGAAACATATGAAGTTTTCTTACGCTGCATCCATCTCATTAACACCAACATTTTTTAGCGTAGTAGAGGAGCACAACAAATTCTCCTCCTCCTACAACCTTATTTAGCGGAAGAAAATCTACGTCTTTGTTCCAATCTGCAGGATCCCAACCGATCATTCTGTACTAATAGCCAAGAGGGAGGATTTGGATGTCGAGCATGTTCAACAAAATTGGCTCAGAGCCTGGGATATACACTTTCATTTAAAATTGAAGGGGAGATGGAAAAAGCTTTATATGATCCTCTGACTTGTCTCGGCTTATTTCTCCTAGATAAAATTCATAACGCAACAACAGCGAGAAGAGATCAGACTCTAAAGAGGAAGAAATGGATCTTCTCGAAGGTGCACAAGTCTTTGCTTACTAGGGCAACTTGGCAAACATGGGAAGAGAGTAACATTGGCGTAACAAGTAAGAAGGAAAGAGAATTGTGAATCGCCACAAGCAGCAAACAGATCAAGCATGAACAACATGAAACATTCCTCGACATTCTTGGGGATAAGGTGCAATAACTCTTCTAGGAGTTGAGACAAATCCGCCATCATTGATGATATCTTCTTTTCCTTTCAAGGTTCTGCCATAATCACAAAATTGTTGCAATTTTGAAATCTGAAAAAAAAATTACAGTGGTAAGGTTTAGAAAATTGTAAACCAACATGAACATAAAAGATTTATCGCTTCACAATCTACAATTTAAAAATGATCCGAATTGACTACTAGGATTGTGAAAATGAGATGAAATCCATATCAAATAGCAACCAATGCACACAGGTACATCCAAGTTCAAATCTCGCTATTCAAACTTTGGTTTCTTCACATTATTCAAGAGTCACCCTGCATGTTTTAGATTCTGGTTTCATATATTCACCGAACATCAAACATCAGAGTCTGAAATGTGAAGAAACCAAAGTCTAAAAGCGAGATTTGAACTTGGATTTACCTATATGCATTGGTTGCTATTTGATATGGATTTAATCTCATTTACACATTCCTAGTAGTCAATTTATATCAGTTTTAAACTGCAGATTGTGATGTGATAAATCTTCTATGTTCATGTTGGTTTTCAATTTTCTAAACCTGACCTTTGTATTTTTTTTATCAGATTTCAAAATTGCAGTAGTTTTTGTAATTATGGCAGAACCTCGAAGAGAAAAGAAAATATCATCAATGATGGCAGATTGGTCTCAGCTCCCGGAAGAGTTATTGCACCTTATCTCCAATAATGTGGAGGATTGTTTCATGTTGTTCATGCTTGATCTGTTTGTTGTTGGTGGCGATCTACAATTCCATTTCCTTCTTGCTTGTTATGTCATCGTTATTCTCTTCCCACGTTTTCCAAGTTCCCCTACGTAAGCAAAGACTTGTGTATCTTCGAGAATATCCATTTCTCCCGCTTTAGAGTTCGAGCTCCTCTTGCTGATGTTGCTATGTTGCGTTATGATTTTTATCTAGGAGTAATAAGCCGAGACAAGTCATAGGATCATATCGAGCTTCTTCCATTTCCCCTTCAATTTTCAATGAAAGTAGATATCCCATGATATGATCCAATTTTGTTGAACATGTTCGACTGCCAAATCCTCCTTCTAAGCTATTAGTACAAAATGATCAGTTGGGATCCTGAAGATTTGAACAAAGGTGTAGCTTTTCTTCTGTTAAATAAGGAGGGAGAAGGAGAAGAATTTTTTGTGCTCTTCTACTATACTAAAAATTTGTTGGTGTTAAAAAGTGCGGAAATGAGATGGATGTTGTTTAAGAAAACTTCAGACGCTTCATCTAACAATTTAGTGGGGTTTAGAGGCAGATTTTATGCATCATTTCTTAACAGAGATATTTTCATTTTAGATCCTTATTCGCTGCAATGGACTTCCAACGAATAAGGATCATAACTGGGATTGTTTTGAGGAAACTCACATGATTCTCTTCTGAGGATCTCCAACAATTGGGGTCATATTTCTCGTTTTCAGTGAGTGATTCATATTTATAGAAGTAAGATACATTGTAAGGATGCTCATGGGGAAACACAATTGATTTCCCACTCAAACCAAAACCGTAAGGATAGTGAAGAAAATAGTCGACTATTACAATTGAAACACTAATAAGATGAAACCAAGGATAGTGAAGAAAAACTTACATATTGCAATTGAAACACCATTAAGATGAAACCAAGGATAGTGAAGAAAATAGTCGAATATAGTGTCGATTTTAAATCTTCAGTTTTGAGAGGAGATAATTACAGAAACATACCTACCGTTGATTAAAATACTATGAAGAGGAAAAAAATATACCTATCGCAATTGAAACACTATGAAGATGAAACCAAAGATAGTGAAGAAAGTAGTGGACTATGGATTTGATTTCAAATTTTCAATTATAAGAGAAGCTCATTACAGAAACTTACCTATTGTTGATTGAAACACTATGAAGAAGGGGGATATATACTTATCGCAATTGAAACACTATGAAGATGAAACCAATGATAGTGAAGAAAGTAGTCTACTATGGCATTGATTTCAAAAACATATCTATCTTTTATTGAAACACTATGAAGAGGGGGAGAATATATATATATATATATATATATATATATATATATTGCAATTGAAATACTATGAAGAAGAAACCAAGGATAGTGAAGAACATAGTCGACTAGGACGATGATTTCAAATTTCAATTATGAGAGGAGCTCATTACAGAAACATACATATCATTGATTGAAACACTATGAAGAGGGAAAAAATTATACCTATCGCAATTGAAATATTATGAACATGAAATCAAGGATAGTGAAGAAAGTAGTCTACTTCAGCGTCGATTACAAATTTTTAATTGTGAGACGAGCTCATTATAAAAACTTACCTATCGTTGATTAAAACACTAAAAAGAAGGGAAAGCTATATATACATATCGTAATTGAAAGACTATGAAGATGAAACCAAATATAGTAAGGAAAGTTTTTGACTATGGTGTCGATTTCAAAATTTCAATTATGAGAGGGTTCATAACAAAAACATACCAATCGTTGATTGAAACACTATAAAGAGGGAAAATATATATCTATCGTAGTTGAAACACTATGAAGATGAAACCAAGGATAGTGAAGAAAGTAGCCGGGTATGGCGTTGATTTCAAAATTTTAATCATATGTAGAGCTCATTACTGAAACATTCCTATAGTTGATTGAAACACTACAAGAGGGGGAAAAATATACAGCTATCGCAATTGAAACACTATGAAAATGAAATCAAAGATAGTGAAGATAGTAGTCAGACTATGACATCGATTTAAAATTTTCAATTATGAGAGAAGCTAATTACAAAAACATACCTACCATTGATTGAAACACTATGAAGAGGGGAAAAATACCTAACAATAATTTAAACGGCTTTGGACCACATAATTCATTGGACCAGCCCTAATGAAATTCTAAAAGATATTGACGTAACTGTGATCAATTCGATCAGGCATTCGCCATCTATTTTCATAGTTCAACTCTTTGACTCGAAAAAACCATTGTTCAACTCTTTGACAACATGAAAAAACCAACAACATAAAAAAAAATTCTTACTTGATTTACTGAAGGTATGCAGCTATACGAATGAGAAGATTCTTGTTGTGAGTCCTTATGTCACCATATTGATATTATTTCACGGACACATGGCTAAGATCAAAGGTTGAAAAGATGAAAAACAAAAAACCTTCATGATCAACCGAATTAACAAGTATCTCTTCTTGAGAAATCTCAATTAATCAATTCAACAACTTACTTGATGTGTAAATCTTCTTTGCATTCTTCAAAGCTTGTGGTCATCATATCAACAAGGGGTTGCAATGCTCGACATTATATATCAATAACTCTTGTATGACCGAAAAGTCATAGAATTGACATATCAACCTAAACAATAAAATAAAATTTATTCTTTCAAACTGGTGGTTGCAGATACGGTCTGAAATGACAAATACATAATCATTAGATACCAAGAAAATAGTGGAAGATATCAGAATCAAATGAAAAAGGGTATATGTACGTGATAACTTTTTTTACTTTAAATTAGGTAAATAAGTTAAATAACTATGGCTCAACAGTTATGGTTCAACAATTTTTTTAGTACCATTTTACCCTTAAGTGTCATATCACTCTTTCCTTGCCGCCATCGATCGTCTTCCTCCTTCTCCTTTTCGCCAACTCTCTCTCTTTCCCTCTTTCGTGACACTTTGTCAATCCTCATCACTCTCCCCTCTCCCTCTCACCATTCTCTCTCTCTATTTGATTCTCTATTTCCCACCCTCAGACTCTCTACTTTTCATTCGCCGTCGTAGATCTAAAAAATGATTTTGGTTTTACTTTGTTTTCCCTTCGCCCAAATTCTCACCAGATCTCGCCTCTTAGGTTTTTTAATCTCCCTATACCTATTTGAACAATGTTAAAAAAAATTAACCTAATATTAGGTGTTATATTACAAAATATATCATTACAAGATAAATATAGATAGATATACAAATAAATTTAATCTAATAAAAATTAAAACAAAATATTCTCAAAACTAATAATTTAATAAAAATCCAAACATAATATTTTAAATAATTATTAGTTTTTAAAAATAAAATTTTTTTTCTTAATAAATATAAACGAAAATTTTAAATTAATTTTTTAAAATTATAAACAATCAAAATTAAAAAAGTAATATTTGAGATTACATATATTATGTTAACCAATAAAAATAATGAAAATTTAAAATTAGTTTTTAAAAAAATTATACAATCAAAATACAAAATTAAGAACAATAAAAAATCCAAAACAGAATATATGAATACTTTTCAAAAATAATATCTTAAATAATTATTAGTTTTCAAAAAATTAAATTTATTTTCTCTCTTAATAAATACAAACGAACACTAAAAATTAATGTTAAAAATTGTTAACCAATGAAAGTAAGATTTGAGTATAATTATACCATATATAAGTATATCATATTCATCTTTTTAATATATTTAAATTATTTTGAATTATTATATTATACATATAATTACTAATATTAAAGATTTTTTTTATATGTTGTAATTTTAAATTTTATAAACAAACATATATTATTCAAAAAATGTAATGACATTATAGAAAATCAAAACATAATCTCTTAAATAATTATTAGTTTCCAAAACATAAAAGTTATTGTCTCTCTCCTAATAAATATAAAATAAAATTAATTTTTTAAATTTAAAAAATTTAAACGAAATCTTTACACTTCTTAATTTTTTAACCAACGAAATTTTAAATTTAATTTTAAAAAACTAACCAATCAAAATACAAAAAAAAAAGAAAAATAAAAAAATCCAAAACAAAATATTTAATTTCCAAAATATTTTCATCAAATTCATAGCTTAAAAAAACATTAAATGTTTACTATTAGTAATTATATGTATATAATTAAGAAGTGTTCTTCCTATTATATGTAAAATCCATATAATTACTAAAAGTAAAGATTTGTTGTATATGTTGTAATTCAAAAAATTTTAAACGGAGATATATTACTCAATCAATGAAGAAAAAATATGTGTTCAAGGGAAATAAGAGGAAAAGCACTGATTATTTAAATCAACTACTATCAAACATCCTTCTTTATATGAAAATACTATAAAATCAATAACTTGAAAACAGATAATACATCAATTGTTTTGTTATCTTAATTCGTATAAATTCACTAAATAAATTTATTAATTGTGTCTTTTTTGGATTTTTTTGCTTTAAAAACGATAACTATTAATCCAAAAAAAAAAACCTATATTTTTCTTACATAAAAAGACATTACCTTACGCCGAAACATATCTAATTGTATAGTAATTTTTTTTTCCTAAACCGATAATATTTTTGAAATTAGATAAGGGTTCTGATCGATATAAACAGAAATTTTTTTGATAGGTTACCAGAGTCCGTATATTGATTTATATGCTTTATGATTTTCTAAAATATTTGATATTTTACTTACAATCACTATTAAAACATACTAAAATAACATTCAAGTATTTATAAAATTACAATATGTTATTAACAATTTATATATAATAGTAGTTCACAACATCTGTAAATAAGATAATATAAGATTAGTATTCATAAAATCAATATTATTATTAATAATCTATTATGATGTAAATAAAATAACTAAAATTTATGCAAACATTTTATTCTAATGTACATCGCGGATTCCTAACATATTATAAGGGTCCATCATATTATTTATTTTTACCTTCATACCTAATTTATAATTAATACAACAAAAATCATATATCACATTAATAAAATAAAATATATATAATATAAAACATATTAATATTAATTTATGATTATATATACTAGCTAACAAAAAGTAAAATATACATTTTCCTCGATGTACTGGTTATTTTATGTTGGAACACACTATTTTGTCTTGAAATGTTAAATTTTCGGAATGACAAGTCACTGGTTGTCATTATATGATTTTTTAACATGTATTATATATAGAAGTTTAAATAACACGTTGAAACTCTATCTTCCACGTGAGAGTGTTTACATATTTTTATATTTTTCTGCTTTCATTTAGCTAGGCGAGGTTATTTACCCAAAACAAAAAGTGCTGATATTATTTACCTAATTTTGTTCTAGAAATTGGTTATTCACCTAATACCCAATAAAAATATGATTTTTATGTTTAGATTTTTAATTTTCATTAATCGGGTCGATTTTAAATTGTTTTATGTAGATCGATTAGACTAACAAAACAAAACTTTTTTTTGTGTATGGCGAACTTGGTTTGCAATAGCTGTATTACCCAATATAGCTTATATATTGGACAACAGCTGATTAATTAGATTTTTAACTTTTTAATCGTAGCTTATATGAGAAAAGAAATGTATTGAACAAAAAAATTGTATTGAACAATAGTTGTATAATTTATTTTATTCAGTACAATTTATTGTACATTCATATTAACTACACGTAATTTGTTTATGTCAACTAATTATAATATGCATATTGGTTGTTTTTATAAAATTTATAATTGTAATTAAATGAATATTTACTGTAGGTTTCAAATTTTGTCTCCATATATTGTTTGTGCCAGCTAATTTCAACATGTATTGGCCGTTTTTTAAAAAAAACTATAATCAATTAAATTATGGCATCACTTTTTTTTTTACTGCTAAGTCAACATAGACACATTTTTTCATTACTTGTTAGAATATTTTTTGTTTTGTATATAATATATATATATATATATATATCTTTGTATTTTTCACTACTAGTTTAGGATCAATAAGTGTGCTCTAAACGGTCGCTTTGGTCGCCTGCTCTGAATCTCATCCAAGTCATCCTCATTTGGAGGTAGGAAGACCTCTTATCATGTCTGAGAAAGCACATAGCATTGGATGCAACATGATACGACTCAAAGTAGAGTAACCTTCCATACTCACCTTTGGAAAGTAGAGTAACATAAGATTAGATGCAATATTACACCTATCACATAGTTCCATAATAGAAAGTACAATAATAATAACAAGAAGAAACAAATATGCACAATCCCAAGAATCTCAAAGGAAGCAAAACTGTGACATATAAGTAAGTGGAGGAAAAAGTAAATTTTCCTACCAGGATTGCAATATTGTGGTATGTAGGTTGAAAATAAACTCAATATCTCCAAGTCTTAGGCCAAACCTTTAGGCAACTATTGTTACATGCGGGGTGACTAGTCGATACCAAGCTCTTCATCTCTTTCGAATCACATTTTTCTTCTTCCTTTACACCGCTTGTGTTTTATTTTCCGTAATGCTTGCGATCTTTAGAACAATATGTTTCGGTCCATATACCTGTTTTTATACTCATTACGATTACAAAACATATTGTTCTGAAGATCACAACCATTACGGAAAACAAAACACAAGCAATGTAAAGGAGGAAGAACATTGTGATTCGAAAGCAACCGTGAATAGCTTGGTGTATAGAACAGTCCATCGAATGTGCTTAATGAATTTGTTCTAGTATTTGAAAGAATATCACTAAGAAGATTTATTGGTTTACCACAAGAAAACACATCTATCTTATCTTGAATTGAAAACTAGCGTCGACGTTGCATTTTAGCAAATCTGGAGATGGGGGTTGCCAATGACTTTGATGAGAATTTAAATCTTGTGATTGTGGTAATGAATGTAGAGTCGGTTGAGTAGCATTGATCCACTCTGTTACATTATCAAGCGCTCGTGAAACTACTTTAGTTGTTCCATGATCGACCTTGTTAAAAATAAGATAATATTTCCACAGTTGCTAGAAGATCCAAAAAGGCATGTGTTTTGGTTCACATGAATGCGCCGATTCATACATACGGATGAGTGTCTTGATATTAGCCTCAATATCATTAGATGGGTTTGAAATATCACTGATTTGCGGCTAAAAAGAACGACAGACTGCTTTGGCATAAGAGCATTGAAATAGTAGATGGTTTGACGTTTCAATGTTAGCACAACGTCTTTTACAAGTATGATCCAGATTCCAGAGGAACATGGGTTTAGTTTTACATGGGCTTAATATTTATCAGAACCTATACATTCGCTTAAATTTTTATTTTTATTTTAAAATTATTAACTCGAATTATATTGAATTATTCATCAAGTTAACCTATCAAAAGTTGTAATCTAATCGGCTGAAAAAAGAAAGAAAAAAGGGTCCTAATCTCCTATCTTAAATAATATAGTTCATATGGATTAACTTCAATATTAACCGTGAAGGCAGTTTTATTATTCAGCTATTTTTAGTTAAAAGAAAAAGTCCATAACATGACAATACAAGTTATGATGAAAAAACACATACCCAACATTGATTATAATTTTGAGACCTAACTTAAATCACTAAATGACAATATACGATCCTTAACCGTCACAAATAGGTTTTGGGCCGAATCCTATAATCTTTCTAGATCCGAAATTACAGTATGTAATATTACTTTTGTTCCAATCATCATTTAATCTTAATTCTTTTAGATCGGAAATTACATTATGTAATATTAGTTTTGTCCCAATCGTCACATTCGATAGTGTGATCTCTAAATTTTAACTAATGTCTTTTCCAACCGAGTTAATAAAGGTATAATTACTTAACAATTTACCGAAAAATAGATACACGATCCCCAACTTCTAAGCTCTGCAAAACATCACCACACGCTTTCTACAACATATCACCGACGCTAATCAAACGAACCTTTATAACCATGGAAGATGATTATATCGTTAATTTCGCACTAACCACAATTACTCTATTTTCTGTTTGTTTTTTAATTACTATTATTTTTCTATTATGAACCGTCAACGATTCAGTTATTGTTTGAATGACCATAAGACAAAAATGTTCAGCTCCGCCTACCACCATTCATTACTCAAATCAATGGAAAGTCTTGACTTAAGAAAAACTCGACGGTGACCCTTTTTGATACTTTGATTTGATGTAAATTATATATAAACACTTAAGTTGACTTCTTTGTCTCCTAATCAAGTTCAACCCAAAATCCCTTTCCTTCTTTTACTAAGAATGCAATAACACAGACCGGAAAAAATATATATCAAATTCTACAGAAATTTCATGTTCTTGACTCCTCTATCAGTCTCCCTGATATAGCAGCCGCAAGAGCTGCAGTGAACTTAGGATCTTCCGTCAATGAAGAAGCCATTTGTTGTATCAAAACCTCTTGAATTGTTCCTTTCCCTTTCTTTTCCTCAACTGGTCCAATACCACCTTGGACTAGGTCAAGCTTCACTGCCCTGGACCCACTTGCATGTGGACCAGGGTGGTTATGTGTCCCTTCGTACGTAGCTACCAAGAAAGATGGATCCTCTGCACTTCGTTGAACCTAAACAGGCACACACACACCACTAGGGATGTTAATCACACAGCAAAATATCGAAGAACTCGTTTACAAAGTTTAGACAAGAGTTAAATGTAAATTACCTTTTTCTTGACAGGACAAGACGGTGAAAAAGAACATCTGAAGTAAGCTCTAGGAGATGGATTATCTCGCGTAATCTTTTGCCCGTATTTCCTCCATTGATATCCATCTTTCACAATCTGCAAGTAAGTATATCAACAACACAATCGTTAATCAAACGATACACTCAAAGTCGATTAAATAATAAGATCAAGACTCTGAATTATGAAAAAAAACAAGAACAAATCCTCTTTATTATCTTTGTTACAACGTTTACAATCAAGAATGATGCTTGTTGTAGAGATTGGATATTCAGGAAAACACTTACCAAGCTTGTATCAGACTTATCAGCGGGGTAATAGGTGGTTAAAACCATTGCTTTCTCGCTGGTTATGTTCTCGATTGTTCCACCACTGAGTCCAATTGAGGAGCTTACAAACTCATCAAGGTCTTGTTTTCGTTTCCTTGTTAACTGTTCGTTCTGAAAGTTTACATTTTCAGGAATCTTTCGGCTCTGCAACTCCTCCAAAAGATTATGTAGAGCATTGTACTTCTCACAGACTTTGGCTAACATTTCGGCTAGCTTCTTGTTTTCGGAATTTACCCGGTTTATCTCGTCTTGTAACATATTTGTCTTCTGTTCATAAAGACACAAAACATGAAATGAAAGCACAATAACCAAACATAATCACTAGAAGTCAAAGTTTCGATTTTGAGGCTTTGACCATGTTTTTTTAGTCTTTCATTACATTATCGCCGATCTTATCAAACTATGTAATGTCTAAATCAGATCTGAGAACTTGCTCAACCGAATCTACCCATTCATCATCATACTGATTGATTATAATTAAAAAAAAATCTAAAGTTTGAAATCAAAGTGTTGCACACCAAGTGTTCGATGAAAATACTAACCTCGTCTTTCACTAACCATTTCTTCTCCACATCTACAGAAGCTGAATCCGAGACTTCCCTTTTCTGAATCACGAAAAAAGAAAACACATGAGCCCCTAGATTGAAGTGAAAGGAGGAAAATTTCGACGAAATTGAAACTTACCGGAAGTTTACCGGAGAAATGAAGGTCGAAAGGGTTGGTGTTGGCATCATAGTCCATAAAGTCTGGTGAATGGGAAAAACTAATGTTAAGGGAGAGAGAAACTTAACATTATAGCGAAGACGAAATTCATTTTCGCTGAGCTATTTGGTCTCCTTTGGTTATATAGTAACTGAGAAGAGTGTATCTGTAAAGTTATCAAAGAAGGACAAAATCTGTATTCAAAAGCGGTTATTTTAAGTCCATGTCGTGTTTTTTTACAACAAACGGTTCTTTTTTTTAATTAATTAATTAATCATAATGTATTTCAGTAAATACATTCAACCAACTCCAAAAATTTTACCCAATTAACATCTTAGAAGACTTTATAAAACCCTTATCACTTAGTTTTTGACTTTTCAAAAATATATTAGCCGATGATTGATTAAAAATATATAATATAGTCAAAATTATAATGTGCAATATGAAAATGCTTGAATTGCCATAATGAAATGTGTAAATAGAAATAGTAGAAAAACTCTTTAATAAATACTACTTCCGTTCTAATTGATCTATTTTTTTTAAATAAATTTTCAAAAACATACGTTTTTATGTTTTCTATGCAATTTTATCAGTTATTAATGATGAATTGTAAATTTCAAAAAAAAAATTGAATAATATTGGTTTAAAGTTATAAAAAATTGTTAATCACAAAAAAATAATGCATTCATAATTTTAATATATTTTTTAATATATGTGAAAATATTAAAAATTGGATTAAATAGAAATAGAGGAAATAGTATCTAATACTTTCCTTGTTTCATTTTCTCTTTTTATTATAATATTTGGGTCGATAAATTTCGATCTATAACTCAATTTTTACTATGATTAAATGATATTTGTTTTCTTCTTCTATTTCATTATGTTAGAAATTTTAGAGAATATTTTTTTGTTTAATTAATTTGATTTTTTCAAGTTTCTATGTAATAAAACTTTACAGTCTGTAGTTGAAATTGTTTAAATTATGCTTTCAGTATAGAATATAAACAAAAACAAGGTTTATTTATTTATTATAGTTTAATGCTTTTGGATAAGAATCGTTGTCTTTGAATTGAAATAATTTTCTTAAGAAGAAAAAAAGAAGTTAGGTGTTAAATCGTAGTCGAATTGTTTGTTGTCATCGAAGAAAACAAGTTAAAGAACGGTCGAATATCAACAATTTCGGCGGCTGTCCCATGTCGAAGAAAAATCAGTACTTCTTACATTAACTTGCATCGTTAGGTCCTATCTGTTTTATTTTATTTTATGTGAAATATTCTGTTTCAATTTTGTTTATTTAAAATTCAAAATTATTTCTCCCGATCCAGACGAACTTTCGCTTGACTTGACCCGCTGAGTCATTCACTATGCCTGGAGGCTGGTATATTTTTCAAATATTTTATCCTATGTTTTTTGTTTCTTTGTTACGTTACGTTACGTCAGCTAGGTGAGATCTTTCGTTTCAATTTTTTTATGTTCATTAATTTATAAAAGAAACTCATTGCATGATTAGATTTAGGTCTCTTATGCAATCTAAATATCTGGGATTTTGGAAATATCCGAATCCAAATTCGGATCCACCAAAATCTTAATTTTAATATTCGAATTTGGAATATATATATATATATATAATTTAGATGTAAAAATGTATATTCGGTAATTTTTTTAATTTTTAATTCGGATACGAATATATGCGGATATCCGTTCTGAAATTTTTTATTATGCAGATTCGTTTCGCCCGGATATTCGTTTTTCAGATCTAGATCCAAATAATTATGTTCATCCTTAATTAGATTTTTCTTTTGCCTAATAAGCCAAAGGATCTCTAACCGATCTCAAACCGACAGTTGTTAATACTCTTTTGGCATATGACCTTAAGATCTAGAGAGCAATTCTAACACTATGAGTTAGAACTAATATGAGTTGGAACTAATCAATTAAGATAATACTATCTTTAATCTTCATTTTTTTCAAACTTAAACTTCAACTAATCAATTGTTTTCTTGTAGTAAAGGGAATATATAAATTGTTTCTCTTCTTCCACAATTGGCAAGAGCCAAATTGTGACACTACAATCTAAGATAGCAACGTAAGGTGAGCAGGATGATGCTTTTTTGGTTAGAAGATCAACTTGTCTCCTTTGGCATTGAAATGAAGGCTTCAAAAATCTTCTTCTTCCTTCACGGGCTTCACGTATATAGCTTTTTAGTCTCGGCTAAAATTGGCATTTGAGGTAAAGCCTATGAAGCAAAGGTTTTTGGGCAGCAGTAGTTTATTAATTATTTAGTACGCATCAAATTGAGGAAAAATGTGGTAGTGTAGTGGTTAAATCTTTCAATTTCACCCTCAAATGGATGAATTTGACCCGAAGAAATGTTGACTTTTGTAATTTTTTTTCTCTAAATCTTTGTAAGTGGGTCAAAATATTTAATTTTGCTCGAGGCATGAAAACTATTTAGACCGGACCTGGTCAATCATGTGGATACTTGATGACATCTATGAGAGTTCTAGAGTCACTCTCAAGAATAACCTCCTCGGCTCTTGTACTCCACGATTGTCTAGACAACTCATGGCCCAAAGGGGAGTAGTTGCTTCTGTATCAAGGTAAGTGTATAACCTCCGATAAGACTTTCCCCGTATCATTTAACAACTCTTCATTCATTCCTCAACACCCATCCTATTCTACTTCTGTCAGATTGTACGTACCAAGAAGCATCCACATTGCATTCGAGTTTACCTGATGGAGAGGGATGCCATTTAATAGGTGGATGGTGTTCTCGCATCTCTGTTGTATGATGCTCAAACCATTCTTTAGCTTCTATCATGGCTTCCTCCACAATCTGTTGAACTGCTATATCCTAGTTAGAGAAACATAGATCATTTCTACTCTTCCAAATCCTCCATAGGCTATCAATATGGCTTTGCATTCCTCATTTATACGTTCCTTCTCCATTAATCAAGAATCTAGATAAATTCTCATAGAACAAATCAGAGCGATAAAAAATTATAAGGTAAGCTAAAGGAGACAAGGCCTATGTGTTTCATTCATTAGCTACTCCACTCCACATCTGGAACACTCTCTGATTTGGGTCAGTCTCTTTTGGGCCATATTGTTAGCCTACCACGGCTTACACAGTTTGCCAGTTTGGTAAACCTCCTTTTATCTAATTTTTAAATAACTTACTGTTATGGATAACGAAGAATACAAATATTGGGTTCATAATTTTCCAGAGTTTGACACAAAATCCTCGTTCAAATTATATTAGTATAATAAATAAAAAATACAACTAAGGGTGTCAAAACATGCTAACCCGTTCCACTTAACGAGTCTTGTGGGGTTTAGAAACTTTCTTCTTTCGCTTCTTAACAGATTTGGGTGTTTTGGTCTTCCTAGCTTCTCGTTTCTCCTCTTTCACTTTCTTCTTATGCTCTTTCCTTGCAGCTTTCTTGTCTTCAGGACCCAATTCTTCTTCACTCTCTTCACTTCCTTCTTCTTCTTCTTCTTTCTCTTCTTCCTCTTCCGCAGCCACCTCTATTTGCTTCTCCTCTATTTTAGGAAGAGCATCCTTAAGTCCGGTTATCGTTTGGTATAGCATGTCTCCTGTGTCCTGCCCGCTTGTTATCTTCTCAACATCAGCTTCCGGGTTCTTCACAGCATCTAGAGATTTCGGTATATATGACTGATCATATCATAACAAACCAATTAGATTAGATGATTCTACAGACACCTTCACAAGTCAGTTCTCAAAAGTGGATACAGTTCACTAACCTTCATGAATACTGAATCCGCGATTTCATCTTCTACGGATATCTCTCCTCGCTCTAAGACTTTGCGTTGGACCTGCCCATTATTACATGCTTCATTAATTCAACTTTGCCAATACAAAAACGTTCAGGAAATTTCCAAATCAAAAAGCTTATACATACCTCTTCCAAATAGCCATCAACATTTTCGTCTGAAATTGTCGGGTCAACTATGAAGTCAAATAGCTCTCGTATTGTCATAACAGCCACACCATGTTTCTTGAAAAAATCCTGCAAGGGAATGCCGAAATAATCCACACACATGAGAAACCAATTTCCAGACAAATTAAGCATTGTTAAAACAGGATACTATTAGCACTTACTGAGACATGGTCACAATCTTCCCGTAGAAAATTGAGGGCAAGAGGATGGTCGAGATCCACAGATTGAGAAACATCAATTATATAAAGGTGCCCCTGACAAAGTCAAAATAATATCAATATGTTTGGCTTCTGTCTATTCTTTTTCTTTCCTTCTGCTGCCAGGAAAAGTCAAATAAGCGAGCCATGTAAACATAAAGACATCCTTTAAGAGAAGGAAAAAAACTCAAAATTCACCTCAAAATAAAGTATGTTATACTCACTGAGATCCCCATGCACCAATTTGCACTTCTGATATAATGTTCGCATTTGAATTATCAACTATAAAAAGCAAACAAAAAGATGTAAGTGATTGCCACGAGATCACAAAGAGATTAGTCGTGACTGTAATGCCACCTGATATGCAAAGACAATACATATAACATGTACTACAATAAGACACTCAGGACCCTCCAAATGAGATTTTAAGCCACAATAAGACATACCTCTAGATAAGACTCCCGTAACTTGTCCAGTGATAATCCAGCATCCTTGAGACGCGGTGCAGCCCAACCATCCCTCCCTGCATATATATAAAAATAAAACAATCTTAGTCAATTTTACTAGGTATCTGAAACATCTTTACTTCATCATTTCTGTGTTTCAATGATATATGATGATGAATCAGAGCGAACAGAGAAGAATCAGTGACCAAAACAGCAGATAATGCGTAAGAGTGAACCTATAAACTCCATGACTAGAACATGAAGGCGTAGAAGTATAACAGTTGGACACCTAATTCCTGCTGCCTGAAGCCTGTCAATGAAACATGTATATAACAAACTAAGGAGTTGCAAATTTACTGTTACATATAAATAGAAAAAAGTGAGTATATCTCCGGCTTCTGTTTGGAAAACAAGATAAGTCAACCTTCATTAACTAGATTTCATATGGATTAGTAAAGCAGAGAGGACTGCCGAGACTCCTTATTCTAATTTCACAGGCCACAACAGAATTGTAGGCATTACCTCTTAAGATTTCTTTGTTCTTTTTCAGCCCAGGTCTTCACCATCTTCCGGGGATTATGGCGACAGTAGCCATATCTAAAACGGTAATCTCCTTGTACATATCGATCTCGATCCCTGAAATCATCAAAGTTGAAAAGGGGATTTAAGGGTCAAAAACAAAATCATCAAGTTAAAACTTTTCAAAGAAAATACTAAACAACATTTATTCCATATTATCTCACTTGAAAACCAAAACTGATGTCTTGTACACTTTTATTGCAAGTTCCGAACCGTCAGATTTTGTAGCATGATAAACATTAGCCTGAAAGAAAATAAAAGAGAGACTCATCAAATAATAAATGGCTGCTACACAATTAACAGATGGCTAAGCCATCGAATATGAGAGTAGTGAATGTGACATACTTCTTTGCCAGTCGAAATACATCCATTAACATCATTGAACACACCCCGATTAAGCATTCTAAACAAAACCATACGAGTCCTTGGATCAAGAGCCTGGAACAAAGAACAAACAACATCACCACATTGCAGAAAACACTTGACACAAACATCAGATCCCATATTATGAACAGTTAAAGTTTCACCTGTTCAACAGTTGCTCGATCAGCTTTATCAGTATTTCTACTTCTGCCAATTTCTGTTTCCCTTAGACTTCCACGAATCGCAGTTGTCACAGAATTTGACATTCCAACTTTAACTCTTCCTTCCCATCCCTGCATCCACAATTTACATAAACCCAATAAACAAAATGTGCCTGAGAAAGTTTTCAAATTACATTCTTTGAGAAAGCTTTCCAAATTATAAACCCTAATGTTCAACATACTGATTGAAATTAATAAACTTTCAATATCAAATCAATAAAATCCAGTACAGGAGAAAGTAAAATATCAAATTAGCCGATAAAATCAAACCATCTGAACCTCAATTGGTAACAAATTCGATTAGTATGCAAATAACAACAGAAATCTAAGATCAAATCTTAACACTATCAGAGATAATAAAACGTTACCTCTAAAGGAGAAGCACGGACATGACTAGTAAGCTTCTGAGCCTTATTTGATATAGGTTGAAGAGCACTAGAGTTAAGGCGGGCTCCATGACCACCGTGAGCATTAGGACGACGCGCATGAAGAGAGAAGCCACCACCAATAAGTTCGTCATCGTCTTTACCGTCTAACCAATCAAGAGCTTCAGCAATATCGGAATCCGACGAGAGTGATAGATCGTCGTCATCATCATCTTCATCAATCTCTTCTTCGTATTCCACCGGTGGAATAGTCTGCGGTGGCTCTATTGCTACAATTACTTCCTCCATGGTTTTTCCAGAGAAGCGGCGGAGGCGGAGGTACTCAAGAAGAGGGGTGACTTTTAAAAAGGGAGTGTTTTAGGTTTTATATAAAAAAAAAAATTAATTAACCCCTTTCCAAAAAATATTATTCACCCCATCAAATTTATATTGATGTGTACCATTCAAATTTAAACGGGTTTGAGAAAAAAATTGTTAAATAAGCCGGTCTAAATGAATCAATGAGCTAGGCTTAAATGAACCGGGTCTCTCCGATGGTTGTTATGATCGGAATCTTATGATTTAAGATTTTTAAAATCAATTATCTTTAAATTTGGAAACAGTTGAAATTTTGAAATTATGGATTAAGGAATACGTGTTTATTATACATAATAGTTTGATAGATTTAGATAGAAAATGAATCGTTTTTTTTAAAAAAAAAAATTTTATTGTTAGTTATTTTATGTTTTTTTATAGATTTTGATTATTATTTGTGGTAATTTTGCCAGTTTTTTTTTGTTAATTTGTTAAAGTGTAGAAGGAAAACAAATTTATAGAAAGGCAATTATTGTATATGGAATTTAGAATTCATGTGCATTGGTATTTTGAGATTTATAAAGTTAATATGATATTTTATAGTCGGGTGATATCCAAAAATTGTAATGTTTGAGTTTGAGTGCGGTGAAAAAAATAACAAATTTGTTTTATTTCTTAATAAGTAAGAGATTTTTTAAAATAAATATCGTCAAATTTGCTTTTTATATTATATTGTTTTTTAATTTTTTTATTTAGATTATATGTATATGAATAATATCTATATAGTTTTGTTATTTTTAATAAAATCATAATAATAAATAGATGATAAAAAAAATAAACCGGGTCTGCCCATATTAACATCACTAGTTTTGGGTTTGACGAATTCGATCTTGTTCGGTTTTCATTCACACACATCATATTGTTCTTAAAGTTAACGCAAGAACTCCCTGCCGTTTTAGGCCGCTCGCTTCTTTTGAGTGAAAAGAGGCGGTAAAATAGATAAACCCTAAGAGAGAGAGAGAGCAAGGAAGGGAATTGAGAGAGCGAGAGAAGGAAACAGTGAAGGAGATGAGTCATCATCATCATCATCAAGCTGTTGATAATCTGATAAATGTATTCGCTAGAGCTTCTCATGATCTTAATGTTGTCCATTCCAAGCTCGACAAGGAGTTCCAGCAGATTTATCCTGATAATGTAAGTAAAATTCAATTCGAATCTAGAATCTGAATTTTCGAATTTCTCAAATGTTCACATGATAAATACTTGGAATTTAAACTCAGAGTTACATTTATTCTTGCAATTTATGGATAATGATGACATCTTTTGGGTCGTAGGCAAATCCAATGAAGCTGATTCAGAGAATCAAAAAGTTGCAGGAAGATGTGACTGTCCTTAAAGACCAATGCCTTGAGCTATTGTCTGCTAAACAGGTTCGTGTCGAAAATAATATTTTAAACCAATTGATTGTTCAATCTTGGTGATTCCAAGTTAATTTCGTTAAATTAGATAAGCATCTATCTATATTCTATGTAATTTGAACAAAAGGATGAGTTTTTATCAATTGTAACGAAGCAAGGATAAATTTTCTTGTAGAGAGTTTCTTCTGTAATCAAGGGTTAGATCAGCTAAAGCTTCTGCAACACTTGATTGAAAGTTAGGGTTTTTTAAAAATGAGCTTGACTGTAAGTTAATTTATAGAAATGATTGTTTATTTTGTTGTAATAGGATTTGATTGACAAGGCACAGACAACACTTGTTGGAAATTGCAACCTTATTCAGAAAATGAACGCATCATTGGGAGAATCTACAAATGGTGATGCGGATGATGCATTGGCTGATTTTAATCAGGTTTGTTGCTCTTTTCTTCATTGGTAATGCAATGGAGTTTCGTTTTGGCTTAAATATTTGCTCAATGTTTTCTCGAGCTAGCTACTGCAATTTCCCAATTCAATATCTTAAAAATGAAATGCACATGAGCATCCTAGTGTGGAGAGAGGCTTAAGTAAACTTTGCATAATTCCTTTGCTTTTCGTTTTTGTTTTTCAACAGATCATTGATGAGTGGACAACGCAAGTTCGGTCAAGAACAGGTAAACCAGAACTTTACGTGTCTATGCTTATAAACAAAACTTTGTGTTTATATATTGCAAATTCCTGTAGATCATGCTCTTCAATCTGTTGTAGTATTGTGTTATTTTCCTAAATGATGCTTCTTGTTTCTGATACAGCGGGAGAGACAGAGGAGGCAGATAAAGAAGACATCAATAAATTACTTTTCTCAGCTATTGTTCATAGCAATTGAAGAAGTTCATTTTCATGGTTATGTTCAGACCTACACAACTGAAAACTGTGCTTTAGATTTTTGTATCTACGATCACCATGTAATTTTACAATACCTAATATTACGAAAACTATTCTTCCGTTGTGCTCAAAACTTGGGTTTTGTCTTGGTCGCTTGTGTGACTTGAAAAGGAGAGACCCATTGGCTTAAGAGTTAGCTGAAGGAAGAAGCTTTCTCACTAGCCATCTCCTACGTAATGAGACGTCCAAACCCAAGAACGTCTTTTCTTTTTTTCTCGTCTTCCAAAAGATCACAAGCATCCAGCAGAAGTTCATCATCCATGTCCGGGTAAGCTTGTAATGCATCAATGGTATTCCCTATTCTTGAGAAAATTTCGTTCTGAGGCATGGGCTTCATGCAATCAACGTCATCACCTTCTGTCTCATGGAGAGGCTTCCTCGTCTCTAGTCCGGTCTTCTGAGCCTTATGTACAATTAGTTCCAAAAGTGGAGTTATTGGGTTGGTTCGCTTACTAAGCTGCTTGTGACGCGAACTTAAGTCATCGACTATTTCCATCTCATGGCCATAGTTATCCAACTCGATCATGAGATTTTCACAATTGAAACTTTCTTGGGAAAGATCATATAGCTTGCACCAATTGCCGTAACCATCAAAGGTTTTACCTCTATATATGGTTGCATCTGGATGCTCCTGCAAAAGCACACTAATCGCTTAGAGACACACCTAATAAGAAAAACTTATTGTTTGGCTAAACATCTTTTTCTTATCCAGATAAAAGTTCAACCAAAGACCAAAGACCAAAGCCCGAGAGTGACATTAGTTAGCCTTACCTTGATATATGCTTCCCAACATTCATCTTCTGCAACGATGGTTTGCTTTTCCTCATCCCAATCCCAAGCAAAACCATCAAGATTGAGGATATTGTTGATATCGTGGCGCTCTTTCATCATCAATATTTAACGGCTCTCCAGCATGAACATGTCAGTCTGCAATCTGAACTTTGCATTGAAGGATTCTGCCATGTAAATCCAAGCTTGCTCTGTGAATGTCTCACCAATCTTATTTCCTCTATCACCTGAAGATCAATAAGACAGCTGTCCATGACCCATGTCCATTCTATACAAGGACTGATATTGCTACAAAGGTAATCAATTTTCTCGTCGCTGACAGGAACCATCTGGAAACTGTGAGTTTCTCCAAGAGTATCTTTGAATCCATCTGTGATTTCATTTTCTGAGAAGGATTCATATAAATAGGGTTAGATACATAAGGGTCATTTGTCAATCATTTCTGCCTGCTAGTCTCACATACACAGCTTAACAAATCGCAAGGAGCTAGAGAGCACAACGTTGCAGTTATACAACTTAGATAAAGCCAATATAAGTTTCACCTTTTACTGAACCTTAAAGACCATGCAATAGAGAAGCTTACCGATCATCAATACAGGTTCTGCTGAGCTGGGATCAAAAGCTTGAGCCAAACGTGTGTATCTGCCATCTGACATTTCCTTCCCAAAAATGAAGCAAAGATTTGGGTAGCTTGGAATAGTTTTAACTCGATATGATCGAGCTTCTGGATGTGCCTGCGCATACTCCATTAGTTTAAGGCATAACCATATAACTGATATCTTAAAAGGGAAAGAATCTGGCATGCCTGTATATATGTATTCCAAATGCCATCATCTGCAATCACCATTTCTCTCCTTGTATCCCATGAGAATCCATTTTGCTTGAGAAGATACTTTATATCGTTGTACAACCTCCTCAAGTGTTTGTACCGGTTCTTTAGAACGTCTTTGCTGAGTTAAGACCCGAATTTGGCATTGAAGGCTGTAACCATTTCATTCCAAGCACTAGTTATGAAAGTCTGCCCAATTCTGTTCCCATTGTTCACTTGGTCTACTAACAAGTCAATTAGATAGTGGTCCATTGGTGAACTCTGCACCTGGCTCGCCTTAGTCTCATCTGCCAAAGCAAATTTTTTTAATTTTTGGAATCTATCTCAATGGGAATAATCTAGAACATTAGCGCTGGACAACATTTACCTCACTCGTTTGTGCAACAGAACTATCATCTTGGAGATCTTTGCCTTGAACTGGATGAGGTATAATCCCTTGCGCAGCTGGACATGCAAATACAGTGTCCAAATCGTTGTAGCTCGGTAATGTTCTCATCCTATACGTTCTAGCAAGTGGGTGCTCCTGCCTCATCACATCTAGATTTCAAACTAATGGAGTGAAGACTAAAAGATTGTTCAAAAGACGAAACAATAGCCTAAGAATCCAAACCTTGATTGATATAAGCATCCCAAACCGCATCATCTGCAGCTATCATTAAAACCCTTTTCCCATATTGACCACTAAATCTAGCATTGAACAAAGCTAGCATATCTTTCCCTGCTTGTTTACTAAAAGCATTACCAATCTTGTTACCTCTTCCGATTAGATCAAGCATAAGCTCAATAAAGTATTGGTCCATTACCGGAATCCAATCAGTTTTCGAGCTTTCTTTACTCGAAAGAACGAGACCGCGACTACTTTCACCTACAAAAACCAATGTAAGTATATCTGACCACTCATCTTTAGCTTCAGAAGACGAAGACGTTGAGAGTTAGAATCAGAGTATATATAGGTAGCGGTTATAGTTGCGCGCGGCGGAAAGAGAGAGATTGGGCGGAGTTTGGAAGAGAGAGTAACCCTAATCCGGAATTATATCTGTTTGGCTCCACTGTTTCGTCTCTCTCTCTCGTTTTTATATTATGGGCCATTCATGTGGGGCTTATCGGTCCATATAAAGTATACAAATGTTTTTAAGAGGTCTTCTTGATTTATCTAAAAAGACATCATTTTTTAAAATGAGAAGATAAAATTCATATTTATTCACTCAATTATTGAACAAAGTTCTTATATATTCTTTTGATAAAAAAAAGAATTCTTATATATTTTAGCGTCTAACTTTCATTCATCTTAATCTTGGATCGAGAGTATTTATATATAAAATCGTTGAATATCAAATTATTGATACATTGAGGAGGACAAAAGTAAGTAAGTAAGATTGGGAGGTTTGTTTTCAGTGACTTGCCAACTCTTCCCCTGGTGAATAGAAAAAAACTCTATTCTATGGCACATTTGTTGCCATTGATGAATGACACCCAATATTTTCTTTTAGAATTTATGCTCCTTGTACACTTTTTAATGAGCTTATTTATACTCCCTCTGTTTTATTGTGTCTTTTAAAGTTTTTCCACTTATATTAAGAAAACAATTAAATTTTATGTTTTTCTTTATTAATATACCCTATAAACTTTATTATTATTTAATAAAATTA
Source organism: Cardamine chenopodiifolia (assembly GCA_963922655.1). NCBI lineage: Eukaryota > Viridiplantae > Streptophyta > Magnoliopsida > Brassicales > Brassicaceae > Cardamine > Cardamine chenopodiifolia. The sequence continues at coordinate 17,761,773 of OZ000470.1, read as the reverse complement.
GAAGAGTAAGAAAAAAATTGAATTTTTTATCAAACATCTCCATTGAAAATATAAAACGACACATATTATGAAACAAATTTTAAGTTCTATAATAATATTTAATATGAAACGGAGGGAGTAACAGTCTTGCAATCTTCATCCATGACAATCGATTGGTGTCCCCGACGTGATGTTGTGTAGCTTTCCTTGTGCATTATGTATGTAGTTTGGAGTCATAGCCGGAGCTTAACCCATTCGTATTAAACATTTTCATGGAATCCCCAATTTTAAAATATCCTACTTAAAAAAATATTAGTAGATATATTACTGAATTACTTTTTCAAAGATTTCAACTGTAATAGAAAAAAGAAAAAAACACTAAAGATATATATAATTCGTTTTCCGCTATGAAATTATTGCTAAAACACCTATTCTATAATATTTATTACTAAAAGACTATATTTAAAATATATTTTACAGTTTTAAAAATATCATTTAAATTTATTATTTTTAATTTATAAATTTTCTTTAAAATTGAAGATTATCTATTTTAAAAAACATTAGTATATTATATTTTAAATATATTTTATAATTTTTTACAAAACGTATCATTTAGTTTTGTATAGAGACCCAAAAGTCTCAGAACTGATGATGTCGTCAGACATTTTTATTTTATGAAGTGGATTAGAACAAGGTTACGTACTTAGAGTTTGCAACTAGTGAAAGCAAATATGCATGATGGATGAATGAGAACCATTAGTGTATGTTCAGTTTTCCTATGAATTCTAGTTTATGTATGACATTTATTTTATGTATGAAAATTACTATATATATATATATATGATATTTATTTTTGGTATGACATTTCCATCTATATATATGTATGATATATATTTCCAAGTTGTTCTTGCTATAAATGACATATTATCTTGTTTATCTTGTTGGTGCTATAAATTATTTTCATTTTTTTGGATGGTGGGATTCGATAGCTATGAAAACTGTGAACACTAAAACGTATAATAGCCTTGGTAGAAGTTAAAAGGAGAGATGAACAGTAAAGTACAAGTTGGTCCTAATTTTACAACTACTCCTTTTCTTAAATACTACTTGTCTGACCTCTATTTGTAATAATTTTGCAGGACACATTTAGATTTCTAATTAAAGATAATGACATGGATTTGATATTCGATGAGGAAAAAATGTATGCTTTTGTAGAATAAATATATGGAGTGATTGATGTTAATACTGACAGACAAATATTAAGGAAAAATCGAGGTGGAAGTTGGCGTCTATGCAAGGGTTTATCTTCGAGTCTGAAGTACAATGTCTTTTTTTTTATTGAATCCGCCGGGACTGACGGGGCTCGAACCCGCAGCTTCCGCCTTGACAAGGCGATGGGTCTTTTTTTTTTCAAATGTCAATTTTGCTCGAGTGCAAAGGCAGAAGGGAGTTTGACTGCAAGACCCACCCATCGAGCAGGGACAAAACTCGGTCTTAGTGATCCGACGGTGCCGAGTGGAAAGGCCGTCGGTCAACGGATAAAAGTTACTCTAGGGATAACAGGCTGATCTTCTCCAAAAGCTCACAATACTTTGATATTCTACGCATGAATCAATGAACATCTATGTGTTTATGTAAGAAGCTATCGTAACAGTATAAGTTAGAGGAATTTTAGGATGTTTATCTTGAAGAAAGTGTGGTAATTTTATAGAGATGGTTGCATAAGATATAACGGTAAGGGTCCTACCTGAGTGGTATCAACATTCTCTTGATACAGTGAAAAAGAAGTTGGATGAGGTTTTGAGTGGTCTTTTGAAACTTGCAACAGACATTGTGAAGCCTAAAAAAGTGAGTATACAAGTGCTAGTCATGTTTTAGTAAATGATCAATGATATTGGCCTTAGTTTACGGATTGCATTGGTGCTCTTGATGACACTCATGTGCCGGTTCATCCTCCTTCTCAGAATGTAGAACCATTTAGAGGCTGACAAGCAAAAGTGACAATGGAATTCATATATGCTTATGTTGGAGTGCCTGGAAAAGTACATGATAGAAAAGTGTTAGCATATTATGCTACTGAGGAATCCTTTATTCCTCATCCGCCAAATGGAAAGTATTATTTAATCAACTCAGGGTATCCAACCAAAACTGGTTATCTGTGCTCTCACCAGTAGAACTCGATGTCATCTTGATCAGTTTGTGAGGGGAGGACAGGCGACAAACATTAGATAATTGTTTAACCACAAATATAATGGTCTATGTTTGATAATTGAGCATACTTTTGGAGTATGGAAAGGCAAATGAAAGATTCTAGATCGCAAACACCCTAAGTATGAGCTGAGAAAATGGATAAAGATTGTGACATCAAATATAACTCTCCCTAATTTTATCGGAGATTCACATCATGAAGATCGTGATTTTGCATATTGAGAAGCGGTGGAAGAGTATGAACATCACAGTGATCAAGTGATAGAAAATGATGATGAAGACAATAATGGGCATATTTTGTACATACCGGCTGGTGATAGAATGATGAAGGTTGTAGGTGATTCTATCATTGAGGAGATATATGTGACCAGTTTGGTATCTGATTCTAGGTTTGCTTTCGAGAAGTAAAGAGTCTAAGCTAGAGTTTATTGATTCTTATTGTAAGAAGAAATTAGTGTATGAATGACGACTATTCATCTATTTAAAAAATGTAGAGTAGAGGAAGGGAAATATAATGTCTTCAGTTCTCGTAAAATGTGATTAAATACACGAATGTACACATCGTAAATGTGATATAATTCCTAATTGTATGAAAAATTCATGATATTATCTTGTTCTTTCATCCACCAAGACTGTCCACTCTTCTCTGGAGGAGGACCTATTCCCTCAAAGTCATACTATTATATCCACATTATCTTTTTCAATCAAAAAATGATTCGGATTTAGGCTTGAGCTTAGATTTGGGTTTTGGGTTATCGATTATTCTTATAATCTTAAAAGAAAATAATGTTGTCAACAAAGAGATATCAGAACTGTTTTTGTATTATTCATGAATCATGGGACATAATATATATAGGGATGCAAACATTAGGGTTTAGACTTGGAAACCAAGTAATCTATAATCTTGTTGAATATTCTAATCGGCTTATAATGGCAATCGACATAATTGCTCAAAACACTCTGATGTCCATTATAATGAAATGGTCTATAATACGCATAAGAAAGACTTAGTTCTTTTCTAGAATTCCGATAAACCATGAGTCCTTTACATATATTAGAATCAACGACAAAAATTTCTCTTTAATTGATTATATTCAATTGAGGCTTTGTTCCTCTTTTTTCTTTTGGTCTCTGTTCGAGAGCGTTTTTCTATATTGTGAGTAAATTGTTTCTCATGTATCGAAAAACCTTTGTGATTATCATCATCATCTCTCTTATAATCCAGGGTATTTGGTTTCTATTGTTTGATTCTGTTTTGTTTCCTATATTATTATTATTTAGAGGGTATCTTTCAATAGTTATATGTTTAATTTTCAAATTTCTAGTATCGTATCGCAATAAATCTATGTAGAATGAAGATTTTTAACTCTTTATCTACGTATGATTTTGGATTTTATACAATTTTACACACTGGGTCCATACCTCTTTTTCTTTAGAGGCTCTGATTGTTTCACTTTCTTTTCAAAATTTTAGATATTTGCCATGTTCAGGACACAGTCACTGGCGGATAACTGCAACACAAATTAAATCATGAAAAACAAGTTGTTTGTCATCCAAAATTGTGTAGAATCTGTCGTTTTTAATGATACGGTGACGCTGCGACATATTTTCTAATCGCTGAAAAAATTAGCTACTTATTTTTTCATTTAGTGTCAGATTTTTTGTTGTTAAAAAATCAAATTATTTCATAGATATTCATTCCTGCAATAATTTTTTTTTATTTTTCTTTGTAATTTGTGGTTGACAGAATGTGTGGCAGCGACACCTAAAAGAATACGGCTATAGTAACTAAAACTTCGACACAAAATACACAAAGATAAACGTGGGAGGTTTGCCTTGAAGGTTTGAGAAGTTTCTTCGGAGAAACTATCGATGTTAGTGTGATATGTAAAAGAGCAATGGAACGATCAAAGGGATATGGTTTTGTCACGTTTAGAAATGCCGAATCTGCAACAAGAGCTTGCTAGATTCCAAATCCGATCATAGACGGACGAGAGGCTAAGTGAAATCTTGCTTATCTTGGTGCTGGGGTTGACTTTAACCAACACTTAGCTAGGCACCAAAATTATACCAACTCACCGTATTGGAGACAACATGACACGTACTAGTATTTAAAACTTAAAATTTTGAAAGACCAGAAATTTTAAATTATTCCACCTTTTTCAATTTCTTAACAAGTCCCACAATTCAACCAATTTGAAAGACCAGAATTGGCAAGTGTTTAAAATATTTTTAGAGTAATTGGACTGCCTACTTAATACGTATAAGGGTCTAAACTGTTACTTTACTTTAATGGAATATGTGGAACTATGGATAGAATTGGCCGAAATGAACGTTCTTCAGCCAATTCTATCCATAGTTCCACATATTCCATTAAAGTAAAGTAACGGTTTAGACCCTTATACGTACTAAGTAGGCAGTCCAATTAATCTAAAAATATTTTAAACACTTGCCAATTCTTTAGTATGCAGTAAAGTTAGTCCAACGAATATTTTAAACACAGTTGAGAACTGGTGACGTGTCTATTATTTTAAACACTTGATTCATTGACACATCTCTGAAGGAATCGACTTTATGAAAGATTTCATGCCCATAAGAAATCTTTAAAAAAATGTCGAGACGTTTGTTTATGTTAATTTAAATTTCTTATTCCATCTGTCATCTTGTTTTCATTGCATATCCTATTTTTATTACATTTACCCTTTAGGTCGTACACAAAAAAAATATATAGAACACTACATTGTTTTTTAAATAAAAAATATATCGATTTAATTTTACGTTGAAAGTCACTATGGCGTAAGCTCCCCGGTATGGCTTCAAAATTTCTGACGGCACGTTAAACGTTGACCCATTTTCAAAGCTCTTGCCACTGATTTCTTGTTTTAAATTTCTTAATTTTAACTTTATCCTTCTTTGCATAAGTAATTTTTTCACTTACAATCTTGACACTAAAACAAAAAAAAATCACTTACAACAAGAATTGCACTATAAATGATTGTAATCTAACTCGTTTAACTCGACACGGATGATAAGTGATTGTAGTCTAGAGGTTTACATAATTCCACTATGTTATAATCAAAATTTCCCACATAGAAATTTGGAAAAATTTATAGATTAATATATAAATGTGTAGCAATTCTCCACTTTTGAAGTAGCTATTTTAATAAAGACCGACACTATTTTACCCGTGCGTGGAGTTTGTATCCTTTCCCTTCAATAGAGTTAATGAACTAATGGGTTTGTCCATTGTGATCCAAAGATGAAAAAAGAGAACTTGGCACGGATCCCATATAAAAGTAGGGGTGTTCAGTGAACTGATTTATCCTAAAACCTTAGACTCAAATATATTTTATTCATGTCATATTAACAAAAGGGTTTAGGAAACATTGGTCACCAATTAATATCTATCTTTGTAGAAATCATTCCCAATATTAGATCCAAGATAACCTATCTACCTTTAAAGAAAATTCAGAAAATATACTTTTGATCTCAAACTCGGAGACTATTTAATGGGCCAGGCTCTGGCAATCCGATTCACATTCATGTCAATAGACCCTTTTGACCCATTGTATTTTTCAAATATCCAACATTTACTTTCCTGTTTGGTTTCATGTAAATTTGTTCTTGTAGTGAGTTTGGATTATCAGTTAGAGTTCTTCCCGGCTATATCTATGATGCAACTGAGACGTTAGCTTAGTTAATTTTGTTACATAGATTTGGCGGTGGTTGTTTTTTGTTTATTGACTACAATAGAGTTAGCTTAGCCTCTGTCTATGTGATGATTATAGTTTAGGCCTCTGGCTCAATTCAAGATCACCCCTTAAAGATTGTGAGCCCTATGTTTCGCTATCCCATCTATCTTCTCCCCATTATGCATCTAAATGGTTCACGGCGGCTGTGAGGACAGGCCCGTTGAATTACATGGAACGAAGTGGGATGATAAAGAAGTAATGGATGGTCTTCTCTTCGTAGGCTCAACAAACAAGTGCTCAGTCACCTTTGATTTTGTAGCCGATTCTATGTTAGTGGTTCCTGCTCTTGTTAGTGCATTCTCTATGGACACTCGATCACCAAGTGTGATTTTCAACTCCGAAGATGTGCTTTCACTTCTCAAGTCTGAATATGTTTCTATCGCTAGACCCTTAAGTATTATCTCCCTTGTTGAACATTTCCTCCATTTTTGGAGTTTGAGCTTGCTATCTATAAAATAGGTTTGACACAAAAAATATAGGGAGGGGAACACAACATATCTACTCTGAATTCTTATTGAGCATCATAACTAATTAAATTCTGCAAGTCTCAAAACCCATGACCATATTCAGATTTCAAAAGCTTGAAATTTGTAAAAGAAATCATACATAATCTGAAATCAATATCAGTTTGACCATACAAATTGTTTTTGGAAAATTACATTTTTAACCTTGAAAGTATTAGATGCAAACACTTTGAACCTCAAAGGTATTATACTAACACTTTAAACCTTCAAATTATTTTTACTAACACTTTAAACTTTGAAATTATCTCCCGCGTTTTTTCTGCCATAACATTCACTACAAAATAGTTACCAGAAAATTGACAGAATTTTCGACGAAAATTACTGATGATCATCCGACGGATTTCTGATAAAATAGTTCCATCAGAATTTTCAAAATTCAAATGGCTATATCAACGTATATATTTTCCAACGGATTTTTGATGGTTACTCGAAAATCTGTTGAAAATTTTCCGATAAATTACCGACGGAACTATTTTGTCGAAAATCCGTCAAATTAAGATCTCATCAGAAATTCCATTAGTTTTCCGACAACTTTTTTTGTAATGAATTTTACGTCAGAATTTTCAAAATTCAAACAGGTATAAAATGGTTATATCAACATACATATTTTTCAATGGATTTTCGACAAAACTATTTTTTCGGAAATTTCCAACTGATTAAGATCCCATCGGAAATTCCATTAATTTTCCAGTTACTTTTTGTAGTAAATTTTACATTGGAAAAAATGCAAGAGCTAGTTTTAAGGTTTAAAGTGTTAGTAAAAATAATTTAAAAGATTTAAACATTTGAAACGAATATCAGTTTTCAATTGCTTTGTTATCCAATAAGTTCGGTTTCTCAAAATTCAGAAATCGTTAGTTTTTTTTTGTTCGGCTATTCAAGAGCTACACTCACCCGATAAAATATATAGAATCTCTCGGCTCAAGGAAAATACCAATATTTATATCAATGTTGTTAAGCAGATGAACGCCTAGCTTTATGGTCTCTTGAACGCCAGATTATCACAACAAAGTAACTTAGAATGAGAGCATGAGGTAACAACATAGATAAGGAAATTTATGGTTTTAATCTTATAATAGACGCAAACTTCAGGCGAAAAAACAAATTTCATCATCCTTGTGACACACTACACACAGATTATAGATTGTATGTAATTGGTGTTTTCCTCAAGCTCTAATTTCGTTAAAAAGAGGCAAATCCCTAACCTAAACATATCAATCTTCATGTGAATCCACGCAGATCTATCGAAAAAACAATCCCAAATATGATGATTATGAGCAATACAAAACTAGAAAAATCACCACTTTATTATTCCATACACAATTTAGTTCTTTATGATCATTGTATCAAAACGATCAGATCCAAACCACGAAACGATTAGTAAAATTACCAGAAATTCAGAAATACAAACACACAGATCCTCACACCATAGTTACATATCATCATCATCCAGATCAGAGAAAAGGAGAAGATAAAGAGAGATAAAGGATTTGAAACTTAGGAGACAACGCGGCCAACGACAGGATACTTAGCTTCAAATTTCTTCTCCCAATCGTTAAGAGTATTGATCTCTTTCTCAGAGAGATCTTCAATTGAAGAAGAAACATCTTCTTCGTTCTTACTCATCTTTCCCAAAGCTCTGCTCGCGTCTTTTCCCGCGAACATCGCGTAATCGCCTCCAGGACCGTAGAAGGATTTTCCGGTAGTGACATCGAAAACTCGGCCTTTGATTGCGACATAGATCGGCTTTGATGCATCGGTTCCGTTGTATTGGCTTAGCTGCTGTGCGGTGAACTCCATTTTCTTTTTCTAACGCTCTCTGATTGAATGTTTCTGGAATGAATTAAATTAAAGGAAGATAAAGATAATGAGGAATATTTTACGGAATAACATATATATTTTTTAAGGAATAATAACGCACTATTTACCTAATAATAGCTAATAAATATGACTTAGGAAAATTTAAGACAATTGTATGTCTATCAAATGTATAAAAGAAATATATGGTGTTTAGATGAAAAATTAAACATAAATATGCATTATATTTTTATGTTTTACATAGAGCAATTTGATTTTTTTATTTTATTTCATAAGACAATATTAAACCCATCAAATAAATATTGGTATTTTCTATTATTTTTTCGTTAAAGGGTTTCGGTATATTCTATTATCATTTTCTCGAACACAGAATCATCTTCGTAACGTTAGCTTATGCAAGTTAGACAGTAACTTTCCCACGTCTCTGAATTGTTTCGTTGATGAAAACTGGAAACCCAGATAACTATGTTTTCGTAAACCTAGAAATAAGACTTGTTTTCGTGATTTTGGCCAGTTCCAGAGTTGGTAGAATATGTGTATCACTATCTGGGTTTTAAATGGTTCAAAGCGCACCTTGACTCCATTGTCCTCTCAATGCGTCATGTGTCATGACACACGAGGCGAACTGCATCATGAATCCGAGGCGCATCAATTATATGGATATCCATAGATCCAATATGGATAAATTCATGTACATGCTCATGTGAAAAAGTCATATGCATCACCAAACACAAAAGAAGAGAGAGACGAAGAGAAAGGTCAGAGAGAAATAAACAGCATCTAAGCTCTGCGATTTGTGCATATTGGCGACAGCGGCGTTGTACTGCAGTCCAGTTTTTGTGTCTGAGTTGTGATTCAAAAGTATGTCTATGTTACACATTGTCTATATAGAAAAATATTTGTCACATGGTATGTCTCTCTTCTCTCTCTCATTCTCAAGCTGTATGGACCCTACATGGATAGACTCATGGACATGCTCATATGAAGAAGCCACATCACCAACCACAAAAAAAGAGAGAATGAAAGATAAAGAGAGAGACGAGTAGAAAGGTCGAAAAAGAGAAATGGCGTCTAAGCTCTACGACTCGTAGCAAATCGGCGCCACAAGTCTCTGTAGCCTTCACCTCGTGCAACATCGCTTTGGTTGTGGCTCAACCGTGGTACGCGCATCATAGAAGAAGTGTCGCCATCACCTCCTGAAACGCATACCCTTGCGCCTCGGTGCGCCTAGTGCCATAGCGCGCCTCAAACGCACTTTTTATACAAACTCATGTAAAATATTTATTTGGGTTTCATTTATGTATTGGTATATTTATCATCACTACACATACAGCCATTGCCAACAAGTCTTTACTTTCATTTCATCTTATTCAACCTATCATATTCCGACCTTTTCACCTGCTCCAGTTTAGCAGCAGAGCTCTCAAGCTGAAACTCCTTGTTCTTCTTTACGTTCCCAATTCCTTTCTTTCCCTGACTCCATGGACCGTATACACTGCCTCCGACTTTTCTCCTTTGCAGATATGCCCTGCTTCCATATACATTATGGTAAAGGCCATGAACCATCTTTTCATATGCATTGTAAGCTTGATCTCATAAAGAGTTCTCTTTGCATTATCTGGTGATGAAATGCATACACAATTTTTTGCTGATAACATTTTGTCAGTATTCGAGATCATAGTCAGACTTTAAAATTATCAGCAAACAAACCTTACAATCTTACAGTGATTACAGTGTCTATGGGAAAACCGAAGAGAAGTACACTCAAATCTAGTGGTCATATATAAGTCAAAACAAAATTACTGATGGAGCAATGCTTTACATATATGAACACACACAATGGCACATATATATTAGGTATTTTCAAATGCTTTACATATATACACAATGATCAACTTGAAAATACCCAATATGACACTGGACAAGAATGATTCTCTTACTCTGTTTCCGCTTTCATTCTCATGTGTCTTCACCAATGTAAGCAGCGTAGTTTTATATTTGATTAAGTAAAAGAGATGAGATCTCGTGAAGGCTTTATAATTGGAGAGAAACAGGCCTAGCATATATAACTAAACCAAATTGTAAAAAAACTAACTTTGATTTGAGAAAATGGAGTACATCTGTAAGTATATTCAACCTGAAAAGAATAATATCGACGAAAGACATTAACATAATACAAATGCAACAAAGTGAAGTGCAACTAACATCTAAACTAAATGGAAATTCTGCGGATTCCATTTGGTTTCATGAAGCCTTTATGATCCTTGAATGTTGAACTACTACTCCCATCTGCATATAGTTCAATGAAAGTTAGAAGATAACTTGGCCTCTTAAGCACGATTGTAAGGTACTCCATCCGTTTCAAAATATAACATGTTCAAGATAAGATCGTGCATATTAAAAAAATTTAAAAAATATTATTTACTATATAAAATAAAAATAATTTAGTTAGTTATGAAAAAGATTGTGAAATACAATTCGTCACACAACAAAAAATTTAAAAAGTACATAAAAATATCAGAACATCTTATATCGGGTTGGACATCCGGGTTACGAATTCAGATTAGAGTTTTCGTGTTTAGAAATTTACTCTCCAATGGAATACTTTGGCGAGTTCGGAATCAGATTCGGGTAGAATTTTTCGGGTTTGGATCAAATTAGGGTTTCACCTATTAAACCCTATAAAAACCCAAAAACTTAGATTTTGATCGGGTTCAGATTCGGTTTTTGAGTTTTTTTGGGGGTTTTTTGAGTTTTTCGGAGTTTTCAAGTTTTTTTTGTTCGGATTCGGATCAAATTTGTGTATGTTACACATACAAAACTCACATTTATAGGTAAGATCATTAAATTAGAATATTTTTTCCATGAATAGTTATGTATTTTCGAGTTTTCGAATACCTTAACGGATTTCGAATTCAGATCGGATTACACATACAAAACACTAGACTCTTACATGCTAATTTTTCATATTATATATTATTCTCTCTGTTACAAAATATAAGATATTTTAAGGTTTTGTTTTTGTTTCAAGCACTCTTAGTAAAAGAAAAGAAAAATCAAAGACCAATTAGTATAATTGAATAGATAATTGCTTAAAGATTTACAAATATAACTGTCTCCTTACATGTCTCCTTAGCAAACTCATGTTCCAGTTCTTCATCTGCAGAATCCATCTATACACATGAACTTCCAGCATGGCATATGAATAACTAATACAATATTTAAAAAAAATTAAGATTAGAAGCAATGCTTTAGAGTTCCTTCTTGTCAACACCCTGGAAGGGAAATTCAAAATGAATCAGAGTAAAAGTAAATTTAACAATCACTGCTTCAATTTACAAACGTCGCAGGAACAAACAAATGGCAAAGTTTTGTGTAAGTACCTAAAACCAAGGAAAAATGAACAGAGCTTCATGACCGAAACTTTAGTTCCGATTGAAAACGATTTCTGGCCGACCAAGAGCCCCAATCCCACATCGTCGGGATGTCCTTTATGAGTGTTTCTACAACTATTGTCTCACGCAATCCGTCACCAACTCGACCTGCGGCTTTCTCGATGTTTTTTCGCCTTTTGTTTGGAGAGGCTAACCGTGGTACCTCATTTCATCGCTCAATCCATCGCTCAATAAATCTCAAGTAAAGGATTAAAATAGAAGTGGACGGGGTTAGATGGTGGATTGCATTAATTTGTGTGATTAAATTTATACAGTGAATTTACAAAAAAAAAATTTAAATGTGGACCATTTCTCAATTTGTGCGTCTCGTCCTTGTGCGGGGACCATACTAATTTTCCGTGTATCGTTTCAATTTTATCGGGTGTCCTCGAAGGGACGTGAATTTACAATTTTGCTAGAGAGGAGCCGACTAGATTGACATACTAGAATGTTAAACCATGCTTTGACCTGATATTGTTTTCTTCTACGTTTGGAAAATGTCACGTGGCAAACTGGTAGACTGATGTGGACACATAGAGACGCCGCTCATTTTAGTTAGTAGATATTTAACCGCACATCTATTAGAAATTTCACGTATTTAGTAGTAAGAAAGAGTAGAAATTTTGTGTGTTTAGAATAGTTATGCAAGTTTATTTTATTTTCAAAAAATATCTGCTTTTCATATATGAATGTTTATATGTTAGAGTAATTAGATAAAACAAAAAAATGTGAAAGAGCTGAAATGGCCTTTTCACATAAAAATGTATTATATTTTTGAGGTCTATTCTATTGTCAGTTACAGCTTCTTGCGGATATGGCAATCAAACGATATTTGTTTATCAGCCGTATTTTTATACGGTCAAACGTTGCGGCAGACGTAAAATATTTCGTCAAAAATTTTTAACCGTTGAAGAAATTTGGCGGTGTGTCTGGTATTGTTGCGGTTGCGGATACGGTCAATTGATGTTTGTTTGCTTGTCGCAAGAGGTTGCGGTTACCGATACGACCAAACGTGAAACTGTTAAACGATTAAGAATCATAATGTCTAGCCACAGGTCGTAAACCACAACCGCATGCGACTGTCAAACAATATGTCCATAATTAAACTTCTATAAAGCGTAAACATTTTTCACATAAAAGTTATATCTTTCTTCAACTCGGTTGTTAATTTCTCTTAGATTCGTAAAAACTTATATCGAAAGTGTTGCGTTAAGATATTTAGACAAATCGTTGTGTTAAGATGTTTAGACAATTTGTTCCACTGGTTATGAGCAACTACATACTGGTTATGAGCAAGTAAATAAAAACTTTTTTTAACTCTAAAACAACCATCTTAAACACTTACAAAGGGGTTTGAATAGATCATTATGAATTAATGGGTGTTTTTATTGCTAAGAATCTTGAGCGCTACCCCGTTGACATGTTACTTCTCTATTACTACTTGGAGAATATGAGAATATTCCCTGGTCTTTTGCTCATGTCTTTTTTTTCCTTCTTATGTCTGTCATTATTTTCCCAATGCTTTACTTCTCCAACACATGCATCCATCACCTTCTTCTATTCTTGTAGCTCCAACGTGGCTTGGATCTTAACCTTTCTTTTCTGTTGCAGCATGTGTTACAGAGCATGCAAAACGTTTTCGTTACTTTGATGTCCATCACACAGTTATTGTTGTGAAATTTAAAATATTTTATCTATACCATCAAAATCATAATTAGCCACACAATATCAGTTAACTACTTGGGCCTAAAAGAGAGAAAGACGAATGATGAAATATGACAGAGTAAATCATTTTATGACTCACGAACGTACTCGCTTTGACAAAATATTTTTGCCCAAAACCTTGAAATCCATAAGATTGCTCTGTTTCCAAGAATAGTAAAATTTTAGGTAAATGAACTGTCAAAATAAGAGAAATGTTGGAAAACAGCTTTGGTTTCAACTTTGATAAAATTAACTCATTATATAACTTCTCAGTGATAATCAAATTGAACTGTCATCATATGTAGAAATGTAGTAAAGCTATGGGCCTATAAAACTTGTGTTAGATAAATACATCTTATATGCAAAGAATTCTTTGATATATCCATAGGAAAACACAACTTTAAGTTATATGGAAAAGTCTCTATGAAAGTGCTTAAGTACAAGCTAAGTGCAAACTAAAATTTCATGCATCATAATGATCTATTCAAACCCCTTGTAAGTGTTTAAAATTTCATGCATCATAATGATCTATTCATGCATCATTATGCTTATGTACACTTGTTTAATTGATTTCTCGCCGAATTTGGTCTACCTAGAGTTACCTTTACAAATATCCATTCTTGTAAGTTAGGATTCTTCATTGCAATATTTGATTCAAAGATAAGAAAAAAAGTCAACAACTTAGAGACCTTTGGATAAATGGCTAAGAGTAAGACCAAATTTATACCCTTAACCGGAATTTTGCCACCGGTTGATGCCTTTGATTGAACTTGAATGGGTCATTTTGAAGAATTGGTATAACCAATTTTTGTGGGCCCAATAAACCAATTGGGCTATTCAAAGACGTTTCTCCTCCTATTGTCTTCCAATTTGGTATTCGAAGACGAAACAAAAACAGACGACAAATTTAAACCTCTGAGTTCAGCCTCTCTAGGCCAGGAAGAATAGGAGAAATGGCGATTTGCATGTGTTACGACTCACAGATTGTAGCGAAATTGATAACGAATCCGTATAGTTCGCCGAGGAGAACGAAGCTAGGTTTTGTACCGGTCAGTCGCCGGTTTCCGGTTACCGTCAGAGCTTCGGCGGTGGATTCCTCTGAGAGTTCTTCCAATTTCGCCAAGCGTATGGATCAAGCTTGGATTATCTCACAGGTTCGTTTCTCTTGAGATTTGTAGTATTACTGCTACTTGTTAAATTTGACATATACGATGTGTAACCTTCTCTGATTTTGTTGAATCTGAGCAATGATAAGAACTGATCCTCACAATCGTTAATTGCTTCGTATGATATCAGGTCTAGATACGAGTTTACTCCATGAATTGTGTATTTGTGTGTATCAGTTCTTAGTGTCTATAGTTGTGTATACAATTGACTAAATCTATGTAGGAGATTAAGAACTTGGATCTGTGATTAAATATTAAGAGGTGATTAAATATTGGTAAATTTTATATTAAGAGGTGAATAGTTTCAGCAAATTCAAAATTTCTTATACTTAGAGCTGCTCAATATCTAAAATCTGTCATTGCAATGTACCTTAGGGTTTGTTTAATTGGTATAAAGCTACTTAGCTGGCGAAAAGTGTATAATTACCATATTATGTTATTCAGAATTCATTTTATTCAGACTAATGTCACAACGTGCAATGTAGATTTGTAAAAATCAGATCCTTGCTTGTGCATTTGTTAGATACTCTAATGTTGCTCTCAAAGAATCTATCACAAATTAAGATCTTGAAGCATTTCCTTTCTTTTAGCATTTGCACTTTCGTCAAGTTTTATTGAAATCGTGTGCTGTTGACTCTTGTCTCTAGATGTGAATAAACCTGCGTTTCGTTTTAATGATTTTCTTGTCTTGTTTCTTATTCACTGCAGCAACCAAGACCTGTTGGATGTACATCGTGCAATTCGAAGGGTCATGTTGAATGCAAATGGTGTGCGGGTACAGGATTCTTCATCCTCGGTGATAACATGCTTTGCCAGGTACCTTCAAGGAATACTTCTTGCGTGATCTGCTCCGGACAGGTTTGTAATCCAATCAAACTAAATGGTATATCGTTACTCTTTGTTGTGTCTTCTGGTTTATATATATCTTCACAAGTATGAAAATTCTATTCTTTCGATGGTTTTAGGGTTCTGCTTGCTGTAGTGATTGCAAAGGAACTGGGTTTCGTGCCAAGTGGTTGGAAAAGCCTCCAGTGCCGTCGTAGCTGATGAACAAAAACAAGGTAAGTCAAGGTAAGTGTTTTGGTCTTTGATGATTTTGTATGGAGCAGAAATCTTTATATTGATTCAAGTGGAATATAATTAAATATATTTGTACATGTATTGTGTATATATATGTCAATGTATGTTCATTATTATTCATTTCCCCTTAGTTCTGTCTGTATCAACCAAATGTGATTCCATTCTAAGGCTACTTCATTTATACTCAGTTAACTGAAGATTGAGTAAGAGAACCAGAATCGGTTCGACTTTGTTGTAACAAGCTCACATATATGTTATCAAAACCATTGTTACAGGGAGAGATTCTTATTGTGAGATCTTGATTCGAATTCGTAAGCGTCATCATGTGTGTTGGTTTCTCTGTACATTGGTCTGTTTCACTCGAATATGTTCTTCTTCACTCTTCTGTTCCTCTATTGCGATTAGTTTATCTTTCGAAGATGCACAATCATCGTGAACTCAATCTTAATAGAGTAGCTCAATCTTAATAGAGTAGCTCGAACATCGTCTTGTTCTTTCTTTCTACCTTTCCATGTGGTAGTGTTACTAGTGTAAACCCTGTGTATCTTTACCCAAGTTGAATCTGAATATGAAGTTTCTCTGATAAAATTGTGTGATTGTATTACATGTTATTAAATGAAATCGGAAATATAGATTTTTCAATATAAGTCAGGTACGACGATGTCCATATATGATCATTCAGCATAATGTAGTATCTTTTAACTTTTAAGTACTTTTTTAGACTTTAATTGTTAGTTTAGTATAGGGAATAATCTATACATATAAAAACAGATGTACATATAGATATAAGTAAACTGAAAAATAATTATATTTTTCATATTTTTTTGTCAAACTTTATTTTCTCTTTTTTTACTAATTATGTTTCGTGAATTTTTTTCAAATATTTTTTCAATACTAACTATATATTAACATATGTTTGATATGATGCTTCTATTACGTGCTATTAATTTTGGTTCTTAATAAGAAATATAGGCGATGTTGAATTGAAATCTGGTTTCAATATAACAAAAGAGGTTGTTTGGGATATGAAGTGCGAAGAATTAAAATCCGGTTTTAAAAGGAATTACCAATAAAAATCTAAAATAAATGGGCGAAATACTAATCAGAATCTTAGTATACATTAATGAAATTTAATATATATATTTGTTATATTCACATAGCAATCCTAATATAGCAAGAAGTAAGATATGATTCATAATTTTTATTTTCCTCATTGCATTATCATTTTAGAAAAGTATTATCAGAAATTTACCACTTGACATGATTTGTCGACTAAGAACACCTCCATTGGTTAAGAATCCCACTAAATATCTAAAAAATAAAATATAATTAATTTAAGAATTTCATTACCATTAATTAAGAACTCCAATATCATTTTCACTAAAAAATTTTAAGAACCGATTCTTAAAGTTTTCAATTAAAAATCTCTCATATTCTCTTTCCTCTTTCCTATTTATTTTTTTTATTTTTATTTTTCTAAAACTTAAGAAACCCATCTAAAAACCTAATGGAAGTGGTATAAGTAAATCTCATTTTGTGTTTGGAAGAAGCAAGGTAGAATAGTCTTATATGTGAAAAAAGGAAGAAAAGAAAAGTATTCTGGCGGATTTATTTAGTCTGCAAGTCATATATATAATTTAGTTTTATGTCAGCCATCATTCACTCTATTATTTTATAATTATTTTATGAGTAATAAAACAAACCACAAAACCTTCCGAATATTCTAAAATTTTCAAATTTTATGATTGTGTGTTGTATCTTTGTAAAACATGGTTTATATTATATAGGAATTAATTATGCATAAGTACAAAAAAGAAGGAAATTAACCATATTGGTAATAAAATTAATAAAAATTATTAGATACGTAAAAGTTAAATATTTAACCAGGTGAAACATCGTCTAGTAATTAAAAAGAAACGTAGAAAGTAGCAGTTAAAAAAAAGATGAAAGTATCGTTTTTGATAGCACTGCTTGTTATCCAATAACAAACCCCTAAATGGAAATACTCCATTTTCTTTTGCTATGGACTCCAAATAAAAACCTGAATTCAATTCAGAGGAGTGTCCGTAATAACTGGGTTGATTTTCTCGTGATGGAATTTTTATTTGTTTTTTTTGTTTTGTATAACTGAGACAAAAACATTACTAATGGGTTCATGTTATGGTCTTTTTTGACGGTTTTTTCCTGTGGTCTCATATTTTTGTGACTTTGTCACACGATTGTGGAATATGCTATTTTTTAATATACGTTGATGCATGCATGTGTGTTTATGTCGAAAATTCTTATTAGATTAGTCTTTTTCTGTGGTCCGATATAAGGTCGTGCTGGCAAAATATTTCTGATATTTAATTCAATTCGTTATTCATTTTGATATGATTTGGAAAATTCAGATAACAAAAAAATATTACAATTTCATATCTAACTGTTTTTTTATAAACAAGATTTTTCAACTGAGAAGAAGAAGAAAAAAAGATTTTTTTACTGTTAGGGTGAAATTTTAGATTTTTCTGTATAACTGAATTTGTTTTTTTATTGGACAATTTCGTTTGATAAGAAAAGAATAGCTGTAGTGAGTCAATAAGATGCGGCCGGCCGTATAGCCCACAGTAAAATAATAGCTAACGTCAATTCCACGATTTCAACCACTGTCTAATTTATTATTTTTATTATTATTAGGAAATATCAATAATCAAAATGGGTAGAGTTTCACGGATTGGAATAATTTTTCTCGTTTTTGGTATGTAGTCAGACTAAAATACTAATAATTTCAGATAATAGTGAAACAGACTATTATATTGCTGCATTTTAAATGTGTTGAATATTATTCTTGTTTTAAATAGTCTCCTTATGACCCTTTATAAAGGAGTCGACCAAGAAGTACCCACAACACAAAAACTTGTACACAAATAAAACAAGAATTCAAAACCGAGCCGACCAAGAAGTACCCACAACACAAAACTTGTACACACAACTAAAACAAGAATTCAAAACCAAGCATAGAGATCGATGGCGAGCAACGGCGATGACAACTGCAACGGAAACGGCAGCGTTTGGCGGTTCAAAGGAAACAGTGCGACGAGTGATGCGGCGGCTGTGACGCTTAGAAAACTTGCTTTCGGGATGTTCAAAAACGGCGGCTTAAACAGTGGAAAGACCGTTTTGTTCCCAAGTCCCGGCGAGCCTTCCGCTTCTCCAAGCTTCCAGACTTGCCCCGAAGCAGTAGAAGCTGTGGCCGCAGCCGCACGCTCCGGCATGGCTAACTCTTATGCACCCAGCCCCGGAATCTTTAAGGCTAGAAGGTATAAAGAACATTTTTTATAAGATCTGAAATTCTTGAAAAAAATAAAATTTTAAAATGACCTATCATTCATTAGATAATAACTCATTAGTTATTTGCCTAATTGTTTTCTTTTAGAGCGGTGGCCGATTATCTAAATGGTGAGCTTCCGTCAAAGTTAAAGCCGGAGGATGTATATATCACCGGCGGATGCAACCAAGCAATAGAGATCTTACTAGAATCCCTTGCCGGAAATCCAGCCGCCAACATTATACTTCCAAGGCCAGGCTACCCTCATTACGATGCTCGAGCTGTTTATAGCCGCCTCGAGATTCGCAAATACGATCTCCTATCCGAAAGAGATTGGGAGGTCGATCTTGACGGCCTCGAGGCTGCTGCGGATGAAAACACCGTTGCAATGGTTCTCATTAACCCCAACAATCCTTGTGGAAACGTTTACACCTACGACCATCTCAAAAAGGTATAAATCTTTTTCATTTACTCTGCATAAACGTTGTATACATGTGAGATATATAATATAAAGTATTTTTTCAATAACAAATTAATTACTAATTTTTTTATTTTTTTTGTATTGATCAATCTTTAGGTTGCAGAGATGGCTAAGAAACTTGGTATAATGGTGATATCTGACGAAGTATACGATCATGTTGTATATGGAGACAGGCCTTTTATTTCCATGGGGAAGTTTGCATCGATAGCTCCAGTAATCACGCTCGGATCCATAGCCAAGGGTTGGGCTGTCCCGGGCTGGAGGATCGGCTGGATCGCCATGAACGATCCTAACGGCATTTTTAAATCTACAGGGGTTAGTCAACTTCCTTTGAAGGATTTATTTCACAATGAATAACATAATATCCAATTTAGATACATCATCCACAGTAAGATTTGTGCACGTTCATAAAGAATGATATTTTGAGCTTTTCGTTACAGGTAGTTCAAGCAATAGAGGATTTTCTTGATTTAACTCCACAACCTTCATTTATTCTTCAGGTTTGTAGTCTCTCACTATCAACTATACATATCATCAGATTATAAAGCTATAAAATCTTTATCAAATATACATAATAGAGTTAAAGGTTTCATATATACAAACGTTTCTAAATGATATGAGTTTTATAGGAAGCACTTCCTGATATATTGGAGAAAACACCTAAAGAGTTCTTCGACAAGAAGATCAAAGCCATGAGACACAACGTCGAGCTTTCAAGTGAGAGGCTCAAGGACATTCCTTGTCTCATTTGTACCAAGAAACCCGAATCTTGTTCTTATTTATGGGTATGTTCTTTTTTTTTTGGATTCTTGCATATTCTAGATCTTTGATATTTGGATTCCCAATCTTTTATTGTATTCCATTTGTATATGACAAGTATGAAGGATTAAAAACATATAATGGATATATTACTAACTAGCTTAAACAATTTATTTTACAGGTAAAGCTTGATATATCAATGTTGGATAATATCAAAAATGATTTTGATTTCTGCACGAAGCTAGTTAGTGAGGAGAGTCTTGTTCTGATACCAGGTATATTATTGATCTATGTTAAAATTTTGAGGTCCCATAATTATTTCCCCATATGGTTTCAATTTATAAATTTAAATTTTAATACTTATTTTCTGAAATTTGGCAGGTGTGGCTCTTGGGTTAAAGAATTGGGTGAGGATATCAATTGGAACCGATGAGTCAGTGATAGAAGAAATATTTGACAGATTAAAAAGTTTTTATGATCGTCATGCTATCTCTAAGGAAGCTGTCAAACTCATCAATAGTCATACCATTAACCATAGAGTTGTCTCTGTCCTCTAGTTGTAGCAACGCCGGCCCAACATTTCGGATTGATTCGTAAAAAAAAAAAAACAATTTGTGTCCCTATTGTTTGCTTTTTTGTTGTTGTTATTGTTCAAATACCTAATTTTTTCTCTCCAAAAAATAGCTTTTAAAGTCTGAAACAATGGCTTTCTTTGTCTATGTAGTCAAGGCCGGATCTGAATTGTAGTTGCCTTCCTTGTACCACAGCCAGTGTCTTTGTACCCTATATCATGACTCCGTAAATTTTATATTGAGTTTATCAATGTACGTGTATTGTTACGAATACATTCCAAATAAATGCTGTAGATAAATCTCGATATTTGTATTCTTTCGTTATTCCTTTGAATTTTATATTAGATTTTACAAGAACTCATCTTATAGTGGATTAAATATCAAGCATGATTTGTATTGTTTCTTATTTTACCAAAATATATATACATATATATATATATATATATATCAAGCATGACAAACATTTTATATATCCAAAGTTCAATGGTTTCTGCATTACGAAAGTTGAATTATGTGAAATCTTACTAAATGATAATTTCTCAAGGATATTAAAATTGATTACATATCAGAAATTAAAATCAGAATGAAGAAAATATATAAAATGAAGCGAACAGCTCTAATCACGTCAATGGCTATTGCGGTTTTATTTTTTTTCGACAAATGTGAGATTATTGTCATTTCCCGAGTTTTCTATGTCTTTTTCTCTTCGAACATATGTATTAATGATATACTTAACTTTTAACTACAAATGGAAACAAAAAAACAAAGAGTAAAATAAACAGAGCATTTGAACCGAAACTTAGGAGATATCCCGAGCCCTAAACCAGCGTTGAAGAAGGCTACGAAGGTAAGACTTGTCTTGGTACCGAAGAGATACAACATGGTTTCAGATCTATTTTTTAATCAGACGCGTGAAGTAACTCGTTGGCCGATAAAACTAGTTATGTCTTCGTTCATTCCGTTTTCTCCAAATGTAACAGAACATGGTTTGGAAAGCTAAGAGCACCTCCATTGAAGGCTCTTAAGGAGTTTTTAATAGGGATTCTTAAGATTAAAAAACTATAAACTGCATCGGTAAACGTGTTTTAAGAATCTTTTCTTAAGAACTCGGTTTTTAAATAAGAATTTGTAGAACCGGTTCTTAAGGAAAGTTTCTTAAAACATGTTTACCGATACAATTTATAATAAAAATATATTTAAGAATAGGGATGGAGATGGCCTAAGAGTACCTCCATTAGAGGCTCTAAGAGTTTTTTTAAGAAAGGTTCTTAAAATTAAAAAAATATAAACTGCATCAGTAAACGTGTTTTAAGAAATTTTTCTTAAGAACCGGTTTTTAAATAAAAGATTTAAGAACCGGTTCTTAAGAAAAATTTCTTAAAACAAAAAAAATATAAACTATATCGCTAAACGTGTTTTAAGATACTTAAGAATTTTTTTAAAAACCGATTCTTTAAAAAAAAAAATTTAAACACATTTACCGATATAATTTATAATAAAAATATTCATAAGAACCCATAATGGGGTTTGGAAAGCTAAGAGTAGCAGGATGTATGAAAGCTAGCTCGCAGGATGTATGAAAGCTAGCTCGTCGAAGGTCCCGTTTTCTGTTTATTTTTCTATGTCATTCCGTGAATCATTATAATCTACCTATTGCCATAGAGTGCAATTTCCCTTAATATTGTTGGTCAAGCTAATGTGTCAATAAAGGATGGCCCCTCTGTTTAAATAAGGGAATGGTCACGTTAATTATACGATGTCAACAATTAAAATAACAAATATTAAATATAAATAAATAGAACTTTCACGTGTTGGATTAATTATTAAAACATTTTGTATATATGTACTGACTCATGAGACTAAAATACTATTGCTTTCATCCTGTCTAATATAGTCTAAAGGACAATATAATATCGCTGCATGTGTATTGTGTTCAGAACTTTTTATTTTTATAGTTTTTGGTTTTCTAAAAGTGTACTGCACTCAGACTAAAATACTATTAATTTCAATTTAACTGTCTAAAAGACTAAAGTATTATTGCTGCATGTGAAATGTGTTGATTATTATTCTTGTTTTATAGTCTTCGTGTACCCTCTATAAAGGAGTCGAGCAAAATGAGATGTATCCACAACACAGAACTAAATACTCACAACTAGAACAAGAATCTAAACGCAAGACAGAGAGATCGATGACGAGCAACGGCGATGACAACTGCAACGGAAATGGAAATGGCAGCGTTTGGCGGTTCAAAGGAAACGAAGCGACGAGTGATGCGGCAGCTGTGACGTTGAGAAAACTTGCTTTCGGGATGTTCAAAAACGGCAGCTTGAACAGTCGAAAGACCATTTTGTTCCCAAGTCCCGGCGAGCCCTCCACTTCTCCCAGCTTCAAGACTTGCCCTGAAGCAGAGGAAGCCGTCGCCGCAGCCACACGCTTTGGCATGGCTAACTCTTATGCACCGAGCCCCGGAATTTTCAAGGCTAGAAGGTTTGATTGGAAAATTCTGCTTTGGTTTCGAAAAACTAAAAACATGACCTATCGTTCATTACATAATAACTCATTAGTTATTAATTTGCATAATTTTGTTTTTTCCTAGAGCGGTCGCGGAATATCTAAATGGAGAGCTTCCGAAAAAGCTAAAGGCAGAGGATGTATATATAACCGGCGGATGCAACCAGGCAATAGAGATCGTATTAGATTCTCTTGCCGGAAATCCAGCCGCAAACATTCTACTTCCAAAGCCGGCCTATCCTCACTACGATGCTCGGGCTGTCTATAGTCGCCTCGAGATTCGAAAATACGATCTCCTTCCCGAAAGCGACTGGGAAATCGATCTTGATGGCCTCGAGGCGGCTGCTGATGAGAATACTGTAGCAATGGTTCTCATCAACCCCAACAATCCATGTGGAAACGTCTACACCTACGACCATCTCAACAAGGTATAATTTCTTTTTTAAACCATTTTTATGTAATATGTGTGATATATATATATATATATGATAAGATTTGTTAATGTAAAACAACTAACGTTTTGTTACGTTTACGCATCAATCAATATCAGGTTGCAGAGATGGCTAGGAAACTCGGTATAATGGTGATATCCGACGAAGTATATGATCGTGTTGTTTATGGAGACAGGCCCTTTGTTCCCATGAGGATGTTTGCATCGATAGCTCCAGTGATCACGCTCGGATCCATATCCAAAGGATGGGTCGTCCCGGGCTGGAGAATCGGCTGGATCGCCATGAGCGATCCTAATGGCATCTTTAGATCCACAGGGGTTAGTCAACTTCTAAACTTTAACTATAAATAATAAGATAAGTGCGCATAAATTAAGAAGACTCTAATTAAGATTTTGGGCCTTTTGTTAACACCAGGTAGTTCAAGCAATAGAGGATTTTCTTGATTTAACTCCACAACCTTCATTTATTCTTCAGGTTTGTAGTCTCTCACTATCAACTATAAATGTGACCTACATGACAGAGTTAAGGTTTCATATATACAAACTGTTCTAAATGATGTGATTTTATGTTCTTATGGATCATAATAGGAAGCACTTCCGGATATATTGGAAAAAACACCTAAAGAATTTTTCGAAAAGAAGATCAAAGCCATGAGACGCAACGTCGAGCTTTCATGTGAGAGGCTTAAGGACATTCCTTGTCTCCTTTGTCCCAAGAAACCCGAATCTTGTTCTTATTTATGGGTACTTTCTTTTTCTTGGATTCTTGCTTATTTATCTTTGATGTTTGAGTTCCCAATCTTTTATTATATTTGACAAATATGAAGGATCAAAAACTCATAATGGATATATAACTAACTAGATTAAACAATTTATTTCACAGGTAAAGCTTGACATATCAATGTTGGATCATATCAAAAATGATTTTGATTTCTGCACGAAGCTAGTTAGTGAGGAGAGTCTTGTTCTGATACCAGGTATCAATCTCTGTACGAATATGTTAAAGATTTGGGCCCCCATAATCATCTCCCTACATAAGGTTTTAATTTATGAAGTATAATTTTAATACTCATTTTTTTTGGATTTTGAAAGGCGTGGCTCTTGGGGCGAAAAATTGGGTGAGGATATCGATCGTAACAGATGAATCAGTGATAGAAGAAATATTTGACAGATTAAAAAGTTTCTATGATCGTCACGCCATTTCCAAGGAAGCAATGAAACTCATTGGTCATACCACTAACCAGAGATTTGTATCTGTCAACTAATTGTTGCATCGCGGCTACAATATATCCGAATGTTTCGGACAAAATAAAAAATTAATGTCCTTTTCGTATTGGTTTTTGTTAATACTAAAATACCCAAAAAAATTTCCAAAAAATTAGCTTCTAAAGTCTGCAACTGTGGCTTTCTTTGTATAATCCAGACCGGATCTGAATTATAGTTGCCTTCCTTGTAACACGGTACATGATGAATGCACCATTAGTTCAATTTATCGAGTTTATATATGTGTAGGTGTTATTACTAATACGTTTCAAATAAAACCTCTAGATAAATAATGAAAATTTAAGTTATATTTTACAAGAACTTTTACAGTACTAGTGAATTAAATATCAAACCAGGCTGCATTATTACCTGTTCAAAGTCCAGTGGTTTCCACATTAGTGTTTAGTAACGACAGAATATACAGAAAATTGAATTTTAGGAAAAGCTAGATTTTGATTTATGGCCAATATTAAAATTGATTAGCTACCAAAAGTTGAAATCAAAAGTGAAGAAAAAATTCTAAACTGAAAGTCTGAAACGAATAACTCTAGTCATGTCACTAGCTAATTGACGTGCAAGCATCTTTGTTTGCCTAACGTGACATTGTTTCCATTTTCCGAGCTTAGTATCTTTCCTCTTTTCTGATATTTTTTTGTTTGTTAATAATCATTGGATATGTCTTGATTTGTTTAAATATATCGTGTTGTTATCATTGACTTAGACATTCTTAATGTTAAGCTATATATCGGTTTAGAAAATATAATCTACCATTAAAGTAGTAAAACCAAATAATAATAGTAAAGACTGATCCACTAACATTAATCTATTTAGCATATTAGATTTTTTCTATGTTTCCAAAAAGACAAAATAATCTGAAAAACAGCTAGCAAAATACTAGCCTAGAAATTATTTGATTCGTCTTTTCTTCTATTGCAACCACAAAAAATAAAACAGAAAAAAATATGATTCAGAAACAACCATTTCCATAACCAAAAGAGTAAGAAGATGTTTTCACGTAAGGATTCGTCACTTTCTTATCTAAAAAACCGAACACATCCTCTTTTACCTTATTAAAAGGCGCTATAATAGTCTCTGGCAAAAGTGTTTTCCTCATTTCTTCCAACGCAAATTTCATTTCCTCTAACTCAACAATATTCATCTCTTCTACTGGTTTTTCCCACCAATTAACAGTTGTTCGCTGCGCATTCGCTTTTCTCATTTCTTCCATGGCTTGGCCCTTCTTCTTCTCCTCGTCTACCTCACTCAAGATATGCGTCAATCGCAAATTCAACTCGCAGCTTGGAGCAAGATTTCCATGTGGTTGTTTTGCTTGTGCCAAAGAAAGATTGTTGCGTGACAAGTAGCGGTCCAAAACAGATTCAACACTTGGATGGCCAAAAGAGAAAGGCTTCTTGGCAGGAGAAAACACAATGATCGCAATCTCTGCACCGCATAATGTGCAAAGTTCACTAGCTTTCTTAAATAAACCGGTTCTACGCTTAGAAAATGTGACTTGCCGATGACTCTCTTTTCTAATTTTAACCATTGGAATTTTTTGTCTTCCGATGCTTTCTTTCTTCTTCGACATCATAGTTTACGTTAAGACGGGGTTTTAGTTGTTTTTCTTGGTTGAATAATTTAGTGGAGAGATTGTTTATATACATGCTTGAGTATAATATGACATTATTATGAGATCAACTTACAAAGCTGGTAATTTATTTTATTTTCGTAACAACAACAATTTGTCATTACTCAGTTTGATTTTGATAGACCATAAAATTATAAGATTTGTGTAAGTTATAAATCTATGTTTGGTAATGTAATTATAACTCTATTCACTGAAAACATATGAAGGGTTTGCATAATACATTAACATATATGTATACGTTTTGATTTACAACCATATTTGTAACACAAAGAAGAGACATTCATGCATTTATACACAAGAGAATAATAAAAGAATAGAAAAAAATCATTACATTACCTTGCACATTATGCATTTTCTATTCTTTTATAAAATAATAAAATAATAAAAGAATAGAAAATGCATAATGTGCAAGGTAATGTAATGATTTTTTTCTATTCTTTTATTATTCTCTTGTGTATAAATGCATGAATGTCTCTTCTTTGTGTTACAAATATGGTTGTAAATCAAAACGTATACATATATGTTAATGTATTATGCAAACCCTTCATATGTTTTCAGTGAATAGAGTTATAATTACATTACCAAACATAGATTTATAACTTACACAAATCTTATAATTTTATGGTCTATCAAAATCAAACTGAGTAATGACAAATTGTTGTTGTTACGAAAATAAAATAAATTACCAGCTTTGTAAGTTGATCTCATAATAATGTCATATTATACTCAAGCATGTATATAAACAATCTCTCCACTAAATTATTCAACCAAGAAAAACAACTAAAACCCCGTCTTAACGTAAACTATGATGTCGAAGAAGAAAGAAAGCATCGGAAGACAAAAAATTCCAATGGTTAAAATTAGAAAAGAGAGTCATCGGCAAGTCACATTTTCTAAGCGTAGAACCGGTTTATTTAAGAAAGCTAGTGAACTTTGCACATTATGCGGTGCAGAGATTGCGATCATTGTGTTTTCTCCTGCCAAGAAGCCTTTCTCTTTTGGCCATCCAAGTGTTGAATCTGTTTTGGACCGCTACTTGTCACGCAACAATCTTTCTTTGGCACAAGCAAAACAACCACATGGAAATCTTGCTCCAAGCTGCGAGTTGAATTTGCGATTGACGCATATCTTGAGTGAGGTAGACGAGGAGAAGAAGAAGGGCCAAGCCATGGAAGAAATGAGAAAAGCGAATGCGCAGCGAACAACTGTTAATTGGTGGGAAAAACCAGTAGAAGAGATGAATATTGTTGAGTTAGAGGAAATGAAATTTGCGTTGGAAGAAATGAGGAAAACACTTTTGCCAGAGACTATTATAGCGCCTTTTAATAAGGTAAAAGAGGATGTGTTCGGTTTTTTAGATAAGAAAGTGACGAATCCTTACGTGAAAACATCTTCTTACTCTTTTGGTTATGGAAATGGTTGTTTCTGAATCATATTTTTTTCTGTTTTATTTTTTGTGGTTGCAATAGAAGAAAAGACGAATCAAATAATTTCTAGGCTAGTATTTTGCTAGCTGTTTTTCAGATTATTTTGTCTTTTTGGAAACATAGAAAAAATCTAATATGCTAAATAGATTAATGTTAGTGGATCAGTCTTTACTATTATTATTTGGTTTTACTACTTTAATGGTAGATTATATTTTCTAAACCGATATATAGCTTAACATTAAGAATGTCTAAGTCAATGATAACAACACGATATATTTAAACAAATCAAGACATATCCAATGATTATTAACAAACAAAAAAATATCAGAAAAGAGGAAAGATACTAAGCTCGGAAAATGGAAACAATGTCACGTTAGGCAAACAAAGATGCTTGCACGTCAATTAGCTAGTGACATGACTAGAGTTATTCGTTTCAGACTTTCAGTTTAGAATTTTTTCTTCACTTTTGATTTCAACTTTTGGTAGCTAATCAATTTTAATATTGGCCATAAATCAAAATCTAGCTTTTCCTAAAATTCAATTTTCTGTATATTCTGTCGTTACTAAACACTAATGTGGAAACCACTGGACTTTGAACAGGTAATAATGCAGCCTGGTTTGATATTTAATTCACTAGTACTGTAAAAGTTCTTGTAAAATATAACTTAAATTTTCATTATTTATCTAGAGGTTTTATTTGAAACGTATTAGTAATAACACCTACACATATATAAACTCGATAAATTGAACTAATGGTGCATTCATCATGTACCGTGTTACAAGGAAGGCAACTATAATTCAGATCCGGTCTGGATTATACAAAGAAAGCCACAGTTGCAGACTTTAGAAGCTAATTTTTTGGAAATTTTTTTGGGTATTTTAGTATTAACAAAAACCAATACGAAAAGGACATTAATTTTTTATTTTGTCCGAAACATTCGGATATATTGTAGCCGCGATGCAACAATTAGTTGACAGATACAAATCTCTGGTTAGTGGTATGACCAATGAGTTTCATTGCTTCCTTGGAAATGGCGTGACGATCATAGAAACTTTTTAATCTGTCAAATATTTCTTCTATCACTGATTCATCTGTTACGATCGATATCCTCACCCAATTTTTCGCCCCAAGAGCCACGCCTTTCAAAATCCAAAAAAAATGAGTATTAAAATTATACTTCATAAATTAAAACCTTATGTAGGGAGATGATTATGGGGGCCCAAATCTTTAACATATTCGTACAGAGATTGATACCTGGTATCAGAACAAGACTCTCCTCACTAACTAGCTTCGTGCAGAAATCAAAATCATTTTTGATATGATCCAACATTGATATGTCAAGCTTTACCTGTGAAATAAATTGTTTAATCTAGTTAGTTATATATCCATTATGAGTTTTTGATCCTTCATATTTGTCAAATATAATAAAAGATTGGGAACTCAAACATCAAAGATAAATAAGCAAGAATCCAAGAAAAAGAAAGTACCCATAAATAAGAACAAGATTCGGGTTTCTTGGGACAAAGGAGACAAGGAATGTCCTTAAGCCTCTCACATGAAAGCTCGACGTTGCGTCTCATGGCTTTGATCTTCTTTTCGAAAAATTCTTTAGGTGTTTTTTCCAATATATCCGGAAGTGCTTCCTATTATGATCCATAAGAACATAAAATCACATCATTTAGAACAGTTTGTATATATGAAACCTTAACTCTGTCATGTAGGTCACATTTATAGTTGATAGTGAGAGACTACAAACCTGAAGAATAAATGAAGGTTGTGGAGTTAAATCAAGAAAATCCTCTATTGCTTGAACTACCTGGTGTTAACAAAAGGCCCAAAATCTTAATTAGAGTCTTCTTAATTTATGCGCACTTATCTTATTATTTATAGTTAAAGTTTAGAAGTTGACTAACCCCTGTGGATCTAAAGATGCCATTAGGATCGCTCATGGCGATCCAGCCGATTCTCCAGCCCGGGACGACCCATCCTTTGGATATGGATCCGAGCGTGATCACTGGAGCTATCGATGCAAACATCCTCATGGGAACAAAGGGCCTGTCTCCATAAACAACACGATCATATACTTCGTCGGATATCACCATTATACCGAGTTTCCTAGCCATCTCTGCAACCTGATATTGATTGATGCGTAAACGTAACAAAACGTTAGTTGTTTTACATTAACAAATCTTATCATATATATATATATATATCACACATATTACATAAAAATGGTTTAAAAAAGAAATTATACCTTGTTGAGATGGTCGTAGGTGTAGACGTTTCCACATGGATTGTTGGGGTTGATGAGAACCATTGCTACAGTATTCTCATCAGCAGCCGCCTCGAGGCCATCAAGATCGATTTCCCAGTCGCTTTCGGGAAGGAGATCGTATTTTCGAATCTCGAGGCGACTATAGACAGCCCGAGCATCGTAGTGAGGATAGGCCGGCTTTGGAAGTAGAATGTTTGCGGCTGGATTTCCGGCAAGAGAATCTAATACGATCTCTATTGCCTGGTTGCATCCGCCGGTTATATATACATCCTCTGCCTTTAGCTTTTTCGGAAGCTCTCCATTTAGATATTCCGCGACCGCTCTAGGAAAAAACAAAATTATGCAAATTAATAACTAATGAGTTATTATGTAATGAACGATAGGTCATGTTTTTAGTTTTTCGAAACCAAAGCAGAATTTTCCAATCAAACCTTCTAGCCTTGAAAATTCCGGGGCTCGGTGCATAAGAGTTAGCCATGCCAAAGCGTGTGGCTGCGGCGACGGCTTCCTCTGCTTCAGGGCAAGTCTTGAAGCTGGGAGAAGTGGAGGGCTCGCCGGGACTTGGGAACAAAATGGTCTTTCGACTGTTCAAGCTGCCGTTTTTGAACATCCCGAAAGCAAGTTTTCTCAACGTCACAGCTGCCGCATCACTCGTCGCTTCGTTTCCTTTGAACCGCCAAACGCTGCCATTTCCATTTCCGTTGCAGTTGTCATCGCCGTTGCTCGTCATCGATCTCTCTGTCTTGCGTTTAGATTCTTGTTCTAGTTGTGAGTATTTAGTTCTGTGTTGTGGATACATCTCATTTTGCTCGACTCCTTTATAGAGGGTACACGAAGACTATAAAACAAGAATAATAATCAACACATTTCACATGCAGCAATAATACTTTAGTCTTTTAGACAGTTAAATTGAAATTAATAGTATTTTAGTCTGAGTGCAGTACACTTTTAGAAAACCAAAAACTATAAAAATAAAAAGTTCTGAACACAATACACATGCAGCGATATTATATTGTCCTTTAGACTATATTAGACAGGATGAAAGCAATAGTATTTTAGTCTCATGAGTCAGTACATATATACAAAATGTTTTAATAATTAATCCAACACGTGAAAGTTCTATTTATTTATATTTAATATTTGTTATTTTAATTGTTGACATCGTATAATTAACGTGACCATTCCCTTATTTAAACAGAGGGGCCATCCTTTATTGACACATTAGCTTGACCAACAATATTAAGGGAAATTGCACTCTATGGCAATAGGTAGATTATAATGATTCACGGAATGACATAGAAAAATAAACAGAAAACGGGACCTTCGACGAGCTAGCTTTCATACATCCTGCGAGCTAGCTTTCATACATCCTGCTACTCTTAGCTTTCCAAACCCCATTATGGGTTCTTATGAATATTTTTATTATAAATTATATCGGTAAATGTGTTTAAATTTTTTTTTTTAAAGAATCGGTTTTTAAAAAAATTCTTAAGTATCTTAAAACACGTTTAGCGATATAGTTTATATTTTTTTTGTTTTAAGAAATTTTTCTTAAGAACCGGTTCTTAAATCTTTTATTTAAAAACCGGTTCTTAAGAAAAATTTCTTAAAACACGTTTACTGATGCAGTTTATATTTTTTTAATTTTAAGAACCTTTCTTAAAAAAACTCTTAGAGCCTCTAATGGAGGTACTCTTAGGCCATCTCCATCCCT
The DNA here is from genome assembly GCA_963922655.1 of Cardamine chenopodiifolia. NCBI lineage: Eukaryota > Viridiplantae > Streptophyta > Magnoliopsida > Brassicales > Brassicaceae > Cardamine > Cardamine chenopodiifolia. The sequence continues at coordinate 17,729,699 of OZ000470.1, read as the reverse complement.
ATTCTTAAATATATTTTTATTATAAATTGTATCGGTAAACATGTTTTAAGAAACTTTCCTTAAGAACCGGTTCTACAAATTCTTATTTAAAAACCGAGTTCTTAAGAAAAGATTCTTAAAACACGTTTACCGATGCAGTTTATAGTTTTTTAATCTTAAGAATCCCTATTAAAAACTCCTTAAGAGCCTTCAATGGAGGTGCTCTTAGCTTTCCAAACCATGTTCTGTTACATTTGGAGAAAACGGAATGAACGAAGACATAACTAGTTTTATCGGCCAACGAGTTACTTCACGCGTCTGATTAAAAAATAGATCTGAAACCATGTTGTATCTCTTCGGTACCAAGACAAGTCTTACCTTCGTAGCCTTCTTCAACGCTGGTTTAGGGCTCGGGATATCTCCTAAGTTTCGGTTCAAATGCTCTGTTTATTTTACTCTTTGTTTTTTTGTTTCCATTTGTAGTTAAAAGTTAAGTATATCATTAATACATATGTTCGAAGAGAAAAAGACATAGAAAACTCGGGAAATGACAATAATCTCACATTTGTCGAAAAAAAATAAAACCGCAATAGCCATTGACGTGATTAGAGCTGTTCGCTTCATTTTATATATTTTCTTCATTCTGATTTTAATTTCTGATATGTAATCAATTTTAATATCCTTGAGAAATTATCATTTAGTAAGATTTCACATAATTCAACTTTCGTAATGCAGAAACCATTGAACTTTGGATATATAAAATGTTTGTCATGCTTGATATATATATATATATATATGTATATATATTTTGGTAAAATAAGAAACAATACAAATCATGCTTGATATTTAATCCACTATAAGATGAGTTCTTGTAAAATCTAATATAAAATTCAAAGGAATAACGAAAGAATACAAATATCGAGATTTATCTACAGCATTTATTTGGAATGTATTCGTAACAATACACGTACATTGATAAACTCAATATAAAATTTACGGAGTCATGATATAGGGTACAAAGACACTGGCTGTGGTACAAGGAAGGCAACTACAATTCAGATCCGGCCTTGACTACATAGACAAAGAAAGCCATTGTTTCAGACTTTAAAAGCTATTTTTTGGAGAGAAAAAATTAGGTATTTGAACAATAACAACAACAAAAAAGCAAACAATAGGGACACAAATTGTTTTTTTTTTTTTACGAATCAATCCGAAATGTTGGGCCGGCGTTGCTACAACTAGAGGACAGAGACAACTCTATGGTTAATGGTATGACTATTGATGAGTTTGACAGCTTCCTTAGAGATAGCATGACGATCATAAAAACTTTTTAATCTGTCAAATATTTCTTCTATCACTGACTCATCGGTTCCAATTGATATCCTCACCCAATTCTTTAACCCAAGAGCCACACCTGCCAAATTTCAGAAAATAAGTATTAAAATTTAAATTTATAAATTGAAACCATATGGGGAAATAATTATGGGACCTCAAAATTTTAACATAGATCAATAATATACCTGGTATCAGAACAAGACTCTCCTCACTAACTAGCTTCGTGCAGAAATCAAAATCATTTTTGATATTATCCAACATTGATATATCAAGCTTTACCTGTAAAATAAATTGTTTAAGCTAGTTAGTAATATATCCATTATATGTTTTTAATCCTTCATACTTGTCATATACAAATGGAATACAATAAAAGATTGGGAATCCAAATATCAAAGATCTAGAATATGCAAGAATCCAAAAAAAAAAGAACATACCCATAAATAAGAACAAGATTCGGGTTTCTTGGTACAAATGAGACAAGGAATGTCCTTGAGCCTCTCACTTGAAAGCTCGACGTTGTGTCTCATGGCTTTGATCTTCTTGTCGAAGAACTCTTTAGGTGTTTTCTCCAATATATCAGGAAGTGCTTCCTATAAAACTCATATCATTTAGAAACGTTTGTATATATGAAACCTTTAACTCTATTATGTATATTTGATAAAGATTTTATAGCTTTATAATCTGATGATATGTATAGTTGATAGTGAGAGACTACAAACCTGAAGAATAAATGAAGGTTGTGGAGTTAAATCAAGAAAATCCTCTATTGCTTGAACTACCTGTAACGAAAAGCTCAAAATATCATTCTTTATGAACGTGCACAAATCTTACTGTGGATGATGTATCTAAATTGGATATTATGTTATTCATTGTGAAATAAATCCTTCAAAGGAAGTTGACTAACCCCTGTAGATTTAAAAATGCCGTTAGGATCGTTCATGGCGATCCAGCCGATCCTCCAGCCCGGGACAGCCCAACCCTTGGCTATGGATCCGAGCGTGATTACTGGAGCTATCGATGCAAACTTCCCCATGGAAATAAAAGGCCTGTCTCCATATACAACATGATCGTATACTTCGTCAGATATCACCATTATACCAAGTTTCTTAGCCATCTCTGCAACCTAAAGATTGATCAATACAAAAAAAATAAAAAAATTAGTAATTAATTTGTTATTGAAAAAATACTTTATATTATATATCTCACATGTATACAACGTTTATGCAGAGTAAATGAAAAAGATTTATACCTTTTTGAGATGGTCGTAGGTGTAAACGTTTCCACAAGGATTGTTGGGGTTAATGAGAACCATTGCAACGGTGTTTTCATCCGCAGCAGCCTCGAGGCCGTCAAGATCGACCTCCCAATCTCTTTCGGATAGGAGATCGTATTTGCGAATCTCGAGGCGGCTATAAACAGCTCGAGCATCGTAATGAGGGTAGCCTGGCCTTGGAAGTATAATGTTGGCGGCTGGATTTCCGGCAAGGGATTCTAGTAAGATCTCTATTGCTTGGTTGCATCCGCCGGTGATATATACATCCTCCGGCTTTAACTTTGACGGAAGCTCACCATTTAGATAATCGGCCACCGCTCTAAAAGAAAACAATTAGGCAAATAACTAATGAGTTATTATCTAATGAATGATAGGTCATTTTAAAATTTTATTTTTTTCAAGAATTTCAGATCTTATAAAAAATGTTCTTTATACCTTCTAGCCTTAAAGATTCCGGGGCTGGGTGCATAAGAGTTAGCCATGCCGGAGCGTGCGGCTGCGGCCACAGCTTCTACTGCTTCGGGGCAAGTCTGGAAGCTTGGAGAAGCGGAAGGCTCGCCGGGACTTGGGAACAAAACGGTCTTTCCACTGTTTAAGCCGCCGTTTTTGAACATCCCGAAAGCAAGTTTTCTAAGCGTCACAGCCGCCGCATCACTCGTCGCACTGTTTCCTTTGAACCGCCAAACGCTGCCGTTTCCGTTGCAGTTGTCATCGCCGTTGCTCGCCATCGATCTCTATGCTTGGTTTTGAATTCTTGTTTTAGTTGTGTGTACAAGTTTTGTGTTGTGGGTACTTCTTGGTCGGCTCGGTTTTGAATTCTTGTTTTATTTGTGTACAAGTTTTTGTGTTGTGGGTACTTCTTGGTCGACTCCTTTATAAAGGGTCATAAGGAGACTATTTAAAACAAGAATAATATTCAACACATTTAAAATGCAGCAATATAATAGTCTGTTTCACTATTATCTGAAATTATTAGTATTTTAGTCTGACTACATACCAAAAACGAGAAAAATTATTCCAATCCGTGAAACTCTACCCATTTTGATTATTGATATTTCCTAATAATAATAAAAATAATAAATTAGACAGTGGTTGAAATCGTGGAATTGACGTTAGCTATTATTTTACTGTGGGCTATACGGCCGGCCGCATCTTATTGACTCACTACAGCTATTCTTTTCTTATCAAACGAAATTGTCCAATAAAAAAACAAATTCAGTTATACAGAAAAATCTAAAATTTCACCCTAACAGTAAAAAAATCTTTTTTTCTTCTTCTTCTCAGTTGAAAAATCTTGTTTATAAAAAAACAGTTAGATATGAAATTGTAATATTTTTTTGTTATCTGAATTTTCCAAATCATATCAAAATGAATAACGAATTGAATTAAATATCAGAAATATTTTGCCAGCACGACCTTATATCGGACCACAGAAAAAGACTAATCTAATAAGAATTTTCGACATAAACACACATGCATGCATCAACGTATATTAAAAAATAGCATATTCCACAATCGTGTGACAAAGTCACAAAAATATGAGACCACAGGAAAAAACCGTCAAAAAAGACCATAACATGAACCCATTAGTAATGTTTTTGTCTCAGTTATACAAAACAAAAAAAACAAATAAAAATTCCATCACGAGAAAATCAACCCAGTTATTACGGACACTCCTCTGAATTGAATTCAGGTTTTTATTTGGAGTCCATAGCAAAAGAAAATGGAGTATTTCCATTTAGGGGTTTGTTATTGGATAACAAGCAGTGCTATCAAAAACGATACTTTCATCTTTTTTTTAACTGCTACTTTCTACGTTTCTTTTTAATTACTAGACGATGTTTCACCTGGTTAAATATTTAACTTTTACGTATTCACTAAATTATGTTTTTTCAAGTTTTGGGCTATCCTAACGGATATTAAGTTCGGTTCGTGAATACGATTATCCACTCTCGTATGAAATAATTTTTCGAATTCAAATTCAGAATCGGATAAAACTTTTCGAGTTGGATTCGAATCGGATATTTGGACTCGGTTTTTTAACCAATCCTAATATTGACAACATGAGTTACTAAGTTATAGAAAGGAGAAAACGCATCCTTAATAATTATATTGTGATATATATTCTACCTTCATACAAAATATAATTAAAAGTATATCAAACTTTTATATGAATATATAATAATGGTGTAATTAAAAATCAAAATTATGTTATATGAAGACTAAAAGCTAAGGATTATTAGTTAATTTTTATTAATTTGATTACCACATATGGTTATTTCCCTTCTTTTTTGTACTTACGCATAATTAAATTCAATATAATATAAAACATGTTTTACAAAGATACAACATACAAATTGAAAATCATAAAATTTGGAATTTTAAAAATATGCGGAAGGTTTTGTAGTTTGTTTTATTATTCATAAAATAATAATTAAAAAATGGAGTGAATGATGGCTGACATAAAACTAAATTACATATCTCACTTGCAAACTAAATAAATCCGCCAGAATACTTCTCTTTTCCTCCTTTTTCTTTTTTTCCACATAGAAGACTCTTCTACCTTGCTTCTTCCAAACACAAAATGAGATGGACTTAGTCGTCAAATCATGTCAAGCGGTAGATTTCTGATAATGCTTTTCTAAAATAATAATGCAATGGGGAAAAGAAAAATTATGAATCCTATCTTACTTTTTGCTATATTAGGATTGCTATGTGAATATAAAAAATATATATTAAATTTCATTAATGTATACTAAGATTCTGATTAGTATTTCGCCCATTTATTTTGGATTTTTATTGGTAATTCCGTTTAAAACCGGATTTTAATCCTGTGTACTTCATATCGCAAACAACCTCTTTTGTTATATTGAAACCAGATTTCAGTTCAACACCGCCTATATTTTCTTAATAAGAACCAAAATTAGTAGCACGTAATATATGCATCATATCAAACATATGTTAATATATAGTTAGTATTGAAAAAATATTTGAAAAAAATTTACGAAACATAATTAGTAAAGAAAGAGAAAATAAAAAGTTTGACAAAAAATATGAAAACTATAATTATTTTTCAGTTTACGTATATAAACGTACATCGGTTTTTATATATATAGATTATTCCCTACACTAAACTAATAATTAAATTCTAAAAAAGTACTTAAAAGTTAAAAGATACTACATTATGCTGAATGATCATATATGGACATCTTGGTACCTGACTTATATTGGAAAATCTATATTTCCTATTTCATTTAATAACATGTAATACAATCACACAAGTAAAGATATATGAGCTTATGTATATCTTCATATTTATCAGGAATATAATCAAGAAAAAGGCATTTCCTAATGAAATAATTAAATATGTAAAACTTATTTTTTTTTCTTATCATCTTTAGTTATATTTTAAAATGATTGAAAAATAAACATTTGGTTTCAACATAGTTTGATATAACGATTATATAATTACTTACATAGTTAATATTCTTAACTTATTTAAACCATTACCTATAGAAATTGATCTTTAAGTAATATAACTTAACTTTTGTCAAATAATCTTGATAGTGGAGAGGGAACTGATTTTAAATGATTTGATCTCCGTTCCTATCAAATTATACATAAAATTTTATAGTTTGTGGTAAAATATTTTTAAGTGAAAAACTTATTTTGGGAAATTATCGATTCAACCCACACGAAAATGTTTTTCATTCGAACTTCTAACAACTTTTAAAATGATATTTAAATATTTGAATCTATTTAAATTTTGTTCTACATTTTGTTTTTTAAATAGAATGATTCAACTCATTAAATTCATTCACAGTTGGTCGAAATCTTATGATCTATTGCTAAGTCACAAGTTGACTTTTTGAGTATCCATGGTTTGATAGCTTGGATTAAACATGGTCTCCAAAGTGAGACTCGTCGATAGAAAAAATATTTTTTTATCCACGCTTAAGTTACAAGATAAACTAGCAAGTGATTTCTGGTGGATTATAAAACTGGTTAGCTATCAAACGTTCACAAAAATATATGTGAGTGATGAAAGAAGATCATGTGGTTTATAATGGATCGGCCGATTATTGAAGGGTTTAGTCACGAAAATTTGTATATGTAACTAACCGAATAATATATTTAAAAAAGAATTAGTATAATTTAAATAATTTTCTTATATTAATTAAATATAATTTATGAATCCATAAACTATAATTGACAAATTTTATTAGTTGAAAATAAATCTACATATATAAAATATACATATAAATAAATTTTGATACAAAATTAAATAGAATACCTTGGTGAATTTATTGAAGCAAATTGCTTTTCAAATTTCATGTACTTACGATGATGTAATTAAATAGAAACATAATAATAATTATTAAATATATTAAAATATTCATATTTTTAGTTAAAAAATGGTAGGTTGATCCGCTTATGGAATCAGGGAGAACACACCTCTCCACTTATGTTACTCTGATCTACATGCATTCAAAATTTCTCTTCATATAACTTACTTGACTGCCGAATTAATTAATTTTTTATTTTATTTTAATTGTAATCTGATTTTGCTATAAAAGTATTGAATAGCAACTCTAAAAGTAGTTTGAAAATTTAACCATTTGTTCCATCCCTGAAGAACTATGACCAGACTGAGTGGAAGCAATCGATGGTAGGCTCCAAGATTTGGGCAGTTTCTGGCAGTAAATACGACTTATGGAGAAAGGCGGAACTTGAATCATGGGATGATGATTTACAAGTACGCGGAGTTGTTTTCAGAAATGATGGAAGCTCCGCAAAGCTAGGATCTGATGCTATGGCATTATCAGAGTACGCTCATATGACTGTTCTACGAGAATTTTTATGAAAGCCTTTCATTTGCTTCTCTTCGATAGAAGTTTTATTTTCCCAGAATTGATGATGATGAGGATGAAGACAAAGAAGGGAGCGCTTCAGATTCTGAAGAATCTGTTTCAAGTGATTATGATGAAGAGTTCCCACAAGGCATAGGCTTTTTAGAAAGAACCAATCAACTCAGAGGCGTCCAAACTGACACCGCAATATTTGCAAAGTGGGAGAATCACACCAGAGGAATAGCTTCTAAAATGATGGCAAGTATGAGTTACCGTGAAGGAATGGGACTTGGCGCCTCTGGCCAAGGGATATTAAACCCCGTCATAGGAAAAGTACTTCCAGCAAAGCGATCACTGGATTACGCTCTTGAGCATATTAAGATTGGAGAATGTAAAAGCGAGAAACTAAAGAAGAAAAGGAGCAGAGGTGGGAAAAGGAAGCGTGCGAAGAAGTTTGCAGAAGCAGCTCGAGTATCAAAACAGGAAGAAGAATGGAAGCCGGATTTGTTTAGCCTAATCAACGAAAAATATTTCCTACGCGCCATGAGAAAGTAAACAGCATAGAGTCAATCAAACAGAGGCAAAACAAAGGTCCAGTAGACAGAAAAGCTCTGGTTGCATTCGAAGACGAAGTCAAGGACTTGAAGTCACAAGTGATGAAACTAGAAGCGATGGTGAACAGAAACTAGAAAGATGAAGTTGTTGCAGAGCTGCTACAAGAAGATTGAACGAAGTTCGAAAGGCATTGGCATGTACATTAGCATCTCAAGCTTCTGCCTCCAATGCTGTAGAAAGCAAAGAGAGAGAGAAGAAATGGCTCAAGTTTTAGAACACAGACCTTTAAATTAGTTTAGTAGAAATTTCATGGTTCAACATTGTAAGATTGGGGCAAACACTGGAACCTTCTGGATTATAATTGAGTTTACAAGCAAACAAAATGGTGTTTCATGAAATACAAAATTGTAGGAAGAGGAGGATGCATGCCAATATACATTTTCATAGTCTTCTGTGTGTTCTAATGAAGTTATTGGTGTTTAGTTTTATAGCGCTTAAGCAAGCATAAGCTCCGGCCGAGCACAATGCAGCTGAACCTAACAGTACCGCCTTCCACTGTCTGCTAACCACAAGAATAGCCAAAACCGTCAAGGCCACTGCCGTGGCAGAGAGGATATTCTTCCAGAGTTCAAAAGATTTGATCACTTTACTGCAGCTTCTACAGTGGATAATATGTCTGAAGTATCGGTTAGCCAAATTGGGAGCGTGCATAGTTCCAATTCCACCTTTTGCAGGATAAGTAGCCGATATAGCTGCAACGAGCCCTGCAGGGGCGTGTTCCACTACCGGAGGGACCTTGGGGAGAGAGATTGTCCTATGCCCGAAATGGTAAGGCATGCCATGACCAACTTTGTCCATCCACTTTCTATATTCAGCAACCCATGTGTCTGATGACTTTAGATTTAAATACAAGTCCTTTGTTGGTACTTTCTCCTTCATCAAAACCTCGTTTTGAGACGACAGAAATCCCATGTCCTGTTCAAAGACCTTGCAGCCATTCTGATGCAAGAACCATTGCGGTAACATCTTAACCAACCGCGATCTGATTGTGGAACCAAACCTAACAATAAGCATAGACTTCCCTTGCCCTGTAGGTCTACAAAGAAACAGCCCTGAAAAATAGTTCTTCACCCCATCCTTCCCCTCAAACTCACGATTGTTCTGCAGAACACATGGAGCATCAAACCGGAGTAACTTACTCCCTTTCCCATCTTTCGCCCGTCCCCAAGTCCCTGCAAAACCTCGGTTGGTTCGCTCGGTAACCTCAAAAACCAAAGGCTGAGCATCTTCTCTTTTAGCAGTAAAATCTGTCCTATCATGAGAGATAGGTACATGAGCTGGATCCATGAGATTCTCAAGAAGAATTGAGTGGTCATAAGGAAGCTCATGAGTAGTCGAAATATCGAAAAAACCGGGTCTATCGAAATTCTCAAACCAAGGAAGCTTTTCAGGGTCTGGAGGTGTCTTTGTTGACATCCACACCCATACAACTCCTTGTGAATCTTTCACTTCATATGTCTTCACACAAGCCGCCTTTGGAATCTTAGCACTCGCAGGAAGCTGTTAAAAAAAACGAATAAGAATCTCCGAATTTTGATTCAAATCTTATCAAAATTAGTGAAACAAAAACCTGAGGAATCTTGACACATTTGCCATCTCCTTCAAATTGCCAACCATGATACAAACATTCTAATCTCCCATCAATTAACTGTCCTTCAGACAACTTAGCCAACCTAAAAAAATACAAAAAAAAACTCACATAAAGTTCAGATTTTTAAACAAAAACGAGTGGTTATGTTTTGCTGATCCATCTCAACTCAAACAAAGTTCAGATTTTTAAAACAAAAAACGAGTGGTTGTGGTTCGTTGGATGATCTCTTACCGATGAGGACACCGATCTTCGTAACATCTAAGTGTTCCATCACCGTCTTTATACAAAACTATTTGACGATCGTAGACAGTGAGGCCGAGTGGTGCATCGTCAGGGACGTTTCTGGTTAGGTACAAAGGGTACCACTCTTCTGTCCAATCATAATCCGCCACGTCAACACGTTTATCCTCTTCAGGGTTTAGAAGAACCTCTCCTTCTCCTCCACCTTCTTCAATCTGATCTGCTATAGCTGTACCGTTGGTGGCGGAACGGCGGAGGAGACTAAGACGGGGTTTGGTGAATGTTGCTTTCTGGTTGAATTGGTTGTGGGTTATTGGTGTTGTTAGTTTAGTGAAGAGAATTTGAGAAGTGGATGTGAGTTGAAGAGCAGAGCTCAGAAAAGGGACAGCCATGGCGGAGTTGTTATTACAGAAAAAAATCGATTCCAATGTCTGCTTCTGTTCAATAAGATCATAGGTTGCTTGTGCAACCGTTGGACCTCGTTCCACCACACACATTATACATAGAAAGTATAAACTTTAGCCCAAACGAGGTCGTTTTGGCGTTTCTTTTAAGTTTTAACTTTAGCCCAAACGAGGTCGTTTCGCGTTTCTTGTAAGTTTTTAACATGAGCAACTGCAATTCGATTCGTCTAACAGATTCGAGAAGGCACTTGTGAGAAGAATTATCTTTAGAAGAAAATAAATTCTATAATTCAGATTAACTCATTTCAGATACACAAAATTTGAATTTGGTTTGAGTTTGTTATAGAAATTTCTATATCATGAAAATAAATTATTTGTTAGGTTTTAGATTAATGACTTTCGGTTTGATTTTATTCGAAATTTCTATATCATGAAAATAAATTATTTGTTTGGTTTTAGATTAATGACTTTCGGTTTGATTTTATTGGATTTGTTGTTTTATACATCTCTATATTCTAAAGTTAGTTAAGTACAAAAGAAAATAATGTTCATATAATTTCTTTTTAATTTGAATGATATGACAGATGACTCAACTTATATATATGCTTGCAAGTTCAAAGAAAAGTTAATGGCATGGTATTTGACTCTTTTTCTCTTTCTCTAAACATTTTAAACATTTAATCTAGTATATAAAATCCAAATCTGTTCTATGCTTGTAATTTTTGTGGTCCTAGAAAAATCGATCATGTTTTCTATCAACTTCATCTACTTATTTAATCTACAAAGGACAAACCTCTTATTATATATCCCATAATTTCTTGTACTTTGCAGATTCTTCATGACATGAAAACGAGAGAATTAGCTTATCAACACAAACTAGGTCCAACCTGGACATAAAACCCATAAAATAAAAGTTATACACGGCAAAATATATTAACAATTTAGAGACAAAAAGTATTATAAAATATCTTCTACTACAATGGTTATAGTTTCATTTATGGGCATAAAGTGTTGAGTTCGAAGTACAATGTGCCACTAATCTTAACTTTTTTTTAGTTTTGTATGTTAATGGAGTAAATAAATTTAAAACTATTAAAACCAATAGCACATAACTTTAGTAGAGTTTTAAAACTTCAAGACTGAATAAATCTTTAAGATTTTTAACTCTTAAAAATTTTTAGAACCAATAAACACCTTTAAATATTTCCCAAATCAAATTTTCTCAATTCTAAACATAATTAATGATAATTTGAAAATCATGTTGTTTTGCTTAGTAAAAACAACAATATTTGTAACAAAACATGATGTAGTTTTCTTGTGCCAAAACTACGTCGTTTTCTTGTCCCAAAACTACGTCGTTTTGAAGTTTTTGTTAATTTCGTAACAGAAGTAAACGGAGATACATCGACGACATGAGAAAAACTATATTGTGGGTGACTTTTGAATTGATAATATTGATTTACACAACTTTTGGATCATGATTGATCTTGCAAAAAAAAAAATTAATGATTTTTAGCAGAAAACCCATAACATTAACAAAATTTTGACTTATTAACATTGATGATTAATCCATTTAACATATCAACTTTCTCTATGTTGTGAAAAAGAAAAATATAATCAGGAAAAATTATATACAGCTAGCAAGATACTAGCCTACAATTATTGGTTCACTTTCTTTCTACAACTATAAAAACCCATTATTAAATCAGAAACTACCATTTAAGTAAGTCAAATTGTAAATATCTAAGAGATCAGAAGACATGTTCATATAATATGACACGTCCTCACTAAACAACACCATGTTAGTTTCTGTCAAATAATTCAAAACTGTCTGCTTCAACTCCTCCAATGCATATTTCATTTCCATTAACTCAACCATATTCGTTGGCTTTTCCCACCAATTGACCTCGTTTTTGTTTTTATCATTTTTTCCATTGCTTGGCCGTTCTTTTTCTCCTCTTCTACTTCCTTCAAAATTTTTGTCAACCTCAAATTTAGCTCGCAATTTGTTGTGTGGTAATCATGCGGTTTCTTTGTCTGAGCTAAGGATAGATTATTTTGGGATAAGTAACGATCCAATATGGATTTAACGTTTGAATGACGGAAGGAAAAAAGCTTTTTCGCAGGAGAAAACACGATTATTGCAATTTCTATACCACACAACGTGCCTAATTCACTAGTTTTCTTGAAGAGACCAGCTTTGCGTTTTGAGAATATAACTTGTCGGTGGTTTTCTTTCTTTATCTTAACTATTGGAATTCTCTATCGTCCAATGCTTTCTTTCTTTTTCAACATCATAGATTTGAGGTTTTAGTTGTTTTTCTTTGTTGGAAAATTTGCTGGTGAGAATTTTTTATATATACATGATTTAGACTAGTGTGGTATTATTATGAGATCGATTTGCAAAATTTGCCATTAATTTTTACTTTTGTAACAGCAATTTGTAGTTATTCAATTTTGTCTTTATTTTTTTATAGATAGTAAAATACTAAGATTTGTGTCAGTTATAAAAAATCTTAATTTAATAATGCAATGATTTTTTATATACTTTTATCATTTTCTTGTGTATAAATGCATGTAGTCATAATCAGAAACATATACACATGGTAATATATTATCCAAATAAAAATAACTATTTATAGTTAACAATATTTTTTTTGTTTTCTTTATGATGCTAAGAAATATGAAATTGCAATTTTTCTTAAGTTTTAACTATCAATAAAAACTTATTTTGACATTATAGTTTATGTTATGGCATGGTTTTAGTTGTTGGAATTTTTGGTAGAGAATTATTTATATACATGCTTGACTATAATAATGCATGATTATGAGATCAACTTACAAAGCTGGTAATTTATTTTTGTTTTTGTAACATCAATTTTTCATTACTCAGTTTAATTTTAATTTTGTTGATAGACAAAAATATTCTAAGATTTGTGTAAGATATAATTTTTTTTTGGTAGTATAATGAATTTTTTTTCTTTTTATTAGTGTCATGTATGTAAATGCATGAATATTTTTTCTTTATATCACAAAATAGTTACAAATCAAAACGTATACATATGTTAATGTATTATACAAATAAAAGTTTGATGATCATCTCCCTCCATATAGTTTTAATTATAGACAACTAATATAGGTCTTCTTCGACGGTGGTTTGAAGTAAGATCCATCTACTATTTATTTTTTACCATAATTTTCATTTTGCTTGATCTCTTTTGTATCCATTTGAACGTAATTTTTTGTGGAACAACAAATTTAAAATTTTAATAAAGAAAATAAACTAAAACAAAAAGCCTCGAGATCGAATTTATCAAACGAAACTTTACAACTGATTAATTTTTTTGTCATTTGTCTGGTTTGGAAGTGTGCTCGATCCCTAAGCTCGTGTAGACTCATGCACTGGCCCATGCCATACTACACACGAGCCATTTACGACAAGTAGAGCTGTGGATTACGAAGGTTTTGATCCGTCGCAGACCGGATGCGAATTGATGAAGAGTGAAATTTTGTGGGACGGATATAGGTGTAGATCGAAGTTTTGGCTTGCAAGGCGGATACGGGATATAAGAATTTTAATTGTGGGTTCGCAGATAACTCGCAATAATATATATGTATATATATATTTTTTATTTGTGGGTTTGACAGGTTAAAAAACATATTGACAGGTTATGAATATCTCACAAATCTTTTAATAAAAACAAAATTTGTGGATAACCGGATTATATGCGAGCCAAACGGATCTAATGCGGAACGGTTATCGATAATTTATACTTCACAAATTAAACGGGTTTAACTTTTTACGAATAAATTTTTATTCGGATATGTGGATTGGTGGGTCATGCGGGATCGATTGATCCGTTTGACTGTGTTAACGACAAGCGAGAAAATCTAATTAATTAAAGTTTCCAATCAAGGGGCTCAAGAGAGCTATATAATTCCCAGCCCAATCGACCTTATTGTCCTTGCCACATGATCAAGAGAGCAAACTCGATTAAATGGGCCAAATAATCCAATATCTCATTACGGTTACATTTTTGGGTCTACAGGGCCCAAATAAGTTGTTTTCTTTTACTTCTTCTTCATCTCGATTTCTCCTCCGCGGGAGATTCGAGACTCATCTTTATGGCGAGCGAAGAAGACAAAGCCCTTGAAAATCTTCTTGACGTTCAGCTCAAAGAGCAAAGAGAATCTCTTTCCGCCATTGACGAAGCTTTAGCCTCTGATGACCTAGGGGTGGACAATCGGGTATCGGGTTCGGGTTCGGGTATAGAAAATTTATATCCAATGGAATAATTTTTCGGGTTCGGATTCAGTTCGGGTAAAAAGTTTCGGGTTCGGATCGGGTTCGGGTACAAGACTTGATACCCAGAAAAAACCCAAAAAATTCGGATATTGATTCGGTTCGGGTTCGGATTCGGGTTTTTTGGGTTTTTTTCGTGTTTTCGGGTCGGATTTGGTTCAGGTTTTCGGGTTTTTTCGGGTTTTCGGTTCGGGTACGATTCGGGTACGGATCGAGTACAGATCGGGTTTTCATGTTTTTTTGGTTTTCAGGTCGGATTCTGGAGTTTTTCGGGGTTTCTTCGGATTTTTGGGTTTTTTAGATTTTTCGGTTCGCATTCGGCTCGATTTGTGTATATTATACATAAAAATTTCTACATTTATAGGATCGAGTCTTCGAGTTAGGGTATTTTCTTATGGGTAGTTATGTATTTTCTTATGAATAATTATGTATTTCGGGTATGCTTTCAGGTTTCGAGTTTTCGGGTTCGGGTTCGGATTTTCGAGTTCGGATTTTCGGGTTTAGAGATCTCGTACCCAATCGAATAATTTGGTTGGGTACGGAACGGATTCGGGTACGTTTTTTCGGTTCGGGTACGCGGATTCGGGTTTTTTGCCCAGCCCTACTCTGATCCATCTCATTCCGAACTCCTCTCGGTAAAATTTTCTTCTCCAAAAACTCAGATCCCAAGTTTCCTGGAGAATTATACTACTACGATTCGTAACTAACGATAGCACAAAATTCAAAAATCTTGTGACTACTCTTTGTTTATCAATAACTGAGTCGTGAATTTATAGATTATGTATGGATTAGTCAAATTCTGTTTAGTTAATCGATAATCTCATTCTTAGAGTTAGCTAATAATGTTCATTATTCAACAATTCCTACTCTCAATTTTATGAGTTGTTATCTTTTGTTTAATGTGTGATTAGGTTCATGAAGAACTTCTCAGCTCAATCAAAGAAGCTGAGGAAGGGCTTTTGCACTTGAAACGTGCTCGATTATTGCAAGAAGCTGACATTGTTTTGCATAGTCTGAGTCGTGATGTTGAGGTTAAAGCTGCTAATGAATTGGAGCCAGAGAAAAAGGATTTAGATGGATCGAAATGTAGGTTTCGACATACTGATGGTCGTTGGTATAATGGTCGTATTATTGGGTTTGAAGGCTCTGATTCTGCAAAGATTTGTTTCCTTACACCCACATCTGAGATTATGATGGTGAGATTTTATTAGTGCTTAGCCAGTTTCATTATCAGGATTTTGTTATGTTTTGTGGACACTTTCTTTGCCAAATTATTGTCTCATCTGTTTGGTGTTGTACTCAGTTCTTGTATTGGTTATTTTTCTTACAAAATTTCGAAAGAAAAACATGCTCGTTCGGGTTACAATACTAATGTGAACTGGGTTTTGAAAAGCTAGGGTGGCTAGAGTTACTGAAAGCCTCAGTGTCGCTGGTCTTACTGTTGGCATTGTTACAATTGATGTTTTATGTCTTAGATACTAACGCTGGACCGCACTAATGCAGATGTGCAAGTTTTTCATGCAACAGAGGTGTCGGTTTGGCAGTTCCTGTCGTTCCTCACATGGTATGTATCAAAGCATAATTATATGATCATAATATTTACGATTATTGTTTGTACATTATGCGTTTATAGTGTCACCACATTAGAGTTTTAGAAGTCATAAATGTAGCCAACTTGTCATTCTGGTGGTTAATTGCAAAACATAAATGCAGGACTAGATGTGCCACTGTCTTCCCTGAAGAACTATGACCAGACTGAGTGAAAGCAATCGATGGTAGGCTCCAAGCTTTGGGCACTTTCTGGCAGTAAATACGACTTATGGAGAAAGGCCGAACTTGAATCATGGGATGATGAGTTACAAGTCGGCCGAGTTGTTTTCAGAAATGATGGAAGCTCTCCAAAGCTAGGATCTGATGCTATGGCATTATCAGAGTACGCTCAGATGACTGATGATGATGAGGAAGAAGAGGATGAAGATGAAGAAGGGAGTGCTTCAGATTCCAAAGAATCTGTTTCAAGTGATTATGATGAAGAGTTCCCACAAGGCATAGGCTTTTTAGAAAGAACCAATCAACTCAAGAGGCGTCCAAAATGACACCGCAATATTTGCAAAGTGGGAGAATCACACCAGAGGAATAGCTTCTAAGATGATGGCAAGTATGGGTTACCGTGAAGGAATGGGCCTTGGCGCCTCTGGCCAAGGGATATTAAACCCCGTCATAGGAAAAGTACTTCCAGCAAAGCGATCACTGGATTACGCTCTTGAGCATATTAAGATTGGAGAATGTAAAAGCGAGAAACGAAAGAAGAAAAGGAGCAGAGGTGGGAAAAGGAAGTGTGCGAAGAAGTTTGCAGAAGCAGCTCGAGTATCAAAACAGGAAGACGAATCAAAGCCAGATTTGTTTAGCCTAATAAACGAAAAAATATTTCCTACGCGCCATGAGAAAGTAAACAGCATAGAGTCAGTAAAAAAGAGGCAAAACAAAGGTCCAGTAGACAGGAAAGCTCTGGTTGCATTCGAAGACGAAGTCAAGGACTTGAAGTCACAAGTGATGAAACTAGAAGCGATGGTGAACAGAAACTAGAAAGATGAAGTTGTTGCAGAAGCTGCTACAAGAAGATTGAACGAAGTTCTAAAGGCATTGGCATGTACATTAGCATCTCAAGCTTCTGCCTCCAATGCTGTAGAAAGCAAAGAGAGAGAGAAGAAATGGCTCAAGTTTTAGAACACAGACCTTTAAATTAGTTAGTAGAAATTTCATGGTTCAACATTGTAAGATTGGGGCAAACACTGGAACCTTCTGGCTAATAATTGAGTTTACAAGCAAAGAAAATGGTATTTCATGAAATACAATATTGTAGGAAGAAGAGGATGCATGCCAATATACATTTTCATAGTCTTCTGTGTGTTCTAATGAAGTTATTGGTGTTTAGTTTTATAGCGCTTAAGCAAGCATAAGCTCCGGCCGAGCACAATGCAGCTGAACCTAACAGTACCGCCTTCCAATGTCTGCTAACCACAAGAATGGCCAAAACCGTCAAGGCCACTGCCGTGGCAGAGAGGATATTCTTCCAGAGTTCAAAAGATTTGATCACTTTACTGCAGCTTCTACAGTGGATAATATGTCTGAAGTATCGGTTAGCCAAATTGGGAGCGTGCATAGTTCCAATTCCACCTTTTGCAGGATAAGTAGCTGATATAGCTGCAACGAGCCCTGCAGGGGCGTGTTCCACTACCGGAGGGACCTTGGGGAGAGAGATTGTCCTATGCCCGAAATGGTAAGGCATGCCATGACCAACTTTGTCCATCCACTTTCTATATTCAGCAACCCATGTGTCTGATGACTTTAGATTTAAATACAAGTCCTTTGTTGGTACTTTCTCCTTCATCAAAACCTCGTTTTGAGACGATAGAAATCCCATGTCCTGTTCAAAGACCTTGCAGGCATTCTGATGCCAGAACCATTGCGGTAACGTCTTAACCAACCGCGATCTGATTGTAGAACCAAACCTAACAATAAGCATAGACTTCCCTTGCCCTGTAGGTCTACAAAGAAACAGCCCTGAAAAATAGTTCTTCACCCCATCCTTCCCCTCAAACTCACGATTGTTCTGCAGAACACATGGAGCATCAAACCGGAGTA
The DNA here is from genome assembly GCA_963922655.1 of Cardamine chenopodiifolia. Lineage (NCBI taxonomy): Eukaryota > Viridiplantae > Streptophyta > Magnoliopsida > Brassicales > Brassicaceae > Cardamine > Cardamine chenopodiifolia. The sequence goes on along the minus strand of OZ000470.1, from coordinate 17,711,464 downwards.
AATTACTCCCTTTCCCATCTTTCGCCCGTCCCCAAGTCCCTGCAAAACCTCGGTTGGTTCGCTCGGTAACCTCAAAAAGCAAAGGCTGAGCATCTTCTCTTTTAGCAGTAACATCTGTTCTATCATGAGAGATAGGTAAATGAGCTGGATCCATGAGATTCTCAAGAAGAATTGAGTGGTCATAAGGAATCTCATGAGTAGTTGAAATATCGAAAAAACCGGGTCTATCGAGATTCCCAAACCAAGGAAGCTTTTCAGGGTTTGGAGGTGTCTTTGTTGACATCCACACCCATACAACTCCTTGTGCATCCTTCACTTCATATGTCTTCACACAAGCCGCCTTTGGAATCTTAGCACTCGCAGGAAGCTGTTAAAAAAACGAATAAGAATCTCCGAATTTTGATTCAAATCTTATCAAAATTAGTGAAACAAAAACCTGAGGAATCTTGACACATTTGCCATCTCCTTCAAATTGCCAACCATGATACAAACATTCTAATCTCCCATCAATTAATTGTCCTTCAGACAACTTAGCCAACCTAAAAATACAAAAAAAACTCACATAAAGTTCAGATTTATAAACAAAAACGAGAGGTTATGTTTTGTTGAATCATCTCAACTCAAACAAAGTTCAGATTTTTAAAACAAAAAACGAGTGGTTGTGGTTTGTTGGATGATCTCGTTGGATTAAGCTTAAAGATAACTTGATTTACAAGTAAACCTAATCCTAACCGAGTATGGATTCAAAAGATTATGATATATATTTAGGAGTTATCTAATAGGGTTTTATAGTTATATCAGGAATATGTGTTGTCTAATAACACTATAAATATAACTGTTAGAGTTGTGACAATTGTAAGAAAGATTAGGAGTTTGAGTTAGTTTTGAATTAGTTTTTGAAGTTAATAAAGAGAACAATTCTTTTATCTTAAACTTCTTAAATTCTAGAGATCTCTTACCGATGAGGACACCGATCTTCGTAACATCTAAGTGTTCCGTCGCCGTCTTTATACAAAACTATTTGACGATCGTAGACAGTGAGGCCGAGTGGTGCATCGTCAGGGACGTTTCTGGTTAGGTACAAAGGGTACCACTCTTCTGTCCAATCATAATCCGCCACGTCAACTCGTTTATCCTCTTCAGGGTTTAGAAGAACCTCTCCTTCTCCTCCACCTTCTTCAGTCTGATCTGCTATAGCTGTACCGTTGGTGGCGGAACGGCGGAGGAGACTAAGACGGGGTTTGGTGCATGTTGTTTTCGGGTTGAATTGGTTGTGGGTTATTGGTGTTGTTAGTTTAGTGAAGAGAATTTGAGAAGTGGATGTGAGTTGAAGAGCAGAGCTCAGAAAAGGGACAGCCATGGCGGAGTTGTTATTACAGAAAAAATCGATTCCAATGTCTTCTGTTTAATAAGATCATAGGTTGCTTGTTCAACCGTTGGACCTCACCACACACATTATACATAGAAAGAATAAACTTTAGCCCAAATGACGTCGTCTTTGCGTTTCTTTTAGGTTTTAACTTTAGCCCAAACGAAATTCGATTCGTCTAACAGATTCGAGAAGGCACTCGTGAGAAGAATTATCTTTAAAAGAAAATAAGTTCTATAATTCAGATTAACTCATTTCAGATACACAAAATTTGAATTTGGTTTGAGTTTGGTACAGAAATTTCTAGGGGTGGACATTCCGATTAACGGTTTGGTTACGGTTCGAATTTTTTGGTTTTATGGTTTATCGGTTTTACAAAAATTAAAACCATTTAAAACGGAGTTTAATTCGGTTTAGTTTTGGTTCGGTTTTTCTTGGTTTACGGTTTATCGATTTTATAAAAACTAAAATCATTTAAATACCATTTGCATTTTGGTTCGCTTTCGGTTATTTTTGGATTATTCCATGATTTTTTATTAAAAAATTTACATAAGCACATCTACCATTACACAATAACGTTTTATTCAAATAGTGTTCTTAAAAAATAATAGATTTTCTATTTTGAATGATATCATCTTCTATTTAAAATTTTATTAAACCGTAAATATATTCCAACATGAACATAATGATCAATTAAATATTATTGTAGTACATAATGGTGTTATGGAGTATATTATTTTTTATACGATTTAATTTATTTGTCTCAAATACTTATTAGAGTAAGGATTTAAAAAAAAATATTAGAATTAGAAAATTATTCTTGTATATGCATAAAATATATTTTAAATCACATTATAGATGGATTAAACTCTAACTAAATAAGTATTATGACAAAAAAATTAGAAACAAAAAAAAACTAACGGTTTTAAATCGAACCAAACCGAAACCAAAATATTTTTAATAATAGTAACCAAACGGTTTTTTGTGTAAAATTAAAACCAAACCGAATCACCTAATTACGGTTTGGTACAGTTTGGTTTTTTTGGTTTCGGTTATTTTGCCCACCCCTAGAAATTTCTATATCATGAAAATAAATTATTTGTTATGTTTTAGATTAATGACTTTTGGTTTGATTTTATTTGATTTGTTGTTTTATACATCTCTATATTCTAAACTTAGTTAAGTACAAAAGAAAATAATGTTCATATAATTTCTTTTTAATTTGAATGATATGACAGATGACTCAACTTATATATATGCTTGCAAGTTCACAGAAAAATTAATGGCATGGTATTTGATTTTTTTTCTCTTTCTCTAAACATTTTAAACATTTAATCTAGTATATAAAATCCAAATCTGTTCTATGCTTGTATATTTTTGTGGTCCTAGAAAAATCGATCATGTTTTCTATCAACTTCATCTACTTATTTAATCTACAAAGGACAAACCTCAAATTATATATCCCATAATTTCTTGTACTTTACAGATTTTTCATGACATGAAAGCGAGAGAATTAGCTTATCAACACAAACCATGTCCGATCTTGACCTAAATCATATGAAATAAAGATTTTAGGTGTCAAAATATATTAACAATTTAGAGGCAGAAAATATTGTAAAATATTTTGTAATACAATGGTTATAGTTTCATTTATTGGCATGAAGTGCTGAGTTTGAGGAATAATATGCCATTAATTCTTTTCTTTTTTTTAATTTTGTAAGTTTATGGACTAAATAAATTTTTTATGGGTTTTAGGTGTAAAATAAGTTTTGTTCAGTCCTGACAAAAACTATGAACAAATGAAGAGTTTTTTAAACATATTACCGGATCATTTTGTACATATTCTCTCTGTTTTTTTATTGGTTTAGCACAAACAGGACTTTACCTTTAAGAAATTTAGAGTTAATTATTACTTTATTGGTAATTAGTAATTACTGAAAGAGAGTTAAAAAAAAAAAACCAAATCTACCTTCACATAAAGGACTTCATGCGTTGTCAACTCAAAGGTTTCAGTTAAATTTTGTTCTTTCACCAAATGAGATGTTACAGATTTTATTTTTGTTGTGTACAAAAGTGGCATTACTATAACAAGCAAAAAAATTACTTAATGATTAGCATTAGTGATTTTTATCAAAAAAGAAAGGAAAAAAATCTGAATTTTGTACAATAAAAGATGTCTAATTTTTGTCATAATATTGGAAAAAAAATTTCAAAAAAAAATATTGGAAAAATCGATATACTATTTTAGGGTTATTTTTCTGAAATTCTCTGACATGCAGTGATTGGATTCACCCTTTAATTTTCAACTTCTGGCATTAGAGCATCTCCAATGGAGGTTTTAGAGGAGTTTTTAAGAGGGATTTTTAAAATTAAAAAATATAAAATGCATCGATAAACGTGTTTAAAATTTTTTTTTTTAGAAGCCGGTTCTTAAATAAGAGTTTTTAAAATTGGTTCTTAACAAAAATTTCTTAAAACACACTTACCAATACTGTTTATAATAAAAATATTGATAAAAACCTTAGATGGGATTATAAGGAATGGAGATGGCCTTAACACCAAAAACCCAAATCTTGTTTTGCATATTGATGAATGGGATGCATAAGAGAGTCAGAAATGTCATTAAATTCTCCTGACTCAACCATCACTCACTTTTTCTCTCTCTTTCTGACACAAACACCAAATGCAATTTACAGTTATCATTTATCACAACAACTACCACTGCACTCTCTCTTTCTATCTCTTTCAGCAAACCTGAAACCTCACTTACCTTCTTCAAAGAGCACATTCAAACAATGGCGTTTCCATTTTCTTTCCCAAAATATACATTCCTCTCTTCTCTTCTTCTACTTTTGCTTCTTTCTTCCTCAGTAGCAGATCTATCTTTCAACTTCTACGCCGGTTCATGTCCTGGAGCTGAGTTAATCATCAGAAACACTGTTAGGTCTGCTTCTGTCTCTGATCCATCAGTCCTTGGAAAGCTTCTCCGTCTCATCTTCCATGACTGCTTCGTCCAGGTATATATATATCTCCAAGACACATCTTTCTTGCATGACAAGGCTTTCCAATAAAATGAGATTTTCTTTTGTTTACATTGCCTTCTTAGGGTTGTGATGCCTCAGTATTGATTCGAGGGAACGGTACAGAACGAAGCGACCCAGGGAACGCGTCCTTGGGAGGATTCACTGTGATAGAAAGCGCGAAAAATGTTCTTGAAATCTTCTGTCCAGGCACAGTCTCTTGTGCTGATATCCTTGTTCTTGCCGCTAGAGATGCAGTAGAAGCTGTAAGAATTTCGTCAAATTCACATACATATGAAATGCATAAAAGCTCTGTTTCTTGATGTTGTGAACACTATTTTTCGGACAGCTCGGAGGACCGGTAGTTCCCATACCGACAGGTAGAAGAGACGGGACAGTCTCAATGGCAGCAAATGTGAGACCAAACATCATCGATACCGATTTCACAGTTGATAAAATGATCAATGTCTTTTCATCTAAAGGCTTATCTGTTCAAGATCTAGTCGTCCTCTCTGGTATGTTCTGTTTCTTGATATTCAAAAAGAAAGATTTTTAAAACAAGCCTTCAAAATTTGATTATGTTACTGTCTTAGGAGCGCATACTATAGGAGCAGCGCATTGCAACACATTCAACAGTAGATTTAAGCTTGATCCAAAAGGAAATTTCGAGCTCATAGACTCGTCTTTAGATAACTCCTATGCACAAACACTTATGAAAAAGTGTTCATCTTCATTAGATCCGATGGCTACAGTTGTGAACAACGATCCAGAGACGTCGTCGACGTTTGATAATCAGTACTACAAGAATCTGTTAGCGCATAAGGGTTTGTTTCAGACGGATTCGGTTCTCATGGAAGATGATCGGACGAGGAAGATTGTTGAGATTCTTGCGAGTGATCAAGAGAGTTTTTTCGAGAGATGGACCGAGTCGTTTATGAAGATGAGTGTGATAGGTGTAAGAGTTGGTGAAGATGGTGAGATCAGACGCACTTGTTCTGCTGTTAATTAATGAAACAGAGATTAGGGAAGTTCTAAACGGAGGAGCAAACAATGAAACAGCAAACATCTTCATCATCACTAACCATTAACCACAGCAAAAAAGAACATAACCGAATCAGTTCCATTGTTCATAAACACAATAAGCTTTGCACCATATCATAGAAGTATATAAATCATGAAACTAAAGATTATCTAAAATCGAAAGTTCGAATTATAGAGAAACTATTCAGATTTTTAACATTTCTAACGAATTTTCTACAAAAATGAAGCAGAAGATAAAGAAGAAACCGAGATCTAATAGAAAGGCTCACCTCTTAATGCCAAGGTCGTCTCCAGGAGAAAGTTGAATGGAATCGAAATTAACCTGAGACCAATCGATCCCTAACTGAGCCGCACGGGCATCAATATCAATTTCCGCCATGATTTCAAAGACTTAGATCGAAGATTTTCTCTCTGTAGAGATCGAGAGAGGAATAGCTTTGAGGAAGAAGTGTTCGAAAAGCAACTGTTAGACCTGGGAAGAGTTGGCTAGGGTTTTTAGTTTTTGTAGGGTTAGGTGATAAACTCTTGATTTAAATACTAGTTAAAAAAAACTATATATTTTGAAAGATACCTTAACAAAAAAATTGTTAAAGCTATACATTTATGATAAAACAAAATAAGCGAAGTAACTATTTGTTGTCAACCAAAAAAATATATAAAATGAGACTTCTAGCTAATATGGGCTCGTGGAACCTACAGAAGATAAATCATGTCTCCAAACTTTTAACTTTTGAGCCAAAAAATCAGCCTTACAGTAGAGAAATCAGAAATTGAACACTAATATTAAAAAATAAAAATGAGTTTAATACAGAAAAAAACACTCCATCAGTTTCATTATAATTGTCTTTTAAGATTTTTACACACATGTTAATACACTAAACAAAAAATTTCATTGGTCACGTCAAAATAATAGAGATAAAACAAATTTTTTTACCAAAAATCTACATTGAAAACATAAAATATACATAGAATATTTAACATCGAATACAAACTCTACCTTTGCAGTTTGCACACAAAGTCAAATCAAAGGATGGTTTTTGTTTTCTTAAATATACATAGGTTTTTTTATTTTTTAAAATAACAAAAAAGTATATAATGTACATAGGTTTTTGGAGTAGGGTTTTGAAAATATTTAGATAAAGATTGGGCCGTTAAGATAATGGGCTTTAGAATATGAAGGCCCAACTAATTTCAAAGTCCATTTGAGAAAAGATTCTTTGTTCATCGCCCTTATCAGTAAAATCATATAACACTGCAAAAACTAAAAACCCTAGGCTTACTCGCTTCTCTCTTCTCTGCTCAGGTCCAACAGTTGCTCTTCTAACGCTTCTTCCTCAAAGCTATTTCTCTGTCGATATCTATTGGGAGAGAATCTTCGATCTAAGTTTTGAAATCATGGCGGAAATTGATATTGATGCCCGTGCGGCTCAGTTAGGGATCGATTGGTCTCAGATCAATTTCGATTCCATTCAACTTCCTCCTGGAGACGACCTTGGGATTAAGAGGTGAGCCTTACTATTAGATCTCTGTTTCTTCTTATCTTCTGCTTCATTTTCTAAGAAAATTCTTTAGAAATGTGAGAAATCTGAATAGTATCTCTTATAATTCGAACACTTCGATTTTATAATCTTTCATTTCATGGTTTATATCAAACTTTAGGTATATTTATGATATTGTTTATGAACAATGGAACTGATTTGGTTACCTCTTTTTGTTTGTTGTGGTGATGGTTAGTGATGATGAAGATGTTTACCATGATGACCAGTCAGAATTCGAAACTGGATTTGGTAACATTATCGTTGTCGATCATCTCCCTGTTGTTCCCAAGGAGAAGTTTGAGAAGCTTGAAGGTGTTGTGAAGAAAATTTACAATCAGTTAGGTGTAATCAAGGAAAATGGACTGTGGATGCCTGTTGATCCCGATACCAAGATGACATTGGGTTACTGTTTTATTGAGTTCAATACCCCTCAGGTTATTATATATTCGTAGCTTAGTTAGCTTACATTGCTAAGTTTGAGTTTTGATCCATTTTTGCTAAGAGTTTGTCTCGATGTGTGTTGTTTTGCAGGAAGCTCAAAACGCCAAGGAAAAGACTCATGGCTACAAGTTGGATAGGTCTCACATCTTTGCTGTAAACATGTTCGATGATTTCGACAGGTTGATGAATGTGAAGGAAGAGTGGGAGCCTCCTCAGGCCCAGCCGTATACGCCTGGGGTATGTGTAGTTTTCATCATATTAGCTAAAGCATCTGTGTTATCAATTCTTTATTTTTGCTATTCTCTCGTTGATGCAGTGAAATCATCTGCGTTAGGGTTAGAATCAGTTGATGCATTTGATGGATACTAGCAAATAGTTTTAATTGCCCAACTCTTGTTGCATGTACATTTTTTTATACAATGTTACCTTTTGGAGGTGCTTGTATTTGTTACTTATATTACCTACATTTTCAGGAAAATTTGCAAAAGTGGCTTACTGATGAAAAGGCCCGGGATCAGTTGGTCATTCGTTCTGGCCCTGATACTGAAGTTTTGTGGAATGATCCTAGGCAGAAGAAGCCTGAACCAGTTCACAAGCGTCCTGTAAGTTACTTACATCTTCCTGTTTACAGCCCATATTTTTTCTTGACTGTTTGGAGCAATGTCTCTGAAATAATGATGTTCTCTTCTTATGCAGTATTGGACAGAGAGCTATGTGCAATGGTCTCCTTTAGGTACATATCTTGTGACACTTCACAAGCAGGGGGCAGCTGTTTGGGGTGGTGCTGATACCTTCACCCGTCTCATGCGTTATCAGCATAATATGGTTCAAATTTCTCTTTCCGTTGTTACGTAGTGCTTCTGTTTTGCTTCTGTTGGCCTGAAGTTTGACTCTCTTTTTTCATTCTGTTGAAGGTAAAACTAGTTGATTTCTCGCCAGGTGAGAGATACCTAGTAACTTACCATAGCCAAGAACCAAGCAACCCGAGGGATGCAAGTGTGAGTGCATTTTTTCTTCTGTTCTTTCCAACTTTTATTTGTTTTTAATTTTTACACAAAAGTGTTATGATTTCTGTCGAATTTTCAGAAAGTAGAGGTAAAGGTCTTTGATGTGAGGACCGGGAGAATGATGAGAGATTTCAAGGGTAGTGCTGATGAGTTTTCGATTGGAGGACCTGGTGGTGTTGCTGGTGCCTCTTGGCCTGTTTTCAGGTAATTTCTTGAACTGCTTTTGAATTTACTAAAATGCGTTCTCTATTCCACTATTATCTAATGTTTGGATATCTTGTTAACCTTTTCGGCAGATGGGCTGGTGGAAAAGACGATAAATACTTTGCTAAGCTCAGCAAAAACACTATATCTGTCTATGAGACTGAGACTTTCAGCCTAATAGACAAGAAATCCATGAAGGTTGATAATGTTGTGGACATCTGCTGGTCTCCTACTGATTCCATCCTTTCACTATTTGTTCCTGAACAAGGTGGTGGGAACCAACCTGCTAAGGTATGTGTAATATTTCTTATGCAAATGAAAATTCGCAATTTCCTTCTGTGCAAATTGTTTCGCATTTACATGTTGATATCTCTTTCTTCAGGTTGCTCTTGTCCAAATCCCAAGCAAGGTGGAGCTGAGGCAGAAGAATCTCTTCAGTGTGAGCGACTGCAAGATGTACTGGCAGAGTAGTGGAGAGTATCTCGCTGTCAAGGTTGATCGATACACAAAAACAAAGAAGAGCACATACTCTGGATTTGAACTTTTCCGCATCAAAGAAAGGGATATTCCTATTGAGGTTCTTGAGCTGGACAACAAGAACGACAAGATCATTGCTTTCGCATGGGAGCCAAAGGGTCACAGGTTTGCTGTGATTCATGGTGACCAACCAAGACCTGATGTCAGTTTCTACTCAATGAAGACTGCACAAAACACTGGAAGGGTTTCAAAGCTTGCTACTTTGAAAGCCAAACAAGCCAATGCCCTCTTCTGGTCGCCCACAGGCAAGTACATAATTCTTGCTGGACTGAAGGGTTTCAATGGCCAGCTTGAATTTTTCAACGTGGATGAGCTCGAGACAATGGCCACAGCTGAACACTTCATGGCGACAGATATTGAATGGGACCCAACTGGAAGGTAAACTACTGCTTAAAACTAAACCCAGTCCATTCGTGGTTTCTTTTTGTTCCAATTCCCAATGTTGTTTGCACTTTGTTTTTATTTTCAAAGGTACGTTGCAACCGCAGTGACATCAGTCCACGAGATGGAGAATGGGTTCACCATATGGTCTTTCAATGGGACTTTACTTTACCGGATTCTGAAAGATCATTTCTTCCAGGTATGTAACAAAAAAAAAAAAGAAATGGTCTCAAACTAGCTTCATCATCCACAGTGACATCTAATAAAATATTGTATTGTTACAGTTGGCTTGGCGTCCAAGACCACCATCATTCTTGACTTCGGAGAAGGAAGAAGAGATAGCGAAGAACTTGAAGAAGTACAGCAAGAAGTATGAGCTAGAGGATCAAGACGTGTCATTGCAGTTGTCTGAACAAGACAGAGAGAAGAGGAAGGCATTGAAGGAAGAATGGGAGAAATGGGTGATGAAGTGGAAATCCTTCCATGAAGAGGAGAAACTTGCAAGGCAGAATCTTCGAGACGGAGAAGTTAGTGATGAGGAAGAAGATGAGTATGAAGCTAAAGAAGTTGAGTTTGAGGATGTTATTGATGTCACTGAAGAAATTGTTCTAGACTCAATGTAAGTTTCTCAGTCTCGTTCGGCTCTTTCTTAATCTTCTTTGGATCTTTTAGACGTGAAATGCTTTACTTTTAAATCTTGTTCTCCAAACTTGAAGAGAATTTTTGTTCCTTCGATATTGTTTTTATTATGGACTTCTGTTTCTGTTCTCAACGTGCAATTTTATTGATTAACCATTTTGTCTGGTTCGATTATTCATATCATATTATTATATAATTAATTTAAATCTGTAAAAGCGTTTAAAACCATTGACCAAAATCAGATTTTTTTACTCTTAAACGGTTTTTTTCAATAACATTAATTTGAATAATTAATCTCGAAAAAGGATATAAATAGCAGTATATTATAATTTTATTAGTTCAGGTATATTATAATTTAGAATTTAGTTGTGAAATTTTATAAAAAAACGACAATGTTCTAATAATAACTTAACGCTTGAGAAATATTTTAATTATCCATAATCTTTCTAAAAAACGTTACTAGTTACTACTATGTTTCTTTCAACGGAATACTCAAGAGTCAGAAACTCGGAACGACGCCGAATCCGCCATAGACTCCGACGTCTCCTCCATTATCACCTCTGGAATCAGTTCGCTTAGCAAAACGTCCTTTGATACGCGGCCTCATCTCAGCGTAGGCTTTACGTGATGCATACCGAATCGTCTTCTCGAATTTCCTATTCTTCCTCTTCTCTCTGTACCTCAAAACCCTAGCCTCCCTCTCCGCCGGTGACAACGCCACAGCTGTCGTCGTGTTTGTTATCTCCGCCGTAGCTCCACCTTCAGGCACCAACGCTACATCTACTGATGTTGACGAAACCTAACAACATTTCACAACTCGATCAGATCAAATTTTCCAGATCTAGATCTGACTAATTCCATTTCCATGGCAGCTAAACAAGAAATTGTAGATTGATCAACCACAGAGACAGAGAGAGGATTCGTACAGTTTGGGTTAATTCTTGTGGAAATGATTTGGAAGCGGAGAGATCGAAATTGACGTAAGCTTCGTTGAGAAACATCGATTGATGATGATGATGAGAGCTTTTGTTCTGCACAGGAACGACTCCATCATTACCGGAGCTATTCTCCGACGCCGTCCCTATATGCGGATAATCTAGATCTGAAAACAAATTAGGGATTTCAACTCCTTCCTTAGGGAAAAGCCATGATGCAGCTTCCATGCTGATGTCAGCATCTTTATCGAGGAAATTAACAGAGGAGGCGGATTTAGCCGATCCCGGAGCAGCGTCGTAGAAAGGCGTGATTGGGACGCGCTCGTGGCGGCGGGAGAGTGGATTGGCTGAGTGGATGTCACGGTCGCACGTGACGCAGAGTGCTGCGGCGTCGGCTTTGCACGTGACGTGTGCTGGTGCTTGTTCGCAGACCTCACAGAGCCAGACTCGCTCGTGACGTGAAGCCAGTTTGTTCGCTGTGTGGATCTTTCCGTCGCATTCGTTGCAGAGAAACGCTGCGTCTGCGCGGCAGAATAGAGTCGCCGCCGATGATTTGCAGGAATCGCAAAGTCTCGACGCCATTATTATCTCTTTATCTCTACTGTTTTGTTATTTTTATTTATTTATTAAAGAGAGAGAGAGAGGGGTATAGTAATGATGGAGTCAGCTTTTCTCTGGACTCTTCCTTCTTTGGAAGTGGCGATTGTCCCGGACGCGCTGGGACAGGAGTGGGTCCGGGAGATCTGAGAATATCTAATCGGAAGACGACACGTCACTGAACCTTAGCCGAATAGAGAATGATGAATTCAATTTTGAAAGACATTGCCGAGAAATGGGACTTACTATGTTTTTTCTTTCAAACACCGTATATTAAATTATCATCTTAATAATTTTTTTTAAAAATATTAAGTGAGAATTAATATACTTACATAAAAAAATAAATATATTGATTAATATAATTTTAATGATTCATATTTTTCATATAAAATAAAATACGATAAAAACAATGATAAGATAAATATGTAGAATAATATTGTAAAAGACGAAAACTAATAATTTTTTAGCAAATGGAACATACCGTTGGGATATGCCATTCGAAATGGTGAAAAGGTAACCGATGTGTTATGATCGACATCCTCAAGCTGCAATAATATACGAAATACGAAAGAATTCGTTGTATTTTGAAGATCCAAATTTGCGTTTGAAGTGCCGAAACACTCGATCCCTGAAGAGGGTTTGGTTTTAAATGGCACATGGCGCACTGTGACTCTATTATATTCTAAGTGCGCCATGCGCCTTGGCACACAAGGCGCAGGGCAACATAGATCCGAGTCGCAGTGAGGTGAACATGATCCATTATAAACATAGTTTCCCATTTTCAGCAGAAGCCTCAAACAACTTAGCTGCTCGAAGAGTTAACTCGAGAGCTTTGTGGATATTTTCACCAGAGCTAACCAAGTTTCTTGCTTAGTTCAATAAAAAATGTGTCAGCTCTACATTTTCAGATGATGGTTCTTCATTTCCATATTGTAACTTGGTAGTTCCGACTTTCTTCTTCCTTGTACCACCGACTAACAAATTCGATATGTTTACATTCTTCTTACCAACTTGTTTCTCCATATCCTTGGGCATGACCTCCAAATCCAACTTTGAAGAGTTTGACTTAGTACTACCTGGCCTCACCATGTCAAACTCTTCAGGCTTTGCCACTTCGTCCTCGTTTTCATCATCTTCCAGTATATCTATACCACACATCCCTCCCAAAGCAAGATGTTGTAAATCACAGTCAATCTTAGACTCATCACCATATGATCTAAAGCTCTGCCTTGATGGAGACTGATTAGAACTCTGCAATTCACAGAGATTATTACAGAGCTCTTCTATCGTTGTGTCAAACGCTTGGTCCGCATTAAAATATAATTCATTAACAGACCCTTCTTCCATTATTTCCTTGCAATAAAATGCTACCTGCAGAAGAAACAGAATCTAACATCATCCATGGAGCTAAAAACGGATGGGCAATTTCAGACAAGGCTCTGGGAATTTGGAAAATTTTGTAGATTAAACTGAAAAAATAAATTCTTTAGCAAAGCCCAAAAAAAAAAAAAATCGAAAACATAAATTGAATCGGATTCTCAAATATTAAAGAACGCATTGAAGCCTTATCATAATCTTATTGCAGATATTTCACTACAACACATTATAAAGCCATTGTAAGACAAAGAGGAGGCAATCACAATACCTTTTTCATAGATTATATATAACAAAAAAGAAATCGGAAGGGGACAAAGAGACAAAATCCAAACCTCTTGGGATTGTGTCGGAATCGGAAGGAGAAAAGAAAAGTGAAAAACCTGAGAGAAGGGCCTTTTTAATTGACATCCATGAAGGGATTATAGTGGGTTGCATTTACTCCTTAATTGTCATGTTATAGATGCAAACCAGATACAAACCAGATGAAAACCAAAAGCAAATTAGATATGAGTCGATGAAAAATAAATAAATAAATAAATCGTCGGATCTCGCAGATTAAGGTCGTCGGAGTCACAGATCAAGTTTGTCAGAGTCTCGCAGATCAAGGTCGTCGGAGTCATAGATCAAGGTCGTCGGAGTCGTAGATCAAGGTCGTCGGAGTCATAGATCAAGGTCGTCGGAGTCGTAGATCAAGGTCGTCAGAGTCGCAGATCAAGATCGTCGAATCCACAAAATAGATCCGATGAGGAGTCCGGCGTCACATGTCTTTGTAGCTCTCGCCTCGCGCAATGCCGCCTTAGCCGTGGTTCACCTCGTGGCACACACATCATGGAAGCAGCAACACGCATCATGGAAGCAGCAGCGCCATCACCTCCTGAAGTGCCAACCTTCTCGCCTCGGTGCGCCTTGCGCCATGGCGAGCCTCAGACGTGCTTTTTACAACCAAGAAAGAGGGTAGTAACAAGTAGGATGAGTGAAGACTCTCGCGAGACCCGATCGGGGGTTTGGTTGCCAACGGAGAGGGAGCAAAACTTTGAGCTCCTGATGCCGTTAACGCGATGCATTTTGCATCATACTCAATAATAACAGAAGATACCATGTTTCTCTTCATAATGAAGGAAATTAAAGAAAACAAATCCTTCCTATGTGATTATCTTAGTGAAAGTATTCGATTCCAAAGAAAGAAAGCTAACACTTTAATACTTTCCTTAAGGAGAGAAGTAGACAAAGCTTCCAAGACTGTCACAATTGACGACACTAAAAGCTTACATCAAACTATTAAAATAATTATGGGGCCCGAGAGCTTGCTCGGCTTGAAGGTCGGAGGTCGAGGCCAGAAGGTTACATAGAACGTTCTCTCCGTAGAGGAGGAAGGATGAGAGAAAAGTGATCTCTCAAATAAAAAAGAGGGTTGGAGCAAAAGGATCTTGTCAAAGAGAAGTACACCCTTGATACATAAGTAGAAGGACGACGCAAAAGGAAAATAGAGTAATGATTAAAATCTAAGATAACAATCAGAAATATTTTAGTAAAATTTTTAGGAAATAACAATTCGAAATCAGAAGATGGCATGTGCGGATTTTTGCAGATTTTGCCGGTTGAAAATGTCGATTTGAAAAATCGTAGAAGTTTGCATGTGCGGATTGGCCCAAATAGGGCAGGCCAGCAAGAGAGCTCTGTAATAGCAGATGTGCCTTCAGCTCATAAATCTCAGGTGGGCTCTGTTAACGAAAAGCTTTGGTGCAATCCATAATGCACCATAATGCAATTTTATGGTGGACCACATTTCTATGTCTGGCTTTAAGCTCTTGAAGCTATTTGGGCCACTGACAACCCATAATGCAATTTTAGTGGACCAGTCCCATTTTAACTTTAATCTCTGCAACCTTGTTTGACCTAAAGTCATCAAAATCAAGAAATGAACTTGGTTGTTGACTGCGGGGAAAAAAAGTTTGATCTCGCAGACCGAGAAAGAGATCGAGAGGATAACCATAATCAAACTCCTAACTGGCGAGGCCCCTCTCTTTAAAGAAAGATTCCATCGAGGTTTTAACGTCGTCGAGATTCTAAGTAATGGGTGAAGGTCTACCAGAATCAAGTACGAGAATGACAAAGGAGGCAAGATTAGCTTCAAAAGCGAAGCAGAAAGCATGGATGCACAGAGCTTGTTGCCATCAAGACTGTTCCTTGATAGAATCTTAGAGCCCAACTTCCCAAATAGGGAGAAAGTTCTTCGGGTATCGATGTCCGATCCCAAGAAAGGGTCATCGATTGAAGCTCCGGTGAGACGTCTCTGATATCTCTCCACGAAACCAAATATGATGAGATTTTGAAATTGAAAACATGATAGAGAAGCAGGTGAAAGATCGAAGGGACAATTGAAGAATTCGAACAAAGGCTTTACTAATGATGTCGAAAAATCAAGATTGGTGCATTACGATTGATGCCAAAAAAAAACAAGATTGGTGCATTACGATTGGAGAACTGGAACAAAATTGGTGCATTACAATTGATGTTATTTTCTTGTAAGTCAACGATGGACCTTGCAACAGAAAATCTGGAAGCTCCCAAGGGTAAACTAGAACCAGCGGTGTTCGTGGAGGCGAGATCGGTGGTGATATAAGGTGGTAAGGATCTTCGGTAAAACCCCGAGAAAAAACAAAATCTGACTGAGAAAATGGATAAGTCGCCGGCGTTACACATTGGTAAGGATCTTCGGAAAAATCCCAAGAAAAATCTAGATCAGACAGACTGATGGTACAAGCGAGAGCAATCTTGACTTTGTTGTAGATGAGTCTCACTGGTGACAAAGTCAACCAACTGAAAAAACAAGGTTTCGATGGAGGTAGAGTTCGGTGCAGTGAGGAAGATTCTTTGACCACTAGATATGGTTTACACAAGATCCATGGTGGTCGAGATAGAGAAACAGAGGAAACAAGCATGTTTGGTAAGAGGAAGTATCAATGGACGAGCAAGCTACTAGAGGCACATTTCGATGCCGACGAGCAACCGCTCTACCGGCGTTGGAATTCTTAGTCAAAAACTTCACCTCGATATTGGTGCTTGGGAGCTTTTTTTGTGTTTTTCTGAATCTACTTGTAGTTTCTATTGTTTTCTTCTTCTCTTAAGATTCCCCTAAGGGTAGTTGTTTCGACACCGACAATGTAAAGGTTCATTTTTCCGATTTCTTGTTCTCACATGACTTACAAAAGGAAAATGACAGTTCGTTCTTTTTCTTCTTCTTTTTTTTTGTCGGCAAGGAAATTCACCAATTCTATTTGGGGTGTTTTTTTTGTTTTTAAATTTTGGTGTTAAGATCTATAATTATCTATTTTTATCTTGATTAAGGTGGAGACCGTGCCGATTTTGGAAGAACTTAAGAATGTAATCCTTTAACAATTTTATCATTGTTAAGGAAAACGAAAATTTTTTGGAACACCAAAGAGAGAAAAAAGCTAGAGTCATTTGAGATCAAAACGTAACATGTCTTGATCATATTAATGCGTGAAAGAACAATATAAATTCCCATTTAAAAGTCGATTAGACAGTTTAGTGGCTAAATATTGTTGGTATTATCAACAGATTTATTAGATGAGTTGATTGTTAGCTACTCAGGCTCGGCATGAAAAGTACATCTGGAACTAGTGAGCTTGGCCAACTCTCGTGACCCCAACTTGAACGCTGAACACCCATTGTTCACTATGGAAATTCACCTATCAGGACATCGGCTCCCCGTATTTACTTAGAGCTTCTATATGCAAGGGGGCAATATGTTTTTATCTAACTCCATGTTAACATCAAGACAATTTCAAAGAGCATAGCTTTCGATATAGTATACCGTATACATTCGGTCAAGGGAATGAACATCAGGAGCAGAACCGTTAAAATGTTTATCGATATGATTATGTTTTACATGATACACTCATCAACAAGTGCATGGTTATTGTGACCGTGATAGTAAATATTAAGTTGAACCGCAAAATCCAATGTTACACAAAAAAATAAAATTTCGAAAGTCAAACGAGGTTTTCTAAAATTAACGAAGGATTTAAACTATAAGCTAAACTTGTATAAACATTTTTGATACACATACAAGGAACTTTAGAGATATATTATTGAATTAGAACATTTACTGAATTTAAGAGAGTTATACATATTTTCATGGATTATTGAAAAACAATTATAAACTTTGATAGAGTTATATTTTAAGTGAGCTTTTTTACTTTGTCTATAAATTATCCAAGGTAAAGTTTATACATAATTATTTTTTTTACTATTTTCATGTTTATTTTGTTCTCTAGTTTTTTTTTGTTCATACATAGAGGTGTCCAAATGGGTGGAATGTTCATGGTGTGCACATGTCCAATATATAATGTGCGGTCTATGGACAAATCCATTTATGGAGCAAATCAAAATGGTGTAAGTCCAACTTCGTCAACGGACAAAACGGATTGGACACTGTTAGACAATAGACGGTTTATGGTCCCTAAAAATATAGATCAAAATCGAATTTTTCCAAATTGAAAATCGCAATTTCTGATGATTTCTGTCGGTTTCCGGCAATTTTCAGTGATTTTTGGTGGTTTCCGACAATTTTTGGCCATTCTCGACGATTTCTAATGATTTTTGGATTTTTCGATGATTTCCAACGATTTCCTATGGTTGAATCTTAAGAAAAACTAAAACATAACTAAGCCCTATAGTTGATCCAGGGACAGTCCATTTAGAGCGGTTGTTAATGAGATAAGTCGTTAATGCACACAGTTAATATTTTATCCATAATTAAAATAAAAAACATTAAACAGATCAAAATGGACATAGATAACCTATTTTGACACCTCTATTCATAAATAACTATTTAGATGTATTTAGATGTGTTTGTTGTGTGTTTCGGCTCTTTTGTATTTTATCTTCTAATATATTTACTTACAATAGAATTTACGATTTTTTTCAGGTGTAAGAAACAGAAAATGAAAACTTATGAAATGTTTTATCTAATGTGAATGCCAATTTCCTAATTAAAAATATTATTTTAATTATAGAAATAACTTTAAGAGTATCTTATGAACATGCAATACTTTGATAATTGTATTTTATGAAAAGAAAGTACGAAGAATCATTAAACTAATAACAAGAGATTTTAATATAATGACAAAATGAGATTCTTTTGTTTTTCTTGAATAACACCAAACTTTAATAGAATTTACAAAAATTTTAATTGAATAACAATAGAATCTCTAAAAAAAAAAATCTCCATACAACAGCATAAATTAACAAACCAATAACGCCCACTTAATGTTGTATTTGAACCCAAAAAAAATAAAAACTTAAAAAGATAAATCTTGTCAGGCTGACATAGAAAATATTTTATTTGGGTTAGTAAAATTTGGGCCTGAATTTAGCAAAAGTCTAATTTTGTGTTGCTCCTAAGTTGGGTGGCTCACGAAAGAGGAAGCTGAAACAAGCGACTGTTCTGCTCTGCTTCGCGACGGAGATGAAAACAGAGGATGGAGCTTCGAGACCGAGAATGCAGAATCAGAAACGATACACAGGCACTAGTCTTATCCACCAAAAGAAGGTACAGTTTCGGGTGACCATTGGAAGCGAGCGAGGACGTTCAATTACGGACTAGTGAATCGATGATCTGTGGCCATGGATTTGGGGGTGAGGATGATACAGTCGATCTGTGGCCATGATCGAAAGGAATTTAGATAGCTGGGAAGAGGAAGAACATTGACTGTAGATTGTTTCCATAAGCAAATGTTGCAGTGTGGGATGAACAATTATTTGAAGGTATTTTACAACTCTATGTTCGTCCATTAAACCATACAATATTAGTCTCTAATTGTATATGTGAACTCAGATTTTGATATATGCTTTGCTAATTGATTATTAGAAACTTAATAGAAACTAATTGCTGAGTATTACTTCTTCTAACAAACGTTGTTGGTGGAGTCAAAACTTTAAGCTACTGTTGTTGGTTCTGAATTCTTAGAACTTTCAAAGATTGGTATAGTGTGGCTACACATTTAAATTCAACTTCCCAGAAATTTCAAGAATGTTGGAGCCTACATGCTTTTGTAAGCATCCTAAGTCAATGGAGTCAACGTTTTTTGTCAATATATACAAAGCCTCTTTGTTAATTCTTCCTCCAAATAGCTCTCTAAAAGCTGTTGTTGGTCTTGAATCTTGATCATCATTCCACATTACTGATGGATTCTTCTTTTTTCCTTACGACCTTTTCTAATGGATTCTTCTTGTTGGTCTCGATCCTTACGACCTTTGCTACTGCAGTAGGTCTCTTCACGTTGTTTAGAAAATTTAGATTCCATCAAGAACGGAAAGAAATGGATTCTTCCTCTGTATTTCCTTCACCCTCCTCGACCCATATATGGACACCCGATGTCTTTCCGAGTTTCCATGGGGAAGATGTTCGCATGGACTTTCTCAGTCACATTCAGAAGGAGTTTCGAAGAAAAGGAATCACACCATTCACTGATAATGAGATCAGTAGAGGGGACTCCATCGGTCCTGAACTCATTCGGGCCATTAGAGGATGTAAGATTGCGATCGTGCTTCTGTCCAAGAATTACGCTTCTTCTAAGTGGTGTCTTGATGAATTGGTGGAAATCATGGAGTGCAGGGAAAAATTGGGTCAAATAGTGGTGCCTATTTTTTATAAAGTGGATCCAACTGATATTAAAAAGCAGACCGCAGATTTTGGGAAGGTCTTCAGAAAAACTTGTTCGCGTAAAACAAAGGAGGAAATTGGAAGATGGAAACAAGCTCTGGAGAAAGTGGCCACAATCGCTAGTTACCATTCAAACAACTGGTTCGTCCTTCTGATTTCCACTTGCTCTTAGTCTTTCAAACATATCATATTTTCTTATAAAAGTATATGACTAGTTAGTGAATTTATTGATCTCTACCTTTGTTAGGGATAATGAAGCGTCCATGATAGAAAAAATGTTTCAAACAAGTTGAATAATTCCACGCCGTCAAATGATTTCGAAGACTTAGTTGTGATGGGAGCTCATATGGAGAAGATGGAACAATGGTTATGGCGAGATATGGATGAAGTGAACATGATAGGGATTTGGTGTCCTTCAGGAATTGGTAAGACCACCATTGCCAGATTCCTATTCAACTAACACTCTAACAGTTTCGATTTGAGTGTCTTTATGGAGAATATCAAAGCTTTCATGTATACAAGACCAACTTGTTCCGATGACTACAGTTTGAAGTTGCACTTACATAAGCAGTTATGTCTCAAATAATAGACCAGAAGGATATAGAAATTCCTCACTTAGGAGTTGTGCATGACAGGTTAAAAGACAAGAGAGTGGTTGTCGTACTTGATGACGTGGATCGATCAGTTCAGTTAGATGCCATGGGAAAGGAAACTCGGTGCTTTGGTCGTGGAAGTAGGATTATCATCACCACGCAAGATAGAAGACTTTTGAGGGCTCATGGAATCAGAGATATTCACAAGGTGAATTTTCCAGCAACAGATGTGACTCTTCAAATCTTTTGTATGTATGCTTTTGGTCAAAAGTCTCCTGAAGATGGTTTCGAGGAGCTTTCCTTGAAAGTAACACAAATTTCTAGTAAACTCCCTTTGGGTCTAAGGGTTATGGCTTCTTATTTTTGGGGAATGTCCAAGCAGGAGTGGACAGAGGCACTGCCAAGGTTAAAGACTCACCTTGACTCCGATATCCAAAGCATTTTGAAGTTCAGTTACGATGCCTTAGATGACGAAGATAAAGATTTATTTCTTCATATAGCTTGCTTTGTTAGAGGTTGTCTCATTGATCAGACGTTGGAAGAGACATTTGGAAAGTATTTCTCAAATATGAGGCACAGACTTCGTGTTTTAGCTGAGAGATTTATTATATCTATCGACGAGGGATATGTAAGGATGCGTAATCTGGTAGCACAACTAGTTATAGAAATTGTTAGTAAACAATCCAATCATGAGCCTGGTTACCGTCAACTTTTGGTGGATGCTAGAGATATTTGCGAAGTACTCACTGAAGATACAGTAAGTTTTTAACTTTTGTTCTTCATTGTCTTATTCCTTGTACAAATTGAATTCATTTGACAACTTACCATCTCTATTCTTATTTCTTTGTGTCCTGAATTTTACAGGGTAGTAGAAGTGTTTTAGGCATACGACTTGAACTTTCCGAGATCGAGAAAGAATTAGATATAAATGAGAGAGCTTTCCAAGGGATGCCTAATCTTCAATTCTTAAGAATTTATGGTGCCATTCGTGACAAATACACCTCTACATTATCTCCCCATCGAAAGAAATTGCACTTCCCGGGAGGTCTGAACTATCTACCCAGAAAACTCAAAATACTATATTGGGAAGATTTCCAATTAACAAGTTTGCCCTCTGAGTTTCATACGGAGTTCCTTGTCGATTTATTTATGTCAGGCAGCATGCTCGAGAAATTGTGGGAAGGAATTCATGTAAGTGCTTGTTATTTATTCACTCATCTTGAATTATTAAATTTCAATTTTTATTTCAAATGGATTATTTGTTGTTTGTTCAATCTTTTAACTTCTAAACTTGTAATTTTTTTATTTTTGTACAGCCGCTTAGAAATCTCAGGCTGTTAGATTTGAAATTTTCTAAAAATCTAAAGGAGCTTCCCGATCTCTCAGCAGCTACTAATCTCCAAACATTGGATCTTGAATCTGGCTCAAGTTTGGTGGAGCTCCCCTCTATTGGAAATCCCAAAGGTTTGATTCTCGATGGATGCTCAAGTCTAGTGAAGCTCCCGTCCACTATTGGGAATGCCACTAATCTCGAGTTATTGAATCTTAGAAAGTGCTCAGCTCTGCTGGAGCTCCTCTCCTCTATCAGAAATGCAACTAACCTCATAGAATTGTATCTTAGTGATTACACAAGTCTGAAGGAGCTCCCCTCTTCTATTGGAAACCTTCATAAGTTGCAGACACTGTATTTGCCAGGATGCTCCAAATTAGAGGTTCTTCCCATCAACATCAACTTGGAATCTCTCGATTACCTTGATCTCAGTGGTTGCTCATCGATAAAAAATTTCCCAGAGATCTCAACAAACATTAAATATCTCAAGCTCGTAGGAACTGCCGTAGAAGAAATACCTTCATCAATCAAGTCTTGGTCTCATCTTCAAGGCTTGGTAATGCCATACACTGAAAACCTCGAGAGGTTCCAGCATGCTCTTGACACCATCAATGTGCTGGACATAAGCAATTCAGATATTCAAGAGATTGGGCCATGGATCAAAAACTTCTCTTGGCTTTATCTACTTGGACTCGAGGGATGCAGAAAGCTGGTCTCGCTGCCACAGCTTCCAGATTCCCTATTATTCCTAAATGCTGGAAATTGTGAGTCTCTAGAGAGACTAGATTGCTCCTTTCACAACCCAGAGATTTACCTCAACTTCGGTAACTGCTTCATACTGAATCAAGAAGTGAGAGACCTCATCATCCAAACACCAACTAGTAACATGCGGGCTTACCCTGTGGAGAAGTGCCTGCCTACTTTAGTGAGAAAGCTAATGGAGCCTTCGTAACAGTGAAGTTAAATGAGAGGCCTCTTCATACATTCTTGAGATTCAAGGCTTGCATCTTACTGGTTGATAAGGGTCAGCATTTTGACAGCATACCATTTAGACCTGGTCAGATAGAGATCAAACAGAATGGCTCCGTTGTTACGTGTAGACCAAGCGAGTTTTTTCTAAGTCCTTTGTTAACGGAGCATTTGTACACATTCGAAATTGAAGCAGAGGTGACTTCCAGCGAGCCTGTCTTTGAGTTCAAATTCGACGAAGATAGATGGGAGATAAGAGAATGTGGTCTACTCCAACTCTTGGAAGTCCCTCGTGACAGAGACTGAGCGCTTAGATATGTTTGATTTTGCGAGTCTGATCAAATAACTAAAGGTGACTGAAACCAAAGAATTAGTTGCGCTAGTTTCGCTTAGTTAGTACACTTTCTCAATGGTTTATGATAATAATTTTCTCTATCTCCTTCATGTCCCCCTTCTTCTTTGTCTCTCAACTGGTGCCGTCTGCAGAGGCTTTCTCAGTTACATTCCAAAGGTGTAACCATTTGGATCCATACATGTTTGATTTCTTAACAGACGGATATGGTCATTTAAACAAACATAAACAAAATTGCAAAAGTGAAGCAGAGGAATAGATGAATAACATAAGATCAAAAGTTGAAACGTTTAACTAGTCCAAGTCGGTAAAACACCACTTAAACCCTTATCAGTGTTTTGTCTGGATTCATTTCAATTTCGCGTTAAAAGGTGATATATCCCTTATGGGTCTCAGTCACAAATCCGTGTCGTGTTCTTCTTTCAGAAGGATACCCAAAAAAAAAGAGAAAATATGAATTGAACATGTCATTGATATTAACTCATAAGATGAAGAACTAAGATACGCCATACTAAACAAACCAATAAGTAAATTGATCGAAGATACAGTCTTGAGTGATGATGACCAACTGGTGTATGAAGATTGTTTTAGCCACTTCCTGACTTCAACGTATTACTCAACCTGAAAGATCAAGATGTCAAAAAAAAAGAATAATTTAAGATCAAACGCGCAAAGAAATGAATCGATTTTGTCCATCGGGATTAAAGTTTGCTTTGTAGCACAAAAACTGATGTTGTGATGAAAAAAATGAGCTTACCAGTCCAATCCCTCGAAAAGTCCCTCGCCTTTCACAGCACAAGTTTTGAAGATTGCCCACTGACGACTCTTTATCTTATGCAACTCCAAGGCTTCTGTAACAGCAGCATCATCGA
Source organism: Cardamine chenopodiifolia (assembly GCA_963922655.1). Lineage (NCBI taxonomy): Eukaryota > Viridiplantae > Streptophyta > Magnoliopsida > Brassicales > Brassicaceae > Cardamine > Cardamine chenopodiifolia. Next base: position 17,687,571 of record OZ000470.1, on the reverse strand, counting down.
GTGCACCAGGAAGATCCTGTTTAGTCAATTTAAAGAAACTCACCAAAATTTCCAGATAAACAGTCAAAATTTATCAGAAGAGCGAACATTTAGATACTACTAACCTGCTTGTTTGCAAATATCAGAACCACCGCACCTTTCAATTCCTCTTCCTATACAACAAAGTTGAAAAGAGAGTCAGAGTTAAATGCAGGCAGTGGCAGAGATACAATCAAGTAAGCTTTTCTGCATAATGGAATAGTTTAAGATTAGATCTGAGATCTATGGAGATAGATCTGAGATCTATGGAGATAGATCTGAGATCTATGGAGAGACGTGATCACTTGTTCCTTTCCATCCGGCACTAACCTAGACACTTCAATTTTAGTGTCACCTATTAGAAGGCTATTTGAAAATTGGAGAGTACTTGATAGGAAATTTTACAAGCGTCAATAACAGTTTGTAAACAAGAAAATGAACCAAATATTGTATTTCCATATAGCTATGTTGCAAAAAAGCTTTGCCTCAATTATTTTCGGATACAAGAAGTCCATAGCGAACATAATACAGCAGTATAAGAAGAGGAAGTCTCAGCAGTTGGTTACCTCCAAAATTGCATGAAACTCTTCTTTAGCCACCCCGATTCGATCTGTATCACTCGAGTCAACAACATAGATAACTGCTTGTGTATTCGGGAAATAACATCGCCAGTATGGCCTGCCACAATAACCATTAGAAATTTGGAAGAAAAAAAACAAAAAACAGTATAATCTTGATGGAGCCATTTCTGTTCTTCATTCATGCCTTCACAGTACATGCAACTAAATGAGAAATAAGGTCATTAAGCTACCTGATGCTCGTTTGTCCACCTGTCACAGAAAAGTTCTAGTCAATGTATTGTGTTTCGCCGAACCAATTTACATAATAAAATGTGAAGTGAAAATAGCAATTCATATGTAAGAATCTACTTAACAACATGATTATTGTACAAAAGATTCATTCTTTTTATCAAATCATCACCACATTCAAAAATTTAAGAATTTACATCAGCCTCTTCAAGACAACTCAGAAAACGTAGAACAAGACTGTCGAATATATACCACAACTCATTATCATTATGAGGAATGTATAATCAAGGAAATTACTGATCATGAGTTCGTATAATTTAACCCATAGAACAACAATCAAATTACTTCTACTATCGATTTCGAACTTTTCTACTACCTCAAATTTCAAAGTTAAATTCATTCAAAACACATTGATAGAAAACATACCTAAATCCCAGACTTGAAACTTGATATTATTGTACTCCACTGTCTCCACATTGAATCCAATAGCTGCAGATCAGATCAAAACCATAAAATAACAATAATCAAAATCCAAAATCACATAAACTAGATCCAAAACCTATACAAACAAATCTCGATTAAATTTATACATACTCGGAATCGTGGAGACTACTTCTCCCATCTGAAGCCGATCTGAAAAAAAAATCAAATCGAAAGCACTAGTCATTGATTAGCCAAATCTATTGAACAAAATGTGAAAGATTGAGATAGTGAATTTACAAAGGATTGTAGTTTTTCCAGCATTGTCGAGACCAAGGACGAGGATACGAGCTTCTTTGTTGCCAAACACTGAAGAGAACATTCGTGTGAATAAGATTCCCATCTTCTTCGTCTTCTTCTTCTTCTTCTTTGTTTCGGATCAGATCAAACGATCTAAGAGAGATTCTTCTTCTCCTGTATCATTCGACCTCTGTAATTACAATACCGAGTTAGACGTTTTAGCTATTTTCATAATTCGTTTCTTAGAGGATTTGTGTAGGCCCAAATATGATATCTCTCGGCCCATTATATTTGTAATTTTATATAGTCCATGATTATTGTTCACTTTGTCTTGGTCCATAAACATAATTCATTTTAGGATTTTATCTCTTAAGGCTGTTCTTGAATCGTCTTCTTAGACCACCCAAGCTAAAAACTTTCATATGGATAACTGGATAAGCCAATTATTGGATTTGATTCCGTTTGCCAAAAAGTAATTTTTCAAATGAATCGTGACCATCAATCAAAACTATTCAAAGCCCAATAAATTTTTAGTCCCACTTAGTTCGATCCAAGTGTTGATAATTTCACCTAGGTTTATTGAGCTTTAGTTCAACTGGTCAAGCGAAGTAAAGTTTAGTCCATGTGACCAAATTGAACGACTCGTTAATTTTGATCGTTATTTATTTGCTAAGTCATTCGATTCTATAAAGTTAGGTACTTAGGTTATGCAGCAAAATCACTAATTAAACTAACAAAGCAAGACTCTAAATGGACCAACTAAAAAGCACTTTTTCCTTTTGCAACAATTTCTTTTTATGAGTTTGTTCATTTGCTAGCCGCATGTGGCTACGGTTACGGCTGTGGCATGTGGTCAAATGATGTTTGTTTGTTAGCTGCAAGCGACTGCGACTGTGGTATGCGGCCAAACGATGTTCGTTTATCAGCTGTAAAAGTTTGCGGCCAAACATTATGGGCAGACGCAGCGATTTACGTCAGGAATTTTTGACCGCGGAAGAAATTTGGCAGTATGTCTGGTATTATTGCATTTGATATTGTAGTGATTGCGGCTGCGGCCAATCGGTGTTCGTTTGTCTACCTAATGAGGTTGTAGTTGACGCTGCGACCAGACGCACGACTGTTAAATGAACAAAAATTACAGTATTAAAGCGCAAACCGCATTCGTAGCCACATGCGTAAAGCAAACGAAAATATAACCAAAAAGACTTAAGAAGCAAATGAAAAAGAGATAAAAAAAGAATTTGTGCTCTTTTTAACTAAAAAAAATGATAGTATACGTTATCTTTTTTCTAATCATTTTCTCAACATAAAATGCAAATATGATATCTATGCGTGGTTATATTTAACAATAAAAAATTATAATAAAAGCACAAACAACTCACTGAAAAAATGTATTTAGAAAGAATAAAAACACACCCTAATTTACATAGCAAGTATAAATCATAGAAATAAATACAAAATAATACAATAAGAAAACAACCAAAGCCTAATGCTTAACAGTTCAGTGAGGTTGATAGAAATTACACTAGAAGCTACAACAATCAGAATATCATAAATTCTTCTTGTTTGTTAGTACTACATTTTTTCGCTCTGTTTTATTAAAAGTTTAAATTAACTGTATGTATGTTTATGCGGCACAAAGTTTAAGATGGTTATGATGTTGAGAAAATAAATGCAATTAAAAAAATTAAAGAAGGATTGCTTTGGAACTTTCTTGCGGGAGACGCGGCTGCTCGGCGCCTCTTAAGACAGCTCAGCAATGTCAAATAAGTCAAAACAGAATCATTGTCTTTTGCTTTACAAAAATAACTCTATTTATGACACGTGTCCCATTGCCTTATGCAGCTCTTAGGTACAGAGAACAAAAAGCCAATTATAGAATTCATTTGTTGCTTACTAATGGACGATAAAATATTAAATTATAATTTTCGCACCTTTGATCAGTGGACGATAGCCTGCGGGTTAAATCAGTGGAATATTAAATTATATTTTTCGCACCTTAGTTTTAATTCACGTATTTATGTAAATAGAACTATCTACAATAAGAGTATTATGGATCTATATCTGTAACATTCCAGGTTTTATTATCTGTTTTCGAATTCGAGTAGATATTTGGATATTTGATAAAAATAATAATTTATTAGATATGGATATCTACGGATATTCAAATTGAATTTTTTAGTATTTGGATTTAGATCCGTCATTCCAAATACGGATCTGGATATCCAAATATATGATAACATGTATATTCCAAAAAAGTTTATGATTTACTTTTTCTTTTTAATTCACTAATTGATCGAAGATTATAAGTTCAAAAAAGCCATAGTTATACCCAAAACAATAAGTACGTTGTCAACAAGTTTAATCAAAGATAATGCAAACATAAGTTTTAAGTTTTAAACGTTTGTGTTGACTTCACTTCAAAATCTTTTGAGAAGTGAGAACTGAGAAGATAAGAAAATTTGGTCTTGATTGGATAACATCAAATTAAAAACAAATCTTTTAACGAACAAAATGATCATTAAATTAAAAGTATTTTAGAAAATCAGATAGTTTTGATATTTTTATTTGTCAAATGGATAGTTTTTGTTCGAGAGATGTTTTTATTTAAGAAATTGATAGTTTATAAGATAGTTTTTGAGAAAACTTATTTGACAAATGACACTGAACGTTTTATGTCTCTTAGAGAAATAAAAAAAAAAAAGAGAAAAGATATGAGAGAATGAGGGAGACTTTTGGATGGATCCCATCTCTTAGAGAGATATGGTGCTCTTAGAGCAAGGAAAGAGAACATAAGAAAATTTGTGTGGATTTCACTTCAAAATCTTTCTGTATTAATAGCATGAGAAGTGAGAACTGAGAACATAAGAAAATTTGGTTTTGTTGATTGGATATCATCACATTAAAAGCAAATCCTTTAACGAATAAAATGATCATTAATTTAAGAGTATTTTAGAAAATTAGATAGTTTTGATGTTTTTATTTGCCAAATAAATAGTTTTGTCTTAGAAATATTTTTATTTGGAAAATTAGTAATTTATAAGGTAGTTTTTGGGTAAAATTATTTGACAAATGACACAAACTATTTATGTCTCTTAGAGAAATAGAGGAAGAGAAAAAATAGAAGAAAAGGAAAAAGGGTTTTGAGTAGGCTTTGTCTCTTAGAGAGATAGGGTGGTATTAGAGCAAGGAAAGAGGAGGGTAGTAGGCCTATACATAGAAGAGACACAATCATAACAAGTAGACGAATATCTTTGGGAAAAAAATGTCGAGAATATATACACGTAAACAAAGGGTGAATAATGCATTAAATTCATATACTAGTATATATATATATATATATAATATAACTGTGTGTGGGAATAATCAAGTTTCCATTGAAACATTGCGAGCTTTGACTTGATCACTTGTGTTTGTGATACTATATGATTAATTGTACAATGAAAAGAAAATTTCCCTGTCTACTTGCAAACATTCATTAATCAAAACTCAAAATTTTATCTCAGTAAAATTTACATTCCCAGGAAAACACGAAGGAAAATTTCCCAAGAAAAATTGCCCAACAAAAGAAGAACCTAAAAAAAAGGTAACCAAAAAAAACAAAAAAAAAAACCTGAGAGAGAAAATAAAACAAAAAGCTCACTGACTCGTTGTTTCCACATTTCCCTTTGCTTTCTCTCGCTCTCCCATTTTCTCTTCCCCAGCACAACCACCATCCTCTTCCGAAATTACCATTTTACCCTCGTAACCACAAACACACTTGCTCGCCGCAGGCGTCGCCAGATATCTCGGCAAATCATCTCCAGCCATTATGACAAGGATCTTCTCCTCGTACACCGTGTTTTCCGCCTTCACACCGGACCGACTCTCTTTCTCTTCGTCAACTCTTCCGCCGTTTCCTTCGCCGGAGTCATCACCGGAGGTAGACAAGCGCCAGTAGGAACATACGAGGATGAGTAAAGCGAAGGCTATGAGACCTAACATCGCGGCAAGACCACCAAAAAGGTACGGCACCGGCGAGTGCCATGGCGATTGCGGTGGTCGGTGATCCGCGAATGATTCTGCTGACGTGGCATGTCTCGCTACATCTAAAGATGTTGGTTTAATGCTCATAGACCTCATTTTCTATGTTTCTTCTGTTTCTCTCAGATTTTTTTTTCTCACTTTAAACGAAGAGAAATAAGAAAGCTGGAGAATGAATGAAACAATGGGTGCGATGAGGTGTTATATTTATAGCTAGGAAGTACCTGGGGAAAAAGATAGCAAGTCACTCCGAATATTTAATTAATTTTGTAAATTAAAGCCTTTTTTTTCAATTTTGTCCGAAGTGGTTCATTACTTTTAGTTTTGCCGCATATATGCATCATTGAATGCAATGATGCTTACGCTGGTGTAAACACATATGTTAAGTACTGGTGTGGTAAGTTAGTTCTGCGTTTCCGGTGTACCGTCTCTTTTCAGATCACCATTCCGGCAATTCTCCGAATTATGACCCGTCCTTTTTCTGTAACCGTGTATTCCGACAGACCCAATGGCCAAAGCCCATTTGGGATGGTTAATAAAATTTAATTATTAAAAAAAAAACACATATATCTATAGAGGCAGTTTCAGATTTGACAGAAGGCTTTTTTTAATAAACCTAATATCAAGGAAGCCATTGCTCAAGCATGGAAGGTACCTACCTATCCATAGAAGAGGTTTTTCAGTGGCAGAAAGGCTTAGGAGTTGTAGGAAAGCTTTCAATTCAATGGAAAAAGGAGAATACCACAAACTCTCTCACTCGGATTAATGATTAAAATGGTTCTGGAAGCAGAACAATCATCTAATAGACCTGATTGGAGACAAAAACCTATGAAGAAAAATATATCTCTAGCTTATAGAGAAGAGAAAGAGTATTGGAGACAAAAGTCGAAGGAAAAGTGGCTAAATGCAGGAGATAAGAACTCAAAGTTTTTTCATGCCTCAGTTAAAGCAGCAAGAGGAAAGAAGAGACCGGAGAAGCTGATAGATTTGAATGGTAATCTACAGAAATCTGAAGCTTCGAAAGGGCATGTGGCAAAAACCTATTTCAAAGATTTATTTACATCATCAAATCCGAATGTTTATTCCTAGAGTGCATCAAGGGATGAATGAGGAACTGATTAGGATGGTATGAAAAAAAGAAGTTAAAAAAGCAGTTTTTGCCATAAAAGCTTCTAGTGCTCCAGGGGCTGATGGATTCACAGGGTTTTTTCATCCAGAAATTTGGAAGATTATAGGTGAACAAGTAATTACAGAGGTCAAGGATTTTTCCTCTTCAGGGTCCTTCCCATGTGAATGGAACTACACACACATGTCTGTTGCCTAAAATGGTTAACCCATCAAGGATGATTGATCTCAGGCCAATAAGTTTATGCTCAATCCTCTACAAAACCATATCTAAGATTATGGTAAGAAGACTCCAGCTCTTTTTAGCCAAGATTGTATCTTATAATTAGTCAGCCTTTGTAGCAGATAGATTGATATCTGATAATATATTGATTTCTCATGAATTGGTACATTCATTGCAGACTTATCCTACCATTTCTAAGGAATTCATGGCAGTCAAATCTGATATGTCGAAGGCGTATAATATGGTGGAATGGAGTTACCTCAGAGTTCTTCTTATGGCTCTAGGCTTTCATCCGATATGGATAGCTTGGATTATATGCCGTGTAACGACTGTCACTTTCTGCCATTTGGATTGTTTGCATCGGGGAGAGGCCTTTGGCAGGGAGACCCTTTGTCACATTTTCTATTTGTTTTGTGTTTGGAACGACTAACACACCTAATGAACAGAGCAAAAAGAGATTCATTGCTGAATGGGATAAGCTTCGGTCCTAATGGACCGGTTGTGCATCATTTGCTATTTGCAGATGATAGTATGTTCATTTTCAAGACGGATTCATGCCAATGTGAGGTTTTAAAAAGGATTTTGAAGGTTCATGGATAGACAACTAGTCAAATTGTTAACCTGAATGCTTTGCAAACATTACTTGGTATACTTACAGAAGGAGGTGATGGTACCTACTTAAGATTACATGAATGCTTTAGTGGGTCCAAGATTTAGCTTCTAGATTACATTAAGAATATACTCAAAAATAGATTATCAGGGTGGTTTGATCGGTCCCTATCATTAGGAGGGAAGGAGATTCTCATAAAAGATGTGGCAATGGCCATGCCAGTTTATGCTATGAGTTGTTTTAAGCTGACCAAGACATCAATATCGAATCTCACTAGTGCAATGTGTGACTTCTGGTGGAATGCGGTGGAAGATAAGAAAAATACAATTGTGTGAGCTGAGAAAAGATATGTTTGTCTAAGGAAAATGGTGGGCTTAGATTCAGAGACCTACAATGTTCCAATCAAGCTTTGATAGAAAAACAAGCATGTAGACTTATTCAAGAACCTGATTGTATTTTTGCTCATCTGGTAAGAAGTATATATTATTCTAAAGGATAATTTATAGATGCAGAGATGGGATCTAGGCCTTCTTATGGATGGAAGAGCATTCTTTTTGGCAAGGAGCTGTTGACACATGAGATATCAGAACATATTGGGAATGGTGAAACATTTTTAGTCTGGACTGATCCATGGATATATGACAATGGATGGAGATCACCATATAGAAATCATTCTTCAATTGATGTGAATTTGTGTGTGAAGGAAACAAATATCTCTAAATTCAATTATGTAATCCAAAAAATTAATTTTTAATCTATAATTATTTTCAATATCTCATAAATAAAAGATCCTAATTTATTTATTTATCTCTGTCTAACATGAGTCACCACACATTACCTTTTGCCATTCTTCACTTCACAGACAAGAGACAACACAAAACTTTTGCAACTTATACTTGATTAGGATCTATAGGTAAAATCAATGATGCTTTTTCTATTTGTATTTGTTACTTAATTAAGATTTATAAAAACTTGTCTGATTTTTCTGTTTGTGTTTCGTATTCAATGATGTTTTTCAGTTTATCTTTCTTATTACTTGTCTGATTTTGTCTCAAGTTTTATGATATTTTCTCTGTTTTGTGGATCACTGATCAAGTTCTCACGACACCATGTCTGAGCAGATTCCGAGCCAAGAAACAACAAATGAAACTTATCCGAAAAGAAAATATGGTACTCCAGATACTAACAACATAAATAATTAGAGGTGTAATTTTTGTGCTAAAAACGAGTGAAGGAATTAGTCGTCACAAAAAACACTTGGTTGGAGGCTTTAGGAATGCGAGTAAATGCCCAACTTTTCTGGAGCATGTTAGGGAAGAAATAAGATCATTTATGATGAAAAAACAAAACTTAAAAATTCTACTCAAATGATGCCACCACCTCAAGAATTTGATGATTATGATGATGGAGAAGAGATGGATTGTGAGCCAAATAACAAATGTCATCCTCCTAAGCCTAAAAAGCCACGACACAAAGGTCCACTTAACTGGTTTGTAACTTCTGCATCTCTAGATTTATTGAATGCTGGAAAAGAAAGGAAATGAATTTCTGGAGTTTGTGATAAAGAGCTAAAGGAGAAGACTTGTAGAGGTATTGCTAGGTTTTTCTATGATACTGGTATTACATTCAATGTAGTTACTTATGAAAGTTTTGGAGAGATGCTTGAATTAGTTGGACAATATGGTCCATGATTAAAGCCACCAACCATGCATGAGCTAAGAGTTCCTTTACTTAAGAAATAAGTAGATGACACTCATAGCCAAATAGTGGAGCACAAGAAAGAATCGGCATCTAAAGGTTGTTCAGTCATGTCATGGATGGCGTGATTCAGTTGTTCAAAAAGATTTAGTTAACTTCCTTGTTAACTCTCCAAAAAGATCTGTTTTCATCAAATATATGGATGTATCTGAAGTCTTGAAAGATGCCACAATGTTATTTCAATTGCTTGATAAAATGGTTGAGGAAGTTGGAGAAGAAAATATCGTCTAAGTGGTCACGGACAATGCATCCAACTATGTTAAAGCCGGTAAAAAATATAATTCATCTATTTAAGTTTTAATATTTATTGAATTTATTTTATTTATTAAATCTATTTTTTGTTGGTTAATATAAATTTCAGAAAAACTACTAGAAGCGAAAAAACCAAATCTTTATTGGACTCCATGTGCGGTGCATTGCATTGATCTAATGTTGGAAGACATTGGAAAATATCAAATGTAAAGAATGCACTACAAAAATGTATATTCATGAATGGCTACATTTATAGTCATATTCCTCTTGAAAATTTGATGAGAAAGTTCACAAATCAAAGGAATTTGCTTAGATTGACGATTACAAGAATCGCAACATCTTTCATCACCCTTGCACAGTTTCACAAGCACAAGGAAAAGCTGAGGAAGATGGTTCATTCTGAAGAATGAAATAATTCCAAGTGACCAAAAGAAGAAGGAGGAAATAAAGTTAGAACATTTATTTTGTAAGAAAGCTTTTGGAAAAATATTTTATACGCTCTGAAGTTGACATGCTCTCTTGTACAAGTTCTTCGAATGGTTGATGAAGAGAAAAAACCTCCTATGGAATATATATATATAAGCAACCATGGATCAGGCTAAGGAGACAATTATGAAGTCTTTCAGTCTGAGAGAAAAAAATTACAAAATGGCATTTGAGATCATTGACAAAAGATGGGAGTGTCAACTTCATCGGCCTTTGCATGCAGCGGCTACTTTTTAAATACAGAAATCTAATATGGATATTATGATGATGTAGATTATGAGGAAGTTTTGCGAGGTTTATATGACTACATTGGAAGGTTGGTTCTGGAAATTGAGACTCAAGCCAAGATACTATTTAAATTGGATGCATTTAAAAAAGTCTCTTTGATCATTATATGGTAAAAAGGCAAAGAACTATAAAATTACCAGGTACTAACTCTCAAGTCCGACATATTCATGTTGATATTAAATAAAAACTAATGATTATTTCATTTTAATGGCGGAATGGTAGTCTTCTTATGGATCTTCAACTCCAAACCTCAAGAAATTTGCCATAAAAGTTCTTAGCCTCACTTGTAGTGCTACGGTTGTGAGAGGAATTGAGGTGTTTTTCAACTTGTAAGTAACCTTAATTCTATTAATTACTTTAATTACATTATTCATAAAATTTTATACAGCTTATAATCTTTTTCTAATAGCTTCACACCAAAAGTAGGAATATATTGACCCAAAGTCGATTAAACGACATGGTATTTGTGAAATACAATTGTGCTCTTCAACGTCGATACAAGAGAAAAACACTATTGATCCTATTCTATTGGATGAGATTGATGAAAACAATGGTGGCTAACTGGGTGAATAGATGGAAACTTATATGATAATAAAAATGCAAATCTTGTGTTTGCAAATAATGATTTTGACATGGAATGTAGTTAGCAAAACCGCAGGAGCTAATGATCCTTATTATGTAACTAGATCTGCAGTTACTTCAAGTATAGTTGAAAGAGGATAAGGTATTACTAGTGGTTCAAAAGGATTTCGCCAGCCACCTTCTAGTGGTAGGACTTTGGTTGATGATGATGATTAAGAGATAGAAAATGATTTTGGTGGAGGAGAAGTATTTGAGGATACTATTTTGGATAACGATGATTATGGGTATGATGATACTAGCATTTAGATTGTTAATGGTTTAAGAACTATTATGTTTACTTTTATTTCTAATTTTTATGATGTAGATTCAATTGTTTTATGGTATTTTATTCTAAATTTCTAAGGTTTTATTAGTTTAAGAAGGAAACATATCTTCTATTTTTTTCTTAAATCGATGCGCCTCTTGTCAAAGTGGCGATGTGCCGCTTGCACCATAGCGCATGGATCATTCAGAGAACATTGGTGCCACGCTGTGCTTTGTGCCATTTAAAACCCAACTTCCCTATGGACAGGGGAAAGTATGCGCTCTCACCATTTCAACCAAGTCATACTTGCGATTGAATCAACATATTTAGTGGGCGTTGTCAATAACCAAAGGCATGGCCTTCTTTTTCTTACCATCGGTTGGAACTTATGTTTCCCTTGTAGCATGTACAAGCATGGAAATTTGTTCTAGAAAATCAAGAATCAAACAGAGGAGCCTCTCTCATAACTCAAAGTGTAGTGCTTTACTTGCATTTGCAGTCTTATGTAGTTGTTGGTCATCCATTTTGGGTAGAAGAGCTCTTTGAGTATGAGAGATCTTTGGCCTATGTTTAACTGAGGTAGTTAGAGTACTAACTTTTGGCTATTGTTAAGCCTGTCTTTTGGATGATGGGTGTGTTCCTTTTTGTAAACACCAATAATTTCAGCTTGTGCTATTGGCAAAGCTTTCTATGTAACTGTGGTTTATTCAATATATACTAAGATGACAAAAGAATAAGAAGGTGATTCGTTTATTAAAAAGATAACGAACATTAAAAAGACAAAAAAAGACGAATACTAAAAAATTAAAAATATAGGCGAACCAAGTGTCGTTAACTCGACTGGAAAATTATTTTAGATAAAGATTAAAGGTCACATGATCGAGGAACATTTTGGACGAAACTAATATTACAAGCTGTGGTTTCGAGCATGGGAGATTACATGTTTTAGCCCTAGGAGATTACGGGTTTCGGCGCATAACCTCCTGACAATATATATATATATATATATATATATATAGGCGAACATTAACTACACCAACATTATGTTCGGTTAAAATTTTTCACCAATCTTGATCATATACGATATAGTTTGGACAATACTACAACCAAAAAGAAAAATGGACATTAACAAACAAAAACCATTATAGGTTTTTTTTTGATAAAGGATATTCTGTTGATTGCAATGAGGTGGTTACAAGATGATAACATACAAAATAAGAAGAACTTAACTAACAAGATAACATATATCGCCTACTTAAGATTACTTAAGATAACATATATCGCCCACATTTCTCATGCTAGCAACGCAGAAATAAGCCTAATAGAAGCTAGCATACCGAGGGCAGGAACCTTAAAAATGTGAGACCAAGGGCCACAAGAAGAAGAGGAGGCTGGAGTTACTCCACAAGCTTGAAAATAGAGAGCAAACATGAGGCTGTTGTCAAGATGAAAGCATCCCCAAACCACAACCCAGACCCATCAGATTTAAAGGAGGCTACTTTTTGGCATTAAACTGACTAGAGCAGGGAGGAGAAAAATCTGTAGCCGACATCAAACTAGACTTGTCTTCAGACTGAGGAGGTTGGAGAAAAGAAGAGAAGCCCCACCGAGTGAAGCCAAAACGGCCAAGATGACAACAACCATTTGTAGACTCCGGCATATGGAAAGAGGATAAGGAAGAAAACATCCAATCAAAGCTAACAAACACGACCCACAAGCAATACTCCACAAACAATAGAGCCAGAACCAGAACCTAATGAGACTAAATCCGGAGGAACTTAAACAGAGGAATAAACTTTAACTAATCACGGAGAGGAGGCGCCGAAGAGCAGGAGCAAATTTGTAGCAATCAAACTTGGCCCTAGTACTCTAAAGCAGGAATCACCAACAGGGAAGATGGAAGAGGAAAAAGCATATCGTCAAACCTGAAAGCTGTCCTCTAGCTAAGCAGATCAAAGTCTAAGCAGAAACCACAACCATCTTGAGCCCTTTAATCGAGTAGACCTTTAGTAGAAACTCACCAGAGACGGTGGCGAAGAGAAAAACCTCGAGACTTCATAAGCGAAGCTCGAAACCGGACCTAACCCCATCAAAGACACCATCCTCCAGAATCTTGGTAGGAGAAAGGCCGGAGAGAACCACGAACCCAGAGAAACGAGGAGCCGAAATCCACTGAGCCTCCAAGCGAATCATGAGAGATGCTAAATCCTGATCTAGAGCCACCGCTTTTGCAATCGCCGTGAGAAGTAGCCGAAAGAGGAACTAGAGACAATGAGGGTCCCTTGTACCGTTACAGTTCGGTTTAAAATCTTTGCACCATCAAAAGACTCAAAACCTAACGGTTGTTAGTAAAAAACTTTGAACGGTAATTGTTTTTTTTTGATAACTTTGAAATTCGGGCCTAAACCTAATTTCCGTGGGTCCGGAATTAGTCTTTAGTTTATTTCATTCGATAATACCTCTTCTTCCAAGTGGATTCGAACTCATAATCTCCTTGTCCATAGTCTAATCTCTAAACGGTAACTTTATACCAAAAACAATAAAACAAGGATAAAAACTATAGATAACTACACTAATATAATTGATGAACCTGCAGCCATATGAACTCTGACATCAAAATAACTACACAAGCTAAAAAAATCAGTTCACAACCAAACTACTAGAATTTAGCATTCAACATAAAACTTGTGCGCTATAAACAAACCGTAAAATGACATCTTAAGCCGAAAGAAAGCAAAAAGTATAACCTTACAAGTCAGGGTTTTCGAAGTAGTGTTTTCACGATTTCAAACAGTTTAACCTTCAATCGGTTTATCATTCTCTCTTTTTGTTTGCAGAGTCCTAAATAGTTTCTATTTCGAAGGATTTTTGAGTTGTGTTTGCAAGGTCATCATCAAATTATTTATTAATATTTCGACACATCATTTAACTTGTTGGAGTAGTTGGAGTACGGTCGCTTATTTACACATAATGCAAATCAGACATCCCCCATAGGAGTAGACTATCATCAACATAATGTAGTAAAAAATTTACCTAATTTGTAAAAAATAAAAATTAACTGCCTTTGAACTAATTTTACTTAGAAAAGTGTATCATTCGTCCAAAAAAAAAGTGTATCATTTTAAAATATTTTATTTTTTCTTATATTATAATAAGGAGTCAAACAACTTCGTTCTTTTAGATACAATCTTTAAATAAAGAGTTAATTTGTCAATTGAACAGTTTTTAGAAACTTATTTGTAAACCGGATAGTTCACTATTTATAATTGGCTAAATAGACAGTTTTACTTTTGTGACACTATTTACAAGACTCCTAATCTCATCATATTTACAATTTATGTTATTAACAATTCTAATAATAAATTAAATATTTTTCTCTCTCTTTTTTGTATTTTACGAGATATGCCATCAATTGAAAAACCAAATATTTTTTCTCTTTCGTATCTCATTTTCTTGTTAATACTTTCTTCTTTCTCCCTAATTTTTATCTTGATTTGATCACACACATTGCATCCAAATATTTTTCACGGCAAGTTTATACATTTTCATTTGTTGTTTCAAATCTAAAAAATTCAATTTTGTCTTACTTCAACGTAAAATCAATTGGATTTAAAAATATGACACCCATATTTGTGTAAATATATAGACATTAGTGCATACTCATGGATGTACATACGTTAGTATATACTCATGGGTATACACATTAATGTACACTCACGGAGTATACGGAAAGTATGAGTGTAAAGAATGTGTTATACACTTAGAAATGTACGAGCCACTAATAGACGTATAAACTGTAATGTGTACATATAGAATGATAATGTACAAAGTAACGTACAGTTAGAGTAGTGTACGAGACAGAGTGTGTACACAAAAATATACGAGATATAATGTGTACACCAAAATGTATAAGACATAGTGTACATACCAAAGTGTACAAGAGATTGTTGAGTCTTTTGTTTCTGCATAAATTTAGGCTTAAGAGACTTTGGTCTCATTAGTTTGAATCGGTCAGATCTGTTAGCGAGTCTTTAGCTTTTTAGTTGAGTTAGTGGAGTTAGTGTCCTGAAATTTCGTTTGTGATCGTTTGTTATTTGCTTCAGTTATGTATTGCTATAAAAGGCATTGGAAGATGATGAATAAGAACAGATCATTCAGTGCAATTGTGTTTCTCTGATTTTTACAATTACAATTGGTATCAGAGCAAACATAAATCAAAGTGATCGAAGAGAGAAAAGAGAGAAAAGAAAGAGAAGATGGGTGACGACAACAAACTTACCAAAAATCCACATTTTGATGGTCATTACGATCATTGGAGTGAATTGATGGAAAATCTCTTGCGTGCAAAGGGATTGTGGAATCTGGTCGAGAAGGGTTATGTTGAAGCAGCTGAAGGAGCCGAGATGACTGCAGCGCAGCAGAAACAACTTGAAGAACTGAAGATGAAAGATCACCAAGTGAAACACTACCTGTTTCAAGCCATTGATCGGGTGGTATTTGAGCAGATCTTGGATCGGAAAACATCTAAGATCATCTGGGATTCAATGAAAAAAAAGTTTGGAGGCAATGAAAGAGTGAAGAGATCTCTTCTACAAACCTTAAGAAGAGATTTCGAAATTCTTTCCATGAAGACTGATGAAACCATTGATGATTATTTTTGAAGAGTGATGATGATTTCAAACAAGATGAGGAGCAATGGTGAAGATATGCAGGACTCGAAGATCGTTGAGAAGATCCTTCGAACTTTGACCGACAAATTCACTTATGTGGTGGTGTCTATTGAAGAGTCCAAAGACACAAGTAGCATGACCATTGACGAATTACAAAGCTCATTGTCTGTACATGAGAAGAAGTTTAAGAAAAATTATGAAGAAGAAGATCAAGCACTCAATGTTAGGGGAAGAGACAGAGGATTTTTCAGAGGACGAGGTCGGGGCAGGGGACGCTCATTCAACAAGGCAGTTGTTGAGTGTTATCGATGCCACAATCTGGGACATTTTTAGTATGAATGTCCAAATGGAGACAATGGAGCTCATTACGCTGAACTTGAAGAAAAGGCTGAAGTTCTGCTCATGGCATACGTGGAGCTTCAAGGAACAAAAAGAGGTGATGTTTGGTTTGTAGACTCTGGATGTTCGAACCACATGTGTGGAGATCTCAGCATGTTTTCCAATATTGACACGACATTCACTCATAATGTCAAACTTGGGAACAATCACAAACTGGAGGTTAGTGGAAAAGGTGTGGTAAAAATAATTCTCAAAGGAATAAGCTATGTGTTGAATGATGTTTACCATGTGCCGGAGCTGAAAAAAAATCTACTAAGTGTTGGACAACTACAAGAAAAAGGATTAGATGTGTTGTTCAAAGGAGGAGACCAGAAGACCTGCAGCATATATCATCCCATCAAAGAAAAAATCGCAGAATCAATCATGAGTGCAAACCGAATGTTCATCTTACATAGCGAGACAAGCGAGATAACAAAGGAAGAAAAATGTCTTCAAATTGATAGCTCTAACAAAGCAGAGTTATGGCATCATCGATATGGACATCTCAGCCACAACGGTCTCACTACTCTTCAGAAAAAGGAAATGGTCACCGGCTTACCAGACCTTGATCACAAGGAGGTTAAATGCGAAGTTTGTATCAAAGGCAAACAACATCGAGTGCCATTTCCGAGACAAAGCAAGTGGAGATCAACTGAGAAGCTGCACTGATTTGTGTGGACCGATCAATCCACCATCAAATGGCCAGAAGAGGTATCTAATAAGTTTCCTTGATGATTTTTCACGAAAAACTTGGATTTATTTTGCGCTAGAAAAATCAGAGGCTTTTCACCAATTCAAGTTATTTAAAGCCTTTGTGGAGAAGCAAACATGATGCTTTATTAAATGTCTGAGAACAGACCGAGGGGGAAAGTACAATTCCATCGAGTTCAATGAATTCTGTAAGGAGCATGGAATTAAGCGACAGTTGACCACCGCATACTCTCCACAGCAAAATGGCGTTGCTGAACGCAAAAACAGAACCATCATAAATATGGTAAGAGCAGTTTTGTTAGAAAAGGAGATACCGAAAAGTTTCTGACCAGATGCAGTACAATGGGTAAGTCATGTTCTAAATCGATCTCCTACAATGATCGTGAAAGACATGACCCCAGAAGAAACATGGAGTGGGAAAAAACCATATGTCGAATATTTCAGAATTTTTGGGTGCATTGGGCATGTTCACATTCCGGATGTGAAAAGAACCAAGCTCGATGACAAGAGTGTGAAGTGTGTTTTGATTGGTTACAACAGCGAGTCAAAAGCCTTTAAGATGTTTGATCCGATAGAGAAGAAGATTCATGTTAGTCGGGACGTAATATTCGAAGAAGAGAAGAAATGGAATTGGGATGACAGTTACTCGGCTGAACAAAACATGGAGCCGGAGTATGAAGATGAGTTTGATGAAAATGAAAACGAAGAAGAAGAGATGGAAACAGTAGCAGAAGAAGATGGAGGTCGTAATGGAGAACAGTCCCAAACAGAAACCAGAGAACAGTCCCAAACAGAAGCCACACCATCAAACGTTGGCAGAGTAAGAAGACCACCAATTTGGGCTGCTGACTACACAAGTGGAGAAGAGCTGTCTGATGCAGAAGAAGAGGCAAACATGGCGAGAATAGAGTCTGAAAACTTGTCATTCATGGTTATATCAGATCCGACAAGTTTCCAAGAAGCTGCAAGACACTCAAAATGGAAGGAAGCAATGGATACAGAAATAGAATCAATAGAGAAAAATGGAACTTGGTCCTTGGTGGAGCTTCCAGAGGGAGTTAAAGCAATTCGTGTGAAGTGGATTTATAAAACCAAGTTTAACGAGCTGGGAGAGGTTGATAAATTCAAAGCTAGGCTCGTGGTGAAAGGCTATGCCCAAGAGTATGGGATTGATTATACAGAAGTCTTTGCGCCAGTAGCTAGGATGGACACAGTGAGGATGATCATTGCTTTGGCAGCTCAACGAGGTTGGGGAATTTATCAGATGGATGTGAAGTCAGCCTTTTTACATGGTGAGTTAAAGGAAGATGTGTTTGTGGAACAACCTCAAGGCTACGAGGTAACTAGGAAGGAACATCTGGTATACAAGCTACACAAAGCTTTATATGGACTTAAACAAGCTCCGAGAGCTTGGTTCAGTCGTATTGAAGCCCATTTTAGTAAAGAAGGTTTCAAAAGCAGCTCCAATGAACATACCCTGTTTATCAAGCGTAAAAGAGGTAAAATTCTAATCGTTAGCATTTATGTTGATGATTTATTGTTCACCGGTGATGATGATGAGTTACTAGAAGAGTTCAAGCTTTCAATGAAGAAAGAGTTTGATATGACGGATCTGGGGAGAATGAGATATTTCCTTGGTATAGAAGTGGTGCAGAAGGACGATGGTATTTTTATATGTCAAAGGAAATATGCAGCTGAAGTAATCGAGAGGTTTGATATGCAGCATTTTAATCCAGTTGACAATCCAATAATTCCTGGACAAAAAATTGGTCGAGATGAAGCAGGTGTGAAGATTGATTCAACTCTATACAAACAGATGGTGGGAAGCTTGATGTATTTGACAGCCACTCGTCCGGACTTAATGTTTGTAGTAAGCCTGATCAGTCGATTCATGGCTAATCCAACTCAGCTGCATCTTGCTACGGTGAAGAGAATCATGCGATATCTAAGAGGAACTTTGGAGTATGGCATCTGGTACAAGAAAGAAGAACGAACAGGTCTCATTGGCTACACTGATAGCGATTATGCAGGAGATATAGATGACAGCAAAAGCACTTCAGGCTATGTGTTTTTTATGAGTGGAGGAGCTGTTGCGTGGTCTTCAAGGAAGCAACCAATTGTGACACTGTCGACTACGGAGGCAGAGTATGTGGCGGTAGCAACCTGTGCTTGTCAAGCAATCTGGATGGGAAGAGTTTTAGAGGAGATTGGATATGAACAAGATGGAGAAATGGTGTTGTTCTGTGATAACACATCTACTATTAAGCTGTCGAAGAATGCAGTTTTGCACGGAAGATCCAAACACATCAAGGTTCGTTATCATTTTCTCAGGGAGTTAACCAAAGAAGGAGTTGTTAAGCTCGTCTATTGCAATACGGATGAGTAGCTGGCATATATTATGAACTGATCTTTGATAAGGTTCAGTTCAAGGGAGGGTTTGTTGAGTCTTTTGTTTCTGCATAAATTTAGGCCTAAGAGACTTTGGTCTCATTAGTTTGAATCGGTCAGATCTGTTAGCGAGTCTTTAGCTTCTTAGTTGAGTTAGTGGAGTTAGTGTCCTGAAATTTCGTTTGTGATCGTTTGTTATTTGCTTCAGTTATGTATTGCTATAAAAGGCATTGGAAAATGATGAATAAGAACAGATCATTCAGTGCAATTGTGTTTCTCTGATTTTTACAATTACGGAGATAAAGTGTCTACATTAAAATGTATGAGAGACATAGAGTGTATATTTAGTACTCCATAAATGACTCATGATTTATAGAAGAAAAAAATCTTTTGAAATCAAACAACAAAATGCATGTTAATCTATAGAAAAAAATACCAAATTTCATTAAAAATAAAAGAAATGTATGGATTATATTAGTATGTATAAGCTTTTGAAAAGAAAATAGGAGATATGAGAGATGCGATAGTGAGATAGAGAGAGTGGAGAAGACAATGACCAGGAAACAGAAAATAAAAGTTTTATTAGGAGATGCAAGAAGAGGAAGGAAGCTTTTCAGTCTCACTCACGTTTCTTATCTCACATGTGTTCTATTACACAAAAGTAGAAACTGTCTAATTTACTAATTATAATAGTGAACTGCATACTTTTCTATTAAGTTTCAAAAACTATATATTTGGCAAATTCACCTTTAAATAAATATATACATAGATACACCTCATATCATTAATATGCTAGTAACAATAATTATTTGTAATGCACCCGAAGAGTCGATACGTCACATATATAAATGTTCTAGTGTGTAATTTTTTTTTTGGTTAACTGGGTCGTGATTTGGGCTAATGCCCAACTAATCTTCCAGGAGAACAGTACCGACGACTAGTTCGATTCCAAGTTTTCTAATGAAGCCTAAGACATAAACTCATTTTCGTCTGCCCAAACAATAGAAACTTAGTTCTAATGTTTTGATACCTGATCCAAACATTAAACTGGAGAGTTCAAAGGGTTGCCGGATCATCCGGTCGATCCGCACCAACCACGGATCAACTAATTAACAATATATCATTTTATTATTTTATAAATACTTCATGTTTATTATGATAATCTTCATTTTATAGATATTTAAGTTTTATTATAATTTATTTTAGAATAATGTCTAATGATAATAATAATAGGAGATATGAGATATCATGTAGTTTCTAAAATAATAAATAAATGTTTATGTGGGAAAGGGAAAGTTCCCATATAGTTTATTTGCATATACAAGCAAAGAAGAAACATAAAAAATGTATTTGCACTATTATATTGTATACATTCATTCATGCCCCACGTTTCGTCAGCTTCCACTTGCACCTTTCAGGGTCTCTGCAGTGGAGGGTACAACTTTTGCACGGCCAATCATTTCGTAGTTTTATTTATTTTACTGTCTAAGATTTGTTTGACTTTGAATCATAATTGAACTAAGAAAATCAATTCGAATGGTGAAACTAGATCCCACAATCTATGTCAGACGTTTTAAATGAATTAGGCAAAACACTTATGGATCAAGTAGATTAATCGGAACGATATGGATCGATTGTCTAAAATATATGTTTAAATGGTGAAAACATGATAATAATACATATTTAAATATAGTAGAAAATGCCAAAAGTATTACGAACCCAATTTTTCGATAACTATTATACAAAATTCTGTACATATATAATAAATTATATATATTTTTCAGTTTTCTAAACATTCAAAATTTTAATTTGGTGTTAAAATATTTATATAATTTGTTTTCATTATTAAAGCAATATTATTTAATGTTTTAAGTACAAACAATAATATAAATATTAATAAACAAAACATATAATTTGCTTCTAAATAATTATATATATATAATGTATATATGTAATTAAAATTAGTTAATTACAAAATTTTAATGCAACAAATGTACTTATGGTTATAAATATGTATCAAAAATTATGCGCAAAATAAATTAGAGTAGAATACATGGAAAATAACTAAAAATATAAAGTATTTTGGTTTTGCGCATACTATAAAAGATGATTTTTTACAAAACTACTTAAGCAACATAACCAATAATATATTAAAACATTTACTCAAAAGTTTGCCACTGAGTAACTTTGATAAAATAATAACCGTAAACGCTCACACTCATGTATATATACATATATATTTAAGTAAGGGTAAAACAATAGGATCATCCTTTTGGGAAAGAATATCCTCTATGTAGATAGTGTATACGACAATCATTTTATACATAAATATATAATCTGTGGATGATGACAACAATCCATATATATGCAATATTCCATAGATCGTTACATCCACTTCACAAAGAGCAAGTTTCGGTTGTATGAGACATGACCACTTGAGTTTGAAATGCTCCTCAAAATTTTATTCCTTTTCATAAATTACACAAATAAATAACAAATGATGCTTCACAAAACAAAAGTAATCCGCTTGTGGTAGTGGGTAGTTGAACATCAATATCTCAGGACACAAACTTGCATAGGTTTCAGATTTGATTATATATTCAACCAAGTCGTTGTGCATATGGCCATTTGGACTTTTGAATTTTGGTTCGGCATTTCAGATTTGTTCACTTCCTGTTAGTCGGACTTGACCCGAAGACCGATGGTGATCAAGAAAAAAAGGGGAAAAGCATAAGCATGTTGTATTACATTAACATTGGCGAGATGCAATGAAAGCAAAAAGAAACTTATGATAGATTGCATTGCAACCGCATAGCAACAAGTAAAATAATATTCTCTCTATTTCATATTAAATGTTATTTTAGAATTTTTTTTATAATATGTGTTGCTTATATTTTCAATGTATATGTTTGATAAAATTTTTACTTTATCCTTACTCTTTTAATGTTTTAATTAATAAAAAAATTATAGAGTATATTAGTTAGAAAATAAAATAGAAAATTGAATAGTTTTTTTAATTTGTGTGCAAATATCTCAAATTAAGAAAATATGTAATTTTCTTTATGCCCTCTATTAATATACTAAACTAGTTTCTCTCTCTAATTACTAAAATGAAATAATATGGACAAACTGAGATTTTCTTTTAAAATCTACATTGTAAATCTAAAACGATATTCTTTCTGAAACAAAAATTACGTTTCAAAATTACACTTTTTTGAGAAAAAGAGGGAGTAATTAATTAAGGATTTGCATTTCTATTTAAATTGGAGTCAAAAACATTATTTTAAATCATTTTTAGCACTTTAATAGATAAAGCACATATTCCCAACTTGTGATTTTTTCCGCAGGTGTTTCGTGACGTAGCTATAAAAAATATATATTCTTCTAGATAAGAAACCTCGCACTCAAATTGGTTAATTGACTATTTCTTAATTATAAGTGAACAGATATATTCATTTTTTTTTAATTTTAGAATTTTACAGAAATTATTGTCGTGTTCTAATTAAAACTCAGGTTTTTATAGGTTTCTTATAAGTTTTTTTTTTCATACAGGTTTGTTGGTTGTCTGGATGATTGTTAGACGTTCGGCCATCTTATAATGTCACAATCTTATTCTATATACTACGGCAAAAAATAACAAAAAACAGCCCCCAAAATTTTCTTTATTTTATTTCAAATATATAAAAAATTACTAAATCTGTGTGATTTATAATATTTATGTATGACAACAAAAACATGAAATAGTGAATAGCATGAAGAAAATGAAGGCAGATTCTTGTTTAGGGTTGGAAATGATTAAGCTTTCGAAGAAAAGAGTCCATAATAGATTGGTAGACCTTTAAGACAAATTTAGTGAGAGCAGCGTCGACCAACTAGATTACTAGAGTACGTTTTATTTGGCAGTTATACATCAGTGTTCTTTCTTTTTTTTTAGATGAAGTTGTTAATGTTAATTGTTTTTTGTTAAATATATAATGTTAATTGTCCTTCTAACATAAACATAAGTTGTTTCCCTAATTAAAACCTCTAGAACATTGTTAATTTAGCAATTTTACATGCACACAAATTCACCACCATAGTTTACATCACACCATTTTCCTGATCCCATTCTTCATATTTTGGTGTAGGCAAGTCCATTGAAAGCGGCCCTCATGAAGGCAGACTAACGACAAAAATCTTCTAACCTCCGTCGACCCATGAAAAAATAATTTGTTACTTATAAAAAAAAAGAGAAAGAAATAAGATGTTGGACATATGGTTTTTGGAGGTTAGACGACTCCAATTTAGAAACATTTTAAACTTGTGAAAACAGTGAGTCCATTCTCTTGGGATTACAATATCGGCGGAAACATCTATAAATTTGTCACTCAAAATTAGAAAATCTTCTTCGAACAACATAATTTATAAACATACATCCATTAGGAGTATCCTGCTTTAACACTGACCTAGTTCGATTTGATCAAAATGACGTTCTCATTTTCAGAATAACCCCTTTCATTTTCTCTATTAGATTTTTTTCTTTGTTAATTATTTTTTTCCTATAACTTTAATATTTCGGCCAATATTTAGTTCGAAATGGTGGATCATAGAAAAATTTCTTATGCAAATCATTGTACTCAGAACTGGCTTAGTAAGTTGAGCTTCTTATAGTATTTTTTGGGTTGACAAAAAGAGAGCTAAAAAGATAATTAACAAAGATTTTTAAAATGCAAGGAATATAATGAGTCTTTTAAGTATAAAAAGACTCATGAAAAGGTTAACGTTAATGTTCATGAAAAAATCATGAAGGCAGCTGATATGGAAGATGTGATAAGATTGATATTCATGTCGCACACAAGCAATGATAGCCATATTGCTTGATTGCACATTGTCTCGTGAGAGTGATGAAGCGAAGAAAGATTGCGGGTTGAAATGGTGGGAGAAGTTTCGACTATACAATCTTGACGTTCGAAACGACGAGTTTCATGGTCTACCTTGCTGCCTCAACAAATTCTCCCCTTCTCATTTAACCTTTCACATATATTTTCTTCTATTCTTTTGCCTTTTGAATGTTTTCAATTTTCTTTCTTTATGTCCATCTAGAAGTTTATAGAGCTTATTATATTTTCTTACATTTTATTTATCTAGTTACATACGTATCTGCAATTTTTATAAGCTTCAATATTTTTTCAATTATTACTAGCTAGACAATTTTCCAAAACCTATTAGACACTAACTAGGTTTATACCCACGCATCGTAACTTTATATTTTATATTTTTTTAGATATATAATTATTTTAATATTTTTTAAAATAATAATGAGTAATTAATTATTTTGGTTTAAAATATCTATGTGAAAATAAATTAAACTATATTTTATATTTTATTTAATTTTTGCTTATATTTTGCTTATCTTTTTCTAATATATATATATATATATATATATGTTAATTCATTTTTATATATATTTTAAAAAGTTTAATCATATATTTTGAAAACGCAAAATAATTTTCATAAAGTTTGTTGAGATTTTCCACTCGTAATATTTTCTTTAACTTTACGGTGTATATCGTTTGTGTTTTACAGTTAAATACAAGTGTTACTTTAACCTTTTATTCCCAAGTGTTAGTTAATAGTACGGTGTTTTTAAATGTTGATATGTCATCGGATTATTTGGTTGAACCATATCAACCGTGAGTCAATAGATTAATAAAATTTTATATATTATTTTTTTGGTCAAATTTTATTAATAATCGGACATAAATGATATAAAGACCATTGTTGATATGAAGAAATACATGTCATAACTAGCATATCATCACAAGCATTTTGTGGTTTAGGATAAAAGGAAAATTTTATCCAATCAAAATGGACTTTCCATAGATTGATTTTTGAAATATAATTTTTTGAATGATTATTCATCAGATGAATAAGGTTGTTATTATCACTATCAAATTATATTTTTTGAAATCTTAAACTCCATGCTGATTGTAATGCCCAAAAAAACGCATACATCTCTGTTTCTTCAATCGTAAGTCGTCCTTAAAACTTTTCCATTATGCATTGAAGAAAAATATCGCTGCTGTTTCGTATTATCTATCGTAAACCAGATGTACGGTTCCCTTCATGATGAGATACATCGTAGTTGCATTTAACCGTTTCCAACATAGGTTTTTCCACCTCGGGATTCCAGTATGACAAGACACATTCCCAAGTAAACCATGTATCCTTGTATCTTCTCTGTTATCAATCCATTCCTTCGTATCATCAATACCTTTCTCCAAAGTATCCGTAGACTTATTTGCTTTATTGTTAAATACCAAATAATTTCTACACTTCCAAAGTTTCCATAAGATCCAAAATGAGAGAATGCGAGATCGCATTTCAATTGTGAATTCTTATAAATGCGTAGGAGAAAACGTATTTTATCCTCATAGAAATATGATAATCATATAGTATAAGGTATGGTAAACTTGAACCACGCCATACAGTATTTTATCCTCAATAGAAATATGATACTCATATAGTATAAGGTATGGTAAACTTGAACCACGCCATACTGCTATCACATGCAGACATGTGAAAAACATGATTTGTCGAGTCTTCCTCAGTAATACATCTGGGACAAAACTCATTGGCATTGATGTTCCGCCGTCTTAATTTATCACATATTACAACCGCACGTGATAGTAAACGCCAAAGGAAATGACGTAATTTTGGAGCATTATCCAATTCTCATATTCCTTTAGCTAAATCTAGGTTCACAGCCAGAGGGGGTTGTACCTCATTATCATTGACTGTGTTTGTAGATACTTAACCAATAACTAGATTTGACAGTGTAATTTTCATCTTTCGAGTGACCCCACATAAGCGAATCTTGGACAAACTGGTCTGCTAAAAATATCTTGGAAATGATACGGTGATCAGATGGATCAACGAATTAGAGTAATTTATCTTCGTCCTAGTATCTATTCTCTTTATTGATGAGAAAATTTATTTTCATCTCCGGATCAACCTGCAGACATAAGATCGGTGCTCTCAGCGGAAAGGTCGGTAACCATGGTTCTGTACCAATGTTAGTGTTTTCTCCATTACCCATAACTACATGCATGCCACGTTTTAGTACTTGAGCCCCAAAATAAAGAGAATTCCAGCCATAAGAAGGTTGTGATCCCTTGTTAGCATGAAGAAAAGTACCCTCCCAGAAATAACGAGGTTTAAGAATCTTCTAAACAAGACTTTCAGAACGTTTAAGAATTAATCCACACTTGATTCGTAAGAAGTGCCTGATTAAATTGGTGGAGATCTTTGAAACCTAAACCTCCTAATCGTTTTGAAGTTTTCATCTTATTCCACGATACCCAAGATAGTTTCTTTTTGTCATAGTAGTTCCCCACCAAAATCTAGCTATCATCTTGTTATATCCGAGCAGAGTTCTATGGAAAGTTGAAAGACGTTCATAGAATATACTGACATAGCAAAAGTGGCCGCTTTGATTAAAACCTCCTTTCCATCATTTGTACGAAATCGTGTTTGCTACCTTCCAATCTTGCTTTTAACCTTCTCTTTAATATATTGAAGCATCATCTTCTTTCGCCGACCAAATTGTTCATGTAATCCTAGATACTTCCCTCTTCCTCCGATATGAGGGATTTTCAGCAACCCCATGATACTATTTCTAGTGTGTTGGTAAACATTATTACCAAAAGTTATCGATGACTTCTTCAGATTAATACATTGACCCGAAACTTTCTCATATTCACTAAAAATATGTAAAAGTTGACTACTATTTTGATGATCTGTTTTGAGAAAAAATAATCAGCCATCGGCAAAAAGGAGGTGTGATAAAGTTGGTCCACCATTACTAAGCCTAATTTCGTGTAAACATTTTTCTTGTTATGCCGATGAAGTCAATGAATTAAGCACATCCGCACATAAGATAAATAAATACGGTGATAGTGGATCTCCTTGACGTAGCCCTCTACTTGGTTGGAAATCAACATATGGACTATCATTAATTAATACCAAAAAGGATACCGTCCATACACAACACATAATCCATGTGATCCATTTCCTAACAAAGCCTTTTTATAACTCCCTCTAAAAAGTTCCACTCCACACGAACATAAACTTTCCTGATATCCGTTTTAATAGCCATATAGGAATTTGAAACTCTTCTTCGTATTCGTAGGGAGTGTAGTACCTCATGAGCAATTATTACATTGTCGGTGATAAACCGTCCAGAGAAGAAAGCCGCTTGATTCTCCAAAACAGTATATGTTAATACTTTCAAAATTTTTGAGATAATTTTGTATACAACATTGCAAAGCCCAATTGGCCGGAAATATTTCATTGTCTTAGGATCGCCTATCTTCGGAATTAAACACATATTTGAAGGATTTCAATCTCTAGGGAATACTCGAGTGTCAAAAAATCCTTGTACTTTTGAAAGTTATAACCGATCCAACAATCTCTCAATGTTGTTGATAAAAAGAAGCCACTTTGGAGATATTTGGTTGCCACTTTATCCGAAAAAACATAAATAACATATTTATCCAAAAAGAATTGTAGAAAATGTGGAGATATTTGGTTGCCACTTTTCATAAACGGATAAACAAATGATGTTTGAACAAAATATTTTGGATCCGAAATCCAATTCAATATCTAAATATTATTTTCTCCATTTCATTTTAGTTGTCGTTTTAGAAATTAAAATTTGTTTTATATTATTTGTCATTTTATATTTTCAAAGTAGATGTTTGATAAAATTTTCAGATTTCTCCTTTTTATTTTAATGTCTTGACCAATAAAATAAAATTAAATAAACATTAATTAAAAGGTAAAACAGAAAAATCAGTTGTCTTCTTAATAAATACGAAAAAACCTTAAACGCAACTAACATGAAACGGAAGGAGTAAGAGATATGGAAAAGTTGTGCTGCTGTGGATCTATTTATATATATGTATGTTTAAAATAAAAATTTATAAAGACAAAATAAGAATACCACAAAATATGAATAGTTTGAGGCCTCACATCACCTTAAAAAAACTTAGTAAAGTCATGCCACGTCAGCTATACACTATCGTTGATGAGATTTATAGAATCTGCCATGTCAGCACAATTTCTCACACGAAACTGGCTCATCGTGTGATGCTCACGATGCTCCTCAAAAACCTTTAATGATGGAGGTGGTTACAAGTGGTTTTTCGATTTATGTGAAGATACGTAAGCAACACTGCTGATTTGCCTCGTCAAAATTATCAGATTTGATAGGGCAGGCCACCATGTTTTGCTTCCCCTAATTTGCAAACTCCATCATCCGAAATACGGAATAACTGTGCTTAAAAATAAAAAAAAGTTATTCTTCGTGCCCTTTAAATAGACGGTGTCGAAGTCGTATTTTGAAAACCATTCACTCCATCGTAAAACTATAAGCAATGCTTCTTCATTTTTTCACTTTATTTTTTCGTTCTTTTTTTTAATAATTTTTTTATTTATCTCTTATATAAGATAATTTATATATGGCTTTCATTACAAATTTGTAATACATTAGAACTCTAGAAGATCAATTCGTGAGAATTTATTTCATCCTCTTGTATCGATCTATGTAATTTTTCACTTTCTCTTCATTTTAAAGATATTTCTCTGAAAATAATTTAAGGGAATCTGAAAATATGATCACTGTAATAAAGTAATTAAATGAAAATCACCAAAGAAACTTGCAGTTAGATATAACAAAGTATACTTTTTTGTCATGGACCATGAAAGTCGAGTTACATCTCTAATAACTTGATTCATAATACTTTAACAAAAAAAAAAACTTGGTCATATGACACTTATAAAGAGATAAATATTTTTTGGTCCACGAATCTATTTCACCTATATTAGATGTTTTAGAATTTTTTTTTGTTTCAAATATTTAATTTTTTCAAGTTTTTATATAAATTAACTTTGTGACCATTAAAATTCTGGAGTATTTTATACTTTTAGTTGAATTGTTTGAATCGTGTGTTTCAATGTTAAACAAATAATTGTAAATTCTTAAACTTCGCATTTTTAAGTAAAATATCTAATAAACTGAAATAAAAGGATTGAATAAATGATTTTTTCCAACCGAAAAGACATTCAAACAAAAGTGCGCATGATTATGCATACTTGAGAGACCAAAATAAGCGTGACAAATTCTACATTTTTAAAAAAATTGTTCTCTTTCTAAATGGCGAAAGAAGTGATGTTTATTGATAAAAGAAAAATTCTACATTTTAAAAAAATGTCGCTCTCTTTTTAATAGATATATTTTATTTAGTTGGTGGATTGAGTGCTTTCATGTCATATATTCTTGTCTCCCAATAAATAAAAGAAAGCGATTTCTGCTGAAAATTGAAGATGGTAATCTTAGTTTTAGATTTCATTGATTGACCAACAAAGAATCATAGACATTCTCTGCTCTTTATTTTTTTTGTTCTCCTTTTGCTAACCCCTGTTTTATTAGATCAAATATATTCTCTATCTTATGTATTTTGTTCTGAAGTAATGTTACTTTATCATTTATATATCTAGGAATATATACCAGTATAAACCTCCTCTACAATCCAGTGGCTCTGAATTGCCCAATATTTATTTCCCTAGGCCCATCGAGTTCTTAATTCCATTTTAAACTAATTTTTCTAGCTAATGTAAGGAAGGGTTCTACTTCTAGTCCCATGTTAAATCGAACCGGAGAAACCCGAAATATGAATTGCGTAACCGGTGGATTGTTGTTGCAACACAGTGATCTCTTAAGAACAATTTAGTAATGCAGACTAGAATTAATTGATAGGATAATTAACAAGAACTATTATGATTTGATAGGATTGTCTAAGCTTCTTAAATTTGCATAATTTAGGGGATAATTAAACTAGTAACAGAATCATGTTTTAGAGAATGTTTTGAGCTAGTAGATCAATGTTTAGGTTCATATTATTTTA
Organism: Cardamine chenopodiifolia; assembly: GCA_963922655.1. Classification (NCBI taxonomy): domain Eukaryota; kingdom Viridiplantae; phylum Streptophyta; class Magnoliopsida; order Brassicales; family Brassicaceae; genus Cardamine; species Cardamine chenopodiifolia. The sequence continues at coordinate 17,657,280 of OZ000470.1, read as the reverse complement.
GGTGTTCTAGGTTTATCCTTTTTGTGATTCATTTTTCGATATTTCTTGCAGTATCAGTGAGTTTGTATTCCTGGTTTGATAGAATTATTATAGTTGCTGTGCGTACATAAACATTGAGGGAAGATTTTGCTAACGATGCCCTTCAGTAAGTTCTCATCCTCCTTTTCATATTTTGAGATGTTACTATCAGGCGATTAAAACAATAGTAATTTGAAACTTATTTTAAAATAGTTTGTGGAATATATAAACGAGTGGTGGTGATCAGGGGCGGAGGCACTAAGCAAAATGGGATCAGCTGACCCCAACTATTTTTTTTTTATGTGTTATGTTTTAAAGAGAAAATTTATGATTCCATAAAAAAAAATATATATTTGACCCTGATAAAATATTAATCTAGAAATAGGTTTACTCCACTTTGTTTAGTTGCGTTCATGTTTAAATTGTAAATTTGTGACCTAATTAAATTATTGTGAATTATTCATGATGACATGATTTATTTAATATAAAATTAATTTTAATTTTTAGAAAACATAATTTTGATTTTGCATGTTACTATTGCAACCGTGGAGATATGTTTTTTCGGATGAAAATTGTGAAAACTGCATTACAAAATTATATCGATGATAAGTTTTAAGTGATTGTCTAATTCGTTTTATCAAAAAGAGTTGTTTAAAGATGTAACAAATGAAATAGTAAAAAAGAATAATTTCAAACTATAAACAAATGTAGAAAACGATTATAGTTGTTCTTAACAGTTTGTCGATTATTTTAATATATTATTTCTGAACCCGGTTAAACAATATTCTACCTTCGTCACTGATGGTGATTAATAATAGTTTATCCATCAAGAATAGTCTCGAAAAAGATTCATGTTCCGTGTATTACAACTCGTACGTACTCGAGTGCTCTTATAACGGCTTTAGTTTGAACAAAGATTCATGCTCCGAGATTTACACAGAAAATGAGAACTGCTTGGTGTGACAGAACGAACTTTGGACCTTTTTATTGGTTGTTGGTTATGAAAAAGATGGGAAAACTAAAGCAAGTGCCAAGTTAGTGCACTTGCTTTAGCTCAGAAAATGTAGCTTGATTCGGTTTAGGATTGAGACAAGATTTTGCTTAATGGTTTGCCAAGAAGAGCCACCACCGGAGGAGATCTGTTGAGAATCATGACACCATTCTCTCTTGAAAATCTCCAAAAACTTATGTTGTCTTCCGCGTTTCCTGTATGTACTCCATATTTATATGAGTAAGTTACATTGCCTGGCCCATTAGTGAACAAAATTGAGTTCCCACTCACACCACAACCAACAGGAAGCTCCTTAGCCGAGAAAGAGAAATTTCCCAACTCTCCAATAAACAATACACTGTCTCCCAAATCGCTGACCACTACCCACTCACCAGCCTCCTCATCTAGCCTACTCACTCTACATGCTAACCGAAAATTTAATACACCATATCTTGGGATGATTTTCTCAACCAAGAAAAGCTCATCATCGCCGGATGGAACTAGATAATTTCTTGAGTTCAGAGGCTGCGATGGCATCAGTGGAGTCACTTCCAGCGAATAAGGACCGATAATGAAAATCTCATTGTTAAGAAAAACTGCATAAAATCGACTTCTAAAAGTGAACAAATCCCAGCATGAAGCATCTGAGATTTTCTTAAGCCGCATCCACCTCATTTCCGCACTTCTTAAAACCAACAAAACTTTAGTGTAGTTGAGGAGCACAACGAATTCTCCTCCTCCTCCATCCTTGTCCATGCTTCAGGATCCCAACCGATCATTCTATACTGATGGCCTAAAGAAAGAATCTGGCAGTCCAGCATGTTCATCAAGGTCGGATCAAATCCTGGGATCTTCATTTTCACTGAACATTGAAGTGGAGATGAAAGTTCCATATGATCCTCACTTCGAGTCATTTGACGAGGTGAGCGAAGTCGGGTCGGCTGCTTAGGGCCTTATTGGGCTTTTCCTTCATTTCGTTTTCATGTTCAACTTCTTATGGTGGGGGAGGGGGGGGGGGAAGAAACAATCAAATTACAATCAAATTTGTAAATACACAAATAACAATAGAAAAATAATTAGAACAAGAAAAACAATCTAAGCGATCATTAGAATACACTGAGAGTAAAGGAATAAGTTACAGCTTCAGCAGAGAAGCAAAGCCTGAGGGAGCTATGAGATCACATTACAGTGTCTGATAGATTCTATCAACACAACAAAAGCAACTTGCAATTGTCTTCTTCACACAAAAAACAGTATTACAGAATTAGACCTTGTCATCATTAGTTAAAACATTGATTTATGCAATTCAATGACTTTACATACACTTTCATATGAGTTGTGGGATCACCTTGGAGCGGAACTTAAGAACATAGCTTCTATCTGCTTTCCAAATTAGCTTCAACATGATCGATTCTCCTATCTTCACACCATTAGCGTCACAAAACTCTTTCCAACCTCCTACCAATATCATTCTTTCACGTTCCTTCTCAAACCACATCTTCATAGACCATTTCACGCCGTGTTTATCCAACAGACTCATCTTCTTTGCATTTTTTAAGTCATTCACCTTTGTGAAAGGTATTGGAAGAACCTGACAAAGATTTCAAACGAGGGAGACGAGGATAAGGAATCGATACGACTTGTAAAAAGAAGTTTAATGTCTTGGTGATGAAACTAACCAATTTTGATGATCTGATGTTGTAAGGTGTAAGAGTTACTGTCACAAATCGGTTTTGAGATGGTGAAGATGAAGCTGTCCAAATCAATCTACCCTTTTTTCCCTTTCTTTTTGAGCGTTCCTGTGAGATCCTCTCTTCTTGCTGCTCTCTCCATCGGTTTCCGGTTCTGTTGAAAGAGACTACATTAGCTTCTGAGTACTCTTCTTCTTCTTCTTCTTCTTCTTCTTCTTCTTCTTCTGGCTCTTTGGAGGAGAAACGTAGAACAAGAGGTGCTCCTCTTTGGCTCAGTTTGAAAGGGACAATATCTCCAGGTGTAAGTCTATTGGCACCACAGAAACTTCTCCACCCTCCTCTGATGTAAGTAGTTCCATACGATTTCTTTTGATTCAATTTTAACGTCCATGATCTGCCCTTTTCATTCATCAAAGCAATATTTCCAGACCCAATGAATAAACCATTTGCCCTCACAAAACTCACCGGAAGATTCTGGAAATTAATTACAATACAACATGAGGTTGGTCTAATACAGACCCTAGTATAAGATTTCTTTTGAATTCAAATTAGGAGTAGAGAATAATACCAGTGAGTCATATCGTAGATTCGCAGCCGTAACATTAGCCACGAAACAAGACTCTGCTTGTCTTCTTGGATTCTTCTTCACTTTCTTCTTACTTTGAATCATCCCTGAAAAAAAGAAGAGAAAATATCCAGCTGATAATAACTAAACTGATTCTTAAATATTAGTTACAGAGACGACAGAACACAACTCACCGAGGTTGTCACACGACCTATATTGAATCTCACAACAACTAGGTCCCAAAAGTGTCACGTGGAAAGTCAAATTTCTCTCTTGTCTAAAAATGAGGATGTCACCGATTCGAAGATCATGTGAAAGAGAAAACTCTTTCCAACCGTTAGTGAGTCTCCGGCCATCTATCTTCACTTTCCATGTTATCTTGGACGCGTCTGATCTTAACTCTACAGTCTTTTGCTCATATCTTCGTTTTATATCCTTCAAAAAGAAGGCTACAGGAATTGTCTGAAGCAACATGCAAATACAAAACCAGACTCATCTTTCTTTATCAGCTTATCAAAGAGACAGAGAGATAGAAAAGAAGCGAGAAAGAGAGAGAGAAAGAAATATTACCAAGTGGCTGTGGAATCCGGGAAGAAGAGGCTGGAAGAAATGTTGATTCGCCATTATCAAAGTCCTTAAATCTCTCAGCCTCTACACTGCAATCGGATAGAGGAAAGAGTGTAGAAAAAACAACAGTTCACTGTCAAGACTATTTGTCTCTGAACTAGACACGGTTTGGTTTCCACTGGTGAACCCTGAGAGTTTTTAGAAATAAAATCATCTTTTTTTGGTTATAGTCAAAAAAAGAAAAGAAAAAATAGTTTATTGTTGAGAAATTTGTTTCTCGTATATTCATTACTAAAGAGATTCTTGTTCATTCTAATACCATGTCCATTGGTAAAAATCTCTAGTGCTAATATTTTTATTATAAAATGTATCGGTAAACATTTTTTAAGAAATTCTTCTTAAGAATTGGTTCTAAAAACTCTTATTTAAGAATCGATTTTTAAATAACCGGTTCTTAAAAAGAATTTATTAAAACACGTTTACCGATGCAGTTTATAATTTTTAATCTTAAGAATCTCTCTTAAGAAACTCCAATGGAAGCACTCTAAGGGGTCTATTAGGCTGACCAAATATTTGATTTTAAATGATAAATTATGTGTTATTGAAATATGAATTTTAAAATATAATATTATTGGAATAATGATTTTAAAATATACAACTAAATCTACTATTTTTAAAAACATTATAAGAATTGGATTTGAAAGTTTCATTTGAAATTTTAAGGGATTCTTTAGCTAAAAATACAAAAATTAAAATCTCATGATTTTAGGTTAGATTTCAAAAAAATTAATAACAAAATTTCTAATTCACCAAAATTCAACTAAGTTATCTAAAATCTCATTAAACTCAAATCACACCAAAAATTTTGTCCAATACACCTCTCCTACATGTCTTTAAATTAACAATTTCTGACCATTCAAGTAGTGCTGGAAACTTGCTCAGAATCATGACTCCTCTATATTGTGCAATTTTACAGAGACAACAAACAAATCCAAACAAGTCTTTCTAGGCTAGCTACAAGAATGCTTTATCAAACTTACTAGTTGTGTTCATTGAAAAATAAATAAAAATACTTGAAGCTGATTTTTATCTCTTGTGGCTCAACTTTAGCTCCAATGCATAAATAAGAGATATACACTAGTCATTTCAATACCATGAAATGCAGTCTTTCAAGCTAGTAGTCATGAAGGCGGCTTGCCAAATTGAATTTCTTATGATTTTGAGACAAAACTGACTTTCTTCAAAAGCCTTTGGCACATTATTTATTTCATCGGGATTTCGGCACGCCATACGACTTGGATTGCTTTTTTCCAACAATTTACCTTCTCCATTCGCCATCAATCCAGTAAGATGAATTGTGTGGTCGATGCTTTGAGTAGGCGTCACACGCTTCTCGCCTCATTTCATGCGTATGTGGCGTGGTTTGCCACCTTTGCTGAGCTTTATGGCACTGATCCTTACTTTGCTCGTATATTCAAGGAGACAGAACAGGGCATTACTGATGAGTATACGATTCATGATGGTTCTTGTTTCGTGATATTCCTGTTTGCTTGCCAGACTGCAGTTGGCGCTTTCAAATTTTTTGGGAATTGCATAACGAAGGTCATATAGGACGAGATCGTACTTTACATTTAGTCTCCACCTCGTATTTTTGGCCATCTTTATGGCGTGATGAACGATTTGTGGAGCGTTGTCATGTGTGTCAACAAGCAAAGGGTAAAGTTTTAAACACGGATTTGTATCTTCCACTTCTGGTTCCAACACAGACGTGGACTGACATTAGTATGAATTTTGTGTTCGGACTTCCTTGTACTCAGCGCGACAATGATTCCATTTTCGTAGTGGTGGATCGTTTTTGTAAGATGGTTCATTTAATCCTATGCAAGACGACTAAGGATGCAGTTAGCATGGCAACTTTTTTCTTTCAGAAAATTTACCGTTTACATGGCTTGCCTTTTTCTATTTTGTCAGACCGCGATACACGGGTTCTTGTTCCTTGTGGAAGCTCTTACATACCAGTTTGGACATGAGTTCAGCATATCATCCGCAAGCGGACAGCCAGAGAGAGGTCACTAACCGGATTCTTGGTAATTTGTTGCGCTTTCTTGTTGACGATAATTTTGAGAGCTAGGATGCAAACCTTTTTCAAGCGGAGTTCGCGCATAATCACTTTGTGAATCTTAGTCTTGGTTTCAGCCTGGTCCGTGTTGTTTATGGCATGGTCCCACGGTGACCATAGGATTTGTCTTCATTGCCCGATAAGACACTTTTCATGGTCAGGCCCTGGACTTTATTGATGATTTACAGTTGGTTTATAAGATGGCTCAGGAAAATTTGGAAGCCGCATCGTTAAAAGTATAAGCGCCAGGAGTTAGTATTTGAACCGGGGGACTTAGTTTGGGTGGTGTTAACAAAGTATCGTTTTCACCATTGACATTTTTATTTCTCTCGTTCTTGTGTTTTAACATGATAAATTGTCATGTTAAATAGATTAATTTTCCCAGTGTTAGATTCTTTCTAACACAACTATCCCATTAAATAATCTTATTGTTTACTTTCTTCGTAGTATTGAAATACTCGAACAGGTCATTTTTTAAAATACAATACAAAGTAAATTAAATGATAAAACAATGTCACCTTTGAATCAAGTAGTCCCTATATTTTACTTCAATACGACGTGCCTAAGTTTTTTCATCGAAAATATGCAGAAATTTATTTTAATACAATATCGAATGCTAAGTCCTCGACTCTTCTCCTATAGAACAAGAAACTTACTTTTAAACTAAATATTTGGATTAAAAATGGCCACTAACCTTTGACCTTGTATTTGATTCGTATATTTATCATAGTTGATGCTCGTTTGGATTTGGCTAGATGAGAATTTGAAATAAATAAATAAAAGTTCAGAAGCTAAATGTATATATATTGCAGACAGATCAATAGTTTTTCATCACTTCTTATACTTAAAATACATTTGCAACTTAAAAGAAACACCAAATGAGAAACAAGAGAGTTTTATTCTTCTTCTTGTTCTTCTTTGTGGAACTCAGTAGAGGACAGAACAACAGAAGAACAGAAGTCAATGTGGGTGTTGTAACAGATGTCGGGATAATGCACTCGGACATTGAAATGCATTGCATCAATATGTCTCTCACCGATTTCTACTCTTCTCGTCCCCAATTTCAGACAAGGCTTGTCGTCAACCTCGGAGACTCTAAAAACGATGTCATTGGTGCCGCAGCTGCAGGTACCTTCTATTCTCCTCTCTCTCTCACTTTACCTTTCTTATATATATACATATGTTACTATTACTGTATGCATATTGCATATCCTTCCAATGGCGTCAACGACAAAAATTGGATTGACGAGAAACACACATATATTTGACAGTACGATCACACCGAATTTTCTTGGTTTAAAAATTGTCACAGCTCTCGAGCTTATCAAGAACAATAAAGTGAAAGCGATTTTGGGGCCATGGACATCTATGCAAGCTAATTTTTTGATCGAGATTGGTCAAAAATCGCAGGTTCCGATTGTTTCATACTCTGCAACAAGCCCATTTCTTACATCTCACCGTAGTCCATATTTCTTTCGTGCTACATTTGAGGACTCCTCTCAAGTAAACGCCATAAAATCTATCATCAAGTTGTTTGGCTGGAGAGAAGTCGTACCTGTTTACATCGACAACACCTTTGGAGAAGGTATAATGCCTCGGCTCACGGATGCATTACAAGAGATTAACGTTCGAATACCTTATAGATCTGTTATCGCGCTCAATGCCACAAATCAAGAAATCTCCGTGGAGCTTCTAAAGATGATGACCATGTCCAGTAGAGTCTTTATTGTCCACATGTACTCTTCTCTTGCCTCAAGATTCTTCATCAAAGCTAAGGAGCTTGGTTTGATGGAACCAGGTTATGTCTGGATCCTTACCAATGGAGTTACTGATGCCTTAACTTGGATGAATGAAATGGATATTGAGGCTATGGAGGGTGTACTGGGTGTTAAAACTTATATTCAGAAATCCAAAGAGCTGGACAATTTTAGATCTCGATGGAGGAAGCGTTTTCCACAGATGGTGCTGAATGTATATGCATTGTGGGCTTATGACGCAACCACCGCACTGGCGATAGCCGTTGAAGAAGCTGGAACAAATAACATGACTTTCAGTAATGTGAATCTTGGAAGGAATGTTTCTGAACTCGAAGCTCTAGGATTATCTCAATACGGTCCAAAACTTCTCGAGACACTCTCAACAGTTCAATTCAAAGGACTTGCTGGGGATTTCCATTTTGTGAACGGGCAACTACAACCATCAGCGTTTGAGATTGTTAATGTTGTCGGAACCGGAGAAAGGTCAATAGGATTCTGGACAGAAGAAAATGGTCTTGTTAAGAAAATAGACCACCAACCAAAAAGCATGGGCACATTATCCACTTGGCAAGATCATCTTAAACAAATTATATGGCCTGGAGAGGCTAATTCTGTTCCCAAAGGATGGGAGATCCCAACGAATGGGAAGAAATTACGTATTGGAGTTCCAAATAGAACCGGTTATACCGATCTTGTTAAGGTCACAAGGGATCCTATCACCAATTCAACAATAGCCACAGGTTTCTGCATAGATTTCTTTGAGGCTGTGATTCGAGCAATGCCTTATGACATCTCCTATGATTTCATTCCTTTTGAAAAACCCGATGGTAAACCAGCCGGGGATTACAACGATCTAGTTTACCAAGTCTACCTTGGGGTGAGTAACACATTACCTTTTAAAGAGATCATCTCAGTGACTTCACTAATTAATATCTTCTTTTCTTTGTCTTTGTCACAGACATATGACGCTGTTGTGGGAGATACGACTATACTGGCAAACAGGTCTTCTTATGTTGACTTCACACTTCCATTCATTAGATCAGGTGTGGGATTGATTGTCCCCGTTCAAGACCAAGTGAAAAGAACTAGTCTCAGTTTCTTGAAGCCTTTAACATGGAAATTGTGGATGACTTCCTTTCTCTTCTTCTTCCTCATTGGCTTTACTGTTTGGGCTCTTGAACATAGGGTTAATCCGGACTTCCGTGGACCGCGTCAGTACCAAGCTAGTACAATATTCTGGTTTGCCTTCTCTACCATGGTTTTTGCTCCAAGTAAAATCAATCTCTCAACTTATAGTGATTGTTCTATATATATCACATTTATCTCTTTCCTTAATGCTTACGCTCTCGAATTGCGGTTTTCAGGAGAAAGAGTGTTCAGCTTTGGAGCTAGGCTTTTGGTTATCACATGGTACTTCATCGTGCTGGTATTGACTCAAAGTTACACGGCTAGCTTGGCGTCCCTTTTGACATCAACACAACTAGATCCAACCATAACCAGCATGAGAAGTTTGCTTGAGAAAGGAGAAAATGTGGGATATTCACGGTCATCATTCATCTTTGAAAAACTTAAAGAATCGGGTTTTACTCCATCGAGCCTCATACCCTTTGACAGCAATGAAGACTGCGACAAGCTTCTGAGAAAAGGATCAGAAAAAGGTGGTATCGCTGCAGCTTTCTTGGGAATACCCTACATGAGGCTTTTTCTTGGACAATACTGCAACGCTTATCAAATGGTTGAAGAACCCTTTAGCGTTGATGGATTCGGCTTTGTGAGTTTCCATAACAAAACCAATGCTACAATTTTTTACACTAAATGTTAAGATTATAACTTATGTCCCTCTTTGTAGGTTTTTCCAATTGGATCACCTCTAGTTGCTGATGTTTCAAGGGCTATCCTAAAAGTAGCAGAATCACCCAAAGGGAAGGAGCTTGAGCTCGCGTGGTTCAAAAAGAAAGACGAAACTTGCCCAGATCCAGTCACCAACCCAGATCCAAATCCATCTACTTCATCTAGGCAGCTCGGCCTAGACAGTTTCTGGCTTCTGTTTCTCATTGCTTTCCTAATGTGTGTTTTCACCTTGGGAAAATTCGCTTGCATTTTTTACATGAAAAATAAGGGTAATGATATGTTGGAAGAGTTTGATAAACCAGATGTAAGCTCGTACATCAACGAAGTGGTGAAATGTTCGGACACTGTTCAGGAAGAAAACCCAGCGCCAGCAGAATAATTGTTAAGACACAAGAGATCAAACTACCATGTTTGAATCAGTTAAGACTCATGACCATGACTGTCTTTAATTAATCTAAAAAGGGGGTGTGCTTTTATCAAATTAAACTATTGTATTGGAGTTCATTGTATATCGAACATGTGACTTTTGTTGGGTCTAAATTATTATAAGTTTTGGGCTTATAAATATTTGAAAATGTGAATAAGAAATAAGTTACGTAATGGATTGGATTTTGGGTCAAGTGTCAAAATAGATCCATTTGAGTGTAAGTAAGTAAGTGGGATTTATAAAATGTCCCACATAATTTGAACGAACTTTTTCACTCTAATATAAATGAGTAGAAGGTGATACAAGGGTTCAAATTGGCTAAAACTTATGGTGCATATGAGAGAGGATGGATCGGACCACACACGCGCACCACCACCGCCAGGCCAGGCGCAGGCGTGGGCTTGGGCTTGGGCTTTGGGACTTTGGGACAATTTTTATCAAAATAAATGGTCTAATTATCCTCTTAATATATTTATATATATTTTTGATTTGTCATAATGTATGAGATTAAATCCGAGATTTGATTATTCATAACAAAAATCAAAACTGATTACGCCATGTTAATGGCACAAATTGTAACTCTCTACATGTTAATGCCATGTAATCATAACGCAGAATCTTACCATCAATTACATGCGTTTAAACTCACTCTGAGCTCGCCTATATAAGGGACTCGTCTCATTTGGAGAATTCACTCATTCGAAACACAAAACATCTCTCTCAAAGATCCTTTACTCTCTCGCTAAACGTTTCTCCATTCAAAACGGTACGTCTAAAGTATATCGTAGTTGTCTACGTTCGTAGATTCCACACCGAGTGTAGTGTTATGGTCTTGCATTGGTTGTATCCTGGGACTCCAAAAGCTCTGTGGATCCGTCTCACTAACATGAGCTTTATTGAGTTAAGGATAAAGATCATATCTCGCATCCGATTATAATCGGTTTTATACGGATTTTTCCAAATCGTTTTATTGTTTAAATCGTTTTATTGCACTAACTAAATTTAAAATATTGTTTAGTTAAAACTGATTAGAATCGTTTTTGTTTTATTTTTTTGATTTTTGTTATGATTTAAACAAATCGTTTTCCAAATCGTTTTATTGTTTAAAATATACGGATGATTTAAACGTTCGAGTGCAAATAAATTTGCAATATTTCTGAAACGTTTTATAAATTGGTTCAAAATTATTGCACTAACTAATAGTGTTTATAATTTAAAAATGTTAAACAAAATTAAATATTAGCTGATTCATAAATAAATTTTATTTATCCAACGATTCAAGCATCTCAATCAATTTTTTCCATGGATTGTCAACAGATGTCGACTGAGACTAGGCATGTTGCAATCAACAAGGAAAATAAAGTTGTTCAAACAACCGCTGTGAGTGCTGGACTATTACCGGAAAAAATTGATGGGAATGGGTTCAAAACTTGGCAACAAAAGATGTTGTTCTATTTGACCACCCTCAAGTTTGACAAGTTCCTCAATGAGGATAAGCCGGTAGCTCCTCTTGGAGCCGAAGAAGTCCACACCATGGTGAGCATTGATGCATGGACGCATTCAGACTTCTTGGGCCAGGGTTGGATCTTAAGCCGCCTCGTTGTATTCTGTATACAACAATGAGAAGCAATTCTCGACAGCCAAAGAGTTGTGGAATGCTTTGGAGAAGAAGTACAAGTCTGATGATGCGGGAACTCAGAAATTTGCGGTGGCAAATTTTCTAGATTTCAAGATGGTGGACTCGAAACCTATCATGGCACAAATGGATCAGCTCCAATTGCTATGCAATGAGATAGCATCCGAAGGTATGAAAATTTGTGAGCCTTTTACGGTTAATTGCTTTATTGAGAAACTTCCACCAAGTTGGGTGGAATACAAAAATTATCTCAAGCACAAGCGAAAAGCGATGTCTCTTCAAAACTTGATCACTAGGCTTCAAATTGAAGCTAGAAATCACCATACAACTGGGTTCACCAATTGTGAGAAGCAAGATTCTTACCAAGCCTATCTTGCTCAAATGGCTAAGGTCAAAGGCAAGGGTAAGGTCAGGCATAAGATTTTCCCAAAAAATCTGAAACCTTTGGGATCCACGAACTTCAAAAAGCACAATGGGGCTGATAAGAAGTTTATCGGGCCGATCAGCTAGTGATTAGGAAGAATGGAGTGTACTTGGGAAAAAGTTATGTTAAGGGTGGACTGGTCAAGATGAATGTAGTGACGGTCTTACCAAAGAAAACTTTAACCAATGTTGTTTCCGTTAATGAAAATGCTCAAGTTGCTTATTTGGTCGAGTTTTTTACTATTTGGCATGAACGATTAGGACATGTGAATTATAAATCTTTGGACAGATTGATGAATTTAATTCTAATTCCTAAATGCAAATCAATTAAAGATAAATGTCAAGTTTGTGTACAAGCAAAACTTACAAAACGAACATCCCCTAAACGAGAACGAATGACGAAACCTCTTGGTCTGATACACACAGATTTATGTGATTTAAAGTATCTACCAACTCGAGGAGGAAAGAAATATTTTGTGACATTTATAGATGATTGCACAAAATATTGTTGTATTTAATTATTACAAAGCAAAAACGAAGCTTTGGATAAATTTAAAGAATATAAGCTTGAAGCTGAAAATCAACTTGAGAAAACTATTAAAATAGTTCAAAGTGATCGAGGTGGAGAATATGAAGGACCGTTTGATGCATTTTGTAAAGAAAATAGAATCATACATTAAACAACCGCTCCTTATTCACCTTCATCTAACGGAGTTGCTGAAAGGAAAATCGCACTCTTAGAGAAATGATGAATGTTATGTTACAGGAATCTGGGATAGCTCAGAACATGTGGAGGGAAGCTTTGCTTACCTCGAATTATATCCTCAACAAAATTCCGCACAAAGTGACGGAAAAAACTCCATATGAATTATGGAAAAGCACTATTCCTTCATACAAATATATGAAAGTGTGGGGGTGTTTAGCAAAGGTAGTTGTACCACCTCCAAAACAAGTCACGGTTGGACCAAAAACCGTTGATTGTATTTTTATCGGTTATGCACACAATAGTAGTGCTTATCGATTTTTGGTTCATAAATCAGATATTCCGGACATTCACATTAATACTGTGATGGAATCCCGAAATGCAGAATTCTTTGAAAATATTTTTCTGTTAAAAGATAGAGAATATCTAAAACGGACACGGGATCAAAGAGATGTAAGTTCCTCTCAAAATGAGGCAAGCTCTTCTGGTACTTCATTTAATGAGCCGGAAGAAGTTGAAGATGAACCTAGACGGAGCACAAGAGCTCGAAAGGAAAAAACCTTTGGTGATGATTTCCTAATGGTTTTTCTTTTAGAAAATGAACCAAGAACTTACATAGAGGCTATGTCTACGCCAGACGCACCTTCGTGGAAGAAAGCCATAAATAGTGAAATTGACTCCATTATGCAACACCATACATGAGAAATGGCTGATTTACCGGAAGGGTTTAAAGCTCTCGGGTGTAAATGGATTTTCAAAACAAAATTAAAAACTGATGGTACGATAGACAAGTACAAGGCTAGACTCGTGGTGCAAGGATTCCGACAAAAAGGAAGGTCTGGATTTCTTTGACACATATTCTCCTGTAACGAGAATAACTTTGATTAGAATGCTAATTAGCATTGCTGCTTCACGAGATCTGGAAATCCATCAGAAGGATGTAAAAACTGCTTTTCTAAATGGATATTTAGAGGAAGAAATTTACATGAAACAACCTGAAGGGTTTGTTGTACCTGGACAAGAACACAAAGTCTGTAGACTTGTGAAGTCGTTGTATGGACTTAAACAAGCTCCAAAACAATGGCATGAAAATTTTGATAATGTAATAATGTCTAATGGTTTTCGCATAAATGAATGTGATAAATACATATATGTTAAAATTACCACAACTGAGTATATCATTCTATGTTTATACGTAGATGACATGCTTATTATTAGGAGTAATAAAAATATCATCAATCAAACAAAAACCATGTTATCTGGACAGTTTGATATGAAAGATATGGGATTAGCATATGTGATTCTAGGAGTTAAAATCACTAGACATTCTGACGGAATCATTTTATCCCAAGAACATTATGCTGACAAGATACTTGATAGATTCAAACTCTAGTCAAGTGGGACTGCAAAAACACCTATTGACGCTCAACTTTATTTGACTAAAAATCAAGGTGAAGCGGTATCACAAGTGGAATATGCACTAGTTATCGAAAGTCTGATGTACTTGACAAATTGTACTCGACCCGATATAATGCACGCCGTCAATGTATTAAGTTGCTATACAAGTAATCCAGGACACACACTGGAAAGCTATAACTAGAGTATTGAATTACTTGCGGTTTATGAAAAGCTATGGGTTGTACTATGGTAAAGAACCAGCAGTTTTGGAAGGATATACTGAGGCAAACTGGATATCTGACTCCAAGAACTCAAAATCAACAAGTGTGTATGTCTTTACAATATGTGGTGTCGTTGTGTCGTGGAAATCTTCCAAACAAACTCTGCTGGCCAGATCGACCACGGAATCTGAGTTCATTGCTTTAGACAAAACCGCAGAGGAGGCTGAGTGGCTTTGGAATTTTTTTGAAGATATCCCTATGTGAGAGAAACCAGTGCCGGCAATACGTTTGCATTGTGATAGTCAATCTGCTATCTTACGAGCATTGAATACTCAGTATAATGGCAAGTCTCGTCATATACAAAGACGACATAAGATCATTAGACATTTGATCTCAACTAGTGTAGTCACGTTGGATTATATCAAATCAGCTGATAATTAAGCAGATCTTTTTACAAAAGGTCTGACTCGATATCAAGTATTAAAATCATCAAGAAAAATGGGTTTATAGCCTATGAATTAAAGATGACATTTGATGGACACCCAACCTCAATGACTGGAGATCCCAAGAATGAGGTTCAAATGGACAACTATATTAAACTGATTCTACTGAAAGCACTGTGAGACGAATGTCTCTACCTAATTCCTACGATGATTAGATAGTGCTAGTTTTCAGAGGTAAAGAGTTGAGCTTTTAATGATTCCATACTTTCATTCTTATGAAGTAAAAAAATAATGCTTTCAACAAGACGAAAAAGTTTATGGAAAATCGCCTATATGAGTGTGAAATGGGGCCGTTTCTAGGAGAATGAATGATAAAGGCTATATTCTCCAAGTTCACTCATGAATCTAGACATGTTCAAGGCCACAATGAACACAACAAGAGAACGTAGTTCTACGAGAAACCTAGATAGGTTATGCCTGTTGTCTAAGTTTACATAAAACTCCGGGTGGTTCAAGACATCATGTTCACCTCCTGGCCGAGTAAACTCGACAAATATTAACAATGATTGGTTCAAAGTTGAAAAATGCTACCACATCAGACACAGTTAGTTTTCGCATATACTCTGAAGACTTCTTTTTAACCTTTTTCTATCCAAAGAGTCTTTCAAGTCATCCCTGTTTAGAGTCATTTCTATTCATGTGGGGATTGTTGGGTCTAAATTATTATAAGCTTTGGGCTTATAAATATTTGAGAATGTGAATAAGAAATAACTTATGGAATGGATTGGATTTTGTGTCAAGTATCAAAATAGATCTATTTGAGTGTAAGTGAGTAAGTGGAATTTATAAAATATCCCACATAGTTTGAACAAACTTTTTCACTCTAATATAAATGACTAGAAGGTGATACAAGAATTCAAATTGGCTATGACTTATGGTGCATATGAGAGAGGATGGATCGGACCACACGCGCGCACTACCACCACCGCCGCCAGGCCAGGCACAGGCGTGAACATGGGCGTGGGCGTGGGCTTGGGCTTGGGCTCAGGGCCAGGGCTGGGGCTCGGGGCTCAGGGCTCGGGGCTCGAGGCTTCAGGGCTTTGGGGCTTCGAGGCTTCGGGGCTTCGGTTCTTTGGGTCTTTGGGTTTTTGGGTCTTTGGGTCTTTGGGAATGTCTCGTGGTCGAGTGGCTCATTCTTTTTGGGACAGTTTTTTATGAAAATAAATTGTCTAATTATCCTCTTAATATATTTTTATATATATATTTGATTTGTCATAATGTATGAGATTAAATCCGAGATTTGATTATTCATAACAAAAATCAAAATTGATTGCGCCATGTTAATGACACAAATCGTAACTCTCTATGTGTTAATGTCATGCAATCATAACGCAGAATCTTACCATCGATTGCATGCATTTAAACTTACTTCGAGCTCGCCTATATAAGGGACTCGTATCATTTGGAGAATTCACTGATTCGAAACACAAAACATCTCTCTCAAAGATCCTTCACTCTCTCGCTAAACGTTTCTCCATTCCTTCAGAAAATGGTACGTCTAGAGTATATCGTAGTTGTCTACGTTCGTAGATTCCATACCGAGTGTAGCGTTGTGGTCTTGCATCGGTTGTATCCTGGGACTCCAAAAGCTCTGTGGATCCGTCTCACTAACAGGAGGTTTATTGAGTGAAGGACAGAGATCATATCTCGCCTCCGATTCTAATCGGTTTTATACGAGTTTTTCCAAATCGTTATATTTTTTAAATCGTTCTTCTTTATTTTCTTTATACGATTTATCTTCGCATTTCTTAACTCCGATTTCTGGGTCCTACATCTTTTAAGATCCAATTGTTTCTAAGACGGTGTAACCAACGATTTCAGAAAAAAAAATTATATATAAAAGATCAAGCCACCACTCGACCTCTGATTGTCGAATGTTAGCTCCGACTAAGAACCCTTTAGAGCCAATGTCATGTTAGTTTTATGCTCTTGTATCATTTTAGAAGCCATTGCTTCTTGTACAAGTCATAAACATGTGATAAAGAAAAGTAAAATAGAATTGGAAGAGAAATGAAAACAGATATAAAATCTGGAAAACTTCTCTTTATCTCTTGACAACTATACGTACATCTACAACAGACTAACATTTATATAGTAATTTACATGAACATACGTAATTGTTGGTGATGATACGTAACTGTGGACTGTCTTCACGAAAACTAGCATAACTTTCGATCGTTTGAACGTCTTCAAACCACTTAAAAATGAATGCTAACTCAAAGATTTATCTTGTGTTTAAAATTTATCTCAATATATCTGTGGAAAGTGGTTTAACAAATGAAAAACTTCAGACGACAAATTTTCGACGGATTTCTCACGAAATTTGTATTATTTTGAACTGTTTTCACGAAAATCAGCATAACTCTCGCTCGCACAGTTGGATAGAGTTCAAAACACTTTAAAACTAAATCTAACTCGAAGAGCTATCTTTTTCCAAAATTAGTCTCAATCCATCGGTGAAAAATGCTTTAACGAATGATAAACTTCAGAAGAGAAATTTCCGACGGAACTGGTATATTTTTGGATTGTCTTCACGAAAATCGGCATAACTTTCGATCGCACCGTTGAATAGAATTTAAACCACATTCAAATGAAAGCTAGCTCAATCCATCAGTGGGAAGTGGTTTAACGAATGACAAATTTTCGATGGGTTTGGAGTTTTGGTTCATTTTCATATAAGTAAATCAATTTATGTGATATATTCACAATTGTAACACTTATTTTAAAACATGTGTGACAAAATAAACATTTAAATAACTTATATTAGAAATATTAAAAATTTAGCATCATTTAGATTAAATGTTAGATAATGATACATATACTTAATGGAACATGTATACCAATAACAACTTAAATTTTTTTTTTGTATATTTGTTATACTAACAAGATCTTTATTAGTATTCTATCATTGAAACGATTAATATAGCATACTACAAACATATTCTAATTGAAGTGGATCGACGGATTTTGAGATTTTGAGATACACGTGTTCGACGGATTTTGAGATACACGTGTTTGTTTTTAAGGTTTGACTGACCAATGACTAGACATACAAGTTTCTCGAATCCGTCTAAAATCCGTCGGAAATTTCTAACGGATTTGCGAAATTTTACCCGGGAATTAACTTTTCGCATCCCTCATTTCCTAAATTTTCGCAAATTCATCGGAAATTTCTGACGGATTCTTGAAAATCTAGGTGAAAATCTCTCTTGAGCACCACCAAAGACACGGTAAATGAATTATTTTCAGTCATTCCGATAGATTTTCGACGATCGTATCCATCTGAAAATCTGTTTTGTAAACATGTCGTCTTTTTCGCGAAACCATTCAGAAAAATGTAAGAAAATCTCAAAACCACCAAATCCTCTCAATCCTCGCAACAATCTTTGAAATTCAACATCCGAACATTCTAATAGATCCAAACCAATCAAACATGTAAGTTTCTTAAGTTTCTTTGATTTTGATGGATTTCTAAGTTAGAATTTTAGATTGAGGAATTAGAATGTAGATTTTGGGATTATGAATTTAGATTTAGGGTTATGTTTGTTAGATTTAGGATTTAGATTTATAGATTTAATATTTTATTTAGAAATGTTTAAATTGATAGATTTTTTATTTGGAATTTTATTAGATTTTTGTATTTTATATTGTTTTTTAAATTTATTAGAATGTTTTATATTTTTAAAAAATTAATTGATTTTTTTGTAAATTTTTATTATTATTTTAAATTTTTATTATTATTTTTAAAAAATTATATTTTTTTAATTATTTATAAATTGATTTTAAATTTTTTTAAAATTGTTTGATTAAATTTTGTTATTTTAAAATTGTTTATAAATTGTTATTAAATTATTTTTATTTTTATTTGGATAATTTTATCTTCTGAATTTTAAATTTTAACTTTCATATTAATTTAAATTTTATTTGTATTTAAAATTTTTTTTTTTATAAAAAATGTATCTATCGGAAATCTCTCGAAAATCTGTCGGAAACACATCCATCTAAAATCTGTCGGAAAAACGTGAATCGAAAAACCGTCGGATTAGTTTCGTCAGAAGTTCATTGGTTCTACTCCAACAGATTTCCAACGGATATCTTGATGTCGAAAATCCATCATAATTACCAACAGATTTTCGATGCGTGTTTTATTTCCGACTGTGTAGATCAAACGGTCAAATTCGTTGGAAACAAACATTTTCGACGGATTTCCAATAGATTTTGCCGTCTAATTCCGGTTGTTTTCTAGTAGTGTATATGATATTCTAGAGCTAATTTTTGTTTTGTTTGGTTTTAAAACAAAGATTTTATATCATTCATTTTGTGTCGCTTTCCTCCATAAGAAAATCCTTCAACGTCGATTCGGCTGGAGAAATGGCATCAGGGTTAGGAACGAGTTGCATTCACGGTCGAGACATACCAAGCAACAAGCAGAGCGATATCTGTGAGTGTGATGCCTTTTTTTAATCACGACCTGTATTCAGATTTGGGTATAGTGATGATCAGGACAACACTAGTGACTTCAATTAGAACAATTTAATTTTAAAATCCTGAGGTTTAAGTAACATGTGCAATTCTTTTGATACAGTGCCTGCGAGAGGGAACAAATCGAGGAGGATCAAATTAGAAGCAGATGCTGGTTGTTCACAAACAACTGCTTTGTGGCACTTGTCAAGGCTTCAAATCTTCAAGAAGATACTCTGGTAATTTATAAAATTTTATTTAAACTAGTTTGCCTCATATATGTTTAGTCACTCACTAAACCAAATCTCAGACTAACAACTTCGCATACTGTGGTCTATTAACTAATTAGATGAATCAATCAAATGCTAAAATCATGGAAATTAATAGATATGGTGTTACTTGATTATAATTATATATTATGAGAGTATTTAGGGAATGATAGTAGTTTTCAATATGTTTATGTCACATATCTTGTACTCCAAAAATAAATGACGTTTAAGGTTTTTGCGCATATATTAAAAAAATAATTAAATTTTCTGTTCTTTCTTTTATTAATAAAATTATATAAAAAATTTATTGGTCAATATATAATGTAATATGAGTTTTTGGTTTAGCCTTTCTTTCCCATTTCACTAATGGAAGAATTGAGCCAAAATTAAATTTTGGCGATTGAACTTGTCCAAAAGTAAAACTATAAATTTTGTCAAAAAACTGTATTGAAAATACAAAACAATAATTAATTAAAAAAAAAAACTTAAAGTAAAATGACATTTAGTTTAAGACGGAGGGAGTATATCTTTGATAGTTTTTATTTAATATATTTAGGTTGAACTATATTTCATCATGATTTTTATGCTATGTAAAATACCATCATAAAAACGAGTCTCTTCCTTGTTCTTCATTTTCTTCTTCCCATCTTTTGGTTTAGGAGTGGAAAGAGTTTATATTAGGTATTGTACAGAAGTCTTTGTTCTGTACGGTCTTGTCTTGGTTAGTGCAAACCCAAAACTATATTTGGTATATAATTTCTAGTGGCTGAGACTCACTGATGGCTGAGTTTCAACCATTTGTCTTCACATATCTAGGAAAACTCCATCATCATCCACCGTCAATTTCTCTATACCTTAAGATAGCTGTGATAGCAGGTAATGTAAGAATTGCAAAATCAAAATTAAAGATACATTATTTGGATCAAACTTATGTACTTTTTCTTAAAGTTACAAAAAAAAACTCTACAATGTTGTTACAAAGTATTCCTCTTCTTAAGAGAATCATAGCTGAACCACGTGGTTTGAGTGGTGTGTCTATTGAATGAACTCTATTTCTTTAGGATTCAGGCTTCCCATACTGATTCAGACTTTGCATAGTTGAAGCTTTGTTTCTCAATATGCAATAGTTACCTATCCTCCTGTTTGAGAATAAGAGATGCTCCTTAGCTTCAAATATGATTATGCAGCTTTGTTGTGCCAGATTATGCTTGTTATGGTATTCTCACTTATTAAAAAGTCAAGTTCTTGTATTCAGATTGGAGAGTTACATTACTGGAACTGATAAATATGCCTTGTGTTTTCTTGGAGCACGTCATGAATGTTACTGGCCTTACAAATGTTAAACTATATTTCTGGCGTTTTTTCTCTTCTTCTAATTTCTTGTTTTGTGTGCTTTGGTTATTTTGATTTGATGTATAATTGTTGTTTCTTCTTTCCTTATGGTGAAAAAAATATCATATGTTTCGCATAATAACATTTTGTGTGCATAAATGTTTTTGTACAGCTTAGTATCATGAGGAAATACTGATTATGTCTGAACCTTTTTTGCAGTATCTTCCACAAGATTTGACAATCTCTAACGGTTTTAACAAAAAATGCAAGAAAATTGTTATAATAATTATCCATGATGCGGGTAAGAACATTGGTCAAGAGTTTGATTCTTACGATGATGATCAAGAAAGTATGCGTGAAGAGGGTCATCAAACGTACGGCGATGAAGGTATGATGTTATGGCCTATAGTGTGTGTTTCATGCCACAACAACGTGAGGAGTATCAGCTTCGTCGCCATTTAGAAGATTTACTGCGTAGAGGACATATCCGACAGTTTCTGAGATCCGCAATTTTCATGGCCTCGCTTCCTTTTATCAACGTTTTGTGCCGGATTTTAGTACAATTATGGCTCCTATTACCAGCTGCATGAAGGAGGGTCGTTTGAGTGGACAGCTGACGCCACAAAGGCATTTGATGTCATTAAACTACTTATAACATTTTTGTATATGTTATCATCATTATGCTAAACTTTATGCACTTTGTAATTAAAGGACACAAAGGTGTAAAAGATACGTTGAGCAAGGAGATGCTAAAGGTGGTTTTGTTCTCCGTTAATACCTCAATATATGACCGAGTCAATATTTATCTCACAAACTCTGAGAATATCACAGCTGTTATATTTATTTCCTTTTTCTAGGTTCCCAAATCTCATCTCCAATATCAAAGTACCGAAATCTGTATGCTCCCATAGAACCAAGAGTACAACATCTTGTCGCATCGACTGCAGATAGATATTTCCGTCTAGACAAGAAAAACAGTTTCAACAGGCCTAACTCTTCAAAGTGGAATCCAAAACCAATGAGCATTCTTGATGCTCCCCTCGAAGCAAACATGAAACACTTGGTAGCTTGCAGTTCTAAGATAGTGTTTCACCGAATCTACAATTTAGATAAAAAGAATGAAGCCATTGGTTCAAAGGTAGTTGATGTTGTTTCCTCCACACACAAAACATGTAGTGATGGATGTTCTAGTTTTGATTTTAGTTTTAGGATCCTCTAAACAATGTATTTCTTCTAAAAAATAAAAGATAGAAAATGGAGATCTAAATCGTTCCATGAGATATCTTCGACCGCACACCTATCATTCTATTAAATATCATATTAGATCGAAATTGCATAATATTACATCATATTTTTCTTTGCTTCCGTTCTCGTCGCTTGTGTTGTTTTGCATCGTTTCGCATTACTGAGATCCAAGAAAAATAAATCAAACATCGGTTTTGAAATTCTAGAGATAGAGTGTCCTCTCTTAATAAAAAGAAAAAGCATGCCTACGGGTATATCTCTCAACCGGCACATGCAATCGTCACGCCGCTGGTAATCGCTATTTCAAAATCTAAAATGCATATAAATTAATTATGTACCTCAACAATATAATATGTACGTACAATGAAAACGTAAAAAAAAAAAATATTTTTCAAAAGTAAACCAAAGAATAGTTACATATTATGTATGAACGTAACTAAACTAACTAAAGAACATAAAATATATGAAGGTATGAGATATACATATGCAAGTGTATGTGCAATAACTTGACCTTTTAATTTAAGCTAGAGTCCATACAAAAATGTTAAAATTACATTACGTTAATCGTGAATAGCTTTGACCATTTAATATAAGCTAGAGTCTATGCAGAATGCTATTATGTAAATCATCCATAAACTATTTTTCTACTTTTTCTACTCCATAAATTATTTTTTCTACAAAAGGCTAATATTCAATTATTTATTTGGTATATATATATATATATATATATATATGTATATTATTTATTTTTATTTATATTTGTTTCTCATGATTCATCCTTTTTGATTTCATAAATTATGTTTTAGTATTCTTTCCGGTAGAGTTATGTGGATATATAGATGTAATTAAACTTATAAAATTGAACATTAACAAACTTAGTGAGACTACCATGGATTATCGATTATTTTGTAGCTAATTGTGATTGGATGTTTAGAATTCTGTGGATTGATAGATGTGGTAAACTTATAACATGAAATATTAAAAACTTTTGTGAGACTAATATGGTTTTATTGTTTTGAATTCCAATAACAAAAGTTTTTATATATTTTCTATATTTTTAAATAAGAATCTTAATCTAGAAAATTATTAAAATTCTAAAATGTTTAATGAGATGGTTAATTGTGATTGGATGTTTAAAATCATACGTGGATGGCATGGATATTATCTTTGCTTTCTCGTCTCTAATTTAGAATAAACCATAAAATATATCTAATTAAAGGAAATATTAAAATGTAATACTACATGATTTAAGGAAAGATTAGTTTTTAATGACATGGACAAATAGAATCTGATTTCTAAAATCCTATATGGATGGCCTTAGCATCAAGTAGCTTCAGTTTTATATAGTTTTGATTAGTTTAATTTAGATATGATGACATAGACTATTTGAATTACGTTTCTAAAATCTTAAGTGGACAACTTAAGAAACTTATAGTTTCAACTTATATATAGTATAAATTTATTTATTTTTTCTTTTTGTTAAAGAGTTTTCATATTCAAATTCGTTTTGAGTTTTCTTTTGGAATTACAAAGCAAAGAAAAAAAAAACTAAAAGAACCTGCAATATCTTCTGTAACTTGAACCTTTGTTACAATGTATATGTATCAAACTGTATGATTCAGCTAATAACTTCATCTTCATTGTTTGCCATAATAGGAAAATTTGTTGGAGTTTCCTGTCTTGTTAAAAATGAAAATTTTTTATTTAACTTTTTAAACATATATTTGAAATTGAATTTTAAAATTTTTACTACTCAAATAAAAAATAAGTAAGAAGATTAAATAAATAATAAGCCTGGAACTATGTGATCTCTGAGGAGGGGATGATTGAACGCTAGTTGAGCTCTCTGTGATCTTTGAGGAGGGGATGATTGATCGCTAGTTGAGCTCTTCTTTCTATGTAGTCGATGATATCCCCATAAGAAGTCTGTTATATATTTAAAAATTATTAAAATAATTTTTATAATATAATTAAAATTTGTGTATGTCTTATATATTTTTAGAAACTTACATTGATGGTTAACACATGTGTGCTTGAGGCTCCAATGGCTAGACAGAGGGTGAGTACCAATACCAATTCAAAAGTAGGAGCCAGGGAGGAACTTTTCTTGACTCGTATTTCTTGCTCTTTGAAAAGTCACGTCTGTTTCTTCTTGTAACGTTTCTATTATCTCTGAACGTCGATGGATGAAGAACTTCAATAGGTGCAATAGAGTTTGATGGACAAATACTTATGATAGAAAAAAGATATATGGTATAAAAACCTAATATATGACTGTATGTTTAAATTTTATCACAATATTAAGTCATTTAATGAATTTATTGGTACTTTATTTTTGAATATAACTCTATCCAAAAATTATAATTATTGAAAATGTTTGAATAAGCAAAAAAATTTTCATAAAATATAAGCAAAACATAAGTAAAACATAAACAAAACATAAGTAAACATAAGAAAAATTGTAATTAACTTATTTTGACTTTTTTTTATCAAAAATGTAAAAGAGCTCTAGCGGAAACACTGGATCAAGATAGAAGAACAATAAGCTCTCATCCATTCTTCCTAAAAACCATAAACTTAACATTTTTTTTCGTTTTTTCAAAACTTAATTATGTATTTTCTAAAGTAATAGTATATTTTAAAATCATTTTGGTGATATATTTAAAGAACTAATTAATATGAATTTTGAGATAAATAATATAGGAGTTTCCTACTAGAATGGCAAGAATGGAAAAAGAAGTAGAGAAAAGTTGGCAAGTATGGCATATGACCCGAGGCGGAGTGACATATCTTACGAGAATGATTCTCATACGACAGATCTTGGATGTCATGAGTCTCGACGGCGACGTGATCAAAATAGAAGAGCAACTAGCTTTCAGCCATCCCTTCCTGAAAAACCATAAATTTCAGGTTTATTTTCTTTTTTGAAAATTCAATTTTTGTACTTCTAAAGTAAATCATATTTTCCATGATACAATTTTGAAATAATCAAAGTAAAGTATAAAATAGCAAACTAATATTATTTTAAGATAAATAATATAAGAGTAATTCTTACTAGATATGCTAAGATTGAAAAATAAATAGAGAAAACTTGCCAAGTGTGGCATACAGCCATAATGATATGTCATATGCGAGAATGATTCCCATACGGTGAAATTTGGATTATGAAAATGGTTTCTCAGTATAAATATCATCCAAAAATGAATGAAACGTCGTCAATACTACTGTCAGACATAAGGTATGCAACTTATATATTTTGTAATTTTTACAAACATTTAATTAATATAAGAAAATATAAACCTAATGAACAAAAATTGTCGTTACAAAATACTTTATAGTCTCTTAATTATCGTTTCTATGATTCCAGGTATGTACTTTTGTTTGTCACTTTGAGATAATTTGATGATAAACAAAAGCAAAAAATTGTATTTTTAAAAGAACAATCCACTGTTTAGAAAACAAAACGAACCCTTGCGATAGTTTTTACTTGCTGGGAGTTTATAATATCCAAACATGAAATAACATCCCACGTATATTAACACTACAGAAATATGAGCCTTTCTCAACATCTATATTCTAAACATAAGATACAAAAATTAAAACTTGGCAGATTATTCAACTTTACCGGAGTACTAGATTAGATGTTGTTAATGACATCAAAAAAATTAGGAAAAGAAATAGAAAGTATGATCCGTTGAAAAAATGTTTTTACATAAATTTGTTTTTTAACATGAATAAACGAATTTACATTTTTATAGTACAATCTTATTATTAACATATTAAAAAATCTACACCAAGTACATTAGTTTTTGGTTTCATCTTCTCGTATGTTTTTTTAATCACTGTGTGAGATTTGGTAAAATGGATATGATGACTGGTGGTTATGCTCTCGCTCAGATCAAAAACCACGAATTACAAATGTCTGGAAGAGCTCTATTGCTATTTCAAGAGACAATCCATAGCTGCAAAACTTTCTTCCGGCACGATATTTGTTGTCCCTCTCCTCTTCTCTGTTTCAAAACTTGTCTCGATTTTCAACTGAATATTTTTTTTTCTCCCACCTCCATTCTAGGTTGCACTGAAACGGGTACATGGTCGAGAAACAGAGACGAGAACGGAAACGAAAAACGACAAATTTAAAGTTTATATAAACGGGTACTGTATCGGTACAACAATCATAATATAAAAAAAATATCCATAATTTAAAATATATAAAATATCACACATAAATCTTAAAACTTAAAAATACTCACTTTAATATCTTAACAAAAAAAAAAACAAGTTAATCAATGAGTAAATCATCAAAAAAATAACATGTCATGCGATAATGATTCCCATACGGTGAAATTTGGATTATGAAAAAAGTTTCTCAGTATAAATATCATCCAAATATGAATGAAACCATCATCAATACCACAGTCGCACATAAGGTATGCAACTTGTAATTTTTGTAATTTTTACGAACATTTAGTTAGTATAAGAAAATATAACCCTAATGAACAAAAATTGTCGTTACAATATATTTTATAGTCTCGTAATTATCGTTTCTATGATTCCAAGTATGTACTTTTATTTGTTCACTTTGAGATAATTTGATGATAAACAATAGAAAGAATTGTATTTTTAAAAAGAACAACCCACTGTTTAGAAAACAAAACGGACCCCTTCGATAGTTTTTACTTGCTGGGAGCTTATAATATCCAAACATGAAATAACATCCCACGTATATGAACGCTACAGAAATATGCGCCTTTCTCAACATCTATATTCTATACATAAGATACGAAAATTAAAACTTGACAGATTATTCAACTTTATAAGAGTATTAGATTAGATGTTGTTAATGATATATTAAAATGATATGAAAATAAGTAGAAAGTGTGATTCGTTGAAAAGATTTTCTTATATGAGTCTGTTTTTTAACGGAATAAATGAATTTATCTTTCTATAGTACAATCTTATTATTAACATAATAAAAATCTACACCATATATATTAACTTTTAGTTTTATTTTGTCATTTGTTTTTCAATCACCGTGTAAAATTTGGTAAAGTGGATATAGTGACTGGCGGATATACTCTCGCTCATATCAGAGCGAGACTTTCTTCCGGCACGATCTTTGTTGTCACTCTGTTCCTCTCTGTTTCAAAACTTGTCTCGTTTTTCAACCGAATATTTTTTACTTCTTCCACCTCCACTCCCTGAAATCCTTCACAATTCTTTATCTCCTTGCATTTTTCGGCAAGATTCACTAGCTCAGCCCTTCTGTCATCATTCCTCGATTTTTTATTTCTATCTCGAGGTCTATACCCGAACATGTTTGGGTTTTGCAGCTTTCTTTCTTCTCAAGTTTTGAATTCTCATCTATAATCATCTTCACTCTCTAGGAAACTCTACTGTCTTTCTTCATTCTCCGGATCCTTATTTGTGCATGAAAATTGACTCCAACAGAAGAAACCCTCTCAAAGTGGATATTCCCTTTGCGAGAGATCAATTCTGACTTCCTCCTTTTGGGAGAGATAATTTACAAAAAAATTCTCCTCTATGGGAAACCATCTCTTTCAATTTTCCCGTCCAATAGAGGTGTTGTTTCTTCGATTCGTAAACCGAGAATATTATGCAATTTCTTAACCAATTTGTTATCTTGTGCCAATTATACGTAACTCTTTTGACAAATCAAACAAATGTTTAGTAATCGGTCTTGAATCTCATTCCAATACTCCTAACATTTTGTACATGGAATCAACTCTTATCGCTACTGGTTTGCATATTTGGTTCACTAAGTTGAATTTGATGATTTTTTCCGTGTCGATGCATGACTTAAGTTCTCTTATAAGTTACAAATAGACAACAATAATCATTTTAGAATTCTTATTTCTTTGTTTTTTGTACAATATATCGTATTAAATTCTCATTTATTCATGCCTATTTATTAGGGGAGGAGATTTTGGACTTATAATTTTTTTAATGTTCTGTGTTTATGCATGCATAAGATATATTTGTCATTAAAAATATAATTTTATTTATTTCTGTAAAAATTATGATTTTGTAAGTTATTGAGTTTTATGCAATTCTTAGTTATTATTAGATTATGATGATAAAGTTATTATATAAAAAATATTATGTGTTCATGGAACGATTTATTTAACCATTTGATCTACGAAATTAACTAGATTTATATGTTAATTTGATTCATTAAATTTGATATCTTCATGGTTTTAATCCAATAAAGTCACTCTATAATTTATTTAACACTTAACCAATTAGAATAAAGAATTAGGTTGAATCACACTCAATCATTTTTTTCTTTAAATAATTAGAATAACAGGAAAAAAATTTATTGGAGTCTAAATAATATAAAATATAAAAAATCTAAATTTGAAAAGAAAACTTCAAATTTTATTAAAATAAAAAGATTTAACATATATTAGAAAAATAGAAAGTAAAAGTTATCTATTTTATTATTATTTCTTGTTCGTTTTCCTTTTAAATTAAGAAAAACAAAAATAACAAAAACATTACACATGTCAGAATCTAATCAATCAACCTACATATGTCATGATCTAGCAAATTATAATTTTGACACATGTCGAACTCTCATAAGAGCAACCAAACTTTATATATTAAGAAAACTCTCGTGATCATGGAAAATCTCAAATTTACTCAAGTTTTTTTTAATTTTATTATTAATTGCTCTTGCATTTATGCTAATAAAAATCATTTTGGGCTAAAAGTTATTGACATCTATCTGTGTGTAAAATCATTTGAAAACAAAATTTAGCGATTCTTATCAAATAGGTTAGTCTCGTATTCACTGGAATTAATATTTGTTTAACTATTTAAAGTTTTATTTTGGTATTTAGAGAATTCAATAGTGTTTTAAAAATAAGTATATATCCTATGTAAATGTAATGGCAAAACAAATATTCAACACCTATGAAATTTATCACAATTTATGATTAAAACATATCCAAGTAACATAGAGAATTTCTCGGAAAAGTAAATGATTTTCCTTTTGGCAAACGCGATCTCCAAATCAACTTTTTCTTTTGTTTTTTTTTGCAACGTTTGTCGGCTGGTGTCGAATCCGACATTGGCTGTACTCTTTATAATTATAGTTTACTTAATTTATGGTTTATCTAAATAACTACATCAATATTTGGGGATGATAAATTGAAAAGGCCAAGTTTCATGACTGTATCTTTTATTCTGGAATTTTTTTGATGATCTCCATTATTGTTGTTAATGCCAGTATCTTAGCAGTAATTCTGGCTTCCCGCCGATAAATTCTTATAAACATTTTTCTTTTCCGACATTCTCATCTTAACATGAAAGGTTTTTTTCTCTTTTTTGATGGAATTGGCAAATAGTAAATGATTTAAAAACCAGTTATTCATTACCTTATGAGTGACGGTTGTTATAATTTTTGATGGTGGTGTATAGTTTTTTTTATACCAAAATCAACTACCTTCGATTTGGAAGCGGTTGAAAACTTGAGATTATGGATTAAGGGGTACAATATTTATCATTTATAATAGTTGATAGATTAGAGTGAGGTGGAAAATGTGCATATTTTCTACTCTGGATTTTCTTCTGCTGTCAGTTAATTTATGTCTCTCTGCGGTAGAGTCTGATTCTGGCAAACTTATCACTTGCAGTTGTTCTGCTCGTTTCTTTGTTGGTTTGTTAAAGGATAGGAAAATAATATAAATTCTTAGAGAGACAACCATTGGATGTGGAGTTTGGAGTCTTCATGCATTATTGTTTTAAGAATGGCAAAGTTAAGCTAGTGTTTTATAGTCAAATGATAGCCAAAAATCTCAATAGTTTCAAAGTACGAAGAAAAATAATAACAGATTATCTATCTATTAGCGAGTAAGAGACTTCATGTGTTGTCGCAGGTCATGCACGATCCCAGAGAGGCTCTTTGAGATGCAGCACTTTGGATTGTGCGTTATATTAAGGGATGTCTGGGACAAGGGATTATGCTACAAGCTGATTATGATTTTAAAATTCAAGTATGGTGTGACTCTGACTGGAATTCGTGTCCACGTACAAAAATGTATCTTTCCGCTTTTCTTGTGAAATTAGGTGAGTCTCCCATTTTTTGGAAAACAAAGAAGCAAGATATAGTGTCTCATTCTTCTGCATAAGCGGAGTATCGGGGTATGGATGCTGCTTTTCGAGAACTTAAGTGGTTAATGCGGCTGCTAGTTGATCTAGGAGTGGAGCATAGTCATATGATGGAGTTATTTTGTGATAACAAATCAGCTATATACATTGCTTCTAATCCGGTATTTCATGAGAGTACAAAGCATATTGAGTCGGATTATCATAATATTATATATGCGGTCCGCAACAAACTTATTACTACCCGGCATGTGAGCACAACAAAGCAACTGGCGGATGTATTTACCAAGTCGTTAGGTACTTCAAGCTTCACGTATTTACTGTCCAAGTTTGGTGTGTGTGACTACAACGCTTCAACTTGAGGGGGGGGTGTTGAGATGGATATAATAAGAAGGTTTTAAAAGTATATCTTACGTAAATATCGCATATATTTAGGAGATATTATCGGTTTGTGATAATGTCAAATAGTTTAGAAATAGACTAAAAACATAGCATATACATGTATAAATAGATGTCAAGAAACGTGAATAAAACTCAACACACTGAAACACACAAAACTCTCTGTCTCAATCTAACACTAATGACATCAACAAACTTGGGAAGATGACTGTGTTTGGGTGAAAACAATATGGAATGGTCTGCATATTTGTTGTCAAGAGATGGAACTGTTGCTTAGGGAAATGGTTGGGAAGGTTTTTGTGAGGCTAATGGCGTGAAGTTAGGAGACTCTTTTACTTTGGAGTTCATTTGTAAACTAGATACAACTCCTGTTCTTAAGTTCTGTTATCTGGAGACTAAAATACAAAAGTGTTCATTAGGAACAGAAAAATTGTAAAGTAGGCCTAGGCATATAAACCGAACTTAAGATTAGACTTCGGTTTAGTAGTGAATATAGCTAACTTTGGTAGTCTGTTTTGTTCGAAATTACAGGAAATTTATTTTAATTTTTTTCTTGAAAGGTACCGAAATGTACTGAAATAAATTAAAATGTACCAAATTTAACTGAACTTTTTTGAAAAAAAAAAAAATTCTCTTTTTGCAATAGAAACGAACAGAATTTGGTTCTTAGTTACAATTCAGACAAATATTTTTACCTTGAATCAAACCGAAATTTGTCCTATTCAAACTGAACCAAACCAAACTCTAATTTTGGTTTAATTTGAAATTTACAAAACCCAAAAACCGGACTCCCATATATCACAGAACTAAACCGGAGCAATTAAACCGCTTTCCCAGCCCTGATTGTAAAATGTAAAATGTAAAATGCAGTTACTAGTTAGGAAGTAGAAACCAAGCCTTGAATAAATAAATGTACGGATTTTGATGTCCTAAAAAAATAAAATAATAATAAATAAATGTACGAATTAGAAACGCTTCACAATACTAAAGACCCTCGATTTGACCTATACCTACGAATCGTCATCAATGGTTTTAGTTTTTAAAGCTCTCCGAGTTCCAAGAAAAGTTGAAGAAGAAAATATCTTCTGAAGATTTTGAGCTTTGGTCAAACGTTTTGTGGTTTATGAAATTACAGTGTAGGCTAAGAGATTTGATAATGGCGAATAAACATTTCTTCCAGCCTCTTCTTCCTGGCTTCCACAGCCACTTGGTACTTTCTTTCTCCCTTCTTCTCTATATCTCTCTGTCTCTTTGAGAAGCTAATTGAGAAATGGTTTTGTATTTCATGTTGCTTCAGACTATTCCTGTAGCTTTCTTCTTGAAGAATATAGAAGCAAGATATGAGCAGAAGACGGCAGATCTACGATCAGATGCGTCAAGGATAATCTGGAAAGTGAAGATAGATGGCAGGAGACTCACTGATGGTTGGAAAGAGTTTGCTCTTTCACATGATCTTCGAATGGGCGACATTGTCGTTTTCAGACATGAGAAAGACATGTCTTTCCACGTGACAGTCTTGGGACCTAGTTGTTGTGAGATTCAATATGGATCTTGTTCAGACGAGGAGAGCAACTCCGGTGAGTTGTGCTCTGTTTCTATCTCTAACTCTCACTCTATGATTGACATTCAATAAATGTGTTCATATAACTAGAGAGAATCTTTCAGAGAAGATTCAAGAAGAATCCAAGAAGAGAAGAAGAGAAACAGAGCTGTCTTCACTAGATTCCTCTTGTTTAGTGGCTAATGTGTCGCCTTCGAGTCTACGTTATGACTTATTGGTATTATACTCCTAATCTGAACCCAAATATAAACTCTTATACTAGGGTCTGAATTTTTTTGTATTGTAATGAATTTTCAGTATCTTCCAAAGCGTTTTGTGAGGGCAAATGGTATAGTCGCTGGATCTGGAAAGATTGTTCTGATGAATGAAAATGGTAGAAGATCATGGACGTTAAAATTGAGACAAAAGCCATCACGTGGAACTCTTTATATCAGAGGAGGGTGGGGAAGTTTCTGTGGTGCCAATGGACTTAAAGCTGGAGATATTGTCACTTTTACACTGAGCCAAAGAGGAGGAACTCTGGCTTTACGTTTTTTGTCCTCCAAAGAGCCAGACGAAGAAGCTAATGAAGCTCATTCCACAGAACCTGAAAGCGAAGAAGAGAGCAACATTGGTGAGTTGTGTTTTGTCTTTCTTAAACACTGTCCATGATACTTGACATTCCAAAAATGTGCTCTTATAATGGAATGTGGATATGTAAGTAGAGCTACAATCAGTTTGACTATACCTTTCTTTTTCAGGGAAGATACAAATGAAGAAGAATCCGAGACAAGAAATAGAGTCTTCTTCACTAGATCCCTCTTGTTTCGTGGCTAATGTGTCGACTGCGACTCTACGTTATGACACACTGGTATTCTACTCCTCATTTGAACCAAAATAATCTTTTATACTATGGTCTTGTAATTAGACCAAGTTCATGTTGTATTATAATGAATTTCCAGTATCTCCCAAAGAAATTTGTGAGGGAAAATGGTGTAGACACAAGATGTGGAGAGATTGTTTTGATGAATGAAAAGGGCAGATCATGGACTTTAGATTTGAAACAAAAGCAATCATGTGGAACTACTTACATCAGACGAGGGTGGCGAAGTTTCTGTCGTGCCAATGGACTTAGAGCTGGAAGCTTCTTCACTTTCAAACTGATAAGAAAAGGAAGAACTCAAGTTCTATGTTTGTCCCGCAAAGAGCCAGAAGAAGAAGAAGAAGAAGAAGAGGAATGCTCAGAAACTAATGAAGTAGAGTCTCTTTCAACAGAACAAGAAACCGATGAAGAGAGCAACCAAGAAGAGGGGAAGATCTCACAGGAATGCTCAAGAAGAAAGGGAAAGAAGGGCATATTGATATGGAAACCTTCATCTTCACAATCTCAAAACCGATTTGTAACATTAACTCTTAGACCTTACAACATAAACTGTTCTGTATTGGTTAGTTTCATCACTCCAAACCATTTGCTTTTTAAAGTCTTATCAAGTCTAAATCTTTTGTGTGAACTTTTGTTGCAGCGTCTTCCGTTACCCTTCACAAGGATGAATGGCATCAGTGAGGAAACTAAAATGACTATGTTGGATAAACACGGTGTGAAGTGGCGTGTGAATCTGCGTTCTGAGAATGATAAATATAAAAGAATAAAAGTGGGAGGATTCTGGAAAGACTTCTTGAAAGCTAACTGTGTGAAGACAAACGAATCTATCAGGTTGGAGCTTATTTGGGAAGAAAATACAAGTTGTGTCCTTAAGTTCTGTTCCAAGGTGAAGCTATAAACCAAATGAAACTAAGTGTTTGACTCCTTTTGGTAAGATTTAACAATAACTCTTTAAGGTCCAACTGTACTATTGTAGTGTGTTATTTTAAGTATGTTGGATGATCCGAGTGAGGTCATTGGCATTAAGAATTGGAAATTTGTCAATGTTAGATTAACTTTAGTTGAGGATACTCTGATTTCAACATCTCACAAAAGCCACCAAAGAGAGCAACGGACAAAGAAACACATTATTAATCTCGATGACAACATGTCATTGAGATATGAAGGTTCTATTACAGTATATAATCAGAGAAAACTAATCCACATGTTTCACAATATTAATCTCGATGACAATTTTTTTTTAAAAGTTCATTTTTAACCTTAAATATGCTCATCCTACAAAATTTACTATATGTGGAATTAAAATTGCTTTTCTTTTGTAAAATTATTTTCCTTTTCCTTATGATAAAATGTTGATATTTTATTTTTCCCTTGATTAAATTATACCTAACTTTCATATACTTTTACATATAAATCGATTTTTTAAATATATTTTGTACCCCATGAGGCCATGATATTCAACAAACTTCGTCCTTAATACGGATAATTATTGGAACGAATAAAAATATAAAATATAAAATTTTGTTTGATATAGGTTACGTTCGGATAATCTATATTGAAATGGACATATATACAAAGAAAGAAAAAATAAGAATAGAAAAAAGAGTCAAAGAGCCTCACACACTTTATATATATGAAAATAAATAAAACGTTGAAGTGTCAAAAAAGTAGGTGTTAGTTATTATGAGGCACACCAATTAATTAAAACACTATACACATTTTATTTAATTTTAAAATAGTATATTATGTGAGGGTCATATTTAAATTTATACTTTCTCTACAAAAGAGAGAGTTAAAAAATTTCATTATGAAAATTTAACATTTGATAGATTTCTCATAATTTTTCGCTTATGACAAATTTATTGTCTACAGTTATTTGTCAACTAGAAACCGTTATCTATTTATTCTTTATTTCTTCCATCTCTCCACAATTTCTCCCTCTTTTCCCCCATATTTTTGGCACTTGTTGTCTCCTTCCTGTTTCTCCTTATATTCCACGTATTTACGAATAATCTTTAAAGTTTCCATTTTCATATAAAATTTTAAAGTTTCTATTTTCTTTTCTCAAATTTTTTTGGTATGCATAATTTGTTTTCTTATCTATGTTAAACTAGATTGATATCATGTGTTGATGTCCGGAGGCAATAATTTTTTTGTTTTCTTATATGTTAGTGTATAAATTATTGTTTGTTGGTGTTAGTGTGTAGTGCATGTTAACTATTGAATTCAATAGTGTATGTTAATTGTTAATCTAATATTAAAAATGTCAGTTTTTTAGGCCCGATTAAATATTCTTCGTGCCTAAATAACTTTAAATGTTCTAACATTATTCTTTTACAAGTATCCGGAAGTAAAATTCCAACATTATTCTTTTAACTAATTTAGTAATTATATTGTACATTTTGAAGTAATTTTAGTGTGTAATACATGTTAAGATATGTGAATACAATAGTTTCAAATATATATGTATATATATACAATTTAGGTTCTAACCCGTGCTCGAGCATGGAAGTTTCGTCTAGATTCTAACATGTGCTCGTTCCCGGGATAATGATTTTTATTTTCTTTATTTATTTAATTAATTAATTATATTATAAGATGTTTGATGGTGTTATATTGTAATACATGTTATTTGTCATTAGAGTGATTGAACTAATTAGTGCAGACTAATTAAGGATGAACTGCATCAATGAGAAAACTAAGATGACTATGTTGGATAAACACGGTGTGAAGTGGCCTGTGAATCTGCGTTCTGAGAATGATAAATATAAAAGAATAAAAGTGGGAGGATTCTGGAAAGACTTCTTGAAAGCTAACTGTGTGAAGACAAACGAATCTATCAGGTTGGAGCTGATTTGGGAAGAAGATACAAGTTGTGTTCTTCGGTTCTGCTCCAAGGTGAAGCTATAAACCAAATCAAACTAAGTGTTTGACTCCTCTTTGGTAAGATTTAACAATGGTCGGCTTAACTCTTTAAGGTCCAATTGTACTATTGCAAAATGTTATATTAAGTATGTTGTATGATCCTAGTGAGATCATTGGCGTTAAGAATTGGAAATTGTCAATGTTAGATTAACTTTAGTTGAGGATACTCTGATTTCAACATCTCACAAAGCCACCAAAGAAAGCAACGGACAAAGAAACACATTATTAATCTCGATGACAACATATCATTGAGATGGTGTTCATGTCGTTCCTATTTAGGATACGAATGTACAGCTGTCAAGCTGGCCGTATACCCGCAGGCACGGCCCAATAAGTACTATTGCGGAGTGGACACTAAAAATTGTGTCTATATAAATGTGGCATAGCGGACATAATCCAGACGAAAGGCAGGTTACGCGGGACAAATATAGAACTTGTGAGTTTCAGTTTCATTAGATTTTCAGTTTTTAGTTTAGTACTTCTTTTTGTAAAGTTGCAATCACAACCATAGAAACAACTTCATTTTTGTAGTCAAACAAGAAGAAGAAGTAATAGGAAGCTCACGGGCCTACGTGCATACCCGCTAGTGGTGTTCGTGTACGCAGTCCTAGCGGACGAACCCGCAGTGGCTTAAAAAATCGGTGCTTCACGATAGACTTGTCCAGACGATCGCGAGCATATCCGTCTGGACTCCAAATAAAAGATTAATTTAATTTTTTTGTTAAAGGTTTTCGTATTTATTTTTTTTGTTTTTTTTGGGAATTACACAGCAAACACAGGAACCGAATTAAACATATATGAAGGTATATTTTCATTAGATTACAGTCTATAAGAAAACTAATCCACATGTTTCACATTATTAATCTTGATGACAAATTCTTCTTTCAAAAGTTCATCCTTAAATATGTTCGTCTTACAAAATTTGCTATATGTGGAATTAAAATTCCTTTGGTTTTGTTAAAAATATTTTCTTTATGATAAATGTTGATAGTTTATTTTTCACTTCATATATTTTTACATATAAATCGAATTTAAATATATTTTATAAACGTCAGCCCAGATATTCATCAAAATTCTTGAGTTCTTTCTTGATAGGGATAATTATTGTAACGAATGAAAAATATAAGATAAAATTTAGTTCGGAAACAAAGTAGGTTCGGATAATCTATATTGAAATGGACATATGAAAAGGAAGAAAGAAGCATTCAGAAAAGAAAAAGAGTCAAAGAGTCTCCCACATTTTACTTATATATGAAAATAAATAAAATGTTGAAGTGTCAAAAGAGTAGGTGTTAGTTATTTTGAGGCACACTAATTAATTAAAATACTATATAGATTTTATGAAAATTTCAAAGTAGTAAATTATGTGAGAATCATAACATAAGTAAATTTAATCTTTCTCTATAAAACACAAAGTAAAAAAAAATCTCGTTAAAATTTCTTAACTTTTGATAGATTTGTCATA
This sequence comes from Cardamine chenopodiifolia, assembly GCA_963922655.1. Classification (NCBI taxonomy): domain Eukaryota; kingdom Viridiplantae; phylum Streptophyta; class Magnoliopsida; order Brassicales; family Brassicaceae; genus Cardamine; species Cardamine chenopodiifolia. Next base: position 17,619,761 of record OZ000470.1, on the reverse strand, counting down.
ACTTTTTCACTTATGACAAATTTATTGTCTATATTTATTTGTCAACTAGAAACCATCTTCATTTGACAAATCTATTCTTTATTTTTTTCCATCTTTCCACAGTTTCTCCCTATTTTCCCCCATATTTTCGGCACTTGTGCAAACTTGCTGTCTTTTCCTTCCCGTTTCTCCTCATATTCTACGTATTTACGAATAATCCTAAATGTTTCCATTTTCATATAAAATTTTAAAGTTTCTCTACAAAGTTTTCTTTTCTCAATATTTTTTTTGGTATGCATAATTTGTTTTCTTATATATACTAAATTTATTTAGAAAGACATGTGAAATGTCTTCTAATTATCAATTGAAAATTTATGTTATAATGGAAAAAAATCTAGAAAATAGTAGTTGGCCTGTAATAACTGTAAATTGACTTTTAAAATATATAAAAAAATGGGAACTAATAAAAGAAAAAGGAAATAATAATCTAAAGGTAATTAATTGAGCTAAAGGCCCCTCATGTGCCTTGTAAATATAACAAACATCTTAAGAGAGGCCCGTTGTCTCATTCTTTTAACTCTAAAACACAGAGCCAAGAAACCAGAGGAGATTCTCTTGGCATCTCCGAATCGAATCTGACAAAAAGAAGAAGAAGAAGAAGAAGAAGAACAAGATCGATGTTCGAGAAGACAAGGAGATTCGATTTCGAATTAGATGCATGAAGTTGGATTATCGTTGGATTTGAATTTCTTCACTCAACTTATATTAACGTTCTTCTTTCTCTCAATCGGTCTTCTCTACTTTGTCAAAAGAACAGCGACGAAGTACTTCGAGGTCGGTGGTGGGTCCGGCGGTTTCGATAGAGACCACCGCACAGATTTCATGGTTTCCGATACGGCTGAATGTGCTGTCTGTGGGAAGGTTTCTACCAAAAAATGCTCTCGTTGCAAATCTGTTCGATATTGGTATGTTAAAGATTCTTAATTTCTCCTTATTTAGGGTTTTGGGATTTGATTTGGATGTAGTAGCTGGAGATAGAGAAAGAACAAGTTTTGGTTTTGAAAGTTTCGATTTTTAGGATTTTAGTTTCATCTGTTTTCTTTAAGTTGTATCCTTTTTGCCTCTGTTCTTTGCTATAAGTTCTGGAACAATTTCCCTTAGTAGGGTTTTTGGATTTGATATTGATGTAGCTGGAGATATAAATTGGAACAATTTTGCTTTTGAAAGTTTGGACTTTTAGGATTTTACTTGCATCTTTTTTTGTTCGTTTCCTTTGTACCTCTGTTCTTTGCTACTAGCTCCGTGGATTGCCAAAATTCAGACTGGAAAATTTTCTCCTTATTAGGGTTTCTGGATTTGATTTAGATGTAGCTGCAGATAGAATTTGGAACAATGTTGCTTTTGAAAGTGTGGATTTTTAGGATTTTAGGTGCATATGTTTTCTTAAATTCGTATTTTTTGCCTCTGTTCTTTGTTACTAGCTCTGCAGAGTGCCAAAGGTCAGACTGGAACTCAGGGCATAAACTAAAATGCAAGGTGTTTCGGGTTACTGAGTCGTCATCGGTGGGAAGAGATGAACTTGATTTCAAAGCGTCTATGTTTGGGAAGAGGTCTGGTTCTAAGATTGCATTGGTTCCTCAGCTAAGCCAAAGCAAGGCTACCCACAAGCCAGGAGATGTAATGGTCTTTTTTCAGTCATCTGATCTTGACACTCTCTTGATAGTTTTTGTCGTGCAAGTCTGATTCTCTGTTTGCATCTTCTGCAGGTTCTATTCCCATACGAAAATTTTGTTCGATATTTTAACTGGGACAGACCAATATTGACTCCTTGTGGTCTCATCAATTGTGGAAACAGGTTTTTGTTCATCTCGTTTCTATTGTAGCTTTAATGCACCTATTGAATGAGTTAAATTCTTTTTAATCTGATTTTCTTTTACTTTTATTTTCAATCTTCTTTCAGTTGTTTTGCTAATGTGGTTCTACAATGTCTTTCCTGGACACGCCCTCTTGTTGCTTACCTTCTGGAGAGAGGCCACAAGAGAGAATGTAAGTATTTTTTGGGGAAATTTCAATGCTTCACAACTCTTCACTTGGATTTAATGTGTGCATTTCAACTTTGTTTCTATGTTTTGTTGAATAGGTAGGCGCAATGATTGGTGCTTCTTCTGTGAATTTGAAACTCACCTTGAAAGAGCAAACCATAGCCGGTTTCCTTTCTCACCAATGAACATTATTTCGCGGTTGCCTAATATTGGTGGAAATCTTGGGTATGGGAGACAGGAGGATGCTCATGAGTTGATGAGGTTAGCAAAAGTTCCTCGTTGGTATAACCCTAGTCATGGAGCTTCTGTCAATCTGTCAGCCAATGCTTTTAAAATTTATGTTATATAGATTTGCAATTGACATGATGCAATCTGTTTGCCTCGATGAATTTGGTGGAGAGAAAGTGGTGCCTTCTCGCGCCCAAGAAACAACACTTATTCACTACATATTTGGCGGTCTTCTTCAGTCACAGGTGATGTTTCCTAATCCCAGTAACAGGTCTTTCACAGTATTTGTAAAAATAATTAATACAATGATGTACCGTTAGATTAAATACAATAATGGTGGAAAGTGTGTCAATAATATACTAATGTTAGTCTTAGGATTTAACTGTAGAGTCACTAGGTGACAAGTATGAAACAGGTTGGCCTAGGGGCTGTTAAGAGGATAGTAATGTGAGAGAACAGAAGACTCAAAAATGAAATTTCTGTTTCAAAAGTCTGGTCTGCGTAACTGTGTGTAATCATGATCTCAGTTACCAATTTTTTTCCTTTCGAGTTTGATGGTATTCACCCTTACACACTTTTCGTCCCAGCTAGTTGGCTTTATTGAAGATGTTTGTAACTCACTTCAGTAGTTTTAGTTATCCAACAAATCGTTATTTTGTAATGCTTTCATCCTGATTATCATCTCCTCTCTCTCTCTGTGGAATGTTTCCTCACATTTGCTGTGTTTGTTTATTTATTTTGCAGGTCCAGTGTACTGCTTGCAGTAATGTTTCTGACCAATACGAAAATATGATGGATTTAATTGTTGAGATCCACGGTGATGCGGTATCATTGGAGGAATGTCTCAAGCAGTTCACAGCTAAAGAGTGGCTTCATGGAGATAACTTATACAAATGTGATAGGTATTTGTATTACTTCTGAAGCCTTAATTTTTCCTTAATCTGGTTGATATGCTCATCCTGTGAATGGAATGTGTTTCTCAAATTTTATTATCTCTTTTTCAGATGTAATGACTATGTGAAGGCATGTAAGCGGCTCTCAATTCGATGTGCTCCAAATATTCTTACAATTGCCTTAAAAAGATTCCAGGTTTTAGCTCCATTCCCCTCCCTTTGGCTTTTAGTTAGTCTCTTCGCTTTTGCTTATTCATCTGATATTGATTGTCTTATATAAACCTTAAATTATGTGCAGGGTGGGAGATTTGGTAAACTGAACAAAAGAATTAGTTTTCCTGAGACGTTTGATCTTGGCCCTTACATGAGCAGTGGAGGAGAAGGATCAGATATATACAAACTCTATGCTGTGATTGTCCATTTAGATATGTTGAATGCCTCTTTTTTCGGCCATTACATTTGCTACGTTAAGGACTTCCGGGGAAACTGGTATAGAATAGACGATTCTGAGGTAAGAGTCTTGTTGTTTTGTTTGGCTATTACGAATGTTGGCATAAACTAGGATGCTAGAATTTATAAAGATCTTCTAACCCCACCTGAGAATACTCGTAGGTGGAAAGCGTTGAACTAGAAGATGTCCTTTCTCAACGAGCATACATGCTCCTCTACAGCAGGTAGATCCAGTCACTTCTTTTTTGTTTCTTTTGCCGAGTTTGTGAATTTGCTAGAACTGTATTAAGTGAAATAGCTTTAACAGATTATGATATCTGATATTGATGCAGGGTTCAGCCCAGACCATCATGTCTTAGATCCGAAGAAGGTCAAGATGAGAAGAAAACAGAATCATTAAACTCAGAATCTAGCCAAGATGGCTCTGTTGAGAGTTCCAAGGTGGCAGCAAATAACACCAGTGAAGGTGAGGACGAGAAGGAAACAGATACGTTGAACACTGAATCTAACCAAAATGGCTCTGCTGAGAGTTCCAAGGTGGGAGCAAATAACACCAGTGTGTCCTCACTGTGTAACGGCATCATCTCACATTCAGAAGACCCCGAATGCAAAAAAGAATCATCATCATCATCGTCGTCAATGTCACCACCCGTAAATGTCTCTGAAAACGGAAAGGAAGTTGCAGCAACGGTTGATGCAGTCGATTCCGAGTCAAACTCTTCTATTGACATTGAACATGACTCTGGAACAGATCATCATCAAGGAGCAAATGGGAAAGGAGATCCAACGGTTGAAAATCTGGCTGTTGAGTCATCTTGTTCAGACATTACTACTCCATCTCCACCTGCTGCGACAGAGTCCAAGCCTCCAGAGAAAGAGGATTCAGACACCGAGATGATCGATGCTCAATGAATCCGAAAGGATGGTGGAATCACAAACATTTTTCATGGCTATTCAAAATCAACAAGGGAGCTACTAACTTGACAATAATGCTGGCAAAATTTGCTTTAGACGCTGAGACTTCTGGTGCCTGAAGGATATATAGAAATTGTTGAAACCTCGAATTTCTATATTTAGAAGAAATCTAGGGTTCTTACTGGTGAACTATAAAGCTTGGATTGGTACTTGGTCATTATGAGATAGAAACTTCAGGATCCAGTAAGTTTTTCTTTTGATGTTAATGTCTGTTGAAATAGATTTTACCATTGAACTTATAGCATGAAAGATTAATGGAGGAACACATTATTTGGTTTTGGAAATTACATAAATCAAACCAAATGTGATATTGGTAGCAGAAATTAATTTACTTGAACACTAAATCAGACTTTAGCTTGGTGTGAAAATTATTATTTCAAACAAGTTTACTTGATACTTAAACACATTATTTTTTCAATTCGTTTTGGCTAAACTCCATTCATTTTAACCATAACGAGAAGTGAAAACAAGTTTTAATCACTTTCTCGTTTTTTTTTTAATCTCATTTGGTTCAAATAAATGTACACAATATTGTAGCGTTCATTAGTGCCAATTTTAAGATTTAATATTCAGTTTTCTTTCTACATTTTTTAACCTGAACCGAAAGAACTGCTTCCAAAGAAGTTAAAGAAATTAAAGACAACATAAAAATTGCATTTGTTTTACTATATTTTCGTGTTTGTATTTATGGTGTTCGTTTTTAACTTTATTAACACAGCTTCAACGTAAACCTCAGTGCATGTTTTTTATCGATTGTTATTAGATTAATTGGAGAGGAAAGAAAAATGAGCATGAAAACGTTATTATCACTGAAATCAAACTACTAAATTAAATTAACAAAATTAGCTAGATTTTCCTCAATATATATATAGTTTTAGCGTAAATTCAATTTCATGATGCTGAGAGATAGTTGGTGAATGTTGGTTACGGTAAAAAAAAACCTTTTAAACAGACAATTCAAAGCTGGAGATCAGTGGCGGAGCTAATTAACAATTATAGGACCCTTAAAATTTTTAAATTTGGTGTATTTGTGTAAAACATTATATAAACTTCACCTTAATTAACATATTGACCCCTATAAAATTAATTTTTTTTATATTTTGACCCCTATAGAGAGTTTTTCTCCCTCCGCCACTGCTGGAGATTAAATAAAATATGTGTTATAGAAAATTGGAGCAATCTTTAGCATATTGTTTGGTAAGTTATTTTAGGTAAAAACCAAAATAAATATTTTAGGATCATTATATTGTTTTTAGAGATGGTGAACATTCGAAAATGAAGATAAGTTTGAAGGCTAAGAAACTACATAAAAGTTGAAGGTTTTATAAATATAAAATGAAGAAAGTAAAAAACATTTCTTTTTCTTTTTATTTTGGGTGTTTTTATTACAGCTTTTTAGTTTTTAGGGCTAATATCAGCTCCATCGATGGCGTTGATAAACATGCTTCGTCGTCTCCTTCTGAATATCGACGACCCAGGTGCAAAAAAGATCAAATTTTTATGTCATTTTTAATAATCAATTGATTTGAGATTGTTATTTGATATTAGGGATAAACTTCTGAGATTAGAAAGATTATCATGTAAGAACTATCTAGGTCTAAATTATAGTTCCTTAAGCTCTGTATTGTTGCTTATAAGTTCAGTTAAAAGAAATTTTATTGGCTTTACTCAATTGTCCTATTTGGCTTAAGAGTTGGTCCTTGTTGTGTTCATGGATTTATTGTTTTCTAGTTTGATCAACTTTGGAGAAGTTGATTATTAACTTCGTTACGAGAAAACATGAGAAAGGCCAAAGTGTTCATTTGAAACGCAAAGTCATGAGAGAATATAAACACAGATTTGGTTCCATATATCTGATCATTATCATCGCTTGCTTAGAGGTGTCAAACTGGATGGGCGGTCCTTCTGTTCATGTCCAATATGTAATGGGCGGGATATGGATAAACCTATTTACAGAACAGGTTAAGATAAAATGGTTTTGGACCAATTTCGTATACGGACAAAACAAGTCGGACACTCTTAGAAAATGGACGCCCATAGTTCTCAAAAATTCTAAATCAAAATCGATTTGGGGATAATCGAATCTCATTCACAAGTTTCTTAAAATCCAAACTCACCAGCGATTTGTGGCGATTTGTGGCGATTTGTGTCGAATTCCGGCGATTTCTCATGTAAGTTCTTCAATTTGCTTCATTGTCTTCAATCCCCTTCTTCTTTTTCTTCTGCCATAGTTTGAGTTTTGGGTCATCAAATATAGAAGTTCGCTTTTTGCTTCAAATGTGCAAGCCTTCGCTAGGTTGTATCTCCACGATTGTTACTCCGAGTTTGTCTTCAGTCTCTGTGGTTTCTTCTTCACCAGAGACAAATAGGAAGGTTCGAAATTTAGGGCTTAGAGCTTCGATTTCAGCAATTTTGGAAACAACTTCCAGATTCCGTTATTGACGTCATGTGTTCTACAACTAATAAAAAGGTCTCTTTTTTTCTATTACTTTTGAAGTTCCCAGCTTTGTTTGTTAAAGAGAGATTGGAGATAACTGAGAACCATGTTAGGGTGCTTGTTCCAATTGGATATGGTACGGAGGAAATGGAAATTGTCGTATTAGTTGATGTTTTACGGTGAGCTGGTGCAGAGGTCACTCTTGCTTTTGTGGAGCAAAACTAGATGTTGAAGCTTCCTCAGGGACCAAATTGCTTGCTGATGTTCTTATCTCAAAATGTGATGATCAAGTTTATGATCTTGTGGCTTTGCCTGTAAGTTCCTGTTTTGGAATCAGACAAGAGAAAATTCTTTTATAGTTCTGCTTTGACTGATTCATAGCCAATACCTGTTTCATTTGACCTCTATTATAATCGTTCTGAATCGTTGTTATGGACTGATATGAAAATGCAAATTGTGAAGGGAGGCATGCCTGGTGCTGTTAGGTTAAGAGATTGTGAAATTCTCAAGAAGATCATGAAGAGTCAAGCTGAAGATAAGCGGTTATAAGGGGCCATATCCATGGCTCCAGCTGTTACTCTTCTTCCATGGGGACTTTTGACTAGAAAGAGGGTATAAATCAAAAGGCTTGGACTTACGCTCTTTCCTTGGTGAAACAACTCTTTGGAGAATCCACAGCCAAGTCGGTTGAAGAGTTTCTAGTCTTTATCTTATTCCCTTATGCTTCCTTGGTTTCTTTTTTTTGTCAATGTCGATATGCAACAAAAATCTTCTCATAGTCTTCCTTTCCAATTATTTCTCCAGCTTCTGGGTGATAGTTACCAGAATCCTAAGAAGGAAGAGTTCAATAGCATTGACTGGTCTTTAAACCACACACCTCGTGTAAGTCTCATGAAGCTATGACCAATGTATTTCCATATAATTTCATGAGGATATGATGATAATTGTTTTTGGTTTTTTTTCTTAAGTTTAAGTTCAAGGCTTGCACAGATAAGAAATCTGTTGTTCTTAACAATCGTAGCCAAGTTGTTTCAGATAAAGATATTGATGAAAGCTCGGGCTCGGTTGTGGCTGGACCTTATGATGGTGATTCTTCTGGTAAAGCGTCATGCAAACAGTGATTTGGAGGAAGAGAAAGACATTGTAGTGCACCAAAGTTTAGGTAATGAGCAATTGCAGAAATTATTTATAAGTTTTTCTTAACAAAAAAAAAGTTTAACATGAGGCCCATGATACATCCATGGAAAACCCATTTTGAGCAGACGTTAATGGATTTGTACGTTAATAGACACAGACGTTGATGGACACAGTCAGAATTTTGTGTAATCAAAATGGATCACACTGGATGGATCAAAATGGACAAAAACAGCGCATTTTGACACCTCTACGCTTGCTTCCCATATTGTTTATGATTTGAGTTTACTCCACAATTTCTAATGGACACCTAAACACAATAAGGAAGGCGTGGGCAAATGAACCATGAACACGAACACTTGAAAAAAGCAATTTAAACCCAGGATTGGTATATTATTAGACAAAGTATCTTCAATGAAAAATTGCTAATTCGTTTATAATTAGATAATATATTTTCCATAACGAAATTCAACAAAATATATATAAACCCTAAATCCAAAACACATTGTTCAAGCACATTTGGATATTGATCCAAATTTTTGTGTTTTGATAAAATTCATTTTATACAAACACATTATCCATTCTTATTGATATGTAGTTATAACTACTTTTCAAAATTATCATGTATTTTATTTTGCTATCTGGATTTGTAAAATACTTAATTGGATATAAAACAAAGCGATAATCACCATTTTATTAAATCCAATGGAGTATCTCTTTTCTATGTTCTCCAGTATATTATTTCTTTGATACATATGTTTCATGCGCTCGAATTTATCTCCCATCATACTACAATCCATGTACAAGGACAAGACAACTAGATTTAGAAAATTTGGTTTAGAAATAAACTATAAGGGTTTAGAAATTTGTAGTATGATTTACACTCTACCACTCTTTTTGGGCAAGACAAAATTTTCTAAACCCTAAACATTAAACTCTGTGTCCACTTCGACTTAACCATGTAGAAACAATAAATGGCTCCCAAAAACGAAATAGAGATAGAAACCATATTAGGTATTGAAACGAAACGACCCAAATGATTTATCTAATTAACTTTCTCATGTTGTTTAAATGGGCAGGTGTTGTTCTCAGTTTGTTGATTCTCATTCTTTTAGATTGATTATCAGGATCATTCTTTTAGATTGATTATCAGGATCACAGTGATAAATTTATATAGATCAGTTTGTTGATTGTCATTCTCAAAGAAACTCTTGACTGATGAGCATTATTTTTCTTTACCAATTAAATTCATGATATGAAACAAGAACTATAAATGAATCCAAAAATCAAGCCCAGAAGGTAGAAACTGAAAACATTATTGTCGTCACTTGTTTGCCTATTTGGTTCACTAAGTTGAATTTGATACTCCTTTCCGTGTCCATGCATAACTTAAATTCTTTTACAAGTTGCAAATATGAAAAAATCATCATTTTTTTGAATTCTAATTTCTTTGTTTTTAATCCAATATATCGTCTCAAATTCCCATTTATTTTGGGGGAGGAGTTTTGAACTTATAATTTGTTTGATGTTCGGTTTTCTTGTATGCAGAAAGAATATTTTTTACTAAAAATATATTTTTATTATTTTCTGTAAAAATTATGATTCTGTAATTTATTGAGTTTCATGAAATTCATTAGTTATTATTAAATTGATTATAAAGTTATTACAAAAAAATATGTGTTCATGGATCGATATATTTAACTATTTGATCCAAAAAATTAATTAGGTTTATATGTTAATTTGAAGCATTCAATTTGATATATTCATGGATTAATCCATTCAATTTACTCTATAATTTATTTTACACTTAATCGATTAGGATAATGAATTAGGTTGGATTATACTCAATCATTTTTTCAAAATAATTAGAATTGTGGGAAAAACTTTTATTGGAGTCTAAATAATATAATAATATAATAATCTAAATATGAAAAAAGAAAGTTTAAATTTTATTGAAATAAAATTATTAACATTATTAGAAAAATGGAAAATAAAAAGTATATATTTTATTATTATTTTTTGTTCATTTTTCTTTTAGATTAAGGAAAAAATAATAACATTTTTTTACATGTGTCATTATCTAATCAATCAACCGACGCATGTCATGATCTTGTTAATTATAATTTTAACACGTGTCGAGCTATTGTGAAAGCAACCAAATTTTATATAATAAAACTAGTATATTTTTGTCTCTCAAGTACTGATTACAGGTTCGAATCCTGTCCCCGCATAAAGAACAAACAAACAATAGAAAAAAAGAAGAAATTAGATTAGAACTCATCCAATGGATGGGTTTCTTAAAATTAAAAATTTGTTGTTAATGATATATCTTAAAATTGTTTTGTAAACTAAATAGAAAACATGTTTTGTTAAAAAGAGTGATTTACGTAAGTTTTTTTCCAACACGAATAAATTAATTTAAATTTTTATATTACAATATCATTATTAACATATTAAAAATCTAGAGCACGTATAATAGTTTTTGGTTCATCTTATTGTTTATTTTTCTGACCACCGTGTGAGATCTAGAAAAATGGATCCAGTGACTGACGGTTAAGCTCTCGCTCATATCTGGAGGGTGCGTTCTTTCATAAAGATATAGGTTGTTCATCTGCTCTCCATGTTTCGGATCTTATCTCGGTTTCCAACCGAATATATTTTCCCTCTCGTACCTTCACTCGCTAAAGTTCTTCGCCATTTCTTTGTCTCTTGTCATTTTCCGATACCAGCTCTCGATTGTTTTTCATATCTTGGGCTCTGTTTATGAAGTTATTTGATTTTTGTTGCTTCTTTTCTTTTTCATCTTCGGATTCACATCCACGATCATCTCCAATCTCCAGCAAAAGGTCCACCGCTTTCATCCCTCATCCGAATCCAAAACTTTGTATGAAAAAAGTCTCCAACGAAAGAAATTATCTTTAAGTCTTCAGTCTATTTAACCATTTAATACATGAAATTAAATACATATCTGTGTTAATTCGATCCATTAAATTGAAATAGATTCATGGATTAATCCAATCAATTTAATCTAAGATTTATTTAACATTTAACCAATTAGAATAATAAATTAGATTGGGTTATACACAATCAATTTTTGTGTTCAAAATAATTAGAAGCATGTGATAAAAAACTATTTGAACTTAAATAATTAAAAAATCCAAACATCTAAATTTGAAATGAAATGTTTAAAATTTTTAAATAACCAAAATCAGAATGAGGAAGAAAAAGATATCGTGATGTAAGTCTATTATTCCTTGCATTATAAATAAAATTTAATTTATATTAGAAAAATAGAAAGTAATAGATATATTTTATTATTTAATTTTATGTTTGTGTGTATTCCTTTTCTATTAATGAAAACAAAAATAACATAATATTTTTTACACGTGTCAAAATCCATCAATTAAACGACACATGTCATGATCTCGCTAATTATAATTTGACACGTGTCGACCTATCGTGAAGCTAAATAAGGTTTATATAATAAGATTTGTGCCCTTCTTAATTTTTATTTAACTTAGAAAACTATCTTAATAACATCAACAACAAAATTTGTAGAAATCAAATAAAGTAAAATGAAGATTTGATGGTAAGAAATCAAAAAGATTTTTAAATTAATAAGTTAATTGTTATAAATTGGAAGCCGAATATACTCTTGTCTGTTAATCTTCATCTTCCTCTTTTTCTTTTTCTTTTTTTTTCTTCTCAAAGTATTTACTATATTTTTTAACTTGTTCATCACAATTTGTAAAACGTTAAAGGATCTTTGGGAAGCTCTCTTTCTCAGTGCTTCCCGAGATTTTGACGGTTTTCTCCATGACTTAGATTACTCTTCATCTATTAATCATGGATAGTTCTAAAGATGAAAGATCACACGGAAAATACATTTATCCAAAATTATGTGCGAGCAAGATATAATGTAAAAAGACTAGAGTTAGAAGAACAAGTTGCTTTCCAAGTCAACAATTTTTGTTTAAATTGACATACTTTATTGTTATATTTACATAACATTTGACATTTTTAGATTCATAAAATCTACTTACACTTTTCCAAGTTTAAATAAATAATATTATAGTTTTCAAATAAATTTCTCTTTTTCTTATAAAATCGTTAATTTATTCAATAAAATTAGACAAATGTAATTAACTTATTAATGAATATTAATTTAAATGTTATTAATTTATATTATTTTCAGTTACTTCATAAATTCTTTCTATAATGAGTGACCAAAAATTTTAGATTTACGCGTCCATATTATTTAAAGGTTTTGGAAAAATATCCTCAACAAATAAATGAGACGGTACTGGATGATATTTTTGATAATCTTGTAACACCAAGTCCAATGCATAACAAGCGGAATAAGTCAAGAACGAATGGAACAAATGTTGAATAATAATTCAAAATAGTCTGATAGTATCAACTTTTAACTAATTTTTAGTCACTATAAATCACAAAACCAATTATTTTTCCCGATAGAATTATCATAGTGAGTAGAAAAAACATATCTCTATTTGTTTCTGTTTCCTTACAATTTGTTTGTTTTATTATTATATGAAAATAACATTAGACATATTTAGATTCATAAAATCTACTTAAGAATTTCCAATTTTAATTAAATAATATTATCTTCAAATAAAAAGTTCTCTTTTCCATATAAAATCGTTTATATACTCAATAAAATTAGTCAAATGTAATTAACTTATTAATGAATATTAATTTAGTGTGTTTTTAATTTATACTATTTTGCAATTGCGTCATCAATTATTTTCTATGTAATGAGTCACCAAAACTTTTAGATTCACGCGGCCATATTATTTGGTGGTTTTGGAAAAATATCCTCAACAAATAAATGATATGGTACTTAGATTGATGATGCTTTAAATACTCTTGCAAGACCAACTCGTAAGTTCCTAACTGGTTAGTTGCTTCGGCCAAGGCGGTACGGTGCTAATTCAGAGGGTTCCCTCTTCTAATAAGATAAGCTAATCAAGCAAAGATTCAAGGTACGAAGAGGGATTTTAAAGAATTTTGTAGTTATCCTTGGGGGAGAATAACCTACGAATCACTGATGAAGAGTGTTAATAAGCTTAATGGAGATCAGTTGTCAAAGCCTCAAGGAAGCCTCGTGCAAGTGGAAGTGGAGGCGTAGCTGCTATCAACAGAAGAAAACTCTGCTATTACAATTAAATTACACACAAGAACTACCGAAGAAGTCCCCTGAAAGTGGAAGTGGAATCGTAGCTGCTATCGTACCGAGGAAGCATGACCGGTGATATCAAGAGCATTTTTATCGGTGAGAAACTCTATTGAGTTTCTTAAAATTAAAGAAAATAATGTTTTAATTTAATAAAAAAATTGGACCAATTAAAAAGAAACATGTGGAAAAAGAGTTTCTTATTTTGTGAACAGACAATGCTGAAAGCTAAGAGTTATTTCTTATTTCAGACTCCTGTTACCATTTAATTTTATATTTTTTATTTTAATAACCCCAGTTAAGATATTCCAGTGAAAGTGCTTTAAGGCTTTGAATAGTACTAACAAATTAAACGTGGCAAGTCACTATAGCATAACAAGCAAAATAAATCAAGAACAAATGTACAGTGATAATTCAAACTGGTACGTTAATATCAACTTTTAACTAATTTTTAGTCACTATGAATCACAAAATAAAATTAAAAAAATCCCAGTAGAAAACTATCATAGTGGATAAAAAAAACATCTCTCTTTGTTTTGTTTTCTTCGAATATGTTTGATTTATCGTCGGTCTCCACACCTTCAACCCATGTGATTTGAAGGCCTTTGCCCATATGATGAACAGTTTGGTTTTTCAACTAGAGAATTTGTAAACAGTGATCAAAAGCAATTTGACACGTCTCATCTCCAACCATAACAACTTGACTTATCTTAATCATTAAAAACCTAAAACAAGATTTGTCTCCACTATTACCAAATCGAAGTAAATGTACTTTTAAAATCTTGTACCTTTTTTAGATTACTAGCCCATCATTATATTCATCTCCTCACTACAATTTGAATTTCTCTCTCTTTTTTTCTAGCTTTTTCTTCAAAAGAAAATTTACTATTTGATTTTTTAAAAATGCTTCTCCACGAGGATTAATGAGATGTTATAATTTGCATGTTGAAGTCATCATTGAAGTAGCTGAAGATGAAACATTCACATGAAAGTGTAAGGGATCTTAGATGCCTTTCTTCTCTTTTCTCTCTCTTTCTCTCCCATTGCCAAGTTTCAATATTTATCTCTCTTTCTCTCTCTATTGTCTTTACTCTTTCGCAGGTCGCTATTAAATGATAACCCCTTTGAGCTATTGTTGCTTCTATGTCTGTTTTTCAAAAATGGGTTTCTAGATATCTGAGTTCTTGGATCTGGGTTGTTCAAATTTCTTACAAAGTCTTGTTCTTTACCTCTAGCCTCAAGATTAAACTCACTCAAAGTTACTCCATTTTCGTTTCCCGAGATGGGTTTTGCTTAATCTTCAACTTTGAGATTTGGGTCTTACTTAACTCTCTTCAAGAGATTCAACCTTGAGATTTGGGTCTTGAGCCACAAAAAATGGCTCCAAGATTTGATTTTTCAGATTTGTGGGCGAAGGAAACGAGGAGAGGTATACCAGTTGTAGTGAAAATGGAGAATCCTAATTACTCAATCGTTGAAGTAGAGGAACCAGACGATGCGTTTCAACCAATAGAGAAGAGTAGAGGCAAGAATGCTAAGCAAGTGACTTGGGTTTTGCTTCTTAAAGCTCATAAAGCTGTTGGATGTCTCACTTGGTTAGCTACACTGTTCTGGTCTCTTCTTGGTTCAGTCAAGAGACGGCTTAGTTTCACTCACCCACTTGGTTCTGAGAGACTTGGCAGAGATAGATGGCTTTTTACAGCTATTAAGCTCTTCTTAGCTGCTTCATTGGTGATTCTTGGGTTTGAGTTAGTTGCTTATTTCAGAGGATGGCATTACTTCAGGAACCCTAATTTACACATCCCTACAAGCAAACTTGAGATCCAGAGCTTGTTTCATTTGCTCTATGTTGGTTGGTTGAGTTTAAGAGCTGATTATATTGCTCCTCCTATTAAAGCTCTCTCCAAGTTTTGTATTGTGCTGTTCCTTGTACAGTCTGTAGATCGTTTTATTCTTTGCTTAGGCTGTTTTTGGATTAAATTTAGGAAGATTAAGCCGAGAACTGATGACGAGCCTTTTCGAAATGATGATGTTGAAGGATCAGGATCTGAGTATCCAATGGTTCTTGTTCAGATACCAATGTGCAATGAGAGAGAGGTATGGAGAACAAAGTATCAATCTTTCTCTTATTTTCTTGACCTTTTTACATGGTTATGTGTTCATTATTGAAATGGATTAATGAACTTACATAAATGTCTGTTCTTGTTTAGGTATATGAGCAATCTATATCTGCTGTGTGTGAGCTTGACTGGCCAAAAGATCGAATGCTGATTCAGGTTCTAGACGATTCGGATGATGAAAGTATTCAGCAATTAATTAGAGCTGAGGTTACTAAATGGAGCCAAAAAGGTGTCAACATAATTTACAGGCATCGTTTGGTTAGAACTGGTTACAAAGCTGGTAACCTCAAATCTGCAATGAGCTGTGATTACGTAGAAGCTTACGAGTTTGTTGCAATTTTCGATGCGGATTTCCAACCAAATTCGGATTTCCTTAAGCTAACTGTTCCACATTTTAAGGTCTGTAGATAGTTGAATTAGTAAGTTTGCTTGGTTGTGTCATGAGAGTATGAGACAACTATTTTTGGTGAAGCTTCTAACTTGTAAATGCCAATGTTATTTCAGGAACAGCCTGAGTTAGGTTTGGTTCAGGCTAGGTGGGCGTTTGTGAACAAAGATGAGAACTTGTTGACCCGTCTCCAAAATATCAATCTGTGTTTTCATTTCGAGGTTGAGCAGCAGGTTAATGGCGTGTTCTTGAATTTCTTTGGTTTCAATGGAACTGCTGGAGTATGGAGAATTAAAGCCCTTGAGGAATCCGGAGGTTGGCTTGAAAGGACAACTGTCGAGGATATGGATATAGCTGTTCGAGCTCATCTCCATGGATGGAAATTCATATATCTTAACGACGTCAAGGTACTATTAAATCGCGTGTTCTTGTCACAGATTCATGAAGAGCCTTAAGTAAATTTGACTGAAGTAGAAACATTCTATAGGTTCTTTGTGAAGTTCCTGAGTCATATGAAGCATACAAGAAGCAGCAACATCGATGGCACTCGGGACCTATGCAGCTGTTTCGCTTGTGTCTTCGATCAATCTTGACCTCTAAGGTATATAAAAGATGTAGTTTTGTAATGTAACCTGATCATTTCAATAATTTAATGGTTCGTTTTTTTCTCATTGCAGATTGCAATGTGGAAGAAAGCAAATCTGATACTTTTATTCTTCCTTCTAAGGAAACTCATACTCCCTTTCTACTCCTTCACATTGTTCTGCGTAATCCTTCCAATCACCATGTTCGTTCCAGAAGCCGAGCTTCCTGTTTGGGTTATCTGCTATGTACCGATCTTCATGTCATTACTCAACATTCTTCCTGCTCCAAAGTCTTTCCCTTTCATTGTTCCTTACCTCTTGTTTGAGAATACTATGTCAGTCACCAAGTTCAACGCGATGGTATCTGGATTATTCCAACTCGGTAGCTCTTACGAATGGATTGTAACAAAGAAAGCAGGAAGATCATCTGAGTCTGATCTTTTGGGTCTCACTGATAAAGAATCCAAGAAGATGCCAAGAGGAGTTTCAAATAGTGAGCTATTGGAGATAAGCCAAGTTGAAGAACAGAAGAGGCAGTTGGTTTCCGCGAATAAGAAAACCAATAAGATATTCCACAAAGAGCTCGCGCTGGCTTTTCTTTTACTCACTGCAGCAGTTAGGAGTCTCTTAGCCTCACAAGGAGTACATTTCTACTTCCTTTTGTTCCAAGGTCTCACCTTTCTTCTCGTTGGTCTCGATCTCATAGGCGAGCAGATGAGTTGAGAAACCGAAGACGACGAAGAAGAAGCTTTTGAGCTGCAGATAATGATGATTTAAGATTCAATTATATCTGTGAGTTTCCTTCTTCTATTTCCTTTTGTTGGAGCCATAGTTTTTGTAGGCATTTATTAATTTTTAATTTGGTTAGTTGTCTCCTTTGTGATTAATCCTTTTGTTAGGTTAGAGTTTAAGTAACATTTATAATTATATCTATAATATATTAGATAGACTTATAGTATCTACAAAGTCTGGAACTTGTTGCTTAATTTCTGATAAAAGAACTTTGGTCTTTAGAACTCGTCCTCTGGTTTTTTTTTTCTGATCTAAGCAATACACTGTTACATACTTAGATCTGTAAATTAGTTACTTAGAAAACCAGATTTTGATCCGACAAAACTAGAACAAGAAAGAATAAAAAAAAGACTTAAACTCATCTAGGTCTCTGTCAAAACGTGAAGATAAAGTGTCGGTAGAAACAGAAGAAACATAAAGCATTTTTAAGAGCCAGAGTTGTCTGAATCTCAATAATGGCATCAAATCAATACAATCATGTGAAAATTAATAGGACCAAATGAAACTAATCTACTTTGATGTGCAAGTTGATTAGTGATGATCTTGTCAGATCCAACGATATTATCACTAATTAACTACTACAAAAAAACTCTAATAAAAAATAGTCAGATGTATTATTCTGTGTTTATACAAACTGCTGAACATTTTCTTAATTATTTCAAGCAGCAAAGTTTTGATTTATATATAAAAAAAACTTATATTCTAACTTAAAAAGATTCACATAAAGTTATATCAAAATCAATCAACATCCACTGAGAAATCTGGTTCATGCGGTTTAGGCAGCATTGGTACTTCAACATCCTTCAACTTAAGAGGTGTCCTTCTTGTGTTCTTAGCAAATCTCGAAGCAAGTATCGTCGCAGCAAAATGCGGTTTCACATGAGAAGTATGATTACGAGCTCCAGCCCTCGGTGTCTGACTCATCTCCTCGGTTGCAGCAACTGCCATAGCCTCTTCTTCTTCATCATAAGAAGAGAATGACTCAGCCAAGCTTAGACTCTTAGCTAACATTCTTCTCTTATACCGTCTCCAAGCGACTTGTACGAAACAAGCAGCCCAAGTTCTCCAATGATGAGAGTAATAACGGAATGTGTGTTGTAGCTTCTTGCTATGTAAACGTCTGAATTGGTTAGCCACAAATTTGAGATCTTGTGCTTGTAAAGCAAAGGCTTCAACTTCTTCTAAGGCTCGCACCGTTCTTGTTGAGGATGGTAAGTTTACTGTTGATTTTGGTAGCAATGCCCACGCAAGAAGCTCTTCTCCACAGAAATCTCCTGGTCTAAGTGTGATTGAGTTGAAAAAACCGGTTCTACCTCCATTTGTCGTCGAGCTATCGAGTTTTCCGCGGATAATGAAGAGCATTTCAGTCACTGGATCACCTTCACGTACAATGTAGTTCCCTTGTGTGCTTAAAGATGACACTAACCGTTCACATATAGCATCTAGTAATTGATCATCCATTTGTGCAAAAAGCGGTACCTGAAAAACCATCAGAAGAACTATGAGTTACACCACATAAAAACCGAATCGAATCAATACAAACTTTTGAAAAAACCAAATGGTAACAATCTTCTTTTGCTGAACAAACAAAACTGAAACGGAACCGAAACAAAACTTCGTGTAAGAAGAACTGAATAAACTGAACTTGAGTGGTGAATAGACTTACACGACGAACAAGGTCGAGACAGAGATGGCGTTGGATATCTCTGCGGAGATCTGCGGGTAATGAATGAAGAATGGTTTCTTCGTCAACACCTCGAGTCGCCAGCCATTTATACTGCACGAAACGCTTCACTCGTTCTCTCAAATCTTGTGGCAGTTGCCGATGTTTCATCCATTCTTCTGTGTCTCTTCTCTTCAGTCTCCACTCCTCAAGCCTCACCGTGATCGATTGCAAATATGTCTAATACATTACCAAAGAAAAAATCAGCAAAACACCCATTTCGATTCAATACAAGAACACAACACATTTTACACTAATCTTACCTGCATGTTACCGATTAAAAGAGCAAACAGAACCAGACCAAAGATTGCCACAAGGATAGCAAACATTGTCTCAAGAACAGAGGTACTTGTGCTCAGATTCTGTCCATAAGAACTTTAACAAGAAAGCTTTGTTAGAAAAACTGGTAAAGCAATGAAGAAGAGTACTGAATAAATGAATATTTACCTTAGATTCTGCAGTCCAAACCATAAGCAATACAAATATTTCTCCAAGAACGGCGAAGAGACTACGTTTTTGGTGAGAGCATCGGAGAAAATCCCGAATGTGAATTGGATATCGTTCGAAGGATCACAATTGCTGAAGACAACGGTTACATTCTCCCAGCTATTTCGTTCCTGACGATGCAACGTACTACAATCAAAGAAGTCCGTTACACATTGTATAGGTGCTAATTCTTTATGACATTCTGATTTCCAACACGTCGCTTGGCGTTCTATTGACAATAGATACCACGCTGAACCTAGAATCTACACAACAAAATGCAGAAAACGTAAGAACAACATAACATAAATCAAGCCTCATCAACAAGCAAAGATATAAAAGAACAATAGATACCATGCCCCACTTATAAATCTACACAACAAATGCGCGAAAAAACATAACATAAATCGCGCCTCGAGCTAATTCTAGTCCCATAAACAAACAAAAGTTATAATAGAAGCCAGAACATAATGGGTTTACTTGAAGAAACTCATCATCTACTATATAACTAGCCCATGACTTACATGGTTACCATACCGCATTTGAATCTACACAACAAAAAACGTGAAAACATAACATAATCGAGCCTCGAGCTAATTCTAGATCCATAAACAAGCACAGATAACACAATGTCCCTAGCTGAAAAAGCTCAGCTTCTACTATATAACTAGCCTATAACTTAATGTAGTAGATTCTAGCTTTTTTAAGTCTCTCATTAGTAAACTCTCTTGCTCTCTAGTTATCAAAGTTAACTCACATGGCTAGCGAGCATATACTGGAGAAGATTGTAAGCAGCACCAGCCCAAGCTGTGGTTGTAACAACTCCAGTTGCTTTAATAATCTCCGCGCTTAGAGGGAAAATGAGATAAAGCCGCGGAATGTATTGAACAAGAACTATAAGCACAAGAGCATTTGTAGTATGATCTGAATGAGAGCTTCTTATTGATGGCAAGATAAACCAACTCACAATCTGCAACATAGGAGACGCCAACTTAAACTCTAATACAAACAAGAGACATGAATCATCAAGAATTTAAGTGTTTTACCTGAGGAAGAGGCAAACAAGCGATAAGATCAACAATGAAATCTGATCTTAAGTATCTTCTAGCAATCATTTTAGGATCTTTAACAAGTTCACCACGACCAAACACTCTAGAAGTACGAGAAACATAAGCTGTTCTAAACTTAATCACAATGTGTAAAACATAGAAAATATCTGCTAACGTTCTAAAGAACGTAATAACGATTCCAAGCTTCAAATCTGTAGTCATACAAGAAGATCGTCCATTACGTTTGACTGAAGATAAGAAAAAGAACAAAGGATCAACGTAAAGAGCAACAAGACACCAAAAGAGAAACACTCTGTTCCATTGTAATACTGCATCACCACCAGGATCTAGAATCTTATCTCTTTCGATCTCGAAATTCTCTGGAAACACTTTGAATCTACCAAATCTTGGAATCTTGAGACGGGTTTTAGTCGTTTTTGAGAGGCCTAGTTCTGGTTTTATAAATGTAGTTGTTGTTGTTGATTTGAACAATGGTAGACGCTTCTCTGTTACTTCTAGTGTTTGTTTCTCGTCTCCATAGAATCTGTTACATCCATTATCAGATTTTGGGGTATTAATAACAGAAATATCAAAAAAAATTGTGTCCCATTTGCTTTTTTCATCTAAAATTCAATATAATTTGCTAATGCAAATAAAGTAGCAAAATGAGGAAAAAAAGCATAACCTTTATTGATATAGAAATTAGTTTTTAAAAAAGGAGGAAAAAAATCAAAACTTTCTTGTCTTTATTTTTTGAATTTTCATGAGCTCAAAACTTTATTGGGATTGCTAATGCAAAATGCCAAAAATATTTCATCTTTGAGAGCACAAATGAATGAAAATACAAATGTTTTTCTAAAAAAGATGAAAATTCTAGAACCTGACAGTAGTGTCTCTCTTGAAATCCATGTTTGTAAGTTAAGAGTTCTTGTTCTTGTTGAGGCAGTGAGAAACAAATCAGAGGATGAGATATTTAGCTGACTTCTTCATGTTCATAGAGAGAGAGAGAGAGAGAGATGGGGTGTAACAGATTTGTTGAGTTTGACTTTACGTGAAACAACAAAAGATGAAGAAGAGAGAAAGAGAGAAAAATAAATAAAACAGCTCATGGCTAAGAGAGGTAGAACGAGTGAAAGACTACTAATAAGACTTAACTTGTTGTGACTTTATTTTAATGGTTTCTTGGAAATCGTAAGAGAAGGGAGAACGTGGGTTCCATCTAATTTGTTGTGTACAAGATCCAGTGTTTTACATTTTTATATATGAACCGTGAGATTATTATATAAACAAAATTATTGATCAGAGGGAATTAATACCAACATAGAGTATATGAAAGTGAAAGAAAAGAAAATTCTATAAACCGTCCAAAAACAAAATTTATAAATAAAAAAATGTATACTAGTTCCATTCCCTTTTATAAGTTGTTTTAAGAGTTTATTTTCACTTCATTTAGTTTCTAATTTTATATGCGAAATTTAGCTTTATCTAATTTTTATATTTTGAAATAAATTTAGAGATTATTTTCTTGTATAAATCAAGAAAATAAGTATTCTATAAGGTCTGGGATCCACGCCTTAATCTTGATTTTTACATGTTTAATTATGACTCTTGCTTTGAGGTTTGGGATCAGTCCACGGGACCTCTAGTGACTCGTATTCATCTTGAGGTGCATCTTTACAGCATTAAGCTGACCTTTAACTGCAGTATGCAGATTTTTCTTTGGAGTATTCAGAGTTTGCCAAGTATGATACTTCCATTTATCCCGTCAATCGGGTCTTGTTGGATTTTCATTGTCTTAATTCCTCCTTTTTGGAGTTTGCTAGCCTGTCAGATTTTTCATTTGTTTTAAGTAGTTTTATCGTAAGAGGTTTTTGTTTGAAGACTACATTTACTACGGTATTTGTATTTAGCAAATGCTCAACAAATTGGCGATTTATCGCCTCAATTTTTGTGGTCATTTATATGATTGTGAAGTGTGCATTTCTTGCTACTTCAATCTCGGGAAACAGACCACTAGATGTGCTCTAAATATTGCTCAAGGCTTCGTCTCATCTTTCAGCTCTATCGACAGCCGACATCTATCCTTCAAATGTTATGAATGCCGACATCTATCCTTGTTGTTTTCTATGTTTTCATGTACTTGTTTTGTAAACATTGCGTCTACTCAGAGATTAAGTATTATATAAAATAGGTTTGACCAAAAAAAAAAGTATTCTGCAAGGATCTTCTACTGCCTCAACTTTAACTTTCAGAAAATATATATATGATGATACGTACAACATAGGAAACGGGGTTCAGTTGTACATACGAAGTGACCAAACTCATAAAGTTGGGTAGCTGTAACCTATCTGAGAAACATTTTATGTTAGGACACAACATCAAACTTGGACATAGACGAAAGGTTGTGAAATCTACTCCCTTTACAAGGGTTTTGAGCCAACTCATTAAGAGGAGGCTGCAATAAAAAAAACCCAATAAATATTCCAATAGGCGATAAAGCATTTATCGGCAGACAGACGATCTATACTCCTTGGCCATTCTAAGTCCAAGAAAAGAAAGACCAAAGGGGTTTTTGAAGACGACAGCAATAGAGCCGATGAAGTTTTAACAAAAGAACATCTAGATGAGACGCAGAAATAGTGGTAAACTATAATGAAGATCCCACTTAACCAAGAAGCCAGAAGTAGATAAGTGATGAAGTCAGAAGCAGGCCGATCAAATTAACCAAGAAGCCAGAAGCAGAAACGTAATGAAGCAGTAGAAGCCAGAAGCAGATAAAGTAATGAAGCAGTAGAAGCCAGAAGCAGATAAAGTAATGAAGCAGTAGAAGCCAGAAGCAGATAAGTAATGAAGCAGTAGAAACCCGAAGAAACCTCGACACAATAAAACAAAACACAAGGAAAAACAAAGAAACGCATACGTTTTAGCAGAATTTCTTTATGTCTTTTAAGAACTTCGGTATATATTTAAAAGTACTTTACCTAATGGTAGATACAACTACGGCTTCAAATCCAAACGCAAAAAAGAAGCATCCCAGCAATTCATAAGTAGCAAGCATATCCAATCAACCCCACAGCTAAAACATTTTCTCTTAGTGAAATTCACGGATACTAGTTTCTCTTAAGTTGTCCTCTTGACGTCACAAGCAAGTCGTCTCCTGATCCCATAACTTGCTATCTAGACAAAGCAACACTCAGCTCTGGCTTCTGTGCACATCCTTCAGACCATTTCTGCATAAGCAAATAAAAAAAATTATCAGCCACATGGAAATTTTATTTAACAAAAACCTAACAAAGAGATCTGTGAAGGATCCACATGAAAGTGAAGATGCCATCAATTCAGTTTCAATGTCTCGTATTGATTGAGATAACAAAAACTCTTGAGTAAAGGATTCGAGCAAAAAGGAGTTTACCCATTAGCATATGGCACCTCCTCACGTCCTCTATAAGGTGGTGGTGACCTACTGTAGTTACGACCACGAGGGGAAGGACTGCGACGCCTTGGAGGAGGAGGAGATCTTGCACGAGGGCTGTAACTCCTGAAACCAAAAGACAACTTAGTTAACCAGATACTCACTGAGCTCAAGTGATTAATTTTTTAGTTACAAATCACCATTCAGAAATAAGAGGGACATTAACCTCCGTCCTCCATAAGTTGGACTCTTTCTGTATCTTGGAGGACTGCCACTACGGCTGCGACGCCTTCCCGAAGCACCACGAGAACGGCATTCACGTGCAAAGTGACCAGACTCACCACACTCATAGCACTTCAAATCAGAACCACCACGGGCACGACCACTATCACCTCCTCCGCGACCACCACCACCTCCTCCGCGACCTCCTCCACCACCTCGGTTATGAGATTGCTCTACCCTCCACCCATTCTTGCCTACCATAACAATATACAGCATATATATATCAAACTATATAAGCCTCATAGATCAGACCAGCTGCACCGTGCACCATAATCATTCAAAACATCAATGAATACCATCTAAATCACGGATGGCGTCTCGGGCATCTCTTGAGTCTTCAAAATCAAGAAAAGCGTAACCAGGAGGTCTTCTAGCAACCCAAACACTATACACACAAAACAAGAACAATGAGAGTAATTGCAAAATACACAACTTTACATCAAAAATCCCTAAAGGAATCAACTTGTTACCTCCTGATCACTCCATAGACACGAAACTCATCTTCGAGTTCACGCTCAGTAACTCGCGGATCCAAATTACCAACGTACACACGCGACATTTGATTCAATTACCTGTAAAATTCAACAAAGCATAACTCAATTCCTTTCTCTAAACAAGATTATCAAGAACTAGAAACGACGATAATCGAATCGAATTCAAAAACTTTGAAAGCGATGTAAACAAAAAAGATCAAATCTTTCGATCCAACTCAGACTTTACATCACAACATCATCAAATCGCAAGAGAACACGAAATAAAGTACAAGAAAAAGGGATCACTTGAAGAAACAACGGTGGTGAGGAGAAGAGCCAAAAACACCGAAGCCGCTTCTCTCTCGTCGCAAAAGTTAGGGTTATCGATTTGAGACTGAACGATGGAAAATATCTCCGAAAATAAATTATGGTGTGGGTCAACTTTAAAGTCCTCAAAAGTCATTCGTTACTTTGGGCTCAAAATGGGCCTATTGAAATTATCTAAAGGTAAATGCCCAGTAAGTTTTATTTCCCACAAAATATCGTTAAGTTGAAACAATAACGCGCACAAAAAAGTTTATCAAGTGGTGAGTTATAGATGGAGTTTTAAAAATTGTTAGAATTTTTAGATTATACTAGGTAAGATTTGTGCAAAACAGGATCGACTTTTATGCTATTTAATTTTGTTTATATTATAATGTATATATTTTAGTTAAATGAATTATGAATTTTTAATACGTTTCAAGGTATAAAAATATGTTGTGTTTGATTTTACTCTACATAATTATAGTTTCAAAAAATTAGATTATTGGAAAATTAACAATATTATTTCATTCTTGTAATCTTATGTGTAACTAATATATAATTATTAAGTTTTAGTTTTGTAATCGATATTATATATTTTACTATGCATATATGCACATTCAATAATTAGAGGTCATATAAATTTTTCATTGTCAATGTATGTTTTAGATATAAACGATATTTTATAATTAATTATAGTGGCATATAATTTTTTTAAATTAATTAGTAAGTATGATAAATTAATATGACAAAGAATGATTTAAAGAGAAGAAATATTAGTGGTAGAAAAATGAGTTGAAGATGTATGATCATTTATAGAATAATAATATACATTTGTATAGAGAAGTGAAGGCAAAATCAACAGTTATATTTTGGTCAAAAAAAATTAACGGGTTATACTGATGTGATAATAGATATATACATGAAATAACTAATCGATACAACATCTAGATATTGGTTAAAAAAATAAAGGATTTAGATTAATTCGGGTTTTTCTAATAATGTGATAATAGATAAGACATAAAATGACTAATTAGTGCAGCGGTTAAATTTTGGTCAAAAAAAATTAAACAACTTAAATTGATTCAAATTTTTGTGATTAGGTGAAAATGAATATAAGTCATGAAGTAACTAATGAATGCAATAGTTAGATGTTGATAAAAAAAATTAAGTGGCTTAGATTGATTTGGGTTTTCTGATAATGTGATAATGGATATAAAACATGTAGGAATTAATTAATACAACGGTTAGATATTGATCATAGAAATTAAACAGTTTAGATCGATTTGGCTTCTTTTGATAAAACGATATGGATTTAAGACATGAAATGACTAATCTAAGAAATGTTTAGATTGTGGTCAAAGATATTAAACGACTTAGACTGATTTGGATTTAGCTAATAAAATGATAATGTTGGAAATATCCTAAAATCATTTGTACTTTATAAAGGGTTTAATTGCATTGTTGAGGTTTGACAATCACATATGTAGTTATAATATCTTGCTAGAAATTACTTATAATCTGTGAGCGTAAAAATTTAGTACTAATATTATGAAACCCAACAGAGTCGCATACCTTAACAAACTGAATCATTATCTTATTGGGTTCTAAGGATAATATAATATATATGTTATATAATATATACATATATATTTAAATTTGTGCACTTAACATAACAGAATAATATTATATATGTTATATGTATATATATATATATTAATATTTGGGAAGTACATTATAGAAATAAACTTAAGAGTGTAAAATATTATATCAAATGCCATTAAAAATATTTCTAAAGTTTTGAATTTATTAAGAATAAATAAACATTAAAAGAAATTGTCTAAATTTATAATTTATACATTTATATAATATTCATTTAATTAAAAATTAATTCACTTATATACGTGATCGTTATGGCCATAAACTCATTAGATTGGATGGCAATAAATGTTTCATGCTGGAGTTTGACAGAGGTGTGAGTAAAGATTTATATTTGTTTTATTCATATTTTCTACTTATTGTTCTGAAATATAGAATCAGGGTTTTTTGGAACTATTTGCATGAACCCTGATATAAGAATTTTTAATTTTTAATTTTTTATAAATCACTACAAATTCTTATAGATAATGGATATAAGACATGAACTGAATAATTAATGCAAGCAAGTAGTTCTTGGTCAAAGATATTAAACCATTTAGATTGATTTCTTAAAATGGTAACAAGTACATAGCGCCATGAATTTTAGTTATTTTGTTTCATTAAATATTAAACAATTATCTATTTAAATCCTTTGTATTCTAGGTGATCAAAGATCGTAATTCAAACAATTAATCGAAACATTCAATGTTAAAAAATCAATAACAAATGAGCATTTGTTCTAAAGAAAAATTATCTAAAAAATGTTTTTTAAATTTGAGCATGTGTGTTACAACAAATAAACTTTAGATACGTAATATACATGTTCGAATTGATATAGTATTTTCAGATAATGTATTTTTTATTGTTTTTAATTTTTAGATCACTTGTTTGCATTTGCGGTCGTTGATCACCTTGAATCAAATGGATTTAAAGAAATCAAAATAACTTCAAAATTTCATGTTCAACGACATTATGAATTTGTTACCTTTCCAAGACTAGGTCATAAAGCTCATAAAGCATTAGTTTTATTAGTTTTAGTTTTGAGGAAGTTTCAAGTTTCAGAAGGTTCGCTATACAATTATAATTGCTTATTTTCAATTAATGATTATTATATTTTGGAGCTAATCAATCTTAAAGGTTGACATTTTTTTATATAATGAGTCGAGTAACTTACACTTTAATTTAATTCTACTAAAATTAATTAGCCAAAGCATTGACATCTCCACTTGACTGAATAGCTTTCGTTATCTTTTGTACGTCGTGAAGGTTTTCCTTACCTAATATTTAGGTTTTTCTTATCTAATGCTCAGGTTTGGCCACGTTAGTTTTTGTTCGTGTTCTACTAATATTGTTGAACATCTTTTGTAATGTAATGTCTGTTGTATATTTGCGGAACAATCTATTTTGATCCAAGGTGCAAGGACACCAGTGATCGCTGAACATGTTTATGTTATTTTTGAAGTTATATTCTTTTTATTAATTTCTCACTAAAATTTTATAAATTGATGATATATATATATATATATTTCTAAATAATTTATTTATCATAAATTAAATACAATATGTAACTAAATTGGTATCTATTACTGGTGGTCAAAATTTTTGTTGCAAATGGAAACCGTAAAATCAAGGCTAATTTATTAGCTACTTGTCACTAGTTTTGAAGTAGTTAATGGTGACTATGGCCACCATTATTTTCGTCAGTGGCCACACCACCACATAAATTTGGTGGCTATTTTGGTCGTTAAGTTGCCACCAAATTAGTGATTACTAATGTGGCTATTAGTGACCCAAATGTTTCTTTATCAGTCAGTGGTCAATTTGCTACGGTTGATCACAATTTTATTTAGCT
Organism: Cardamine chenopodiifolia; assembly: GCA_963922655.1. NCBI lineage: Eukaryota > Viridiplantae > Streptophyta > Magnoliopsida > Brassicales > Brassicaceae > Cardamine > Cardamine chenopodiifolia. Next base: position 17,591,330 of record OZ000470.1, on the reverse strand, counting down.
ACCAGCGATTTACAACCATTTTATTTTTTTGTTACTAGAGACTAATTGAATTTTAGCCACCGTTTTAAAATTTTAACCACTGATAAAATGGTGGCTAATTCCAAATTTTCTTAAGAATTATGTTTATAATGGTCTATATATGGTTAAGGAATATTGGGAAGATACAGGACCTCAAGGTGATCTCTTGTTCAAAGTTTAAACAGCGTAGAATCATGAAATGTCTGTAATTCTCTTTTACACCAACCATTAGAACCAAATTCATAACTTTTCGACATTTCTATTTTTCTTAATTATTTTGTTCTTAGCCAATATACTTTTTTTTTTCTTGGGTCGAACCGAATTCATCCGATCTATTCTAAGATTCTCATTCGGTTAAAACAACGTAATTAAACTTATCATGTTTTAAATGTGTTTAAGATATATGTATATTTTGTGTAAATATTAACATTAATCTAGTATAATTGAAAAAATGATTGTCAAACACTTCTTTTCAAAGAAGATTATCATCCTCTTAATTTTGCAACTCTTTCATGTCTGTGTATCTAAATCACCATATTCTTTTTGGTTTTCTACCATATTTTAAAAACCCTTACCATTTAAACCAACCATAATTCTAGTTTAGATAGGTTTGTTTGAAAATGACTCTACCGGCTAACTCAAAAATTCGAGAATTTCGCTTTCAAATTAGGTCACTTAACTTGATGTGAAAACAAAAACATGACGTGACAATGTGTTGTATCCAGATTCCAGATATTAGTTTAGGATTAGCCAATACTATCCAGTCATTCCGGAAAACAATGATAATGCTTTTGTAGTTATTTATTTACTATTTTGTGACTCCATTCAGTGAAAGGATTAGATTAGCTTTGGTGTATTATTGAAATGTCGTCGAGAATCCACTTGAAGTTTGAAGTGTGACGACAAGAAGCTATTCCTTTCTTTTTTTCTATTCGGATAGAGACAAGCTCAACTAACGATTTTAGAAACGGCACTCAATTAGGACTTATTTTATCTCCAAAAGATAAAATTTATAACTTTTTGCGGTTTAGATTTTTTAGATTTTAACAAGAAATTAAAAAAAAAACATGTGGTCGAGATTTTTTGAGATTTTAACTAGAAATTAAAAAAACATGTGCTACCCGAAAAGAACAATAATAATATAGATGGAAATCAATACTTCTATTATCACAACACTATAATTAAATATTATGTGATATCTCTGGGTGTTTTTTTTTTTGGGCGTCAAATATTATGTGATATCTCGTTATCTATTTTTAGTTAGATATCTTATACCATTATCTTTTAACTAATAAATAAAAAGGTAATTAAACTACAAACGTCCAAAGGTTGATTTTTTTAACAAATTGTTCTAATGAAATTGGATATTTTAATTTCACGATTTTTACTAATATGTCTTCTAATGACATTCAAATTTAATGACGTTATTATGCAATATAGAGGTTGAATATAGATTAAACATGTCTATCATAAATCAATTTAAAATTGATTAAAATTTGATATAACCTAACCATCAACACTAAAATAGTTTAATCCTAATTTGTGCACAAAAAAAAAGATTAATTCTAAAACTTTAAAGCTATATACATTTTGGAGTGCGTACGAGTGCTTACTAAAAATGATAAATTAGAATCCGACCATCGTACGTGCGATGTTATATTTATAAAAAAAAATTATTTATTTAATATAGATTCATAATTCAAATTCATACCGAATTTATTTATTTAATATAGGTTCATAACTCAAATTTATACCGTTTGTTATTTGATTCAGTTTCAATTTACTTTATAAATATTTGAAATAACAATGATTTCATTAATCTTTGAAACTTGGACCGATCCCTGGTCGGACCGGAAGTGACCGTGAACCGGATTAGCGGTTGGTTAGATTTCTACTGAAATCGTAAATTATCAAATCATATATAAAACTGCAAAAATGATTAAAATATATATAAACTGCATGACCTAAACTAACTGATGGACTCCAGTTCAATAAGTGTTTTTTAAAACTTTGAACATATTTTAAATAATGTTACAGTTTCTAAAATCATACCCGCATGTTCGTGCGAATTATTTTTTGAAGACATATTAATTTGTTATAGCAGTCGTAACTCGACCCCATTAGTTTGGTATTCGCCTTGGTTTCAATCCGGTTTAGACAGAAGGAGTGATCGGATTTGTTTTTGTTATCAATAAAGATAAGTACAAACAAAATAAGAGAAAGTAGGTATTTGCATTTCGGAGACGTTCTGAAACCATTAAAGATAACTTCTCGTTTTTAAACTGTTTTTTTAAATAATTACATGTTTAAGAATTTTTATTTTAGTATAACGGGTAAGAGAATGAAGCTTCCAACGGGATATATGTATTCCGTACTTCACGTTGGGGTATTTGATTTTTACAAAATTAATAGAAATTATACAAATTTTCTTTATATTTCTCAAAAGTTATCTTTTTTAAAAATATCCGAATTCTCTAAAATATCCGTTCCAAAATAAACTCTTATCCAAAATACCCAAATTTAGCTTTTCAAATTTTCTAATCTCATCCCGTATTTGGTGGAAAATTATCTCGTTTTGTTATAGATTTTTAAAGGTAACGATAACTTTAAAAAAATTTCAAAGTATCCCGACATTTTATGTACCCGATCAAAAGTATTCAAATCGTTAGGTAAGGATGATAGAATTTATCCATTTGGCTCAAAAATAAAAGAAAAACTATTTTCTAAATGCCTTCTTAGACCATTAATGTTTATGTAAGTCTTATAATTTTAATATTTTAATATATATTTTATATTTTCATCAACGGAAGTATATGTTAAAACAAAAAAAATTGTGCTCTACACGTACATGCGGGGTTATAATTTTAAACATATTTTTGTAATCAGTTTATCATTCATAATCAGGAAACATCCTAGTTTGATATTATTTTCAGTATTCGATTTTTAATCCGGTTAATAAATGTTAAAAATCTATACTATTAACTGGGAAGCATAATTTGTAAAAAGAGTTTTAAAATGTAAACAGTTACATACAATACCATTAATTTTTTAGTGTATATTGTATGTGAGTTGTTAATAGAGTGATTGAGTTAACTAATGTATATTAATTGTATATATTGAATATTATGTAAGTGTTTTAAATCTTGAGTATGTATTTTAGGAACGTAAATCGTAAGCGTTAAAAGAATGTAAAATAGGTAAAATAACCATAATTATAAAAATCGTTTATTATTACTTTTGAATATATATATATATATATATATTATATATACACTGAATTTTTAAATTTCTATAAATATATATATATATATCAAAATAAATTAAAATTATGATAAGATATGGAAAGTTTTTTTAATAAAATGAAGTATGTTTGTATGTAAAGGTTAAATAGTAAAGTGAAATTTATTTATTTATGGTTATATTAAATTTGGATAATTATATTGAAATGAGACAAAAACAAATTATATAAGATAATAATATTTTACAACAATTAAATAACACAATTAGTAAAATATGACAACAAATAATTTAAGAGTTTAATATTATACAAATCTCTGATGCAAAGATATCTATCTCATCTCATACTATTAGAGCAAAAAAATTTTGGTAAAGGCCTTAGTTTTATGTCTTTTATTTCCAAAATTGAAATTCAGTTTTGTAGATTAAGATTCAGTTTTTAATCACAATATTTTATATGCAAATATATTCTAACCAAATTTAAAGAATCTAATTACATTTATATTTTTTGGTAAGATTCGTATAATGATTTTGTACCAAAGAATTTATGAATTTAATTTAAATTTATTTTATTGATCTAAATTTATTTATTTTGAATAGATTCAGTTACCGTAATCTAACAATATATTGGTTAATTTACAGATATATTTTAGGAAATCTAATATTATAATTATGCTTAATAATTACAGATTTTTTAGGTAACCATAATTGATCAATTTGACCCGGTTAAAAATATCATTTTTGTTCAAATATCAAATATATTTGAATATAATTTTTATAAATGAAAAGTATAAATATTTTAATCCATTTTTATCATTTTTATGTTAGAAAATCTTTCAACAAACAAATATGCAAATCTTCTTTTGAATATTATTTATTATATTTAAATTTAAAATAATATTTGTACATATTATTTTTATTTAAATTATTCAAATCTCAAATTTATTTCTTTTAAATTATTAAAAATAATTTAAAATTTCAGTTAGTAATTAAAAACGAATTTTAGTGTTTTAGAATATATTATACGATTTTACTATTTGTTTTATAATTAATTTTAGTTATATCTTAATTAGTTGTTAGATGACACTTAAATCTATATATGGAAATATTTAAATTTCATTGGGTGTCAAAACATATATGGAGATCATCTTCTTATATATAAATCTATATTAAAATTGCGTATATAAAATAAAATTTTATTTCATTTAAATTACTAACAATATTTGTCTGGAAAAATAAAAATTTCTTATATTTTAGTTTTATTAATATTTCATAATTGAAAATTAGTAATTAAAATTTTTATTATTCAATGGTATATATTACTAACTTTAATTATATTATTTCATATAAAAACGTATTATTATTATTATGTATTTATTAAATGGTATATTTTAAATAATGCTTTTTATAAACATATTAATATTGAATATTTAATTATAGAAGTAAAATTTTTAAATTTGAACATACTTATTTTAAAATAATTTAATTAGTTAAATAATATCCGAATATATGAATACTTATATATTGAATATTGTATATAATTAATGATATATGAATATCCGAACGTATGAATATTATATATTGAATCTTGTACATAATTAATGATATTTAAATGAGTTATATTAATAGATACCATATTATTAGACAAAATTAAATATAATTTATTTTACAATTAATGAAAAATTATTAATTATGTTTGATTGTATGGATAAGAGAGAATTAATTGTGGATGTTATTTGGATACATAAATATAAGTTAAGATAGAAAAAAATTTTGTCATTAAACAGAGTTTTTTATTCAATAATATTTTATGTAATTTCTTACAAAACAATATTTATTTGAAAGTGGGCTTCGTAGATATTCTTTTACGAGCGTCCATTCATAGAAATGTGAGATTTTTGTTAATAAACTATAACCAGTGGATAAGGGATTTGTCTTTTCCAACAAAAACGAATGGTTGAGCACTCAGAAAAGAGCGAAGTGACTTCAAAACCACAATTTCAAGATCGTTATGTCACCCTTTTATTGCTACTATCATCCCTCAATTTCACTTATGATTTTTGTAAAGATCTTGAAATTGCAATGTCGAATATACATTCATTGTCACTTCTTTCTAGTCAGGAAAAACGAGTCGTGTTGTTAAATAACAATAGCTGTTGGATTCCAGTTTGGAGCAGAACCACAAATAAGTTGTGTTTAACGATAGAGTAGATTGTTAGAAGGTAGATTTTTGATCGAAAATTAAACTATTAGGTAGAATTTTAGAATAAGTAGTTGTTGAATTAGCTAGAAACGTGGTTAAGTACAAATAGTTTATTAGCTGAATAAAGGTGGAATATCAAAATCCATGGACCGTGGCTCCTTCATCCATTCCCACTATATGCCATGCCGAAAGTGTAACTGTTGTGAACGTAATATTGCCTTATTTAGTACCAATTTGGCTACTAAACTTATGAAATCGAATATTCCATAGAGACAAAACCATATAAAAATCATTTACAACCTGAGTCCCAAAAGTTTGTGGACATTAATTTAGGCTTATTTGGTAGGTAGGATTTAGGATAGCCAAAATTAGGTTTTATTTGGTAAATAGCCAAAATTGAGAGCTTTATTAGCAATATGATGTAATGACACAATCATAACTTAATGGGATGTTAATTTTGTGCTTAATTCTTTCACATAAAATAATGTTGGTTAACCTATTAAAATAACGTGATACTTGTTTAATTCATACTAGCTTTGTAAAAAATAATACTCGAAATCATAATGCATTTTTATTTACGATTTTGCCAATGTATCATTTTTGCACATTAACTCTATTTATTTACTAAGATATATATTATTATTATTATTATATTTTTCCATAGTAAATAACGACGTGACACGAGGAAAGGCCAGTCTCGTAATTATAAATTCCATTTTTAGTCCATCCATTTGTCATACACAGCAACAACAACAACCATACACTTCTCCCCGTCTTCGTTTTCTCTCATTAGATTCTTTGTTCACTTCGCCATGGAATATTCCGGCGACACAGGCAGATTCGACGTGATTGTTGTCGGAGCAGGAGTTATGGGAAGCTCCGCCGCTTATCAGCTAGCAAAAAGAGGCCAAAAGACTCTCCTCTTAGAGCAATTTGATTTCCTCCACCACCGAGGCTCTTCTCACGGCGAGTCACGCACCATCCGTGCCACTTACCCTGAGGATTACTACTACGCCATGGTTTCTGAGTCAACTCGGTTATGGGCTGAGGCTCAGTCTGAGATCGGATACAAAGTTCATTTCCCAACTCAACAATTTGACATGGGTCCTGCAGATCAGCAGAGTCTCCTCTCTGTTGTCTCCACCTGTGGTAAACACGGCTTAGCTCACCGGGTTATGGACTCTTCTGCCGTCTTCGAGTATTTCTCCGGGAGGATTAATATCCCGGAGAACTGGATTGGAGTCTCGACGGACCTTGGTGGGGTAATCAAACCCACCAAAGCCGTCTCTATGTTCCAGACGCTCGCGTTTCGACACGGCGCCGTTTTGAGAGATAATATCAAAGTGGCGAACATAAAGAGAGACGGTGAAAACGGGGAAGGGGTAATAGTGTGCACGGTGAAAGGAGATAAGTTTTACGGTAAAAAATGTATTGTAACTGCTGGTGCATGGATAAGTAAGCTGGTTAAAACAGTGGCTGGGATTGATTTTCCGGTAGAGCCGCTCGAGACGATGGTTTGGTACTGGAGAATCAAAGAAGGGCACGAGGAAAAATTCGCGATTGATGGAGATTTTCCGACTTTCGCGTCTTACGGAGATCCATATGTTTACGGAACTCCGTCCTTAGAGTATCCAGGACTGATCAAAGTGGCGATTCACGGTGGTTACCGGTGCGATCCGGATAAGAGACCATGGGGACCAGGAGTGAAGTTGGAAGAGCTTAAAGAGTGGATTAAGGAGAGATTTGGAGGGATGGTTGATTCTGAAGGACCAGTGGCGACGCAGCTTTGTATGTATTCGATGACACCAGATGAGGATTTCGTGATTGATTTTCTAGGAGGGGAGTTAGGGAAAGATGTGGTGGTTGGCGGCGGGTTTTCTGGTCATGGGTTTAAGATGGCACCGGCGGTGGGGAGGATACTGGCGGAGATGGCGACGGAGGGAGAGGTTAGAGGAGGAGAAATTGAGATGAAGCAGTTTAGTCTCCGGCGGTTTGAAGAGAATCCTAAAGGGAATGCAAAGGAGTTTCCTGACCAAGTGATACTTGGTCTCCCATTGAAACATTAATATTTGGTTACAAATTGTCATTTGTTGAATAAAATAAAAACTTTTATTATATGGTTTTAAGTCCTTTTCAACAATCTAAATCATAATTTGTCTGGTTGATTAAAAACTAATCAACTAATAACCAAATCTAACCATCACATTGAGCCAAACTTCACTATTTGCATAAACTGACTCAAACTATATATTTTCAACTCTTTTACTATAATATTATGAATCAAACTTATAACATTTTTCTTTTCTTTTTCCTTCCATTTATGCTGAAAATGGAGTAAAGTTATGCTCCACTTGTCATCAAAGTAAAAAGATTTACCTAATTTTTCTATTTCATCTTGGTAATGTATATTTCTCTTTCCACTCTTATATTTTCTATACCAATGTAAAATATTTACATAAGACATTTTTCTTTTGAAGACTAGGATACAAAAGGAATATCAGAAAGATACTACTGAAAATATGTAACTAATTAATAAAAGCTTATGAAAATATAATTGAAATTTTGAATTTTAAAATTAGTATTTCCAAATAACATATCTGGTAGCTTAAATAATAAAATAACTAGTAAGAACATCATTAAAATTTGATACTATAAAATAATACTTTGAATAAATTTTCGCATAATTATTAATTATGTTTGAGAAAATTTAAAATTTTTATAAAACTATCTAAAAGTTCTTAAAAATACCAAAAAAATCATTTTTATCCAAAATAATCTAAATACTAAAATATGAATCTGACATTTATTGTTAGGGTAGTGGTTTATATATCCACATTACACTCTCTATCCATATGATATGATTTATTTATTTTAAAGAATTTTGGGTATAGTTTCACTTTCTTAAATATCTTTTTTTTTGGTTAAATTTAAAATTTTATACCATTTTAAGATTCACCAAATGTAGCCCCCGAACTCAAATTGTCGTCGTTGTTGTCACGAGCGGTTGTGATAAGGAACAAGTCCTCAATACCTCATATTGAGCATTATCTACAAGTTTCACCGAGACACTCGTGATTGAACAACCAAAGAAAAAAATCATAGAAGGAAATCCCTTCAACAATCAACAGCGACCACCACCAAAGACGGAAGAAAGAAACTCGACATGCCTAAATCTCCGGTTGCAGCAACAACCGCCTCAGCCATCATCTCACTGCCTAGATTCAAAGCAGTAAGCATGAAGAGGAAGCTTGAGCCACGAAGGAAAAAACCTCTTCCTAAGAGAAGTCATTTCCTAGCCCCTTAGGAGTAGATCTACAACAAAGTCAAGTCAGATCCACTACAGTGAAATCCATCGCAGCTTCGCCAGAAAAGCTCAGGAGGATCCACCACCACTTGCCACCGAGAAGAGCCACTACATGGGAGAGAAGAGAATAACTGCTACCACCGAATATCAATTCGAAATAACTCTTCGTCACCGCCACCGGGGAAGAGGTGAGACCAATAAAAAAGCAGATCCCCACGGAGAGAGGTAAGACGGGACAGAGGCGCTTGGAGGAGCAGAAAACGTCCCGGAGCGCCAAAGCTCCCACAATTTTGCCGGCGAAGCCTTCTTCTACCCATATTTGCGCCACGGGGACCACTTTGAAGCTGCAAAACGAAAGAAACATAATAGCAAGCGGTGAAGAAAAAGAAGGGATCGACGTTGGTGTTAGAGGAACCACCTGTGCCGATCCAAAATCGAAACTAAAGGAAGAAGATAAGTTTAGGATCAAAATCACATATACATCTCTCCACTTCAAAATAGGTCGAGATACATTCCTTTTTATTTTTAATTTATTATTTATTTTTTCATAAATCAAAATGTTATTAAATTACTAAAAAATCTTATGTTTTTAAATTTATTACATACACTTGCTCAATTTCATTTCAAATCAGACTAAACCCAAACAAAAAATTTTACACTAAACCCACTAACATAAATCTAACTTGATATTTCTATATTTTACATCTAATAAAATTAAATTCATTTTTTTTTCTCATTTCTTATTTTCTTCGTGTCCTTCCTACAATTCAGAAACATTTATAGTGACAAAAAATTATCTCGCACCATCATAATCATCTTCATCGACATCACCAACTTCTTCATCATAACCATAAATGAAATTTTCCAAACCAAACCACCATTTTCTCTATAACATCGATTCTTCTTTCCTCACTCCTTTCATTAGTTTAGGTCTTTTTTTTTGCTTTAATATTTCTCCAAATTTTCGAAAATTATTTTTTCCAGATTTTCTCTAGATTTTTGATTTTTTATCCTTTCATTTTTTTTTTTGCTTTCTTGTGGTTTCACTGAGATTAATTATGGAAAATCTCCTTTTGGTTCCGGGTTCTGGATTTCACTACTTAAATTCTCCTTTTGGTGATACAACATTTACAAAAATATTCGTTAGTGGCCTTACTTGGGAAACTAAAAGTGAAATTCTTAGGTTTGTATACAACTGTGGCCTTTTTGTACAAATGGTACAACTTAGGTCTGTGTACACCTATTTACTTTTTGTACAACATTAATTTTATTTTCAATTGTTAATTTTGATGTTAATTGTTAATTTTAATGTTAATTGTTAAATTTATGTTAATTATTAAGTTTTAATGTTAATTGTTAATTTATATGTTAATTGTTAAATTTAAATGTGAATTATTAATTTTAGTATTAATTATTAAATTTAAAATTTAATTATCAGTTTTATGTTAATTTTTAAATTTAATGTTAATTGTTAAATTTTAATGTTAACTGTTAATTTAAATATTAATTGTAAAATTTTAATGTAAAATGTTAATTTTAGTGTTAATTGTTATATTTAAATATTAATTATTAATTTTAATGTTAGTTGGTAAATTTAAATATTAGTTGTTAAATTTTAATGATTTAAATATTTTATTATAAATTAATAAAAAATAATCATGGAAAAGTACATAGAATTGGACAAAAAATACATACTGTCTTGAAAAAATATTATAACATTGTTGTACCATATTTGTACCCAGTTTTTTATTTGTACCTCATATTGTACATAGTTGTACTTTGATGGTTTAAAGTTTTAATTAGTTATATCATATTGAAAATTGATTTTTTATAGTTATACTTACTACATTACATTAATAAAGTAAATTTACTCTAGTTTTATAGAAAAAAAATGTTTAAAGATTATGTCACCATTTATTCAATTTCAAGTGCTTCAAATTTAAATAAACCTTAAGAGTATAAGAAATTTGTTTGTAAAATATGGTGTTATGTAACTAATAAACAAAAACTTGATTTTTTTCTTTCTTTAATAGATGTTAATGATTCTATATGAACACAGATTAACACGAACATGTCTTACTACTACGAGTAACCAAACTAAAATCAAATTTAAACATAGTTGCACCACTCAGTTTTACCTAGTTGTACGTTGACAGAAGTAAACACAAACTACTCTCATTCACAAATAACCAAACCAAACACTAAAACCAACTATCCATGTCTTGGCCACTTTGAGTCAATCTTCGTCCACTTTGAGCCGATCCTCGCATTCGACAAAATAATTGCAAATACGAATGAGCACAAAGTTTGAAATTTTGAATTATCATGGGTCCAATTTTAAAATTTTTATTCGGTTTAATCCAGTTCTTTAATTGAATACAATTAAACTTTTAAAAAAATTCAAACTCTATAAAATTTTAAAATATAAAAACAATAAATTTCTATATTATTAGGAATTTTTTTTAAATACACCATTTATTTAAAAATATATAACTATGTATCAATTTTGTAGTGATTTCATCTACCATAATATTTTTGTGAATGAAATATTATTCATTTTTTCCTAAAAAAGAATTAAAAAAAATTATTTTACTTTTTCCGATTTTCATAGTAGTACCAAGTTGTACCAGTTTTACCAATAACCATAGTTGTACTATTTTTCTGTAATTTTTTTTCTTGTTCACCAACGGTTTTGATTTCTATCTACCTAAGATTTAATACCATTCCACCACCGTAACCCATAAATTACCAACGATTAACAATGTAACACTTTAATCGATCAAGAAAACAAGTTTCATAATCCAATATGCATAAAAATGAAGCATAATTCAAGAAATATTTTTAAATCTACATTATCCTAATTTAAATACTCATTCACATTGAATATTATTTTATGTTCATATCCGCACAAAACAGCTAACAATCACTAATATATATAAAAAAACATAGAGAGAATAAGAATCTTCAACTTCAAATAAATCTTCAATTTTGTTTTTAATGGAAGATCTTGGTTTGTGAGAATAAGAAGAATAAACTACATGACACATGACTACTTTTTATTGGTCTTATTTAATTTCCTCATCATTTTTCAACTTATTAAATTTTCTCTCTTCCATCTCACCCCTTTTTTATCGATTTTTTTTCTCATAAATTGGGTATTATATATTATGGAATATACGAAAATTGACGAAGAATATTGAGATTTTTTGTCACCAATAAGTGGATCTTGGCTTTTGGTCCATAAATTTAAGATTATACTAAAAATAAAGTGTAGAGAGGATAAAATTTTTTTATCTCTTAATTATTTTTATCTTCTATTATTCAAAATATTTTGTCTAAAATGAACATAATATACATATGTATCAACCGGCGTTGGAAGAATGATTGGATCTAACTAAATTAAAGTATTTTTTTCTCTATATAGTATTGAAAAACTCGTTGGATCTTCAATGTAGCAAAAATTTTTTATGTTACACAATTTACAGGCTCAATATTTTGGTTTCCAAATTTGACCATCGGATAAAAACAAACAACTCACAAGTAGAACGGGTTGTCGGGTTGAATCTGAAGGCATATGACACAATAATAATAAATTATTTTGCACTGACAATAATATTAGTTTTTTACGATTAGATTAGTTAGGTTTGGATTCTTAGGAAATATGATAAGAAAGAAAGAAAAGAAAAAAGAGAAATGGTGGATGTTTATTGTATTGGTCGAACCAAAAGAATCAAATCATCAACCAAATAATCTTTCGTGATACGACCAGTGCTTCGTTTATTATTTTTAATCCATTTTTCCCGCAAAGTCAATCAATCTTATAATATTCTTTTACTTTCACAAGTGCTAAGAAATTGATTCAATTACAGATTTAGAATTCAAATAGTGAAAATATATTAAAAGGTTTGGATTAAGTAGATGAGACAGAAATTAGACTATTTACAATAGTTTCAATATTTAATATTCTATTTTTTACTCCACGTCGTCTTTTTTATCATCTATCTCATAATTTAACATTCATTTTTATTTTACACTCTACAATGGTTTTGTTTAAAAAAATTCAATATCTTACCTCCACATGTTTATTAAAACATATAATTTTATTAAAATACATTTCAATTTTATTGAAACACACATAATTATTATAATATTACATATACAAATGATAAAACTCTTACATTATAATTTAAAATATATATATTTTAGCCTCTAAACATTCCGAATTTTGCCAATATATGTGACTAAATCCGCTTGCAATTCGTGATGTATATTCGAATTGCGCAACTCGGATATAGCATGCACATGATTTGCAAATGCAGGAAGCACCTCAGTCGAGAATGGTTGCGGTGTACTAGATCCACTTACCTCAGATTGATCATAATCGGTCCAATGTTGAACATATGTATCTCGCTCATCTTCAACTATCATATTATGCAATATGATACATGACCTTATGATCATAGCCAAATCAGTTATATCCCACATGCGAACTGGTTCACGGATAATTTTAAAACGAGCTTGCAACACTCCGAATGCACGTTCAATGTCCTTTCGACATCTTTCTTGATGTTGTGCAAATAACTTATCTGGTTCACTCTGAGGAAGTCTTATTGATTTGACGAAAGTTGGATAAGAAGGATATATACCGTCAGCTAGATAATATGTCATATCATATGGACGTTAGTTCACGAAGAAGTTCACTCTTGGCGTATTTCCTTGTTCAACATCATCGAACACCGGTGAACGGTCTAGAACATTTATATCGTTCAATGTGCCTGGACATCCAAAAAATGCATGCCAAATCCATAGATCATGAGATGCAACTGCTTCAAGAATAATAGTGGTGGTTCCCTTATCTCGTCGAGTAAATTGACCTTCCCACGCCGTAGGACAATTTTTCCATTCCCAGTGCATGCAATCAATACTCCCAATCATTCCCGGGAACCCCCGCATCTCATTAACATGGAGTATTTGTAGGTCATCTTGAGTTGGAGCTCTAAGATACACATGCTCATACAATTGTATGATTCCTTTACAGAATCTACGCAAGCACTCCAAGGCTGTAGTACCTCCTATTTTGATGTATTCATCAATTGCGTCGGCTGCCACACCATATGCTAACATTCGCATGGCCGTGGTATATTTTGCTAATGGAGATATATCTTCTTTATTGGTTGCGTCAACTCGTTGTGTGAAGTAGTTGTCGGTGCTTGATAGGTCCCTAACAATCCGAAAGAAAACATGTTTTCGCATTCAGAATCACCGACGAAACATTGCATCGTCATATATGGGTTGATTGGAAAAGTAGTCGTCAATCAGTCTCTGGTTTGCAGCTGCATTATCTCTTTTGAAGTATTTTCTTTTGCTACAAGGTGGATAGTCTACTTCTACTTTTTTTTGCCGCTCTCTAAACCGGTTAATGATATACTTCTCTTCAATTTTAGACTGCTTTTTGTAAGCTTCGATATGGAAAGGAAATTCTAGTAGTATGAGATTTATGATATTGGTACATCAAATGAAGAATGAGTCTCCATTTAAAGAAATTAATTGGGTGACTCCAAACAAACATTGATTGACAGGGGTGGCTCCCCGACATGCATTATTAAAGTAGAAAACGACAGACATTATTAAAGTAGACATGGAGAGAAATTATTAAAATAGAAAACGACAGACATTATTAAAGCAGAAAAGACAGACATTATTAAAACAGGCATAGAGAGAAATTATTGAAATAGAAAATGACAGACATTATTAAAGCAGACATGGAGATAAATTATTGAAATAGAAAATGACAGACATTATTAAAGCAGAACATATAGATATTATTAAAACATGCATGGAGAGAAATTATTGAAATAGAAAATGACATACATTATTAAAGCAGACATGGAGAGAAATTATTGAAATAGAAAACAACAGACATTATTAAAGCAGAACATATAAACATTATTAAAATAGACATGAAGAGAAATTATTGAAATAGAAAACGACAGACATTATTAAAGCAGAAAAGACAGACATTATTAAAAGATGCATGGAGAGAAATTATTGAAATAGAAAACGACAGACATTATTAAAGCAGACATGGAGAGAAATTATTGAAATAGAAAACGACAGATATTATTAAAGCAGAACACGCCAAACAGTATTATTAATTTCCAAACAGATATTGACCCAACTTCTTCAATAACTGTTTACTCCGGTCATCAAGATGCTCCTTCAATAACTTCAAATACATTTTCATCTTCTTAGCTTGAGTTTTTTCTTTCATTAATTGGTTAACTTCTTCTTGTCTCATGGCTATTTTGTCTAGTCGTTCCAACTCTTTCTCCTTGAATTGTTTAAATTCATTCCACTCTTCGTTGATCACTTCCATGGATGCATTCTTGTTTTTTTTTAACCCTTTTTTAGCTGCATCCCTCTCCATTGGACGAGCAATGGATCCAATAGAACTTGAACCACTTGCATCACTCTCCCATGATCTCTTAGATTCACTGCTCCCAGAGCCAGTATTTCCTCCGACCTGACTACTATACCGTGGTTGATCACGAATAGCGTGCCATTATGACATTAGATTAAAATGACCATTATTAGCACTTGAATATAATTCATGCGCTTTTGCCAATACATCATTCTATGACCACCCGCTTTGTTGTGTACGCTTAGTCTTATCATAAACGCCAATCCATTTGCCAAGTCTTTGGTTGATGTAGTTGTAATGATTTTCTGCATGAAGCTCCATCACGCGGCGACTAAAATGAGCAATGCTCATTACAATAATCAGCAATTTTATCCCAGTAGGTTTTACCTTTTTGGTTTCTGCCAACAACGTTGTCGGTTCCATATTTAATCCAACCACTCAATAACACCAAATTTTGCTCGGTGGTCCATTTGGGGTTTTTGCGACGAACATGAGTTGAATCATCTGTATTTGGAGTGGCTTCATCAGCACCGCCAATACCACCAAGAGCCATTTGTGTCGAAAATTTAAGAAACTGAGTTGTACTGATATTTGAGACAACTTCATTGTTGGTTGGAGTAGAAGAATTAGGGGGTTCTTGAGATGGATATGACATCATCGATCCATAGTATGGATGAAAATTCGGAATAGCTGACGGTATGAAGAAATTTGGAGGATACCCATAATTGGGTATATGTTGGGGTTGGTTAGGAGGTTGCTTTTGAAATTGATAATTGTTGGGATTTGGGTAGTTGAAAGAGTAATTAGCAGAATTTTGGGGATTGAAAAAGTTATTATTGGGATCCATTTTGACAAAATACAATATTTTTTTCTATGTCCAAATCAAATGAAGCGAGTCTCTATTCATAGAGTATAAAAAAATATAAAATTTGATATAAAAATAAAATTAAAATAATTATTATATTATCCAATAATTGAGTTTAAAAGATAAGGGTGAAAAAAACACATAAAATCTTTTAGTTATTTTTTATTTTTAATAAAAATTTTGAACCAATCAGATTTTGACATTTATCAAACTGATTCACGCGTTGAAAATTTTCAAGAAATCATTACAATAGTTTCAACTGTTGAATAATTCTATTCAACTAGCCATAGTCTTGTAGCAATTGCGGTTAAATTAAACTAAAAAAATTAATTATGATAAAACATGGGGAACAAATACGATCAAATGGATTATACCGATCCAAATGACTATGCGATATTTGGTTAGGTAACTACGGTTACCGTTGGTTTTTGTTATAAATTTTTATTTGTAGAAACTTCTGCTATAAAGAATGTTACGATAAAGATTGTAAAAACTTTTATTGTAATTATAAGTTTGATTGGTAAAAGATATATAGAAGCAGTGATTTTAATAAATTTGGCAATTTATCAAGAGAAATGGATTTCAAGAGAACAAAAAAGTAAAACTAGCATTAATCAAAACAATTTTTCACTTTTTTATTATTTATTTTAATTATTTGGTTGCGTAATTAACAAAAATAAAGATATCATTTGAAGCAATTGTTACGTAACTTTAGTTTTACAGTCCAAAAACTCTCATTTTGAGACTTAAAAAACAAAATTAAAACTTTTAAAAGAACAATTAGATTTCAGAAACTTAAAAAAAAACATTCAAGTAATTGATTTTTTTTTTCTTTAACTTCTTTTTCTCTCAAAACTTTTTCACAAAATTGATCTTCTACATCAAGTTTTCTTTTTTGTTTTTCTGTAAATTTCCCGGCCGGCGTCGACTCCAGCGTCGGCCGTACTCTTTCTAATTATATTATAGGATTTATCTATAAAAACCTTTTAATATTTGGAGACGGTAAATTAAAAAGGCACGAATGCAGATGATTTTTTGGATGGTTGTCTTTCTCCTCTTCACGGTTTTGCCGGTACTGGCGATCTGTCTGTGATCTCGCCTATGAGTACGATATTTTCTTTCACACCACAATTCGTTGGGTTGGTGTCTTTTCGACGTGTCTCTTCAACACTTTGTGTTTGTTCATGTGTTTTGCCTATAATCTCACCATATTTATCATGTATATCAGTTTGATAGTTTATATTGGGTGGAAAATGAGTCGTATTTTCCATTCTAGTTTTTTGTGTTAGTTGTTTTATGTCTCTCTTCGTAGAGTTTGATTCCGGTGAAGTTATCATTTGTGCTGTTTCTGCC
Source organism: Cardamine chenopodiifolia (assembly GCA_963922655.1). Lineage (NCBI taxonomy): Eukaryota > Viridiplantae > Streptophyta > Magnoliopsida > Brassicales > Brassicaceae > Cardamine > Cardamine chenopodiifolia. Next base: position 17,573,929 of record OZ000470.1, on the reverse strand, counting down.
GGTTATTTCTGTTGGTTTGTTAAAGTCTAGGCAAAAGACAAACTCATACAGAAACAACCACTAGTTATGGAGTTTGAAGTTTTCATGCAGTGGTGTTTTGAGATTTGGGAAATCCTTATAGTGCGTCATAGTTGGATGATAGCCAAGAATCGCAATGGTTGAATTTGCATACGGAGAAGGAACTTAACAGATTTGATAATCTGTTAGCGAATAAGTCTTCTAAAGTTGAAACATCGTCAATTTTGCTTCTTATGTTGTATCGTTCTTTAACCTCTTTGTTTAGAGTATATTTATATGAATATTATCTCTGTAATCTTGTAAACTATTATCGAAGTGATAATAATATTTAGACGTTAAGAAAACATTTAAGTAGTTGGTTGAAAGATAGCCCTTAAACAACCAATTAAACCTTAAATTTGTATTTCCACTGTTAATTAAACCGTTTTGGTCCCGCTATAATCATACCACAACGTGCACACATAATACATATACGATTTAGATCATACGGTCTAAAATAAAACTTCAACCGTATGCTACGATTCTCTTTTAAAGTCAATCAAGTTAACTATTCTCTTTTTTTGGTACAGAAAATTACATGACACAAAAGTGCGAAACGGAAAAATGTTATTAAAAGTTTGTTATATACATCAACGTTTTTTAAAAAAGGTGACCGCCACACAAAAGTTCCCAAAAACTAATCATATTAAGAAGCATAAAAATATTGGTTGACATATCATTTTTCGTTAACCGTATATATGTCTAGTTGTTTGAAACTTACATTTCAGGATTGCCACTGGATATTTATACTAAGTATGTAAATATGGAGCATAATTTTATCAATAATATGCATTATATGAATTTAAACATAGATGATTATAGATTGACAATATCAACATAAACTATTATGCTACATATTTTGTAAATGTTAAAACATTTATAAATGATTTACGTGCATATACTGACTGCTATAATATATTTAAACCGCTATGTAAGCCCAAATCTTTATCCGTATCTTTGGTATATAAATAAAGCCGATTCTTCTTGAATATATAGCAATAATTATACATCATGGCTTCTCTATTGTTATTTTAAGAAACTCATCACATTCTTTTATCATCCACTAACTAATAATTAAATTTTCAAATCGACACAATACAATATATAATTTGGACGGTACCATTATAAATAACATAGTGGTTGGAACACGTTAACAACAAACTAAAATGATAAAATGAAGCTTCGCTTATACCGTATTAATTGATAATTGATAGATACAACATGCAATGTAACCAACATGTGTCTTTCACCCGCTAACAAAACAACTTAAATACCCCAATACAACATTTCTCCACTGATGTGGTTTACTAATTTCTATTTATTGAAACAAGTTGACTAATTTCGAATTGGTATTCAATTCGTTCTTATTTAGTGATAAAAAAATCATTTTGATTCTTTTTTATCACAAATGCATATACTTGTCTTAGACATTAGCCTTTTCTATTAGGTTGTATAATTTTTTTGATGTAGGTCTGCTTTTCGTTTTGGAATCAAAATTGAAATTGTAAATTCTAGGAAGCTTTTGAAAACTCGTTTCTAATGCGCTTCTGAGAATTCCACTTTAGAAGCTTCTTACGAGCTTACACTTTTATGTTAAAAATTTATGCTTTTATTGTAACACTACCATGTTGCAAATATATGTGAAATGTGAGATTATTTTCGATATTTCTTGAATAAGTCCAAAAAATAATTTAGTGATTTGATATGTGTGTCTACCATTCTCCACCGTTTATCTGGATATAGCAATGGGGTTGATTGATAAAATTTGAGCGTTAATTTAAGAATGGAGAGAGAATAAAAGGATGTAAAAAGAAAAGTTCACATGAGATGAAAATAATTTGTACAACTTTTAACTTTTAAGTGGAATAAAAGTATTAGAGTGTGATTGAAAACACTTGTTAGATTTAGCTAAAAATCTAATTACTCTCACTTCAGCTAATGTTTAACCAATTGAGTTGACAAAATCGTTTGCATTTTTACACTATTAAATCGTTTGCATTTTTACTCTTAGTTTTTGTGGAGTAAAACAAATAACTCTATTTACTATTTACATCTCCTACTTTTTGTTTTCTGAATTCATCTACTATTTATTAATCTTCTTACTCTGTTTTAACCAATCACACCCTTAAAGTTTATTCATAACTAATAATCAATCTACTTCTACTACGCTAAAGATGATATCAAGTCATCCCCACAATCTTTTTTAGGAGGATGATATGAATCATATGCAAATCTTGAAAGTAATTAATTAAATTAAATCAGTATATGGTAAACAATTATTCGCAGGTGTTGAAAGTAATTCAATTATATTTAGATGTTGAAAATATTAATTCCTTTACTATTTTTTTTGGCCTTACAAGTTCATGTGAACTCCACCATTATTATATAATGTCTAATTTGGACTTGAGTGGCCAAATCCGCATGAAATTATTTTTAGATTTCTTCCTAAATGTTTTACTAATGGAAATTGGACATGAAATATTAGAGAATCATTATCTAATCTTCCGATGTGTGACTTAGGTTGATACTCCAATATGTATTCTCTCAAATCAAAGATCGCGAACCTTCGGCATCTCTCCAACAAAACTATAGAGAATCATTTAGGGGAAAATAAAATCCTCTTGGATATTACCCAATTAGGCATTTTCATATAAAGTTTACAAAACTGGGAACTTTTACAACACGGCAACACCTCAACTTACAAACGGCAGCGACGATGGTGAGCTCTAACGACAACGACGGCTTAGGCGGTGGCTTCGATGAGGTGAATTTGGTGAGCGAGAGCGGCGACTATGCATGCATCTCCGGAGTTGAGGAGACAACACGAAAAAGGAAAAATGACGACGGCTTGGAATCTTCATTTTCCTAGCTACTCCTTAGGGTTTAATTTTAATCTAAATTTTTCGTGTTTACTATTAGTTTTTAATTCACTTTCAGAGGTTTTTCATTGTCTCCCCCTTGGATTCCCTTTCCACTAGTATTTAGGGTATAGTTTTGAACTATCAATTCCAAATTTATCTATAACCCTTTTTCTCTCGTCAATGTATTTAGGTTCAATTTTGGTTTCTTTATTCAGATAATGTGATTTGCTTACATCTCGTTATTAGGATAAATAGACTTTTGTTTAATAGTATAAACTACGGTTTTGTAGGATTTTTTTCTGAAATTTTGGTGTAAGATTCGGAGTTCATATCGGTGTGTTAATCTACTTGATTCTATCATCATTGAGCCAAATTTCATATGTTTTGCCCTGATTGACTTTATTGGCTTCATCAATGGGTAATAGAATTATGTTCAAGAAAAAACAATAAAAGATAAAATAGTAATAATCACATGTCAAAAATGCATATTCTTACAAGCACAACACATAAGTGCTTAATTTCAATTTCAAAGTTTCCACCCAACAAATGCCCATTTCTCTAAAAACCCCAACTTTAAAATTCATAGCGTACCCTAGCTAGTTGAATACCCAACCAAATATATATTGGGTCGGGTTGGTTTACTCCTGGAATCAGTTAAAAGTCAATAAATCGAGTGGTCGAGCAATCGTTAGCGCAGTGATGTTTTCCGGATCATCAAAAATTGAAAAAGACAAAAAAAAAAAAAAAAAAGTTGACGTGCACGACAATCATATATTAGTCGGTCGGGTCAACGATCTCATGTAACTACTTGATGATGCATTCCGTTGACAAATGCATAAAAATGTTTCAATTACACCTCAGGATCTGTTTTGCCCAATAACACGTCATATCTCTTTGACAAAAAAAAACACGTCACATTTCTTTTTCTTAGCCTACATTTTAGCCTATCCGAGAGTGTAATTGACTTCCTTTGCAAAAAGGAAAGGAGTATGCAGACATGCCACTAGCTTAATGCTCATTGGTAAAGAAAAACACGTCTTATATTTTCTTTAGTTACGATACTTTTCATGTTCACAAATTATATCGAAGCTTATATATATTAATCTCCGAATATACTTTCTGTTTCATAATTATTCTTTTAGTAAGTTAAAAACATGTTTTGGAATAACATTTTGTTTTGTTAACATTTACCACCAAATTGATGTTAAGCAAATCTTGGTCTTGAATAGTTATTTATTTTTAAGTTGCTTTCTTGTATTCAATTTGGTTGGTATGTTGTTAGAACCTTAAAATTATATTTTGTGACATTTGGTAAAAAATTTTAATTTTATACAAAGGTCTACCGACATTTCGGTTGATCCGACAACATCTATGATATCTGCATCTGACCAATGGCGGAAAGACCGTGAAGCAGTAATTATTCATAATTTGTTTCATTACATAATATGTTTAGTAAATTTAGATATACAAAAAATTTGTGTTATTTACCTAAAGTTTAGTAAATTTAGGTATACAAAAAGTTTGTGTCATTTACAAACTTTATATATTTTTAACAGGAATGTAAAATAAAAAAAATTACTTAAGCGACAACCACAAGAGTTTTGGGATGTGATGCAACGTTGTTTCACATTATATGATATCCATTCATAACCTCAAAATTTGTGAACCAAAGAAGAGTGGAGATAATGAACAAGCGTATAGGTGATGATGAAGAAGATGTGAACTCAAACACATATGAGAGTGACATGGCACAAACTCAAGTTCCCAAAACCCAAGCAAACGAAGAGGTGTATCGTGTTAACATTGACGATTAAGCTCGACCTTCAACTGAGTCACTCGTTTTCCTGTCCAAATTCCTTCTTTATAGGATTCAACAACGAGGGAGAGTAAACCATGGAAAAAGTTTACAAAGATCTATACGAAGCTCACGAGTTGCTATTGGAAGTGGTCCTCGAGGAGCTAGTAGGAGACAATCCTTTGAGATAACCCTAACATATATACAATGACTGGATTTAGAGAGTTTCAATGCCAAAGTTTTGCACAACTACGGTTAGATGCTTTTGACCAAGATGATTTTCACGAATTCACTATGGCTACGCATATATATGAAGCCATGGAGCTTACAATGTTTTCTGACCACTGGTGCAAATGCATGTATGAACTTCAAGCATGCAGATTTTGGCGTAAGTATTTCAATGATAAAGTTGAAAGTCCAAACGAAGAGAAACTTTAATTCCTTGAAGCTTTAACTGGTTGTACACGCCATGGTAAAAAGTGCGAGAAGCGGTTAGGGTCAAGAAAACATTATGGAAGTCCAAGTTCAAGCAGTATTCCTTCTGGCAGTCCATCATCTAGTGGAAATAATTCATGGGTTCAAACTTCACATGGACAATGGAGTCATGGTATTTAGCAATGAGGTACACCTCCAAATGTTCTGCAATGAGGTACACCTTTAAATGTTTCACAATGGGATACACCTCCAAATACTCCGCAATAACGTATATCTCCAAATCCTCAACAATGGAGTACACAATCAAATCCACCACAATGGAGTACACCTCCAATTTCTTCACAATGGGGTCCACAACCTAATCCGCCGCAATGGGATACATCCAAATGCTTCATAATGAGGTTCACCACCAAGTGATGCACAATGGAGCACACCTCCAAATGCTCAACAATGGGTTTATCATCAAATGTTCAACAATGGGGTTCATCGTCAAATGATACTCAATGGGATTATTCATCAAATGATCTACAACGCGGATCATCACCAAATGCTCATTGATGAAGTTCTTCATCAAATGCTCTACAATGAGCTTCTTCATCAAATGCTCCTACTAAAATGTTCAACATGGATTTTTATTGGGAGGTTCAGTAGAAAATGCAACAAATGCTCAATCATGAGTTTCACATGATGCAAAAGCTAGACAAACACAATGACCACATAGAACAGGAGGATTGTTTAACATCTTGGGGAACCAAAAAGGACCCGATTTAAATAAAAGTCAACAAAATAAGTTAGAAGATGAAGATTAGTATAATAGCTTATGTGCTTTGTTATCAGTAATTATGATAGGTTTCACTTTATGTTTTATATGTGTTATGTATTTTTGATTAATGTTATTTTTATCAATCTAATTTAATTTTTACCTCATATTTTCAAATTTCAGGGTTTTCGTATTTGTCAATTACGATCACAAAGAGCATACGCTCTAAGTTGCGAAGGGAGAATTGAGTTGTGGAATTTGGAGTTGATTGTTTCACAACATGGTGTTGTATTCTACAAACAGATTATAGGTTACAACCAACATCGAATGTAAATATCGAAGAGGGTGTGACTATATTTCTATGGATATATGGGCACAATGAAGTTTAAAGGGATGTTGATTACACTTTTGGCGAAATCAAGAGACAATGAAGAGAAATATGTTTAAAGTTATGACAACTACTGAGTTACTTGTGATTATATCAGGACTTCAACAAGTCAAAAATTACATCGGATTCCCGAACGACTGTAATTTGATCACATGTATTGGCCATATTTCAGTGGATTTGTTGGAGCAATTAATGGGGTTCATGTATGCGTTAAAGTGAAACTTGCATTACAAGGAATGTATTAGAATCGACATGATATAACATCTTTTAACATTATGGCAATATGTGATCTAAATATGTTAATCACATATATTTGTAAAGGAGCACCAAGATCATGTCACGATACTGCAGTTCTCGTAATAGCACAACAAAATGTTTCATAGTTTCCTATGCCTCCAAAAGACAAATACTATGTAGTTGATTTTGGCTATTCAAATAAAAGATGATTTTTGGTTCCATACAGATCTTCACGAAACATGGTAGTAAGATAACATATGCCACAATTTATCACTAATCATCCTCCGAGGAATACAAGAATTGTTTAATCGATGGCATACATTTTTACGGTATGTTATTGAGAGGACATTTGGAGTTTGGAAAAAAATGTTGAATTCTATGCGAATTTTCTAGATATAATATTGAAGTGCAAAAAAGAGTGGTAATGGCGACAATAGAACTACATAATTTTATTAAAATTTTAAAAATTTCAGATGTAAGATCTCGATGAAATAATGAGACAAACAAAGTTTACCAATACCTATATTACCACTGATTTAGCTGATGCAGAACTAGATGAGAAATAAGATGGAGATCTAATGGCGAACATTAGAGAAGATATTGCAAATATGTTATGGGAATATCAAAATGGATACTAAATATATTTAGTCATTTCATATGTTATTTTTGTTTTTTTTTTATAATATTATATATATATAAACATAACTTTATTTACTATGTTTGTAAATTAAGTTTTGCATGAATTATTCTTAATATTTTTAAACTACATAGAAATAAAATGATAAAATTATGAAATTATTTATAAACAAATTATAATTTAGTAAATTTATTATTTTATATTGGAAACATATCATTAATTTTATTATAACTATAAAATATTCTTACACTAAATTTAAAAATATATATATATTAGAAAATATTAAAATAACCTATTACTTTAAAATTTTAATATATATATAACCAATTCATAATTTAGTCTAAAGTTTATATTATTTTGAATAATCTTTTCTCTATAATATTTCATTTACAAAATATATTTTTATATTTTATAGTTATTCAAACGATTTGTTATATTATTTATCATTTATTACATATTTTAAACCGATTGATCTGTATTTTTTCTGTTTGATCCACTTAATACCCTAAATCCACATTTATACCACTTAATCTACTTTATTCGTATGAACCGTACCATCTTATCTGCTTTTACCATTTGGACTCACGTACATGGTCATTTTTTAAAGCATTTTCTTTAAAAATAGTGAAAATCATACTTAGGAAAATATCTCATCTAGTTGGAATAAAGCTGCAAATTTCTTATTTTCTAATAATTTGATTATTTAATGTCCCCTGCCCTTTAACTGTATTGGTATTTGCTTTATATAAAAATAATAATTTTGTGGACAGGTGACAAATTTATGAGTAGCCAAAAGAGACACGTGTCGGAAGGCCAATTGTCGTGGTATAGATTTTTTCTTTAGGTTCTCAAAAAAGTTAAAGAGAACAATATCAAAGAGTCAACTCCACAGTTCACAGATCCACCGTTGGATCCAACTCTGAGTTATCAACGGTGCAGATAATAGTAACCGGGACAACTCGGTTACCGAGGTGGTCAATAGTTTTTTCTGTTTAAGAAAGAAATTGGGTCATGTGATAACTTTTATTTTATTTTGTCAGCTTTTGTTTTCCTACTTTGTCGTTATTCTTTATCGCTGTTCTCAACTAAAGATTGACTACTGGTTGATATCGTCAACGATTGTCGCTGTTATTATAGCGTTTAATTTTAGTTCAACAATCTGTGTAGATTAATTAGGTAAATAAAAAGTCAAGAAAGAATTATTTTCACTTACTAATTTCCGGTCAAGATGTTTTCTAGAAGGCTAAGAGGTTAGAAATGATTGTTTAGAATACCCAAAATTTAAATACATAAATAGATATAACTAAATCTTATAAAACCTATGGTAATTTTCTAATTTATATAGGGTAACATATCAAAAAACCTATGGTAATTTTCTATACTATGTAAGTATCAGTAAAATAAAATATATATTTGTTTGAGTAAAACTTAATCGAGTATAATCTCTTTATTAGTCAAAAACCGGTAACAAATAACATAAATCAATAAATTATTAATCAATCTATAAACTCTTATTGTTGACAAAAAGTTGATTGCGGACTGTTTTGAGATTTTCTGCTTTTACTTTTAATTTCATGTGTTTAGATCGTATTTATGCTTCTTTTATAGAAAACAAATCACTAGTTTTAATATTTATGAGATTAATTGTTAGTTATTAGATTTTTTCCTGATAAAATAGTTTACGAGATTTGGAGACAAATATGTTAATCACGAGAGTTTGTGTGCACCTTATCTAGTAAAAGCAAAATCTACGTTGAACTTATAAGATATCGTTTCGATCATTTTCTTCTTTTCCCTAATTTATCATATTTATTGGATTTATTTTGAATTTTGTCCGATTAACTTTGATGATAAAATTATATCCAACAATACTATGCAACTATCTAATTTATCAATAATATAATGTATTTACACAAATGTATTCGGGTGGAAAAGGTTAAGTGGGAGTCAATATTTATATCTGTATATACTTTTAAATTTTCTTCATAAAAATATAGATTATTCATATATTTTATTTTGTCAATGCACTGCAAAATATAGTAAAAAATCTAGAGACATTTGAATAATAATATGCTGCAAACATGAGTGTTTGTACGTATGCCCTATATAATATTTACAAGTTGTGGTGTTGTTTGACACTAAAAGAATAAGATTAACAAAAAAGAACATGAATAACGCCTTAAACATTGCCTGAATTCATAAGGAACAAAGCAAAAATAAAATGGAATGGAAAAAATAAAAATAAAATAAAAATAAAATAAAATAAAATGGAAGAAACATAAAATATACAATAATATATTATCAAAAGTCAAAATCTAAAAAAATAATCTAAAATAATATCATAACTAGCAAAACAACTAAAATCCAGCCCCAATGTTCATATAGATTAGAACATTCGTTACCTTGAATTTAAAATTTTGTTAAGTTGAATTTGAAGAAATAATATATGATTTCCTATATTTTCACTATTATAATTTAAATTATATACCAGTATATATGTAGCTAATAATAGTGAAAAATTGTAAAAACAGATAAGAGATAAAAAGTTGTAATTTTCTTAAAATACCTTCCCAATAATTTTTTTTCTGTAAATATATTTATTTTACTTTCTTTTAATTTTAATAATCCCATATTACGTTTTTTCCAAACAAGTTTACGCACTGGATTCAATTCTTGCTTTGTACAAAAGTGGATCCCACTTACCTCAAACACGAGGAGACCAAAACTTTGATTGTTTTATATTCCATAGAAATCTTCAACTCAATCTCAACCGTTAGATCAAAAACACCGATTTGACTAAACTCAACCGTATGACCTGCTCATCCGGTCACCCAGTCACACCATTCCCCATATATCACGCCATTCTTCCTTCTTCCACTTTCGCTCTCTCATAATCAAAAACTTCTTCACCATTTTCCAGATCTTCAATATTTTCCTCTGTTCTCTCATCATGACCGTCGATATCATGCGTTTACCGAAACTGGAAGATCAAACGGCTATACAAGAAGCTGCTTCACAAGGCTTAAAAAGCATGGAACACCTGATCACTGTCCTCTCTAACCGTCCTGAAGACCACAACGTTGACTGCTCTGAGATCCCCGATTTCACCGTCTCTAAATTCAAGAAAGTCATCTCTCTTCTTAACCGGACCGGTCATGCCCGGTTTAGACGTGGACCGGTTCATTCCCCTCCACCTTCATCATCTTCCTCCTCCCCTCCTCCACCGGTGAAGTTCACGCCTCCCGCTCAGATCTCTGCTCCGGTACCGGTTAGTTTTGTTCAGTCACATCAGCAGAGCGTGACGCTAGATTTCACCAAACCAAGCGTGTTTGGCGCTAAAACCAAGAGCTCGGAGGTGGTTGAGTTCGCTAAGGAGAGCCTTAGCGTGTCTTCCAACTGTTCCTTCATGTCTTCGGCGATCACTGGTGATGGTAGCGTCTCCAAGGGCTCTTCGATCTTCCTTGCTTCGGCTCCGGCAGCTCCATTGGCTTCCTCCGCTAAGCCGCCGCTCTCTGGTCTCCCTTATAGAAAGAGATGCTTCGAGCATCACCTCTCTGAGGACTTTTCTGGCAAGATCTCTGGCTCCGGCAACGGCAAGTGCCACTGCAAGAAAAGGTATTGTTTACGACTTCCCACAATTAATTTAATTATTTATTTCAAATTTAAACTCCCTTTTTGACTAATTTGGTAGTACGATCTAAACCACTCGGTCAACGTATTTAGTGAATTATCAAACCCATTTAACAAGTAGTAAAACAAAAATCTGGTTTAATACTCTAAACCGATTTAGTACGGTTTTAACCAATCGGTCAACGTATTTAGTGAAAGTCAACGACAGTCATTTCAACCAGAATGCATGCCTGACAGTAACTAGTTAGTGGTGTTGTCGTTTGTACAGGGAAGTTTAAAACTCGCTGTTTGACCATTGACTTTAGTTAAACCATTTAATTAATGACGAATATTTTTTTTAATTAACAGCCGTAAAAATCGGATGACGAGAACCGTGAGGGTACCGGTGATAAGTGCAAAGATCGCCGATATTCCAACGGACGAGTATTCATGGAGGAAGTACGGACAAAAACCGATCAAGGGCTCACCACACCCACGGTAACTATTGTACACCCTCACACTATATCAACCGTTGATTTAGTTGACTGAATGAAGCTCTAGAGATCTAACCGTGATAATTTGATTATTTTTTATTCAGGAGTTACTACAAGTGTAGTACGTTTAGAGGATGTCCGGCAAGGAAACACGTGGAACGAGCATCGGATGATTCGACGATGCTGATTGTGACTTATGAAGGGGAGCACCGTCACCACCAGTCTGCGATGCAGGAGAACATAACGCCCTGCGTGAGCGGCTTGGTATTTGGCTCGGCTTAAAGGGTAGAATAGTGGGTGATGAATTAGCTTGGTAGACTTTGTAATGTTTTGAGAAATAGAGGGGTTGGTTTGTATTTTTTCTTTTCTAAACACAGTTAGTTCTAGATAGTCTTTTGAATGGATTTTAATCTTACTACCCAGAAAGAGATTAACAGAAAATTTCTTACTACAAAAAATATGTATTCTTTTAAAAATTATTGTTTGATATTTAGCGAAGTAATTGGTAGTCAAACTTATCAAATTACCAATAGTAGATAAGCGGGTAGTCATATGGATAATTACTCATTTTATGATATGGTTAGTTATTACCATTACTATTTTGATATAGACATCTAGTTATAATTTGTGATGGTCGATTTAACTATTGTGTCGAGGGTTCGACTTTCGAATGGGTTGTTAATGCAATGTTTGACAATTGTGTGGGATTATAGAAAGTCAAAAAGAAATTTCAATGAGTTGTTGGGAGATATTGGATTTGAGTTTGAACGGTGAAATAAAGACTATTTGAGGGTCAACGAAATCATTATGATGTTGGAAGACACTTAATTTGAGGAATAATAACTTCTTCGGTCCATTGCGTAAACAAATAAATAAATAATACCTATATATATATATATTGATAATACTTGCTAAAATTTAGAAAGGTTTTATCCAAAACTTAGGGTTTTGATTGATCCACAGTGGAGTATTGGATTATCAACATATCCTACTCTTCTCTTTCTCATGAAACAAAAGGAAACTACTCTAACTCAGACTTCTGTTTCCAGAAGTCCAACAAAGCAGCTAATGCTTCTTCGCCTTTCTATTTTTCTTTGCTATTGTAGAATATATCAGAATAGTAGAATTTAGGCACATGAATGTGATAACGATCTCCAATCTCCAATCTCCAACTTAGTCATTACTCTAAACAGAGCCTCCTTTGCACACACCATCAAGCTCTATTATAGCATAGGAGCGATATACCCATTATTTCTTTAACTTCCTTCAGCTTTTCTATAATATCCTCACCTTGTGTCCCATGACTTACAGCTCACCCAACAGATTTAAAATCTCTATTTCTTGCTTGCGACTAAGTTTATCCTCAACCATACCAAATTTCAAATCATGACCACGCTTCTAATCCTCTTGTTGTTTTCTCAATCCTTTCATGCTATTTTTCCAAAGGCCTATCAAGTCATACAGGCCTTCTTCGAAAGGATCCAATATGTAGCTTATGTACATCTCTTCATGTCCTAGGTTGTTTTCCCTTAAACACTTGGGACCATCAATATCCAACTCAGTCATTGCCTAAATCAAGGCCTTGCGTGCATACTAAAGTTCATCGTTTACAGAAAAAGATTGATCGACATAATCCTTAAACATTCTCCATATTAATTCCATTTCACTCATATATATATATATTTTCATATTCTTGAATGTTCCGACTCATATATGATGTTATTATCTTCGGTTTCTGTTTCGCTTTAAAGATAGGCTCAAGCTCATGATATTTGTTTCAATAGAAACTCTTTGCCTCTGTTGCTATTCAGCCAAAATCATCTTCTCTACGTCAAGATCATTTCTTTCCTCACATGCCAAAAATTTATTCAAAGATCTGATTATTCCAACACTTGCTAAGTCCAGTTGCATGGCTCTAAAGCAAGTCTCCTTAGTTTGGTGATACTTTGGACTGAGTTTGGGATGAACATTCCTTTTTGGAGAGTCCACCTGAGATAATCCTTCCTGGAGATTACCGACATATCACCTCTCTTAAATCTGGAAGCTGTTTGCGTTTTTAGAGCGCCAAGAAGGATAATGGTATTAGGATGTGCGCTTCAAGATCCTCACGAGTTCTTTGAGAGAAGAGTCACATCATCTTGAGAGTTCAAATTAGGAGGCACCCGACTGAAGATGGTGTAGACCTCAATATCTAGAAGAAGAGGATTCAACAGCCTTTGCATCGGCAAAGTAGTACAGACAGAGCGACATCATATAGAGGAGTAAGGTGAATTCCCCAAGGACACATACAACCTAATAAGTTTGTATGAAAGGTTGGAATCTGCTTCTAACCCATAGATAATAGCTTTACCATGGAGCAAAGCAATTAAATCAGTGGATTTGAGAAATTAAAAAGGTTGATTATCCAGATGACACAATCAGCATCGATGATGTTGTTGAGATCTTCTTTAAACACGTTGAGATCATATTTAAACATGTTTAAATCTTCTTTAAACATCCTCAGTTTATGTAAGTCACATGTCATACGTCTTACCTTGGCGTATTTAAACACATAAGGCTCTCTTGAATGCTCCAGATTCCAACCCCCATATAGCCAGAAGAGACGACTTAAAGTGCCACGATAAATGGAAGAACCTCTACGGCACAACAACGAACACGGAAAATTAAAAATTTCGTGAAAACATCGTTGCTTAAGCAGGAGACAGAATCGCACAGCGGCAGAGAGGAGAACAAGATGTCCATTTTTTTTAAAACACAACTATATCATCAATAGAGTAGATATTCTTATATTCACCAAAGTCTGAATGCTTTATTTATGCAAAGTGCAAACTGTTTTTTAAATTCATGTATCACTTTCTAAATCAAAGAGATTGATCCTTTAATAGTAGTTACTTCGAGCAAAAATTGTCCACCCGATATCTTGGCAGTTTTTTTGATTAAATGTGATATCTTGGCAGTTAGAAGTTAGATAAAATTGTTTGGTCTACTAGAAGTAAATTAGTTGTGCCAATTTATTATTTTTAATAATCAAAATAAAATACTATTTTTTGTTCAATCTAAATTATTTGACTTTCAAATTTACTTGTATTCAATAAAATCGAACATGATTGGTTTTAGAAACAGATTTAGGAACGTTTTCCTCTTGTTGATTGTTTGCATGTATACGTGTACAACTTATATTATATCTATTATCTTCTTTTTTTTTGTTGAATGCATCTATTATCTACTTATGTTTATAAGATTTTCTCTAACATATTCTAAAATTGCAAAAGTATTTCTAAAATTGCAATCACCATGTAATGAATTATTTAAAATTTGATAAATAAAATTGCATGTTTTGTAAAAACAGAGAAAGATGATGCATATAAGAATTAATGAGATTCGACAAAGTGTCTACATACTTAAACCACCAATTACATTTATTTATACAATCTTACAATAAAAACTTGTCTAATTGCTATTACACGACACTAAAACACCTCCTAACTCGCCAACAACTAATATCTAGTCACACCATTAGTGGAACGACAAAACCTTTGTTCATACAAGTTATTCGACTTGTCTACAAAATCACCGAAATAATTAAAACGACTTTCTATCTTTCTTTTCGGCTCAACCTAGCGGCACACACATCTTTTGTATATATATACTCATATACTTATGAGATATGTCTCCCTAAATTTAACCAACAAAAGGAACTAATCCTCTTTAAATAAAAAGAATAAATCTTCAAGAATATTTTTTCCAATCTTCTCTAAATATATCTTCAATTGTTCGTTTCTTCTCCAATTTTATCTTCAAATATATTTTTGACGTTTATCCTTATCTCCATGAACCATGTCAGCATCAATCGACTAACCTCAAGTTTGTTCGACCTTGTTCCAACAAGCTATGCACTTTCATTCTCCCCCTTTTTAACTGAGTTTTACAACTCAAGCTCACCATATACATCACACATATCAAGCATGAAGTCATGACATAAAAACTCCCCCTTAATCATATATCAACGTGAGAAAATCATCTTAAAGAATCTTACTTCCACATTCTCCCCCTGTTTGAGTGATAAAACTCTGTTAAAACTCCAAATGCACTGTCAGCATAACCATACTTCTTGGAACAACCTACTCAATCAGACTCGCCTTCCCCTTGGAGCTATCCAATAACTCTCATTCAAACTTATCTGTGTCTTCCACTTAATCCTTTCTTGACCACTTGACATGTGTTTCAAACAACAACATGTGTAACATATAGTATTCTTTGAAGCACTAGTTGATGAGTTACAAGATATAAATCAACCTTTTTTAATCCATACCTTTGAGATCTCCTTGAATCTAGCATAATTTTTTTTTGTTTTAATGCACATCTCACCTTGTCAAGGAATTTGTAGCAGTATGCCTTAATATGTCCTTTTTCCACAATAATAGCATCATGACGTACAAAATACCTTTTGGTAAATTTTCTGGATTTCTGTTCCAACAGAATTCGTCTTGTTCCATCTAACATGATTTGGTGAACTTTTGTGGTATCCAAGACCATAATCTGTCTTCTTCCATTCAACCATACATGGAGTGTTTCTTTTGACTTGAACAACAATTTTCCCACAGTAGTAGCACCCATGTGAATTTCTTCTTTCAATTTTGATTTTCTGCGAATTTGTTGGAACATCTTATGTGTTGTTCCCTTTGACGAATGTTGTTCTATCTACAATGGGGCCTCCTTGATATCCAAGATAGTTCCTCCTTAAGTTTTTCATTCCTTTCCTTTATCATGATCTTTTCTTTGAAGAGTAACACATTCTCTAGACTCATTTTCTTCCAGTTTTTATACATTAATTTGAACTCTTCTTGTATGTCAGTTGTTCCCTAATCTTCAGACTCATTTTCAAAAGAATCACTATCACGATTTCGTGTAATTTTCTCTGAGATATTTTCTGCAATTTCTTCATGTTCTACCTCTGAATTAGTCTCAGAAGAATCTTCATCAGTGAGTATTACAGCTAGAAACGCATGGTACCCAATGAAAAAATCACCTTCATATGTTTCGTTGTCAGAGTCGTCATAACTCATTTGGATATATGATTTATGATCTGAATTTTTACTACTCACACACTCTTCTTTTGAATGACCATACCTTTTGCAACCTAGACATTGAATCTTCTTCTTCTTCTTGATGCTCGGACATTCAGGCTTAATATGTCCAAATCCTCGACATTCATTGCACTGTAGTCCATTTTTTCTTCTTCCCACATTCTTGTATGAGTCATGATCATCTGCTAAAGATTTCCTATCATGTTTTATAACTTCCGTAAGAAGTTTGCCAAACATCTTCACAAGTGAGCCCATTGATTCTTCTACGTATTGTATTTTTAAATTTTCATCACTAACATGTAGAACTGACCCATTGGAATTTTCTAAAGTAGTGTCTTTGTAATCCATCTTATATGCTTCTATTCTCCCCACTATTTCATCAAACGGGGTCTCATCCGTATTAAGAGCCACCCCCATAGCCGCTTTTTGTGACTCGAATCTCTTTGGCAAGCACCGAGTAACTTCTTGACAATTTTTTATCATTATAGGTATTCCCAATCACGTGTGCTTATTAACAACAACACAAAAATTTGCATTAAAATCTATTACACTTTCATGTTCATCCATTCGTAAATTCTCAAACTGAGAAGGTAACCGGTCAATTCTTAATTTTTTCACGCATGTGGTTCCTTCAAACACTTTCTTTAGTTTGTCCCACGCCTCTTTGGCTGATGAACATGCTGGAATGAACTTGAACTGATTCTTGTTAACAGAAGTAAAAATACTAGATAAAGCTTTTGTATTATACCTTGACACACTCTTCTCATTTTTTGTCCATTTACTCTTCGGTTTGGTGACTATGGAGCCGTCTTCATCAATAAACTTTGGAACTTCATAACCATATTTCACTATTTTCCAAGCATCCTTATCAATACCTAATATGATTGTCTTCATATTCACCTTTCAGTATCTATAGTTTTCTGCATTTAGCGTAAAAATCTTAACTACAAGCCACTCTCGAAATATATCATCCATCTCTTTCCTCAGGATCCTCATCCGTCTGTTGAGTCAGACTCTCTACAGATGCCGCTCTGATACCAATTGTAAAAGCAGAGAAGGATGATGCACACAAGAATTAAAGAGATTCGACAAAGTGCCTAGGTCCTCAAACCACCAACTAAATTTACTTAGACAACCTTACAACAAGAACTTGTCTAATTGATATTACACGACACTAAAACACTCTTTAGCTCGCCATAAACTAATATCTAGTTACAACAGTCATGGAACAACAAGACCTTTGTTCCTACAATTTACTCGACTTTTCTACAAAATCACCAAAACAATTGAAATAATTTTCTATCTCTCTTTTCGGCTCAGTCTAGCATCACAAATCTCCCTTGAATATATATATATATATATATATATACTCATATACTTATGAGGTATGTCTCCTTAGATTTAATCAGCAAAAAGAACTTCTCCTCTTTAAATAAAACGAATAAATCTTCAAGAATATCTTCTCCAAGTATATCTTCAATTGCACGTTTCTTCTTAAATATTATCTTCAAATGTGTTTTTGACATTTATCCTCAACTCCATGAACCACATCAGCATCAATCAACTAACCTCAAGTTTGTTCGAGCTTGTTCCAACAAGCTGCTTCTTGTTCCAACAAGCTATGCACTTTCATGTCTGCCTAATGTCACGGGGTTTTTTCGGAAGACCGTGCAGCAGTTGATAATCTCCACGATTCTTAACTCAGCCTTCGTTTCACGGACCATTTTTGAGTGGTTTCGTCTTGTCTATGACTCATCAGGGGATTGGTTCCAGATCCCGACCAGTTTGTGCAGGGATGGCCTAATCTCTTTTTCGAAGTCAGATCCTTGATCAGCGACATATTCTCTAAAACTTAATCGAGTCGGTCTGCGTTACTCCAAAGGGTCTCTTCAACCTGAGTTATGTATACCCTTCACTAAAGCACGACACTCTACCCCATTTGGAATGGTTCCGCATAAGCAATGCGATATTCACGTACCATCCGAAGAAAACAGTGCGTGACATTAAATTTTTTGATATATTTATCCGAAATGATATATTTAGAGATTTTAACAAAAGATACGATATATCTAAGATAATTATTGTATGAAGTCTATCCAATGCTAAATGCATAGACGTACAATTAAATATATTTATTTTGTTCATTATTTTTTCCACTATAGTAAATTTTTTCTATTTATATATTGCATTAACATATCTTATGGCAGCTGATGGAAATGTTTAAGTGAATGCATGAATTTTTGGAAGCAAACGATCCAATAAGATATGAAATAAATGAGGTACACTATGACTAAGATAGGATGGATTTAGAATGTCATAAATTGCATATATACTAGACTTATTTATTTGCTTCGATATGTCTTATACTTTTGTAGGTATGGGTGAGGTTTTTCATGCGCCTAGGTTAAGATTTTGTACCATACATGAATGTTGTGGTGCCATATTTACTTCAATTGCTTCCAAGTTGATCAACGACTAACCATTGATTCAAAAGGTGAAGCAGAAAAAATATGTCGAGGAAATGTTGGTACTCTTCTTGACATTTTATGTAACTTTTGTGATTTAATATTTTCTTTTAGTATTATATTAGATATTGTTATCTAGTTTCTTGTAAAAGTAGTTGACTGTTATATTTCTTTTCTTTAACAACTATAGTGTTGTGCATTAGGGTGAACTATCAAAATTTAAGAAAGCGAACATAATAAAACAAGAGTGTATTTTGAGCCGAATGCCCTTTGACCTTTATCTCTAAGAATTTTTTTTATTAATATGATGAATGAATATTACAAAACTCTTAGATTGTAAGGTCTCAAACGAGAGTGTATTTATATAGGTCTCAAACCGCGCGAATACAATCCAAATAATAATTAAAAAAACCTTCTAAATCTTATTGTATTGTACCATTCTTTTATTTATTCTAATAGGACCTCTAAAAATCCATGATGATTTTAAATCACTTTAGATTAACATATAGTTAAGTAAAGCTTGCATGAGTTTGAGAGAAAGAATGATATGTCATGAAATTTAGGGAGTATGAGTTTGATTTTGCATAAATTTTATCTTTTGATGGAGCTTGGTAGCTGATGTCATGTCTTTGCTTTTTTTTTGTTTATACATAAAATCCTCTCTTTACCATAGGTCAACGTGGGATTAGTAATCAAATACTCAATCTTTAATGTGAGAAGCCCACAATTGTTTTCCGGTTTCCAAATTTCCAAATTTTTATGTGAGAAGCCCACAAGTTTCCAAATTTAGAGATGAGTCCATGTCAGATAAAATCTTTTCTTCCAAGCACTCTTTCCGAAGTCGTAGCTCACCTGATCTAGCTGTCTGCTTCCGTCGGGGTTGGTTTCTCTACTACCCCATCATCGTCTTCCGCCGAGTTCAACCGATTGTCGGTTCGTTGAGCCTTTCTCCGGTCTCTAGCCGCGAGGAAAGGTCGACAAAAATTTTAGTTGTTTTCGTGTACGCTATTTCTTGTCTCTCCTCTTGTCCTCCTCTGCTTTCAGACCTTGTCATCGGAATTTGTCACCAGCCTCTAGCGTCGTGCCTCTCTCTCTTTCCCTAGCTATGACTGCCACTGTCGCTACCACCGGTGCTCTTCCACCGGATCCACGGGAACCTCCTTATTGCCCCCTCTCCTTTGTGAAGCACCTCTCGGATCCTTCTTTGGCTTCTGTCATTGAAGCTTTTTGCTCCTTCCTCTTGCTCTCCGCCACTAGATCTGGCTTCCTGTCTCGGGTGAGCCTTCCTCTCTGCCTCGCAATTTTCCCCCATTATAATGAGCTTCTTCCGACCGCTTTTTCTTGTCAAGACTGCCTTGAAGATCTAAACGCTTACCTCTCTCGGACCTTTGTCAGAACAACTTCCGATCTTGTCTCACACCCCCAGGTTTACTCTTACTCCTCGCCTTCGGACACCTTGTTTATGGAATGGTTTCGAAATAGGATCGAGGTTTGGCTCTGGTTTTGGGTAGGTCGAGTTTAGTCAGTCGTTTGCCAAGGTTTGCACTTTTGCTTACTGGTGGTTCTAAGCTTCTGCCCGTTGATGGCTTTGTTGTCGCCCTAATGCAATCCCTTACTGTATTATGCAACTCCTTTTCTGTCTTCACCAAGTCATCTTGTGCTTTGATGGTGTCTTCTATTATTTCATGGCAGATTGGACAGACGACATCTAACGTTGATTCCTCACTAAATGGTTATGGTTGGGGTTCAGCTTTTAGTGTGAGTGTCTCTTTCCCCCACACCACTCCCTTCTCTCTACTTCTCACACCAGTCCAAGCCTTAATCTTACATTTTACAAGTTTAAATATGATTGTGGGTTTGAGGTCTGGGATCAGTCCATATGGGACCTCTAGTGAATCGTATCTCGCCTCGGAGTGCACCTTTACTGGATATGTAGGTCATTTACTACAGTATGTAGATCCTTCTTTGGAGCTTTTAGGGTTTTGTCTCTTCTATTGTGGCAATGGAAGTTTTCCAAGTCAATTATTTCCATTCATCCCGTCAATTGGATCTTGTTGGACTTTAATTGTCCTGTTTCATCCTCCTTAGAGGTTGTTATCTGTCAGATTTCTCACTTGTTTTAAGTGGCTTTGTCGCAGGGGGCTTTCGTTTGAAGACTGCTTTTACTTCAGTAATTGTATTTAGCAAAGGCTCAGCAAAATGGCGAATCATCGCCTCTATTTTTGTGGCCGTTTATGTGATTGTCAAGTGTGCATTTGTTGCTGCTTCAATCTCGGGATACAGACCATTAAATGTGTTCTCTATATCCCAAGGCTTCGTCTCATCTTTCAGCTCTATCAGCGTCGAGATCAAAAGACTTCTCCACATTATTAGTAGCTCAAATGTTATAAATGCCGACATCTATCCTTGTTTTTTTTCAGTGTTTTCATTTACTTATTATGTGGTTGGCTTTGATGGCTTTGTTTCAGGTTTTGTAAACATTTTCTCTATTATAGTGATAGTATTCTATAAAATAGGTTAGACAAAAGAAAGAGATGGGCCCATGTTGAGTTATCAAACTTTTTTGCAATATTTTACCTTACTACAAAACTTTTCGGGTTTCTATTGAAACTATGATTGGATCTGATCCAATCAAACTCATATCTAACCGTTATTGCAATGAATTGATGGAAGTCGATGACCGTCACTTTTGTTGTTTATTGCAATGAATGTATACTTCTAAGAATGCTCTAACCTATGAAGAAGTTTACACGTGATTAATTTTCTACGGATATTATATGCTTTGCATCAATTGCATGTGGTTAAACTCCTATGAAGAATTGTGGGATACAGTTTGATTTCGAATCATATAACGTGTGTAGTTGTGTAACTAAGAGTGTATGGAAAGAAGTTTGTACGGCAAGTATAACCAAGAAAACAAAAAAAATCAGCTCCTACATTTCTGTTTTTGTTGTTGTTTATTTTTATTTTTATAATGGGTATTATGTTTCTTCATTTTTTAACCTAGCCTTTTTTTTTCTTTCGAATGTTTCATTTACGTTCGTCGATACTTAAAAAAAAGTAAATCACACAATTATGCACAATCTATTTTACATTTGTTGTTTAATTCTAATATTTTGAGATTCAAACGAAAGTTATTAAAAAAAAAAAAAAAACCATTGACCTACGCGTAGCATATTCATCTAATCACAAGCAAACAATAACATAATAAATAGTTCACATATTCGACTTATATGAGTCAAACTACCAATTATGTTCAGTTTCGTCAAGATCTAAACTCTAACAGCCCAATCATAAACTAGGGGAAGGACATTAACATTAAGAGCTAAATAGATTTTGATAATTAATTTAATATCAGAGAGACACAAAAAATAGTAATAGTTTAAAAATGTTTGATTGTCCACCATTATTTGTTTTATAAATAAATGGCCAGAGGTAAAGCAAAAGAGGAAGATACCCTTTAGGAGCAATGAATAGACTCAAGTTAACCATAGTTCATAAACAAGATTATCACTTTAAGAGATCAGGTTAGATTTATCTAATTGGTCTAATGACATCCTCCATACATTATATGATGTATATGAATGAAACAGTTGTTATTGCTTTGAAATGTACAGACAACTAACATTTGAAATGAACTTGGTCTATCCGAATGATGATCTATCGAGATTCGAGATAAATAATTTGGTCTCGTATGCTAATAAGATGTTGTAGAATAGATTAACTACGTACGAACCATAACAAATAGATGATTTTTGGTTCATATTTAATATATTTTTAACATGACTCAGCAAAGTAATCTTGATAATTAATTTAAAATTAATCCATATTCGCATTTTGGACCAGTCAAAGTTCTTGCTTCCGCACTAATCCAGCATTAGCACTCTCTTCCAAAGATTCATTTTAATATATATTTTTTGTATCATTAACGATATTGGTTTTTAATTGTACTAAAAGTAAACGGGATAAGGTTTACTTTGTCCACTTGTTCTAAATTAATCATTCAGATACGTAAAATATTTTTTCAATACATTAGTTTCCATTTAAGAATATAAAGCAAATGTAACGAATATTTTTGTATGTCTTTTGACTTAATAACGCAAATCAGCATCTTTTATTTACAACCAAAGATCGATCCATCCGATCAGATTAATCTTTTTCAAGAATTTTTTTTGTTTTTTAATAATCAAGAAATTTAGAACCTGTGTACCTCTAATCTCTTTAAAACATAATTTAAATTAATATTAAATTTTTTTCTTCTAAAAACATATCTTTTCTCACCAAAATCGAATTCGTAAACTCTTTAATCTTGAATTTTTTCCATTTTCAAATATTTTTAAAATCTCAAAATTAAGAAAACATGGAAAATATGAGTCATGAGAATTTGGATAAGGTCGAGATATGGTGTGATAGCGACCACCGAACTTTCGGTACAACGACATAATTAGATTAAACGGAGACAATAACCCGAAACATCCGGCAAAAGTCCAAAAATTAACCTATAAAAACTCGCCACGTCATCAAGACCGTGTCTAAGCGTCAAAGTCGCCGTTAGCGTGCCTAGGACAATTCTAACTTTAGAACATGTGCGCCATCATAAATAAATACGTATATACATACGGTAATCGTATTAATACAATAATTGTCGTTATAAATATAAATGAGAATTTGATTTTTATTTCATCTTTATTCCATTTTGCTCGATCAGTGTTGTTTTGCGCTTTCCTTTTATTTCTCTTTCTTCTTCGTATCGTTCGAGACAAATACTCCTTAACCTGCGCCGTTTTAAAAGCTCTTAACCTACGCATATCGCCGGCGATTTATCATATCTGAGACGAAGCGTGGTGGAAGAGGCAAAGGCTAGAGAAAGAGATCGTGATCGGAAAGATTTTAAATGGAAGTTATGGTTGGTTCTTCGTTTGGAATCGGCATGGCAGCGTACGTTAGAGATCATGGCGGTGTTTCGGCGCAGGATAAGGCTGTCCCGGCGGCTCTGTTTTTGTCGGATGAATCGGGAAGACGCGGTGGATCGCAGATCGGGATCGAATTAAGGGTGAATACTAATTCGCCGGAGGAATCGTCGGATAGTTCATCGTCGATCGGAGAGAGCAGCGATAACGAGGAGGAGGAAGAAGACGACGCCGTTTCGTTTCAAGGAGGAACACTTGATTCGTTTAGTTCTTCTCTTGAAGACTCTTTGCCGATTAAGTACGTTTTTATCTTTCTTTCTTCATCAATTTATTATTCAAGAAACAGAGAAATATAAATATGAACAAATAAAAGAAATATAAATATGAGATTTAATTATTTCGCTTGAATTTATATCTATAATTGTCTTTTACTATGATCTTGATCTGCAAAAAAATTCGATCTTTAGACTGATTTGTTTAAAACTTAGAACACTCAACTTAAATATTTGATTTTTTGGATTTTCTGAGTAATTAGATTGAATATTGCATTGAAACTATTAGGTTAGTCTGGTCTAAATACTTACGACGACATGTTTGTTTTGTTTTGTTATTATCAGGAGAGGATTATCAAACCATTACGTGGGAAAATCAAAATCATTTGGGAATTTAATGGAAGCAGCGAGCAACAACGTAAAGGATTTGGAGAAAGTGGAGAATCCATTTAACAAGAGAAGAAGATTGCTTATTGCTAATAAGCTAAGGAGAAGAGGAAGATCTATGTCGGCTTCAAATTTTTACTCATGGCAAAACCCTAATTCCATGCCTTTACTTGCACTCCAAGAACCAAATGAAGAGGATCACAATGATGACTATGAGGATGATGATGGTGATGACCATAGGAAGATGATGATGAAGAATAAAAGAGAGTTGATGGCTCAGACTCGAAGTTGTTTCTGTCTAAGTAGTTTGCAAGAGGAAGATGATGGTGATGGTGAAGGTGATGATGAATGATCAATTAAGTAACATTGTTGTTTTTAATATTTGTTTTTAAAATTTGTTATTCTCTTGTGAATTTGTTATTTTTAAAGAGAGAGTTAGAGGAAATTTCAGTGACAACAAAAGTGGTGGTGGAAGATTTGATTGGTTAGGAATAATATTATTAATATATTCACTATTATTAACAGCCTTAAGATTTTTCCTAATCTTCAAAAGACAATTCTTCTTCTTCTTCTTAATTATGTGGTGGATAATCTTTATTCATAACAATATTAATATTACATTAAGAACTTTCTAAAAGGATTAGTTAGGTTGTCGAAAAATATTAGGTCCCCCAATTTTTTACATATACGCAAGAGTG
Organism: Cardamine chenopodiifolia; assembly: GCA_963922655.1. Lineage (NCBI taxonomy): Eukaryota > Viridiplantae > Streptophyta > Magnoliopsida > Brassicales > Brassicaceae > Cardamine > Cardamine chenopodiifolia. Next base: position 17,548,837 of record OZ000470.1, on the reverse strand, counting down.
ATGTTGTGCCAACTATTATTTTTTTTGTCGCCCACCAACTATTTAAAACCTATATTTTACCATATTCATATTTGATCATCGAAACTACATTTGGTTGGTTGCCGACAAAACAGAAGAAACAATATACAAAAAAACTAGTTGGTTCAATTCGGCCAGTGAGAAATGTGGTTGCTACGCTGTCATGTTGCGACTCGGTCACTTAGGTTGTGTTACAATTTTTGTTGTTGTTGTTGTCACCATCATATAATATACGGATATTCTAAGTTGTAAACAAATTAGTTAGATTCAGAGTCATAAATCCATGACATAACCCATCATAAACAAAGTCCGAGCAAGAGTAAACCAATCTGTGTAAACCTTCCAAGACGTTTTGCATAATTGAATCACCATATTCAAACACGTTAGCAAAACTTAGACCATTGCTTCCACATTTACGACTTTGTTACTCGTATTGAGGATATTGACTTTTTGGTTTTAAGAATATTTGAATAAGAAAAAATGTATTTTCGTAAGGTCCATTTGCGGCAATTTTCCTCTCAAACTAAAGTATTTGACAGTTTCTTTCACCTTTTTTTCTGGAGATTCACTCTGCGGAGTTGATAAATTGTTTTTACGATTGGGTCTATCAAATAAACCTAAATATATTGAATATGTTGGGATTGATTCATGGAGATTAATCACCACACACTAAAATGCGAAATTAAAACTAATGTAAAGCAAAATAAATATTTGGTTTTAGAAAACAAAAGAAAAAAAATAGAGTAAAATGCAAAAAGGAAACAAAAAAAAAGATAATGGACCATGGGTTCTACTATCTTAAAAAATAAACTAACAATTAAATAATAATGCCAAAGATTAAATTAAACATCATCCTAAAACATGAAATTCACAACTATGACTAATACACTTCCATGACACTAATCACTTCACTAATTAAGTATTAACATAACTTATGTTAAGAATCTCATAATCAATGAATATTAATAAAAATCCAAATAAGTTCACTAAACACTCTAATCATCAATTCACATTGGCTAGGTATGTAAACCTCATAAAAGATTTGGTTCAAGCATTTCACCGAACAACTTTCGGACGTGAAATGCCTAAGCTTTTAACTATCAATTTCTTGGCTAATCTAATATTAATAACAACTTAAATGAAAGATCTAACCATAATCAACATAAAAAATTATCTAACCATAAATTTATCCTAATCTAGTATGACCCATAATCCATGTAAAAGACTAACATCCTAAATGAAGAAAAAAGAAAATGAAAAGATAAAAAAATAGATTTACAAAGATAGAGATGAAGAAATATTTCTATAGAGTGGCATAGTATAATAAATATCAATCCAAATCATATGTAATAGAGTTTGGATCTAAATTCAACTCTAGAGAAGAAAACTTAGGGTTTTAGATGTTGTTAAACAAATATATATAGGAGAATAAAAACAAGGTTGGTCAACTAAAATTAAATCAGGATTGACCCGGTTTAGGACCAAAATCAATCAGGAATCTTGGAGGCGGATCAGTGGTGTGCTCTAATCGCTAATTTCTCCCTGCTAGGTTCTACCGGTGAAGTTAATCCCTCTACACTTGGCCGTTAGGCTCCCGCGGTGTTGTAACGCTGCTCACATTTGCTCGTTGGTTCTTCGAGTGGGTTTTGGTGGCTTGAGACCGGTGACACAAGACCGGTGAATCTCCCTGCCAATGCACATCGGCCACAGAAATTCGTTGCACTTGACGTTGTCATCCCACGTGTGGTGAAGTCGTTGTGCTTTGACCGCTAAATCCTCTCTTTCTTCATCAAATTTTATCTTTTGCCCGCTTTTCTCATCTCGAACTTCTTCTTCCAAGTTTCAAGTCTCCAAATCATCTAAAAAGACTCAAAGACAATGCAAAATGCAATTTATACAATTTATGACCCTAAAATACATGATAATACAAAAGTGGGACTAAAATGCATAAATTTATTTCTAGATGATGTGAAATGAAGTGAAAGGTGATAAAAATGTAAAACATGTAAAAGCAATGCATATTGACTCCCTCGTACTTCCCTTTTGCTTGTCCGCAAGCAAACAACAAGATACAAACTAATGAAAGAAGTGTGAAAGTGGGATTCATAACCATGAAAGATCAAGTAAGCCATTAACATAATTTTCCCAAGATAATATTTCAAGCAATGCATAAACGAATCCCTAATCGATCATCCTCCTTACACTTATCGCAATTCCAATCTTTTCCTCTAAGATAAAACTCAAGATTCACTTGCAATCATGCCTTTCAACTCTTTAACATTCAACTATGCAAATGACATGTAGTCTCACTTAGGAACATGCAATCACAATCATTTGGCTTGGTGGAAAAAGGGTTAAGCGTAGAAGAGATGGTTTAAAGTGTTTGTGGTTTACTCTCGAAATAAAATGCAATACATTTTGTAAAAACAATGGAGAATGAGACCAAGTGTTGATACAAGTTCCTCTTCCACTATTCTACCCATTTCTATGTTTTGTTCTACATTAAACCCCATGACTTAGCATCATATTATTATTTATCTCTTAGGAATCCAAACCATCTCAATCACGCGGAATGACACAACCAAGTATTTTAGTCTTACTACGTAGAGAACTTTTCTTTCAAACACATGTTATTTTCTTTCTTTTTGTAATGCACACTCTTCTTTTCATTTTATTTTTCTTTATTACTCTTTTGACTTTTTTAGAAGAGTGACTATAATTTTTATATATATATTAATTTTGAGCATTCTTTTCTACTTTTTTTTGTTCTCTAGTAGCTTCCTCTCAATCAAGACCATTTGGTTTTCTCATTTTCTTTTCGGTTTTTCATCCCACACAACTAAACCATATGAAGATCATAAACCCCATCCTAAGCTAGCCAATGACCCTATAAACTGTGGAAAAAAGGATTTGTCGTTCCCTTTCTCTAGAAATTTTGTAAATGCAAGCACAAGAAAGATGCCTCACTCAAGAATATCATATGCGGATTTGAAGGAAATGTTTAGGTAAGGGTGTGATCCATTTTAAAAATAAAAATGGTCATCCAAGTTAACAAAGTGTGGTAAAAATTAGATAAGAAAACTTGGATGAATGTTTAAAACCATTATTATGCATTTCAAATCCCTAAGCGAGAGAGTAAAGTTCAAATTAAATTTCAATAGATTAGAGTTCAAAGCAATCAAACAAGAATCAATAAAGAATCTAACTTTCGAGCAAAGAAATCAAAGTGCAAAGATTCAAAACTTTGAAGATTAATTAAGCAATACAAGGGCATTATCAAGGGAATCACATTGCAAGCTAAGCATGGATCTTTACATGGTAGGCTATCTCCTATGCATATGCAATGCAAACCAAACCTAGATGCTTATAGACTCAATCATATCATGCAAATGAAACTACATGTTTTGAATGAAAATTTTCAAAATTTTGTGGTTTTCAATACAATATGACTATGTATGATGCAAGAATCAAATCACACAAGACAAGAAAGATAAGAGACAAAAAACACAAGATCAAACCACAAGAACCTCCTCCCCCCCCCCCTCGACTTAATTCACACCAGAGAAAGTGAAACACAAAGAAGAAAAGATAGTATTCACAAGAGAAAAGGGAATGGTACCTTAAAGCTTTGGAATCGAGGAGCTTGAATGTTGCAACGTCTTATTCAATCTCTTTTTATTCAATGATAAACTTGGGGGAGTCCCCAATGGCTCATTTAACGTCGCTAGCTTGATTGTTGCTTCCTCTCATCCTTTTCTTCCTTGTATGTCTCCTTTACTCCTAGTTGCACACCTAAGAGATCAAGATCACAAGAAAAAAATGGAAAAAGAATAGCAACAAAAAGAAATAAAAAGTCTCTAATCTCAATTCGAATCCTAACTATAATGACAATCGTTTAGTCTCCGGCAACGACACCACTTTGATAAATTGTATTTACAACCGGGTCTATCAAATAAATCCAAGTATGTTGAGTACATTAGGATCTATCCACGGAGACTAAGGATCACGCTCTAGAGATGCGAGATTCAAAGTAATCTAGAGCAAAATAAATATTTGGTTTTAGAAAATAAAAGAAACAAAAATAAGTAAAATGCAAAAAGAAAAACAAAGAGAAAAAAATGAACCATGGGTTCTACTATATTATGAAATGAACTAACAATCAGAATATGATGCCAAAGATTGAATTAAACACCATCCTAGAACATGAAATTCACAACTATGACTAATCCACTTCTGTGGTACTAATCATTTCACTAATTAAGTATTAACTTAACTTCCATTAGCAATCTCATAATCAATGAGCATTAATTAACAATCCCAATAAGTCCACTAAGCACCGTAATCATCAATTCACAAGTGTTAGGTATGTAAAGCTCATAAATTTTTTGGTTCGAACATTTTATCGAACATCTTTCAGGCATAAAATGGCTAAACTCTAATCTACCAAATTCATTGGCTAATATAACATTAATAAAAACCTAAATGAAGGTTCTAACCATAATCAACCTAAACAATCATCATCTAACCATCAATTCATCCTAATCTACCATGACCCATAATCCATATAAAAGATTAACATCCTAAATGAAGAAAAAGGAAAAGGAAAAGATAAAAAAAAATGATTTACAAAGATATAGGTTAATAAATATATTTTTAGAGTGACATAGTATGATGAAGATCTATCCAAATCATCCATAATAGAGTTTGGATCTAAATACAACTCTTGAAAAGAAAACTTAGGGTTTTATAAGTTGTTAAACAACTATTTATAAAAGAAGAAAACAAGTTTGGTCAACTGAAATTAAACTAGGATTAATCCGGTTTAGGACCAAAGTTAGGAATCTCGTAGGCGGTTCAGCGGTGTGCTCTGCCCGCTATCTTCTCCCTGCTAGGTTCCACCGGTGAAGGTAGCCCACTACATTTGGCCGCTGGGATTCTGCGGTGTCGCAACGCCGCTCACCTTTGCTTGTTGGTTCTTTGGATGGATTTTGGTGGCTCGAGAGCAACGACATAAGACCGGTGCAACTCCCCGCCAGGGCACTTCGACCACATGAAGGCACTTGACCGCTATCATCCCATGGTTTGGTGAAGCCATTGTGCTTTGACTGCTAGATCCTCTGTTTCTTCATCAAATATCATCTTTTGCCCGCCTTACTCATCTCGAAGTTCCTCATTCAAGGTTGGAGTTTCCAAATCACCTAAAAAGACTCAAAGACTATAAAAAATATAATTTATACAATTTATGATCCTAAAATACATGATAATGCAAAAATAAGACTAAAATACATAAATTCATTTTTAAATGATGCGAAATGAAATGAAAGGTGATCAAAACAAAAATGTAAAACAAAACATGTAGAAAGCATACATATCATGATTCCAGCACTGCGAGGTGATCCTCCATTTTTTGGTACCAACGATGCTCCATCTGCGGTATTGAACTCATTCCCTTTAAGATTTGGAGGTGACCTATATATGTGGTGGCGAGGGAGGAAAATCAGAGATGGCGACTTGTGCAATTCTTCTCTCTGATCTTCGAGGATGAAATCCGTTTGTTAGACTCGTAGTGGAGCTTTCAAGGTGAAGCCTTAGAGTGGGCCGTGTCTCGGTGAGTGGATGTGATGGTGGTTGGTACGGAGGCGAGTGGTCTAGCGGGAAGGGCTCAACTGGATGTCATTGCAGGAAGTTGCAGAACTGCTAGGGGACGACGGAAAAAGCGACACGGCTAACCCCCTCGTTTTCGTATCTCTAGGGTGTTGACTCAGTTTCTAGGCGGCTTCTCGCTCTCTCTTCTCAACTGTTACGAAGCGTGGTGGCCGGAGAGCCTTCTGTTCCTTCGGCTCTTTGCGGAAGTTCTGTTCCGCGGCAGTCTGGGATAGTGGTGCATTGTCAACGGTGGAGGTTATGTTCTACCGTTGCCTCTGATGGAGGTTTGTTGTTCCACGAAGGTTCGATCGGTGGCGAACATACAGTGGTGGAGGTCTTTTCTTCTGTTGCTTGGGGTTTCGCAAAGCATTTACCGGTGTCATCTTTGATCCAGGGCTGGTTTTTGGCTCTTGTAATTTCTTTGGGTTTTGAGTTCCTAACCGGGTCCAAGCGGGATTGTGGGTTTTTTCCCATCTAATTACTTGATTAATTAGCAAAAACATAATCACTGTTTACATACGAGGGTAGAAATAACTGACATGAATCAAACAAAACCATTGTTGATTTAAATATAAACAATGGCAAACTAGAAAATCGGCACATCGTTTGTGCTCTCGAGAACGATAACTAAATTATCGCATCGAAACTAGATCTCCATTGATAGATTTCACGGAAATAATGTTGTAACCATAAATTATTAATATTGTGATTAATAATATTAAATATATTGCTATTATCTCCTTCAAATTCTACTTGATGATATCCCAGACTTCAAGCAACTTGTAAAATATATATTAATGCCGAGCATTCATCTTTTTCCACCGAATGACGTTATTGATATTGTCCCATTGCACAGTTAAAGAAAATACAATTATTGTTTCATATAATCCAACCTAATCCCGATGAACGGTTGCCTTCATAATGGGATGCATCAATAGTTGCTTTTGACCCAACCAGCAGTTGGTTTCTGTCATCAAAATCTGGTTCGACAGTGTGACCTTGAAACGTTTACGACATGATCTGGATTATCCTCACGGATGTCCAGCCATTATTTTGTATCGGCAATGCTTTTGTTTAGCATCTCAAATGGATCCTCTACTTTATGGTTGAAGACCATATCGTCCATACTCTTCCACAAACGCTATATAACCCCAAATAGGAGTCAGCGTAGATTGTGGTTTGGTTTTTATCCGGTTATCTATGTATCAAAATAAAATAAAAATCCATAAAACTTTCAATATATGCAAGAATTTTATATAAAAAGGAATATTTGAATAAGAGTATGTCGTCACTTAAAGTCTTAAACCATTAGATTCAATCGTACCAACATTTGGAAAAAAATACATTTAGTTAAATGGTTAACGGTTCATCGGAATTTGATTTTAATAGATAGTGTTACTCTGAAAAATAGGACTAAGATTATGGATTAGACTTTTTTTTTATCATCATTTGGATTAATAAAGTCTGATCTATAGTCAAATCCCTATTTCGCAAAAAAATATAATCTACGAACATTAAATTTTAGTGGAAAAATTGTAAATATGCACCGTTAACCACTTAATTAAATACATTTTTTTATTCAAATGATCGAATCTCATCAATATAGACGATATAAAAAAAAGTATCAACACTCATCTTTGAAACAAAAATTATTAACACACTATTTGTGAAACAAAGAGCTGAGTATAATATCAATCATCAGACATAGAGCACGTGGCAACAAGCAGGTGAGAATTGAGAAAAAGCTTTAGGAGACGAAACCATCCTCCACGTAACACTGAACTCCCTGTTTTGCCCCTCACTCACTATCCCCTCCGCCACATTAAGTCCGCCGGCCACCACAAACACACGATCATCCATTCCCGTCACGGCGAAAGGACGCCGCATCACCTCTCGTGGTAACTTCTGACCGCTCACGTACCTCCACGTGTCGTCATCTGAAGAGTACACCTTCATCGGGGAATCACCATGCTCGGAGATCACAAACAGTTTATTACGGGCCACGACGCTCACTCCCGTCCACCCTTCCTTCATCCCACCGCTCATTTCTCTCCACGTGTTTTCCTCTGAGTCGTACACCTGTCCCATCGGTGGAAACATAAACGGCCAAGCCCACCCTTCCGTCACACGCATCTCATTCCCGGTCACGGCTGAGTCATACTTTGCCAACACCATTGGAACTTTCGCTAAAGCCGTCCACGTGTCACTTTCTGGATCGTACGATTCCACAGCCGTTGTAGCTTCTCCGAATCCATCCACACTTCCACCAACGGCCATGATTTTACCGTTAACATTCCCGGCGTTAAAGTACGTTCTTGGATTCATCATCGGAGACACAAACGACCAGCGATTTGTTAAAGCAGTGTAAACGACGACGGAGCGGTTGAAATCTCCGCCGCCGAGGACGAAGAGCTTTCCATGACGTGGAATTGACGCGCAGGAGAGCGCGTGAGGAGAAGAGATCTTGGTGAAAGAGTTAGGCATAGGAGGTAAAACGAACCAACGGCCTGATACGAGGTCTAAGGATTGCCACTGAATCCTGGCCGTTGATTTGTTGAAAGCGAAGACGAAGAGGTAAGGAGAAGAGATGGATAGAGATTGCTTGGAGAGGAGGAATCTAGGGTTTGTGATGGTGTTGTTCCAAGAAGATGAAACGGAGCGAAAGAGAGCATGGTATGGGTAACGAAGACGAAGAAGACAAAGCTCAGCGATCTCGTTTGGTAAACCTGGAATCAACGGTTGAGATTTTGTTATTGTTTCTTGTTTTTGATTATTATTGGTAGTTTCTGATTCTGCCATTGTTGTTTGGGAGATTGAGGAAAGGTGAATGTAGTTGATTGATTAATAAAAGGTAACATTGGCATAAACGCGAGGTGGGGACGGTGGATGGTTGAGAGTCTCAAGAAACTGGTGGTTCCACATGAGTCCACGTTTGTGTCTGTGTCCGAAAACAATTGATTACATGTTTAGATTACGTGCATCTTATGTAGACACATTTTGCTAGATACTATTGTTTTTTAAATTTATTTAGACACATTTATTATTAAAATGCATGACAAGTTGTATTTGGAACATTGTTTATCAATTTGTTTGGAGTTTTGAGTGCCATGGAGGTTTTTTCTTCTTACAAGTGTTTGCTCGTATAATGTTATCTCTTATATATTATATGAGAAAACCAATAAATAAAAATTACAAGGAGAAAGCTTAGTTGTGGTTTTAGTAATTATAGTTCTCTAAAATACCAAAATTAACATTATATTCCCATGCATATAGTGGGTAACTCAAGTTTAATGTAGTATTTAAAATGATTTGGGTATGATGTTTTGACTTGATACAAGTCTAAAAAGACATTGAAGGTCCCTGGTCAGCAAAAAAGTGAGATGTAACTGATGTATCAGATAGATATCTCCTTATGGGACAGTAGCAGTGTTAGTGGCGATGAGACAGAGATAGATATCTTAAAAGGTGAATGCTCGAGCCTGACACCAAGTTCTCAAATCTCAATACTCATCTTTCTTTGGTTATGTTCCCTGATTCACCAAAGACTTATGGAGTTAAATCTCAATACTCCTCAATAAAATCAATCATGATATCGAACTCACATCATGAGTTTGAAATAACAGTTTGTGTTTTGGGTTTAGGATATAATAAATCTATGATATTGAATTAAACAAATACTTTCCTCGAAATTATTATGGACACTGGTTTTACTTCTGGGTGGCCTTAGCTTCAAAGACAAACACATTGACATTAACAATATCCCATATGAGGTTCATCTATTACTACATTAGTCAGGTCTTGCGCGAAGAATTATAACCCAGGTTACTGTATTTACCTGATGTCCTCTCATTTGATTGATCATTGACATAGGAACTAGTAGTAGCTCACTCAAGAAGAGTTATCAAAATACCTGAAAATGAAAATACCAAATGCAGCTCAGTCCGGATAAAGTCTCTCAAACGAAATCTAAAGCACTCTTTATAGCTTGGATAAGTCGACAAAAAACTCCAAAGCACTCTTTATAGCTTGGATAAGTCTCTCAAACGAAATCTAATCCTTATCTATAATAATAAGTACAACTAAAACATTCTATAAAAAGGAAGCAAAACAAATGGGAATCCTAAATAATTTCCTAAATCATGAAATCAAACTAAAAAATATCAAATCTATTTATTTTTCCCTTTACACATGTTGTTTTGATCTCTGTGATTCTAAGGAAGAGTATACCAAAAGAAGATGGAGTTGGAAGGTTACACTGTACGCAAGAGTGGTTGCAGATGAAGAACTAGAGCTCCATTTTTCTGTGCCATCTTCCTCCTCATAAGTGAAATGTTGATTTGTTTTTCTTCTGTCGTTTTCTCCTATTTCCCGTTTGAATTCTGTAAAGACAAAAAGCAAGAATGGTTAGAGATCAGTTCATCTGAAGAAAAGAGCAATTATTAGATAAATTCTGAAAAGAATAGTTGAAAGAAATAATGATAAATGTTCCGCAAACGCCTCAGGTGTGGTGAGCATGCCAGTATCATGTCCAAGAGCCACACACTAGAGTAACCTCATATGCATATCTCAAAACACATTCTCCATCTGAAAGAGATGATCGAAAAACTCTTTGAACAGCACGAATTTGTTTCCCTGGAAATCAGAAAAGTCCAGAAAGATGTAACATTCGGGGTATATAATCACAATTTAAGCAAGTTGGGAAGCTTTTTCATGGTGGTACAAGTACAGAGATACAACAGATGTAATATGTTCAAGAAGAACCATAAGCCCTTACCAAAGAACTCACCAGAAAATTGCCCGCATCATCAGTCAAGCATGCATTGTAGCAAATTTTTGTCCAACGAGTGAGACTTGCCAAAAGATGACTCCTGTGAAGCTCATGCACTAAGTTCTTCAGCGGTATCTCTTTTAACATTGACTTATAGGACAAATATGTTGTAACTAACATCATAACCATGAACCTCGTGGCATATGTAACACAACACAAGTTTGTATCCCATAATTATCTTTCAACTAGATGAAAAAACACAAACCAATACATATCTCACCTCAGTGAGAACCATTAACAGGAAAAGCAAAAGATTTCAACCGATCATCAACAAGAAACTAGATATAATGCTTGGATCGAACTAGATGCTGAAAGCAGACATCCCTTTAGCTACAACATTAGAGATTTTCCCTTTATAGCTAGTTAGCTACAAATTGAATGAAGTTTTATCGTTTCGTTAATACCTTTCATATACGAAGGATCGAATCTCCAGGTAAAGTATATAAACAAAAACTTGCAAAGAGTCTATTTCCAAGACAAAAGCCATAGACATGACACAAGGAGCGAGACAATTCATTGTGGACTTTGAAAAGAAAATTTCCATTGAAATGAGAAAACAAAAACGGATGTCAAATTTGTTATTAAGGTATGAATTCTAAACAATGCTAAAGACTAGGTTACATACAGAGAAAACTGCAGCTATTACATGATTGACATTGTACCTTGCATCGACTTAAAAGAACAGTATCTCTGCCAAAACTCTCTCCCCAATTCCCTTATTGGCCTCGGGTTTTACACACAAAGCTCGAAACTCTTTGAGATTGCCAATTACTGCTAATCTTACAACATGGCAACCAACAACATGTATCTTTATACGGTTTTTTGAGATTAGCTGCATTTTAATAATCTACTAACCTGCTCTGAATCTGTTGCTGCAGGATCATAATGATGTGCTTTTTTAGCACAGAACTTTGTAACTTCATCTCTTTTCGGTCCATCATGGAACAAAACAGTAGAAATTTTTCTTGCATTCAAAATCAGTTGTCCCCGTTTGGACGAGAGCAGGCTGAATCAGACAATATGTAACATCAACATGCCTGCTGAAGATTTCTTCACACCTCAGGGTCTTGTTCCTCGAACGACCGCATGGAAATTTTCTCTAAGAGAACTAGCCAGTCTTCGCCAAGCTGCTGTGGATTTAACTCCATGGCAGTTCTAAAGTCAAGCAGAGACACAGAATGATGATCTTGTGTTGTGTCAGAAGGTCCATTGCGAGTTGGTATTTGCACACTGTTACTCGGCCACCCATCATTTACAATCTTGTTTTGACTCTGCTGCTTATCTAAAGCTTGTTTCCTGGGACCTCCATTTGTAGACCGAGCTCCAACCAAATCAGTGCACGATTTGATCAGCTTCTTCAGATACACGTCCAACATGGTATTCAACGTTTTAGCACACTCCATCGAGACCCCTCCAAGACCCTGTGCTACTGCAATATTCTCCATCCTCTTCTTCAGCGTCTGTGTATCGGGTAATACACCACTGTCACAGCAACTAGTTATGTCAGCGCTGGTTGAAACAAGAACCGTTCTGCGGGACCCACCGATACTAGCTGAACAAAATGGAATCCCTAGAGGTGCAACGAGAGGACCCATTGATAGATTTAGCCTAGCTTGCTCTTCTTGATTTTCATCATCTCTCGTAGCTGCAGTTGCAACCTGATATATATTTGGTATTCTCGGTTTCTCAGCAGCACGAAGAAATTCACCATCTCTTTCATCAGCAGCATATCTACCCAATCTTTGATAATCAGATTGACCTAAATCCCCATTTTCCATACCCACACTATCTCTATTGTCATCTCTACAATTTGGCTGATGCAACATACGGTCTACCTTCCCGTTACACCCTAGTGGACTAGACCTATCTTTGCTCTTCCTATCACACATCCCCGACCTAACTTTCTGGGGAGAGATAGGCAAAACCCCGTTGGACCAAACAGGTTCATTCTGATTATGGTTAGGGATTAAAGCTCCGCTTTGTTCAGGACCATCTTCTCTACTCTGAAAAGCATTCACCAAAGGTTTGGTTGAATGACCAGCTTCCTGAGCTGACGGTGGAGACTTGGCCACAGTTGCATTCCTCAAGATCGAACGAATCAACTGGTTGTGTAGAGAAAGATTCTCCTTCCCTAACAGCCTGAAGCATGTCTTATCAAAGACACTCTTAGTAAGTTTCTGACTTAGAAACCTGCCTAGGTAATAAAAATACCTTTTCGATCTTTCAACCCCAATCTTCTTCACAATATGCCCTTTCAATTCACCCAAATTCACCTTCTGATCTTGAGAACATTGCATCATTACTCTTTCTTTATTTTCTTCAACAACAAAACCAGATGAATAGTGGAGAGTGCACACAGACGCACTCTCTCAACTTCTATTGTTCTTCACACAAAAAAAATCTAACTCTTATGTATCTGAACAACTTCCCCTTTTTGTAAACAAACCAGAACTAGCAAATACCAAATCCATACAATGCAAATCCAAATCTCAGCTCCCTCAGAATCAAAACCCTAAAGATCATATCCACAGACCAACTCACACAAAAGCCCTCAAATTTCACCCTTTCACCCTTTCTGATTCAGTATTAAAAACCCTAGCTTTGAGTCACCAAAATCATACCCTCTTAAAGAAGAAACACCGCAACGAGCCCTCACGCCAACTTCACGAAACTGCACCAGCAACAAGGACCCAACATTGTCAATCCCAATTCGAAAGCAAAAAACTTTGAAATTTTTGAAATTTAATCAACCCAAATCGAGATCAGTGAGTTTGAAAAGATCCAAGCTTTAGAACAGAGCAAAGAAGCAACGAATTGGGTATAAAAAATATGAAATTCGAATTGAATAAGGAGAAAGCTAGACAATGAGAAGCGAGACAAAAGCTTATAAGCAGAAAAAACAAGTGTTAAATATTGATTCGAGACCTAACTCAAAGCAAAGATTTGACCAGAATTTCAGACAAAATTAACACAAGACAGAAGAAGAAGTAAAGTTCCGACCAAACCTTAATGATTCTTCGGTTCCTTAGTCGTATCTATGGCTTCGATTATATGAACCCAAAAATCTTGGATTCTCTTCGTTGGCTTTCTTGTATTGCCGTCGGATTTGAATGTCTGAGCTTTTCGCTCTTCTGTGTTAAAGCTTCGATCGCTGCTTATTGGTTATCTTTTTTTTTACTCTTCTCTCTCTGCAAACGTGTTATTTTCATTGATCTTTATAGTCATAGTAATTAATAATATAGTCTAATTTTATCAATATGTTTCCACATTTTTATCCTAATGAGGAAGAGTTCATTTAAACATTACTCGTTTTTTTGTAATTTCTTAACATAATAAGAGATTGACCCTTGAATAGAAAATAAAATAAAAGAGTTAGATTGATTCATGATATATTGATATTGTTGATAATAGCATTAATTTGTGATATAGTAGAATTGAATTTAAATTAGGTAAATTGGTAATGGAAGTTTAAGATTAAAATCTAGCAAACGACCATCAAAAAACACACATGAGTTCGCAGTAAAAAAATCTAAATCATATTATTATCATTAAAAAAATCTAAATCATATTATTATCGATAAAAATGGTATGACAACTTCTGTTACCAAAATTATTTGTTTGATATAAAAATAAATAATTTTCTGTTGTATTTAATGACAACTACCATTATTCATCATTGTAATGATTGTTAGATAATTAGCATTTAGCAGGAAAACATGAAAATTTGATGAAAGGTTGAATTAGATAAATAAGTCTTATCAATTTTAAAATCGGAAAAGCCATAAAGGAAGGGAGAGTTTCATCCCTTACGGCTTTTTAACGTGATTTACAAAATCAGTTTGAAGAGAAGATGCTTGAGGTTCAAACAAATAATTCTAAACCTAATTTTGAAAACTCAATCGACCATTGTTTTGGAATACCTAATTGTTTAGGAGATGGCTCATGGATCACAAATAAATTAAGCCTATAAGGATACCTTAAGGAAGATAAAAATGGACATGATTAAAGCATATGACTACATTGAATAATATTTTTGAAAGCAAGTTTAATTCAGTTATGCTTTAGAGAAAATAGATTTTTGGATGATGTGGAGTGTAAAATCAATATCATATAAGATATTTAATGAAAAACAAAAATGATTCATTAATCCGCAAAGATGTAAGACATAAAGATCCATTCTCGTCTTATCTTCTCATCTTATGTATTAAGTACGTATTACGACTTTACAAAAAGACATAAAATTAAATTATTTTCTCTTTTTTTAATAGTCTCTTTTTTTATATAAGTCGAGAATACGCAAGAAAATTAAATTATTGGTATTCTCTAAGACTGACAAAACATTAGGATAAAAATTGTCAATCACGATATCGTCAGTAATATTTGACAAGAGTTTTTCCAATCATATCAAGAGCACCATTAAACAACAATGATTATAACTAAGGAAGGAAAAATAGAAACATATCCCAAAAAGTTTGGGAGAATCAAGGTAATATATTCAGTTATACATAAAAGTGATTACAAGATTAGATTAATCAAAGTAAAAAAAAAAAAAAAAAAAAAACCTTGTGAGGGAGGGGGGAGGGACAGAGAGAGTGATTAAGAGATTAAGTCACTAGTTTCGGCTTGTCCGACTTATGTTATACCATGTTTCAAATTTTCTATGTCGTTAACATTTAAATTGACCACTAAATTAGCAAAATTTTGGTGTTCAAATGACAATACATGAGACTTACATTGGTTAGTCTCTGCGATTATGTGTAAAGTAAACTAAACAAGGAGTATTGAGATATTATAGCAATTATTCTAATCTCCAAACTCGATAGTAGCTAGAATAATAAAAGATAGTTATTATTAGGACATACATGCATCCATTACAGACAAAAAAAAACACCTACAACGTGAAATTTATTTTTCTGTTACGTCCTAAATTATTTATAACAAAACATCCTCAATAGTCTACATGGATAGTGCAACTACTCATAATAGTTTGCTTATTTTTACCAATCATAGATGATAGAAAATATTTAATTCTTAAAGTGAATATTATTGTCCTTTTGGCAATGATGTATTTGGGAGAGTATTCAGCGGTTCAGCCCAACAAATTAACCAATCCCATTCTGATGTCACAAAGAACAAGAAGTGCTCCAAATCTAAGTTTTCATGTACCAAATTTACGTTCTCCAATTGTGTGAATCATCTCCAAATATTGTTAGGTGAATCATATCTTATTTTATGGAATACAATGTGCATATTTCTATTAATATTCAGCTTCTTAGACAGCTATTCAATTATATGTATAAATCATTATGTATTATATATCCAGCTGTTGTCCAAAAATATATTAAAATCCAGTTATAGTGAAGGTATAATATACGAACAACAATCATATTTAGTCTTTATAACTTCTTTACTTTTGTTGTATTACTCATTCAAATTTCCAAGATTTTAATATCCTAAAAAGGCGAAAACCTACCAAATCGTTTTTCATTTACTATTTCAATTAAAAAGACTAAAATTCTCATTAAATGTTTCCAAGGAATTTTATTTTAATATGCTAAGTATTGATGAGTTTTCATCTAGATATTTGAATAAGTGTGGTTTCATATTATTTTTTGATTTTTTTTGTTTCAATCATTTAAATTTATAAGATTTTAATCTCATAAAAGGCTAAAACCTTACAGAATCATTTTTATTTTACTACCATTTCAAAAAAAATTAAACTTAAATTATTATTAAATGTTTCAATAGAATTTTTTTTTTCTTAAATTTGGTGAATTTTCATCTACATGTTGACTAAATGTCGTTTCATATTACTCATTCAAGTTTCTGAGATGGTAATTTTCTAAAAGGTTAAAAACCTAAAACCATACAAATTCATATTTAGTGTACCATTTCAATAAAATAAAATAAATAAATAACCTAAATTATTAACTCATTACAAGAATACAAAATTTAGTATCGGCTACATAACTTAACTAAAAATTAGCCATAAACGTTTGATATTCTAAATTGCTAGTGATTCATTTCTTACCATTTTTATTTTTTTATTTTTTATTTCTCCAACGGTTAATACACTTTGAAACGAAGGGGTTACTTCGGCCTTTACAAGATCTTGTAGCCAGGGCGGTACAACGTACAACCGTACAAGTGGTAAGGCAGTTACACTTACAAACTCAACAGTACAAAAACAAAAGATCCTTAAAAAGCATTTGAAACAAAAGTCTCTTTATGATCTTCGACAGTTAAAAGACAAAAGGAGAAAATGTTATACCTACACAACTCTGTTTTTTTTCTTTTAAAACTAGTAATAGCTTTAAACGTAGGCCAAACTAGATTAATTTGGTTTCATAATCTTATTTTAGACTGTGTAATGTTGCTGAATTGTGTCAATGTCGAGTCCTTTCAGCTTCACCACAGACTCTACGTGCCCTTTTAATGTGTTTAGTTCTCTCAGCCTGCAAAATGCATATATCATCAAACCCATATCTCAACAAATAGCAAGAACTCATTGAACAACCGAAGTTAAAAACCGATTTTCGAGTGAGATCAAGTTTGGGTTGATGGTATGAAGTAGGAGAAGAGATAATTAAACAGCTGAGTTGAGATTGGCAAAAATTGGGTTTAGCTCATGTATTTATGGAGTTCTTAAAGTTTTGAATTGATGGTGTGCAGAGGATAGAGAAACGGGAATGAATTAGTTTCTTTACCTGACAACCTCAGCTCGGCGTTTAGCCTGTTCAGCGAGCTGCGAGAGCTCATTGTAACTGTTTTTTTCATTGAATATGTTGTTTGTCTCTGCTGGTTGAAGTCCATGGAGGGTTCTTTGAGCCGCAGCCCATTGAGCTTCTCTTTCTTCTCTACCGTAGTCTTTCTTCGTCGTGAAGGCAGTCTGTTTTTTTTTGTATATAGAAAACAACAGATAAGAAATTCGATTGGCAGGTATATCTGGGATTCATGTGATGGTTTTTTTGGTATTGGTATTGATACCTTGTTTTCAAAAAGGTTTAACCAAGCTTTCCCACTCAAAACGTAGCGGATTCCAAACTTGAGTAAGTCGAGAGGGATGTAGGTTAGGAGACTGTATAGCCAGATCACTCCAGCCCATCCCCAACCGGCTCCTTCTATCCGAGCAAAACTCCAGTTCGCATAAACCGCTATAAATGTCGCCACCTAAGAGTGCATAGGCAACTATGAACTTCTTGTTCTGTTTTTTTTTTTTTTAAGAATTTAAGGGGAAGCATGTGTTATATATGTGCATACCAGTTGAGCTATGACAAATGCACCAAGTAAGAGAAGACCAGGGAGTTCGACGTAAGACCAGCTACGGGATCTGGTGACGAAGATGAGAGCCTGGCTTATGATGCTAACTTGTAGATACAAAGCAGCCATCATTTGTTCAGGACGTTGGCTCAATGGTCTCACACCAAAGTTGTTCTACATAACCCCCAAAAGAGTTAGCGTTTTGAACTAGCCTAGAGAAGCAACTGAGAATTAGAGTACTATACCGAGAAGATATCAGTGTCTTTCATCGCCCAGAAGAAAATGACAGTCATCAAGGCCTGGTAGCCTCCAAGCACGACGCCAGTCGAGAAGATTTCTCTGAGTTTCCAGCTATCGGGATGTGAAGATGGCTTCACTTTGTCCTTTGATATTGTCATGATTGTACCTATAAGTAGCAATGCTTTTGTTAGTTTTACCGACTGTTCACAGTTATAGCAGTTAATACACTATAATGACACTCACCGTCATTTAAGATTGCTATGATCAGGACCATGAAAGGCGAGAAATCGAACTGCCATATGAGAGCAATGAACATGAAGCCAAACTGCAGTTGTTGCGATAACTTCACATTAGGACTGAAACCATTTAAACCGAACGAAATCTCGTGAGATCTACTGCTACACTTACCACAATACGTATTGTGATTGAAACCGCATAAATCTACACAGAAAGAAATGTCAAGAATCAAGATTGGACTTGGTGAGTCTGTGAATGGACAAATTTTCTAATGAGAATAAGTTTTAACTCACAGTGTAGTTTTTCATTCTTTGGAATATGGCTCTACTGGTGAGCACTGCACTAATGATAACACTCAATCCGGGTTCTGTGAGAACGATATCAGAAGCGCCTCTTGCAGCATCAGTAGCATCAGCAACAGCTATACCAATATCCGCCTTCTTGAGAGCCGGGGCATCATTCACACCATCTCCGGTCATACCACATATGTGCTTCCTTTGTTGCAGTCTACTAACAATCTCATACTTATGTTCTGCGATAATCCATGCACCAGAGAATTCATCAATAAGAATCTGGACATGTATTATAATGCATGGTTAAAGATATAGCCTTCTGTTAAAGTGTATATACCTGGAAAGACTCCTGCAAATCCATCAGCCTTCTCGATCAGTTCATCCACAGGAAGTGCACCAATTGAAGAATCTTTGTCTTGTCCGAGCAGTGCAGAAGAAGGATACATGTTCGTACCCATTCCAAGCCTGCGAGCAGTTTCTTTTCCAATTGCAAGCTGGTCCCCTGGTATCAAATGAGAATAGCAAACTAGTTTCAAGCAAATGAAGAGCAGAGAGACAAGAATCAACTCTCAAGAATTGTGTGATTCTTACCGGTTATCATCTTAACATTAACACCAAGGTTTAAAGCCCTCCTGATTGTCTCAGCACTGTCATGCCTCGGAGGATCGAACAGAGGTAAAAGACCTACAAGTTGCCATGGGCCACCAGAAGCATCTTTGTTCTTCTCAGGAACTTCCTGCACCGATAAAATCAATATGAAACACAACAAAGACAAAAGGACACAGAAACTTCTCGACATTATACCATCACGGGATACATATATAACTGAAAACTAAACCTGTCTTGCAACAGCCAAAGATCGAAGTCCACGCTCAGCAAACTTATCAATCATTCCATAAACTTTCCTCCTAACATCCTCCTTACAATTGCACAGGTTTAATATCTGTTAACAAAATTAAACAAGATCATTCAGATCATTAGCAAAACCACTGACTTGACCAACATATCAAAGGTCGTTCATAATCCATACCTGCTCTGGAGCTCCTTTACTAGCTCGATGCCAGTTCCCATCAGAATCTATATACGTCAAAGCAGTTTTCTTATCAACCGGATTAAAAGGAAAGAAATGAACCTCTCGAGCACCAGCTCGAGCCTCTCTAGGATCAGCAAGCATTCCAACAATAGCTGCATCAATAGCATCTTGATTCTCAACTCTCGAAGCTCTCGCAGCCAAAAGGATAACATGTTCTTTACCAACTCCTTTCGTGAAAACCTCAACTAAATGTCTATCAACACTAAGCTTATTCAACGTGAGAGTTCCAGTCTTATCACTACAAAGCACATCCATACCAGCCATTTCCTCAATTGCAGTCATCCTCTTAGTAATAGCTCCTTGTTGAGATAATCTATGAGATCCAATCGCCATTGTAACAGATAACACAGTAGGCATAGCTATAGGAATCCCTCCGATCAACAAAACGAGGAGATTATCGATTCCGTCACGATAATTCCGGTGTTGAATCGGATACATTACGAGAAGCTCAATGATGATTCCTAAAGCAATTGAACAGATACAGAAGTTACCAATCGAGGTGAGAACTTTCTGGAAATGTCCGATTTGGTTTGTGGTGTCGACGAGATGAGCTGCTTTGCCGAAGAATGTGTGGACTCCGGTGGCGATGACGATTGCTTCGATTTCGCCTTGTTTGCAAGTTGAACCGGAGAAGACTTCATCGCCGGGGTTTTTGTTTACGGGGATTGATTCGCCGGTTAGAGATGATTGATCGATTTTGAGTGGATCGCCGTCGAGTAAACGTGCGTCGGCGGGGATGATATCGCCGAGCTTGACGCTGATTATATCTCCGGGAACGAGAATTGATGCTTCTTGCTCGCTCCATCGATGATCTCTGAGAACCTTCACTCATAAACCAAAACATCATCATCATCTACCAAATTAGCAGCCGCTTAAGATTTAGTTACTTTAACAAACTAATTAACGTTAATTAACATTGATTAACGAAACAATTTTTTTTTTAGTTTTTGGTTCAACATTAACGAAACTAGTTAATATACCAAAATTTCTAACTAAAAATCTTGGAAAGCTTTGATGTCAAAAAAAAGAAAAGTCTTTGTAAGGTTTATCAGATTTGAGGATTTTAGTCAATTTTGATTTTTAGATAAGTTTTTTTTTAAGTTAAATCTTCATTCAGAAAAATAGAACTGAAACTAGATCAGAAAAAACTGAAATTAAACCAGAAAAGAATATTAAAAACTAGTATTTTTGGTAATGGTTAATATACCAATTTTTCGTGTTTTCAAATTATTTTCTTAAAGTTTCATGTTTTTAAGTTTTCCCACAGTAATTTCATGAAAGTTTGATTGGTAACTAACCTCTTACCGCAATGGTAAACGAGTATACTATTTTGATTGTTATCAATCAAAAAAACAGAAAAAATTAACGGTAACAAAATCGCTACGATCATTTATTTTTACAGTTTATCGTCATTTTCCGCAAAATTTTCTTTTAGTGTTGTGTTCATATATAATTATGTATGTGCTAAAATATATAGATAGAAAAATATATATAAATAGAGAAAATGTGATTTCGTCTTATCTATCAAAGTCAGAATTTTAAAATACAGAAATTATATTTAGTTTGTATACATAAAAGTAGAAAATTTTATTGGTTAAACCTTTGTCTTGGGAGCTAGACCAGCCATGAGAGCGGCTGCAGCGTTACCGGCGTTGTTTTCCTCAATGAAACTAATGGTTGAGTTGATGAGTAGTAAACACACTATCCCCACAAAGTCTTGCCAATCTGGTGGCCGTCCTCCTCCGTTCGCCAAAGCGATCGCCATTAGAGCCGCCGCCTCCATCACCCACGACAATGGGTTCCACATGAACCCTAAAAACTTTAGAAACTTGCTTTCCTGCATGCGTGTTACCCAATCAAAACATTACAAGTGTTTCATTAATGTTTTGTTAAGCACAAAAATAAAAATAAAAAGAAACCTTCTTCTCTTCGAGCTTGTTTGGACCAAAGAGATCGAGTCGGTAAGAAGCTTCATCTGTCGTAAGACCTTGTTTTGTACATTTCAGTTCCTCGAACACTTCCTCCATTGGTATTCGAACCTGCACGTACCCATCTTATATGTTTTTATTTCTTTTTTTTTTAATTATAAGCTTGAATTATATATTTCTAGTCAAAATAAAGTAACTCGTATGGGACAAAACATAACTGATTGAATTTACAATATAGCTACACACCATTTCTTATTTCTTCTAATTAGTTTACTACCGCTTATTTCTTCTAATTGAGTTCCATAAAAAAATACTTTTTAAAATTTTACTTTCTTGGCAAACACAAAAGAGAGTTTTAGCTAGGCAATATAGAATCCTGATGATGTTTAGCCCATCGTTTTAAAAGTATTAATGTTAATTCAAAGAAATTGATGGAACTCACAAAGTCACACTAATCTAATCACGTTGATAAAATTTTAAAGAAGTTGAAGGTAGCGACTTCAAATTAGTTACTATATACTGTACTTTTACGTAACACAAATTTTAGAATTAGTCGGGACAGAGATTGAAAAGATATATATCATAGAAAACAAAGTATACATATATACATACCAGATCAACGGATTCATTCTTGATGTGGTCGAGTCCGTAGCCTTTACCGGCGGCAGCCGCCATAGTGACGCCAGAAAGAGAGAGAGTGAAGAAGATGAAGAAAAGGCAAAAAAGGGTTTAGGATAGTTATGAGGAGAAGATGAAAGTGGAGAAATAAAAGAACCTTCAAAGGTAGGTCTTTATAGCGTATCAATTAGATTAATAAGCATTAAATCTTCAAAAGACGTCACGAAAATTTGAAGTGTGAAACTGAGCTTTTTAACTTTTATGAGGAAGGCTTGTCTGTGTGTTGCACTTTTGGTAAATATATCGGTTCACGAGTTCACTTCTTTTCCATTTCCATTTTCTACGTGGTATTCATATTATTTTTGTTGTGTTTGTTTTGTTTTCCTTCAACATTTTTAGTTAATTTTATGAGAAGTAAACAGTTATTGTACTATTGCGTTAGATCATTCACAGCAAAAGATAATTAGGTACGATATTTTACCATTTTAACTTCTGTATTACGTGAAAATTTCATCTATAGTGAACTATAAACAAATAATAAATTAAACTTAAAATGTCAAGATTTAACTCCGATCAAAAAAATTATTTTGATAAATTTTAAGTTCCATTTATTTCATGTAAAGATGTTGTAATATGATGCCTAAGAGACAAAAAGAAATCAAGATATAAGTCTATAACTATCTGATATCTCCTTGGAGCATAGGGTAAAGAAAATAAGAAGTAAATCTAGTATAGTCTGTCTTACATAATATATTCAACTAAGATGAATATATAACTAAGGAAACAATTTATATGCTTAACCTATATTGTAACAACTGACACATGTAACAATCTTTTTTGGGTTTAGTCAATTCGATTTTGCGAAATTTTTTGGAGTGTTTCAATTTATTAAAACAACCCTTTTTCTTTAATTTTCATGTTAACTTATATATGATGATTTTTAAGGTTAGGGTAAATGAATGTTTATGAGATAGTGGTTTTTGCAATCTTCTTTCATGTGCCATGGAAACAGAGATAAATCGATTTTGATGATTATCATTTATCAGTTTTGATGCTTGACGTAGATATCATAATTTATTTTTCTTTAAAATATAATACCTTTTTGGTCTCATCAGGCTATGAATTGAATGATGATATGAGAAATTATAGGTTCGACCAGAGTGGAAATTAGAGAGAAAATAAATTCACGAGGAAAAAGGGAGATCGAACTTGTCTTTGCCATGTGAACCCAAAAAGGCATTGAATGCCCGCGTGTCGTGGCAATGCAATGACTGTATCTTCCCCTCGGTTTCTAGATTTTTATTCGCTTTTGTTTTGCCATTCTTCTTCTCAATATATATGTCAATGCCATGTGGAAACATCAATATGTCTTATGTTTTGGAGTTCATAACTGTTTTTTAGCCAAGCAATTCTGGATCAAAGTCTATAATCTCCCTGAGTCGGGACCAAAATAAGTTAAACTATAGTTTCATTTCTATTGTTCATAATCGAATTCGTGATTTTGAATACTTTCTCTCTTTAGATAACCAATTAGTAAATCATTCCAATATACCAAAGGAGGATGAAATTCTGCGTTTAAACCTTTTTTGTGAGTTTATTTGATACTAACTGATTGCTCCATGCCATGTATGAACATGATAAATTTATATATTGTTCTTATAGATGTATCTATAAATAGTATAGCATTTATATTAAAACCAAAAAAGATAAAAATCTTCTAAATAGTATCTTCAAAACAGAAATTATCAAAAAAATATGTCTTGTAAATATAATGAAAATTATATCAGACAAATTTGTTTAAAAGTAAATATTCACATTTGAAAAAAAAATATGTTCGGTTAGAATAAGGTTATGAAAATAGAGATATGAATGTAATATGTCATGATGAATAACATAAGGGACAAGCACTAAAACAAAAACTATCACTACCAATCACTCCTTGTGTACTCGAGCCACTCTGCTACTTTCCATATATATCTAAGACATGACATGAGTCTAGACATAAACTATTTTTATCCGAATAGAATTTAAATACACAAACAGATGAAACTTGACTTAGTTTTTTTCTTCTTTGTTATCATTTGAATTTAACTTAATTTAAAGAGTGTTTCTCAATAAATCACACACCCCCTTTTCTATACATGTCTATCATACTACAAGCACAACGCTCACAAAGTAGAATATCAATAACATGAAACTTAAAATTGAAACAACTCTCATACAATTGTGAATTGTAGTGTAAGAGTCACATATATATATATATATATATATATCTAAGACATAATTAGGAGTCTAGACAGCAACTATTTTTTATCCGAATAAAATTTAAATGCACACACATATGAATTAGTGAGCTAGGGTTTCCCCAAAACATTAGTTGTGCACTTCTCCTGGTTTTAATTGCAGAGGAAATAATGTAAGAACCTAAAAATGTGGGATTTGAGTTCAGAACAGTTGATGATTTGTATACTAAAAATCATAGCAGAAGAGGGAAGAGAACATGTAAGGATGGTGTGTTGTGGAAATGATCCAGAGCCACAGCTAGATCTTGAGGAGATAGATGGACGTTGGAAAAGAGGCTATTGGCAAGCAAAGCCAGAGGAGTGTTTGGTAGTCTTGCATAACGAAATATACGGAAAATTAAAAGTATGGCATAAATAAATGTATTGCGATGGCTTTTAAACCCTACGTTCATTCATGATGATGATGTGTCATGAAGAAAATCATTCATGATCATCATCATCAAATTAGTTACATCATGAATGATGTGTCATGAAGAAAAAGAGATCTGGTTAAAACATTAAATTAATCATTAGAAATTCAAATAAATTAACACATTATGAAATTATTCTTCATAATGTATGTATAGTCTATTAAGCACATTCTTTGAATTCTAGTTTACATATAATCATTAGTAAGTATATCCAAACACGATTTAAGACAAATATAATTATTATTAATTAATTAATTAGGATTAAATTCCAAATACAATAATTCATGATTATACAACAATTCATTAAGAAACATAACCAATAAATTCAATTTCCATGAGACAAATTGACAATTCTAGAAATCCGGTTTTTTTAGGACCGAAAAGCTCAACTTCACGGTAAAAATTAACGTTTTTAACCGTTGGCAACAATATTTTTTTCCTTCTAACAAATTAGATGCCATTTGAATTTTTCTTGATGACATCTACAAATAAAAACTCCGCTAGAAAATCTTTGTCTTGATGAATTTGTAGCTCTTCATTGAACTCTGGATCTCCTTCAGTTGGTACAACGGCTGTTTTACAATTTATTGTTTACGTCTGTCCAAGCTTCAACTTTATACTGGCATGGACGACCATCAGAGACTCCGATTGTTTTTTGTGTTTCATCTATGATTATAATTTTTTTCCCGCTCATATTTTCTTTTCTTTTTAAAAGACAAAAAAAACTTGAGAATAATAATAATGGTGAATGATGAAACCAACTTAAATACACAAGATTTTACATGTTTCCATATATAAAAATTTTAAAATTCACGTTTCATGTCCTAGTTCATTTTACTACCATTTGAAAATTTGAAAAGACCATAAAAGAAAGAAACTAAATTAATATAGAATTGATTTATTTTCATAGTCAACTTTATTTAGATGATATTTATTTTGGTCATGATTATCATTTATAACATTTATTCAACTACTTATTCAAAAATCTAAGCTAGTCAAAGTTATATACAAATGCATTACAAAGCTAAGCTAGTCAAAATTTCTTCAACTACTATATTATCTACAAAACCTAAGTTAGTCAGAATTTAATTATTTACAAAATCTAAATTGGTCATAATTTATTCAATTACTATTCAAGGATCTAAGCTAGTCAAATTTATATACAAATGCCTTACAAAAATAAATGCCGTTGAAAATTTTAAAATTCAATGGTTTGAATCAAGTCTATTGTAATTTCCCGTATAGACTTATACTGGAGCCTTCATCCCAAAAGAAAGAGAAAACAACTTATATTGGGCCCAGTATATAAGAAACGGGCCTAAGTAAAGAGCCAATTTAACTTTCCATTGGGCCAAACTCAAATCCAAACGGGTCTTAACCCGACCCGTATTACATCACTGCTTACGCAAACACAAATTTTGCCGACCTACGAGCCGTCACCTCATATATACAAAAAGTCATCCCTAACCTCTGAACTGTTTCTTCTTCTTCTCCTCAGGAAAATCCTACATTTTCTTCTTCGTTTTTCAATCTATCTATAGAGAAAGATGTCAGGTTTAGCTTGTAATTCGTGTAACAAAGAGTTCGAAGACGACGCTGAGCAAAAGCTCCATTACAAGTCCGAATGGCACCGTTACAATCTCAAGCGCAAGGTGAAATCAATCTCTGACCTAATTTGTTCTTTTGTTCGTTTTCTCGGGAAAACCAAATTATATTTAACTTAAGATTGCAGTTTCTTTAGTGTTGATATGGTCTCAGTATGGTCTATGATTAGAAGCTTTAGTTCATTTGATTTGGTTATGATGAACAGTTTGATTTATAGAGTTTTTGAAATTGTTTGGAAATGTTAGATAGCTGGTGTTCCTGGAGTTACAGAAGCATTATTTGAAGCTAGACAAGCTGCAATTGCTCAAGAGAAGATAAAAGCTGTTGAAGCACCAATGCTTTATAGTTGTGGAATCTGTGGTAAAGGTTATAGAAGTTCCAAGGCTCATGAGCAGCATCTTAAGTCAAAGAGCCATGTTTTGAAAGCTTCGACGAGTAATGGAGAGCAGGAGGAAGCGATAATTAAGCAACTTCCTCCTCGTCGTGTTGAGAAGAACAACCCTGCTCAGTTGATGGGTTCGATTGAGGAAGAAAGTGAAGAGAGTGAAGATGAATGGGTTGAGGTTGATTCGGATGAGGACTTGGATGCTGAAATGAATGAGTCGGGTGGTTCTGGTGAAGATATGGATGAGGATGATATTGAGTTTGAGTTGGATCCGTCTTGTTGTTTGATGTGTGATAAGAAGCATCAGACTATTGAGAAATGCATGGTTCATATGCATAAGTATCATGGATTCTTCATTCCTGATATTGAGTACCTGAAGGATCCAAAAGGGTTTCTAACCTACGTCGGTCTAAAGGTCTGTGCATTCTAATCATTTTAACCCTCGGTGTTCACTATCTTTGTTTTTTCTTAGCTCTACTTACATTTATATGGTTGTTCCAGGTCAAGAGGGACTTCGTGTGTCTGTACTGCAATGAATTGTGTCATCCGTTCAGTAGTTTGGAAGCTGTTCGAAAGCATATGGAAGCCAAAAGTCATTGCAAAGTGCATTATGGTGATGGTGGTGATGAAGAAGATGCAGAGCTAGAAGAGTTCTATGACTACAGCAGCAGGTCCCAAATCTTCTATTTTCACCTCTGTTGTTAGTATCTTATTACCTAATCGTGCGTAAATTTTGCTTGAACTATTTGTTTTTTGTAATGTGTGTTTGTACAGCTATGTCAATGGAGTTGAAAGTCAGATGGTTGTATCCGGTGAATTAGGTAACACCATAGAGCTTTTTGGTGGGTCTGAGCTTGTGATCACCAAGAGAACCGAGAACACAGTAACATCTAGGACTCTTGGGTCTCGAGAATTCATGCGTTACTACAAACAGAAGCCACCGCCATCTTCTCAGAAGCACATTGTCAACTCTCTAACCTCGAGGTTTGTCTTTGATCCATCAGAGATCATCTTTCTCTAGAATTAGCATTGCAGAATCTGACTTTAATGGATTATAAACACAGGTACAAGAGCATGGGTCTAGCAACAGTGCAGTCAAAGGAGAACATAGTGAGGATGAAGGTGCTGAGAGAGATGAACAAAAGAGGAGCTAAATCGAGTGTTAGGCTTGGAATGAAGAGCAACGTCATCAGAAATCTGCCTAACAATGTCACTTATTAGTCTTGCTCCTCAACATTTCAAGTCTCTCCTCTTTGTGTGATTCTGTAACGCTTCATAGTATTGTGAGATAACAAACCAGAGTTTTGTGGAACCTGTGTTGGTAAGTGAATCGAGAAACTATGAGTTTTTTCTTTTTCGTTAGTGCGAAAGTCTTGTAGGCCCTTTGGCCCCATTTTGTCGGATTTGGGGTTAGGAAAATGTTACATTTTGGCGGAGTTTGTATTTCTTGCCCAGTACTTTGTATTTATTTTTGGTTAATTACAGTCTATACTCTACACTAATCTATATTTCTTTTGGTAAAAAGATTAAGGGCTAAATCACAAGTCTAGTACAGTCTACACTAATCTTATATTTTTTAGAGTAAAAGACTGGCTTTGATTGGTATTTGGTAATAAATGTCGGCAAAAATTTCTTGTATCGTGATCTCTTTTTTTGTGAATTGTGATACAATTACAAATATAGGTCAGATCTAGGTTCCGGGCGTTTGGATATTGGATCCGATCGAGTTAGGTTTTCGGGTCCTAAAAGATAGAAGTATTATTTGGGTAGGTTTGGTTTGGATAAATGTAAGTTCACCTTGAGTTCGGATAATATTAAAAAACCAAAATTATCCAAATATTTATTAGTTATGGTTTGGATCGAGTATATTATCTCAAAAATAGAAAAAGTAATTCAAAAAATAGTCGAAGTAACAAAAAAAAAAAATTATCCAAAATAACCTAAAATTATTCGAAATAACGTAAAAATATCCGAAATAATTTAAAAATATCCGAAATAATTTAAAAATATTTAAAATAATTTAAAATGTATTCTAAATAACCTAAAAAATATCCGAAGTAACCTAAAAATCACCAAAAATAACATAACGTTATGTATTATACATGATGTTTTGGTTATTTCGGATATCCGTTCAGATATATAATATTATCTATACCTGATCCAAATCTGAAGTAACGTAAATTTTAATATTTTTTGAATATTTTTAAACTTCGATTCAAATTCGGTTTGGATAGTTTCGGTTCAGTTTAGGTCGAGTCTTTGCCCAGACCTAGTTCAAACCTAACTCATTGGAGCCATCTTATCTCATTGGAGCCATTTCCGGTCTGCTTCATCTAAACCGAAGCCTTGAGCCAAAAAAAGGTGGACTGAGGGTAAACCAAGAACCAATCATAACATTAATGTCTAAACGTTTCTGAAAATTTATGATCTTATGTCAAAAGAATATACATTCATAAGTAAAATTAATTTCTAAATGTAGAAATAAACTGACTTTCATGAAAAAGAGTATTCCAAAAAAAAAAAGTTATTTACTTCTTTGGCCTCACCGAATTAACAAAGCGGCGTCTACTCTCTAATAGGCGGGAAGCTTAATCGAAATTGGAGGGAAAATTAATGAATGGTTCTTAAAATCCCCAAAATCTTCTCTTCCCCTAATTCGATCACTTCTCAACTTCCGAATTCCTTCACTGGTCTTCGAAAATGTTCTCCAGCAGCCAATTCGAGCCAAATTCTGCCTTTTCCGGCGGCGGATTCATGTCTTCTCAACCTTCTCAGGCCTACGATTCCTCCTCCTCAACCGCTAAGGTATAATCCATCTTCTTCTGGATTTAATTTCACCGGTTAGACAACAGATCGAAAATTTTCCGATTGCTACACAACACATAGCTTCCCTGTAACAACTGATTTGCCCTAGAATTATTCGATTTGGGCTACTAAATCCACTTTATCAATGCAGAATCGTGAATTTCAAGGTCTTGTTCCTGTAACAGTGAAGCAAATAACCGAATGTTTTCAATCCGGTGGTGAAAAATCTGGTCTTGTCATCAATGGAATCTCACTGACTAACGTAAATGATTTCTCTTTCTTTTTTTTTCTCCATTGTTAAAAAGTTTACTCAATTGTTGTGATGTTTTTGGCATATCCAGGTCTCACTTGTTGGGTTAGTTTGTGACAAAGATGTTTCAAAAGTCACAGAAGTTAGATTCATTCTTGATGATGGAACAGGACGAATTGATTGTAAAAGATGGTAAATCAAAAACCTTCATTTTGATACAATGGTTGTATAAAGAGAGATGAAATGTACAGTATTTTTTTTTAAAACGTCTGATTTTATTTAGAAGACTTTAGGTAATAGGTACATAATCGTTTTGCAACAACCTCCGTAACATTTTAGGAGGATAAATGAAAATATTAGATATAACATCTTGAGTGATAGCTATTTTTGCTAATTTATCGGATACTCGATTGCAATGTTTTGGAACCAAAGTATATAAAATATTGGTAAATCAATCTGCCTAACTGCGGATATCAAATATCAGCGGCTCTAGGGAGGCATTCACAGAACGTGAGTAGAGAAGATCATGTAATTCTTTGCAATCGCCTTCCACTTGAACCTTGTTTTAATCTAATTGAACCGGCTAATTTGAACATACCGTACTTATCTCGGAGTATCCAACCCACTCCAGTTGTAGTAGAGAAATGTACAGTATTTTTAATTGGTGTTGTGTTTTTTTTATAAGGGTGAATGAAGCTTTTGACGCTAGAGAGATGGAATCAGTGCTGTGAGTATTTTTGGTTTTTTTGTCTGATAATATTTGGTGAGATCATCACATTTATTTCCAAGTTGTTTTCTAATTAGCAAGTTTGTGAAACAGAGATGGAACCTATGTGCGTGTCAATGGTCATTTGAAGACTTTTCAGGGTAAAACGCAGCTTCTTGTTTTCTCTGTGAGGTATGTTTTTGTCTTTTGGTTTTGAAATATTTGATCCATTTAGCATTGTCAATAGATTTTGGTGTATATATGAAATCATCTTTTGAGTATGTATATTTTTTTGTGTTGTACAGACCTATTATGGACTTTAATGAGGTTACCTTTCACTATATTGAGTGTATACACTTTTACTCCCACAACTCTGAATCACAGGTATAGATATTGGAACATAGCAATAGTTCACAGTTTGCAATAAATCCTCTGTGACATGTGTTTTCTCAAAAGGGACAACAAGTTGGTGATGCCACACAATCTCATATGGCCAATTCATCAGTTAACACCACGTTTCAAGGTGAATCAAACACAAACCAGGCAACACCATTGAACCCTGTACGTTTGAGATTCACAAAAAATGTTTTGGTTTTCTACATGGCATGATTCGTGTTCTTGACATTTCATTGTTGTTTCTCTCTTTTAGGTGGTTTCTTCTCAAAACAATGATGGAAATGGACGCAAGAACTTAGATGATATGATTCTTGACTATCTAAAGCAACCTGCTTGCACGTAAGTTTGAGTTTGCTTTCACCTTGCACCACTTCGACACAAAATTCATTTTGTTTTGATAATTGTTATTTGTTCATTGCAGTGCAAGACAACAAGGGATACACATTGATGAAATTGCTCAGCAATTGAAGATCCCAAAGAACAAGCTAGAGTATGCTCTTTCTTTCTTTCTTTCTTTCTCCTTATAATCTCTCGTTCTCTTTACTTTCAAAGTTGTTAATTTCATGAGTTTGCTTTATAGGGGTGTTATTCAATCACTGGAAGGAGATGGTCTAATATACTCGACGATCGACGAGTATCACTTCAAGCACGTTGAGCTTTGATCTATCTAATAGTCATCTAGAGTTTTGGTTTAATCCGTAGATAGAGTCAGTTTGTATTGTCTGGTGATTTGAAAGATGTTTGAATATCTAGAATCTAGGATCACGTCTAGTGCAATTCTGAAACTTTTGGTAAGTGTCATGTTTAAGTCTGGTATTGGATTGTTTCCTTGTCGAGATATGTGTTTCATTCCAGAATCAAACTTGTAGTGAAATTTCATTAAATCAACTGCATTACATGTTGCCAACAAAAACAGTATCAAGATCAATACATAAACCATGAAAAACTCTAATTAGCCTCTTAGACAAAGATTAACCAAAACGCAAGTGAAAACCCTAATTAGACTTGTGGCACACGGATTAACTAAAAATCATTACAACCACAGAAAAAAGAAAAACATAATTTGAAACCCTAATTGGACTGCGTCTTCAGTCTTGTTGTTCGTAAACAGGTTTGCGACAGAGAGGGCATGAGTTATTACGATTCAACCACATTTTTCATGAAATCAATGCAAGCAGTTAGGGATTTGCATGTTATGCTCCGATCACCTCAACATAACTTCCAAACAGATGGCACATGTTCTCGAGCAGAAGAACAAGGCCCGACATTGAATACATTCTGGGTAAGTTTGACGAAACTAAAGCTGGTCTGATAAATGTTTTTTTTTGTTCATTGCAGTGAAACTGAGTTTTCATTAAAATCCAATGATATAGGAAATGAAGATGCAGGGGAACACGCTGGTTTGTAACAGAGGGTTTCACTTAAATGAAGAATCAAAGGTGTAGAAAGGAACACGTGGAGGGATGAGATTAATTATGGGTTCATTAATGTCTGTTAAAAGGAAACGAAGGAGACGACATTTTCATTCATTCAAAAATCTGTAAAACTTTCTGTTAGAAGTCTATTACAAATCTGTCCACCATTGTTAGAGCTCGATTTAAGCTTGACAAGAGGTGACTCGTTTACTTGTTTCCTTGTGAACATCTATTCGAATTCGTTTGTAATACAGTGGATTTGTTCGTTGAGAAATTAAAATTTGATTTTCGTCATTAAAGGTATCAGAGCAAAATCGAACCTCGGATTAAGCAATCATGGCTGAAACCAGAGCTCATGTGTCATTGAAGAAATCGATATACCGCGAAGTAGAAGATGCGGTGAGCTCAAAATTTGAAGATTTTAATGACGAAAATCAAATTTCAATTTCTCAACGAACAAATCCACTGTATTACAAATGAATTCGAATATATGTTCACAAGGAAACAACTAAACGACTCACCTCTTGTCAAGCTTAAATCGAGCTCTAACAATGGTGGATAGATTTGTAACAGACTTCTAACAGAAAGTTTTACAGATTTTTGAATGAATGAAAATGTCGTCTCCTTCGTTTCCTTTTAACAGACATTAATGACCCCAAAATTAATCTCATCCCTCCACGTGTTCCTTTCTACACCTTTGATTCTTCATTTAAGTGAAACCCTCTGTTACAACCAGCGTGTTCCCTGCATCTTCATTTCCTATATCAAATCTTTCTCCCTCGAAGAATCTTGACCACAAGGTTCAAAGTGAGGGAACTTCTGTTGAATGTCAAACATCCATTCCCAAGTAGCTTCCTCCTCAGGTTCATGAAGCCATTTGATCAATACCATCGTTGCTGCCCGACCTTGATGCTTCACCATCTTCCTCGCCAAGATGGTTTCAGGTTCTTTAACTAGAACATCAATTACTGAAGATGGTAATTGCGTCGTAGTATCTACCTGTCCCACTAGTATTTTCGGTTGTGATACATGTAAAACTGGGTGTATTAGCGATCCCTCTGGTAACTTCAACTTATAAGCAACCTCTCCACACTTGTCAATGACTTTATAGGGACCATAATATTTCGGGGATAGCTTTTGATTTGTTTGCATTACAACTGACTGCTGTCTGTACGGTTGGAGATTCACGTAGACATAATCTCAATGACAAATTCCCTTTCCGTTCTATGTTGATCAGACATCTGTTTCATGCGATGTTGTGCACGCCATAAATGAAACTTCAAGATTAAAATCATCTGCTCTCGTTCTTGAAGGCTTTTCGCAACTACAACCACTTTCGACTCGCCTGGTAAGTACGGAAGGTGTAGTGGTAGTGCCTGACCATATACAGCTTCAAAAGGAGTTTGGTTGATGGCGGTGTGGAACGTGGTGTTGTACCAATACTCAGCCAAAGACAACCAATTACTCCATAGGTGTGGCCTATCACTACACATACAACGCATGTATGTTTCAAAGCATTTATTAACCACCTCTGTTTGGCCATCACTTTGAGGATGGTTAGCACTTGAAAATTGTAATGTTACTCCTTGTAGGGAAAACAGTTCTTTCCAAAAGTCGCTGAGAAAAACTGAATCTCTGTCACTTACAATGGAGTCAGGCCAACCATGAAGCTTGAAAACATTGTCTAAGAAGACTTGTGCTACCGTTAAAGCTGTATATGGATGCCCCAAAGCCATGAAATGTGCAGCCTTGCTTAAGCGGTCCACCACAACAAAAATGACAGATTTTCCTGACGATACCGACAGTCCTTCAATAAAATCCATTGAGATGTCTTTCCAAACTACTTCTGGTATGGGTAAAGGCTGTAACAAACCCGGATATGCTACATTGTCATATTTGCATCTTTGACATACATTGCAACTTCGTATAAATGCTTGGATGTCCTTGGTCATGCCTTTCCAGAAAAATAACCCTTTTATCCTTTGATTTGTTGCATCTCGTCCAGAATGCCTACTACTCCCAGCACAATGCAACCATTGTAGTATATTATTCTTCACTTCTGCATTTCCTGGAACGACTATCTTGCTTTTTCTTCTTAAAATTCCTTGATTCCAAACATAATGTTTTCTTGCATTTGGTTTCTGTTTCAGCTCATTGATCAGCTCCTTAACTGCGACATCTGTTTCATAGCTGGCTTGTATCTCTCTTATCAAATCACAGTCGAGTACCAACATAGCCATGTGTAAAACTTCAGTGCCTTCCACACGTGACAATGCATCTGCCACTATATTTTCTTTCCCTTGCCTGTACTGAATTTCTTAGTCAAATTCTAATAACTTTGGCAACCATTGCTGTTGTATAGGTGTATTCAAGCGTTGTTCCAGCAAGTATTTGAGGCTTCTCTGATCAGTCTTGATGATAAAATGGCTAGAGAGCAAATAATGTCTCCATGTTTGTACTACAAATACAATTGCCAGCAATTCCTTTTCATATATAGATAGATGAAGTTGTCTACCTTTGAGAATTCTGCTGATATAGGCTAAAGGATGGCCTTCTTGCATCAGAACTGCTCCAATTCCCTGACCATATGCGTCTGTTTCAACTACGAAAGGCTTATCAAAAACCGGTAATGCGAGTACTGGAGCTTCACACAAAGCATTTTTCAGTTTTTCAAAAGCTTTTTGTGCTTCTTCATTCCAGTCAAATGCACCTTTCTTTGTAAGCATTGTTAAGGGTCTGGCGATTACTCCAAATCCTCTAACAAACCTTATGTAGTAGCCAGTTAAACCCAAAAAACCTCTTAGTTGCTTGAGATTTTTTGGTCTCGGCCATTTTGCTACCGCTTTGATCTTACTTGGATCTGTTGAAACTCCTTCAGCTTCAATAAAATGACCCAAATACTCCACTTTTGCTGTTGCAAACTCACACTTACTCCTCTTTGCATACAACTTATTTTCTCTCATCAACTCAAATACCATAGTCAAATGTTTCACATGATCTTCAATGGTCTGACTATAGATGAGTATATCATCGAAGAAAACCAACACAAATTGTCATAAGAGCTTCTTGAATATTGCATTCATCAAGCCTTGAAATGTGGCTGGAGCGTTAGTGAGTCCAAAGGGCATTACTAGGTATTTATAGTGACCACTATGTGTTTTAAAAGCAGTCTTATGAATATCTATTGGATCCATTCTCACTTGATGATATCCTGCTCTAAGATCAATTTTTGAATAGACTCTAGACCCTCCCAGTTCGTCCAATAAGTCTTCAATCAATGGAATAGGAAACCTGTCTTTAATTGTCATACCATTTAGTCCTCTATAATCAACACACAACCTCCATGTTCCATCTTTTTTTTTCACTAAAACCACTGGTGAAGCATAGGAACTACAACTGGTTTGAATGGTTCTTTTGATATAGGGTGTACCTATAAGGTTGCTGATTAATAGGGTTTGATCATGCTAGCAATGGAATCTTATGATTGTGATGTTCTCTGAATGGTGGCAGCACTGTAGGTTCCTCAAAGATTTCAGCAAACTGTGCTATTATTTTTTCGATAGCCGGTTCTATTTCCTTCTTTCATGTTTCGACATCCAATGTATGAATACTCACGTTCTCGTCTGTGATTTTTTTTTGGACATAGATCATCGAGATCTCAACCTGCTCTGCTTGATGTTTGATCAGTCTTGTTACTTTCACTTCTTTTATAGAACTTTGTTGAATACCATTAAGAACCATTGTTTTATTTTCCATCATGAACCTCATCTCCAATGTCCTAAAGTTCCATGTTATTGGTCCTAAGGTTATCGAGATCGGTACAGAAAAACAAAGAGAAAACCCTAGTTAGTATCTTAATATCTATGACAAAGATTAAACTAAAACATAAGTGAAACTCTAGTTAGACTTGTGACACACGGATTAACTAAAAATCAATACAACCACAAAAGTACCTGATTTTTAGATGATACACATTGATGAAATAGCTCAGCAATTGAAAATCCCAAAGAACAATCTGAGTGTGCTCTTTCTTTCTTTCTTCAAAACCGAAGAAAATAACGAAAGACTAACCAGGGAGCGAATGCATCAGACCATTGGAGAAGAAAGCCAATAAGAGCCGAGACGAGGATTACAGAAGAGTAAGCAACCTAAATCCCATTTGAAGAGCAAAAAACTCGAGGTGGGAGCCAATAAGAAGAAGACAGTAAATGGAGTACCCTTCTACATCAATCTGCATTCAATAAAAAGTTTATTATCTTAAGAGACTTCTATTGCTTAAGCCTCAAGTAAAAGAAAGAGAGAGATTCTTGCGCTAGGGCGATCCATTAGCTTGTTACTGAAGATTAGACCAAATGATTTTATTTATGACACTTGGGCGTAGTACAAGATAGAACAACCACTAGATCGGTCACTGTTGCCTAGAGATACCAAGGCTAATGCCAACATGTGAACAGACAAATTCCAAAACAGAGTAAGCACCAAAAACATGTAAATGATTAATAATTGATCTGGTGAAATGTATAATATATTGTATATAACATATATATATATATATATGTATAATATTGTATATTATATAACTAACAGAATAATTGGTCAAAATATCAACAAACAAAAATTAATTTTATTTTTAAATTTTTGTGTATTATTTTAAAATTACATAGTAAATATGTTCTAAAATTTTTATAAAAATCAAATTATATTAAATTTTCGTTTATATTATTTAAAATAAAACTTATATTACTATGTTAATTTTTATCTAGTGTAAGAGTGGACACATATTTGATATCCTTGAATTTCATGATACCAAATTCGGTCCGTTGGATCAGAAAAACAATAATCCTAAATTTTTTTGGGTCGGTTCGGTTTAAAAAACTTTATCCTTTTAAAAATCCAAAAAAATTTCGGATATCGGTTTTGTTATTTTTGGTTAACTTTTACATGTATTTAGGTAAGTTTACCCGAAATATGTTAAAACATCCAAAAAATACCAAAATACTCAAACATGTAACAACTTTACCAAAATACTCGAAATGTGCTAAAATACCCAAAAATTATCAAAATACGAAAAGCTTATATGTGTGTTAGTGTTTAATTTCGGATATTCGGATATTCAATCGGAACCGAATTAATACTCACAAATTTATGTGTACATGAACCAATAGAGTAAAGTGATCATAACCGAATCCAATCCATATTGAATTTTTTGGATCGGTTTCAGTTCGGGTTTTTGGATATGGATTTTTTTTGTTCAGGGTTTCTCATTAGTTAATATGAGAGTAAATTTTTAGGTCAATGAAACTTCTAAAACGGCCATTAATATTTAAAACACTGTAAAAAAATATTTAAAATTTAAAATTTACAACAAAAAAATTTAAAAATTATAGGGAAATCACTTATGGTGATAAATTAGAAATTAATTTTATAAGGTAAGTTTTTTAAATTGGTCAATAGTATATGGTATACAGATTTTGAAAATAAATTGTTTTTACTGAAATGATTTAAGGTGATAAAAAAGAAATTAAGTTTATATGGTAAATTTTATATATTATTGACACTAATGGTAAAAAAAATTTCCAGTAAGAAAGATTGCGACCAGGCTGGAGGTGATTGATATTTACGTATGGACTATACAGAATTTTTTTTGTTTTATTTTAAATTTACTTCTTTGTAAAATACAAGAATATATATATATATATATATCATGTTTCTTTTCATACATTTATATGTACATGAATACTAAGAAATCATATAAATACATAAAAGTATAAATATACTATACCAAGATATCTGTGTTTTCCGAATTGGGTTTTCACAAACTCAGCAAGAGATCCGATACTAGCAGGATCAGATCTCTTTTTTCAGTGTCTCAACAGCTTCAAGTCAATAGATAGAATCTGGTGATTTGGGAGATGTTTTAGTATTCAGAAATCTAGGATCTGAAATCTGATATTGGTTTTGATTACTTGTTTCTTTTATCTCCTGTCTTCTTAAGTTGTTATGTTCTTGGTTAGTACTTTAACTTGAATTATAGGTTGGATATTTTTATGATCTATTTGTGATCGAGATATAATAGAATGAATATCTAATGAACTATAACTATCTTGAGTTCTTTATCAGAAACAAAATTTGGTTACAAAACCGTTATTTGTGTCCCATACCATAATCAATCTTGTAAAGAAATTAATAAGAGAATATGAAGTTCATTTAAATTTAACTGTGTTACAACGGTATCAAGATCCATACATAAACAGTGAGAAAACCCTAATTAGGATTTTACAGTCTTGCGCACTCGAATTATATAAATCATAATAACAAGAAAATATACTCTGAAACCCTAATTAGGCTGCGCCTTCACTCTCTTGCTTCTTCGCCTTCACTGTCTGATTGCGTCTCTGATTCTCCGCACTCTGTGAGTCTTCGTAAACAGGTTGGCGACAGAGAGGGCATGAGTTCTTGTCTCGATCCACCCACTCGATGACACAGTTTTCATGAAATGAATGCGAACAATTAGGCAGTTGGAAGTCATCCTCCGATTCACCCCACATATCCTCCAAACAGATGGCACATGTCTTCTCCAAATCTGACTTTTTTGTAGACGGAGCAGAATAAAAAGGCATAGCCTTGGGGGTAAATTTAACGAAGACCTTGAGAAACAAGGGTTGTTTAAAACCTTGACTCGTTTC
The DNA here is from genome assembly GCA_963922655.1 of Cardamine chenopodiifolia. Classification (NCBI taxonomy): domain Eukaryota; kingdom Viridiplantae; phylum Streptophyta; class Magnoliopsida; order Brassicales; family Brassicaceae; genus Cardamine; species Cardamine chenopodiifolia. The sequence goes on along the minus strand of OZ000470.1, from coordinate 17,509,715 downwards.
CCGTTGGGCTTCAACAACAATCTCATCACATATCTTTTGAGACAAGACATGATCGTTGAGTTGGCCATAGAGTGTTTGATAAACGTAGTCTGGTTGGAAAGTTTGGAGTTTCAGAAAGATTTGTGGGTTGGGAGGAGAATAGAAAGAAGAAGCTGGGAAAAATCCGAGACTCCTAAGACTACCATCTTTCTCGTTTACGGTAAATTCTTCGAAATATCGGGTTTGAGTGATAACCACAGTGCTTAATAACCCAAACAATGGGTTTTGAGACTCAACTGTTACATTAACATCGATGTTGAATGCTTTTGATTCCATTGTCAGAGTGAATATTTGACAAAAATTAGAGACAAAAAGAAAGAGATTTGTTTTTGAAAAAGAGAGATGAGTCGTAAGAGATTGAATGAGACAAAGAGATATTTGTTTTAAAAATGAAATTGTGGAGAACTAAAGTGTAATGTAAATGTAATGTTTATTATATAAAGATTATAATTGTTCTAACGGTCAGTTTTATGTTCAAATGCGTGAATGCAATTTCCTTATTTTCTTATTTTATTTTTTCCCATCTTTTCCATTTTTCTTTCATATTTTTTTTTTTTAACGTCTTTGATTTTATTAAAACCATATCATATTGTTGTTACAAAATCCATAAGCAACAACCTCCGCAACATACGAAGAGGATAAAGATAAATAGAAATAGTAGTGTTTTGATTAACCGCTAGCTTAGCCAATTTATTAGCTACTTGGTTATATCGACGTGATACCAAAAAATAAGATAAGTTGGTAAACTTATCCGCCCAACTGCGGATATCACTTAAAAGAGGGTCGAGGTTTGCATTCGTTGTACAGAGGTGTAGGAGATCATCCAAGGTTTTACAATCTCCTTCTAAGACGGTATTACGGAAGCCTCGACACCATAACGATTGTAACGCGCGTAGAACTCCAATTCCTTCAGCTTCAAGTGGAGTTGATCCTTGTTTTAACCGTGAAGAACCCGCTAATTTAAATGTCCCAAGTGAATCACGGATTATCCATCCAATACCAATGGCATTCTGATTATAGTGGAAACTTGCATCTACATTACACTTGTAGATTCCGGAAGGAGGAGGAGACCAATTAGTCGTTGATGTCGTCGGAGTTTCAATATGTGGCGTTGGTGTCGATGGATTTGAGATAGACGCCAACCATTCGCAAGCATAATCCATTGCACGCTGGATAACATATGATGGATCACGATTGATTTTACTGAAAACGAGGTCGTTCCGTGATTTCCAGATCTGCCACAAAATCCAAAAAATCCCATGACGAAGTTACGAAGCCATGGTAGACTCATATATAGCTAGAAGCTTATCCAAGTTTTCTTCTGTTGTATTCGTTGGTGATGGTAAAGAAGATGCTGATAAGTTGGATGATCGCCAAACTACAATAGCATAATCACATTGGAAGAAAAGATGTGATATCGTCTCAACATATTGGCAACACCGTTTACTTGTGCCATCAATGGGTATTCCTCTACGATTTAATTCCGCTCCAGTACCTAGTGCTGACGAGAGTAATCTCCAAATAAAATATTTTATCTTTGGTGATGTATGTGATTTTCATACCCGTGATTTTAGTATCGTACTACCCGTTGGAGGAGTTGGTGGAGGAGCCGAGGAATCCAGAATGTGAGTTGCAAGCCAATAACCAGATTTTACGGTATAGATCCCGTTCTTCGTATAATGCCATATTAAACGATCACTAATTTGGTTTTGGGGTATATAAAGACGACGCGCATAAGTGGCATCTTCAATAGTCAAAAGTTGACGAAGTTTGTCTTCGTCCCATTGTCTCCCATTAAATCTCCATAAATCCGTGAGCTTAATAGGCTGAGTCCTCTGTGCATTAACCGCTGATCTTGGTGGATGAGTAGGAAGCCAAGGGTCTGAAAATGGTTTTATTGTTTGGCCATCTCCAATACGATATCGTAACCCTTTAAAAAGTAGATCACGACCTTTGATGAATGATCTCCACCCATGAGAAGCTTTCTGTACGTTCGAGGCTTCTTCGAGCGATGTAGTAGGAAAGTAGCGACTCTTTAATAATCTGGCTAAGAGAAAGGTTGGGTCTTGTAAAATGCGCCACACTTGTTTTGCAAGTAAGGCGTTGTTAAACTTCTCTATATCTCGAAATCCCAAACCTCCTTCCTTTTTCGGTAGACTTATCTTTTTCCAACTAACCCAACCCATATGTTTTTTAGAATCGTTCGAACCCCACTAAAACTGTGAAAGTGCAGAATCTATTTCCAAATAAGTAGTTCGAGGAAGTTTGAAACAGCTCATGGCATATGTAGGTAATGCTATAGCGATAGATTTAAGGAGTACTTCTTTCCCGCCCTCTGAAATTTTTTTTGATTCCAGTTCTTGGTACGCTCCTTAACTCGGGAAACTAGATAATCAAAGATGTCACACTTCCTCCTTGAGAAATGTTCAGGTAGATCCAGATATTTACTGCATCCTCCTGACTTTTGAATGTTGAGAATTCGACGTATCTCTGATTTCTTTGATTTATAAACTCTAGATCCAAACATTATTGAAGATTTATCTGTATTAACTTGTTGGCCAGAAAACTCACCATATTGTCTTAAGACTTTAGCAAGTGTAGATGTATTTTGGCAGTCAGCCTTGCAGAAGAAAAACGAGTCATCCGCAAAGAGGAGATGACTGATCCTTGGACCATTAATACTAATGGAAATCCCATGTATATGTCCTTGTCTTTCCTCCCAGTTGAGCTTTTGAGTAAGCATTTCAGCGCAGAACAGAAATAAATATGGTGAAAGGGAGTCACCTTGTCGAATACCACGTGTAGGTTTAATTGTACCGTATGGACTCCCGTTGATAAGAACCGAGTAGGATACAGAACGAACACATGACATTATCCAAGAAATCCATCTTTCATGAAAGCCCAACCTGACCATCGATTCCTCCAAAAATAACCACTCCATACGATCATATGCCTTAGAAATATCCGTTTTAACAGCCATATATGTTTTGGATTGCCGCTTCCGTGCCGTCAACGTGTGCATCAATTCATGAGCAATAAGTACATTATCAATAATGTGTCTCCTAGGAACAAATGTTGTTTGCTGAACGGAGATGATGGATGAAAGGAAGCGCTTCAGGCGCTTTATCAAAATCTTCGAAATAATCTTGTATGCCACATTGCATAAACTTATAGGCCGATAGTCACTCATCATATTTGGTTGAGAAATCTTCGGTATAAGGCATATATGCGTGTCGTTAAGACCCGGAGAAATATAGCCGGAAATGAAAAACTCTTTTATCTCCTTCATAACACTGTCTCCAATAGTCGTTAAAAACTGATGGTAGAAAGCCCCATTTAAGCCATCTGGACCTTGTGCCATATCTGCTCCAATGGCTTTAATTGCCTGAATAATATCGGTACTAGAAACCTCGTTCGTTAGCATTACATTCATATCGTTAGTAACCGGCACATGAATGTCATCAAAGAAACCATCCCATCATGTGCTAGACTTGGAGGAAAATAGATCTTTAAAATAATCGATTGCCACCTTCGAAATCTGTATCTCACTTGTATACTCAACACCATTATCATCCTTTATAGAAGAAATCCTGGAGCGAGCTTTTCGAGCCTGAGCACAGCCATGAAAATATTTCGTATTCCGATATCCTTCTTTTAGCCATTGAATACGGCTTTTAATTTTCCAGTACACTTCCTCATTATAATAAGCTTTCGTCAACTTGTACTTGATATCTCGAAGAAGATTTGGGTCAGGAGTTGGTTGAAGAAAAGCCGACTCAAGAGCTGTTTTTAGTATTTGAATTTCTAAACCCGTATTAGTCGCGTTACTTCGTTTTCACCCAGAGATCTTATTACGGATTTGTCGAAGCTTGGACTGAAGATTGTCATTAGGCGATAATCTAAGCCACTTTTCCGCAATGGTGTCCTTAAAACCCTCTTTATCGAAAAGCCTTTTATCATATCGAAACTGTCCTCACTTGATACTAATATTCGATAGAATATTAACCACTAGAGGCCGATGGTCCGATTGAATAGGTTCCAAAAACTCGCAGAATAAGGCCGAAAAAGTAGTTATCCATTCCGTGTTCACTAAAGCTTTGTCGAGGCAACATTGGATTAGTTCCTTCGATCGTACTCCGTTTCGAAGCACACTACGACTGCCACTCCAACTAAACTTATTGCCTTGATAATTCAGCTCCGTCATATCACAAATATCCAAGGTATTATTGAAGTCAGTAAACGAAGTCGGATCACGCGGATGTCCTCTGATTTTCTCATTGTTACTTCGGATCTGATTAAAGTCTCCCAACATCATCCAAGATTCATTTCTAGTTAGTGCTTTCCGTTGAAGTCGTTCCCATAACTCATTTCGATATTGTGCATTGGGGTAACCATAAACACAAGACAAGTAGAACGGAAAGGATTTATCATTAATATAACAGTCTATAAGTCTTGCGTCATGATATAAAACATTAATATCGATAGAATCTTTCCAGAAAAGTGCAAGACCACCACTTAAACCAACAGCAGGAACAACAAAGTAGTTCGGAAAATGCAAAGAAATAGCCAAATCACACATATAGCTAAACGATTGCTTCGACTCGATAAGGAAGATGACATCCAGATGATGAAGTCGGGAGATCTCCTCGAGTCGATGAACTATCAGATGTTTTCCAATGCCCTGGCAGTTCCAACTCGCTATTCTCGTATTTCTTTTTTTTTTTAAGTATTTTTTAACCCTCATTATTGGTATTGTATATTTCTTTTTTTTCTTGTTGATAAGGTAACATATCTCACTGCTGAAAAAGGGTAACATATCTGACTATACCAAAGCCTAAAACCAAGTCAACTTTCCTATTGTTTCCCGGTTTATTATGGTTTGATGTTTAATGGATTTATTTTTCTAACAACAATAACAAAGATAATTGAATAAGCAAGTGCCAGAAAATAATAATAAAATTGGAGAAGCAAATTTACTTCTTATTCACTCAATCTAACAACAACAACAAAGATAATTTGTGTTTTGCTCAGTCCATGATGTCACTAATCAAAGGTCAATTTACAGCTTTAGCAATGAATCTTGATGCAAAGTTTACGAATTTAGCTCATGAAGTATGATCTCTGTACTTAAAAAATCATTGTTGTTGCTCATTTTCAGGTGGTGTCCTCTCAAACCAATGGATGCAAGAACTGAGATGAGACTCGCTTACACGTGAGTTTGATGAGTTTGCTCATTTTTAATTTGTTCAACTGCAGTGGAAGACAACAGGGTTATGAAATTGCTCAGTAATTGAAGATCCCAAAGATCAAACTAGAATACGCTCTCTTACAGTCTTAACCGAGTGGTTGCTCAGTAACTTGGTTTCAGTGCTAACGTCGAAATTTGTGTTGTTTGCCAAAACGAGAGTTGTGTTGCATACCAGAGACAAATTTGCATAATAAAATTAATTATGCAAATTTTTAAATCGAGAAAATCTAAATTTCATTAAAAGTAACTGCGTTACAACGAGATCGATACATAAACAGAATGAGAAAACCCTAATTAGCATCTTAAAACTCTACGACAAAGATTAACTAAAACATATGTAAAAACCCTAATTAGACGGATTAACTAAATCATTACAATCACACAAAAGAACACAACATAATTTGAAACCCTAATTAGGTTCCGTTCCGTCTTCACTCTGGTTCTTCATAAACAGGTTGGCGACAGAGAGGGCATGAATTATTACGATTCAACCACTCGAGAAAACAATTTTCATGAAACCAATGCAAGCAGTTAGGGATTTGCAAGTTATCCTTTGATTCCTTCAACATAACCTCCAAACAGATGGCACATGTCGTCTCCGATTCTTCTTCGCTCTCTTGGTCCACATCTGCTGTAGACTTGTCAGAATAAGGCACGACCATGTATCTCTTCTGTGTCAATTTGACGGAGACTGCCATGAACAAAGGTTCTTCTGCCAAGTCGATACTTTGACTTCTTAGCTGTTGAGCCTTGACAATGATATGATCAGATATTAGTTCAGCCAAGACAGTATCGTGGAGTAGGCAACGGACAACTTGATAGACGTGGTCTGGTTTGAAGTTTGCGAGTCTCAGATAGATTAGTGGGTTGGGAGGAGAAGAAGAATCAGCGTAAGATCCAAGACTCGTCACACTATCATCGTTCTCGTCGATGATAAATTCCTCTATTTCTCGGTTTCGATTGATTATCACCGTACTGAAGAACCCTGATGGCGGAGCTTCAGACCAAGCCGTTACGTTAACTTCGAGTTTGATTGATTCTGTATCCATTCTCAGTGTGAAATTAGACCAAAACAAAAATCAGAAACAAGAGAGAAAGATTAGTCGTAAGATAGACAGAGATTTGTTGTGAAAAATGAAAATTATGGAAAAGTCTGATTATAATTTGTTCTAACGGTCTTTTATTTTCTAATGCGCAAATGGAATTTTCCTTTTTTTCCATTTTTTCCATTTTTCTATTTTCCATTTTTTCATTTTTCATTTTCCATTTTCCATTTTCCAGTATTATTTCCTTTTTCTCCACTTTTTCCATTTTTCTATTTTTTAATTCTTATTTCCCTTTTTTTGTCCTCTATTGTTGTTGTATTTTATTTTATTTTTCTTGTTGGTAACATATCTCACTATACCGGAGCTTAAACCAAGTAATTTTCCCTATTGTGTCCCGGTTTATTATGGTTTGATGGTTTTATTTTTTCCAACGACAACAACAAAGATAACTTGAAGAAGCAAATTTACTTGTTTGGTAGATAAACTATAATTTGATTGTTTTGGATTCATGTCCTCCACTGCTACGGTCATCCATCTTCTTGTTTCTCTGCAACATTTTGTTGTCTTAAAACTATCGACTTGGGATGCTAAAACCGGTTTGGTAAGTTAGTTATGTCCTTGAATCTCATTTGGTTAATACATCAGTTAACATAAACCCAATTGAACCCTCTTATGATAGAGATTGAACTATTCCCAAGAAAATTTTCTTGTCCCATAAGTAACATACATATAGACTATAGTAAAAAGGCTTTGGCAGATATGATATCTAAGGGCTCTAAAGCTATCAAAAGCTAACCTAAATTCTCTATCGGTTTAGAAACGAATCCACGAGTACTTATCTATCAAAAGCTAAATCCAAAATCTTGAAAGAAGAACTCCTTTCACCCTATTAAAGTTCGTAATCTGATTTTCTCATTAAGATTAATCAAACAAGTTACAAGATTTTATATACAGCTTTAAGATTAGCAAACTTTCTCTAACTGTACAACAATCTTCTCAACTAACATCTTAACTTGTTCTAAACGGCTCTGCAACAACTCTGTCTCCTCTGTTTCTGCTTCATTCTTGAATATCTGTATATACACTAATACACGCTACTATAATTTACTGGAGATTTTAACATCCTTGAAAGCACTAGACAGTACCAATTAACTCTATCTACCAAATAACCGAACTCTAGATGATCTAAGCAAAAGATTCGGTAAATCTGGAATCTGATATTGTTTTCTCCTTGTTCTTTATGATCACAAACTAGTATCATTCTGAAACTTTAGCAAGGCCCCTTCTTAAACCTGATTATTGAGCTATACTTTTTCAGGTGCTCATTTCTTGGCTACAGATTCTTTTTTCGCAGACAAGGCACAGAAGACCAACGAAGAGACCTCAGTCAATCTTTCTGTATCTTGTTGAAGTTGACCACCTAATCATTGTTATTTGTTCACTGCATTACAAGATAACATCTATGAAATTTCTCCCAAAGAACAATCTAAAGTTTGCCGACGAAATCTTTCTCTGAAGAGACTTGAGCTAATAAAAGTCCACTCAAATGAGCATCGAGATTGTTCAACTGCAATGGAAGACAACAAGGGATACACACCTATGAAATTGCTCAGCAATTGAAGATCCCAAAGAACAACAGATGAGTATTCGAGCATGTCAAGCTTTAATCATCTATACACTATTATTCAGTAGATAGAGTGAATTAATGTTACTGTCTAGTGATTTTGAAGGTTGTTTCAATATTTGTGTTGACTTGTAATGAAATTAATAATGCAAATTTTCAAAATCTGAATTTCAACGGTATCAAGATTGATACATAAACAATGAGAAAGCCCTAAACTGCATCTTAAAGTCTAAGTCAAAGATGAACTAAAACATATGTAGAAAACTGAAAACCCTGATTATACTTGCGGTACACGGATTAACTAAATCATTACGCTCACACACACAAAAAAAAATCATAATTTGAAACCCTAATTACGCTCCACCTTCACTCTGGTTCTTCGTAAACAGGCTGACGACAGAGAGGGCATGAGTTATTACGATTCAACCACTCGAGAAAACAATTTTCATGAAACCAATGCAAACAATTAGGGATTTGCAGGTTATCCTTTGATTCCCCCAACATAACCTCCAAACAGATGGCACATGTCATCTCGGATTCTTCTTCGCTCTCTTGGTCCGAATGAGCAGAAGAACGAGGCACGACGTTGAATACATTCTGGGTAAGTTTAACCAAAACTTCCATAAACAAGGCTTGTTTATTACCTTGATTCATTCGCCGTTGGGCTTCAAGAACAATCTCATCAGGCAACTTTTGAGACAAGACATCATCGTGGAGTCGGCCATGGAGAATTTGATAAACGTAGTCTCGTTTGAAATTTTCGAGTTGTAGAAAGATTTGTGGGTTGGGAGGAGAAGAAGAGGAAGGGACAAATCCGAGAGACGTGACACTGCCGTCATTCTCGTTCACGATAAATTCTTCGAATTGGTGGGTTTGAGTGATAACCAGAGTGTTTAATAACCCAAACAATGGAGACTGAGACTGAGCTGTTACATTAACATCGATGTTGAATGCTTTCGTTTCCATTGTCATAGTGAAATTAGACAAATATTAGAGACAGAAAGAAAGAGATTTGTTGTGAAAGAGAAAGAGATTAGTCGTAACTCGTAAGAGATTGAATGAGAGATTTTTGGAAAATAGTGAAATTGTGGAAAGAGAAGTACGTAATGTTATGTTTGTTTATATAGGAAAAAATCTGACTAAATTTTTCTAACTGTAAAAAAAATAAAAAAAATTTCTAACGGTCAGTTATTTTCTGATTACGCGTAAATGCAATTTCCTTTTTTCCATATTTCCATTTTTCATCTCTTGTTTCCTTTTTTCTTTTTTTAATTTATTTATTGTTGTCGTTGAATTTCCCTTTTTTTCCCTCTTGTTCGGATAAAAAGGAAACTTTGCACGTGGTTTCTCAATAATGAAGAATTATTGAAAAGCCCAAATTAATCTGCTTGGTTCAGTTTGTTTAGAGATTGGTTTTGACTTTTGATGTATGGTTTAATCTCTCCATCCGGTTTACGTAGTGACTCTGACCCGGTTTAGGTGTATTTGGTTTTCAGTCTTCTAACCTGTTCCGTTCATGAATCATGACTCTGAAAGAGCTATAAATGAAGCAGAAGCAAATCATATAAACTCAAGACTGATCTTCAAATCGAAGCAAAGAACGAAAGACTATAAGAGCTGAGACATTGACTAAATATAGATTAGGACGGAACTTGTCTACGTTGACTCTTGCAACATCTCATCATTCTTTGAAGAAAAGAAAAAAACAACCCAAAAACCAAAGGTAAAAAAAAAAAACAGACTAAAGCCAAATATAGAGGTAACAATAAAAAGTCTAAGTTCAAATTTAGCCAACACAAATATAAGAAAATGTCTCTCAACCATTAATCTTGAGCTCCTCTTAAGGTCAGTATATATACCCAACCAGATCTTCTTATTGCAAAACTCAGGCTTGAGCTTTTACTATAGAAAAATAAGGGTAATAAACAAAAAACACCCAAAGATGGGTCTCAAGGTCTCCTCATCTCTCCTCTGTCTCACCATCTTACTCGCTGTTTCCTCCATTGTATCAGCCGTTAACATAACCCGAGCGCTCGAGAAATACCCTGAATTCAGCACCATGACCGAGCTTTTCGCCAAGACTGAGCTCTTGCCAATTATCAACAAACGTCAGACCATCACCGTGCTTGCTCTTAGCAACGATGCTATCGGTTCCATCTCTGGTAGACCCGAGGAAGAGCTCAAGAACATTCTTATGAACCATGTGGTTCTTGACTACTACGATGGGCTCAAGCTCAAGGCTCTCAAGGACAAGAGCACATTGCTCACCACCCTTTACCAGTCCACCGGTTTGGGCCAGCAGCAAAACGGTTTCCTCAACTGTTCCAAATCTAACGGAAAAATTTACTTCGGGTCTGGAGTGAAAGGTGCTCCTCAATCCGCCGAGTACATCACAACCGTGTTCCGTAACCCATACAATCTCTCTGTAGTCCAGATCAGCATGCCCATTGTGGCTCCTGGACTTGGGTCTCCAGTTAAGGTTCCCCCACCACCACCCATGACCTCACCACCAGCTCCATCTCCCAAGAAGGGTGCAGCCACTCCAGCTCCTGGACCAGCTGAGGAAGAGGATTACGCAGACGCTCCTCCTGGTGCAGCTCCGGAAACCGCACCTGCATCAGCACCATCAGAAAGTGATTCTCCTGCTCCAGCTCCAGACAAGTCTGGTAAGAAGAAGATGGCAGCAGCTGATGAGGCTGAACCACCTTCTTCTGCTTCTAAGGCCGGTTTGAGCTTTGGTGTTGTCCTCATTATTGGGTTTGTGGCTAGCTTTGCTGGGTTCTAAGATGGTTTAAGACACAGCGAGTTGAGGACAGTAAACTGAAAATGAAACTCAACCATAGAGAGAGGCATGGTAATATAAAGTGGATCAAAAACACTTGTAACAATTTCTACTCACATTATTGTACCTCAATCATTTAACATTAGGGAATGAAAGTGTGATGTTGTCCTGTGAAATTTGTATTACCAAATTGTAACTATATATTTTATCCTCATTCATCCAATCCGTAAACGCCACAGACAATCCAACAATAAGTGCAACGAATTGCTTCAAACTAGCATTAAGGAGATGACTAAATCCCAAACTACATGGCTCATTTCTAATCAAGCAAATGTATCAGAAAGTTTTAACATAAAAGAAACTGCACAAAGCCGATCAAACACGGCAAAATGACGAAACACAGTGCTTAAAGGTTTTTCACCAAAACATCAAAAGGTAAGCCTAAAATATCCTGCAGTTGCTCTAGATAGTCAGATACTGAAGCCTAATTGCCGAGGGGAGAGGAAGAAACAAAAGATCGGCATTGGTAGAACCTGTTTGCAATCTGTCATTTAATCTTCTCTACGATGTCCGTAGTGACCTTTTTCATATCAAGCTCCTTCATCGGTGTAAATGGGCGCTTCATATCCTACACAAGAAAGTCACATCATTTTCGTATTGTATACCCAATCATCACTAACAAACTGATCTGCTAGTTATTCTTATTACAAACTACTTAGCAATTAACTTGATTCAGCTAACAAGTAAACAACCAAAAGCCATTTTACAATGCTCACAAAACCTTATTCGTGAACAGTTGATTCAGTAAAAAGAGCATCAATTCAGTAGGTGCATAAGGATCTCAAATTGGGTTTCATTTTCCAAAGCATATCATCAAAGAAACTGTGTTATGAGAATTACTACGGAAAACTCATTCAAATGGAACAAAACCAATCACAGAAGTTCGACAAAGTGACATATTATACTGAGCATGAGAATGAAAAACTTACCAAAAGACTGATGAATGTTTCACCACCTTCCTCTCGAATCTCAAAGCAACCACGTCTTGGCTGTGAAAAGCAGATCAAAAAGGAAAGAATTAGCATAAGGGCACATAATATGACAAACAACCTCAAAAACAATCACGAACATCGAACATTTATGACACATCTGCAGTAAAAAGATTAACTACCTTAACAGGATTCACTGTCACTATGATGCCAGGAACAGCAATCTCCAGACCTTCCTTCACCTCTTTAGCTCTCTCCTTGAATGAGTTGCATTGTTTGCTTCAAGAAAACAACAACAAACTTCTCAGCTCCATCCTAATCTATATTTAGTAACAATACAGATTCATTTCTTTCCTATAACATCACAATCAACACTCACTAAAAACCATAAGCAAAGACGATAAACTTAAGCACACAATCAATTCCTCTTTAGAATCATTAAGGCCAATGAAACATTTGTGTATAGAACATCAAAGATTAGCGATAATGTGTGTAGATTCAAGAACGAAACCCTAAAAACAAGAGAAGATAAACCCTAGAACACGAAATTTCTAACACATGGCGGCAAAATCCAAAGATTAGCGTCAATACCGGAGAATCAAAATCCCTAAATACTCGCTACTACATTTTCCCCAATTTTCTCGGGAAACCTAAAATAGAAAGAAAAAAAATGAAGGAGACATTTCGTTTTACCAGTGCTCGATCACAATCTTCTTTTTCTCGGACTCTTCTTCTTCTTCTTCTTCTTCTTCTCCTTCTTCTTCTGCTTCTTCTTCTTCAGCATCATCGTCTTCCTCCTTCTTAACTTCCACAGCTTCCTCATCCTCTTCTTCTTTCTTTATCTTCTTCGTCTCTCCACCTGTATTTTCTTTCGTCTTCCTCTTCTTCTTCTCAAAAGATTCGAGACTCACGTGCTTGGAAGCAGAACCGCTTCGCCGAGTTTCGCTTCGAGTCTTCCGACTCATGCTTCGAGTCATCCTTGAAGACGAAGTAGTCGCTACAGCTTTCCCCTTCCCTTCTCCGTCAGCTTTAATCTTCGGCGGCGCCATTGTATGGACAAAGAAAGAGAAAGAGGAAAGCTCCGTCGTCAAATGGCTACTGAGCTCTCTCTCTCTCTGTAGATGATAATTCACTTTTTTCAACCGCTCGTTTTTTTTAACCAAGTTAAAACTAGAAAGGACTTAAGTTACTTTAGAAGGACACGTCACAGAGAATTTGAATGGACGGTCAGGATTAATTGGGAATAATAAAGGTGTGTGACAGTACTACTGTGGTGGTTTTGGATAAAATATCACTCTTACACATCGTGGCGTTTCGCTTCTAAAGACTAGTATGACAACAAAGGACAACACGCTGTTTCTGTGAATCTTTGGGAAAAAACGATTTTAGAAGTTGCACGCCGTGTCGTCTACCCATCCTCGCCGGTTTTGTGCTCGCCGGGATATTATCATGCTTTCTGATAAAGATTTTATTTGTCGTCTATCAGAAAGCTTAATAATCTTCTAACTTGTCTTATGGAGAGTTCTTATACGTAATTTAATTAGCTTAATTTAGAACATGCTTATTAAATAAAGCTCAATTAATTATTATCCAGTTGGGCACATGTTTTTAAGATTAAGAAACATATAACAAAAGAAGATGTACATTAATCAAAATAATATAAGGTTCTAAAAATACCTCAAACAAGCCAAAACTACTTGGAACGTGGGAGAATTGAGAGAGTAAAAAAAAGAAAAAAAATAGATTACATAGAAAACAAATTTTAGCTAAGAATCTGGAATCTTGTCATTAATTAACGCCAAAGTCGATACTAAGTCCAACCAAGGGACGTGTTCATCTCGAAAGATTGTTTCTTGCAAATATGTGCAAAGAATTATTAAATTAGAAATCAAAATCAAAGATTATTATTGATAAGCGTACGGTAAAAATACCAGAATTATATTTGAAGTGTGCTACAAGTAGCATACCAAGCATGAATTTCGCATCAATCAACTCATTTTTTCCATGAATGTGTTCACTTTCTCCATTAGTTAAATATGTATATCAACTTGTAACTTACGATTTTTTTTTTTTAAGTTCTCTCGTCAAATTTATCACTGTATTTTTCCTCGAATTTAGTAGTATTTATTAAACTGCCAAACAAAATTAAATTCGTGATCTCTTATATCGACATGCATTTGGAATATCCATGAATACATTTTAAACATGTGATAGTATTCGGTTTTCAAATATACGATTTTCATTTTACCCATGAGAGACCATCTCTCCATTTGTTTTTCTACTAATGGTTGAATTTTTTTTTCATTAATAGAGTCTCTAACCGATGAAGATGCTCTTAAAATTTGGATTAATCTGACTGAGATATATGATATCAATTTAAGATGGTATGAATGAACGTTAAATTTCATGGATTTTAAACTTAAAATTAATTGATAATAAGTAGAATTTTATTGGTCCATTTTAAACTGAATCTTATTATAGAATTGACAATAAACAATATTTGGGTCATCCTATCTGGATCAACAGAGTTTTAGGGACTATAGAAAGTATTTTTGTTTTGCTAATCTTCGACACAAGAAAATCAATTTTTAGACATTTTTTTCTTGTGTTGATTTTGTTTTTCTTGTTTTGATTCCATTCGTTAGAAACTCTTATAGAAGTATAGCCGAATCATATAGTTGGCTCTAGTTTAATTGACTAATTGGAAAGAAAAAATGATTTAGTGAAATCTCTTTGAAGCACTACGAATGTCAAAACTAGTACCACTACCAGTGTGAAGAATAAAATGCACGTAGTGGTTATTAAGCGCTTCCTTCTGATCCTAGAAAACAGATGCAAAAAAAACCTGCTACTAAACCGAGTTGGGCCAAAAATATGAGAAATATGTTTAATTATAGTTTGCACTTTTAACGAAGAACTTTCGCAATTAGCTCTACTTTCTTTCTTTTTGAAAACCATAAGGATTGTTTGCAGCCATGAGTCCCCATATGACATAAGCGTTATTGAATGGGCCATTCTATCAAATCTTTCAGAAGGAGCCCAATCTCGTATTTGATTGTTGGCGTGGTGATAGACTTCGCTTCTATGATTGCCTCCCCAGCCATTGCAAACACTGAACGAGAACAGTAAAAGGCGCACAAACTATGTCATTATGTAGGATACAATTCACCAAACTAGGATAAACTAAGCTGTCCGGTGAAGTCTTGTTAAATTTTATAGTTTTTAACTGCAAATTTATTGATAATAAGTGGATTGATCTATGGTAATTATACATTACTTTTATTTTCGAACTTTATGTGTGGGATCATAACACTGCCTTAGTTTGGACTGACGTTTCTCGTTGACGTTCTATTATTTTGAGGTTAAGTTGAGGTTAAGTTGAGGTAGTGAACATCAATAATAGAAGGCGCATACCTTATCCCTTTGTAGCTCACTTTCTTTCTAGTAGCAATTTTCTCCTCTCAGATATATTAATCTTAAATTTTTTGCAAATTTTATAACGGATCCTACTATAATTCAAAACTATAGTCAAAAGAATCATAGTGCAAAAAATAAAACCGATTATCATTAAAGATTGTTTTAAATAAAACGAGATCTTCAAAATTTAAAATAATTTGAGTGTCTCTCGCCAATATATTTCTATTAACATGCGAATAGAAATACAGTTTATATTTGAGGTTCTGATCGATTTTGAAAGACTAGTCAATGGCAATCGAATCCAATGGTAAGACTAGTCATGAGTCATGCGAATATACTTAAGATTGTTTTATAACCGACATTTTATACAGTTTTTTCTGCAATAAAAATGATTGCCTAATAATGCACGCAAAAAGATGATATGATGAGGTAAATGTGTCGTGATTTCTTGTACGAGTGAGTATATCCTAACATTTGAAAATGTTGAACTGTAAACAGATTATAACAATCTTTTACATATTTTGTTAAATAAAAAATTCGTTATACGTAATGATGATAGCTTTTTAGGAAACATTTGGGGGAAAATGTACAAAGAACGGTAGGTTCTAATGATCGAGACACTCGTAGTTGATTAAAGACGCATTTCGTTTTCTTACATGAAGTGTGTGATAAGTTAAACATATTATTTTTTTCTGGAAGACTACGAATATGTATGATGAGGGCAAATACAATAAAATATCTTCTGAAAGTATAATTGTCATGGTTAATTTCAAACCTTTTGCATGTTTTATCTGATAAAAATATAAAAATATAATTGATCAGTTCAATGCAAATTTGAGAACTTAGTTTAAATTCAATAGTATTTTCTTCATAAAATCTAATAATTTTATAGTTAAAAGTGAAAGTTGCGATCGCTACTGAGCCAAATGCTTTTATTTTATTAATATTAGATTGGTGCATAAGCATATTGTTCAATTATTTTCTGTCAGAGGTTCCTTGTATACTCAAGTGTAGTTCTCAGGTTCGATCGTCTTAGCACTTTTTAATTATGTGGCTTTGTTGTTGGTACGTTGTGGAGGATACATGTGTTTCTTTGTGAGATGCAGAGCGAATCAACGCATCATCTTTACATCAAATATCCTTTTAGTTATAATATTTGGAGATGGTGTCTAGGGAAACTACAGTATCCATTCATGGGATTCAACACAGGCCAAAGTTCAAGAATACTCTCCAGTTGTGGTTCTATCAAAAATATTATTTTCTTAGTTTTATTCTTTTTTCTTTTTTGAATACCATGTACAATTATATTCAAAAAAACATTTATACAATACTGTTTTTAAAGTTTTTTTTTAGCAAAAGAGAAAGAAACTCTAAAATTGAAATAGTAAAAGTTTCAAAAACTAGAAAATGCAAATAGGACAAAACTAATAGTTGGAAAAAAAATACACCCACTTAATTTTATTCTCTCACTTGACGACGTAGTCCAAATCTCCAAGATCATTGTTCAAATGAATCTAAAACCTTCCAAGTTATGGTGTTGTTTTGTTTCAAGTTAATCCTACATATAGTCAGTCCAACCGAAATTTCAAAATGAAATGTTAGGCTTCGATTAATTAATTATTACTATATACGCCTTTTTGTCGGGAAAAAATATAATAATCTAGGAAAAATTTCGAAGAAAACCAATAATGTGCTTTAAAATAAAAAGCCCCAATAATGTGTCCGCACTATTTGGACCGTAAGCCTAAAGAATGATTATATATTAAGCTTATGCCAAATTATCTCGAAGTTGGTGCAAGCTTAAAATTAAAATATGTATTGTTAATTTTCATCTTTTTCTTCAACAATTTTTTCCCATCTTTCATTTTAATTAGTTTACCTATATTCTTATCTAAGATGACTCGTGCCACCTTCTGTTGAGACAAGCAAGTGAGAGCCATAACTAGTTGGAGCATCAAGGGTCTCTCGCCAATATTTTCATTGAAACAAATTAAAGAAAGAGACTATAATTATACTACTCCCGATTTGAATATGCCTGATCCTTAAACCTATTTTTTTCTTTGCTTCCTTAAACTTAATTCAAATATGCCTCTTTAAATTTAAATATAAAATACTAGAGGTTTCCAAATCTGAATCCGGATAATTTCATTTAAAAGTCAGAATATTCAGATCCAACCCGAATCTATTATTATATATAACTTATATTAACATATATGTATAGTATTTATATATATTATAAAATAAATATAAGAACTAGTCACAATCAACATATCAACATTAATAAATTCTATTTGAATATTTTATTTTATTTTTAAGCCATATAAGAAATGTATACTAAAATGCTTATAAAAATCAATTTAGAATATTTTATATGACATTTTATTTTAAATTTTATTTTATAACTAATTTTCAATAATTTTAAATTATTAGTTTAATTATGTTAAATTCTTATTTTAATAATTTTAGCTATTTATAGTGAATACTTCTGAATATTCACAAATTCAAATCTAGATAATTGTTTGATAGATCTGAATCTGTATACACTGAAATTCTAAAGTATTAGATCCGTGCTCGTCCCTGCAGTACATATCACTATAAGAATAGATTGAAACGGGCCTGATGGTAGGTGATATAGAGTATGTTCGTCTGACGGCTGCGGTTGCGGTTGCGGCTTGTGACGTGTGGTCAAACGCTGCAGTTCTTGTGCGTTTAACATCCGCGCGTATGGTCGCAGCTGCGGTCGCAGCGTTTGACCACAGGAGGTTGCGGCTACCAAACAAACATCGTTTGTCCGCATACCTCAGCTCCAGAAAGCTGAAACTGCCAAACGAACAAGCCAATAGTATCAGATTCATGAATCTTAATACTAGTATTCGGTCTGCATTGCATCTATATGACACCGGTGAATTTTTTTTCATGACACCGGTAATATAATATACTAATATAGTTTTTTTCAACCAATAAAAAAATTGGCTTTTAGATCCGCGCCACTAACCCAACTTTGAGTGAGGGATAACCACAACTGAATTGATGGAACTGGAAAATAAACTATGATATCATTTGAAGGATCCAACATTTTGGCTATCAATTTTGTGAGCCCTAGCTCTGTCCAATAACCTAAACAATATTAAATAATGGGAATTCTTCCGTAATCGCGTTAAGATGAGCATTTAAACTCGGATGCTTTTTTCTTCTTCCAATCTCCTAAGCAACCAAACATTGGACAGCAACCGTACTTAACTATATTTTGTGGCAGTGAATGTTTTTTTCTTTTTCTTTGCATACTAAGATATATATATATATATACATCTATTTTCAGATTTTGGTATGCCGTATTTGTTCATAAATCATATTAACTTCCTATATCATTACTATTTTATCGGATGTTTACTTAATTATTTACATGCACGTACAATATGTATTATATACATATATATATGGGGGATATATACACGTATATACTCATATATGTATAAGGTAAGATGAATTAATATGGTCATAAAAGTAAAGCTATAATGGAATTTTTCACTTTCTCTTGGATATTGGTTGGAAATGATTTCATATCAGCAGTCCAAGAAATTTTCAAAAACGGAAAAATGATCAAACAAGTTAATGTTACGGCTATCTCTCTTATATTTAAGACTTCTCTGGCTGAAAGACTTGTTGAATTCATACCTATATCATGTTGCAACACGGTTTATAAGGTAATATCTCAAATCTTGGCTAAGAGGTTAAAGTTATTCATAGCTGATGTGGCTCAAAATAACCAAGTATAATTCATTCATGGGAGATTATTATGTGAGAATGTCCTATTAGCTTATGAGTTGGTGGTTGACTTTAATAAGGAAGGTGAAACTAGCAGAGGATGTATCCAAATTGATTTGGCTAAGGCTTATGATAATTTGAGTTGGAGATTTCTTCTAAACATTCTCCGGGCACTAGAGCTTTCTGATAGGTTTATTCGGTGGATTAAGGAATGTTTCTCTATTGTCTGATACTCTATTGCTCTTATCGGTGAGTTGGATGAATTTTTTTCCTGCAAAGAAAGGCTTGAGGCAAAGAGATCCGATCTCTTCTTTGTTATTTGCTATGCGATGGGTATCCTTGCAAAACAAATGGATAAAGCTGCAAGGTCAAATATGTTTGCGCCTCACCCCTTATGCAGTGACCCGTTGATAACACACTTGAACTTTGCCGATGATCTCCAAATTTTCTTTGATGGAACTCACGAGTTTTTGGAGTTTATTATGTAGTTGTTGGATCAGTTTTATGTTGCATATGGTCTGAAACTCAATCCCAAAAAGAGCAGTCTTTTCTTGGATGGAAAAAATCATCAATTAACTCAGTCTTTAGCTCAAAGGTTTGGCTTGTCTCATGGATCACTCCCAGTTCGTTATTTGGGACTCCCTCTCATGCATCACAAGTTTCATCCCCAAGACTACCAAATTCTTGTGGATAAAGTACTCAAAAGAATCTCAGCTTGGACCATGCGGCATTTATCATTTGCAGGGAGGTTATAATTGCCGGTCTGTAATTTTTAGCCTCATTAATTTCTGGAATTCTGTGTTTCCATTACCTAAGAGCTGCTTGGCTAAAGTGGAAAGAATATGCAATTCATTCTTATGGAATGGAGCGATGAATTCTACCCATGGTGCTAAGATAGCTTGGGATTCGGTCTGCGCACCAAAGGAAGCAAGAGGGCTAGGATTTAGGAGGCTGGTCCATTAGAACAAAGTTTTCGGATTAAAGCTTATTTGGCTCCTATTCACAAAAGAGGGTTTTTATGGGTATTTTGGGTCCATAAAAAGCTTTTCAGAAATAGAGTTTTTTGGTATTCCGAGTTATCAAATACATGCAGTTGGATTTGGAAAAGACTATTGAACCTTAGGACTTTTGCAAAGCCTTATCTATTTGCATAAATTGGAACATGTCTGAATACTTATTTTTGAAATGATGATTGTATCTCTCTTGGACCTTTGATTGACGTGATAGGTTCGAATGGATCAAGGATTTTTGGTATTCATCGGTCGGCTATAGTGGCTCATGTTGGCTCGCAAGGAGCTTGTTCTCTTCGACATGGAAGACACCCTATAACTGTTTTGTTGCGGGAGTTAGTAACACATCAGACATTGCCAAACATTGGAGTTCTGGCGGATATGTTTCTTTGGAGACACTTTAAATGGCACTCCAAGAGAATTTTCCTCCTCACTTACCTGGATTTTGTTGCAGCCTACTTTCCCTTCGGTTTTCTGGCACCAAACTGCTTGGTTCACCCAGAATATTTCTAAGCATGCATTCTTGTTTTGGATTGTTGTAAGATATCAGTTACCCCTTAGAGACCGATTAAGAAGATGGGACTTCAAGTCCATTCATGTTGTTTTCTTTGTGACTCACAAACAGAAACAAAGTTGCATATGTTCTTTGAATGTGATTATTCTTTGGAAATTTAGAGCAGCTTAGTTGCTAATCTACCCAGTCAACCACCAACAGCTTTCTCCAAGATTGTTTCATCGGGTAGGTCTCCTGCAAGTAGTGTTAGGAAAGTGGACAAATACCTGCATGTTTGCGGGTTTTTACCCGGCGCAGGGTGGGTTTGAATAGGAGAAATAAAGATTATTTTTTTGTGGGTCTAGTGGACCGGGTCTCATATTTTTGCGGGTTAACAGATTTAGGACTCGAGTTTTGTGGATTTCGCGAGTCTCATATTTGAAACTTTTGGGCCAAATTTTACTTCGACCCAGTGAAAGTTTGCGAGTGTCCTAGTCTAAAGTGGTCGGCATTAACCCTAACTCTTAATGTCGGCCCTAAAGATGTGTATGCGGGTTTAAGAGTACTCATTTTTGGTTTGCGGGTTATCTGCGGGTTCCGTGGAGATTGGCGGGGCGGTCGCGGATGATGGTTTTTACCCGCTAGTTTCCGGGACGGGTTTAAACACTCACATATTCCATCAAAATCTGCGGGTTGCGGATCACGGACATACCCGCTTTCCAACAATACCTACAAGGGTTAGGAATCTGGAGATCATGTGCAACCTTCTTCTTCAGACTTCAATTTATGAAATCTGAAAAGAGCAAAATTCTACGTTTCACAATCATACATCAATCCCGGTTGAAATTGTATCACGCCATATCAAAAAAATGTTGAGAAGCAAGCTAGCCTTCATTGATTTTAAGACCATAAGACCGCTAGTACTTCGAGTTGGATAAAAAAATTCATACCTCTCTGATCAGTTTCGGTTTATTCAATTGTAATGCTCTCCATTCCACCTGTTTATTATATTTGCTTTATTTGTATCTTTCTCCCTTCTATGATAGTCATCTTATGAATGAAAAATATATATAAAAGGGTAATTATTAAATATATATATATATATGCATGTATATATATATATATATGGTCCTAAAAGGAGAATTTCTTGACCAACTACACAAAATAAACAAAGGATAAAGTTTGGACGTGGAAGGTTTAACCGCATGTACCTTGTACTTGAAGACCCTTATTAGGTGAGAGCTTCATGCACACTCTCGCTTCCACATTTTTGTCTCTTTTCTACATTATAATTTAAATTTGATATTTTTGTTATTTAATTATTTATTTATGAATAATCACATAAACAATAATCTCTTAAAATTTAGAATTCTTACAAAACAGTCCTAATTTGACTAATATCTATTGATTTCAAACCTTGATAGTAATTGGGTTTCCTAAATACAAACGCAATGTAGACTAGATAAATATGTGCATCTATTAGAAATTGATCTTCAATATAAGGCAAAACCGTGTTAGAACAATTATTTTAATTTGCATGCATGACAGAAGTAAGAAGAAAATAAAAAAACCTACTCTTTGACTTCTTCCTTCATCTTCTCCTCCTTAGAATAGTCACAAGTCATCTCTGTCTCATGTTATATAAATACCACCAAAACCCTAATCTCATAAAAGTTTTGATTGTCTGGTTTTTCTTCTTCCATGCAGGTAGGCCCAATATCTCACTCTATACATATATGCCATATGTATCATGTTATTTTCTTCTTTCGAATTCCTGCTTTAATTAGTTCCTTGATCTTTCTTTTTTTTTGATAAATGTTCCTTGATCTTAGGGATATATAAAACATTTTTAGAACGTTAGGATCGATTACGTCTCGTAAGTCTTATGGATGTTGAAACTTACTATGTGTTTCAAGCAGATATAATTAAAAAGAGTCTTGGATTTGGAGTATATTAAATATCATATAAAATGGAACAAGGAGATCATCAACAGCAGAAGAAAGAAGAAGAAGTTTTGCCGCCGGGTTTTAGATTCCATCCAACGGATGAGGAGCTAATCTCTTATTACTTGGTTAATAAGATCGCTGATCAAAACTTCACCGGAAAAGCAATCGCCGACGTTGACCTCAACAAGTCCGAGCCGTGGGAGCTTCCTGGTACGTTAATTACTCTAAATCTTTTTTAATTCTTACACAAATACACAAACAAATTACATGTTTTGTATCTATATGATATGTATTCAAATCTTTTTGTCTTATGGATGGATTACATGTATATATTGATATCTGATTTTATCCAAACATGGTAAGACCTAATTTCGTTT
Source organism: Cardamine chenopodiifolia (assembly GCA_963922655.1). Lineage (NCBI taxonomy): Eukaryota > Viridiplantae > Streptophyta > Magnoliopsida > Brassicales > Brassicaceae > Cardamine > Cardamine chenopodiifolia. The sequence continues at coordinate 17,486,979 of OZ000470.1, read as the reverse complement.
GGTTAAAAGATATCCAAAGTAATATATATATATATATATATATATATATATATATATATGTGTGTGTGTGTGCGCGCGCGTTTCTTCTACTTTAAGCTTGTTGTATATTATATATATTCGAGTTACATGACACATATAAATCGTATACTGTTACGAATATGCCATACATATCATATATGTGTACGGCTATGTGTATATGAGATGGGTATATGTAATTAACAAAACAAAATGTGTATATGTATATACTACATGTACCCATATACACATAAATGTGCGTATATATTAGCAGACAACATATTGTTCATATGTTTAATGATCTTTCTATTTTGGGAAGCATCTAAAAGTTCATAACACCCACTAGTATATATATATATATACACGCATATATTGATGAAAGAAAATGCAGTAAAATCATTCGTGTATTTTTGATTTGTAATCGTATAAGTCGGTTAGTACTGTAAAACAATTGTACGCCGGGTTTTAATTCCTTGGATGTTGTATATGTTAAATTAATATCCCCTCCACAATCTATCTTTTTTAGTATTATTACTTATAAACATGTGGTTGGAGTGCACTAGTGGAGGCTAGAAGTATTTACAGAATAGTTTGAGTTTCTGTAAAAAAGCTCGGTTAACAAAAAATAGAAAGCATATCTAAATATGGATATTCACACACAATGAAGTTTTCCTAACAAACATTAATTACATGAACGGAAGTCACGCATTCACTACCGTGCGTACGTTAAATTCTCATCTACTCATTTTGTCTCTAATTTATCCATAATCCAATAAATTAGCATTATCTTTGTTTATTTTCTTGGTTCAATTTGTCAATATCTCGCATATTTTCGTAGAGTTACTCAACTAAATCGTCCCATAAATGATAATATTATCATGCATTTTGGAAATACTTTATAGAAAAAAACAAATTTAGTTAATCTCATTATTTACAAAGTTTCTGTTTGAGTAAATTTTTGATAGGGAAGGCGAAAATGGGAGGAAAAGAATGGTACTTTTTTAGTCTACGGGATCGGAAGTACCCGACGGGAGTGAGGACAAATAGGGCGACAAATACAGGATATTGGAAAACCACAGGCAAAGACAAGGAGATATTCAATAGTAATACCTCGGAGTTGGTCGGAATGAAGAAGACTTTGGTCTTCTACAGAGGAAGAGCTCCTCGTGGTGAGAAGACTAGTTGGGTCATGCATGAATATCGACTTCACTCTAAGTCCTCCTATAGAACCTCCAAGGTAAACTAAACTATTTTCCTTTGTTTTTCTTAACCATATATATAGACTTATATATACCATGGTTATGAATCTAAATGATTCCTACGAAAATTGTTTTTTGTTGACCAGCCACACTAGTAGCTAAGTGTATATCTAGAAAAGATAATCCTGATATTAACTATAAACAAGACGACATATATTACGAAAAGTAACACAAAATTATTATTTTTTTATATTGTGAATATTATTGGCTATACATACTAATACAATAGTAAACATGTTTGACATATACTACTCTTCTCTTTTGTTTTTTTTTTTAATCTTCACCATGCATATATATCATGGATTCATGGTCATGACATCAAATGACTTCGATAATGGAGTGTTTTTTGACTAAAATCTACACTATCTCTTTTTGGAAAATTAAAATCTACGATGTTCCTACCACATTAGTTAATTGTATGTTTAGTGAAGAAGACATAAGCCTGATCTCGACCTTTAACAAAAAATAAATAAAGAAAAAATCATGGTCTTGACAAGCAAGACCCAATTTGGTTGTTATGGTATGAATTTGATTGGCTATATAATTCAGGAATGATGGTTAACTCCGACTTATTAATATATGAGTCTTGAATGTAGTTAAGATTTATAGTGTTTACTAAATCACAAATTGAACCAACTTGTTTCACAAAAAGAATATATATATAATCTCAATTATTCTCATTTGTTTGTTCATGTTGTGTAACATGTACAAAAATGCAGCAAGACGAGTGGGTAGTGTGTAGAGTGTTCAAGAAAACAGAAGCAGCCAAGAAATACATAAGCACTAGTAGCAGCAGCACAACTCATCACCACAACCACACAAAAGCCTCAATACTATCATCAACCAACAACAATAACCCTATTTACTCATCAGACCTACTTCAACTCCCACCACATCTACAACCACACCCGAGCCTCAATATCAACCAATCCCTCATGGCTAATGCCGTTCACCTAGCCGAGCTCTCTAGAGTCTTCCGCGCCTCTACAAGCAGCAACATGGACTCTGCTCAGCAGCTAATGAGCTACAACCACATGCCTGTCTCCGGGCTCAATCTCAATCTTGGTGGTGCATTGGTCCAGCCGCCTCCTGCTGTGTCGCTTGAGGATGTTGTCGCGGTTAGTGCTTCCTTCAATGGCGAAAACGGGTTTGGAAATGTGGAGATGAGCCAGTGCATGGACTTGGATGGATACTGGCCATCTTATTAGTAATTCTCAGTTTAAATTACTGCTTTTATATTGTTTCCTTGATGAAGAAATTAAGTTCCATTTACTTGTTGGTAATACCTTTTTTTGTTTTTATTATTGCATTTGTTTAACTATTCAAGGAATATATTAAGAATCAAAGACTCGTCAAGCCAATTATGGTCATGGCTTTCAAATAAAACAAATGCTGTAACAATTCCCAATTTGATTTCATTCTAATTAGTTACCACAAATTTTGATTTTTTGAGTTTTAGTTTTCAAAAAGATAAGGAAATAAGTGAAAGCTTTTCTTAAACAGTAATGGAGCAAGTGCCAAATCTATCCACATGAATCACAAAATACACAAACCAAGCCCTTACTAGATCTCCTCTAGATGTTTAATCTTCACTGTATAAAAAGATTGAAAATTATATCCAAAAGGCATCTCAAAAACGGAGAAAGAGTGAAGAAACATTTTTGCACAGAGAGCTTCAACGAAAAAAAACCCATGAGATACCTCTAACATAAGCTGTTTCTTTCATAAGTAGCGAAGACAACATATGCCAAGAACGCATCAAAACCCGTAGTTATCTGCAAGAGTATAGAGAAAGATCAAGAAACAGTAGACACAAAGGCTTTATAATCACTCCAAAGTTTTAACCTCAGTCACTAGTCACTAATAGCTTCTACACTATGAGTAAGTGTTGAAAGCGTTTTGGATTTAACGAAAGGAATATGCATATAGGATTGGGAAACCGGACACATTATCCACATATCAACATCAGACGACTCAGTCGATTGGCAACCAAGTTCTGGCTCAGCCTATCGATCTATTCAGCAACCACAGATTCGTTGTCCATGATCCATTCTGAGGCATGTATATAAAATAAAAAAGAGAGACGTACCTATAATATTTTAAGAACAAGGAAGTGACAACAGCACAAATCATGTAACTTCACTTTTCAGAATGACCCTGACCCCTTTTGGCCTTACGACGACCATGGTGATGAGCGTGTCGAGTAGGCTTCTTTGTCTTTGTGCTACAATAAACGATAAAACAAACTACAGATCATTTGGTGGAATCAAGGATTGAGCAATATACTGAAAACTAATATTAACATCTTATAAAAATAATGGATTGGTTTAAAAAAACTTGCCAGAAGAGTGAACAGAGGAATTTATACACTATGAAGATGGGTAACGCCAACAAAGCAGAGGCCTGCAGTGAAAAGTTTTTTAACTTTTAAGTTGAGAGAAGAAACAACAAAGTAAAGCATGATGTGTTAGAGTGCAAGACCAGAAAACATACTGTAAACCAAGTGAACTCTTTTGTGGCAAAAGGGTCCATCAGCTCATGGCTTTTCAATTTACTTTCGACAGTGGCTTGAAGCTTCACATATATACACAGTTCTCAGCTTAGATGACAACATATTCCTCCAGAAATGGCACTATTCATAACTAGAGTGTCTTTTTAAAATACAAAATGCCTCTGATTCTGACCTGATGGTGATACGTTGAGGCAGATTTTAGGAACTCTTTGTAGAAGTGAACAGCCTTCTTTGTGTAAGGCTTCATGGTAGCTCTCACCTTATCAACATGTGGTTTTGTGGCCGTGGCTACTTGATCAACGTACGGCTTGCTAAAAACTTTAGCCTCCTGGAGAGTAAAAACAAAACACGTTAAACAGATATTGTTGTCGTCTATAGAGCTGAAAGACTAGTATCCATGAAAAGTTCTACATAGAAAAAAGTATACTTCACCTGGTAATAGGGATCTACATGTTCTTGAAATTTGACGATATGGGGAGTAACTGCACTCTTGGAAGCATGGTAAGCCTCTTTAGCTTTGGTAGACAGTGTTTGCACGTGTGGCTCAACATGCGTTTTAACAGTCTCTTTCATGGCTGGAATATATTTCTGGAATGCAATTTCAATAAGCATAACCATAAGAGCCTCATATGACTAATAAAACACATTGTTAAAGTAAGCTGCTTACAGTTTTAACATTAGCCAAGTGTGGTTTAGCCCATTTTTCAGCTTGAGTCTTCGCTTGCTTCACCTAATCGATAATGAAACTTCGTTAGACATAAGTTTTCTCAAATTGACATGTGTCGCCACTCAACTGGATAAAACAGTACCTTCTGAGTTACTTTCTCCATAACCGGTTTCCCGTGGGCGTCCCAGTGTGTCCCAACAACAATCTGAGTCCACGTATTACTCATATTAATTGAGAAATTTTATCGTGCTAAAAATTTGTAAAATATATAATCCATTAATCTTACCTGAAAATTACTCCAGTGTACAGCAAACCAAGGGGGAAGCCACGCGCCATGAACCTCCATCAGTTCCTTAGCCTTTGTGGTTGCTTCATGCTTTGTCCGCAACATTTCTTCCTATAATTTTATTTTGATAAAAGTCAAAAGTGATGGCAGAAACCGAAATTCAAGGGGAACTAAATACAATCCAAGAGCATCATCATACCTCAGAAATTTTAAGAGCACGCTCAAGTTTTCGTATTTTGTTCTCCTGCTCTTCATTTGTCTTGTGAAACTGCAGGACTCATTCGTTAAAAATTGCATAAACCAAAGAGCATATAAACGTACACAACTTACATACAATTCCACTTTCTAAATTCAAACCAAACATCGAGTATGAAAAGAAGTTGTCCAACAGGGCCAAGGAAACAAAACAATGACTATAATACAGAACGAGACTCAGGGCAAAGGAACATACTTTCTCCAATTTTGAGTTCAATTCGCTTAGTTTTTTCTCGGCTTCACTACTCCGAGCTTCTGTAGATTGTTTCTCCTTGGTATTTTGCTCCAGCAAGTTCTGAAGTACCTCAACCTGAATGCAGAATTATAATTACAATAAGAACATAAAAAATAGAAATCACTGGCATATATTAGGATCTCAAATAAAGATCTTACCTGCTTCGCTAATTCAGCAGCTCGTGCTTGAGCTTTACTCAAAAGTTCCACGGAATCTGATGAATCTTTTTTCTGGAAACAAGTACACACAAAAAAAAACACAATCTAAGACTCCAAATTGAAAGTAAATATTGATACATAAGCAGCTCAAAGAACATAGTTGAACAAGGAAGCAATTGAATGAGACACTATAAGAAGCATAATACCCTAAGTGATGAAACCTCAGTCTCTAAAGAAGCAACTTTGTCTTGTCTCTCTTGAAGAAGTTTCTCCTTCTCTGCTACTAACTCTTCTCTCCTTTTAAGTTCTCTACTTTTTTCATCAATTTGGGATTCTAAATCATAATCCGATTTTGGATGTTCAATTAGTTTAACATCAAATTGATTCACGTTACAAGTAAAAAAATTGAAGTAACTGTAAGATTCCGAATGTAACCTAGGGAACGAATTTTAGCATTAAGCTGATCCAACTCGATCTCAGAAGAAGAAACTACACCACTGTCGGATCCAAGCTTTGATTCTTCACCGCCGTCGATTCCAGCGTCGGCGAAGACACTAGTGGTGAAATTGAAACCTAAGGCGACTAGTAGTAACAAAGCCACGAGTTTCGCGGCAGCCATGTCAGAATTGATCGCCGGAGATTTGCCAACAGGACGATTTTTTCTCTTTAAATTTATGAGTTTGTTTGATCAAATTGGACACACCGATCGTTTTTTTTTCTGATGATTAGAAAAGACGACAAGGTTTTTGTTTTGGATGAGATGTGGTATTGTGGCTGACACGTGGCATTTTAAAATATATATATTTCTTACTATTTTTGAAGAAAATAAAAGGTTGTTTTATGAACTCAAAATTTCTCTATATGTATAAAAAGACTATTAGTTGATAGTGGTATAGTATTAAAAGAATTAGGATTTAACATTTAAATTATTTTAATTACAATAGATGCTATAAATAGTAAGAATATTTAATGCTACAAAAAATTCAAAATTAGTTTTTATTTTATTTTATAGAGTTTAGTTTATTAGTCGTCGATGTTAGATTTTGTAAGCATTATCCGGATTCATCGAATATCTCGATTCGGATTCGAAAAACAGAAATCATGATTATGGATAATAGATTCGGATAATAAGAAATTTCGAAACAGATATATTTGGATATTAGTATCCGGTCCAAAAAAAAATTTAGATATCCACATTTTTATATCTTATTTTTATTTTATGATATCCAGATTCGGATCCGAATATATGTAGATTCGCCTGAATATAATATTTCAGATATCACAGATATAGATACGGATCCAAATATATTCAAAATTTTAGATATCCGAATCCGTAACAGGACTACCATCTTTTATATTTAGATTAAGAAAAGGAAAGAAAAAGGTCAACGTTTCAGTAATTGGATCACTATTTCAAAAGAAATTGAAATCAAATGTAAAATATATTCTGTAAGTAGGTTGCACATACGCACGTGTAAAAAAGTTCGCAGGGGTAGGTGGTATAGTTTCGTACAACGCCTTAATTGGAGGGAAAAGAAATATAGTTGGGCTGTAAACAGATTATAAATGGGCTTTGTTTATGGTCCATCTCGGGTCTAATCACTTCAATGTGTAACTACTTCCAGCGACGAATCGAAAAACATTTACAGATCAATTAGGCCCAACCGCCAGAAATTTTTGTGGAAGCAATTGAATCAACCACAACTACTAACAGCAGATATGATTTGTGACACAAAGTGGGGTAGGCTGGCATTGGTTGGTTGGTATTCGGATAGTCGGTTTATGTTCAGGTTAGTTTTTTCGGATTTTGGGTTTTCTGAATATAGTGTATAGATATCATTCGAGTAGTTTAGAAATTCAATATGGGTTTGGTTTGGTACCATATCAGTTCATATTGGAGAACTGAAAAAATGTTGGATACGGTTAAGGCTTGGTTACTTTTATCCAAATCTATCCATATTTAAATAACTCAAAAATATCCGAAATAAAATAGTTATCTTTTCACCAAAATGTACCTACATTATCCAAAAATATTTCAGTTAAATTGATTAAAATGAAGTAGATATCTCTTGACCCGTTCAAGTAACTGAATTTTGGATTTGATATTTGATTCGTTCGAAGCAAGTACTTAATATAGCAGGTAAACCCGCTTTGTTACTTGCCAAATAACTTGACCCGGCTTGTTACTTGTAAGATATTTGCTACATGAACTAAAGTACTTGAATATAAAAATAATCTTATACAATACAAATTACAAAACATTTAAAGTTCCAAACATCCTAAAATCACAAAAACATTCAATGTTCTAAAAGACAATCATTTTTAAAAACAACTTCTTGGTTTTTGTAAGTTATAAACTATAAAGATATAAATACATATACATTATTAAAACTATTTCTATATTAAAACAAGTAACTGGTCAAACAAACTGGGTAATAAATATTTTTTTTAAGACTTGATATTTGACTTGTACTTGCAAGTAATAAATTTTTAGTAATTGTTACTTGTCTTGTCAACGACAAATACTTGTTTTTTTCAATACGGATACGGGACAAGTAATGGCTATTTGTGTCCAGACCTAGTAGGTATAGGTTTAGTTAGAATTCGAGTATATTTATATATTTATTTGGCTCTCTAATATTATTTGATCCAAATCGAGAACCGAAACATATTTGTAAATGATTCATTCGGATATTTTAAGAGATCCAAAACCAACCCGAACTGCCCAATTTGATTCGAATCCGGTTCAGTTCTTTGGTCCACTTTTTTGCCCAGAGCTATAAAGTGTTATGAACGTTTTAGAAACAAAGAGAGACCAATCAACTATACTGAAATAGTTAAAATCAATACTTTGGATTTTGGAAAGAGATACATTCATATAAAGTTCTTTATATTTTTATTTTCTGGTCTAAAGTGATGTACATAAAAAGAAATAACGTTCAAGCTGTTTTTGTTTCGTCTGTCAACAAGTTCAAGGCGGTTTCGATCAATTAAAATAACCCGGAGCATATGACTATCACAATATTTTAACTTTAAAACTACAAGAAAATAGTTAATATATAAATTCTGTAATTATAAAAATCAGAAATTCAGAATAACATGCTCACCACCTCTATATATATCCCCAACTCTCAGAATCGACCACGTCCTCATCACTGCACACATCAAAAGAGAGACAAACACCAAACGGTCATATAGACAAAAAAAACATAATACAAAACCTATTTCTTTCTTTTATCTCCGCCATGGAAGCCAAGAAGTCCAACAAGATCACCGAGATCGTTAAGCTTCAACAGCTCCTCAAGAAATGGCGAAAACAAGCAAATGCATCAAAAGCAGCCAAGAACAACAACACTAGCACTGGTGGAGGAAGTAAGAGCATCAAGTTTCTGAAGAGGACACTTTCATTTACAGATGCAACAGCTGTACCTAAAGGGTATCTAGCTGTCTCCGTCGGGTTAGAGAAGAAGAGATACACAATACCAACACAGTACCTTAGCCACCAAGCTTTCCATGTTCTTCTACGTCAGGCAGAAGAAGAGTTCGGCTTTCAACACGCCGGTGTGTTGAGGATTCCATGTGAAGTTGATGTTTTTGAGAGCATATTGAAGATAATGGAGGAGAAGAACGAAGGGTACCTGGTGATGACATCAACAACAGCTAAGCAAGAGTGTAGGTTTAATGCAGCAGCAGATGATAAGACGAATTACCGACATCCATCAGATTGTCCTCGAACTCCTTCACACCAACCTCACAGCCACAGTCCAATGTGCAGATAATTTTGTTCATTGCTTTGCTTCTGCATCTTAATCCTCCTCTTTTGTTGACTTGAGCCATTCTGCTTATTCCCATTTTTTCTCTAGGAATTTGGATTTGTGTGCTTCAAAGTCTCTGAGTAAGAGGAGAGATTTTTCAATAATGGAATGTACAAACGGATCATTGTAACTGTTATGAGGACTTCTGTTCCAGGAGACTCTTTGTTCTTTATTTGCTCTGTTTCGATTTTTGTTGCGGTTACCTCTGACAGATGAAAGCTTAAAAATGACTATCTCAGATTCTCTGGTGGAGTTTCTCACAAGAACCCACCAAAACATTGATATAATCATCTATTCCTGATTAAAAATGCAGTAGCTTTGTGGAACGACAACAGATCAAATGAACCAAGCAAAAACAATATTTGAGCTTATACACAAGAAGGTTTAAATCCTTTGTGATCCAGTCATTTGCATTTGCAACACAAGTTCGTAGAAACATATCATGTGGGCAAGAAAATTCATGACACAACCTCCCCCTTTCACCCTCTTAATAACGATGTAACCGAAAATTTGATTAGTTTGGAATATCATACAAGTTGATCCATAATCTCAGTAGATAGAACTTAATGAAACTAGAGGAGAATGAGTCAAATGTATTAAACAACTGCATTTTTTCTTTTAACTATAATCAGAAATCAAACTCACAAGAATCCAAAAGTGCTATGATGATTAAGAAATAAGAAGAGAGAAGCAAAAAAAAAGGAATGGTTCTTTTTTCTATTTGTGCAGTTAGCGTTCTTTCCGGAACAACCATGTGAATAGAAGTTGCAGTTATGTTAAAGTACTCAGAGATTAAAAAATTCATAGAATCATCAATAATGTAATGATAACAATAATTACGGGATTGTACTTTCTAATCACCAAGTGGAATGTGGTTTTTAAACTATTCAAAGGCAACAAGTACGGTATCCTAAGCTTCTCTTACGGAAACTAAAGCTATTAAGCTATAATACGGATACTTAAGTAATATAATAAGCTAATAGAAGAGTCACAGGAATATTTTTATGTAAACTAAGTAGCTCCATCATTGTGATCACATGCATATACGTTCATCTCGAAAGAGTACGGCTAATCAAAAGGACTAATTTGAAAATCACCTAAACCAATCAAGATTCAATAAAGAAAGAGAAAGATGTAAATGCAATCAAATGTTGGTTCTCTGCCATATGATTAATGATGGTCAAAGTCAAAACATAAACTTCGAGATCCGATTAAACGGAAAACGCCACATGACATCTGTACCTTGAGATTTAATACCTTCTAAAACTAATACATGACATGTGCATCTATCTCCTGAACCAGATATCGAGGATAATGAATAAGAAAACTTAGAGAAAGAGATTTGCAGGTTCTATAAAGACAGCAAGATCCAGCAGCAAGTTAACAAGAATAACCATATGCCTTGGAATCATGAAAACCGTTGGAGCGTACGTTCCCTGACTCATAGTTTTCTGCATTAAAGATGGGTGTTGACTGTTGAGGAGGTCATAAGCTAAACGACAAGGGAATCACATTTTTAAATCAATGAATGCACATAAATATCTACATGAGACACATTGCAGACAAAAATCAACCAGGAAAGGTTCAAAAGTCAGGTTCACACATGAACACAGAGAAGCCAATTCAACCACTAGTATTATAAAGAAACTGTTACAATGTGCTTATACATATGGCTATATTAGATATTCGAGCTTGGCGAGTAAAACAATGGGAAAAAAGAAAGAAACCTGAAACTCAAATGGGTCTCTTGAAGAAGAGTGTTGATGATAGACACAAGGAGCTTTAGAACAAAAGTTCATCGCCGTCTTCTACATTAGGAAATGTGACACATTTGAAGACTTTACATTTTCTACATAACACATATCCAACCTATTAAACATTATACAAGAATTCACAAGATCAGAGAACCATTTCATAACACTGGGGAAAATCACAAACACTTGCTTGCTAATTACTTAAGCCTCAAGTAATTTGTTAACCTAATTTGAATTAGGAATACTTACAGCTTTACAAGTTGGGCAACGTCGATAGATTCTCTTGTTCTCAGATTTCACATTTGTTTTCTGACCTTTACAGAAATCGCAGAGTAACCATCCTTTTCCGTTACAATCTTCGCAAAAAATCGTCGAATCATCGTCTCCCTTCATGAAATTTCTCAATCAATTGTCAAATTCTAGACAATTCGATTTCAGTTTCATCGAACTTTTGGTTTGGTACCTGTGATGACTGTTCGAGCTGGAGTTCTTGTTGCTGAAGTGGAACGCATCGAAAAGGCTTGAAGAGGTAATGGTGACGTCGGCGCGTCGACGGTGATGATGATGGCATGAGCCGTAAATAACATGAATTCGGAGGCTGTAACGTTATCCATGGTGCCATTTTGATTTCTGCCACAATCCAACTTCAGTGGCGGTTGATTTCTCACAAATTGTCAAATTCCGCTGTTACAGTAATTAGTGGGCTGATAATGGACCAAGTTAAGGCCCATTAACTTGGATCAAACATAAACCCAATGTCCAGTGCTCTTTAACATGATTCACTGTGTACAGTGATGGTCTTGTTTCTAGAATCTCATGTTTCCATTTTCATGGTTCTAAGTGAGGATTAACAAATATGTGAACCGGTAACGTTTGGTGCAATCTAGGTAAACAGAAGGAGGCTTAATTGAGACTGGTTTGATCTCTGGTTTCGGTACAGTTTATTAATTGGTTCAGATCAAAAGGATAGAGTGATTTTGAGGTTGTTAGACATTGTAAACAAGTAACAGTGTTAGTTAATGCTTTAGCTCGAGCTCATTCATTTGTAAAGGGTCAAAGCTATTGTCTCTGTAACTTGAATCTCGTAGATTGCTAGGGAAAGAGCAATAGCTGAGACATAACACCAAGAACCTGAACTCGTATAACTCTCATTTCGTGTGCAAGCTCTGTTTTCTACATTTCTTAAGATCGTGTGAATGTGTGGATTAGAGTGAGATTCTAGTCGAATTCTGCAGCATCAACAGATGCAAGAGGCCACAACACATCTGTTCCTCCATCTCTTTGCTTTTTAATTTCCATAACATCTTGATTTTCTTCTTCCCAAGTCCATAACTAGTAATGCAAATAAACTCTGCAGCTGTTTTCTTATTTCTTGTTTAAGTTGAAGAAACACCACAAAACACAAAGTGATAAATGTTTATGTATTGATGACGAAGAACCTAAACCCTTTCTAGAGAATACCAACAATGTATTCACCCAATCAAGTGTTCTTCCAATTAGTAAACTATACCTGACTTGAATGTGAGACGCAGCCAGTTATGCCTCAGATTCCGGTAAATTCATCAGTTGTGCAAATTCTTTAGTCATCTTCAAGAAACCTTCCATGTGAAGTTGCTTCCATTCCTTAGGAAAATGCAAAGCACAATAAGCCATAATCGAAAGAGAACACACATAAAAGACCTAATCTACGAACAAATCAAGATACTTCACCTCAAATTCCCATGTACCGTACAGATCAGGATCATCTTTATTGGCCCATATGTAAGTTTTTGTTTGCAGTTTCTCTGAAGTATCCTATGGATTGAAGGAAAAAACCATAAATTTCAACATCTAAATCTGAAGAAATGGATGAAGAATGATCTGAAATGACTCACAGTTAGCAAAACTTGAACGTTCTGTCTTCTATACTCAACATCTTCAAACTCATCTAAAATTTGAAGTTCGTGATCTGTGATTCCAAATAATACCTACACACAAATATCAAAAGTTCCCAATCTCTAAGATTTGAAATCCCTAAGGCATTAAAAACTCCATCTGACAAATCTGATTACACACCTTGCCAGAGACTTTCTTGGACTCTGCTGGTAAAATCGCCGGATAAACACGTCCTTTGATGCTGAACCTATGACTGCGAAATCCAAAAATCCACAATCAATTTTTCATAAAATTCAATTTCAAATATTCAAATCGATCACAGAGAGAGCAAATCGTACAAATCAGGGAGGATTGCGGAGGCGTTTTGAGGTGCACGGTTGAGGAGGAGGCGAATCACGTCGTCCGCCATGAGACTGCCGTAAACGAATACACTGTGCATAGCCATTGTGCCACTCATCTTCTTCCGCTGACTTGTGCGAGCCGTCGATATGCTTAAAAGTGAGGCCAAAAACAAAATCTGATTTAAATACTTTGGAAAGCTGTTTCGTCAAAACGCGCATAAAAAACTGTTAGCAAAAGGAATACGACTCTGCTGGGGATCGAACCCAGAATCTCTGGTTTCGTAGACCAGCGCCTTATCCATTGGGCCACAGAGTCATTTATGATAACAATGGGTCAACAATATTTATAAAGGGTCAGGAGGTTTTTAGACTCTCACTCCTACCGGAAGGTTTTTAAAATTAATAAAATATAAATTACGATAAATGTATTTTAAAAAACTGATTCTTAACTTGATATAGTTTATAATAAAAAATATTGGAAATGGTCTAAGATTATTTATGAAGTTGGAGAATCTCTAAAACTTCCATGAATGGTTTCTCAATTAAGAACACTTTGAACTCGTAGAATTCATAAGAACGTTTCTTGCTGTCTTTGTCGAACGAATTTGGATGAAGCTTGCGCAAAGGACTAATGATAATGCTTTGTCCAGAGTTTTGAAATGAGAGTATAAACAACTTCTAAGAGATTCTCAAGGTCGTTTCGTGTTTCCTATTTTAAACATGATTAAACAAATAATGCATTTACTCTCCGGTTAATCATGATGTCTCTTCTTATGAAGATCTTTGCTTTGGGTTCATCAACCTTTTCGTAAAACGATGTCAATAAACTCGTAGCTACACAATCTCACAATATATATAAGATAGTTCTTTCTTTTCTTGACATCTCCACTTTGTCTTCGAACTCCCAACGTCTCTCTACAATCTCTAACGTCTTACTTCTTGTATTATTAATAAGGAAATGTATCGATCATAGCTCACAAGAAGAGAACATTACAATACATCCACCATAAAAATATAGACACACAAAAATAAATTTAAAACCTTTCTAATTTTAGTACAGAGACAGTCGAAGTCAATGTCTTATATATTTTTATATCGTCCCAAAACTATGATTTTCTTCATTTACATTTATAGATAAATTATTTTGAACACTTGGATCCATCTTCTAGATTATTTGAGTGGAAATTAATCTATACACAAATTGGTTTTCATAAAATGTCGAAAATTTCAGTTAATAGGAAAGAGAAGTCAAGAGCTCAAAAGGAAGAAGAGGCGGAGAAGAAGGAGAAGCGTTCGTAGAAAGAGAAGAACAAGAAACAATGTATTTTTATAGAAACTCTTGTTTCTCTTTATCCTCTTATTTCACATTCCTTACAAAAAATGAAAGATAGAGAAACTATCTTTGAACCTCAAAACACGTTTCTCTCTCTTTCGATTTCTTCCTCTCAAGTTTCTTTCTTGTCCTGAATCTTGAATCCTGAAGGAGAGAAAGCGAAAGAGAGACAATGATGTGGTTATCAAAGAACAATAACGTGGTAAACAAGGAAGGAGGGTCGAGCGGAGTTGTAGCTGTTGCAATATTCAAAGATAAAAGCAGCCAACATGCTCTTAAATGGGCCGTTGATCATTTGTTGCAGAGAGGCCAATCTGTAATTCTTGTCCATGTTAAACTTTGACCTTCTCCTTTAACCAATAGCCCTTCTCTTCATGCTTCCTCTGCAAGTAAACAAACCCTATCTTGTCCTTCTTCGTTTTTTTTTATTTTCTTTCGTTTAATCGGTTTCTGATGGTTTGTATTAGAGGCTAAGAAGAGAGTTAATGCAGAAATGAAAGCTCTCAAGGATTCTGAAGAGAAAACTAGAGCCCTTACTGCTTTAGCAAATTCAGATGTTAGGTACATGAAGTACTCCGTTGATGAGATTGAGCATGATACTGAGTTTTTCGCTGAGAAATACAAGATTGGAGAAGGTGGTTATGCACCTATATACAAATGTTATCTTGATCACACACTAGTGGCTGTTAAAGTTCTTTGTCCAGATGCAGCTCAAGGAAGATCTCAGTTTCAATACGAGGTTGAGGTATTGAGCTGTATTAGGCATCCTAACATGGTATTACGACTTGGAGCTTTGCTCGGAATGTAGATGCTTAGTCTACGATCGTCTATTCAGATTAGGAAACAGCCCACCTCTCTCATGGCAAAGATACTGGACTATTGTTCTTGCACCAAGCTAAGCCAGGCCTCTTGTTCATCGTGATCTCAAACGGGGAAATATCTTGTTAGACCGTAACTTTTTCAGCAAGATATCTGATGTTGATTAGTACCTCCATCAGTTGCAGACACAGTGACACAATACCGTATGACATCAACCGATGGCACATTCTGTTACATCGATCCAGAGTATTAACAAACAGGAATGTTAGGTGTAAAATCCGATATTTACTCGCTCGGTATAATGTTTTTGCAGTTGATAACAGCAAAACCACCAATGGGTCTAACTCATTATGTTGAGAGAGCACTTGAGAAAGGAACTAAACTTTTATCTTCAATGCTTTAATTTTAAATTATATGAGCACCAAGTACGTCATCTCGAAAGATTATCAACCCACCAGCCCACCTTCTCGAAAGCTCATCCCCTTGTTAGACCATTAATCACTTTATTTCCATTTCAATTTTCCCTATACACGACTTTGCCGGTTTTGTAACCGGATTCTGACATCCACAATTTATAGTGAATAAAATCTCTAAATTGTTAAACCCAAATTTCACTATGGTTAGAGACAACAGCCGAGTCCAAATTTCACTATAGATATCAAATGTCGTTAACTCCTGGAAAATTACTCTAGATAAAATTTGTAGATCACAAAATCAAATGATATTTGGGACGAAACTAATATTACATAGTGTAGTTTCGAACATGAGAGATTACGAGTTTCTGTCTAGAACTTTCTAGTAATCCAAAAAAAAATTCACTATAGTTGGAGACAAGAATCAGATCATATTCTAGACTTTTCGTTTATAAAAATGTTGAACGATATGGTAACGAAGATAGTAAGGCAAGAATAAAATTAATTTGAAGTCATTTCAAAAAGATTTAATATTTTTATAATTTCTGGAATTTTTCCGAAATTTTTTAACTATAGACATGTAGAAACTTTTGTCCACATCATTTCTATATGATATAGGCTATTATAGTTATACCCAATGATATTTATGTTTTAAACATGTGGAAAGAAAATCAACGCTTAAATTAGAAAGCAAACCACATGACTTATCAAATAGCAAAATACGGGTAAAAATAATAAAATTTATAAATTGAACCGAGAGTCAATTCACAACCTAATTTTCGGGAGGCGAAATAATTTTATTCGACAATGTGCCTATCAAAAATGCGGCTAGCAATAATGGATGTTCTTTTTGTACATTTACATTTGATGCAACACATATAGATAAATATATCGATATTATGTTTGTTCGGTATTTAGGTCATGAATGTTTGTAGATTTAATCGAATAAGATTTTTTAGAAAAAAGAAGAAAAAATTATAAATGGAGAAAAATGTCACATTTCAAAAGTGTGAAACCAAGTAAAATGGTTTTTAAGATTTTCACTGAAAACTGATAAGAATCAACAAAAACTAATTTTTCTATTCTTTTTAGGGAAACCAACATTTAAAAAAAATAAATGAATAAAAAGGTGAGTTTTAAAAAACTTAAATCCAAAAACTAGTTAAAAAAAAACACCAAAGGCTTAATAAATATGCACAGATGCGTGAAACTATTAACATTAGAGCAACTCCATTGAAGTATTTTAAGTGGAGTTCTTAAAATAAAAAAATATAAAATTAAATGGTAACATAAGAAATTTTTTCTTCACATGTTTCATTTTAACTAGTTTATTTTTTTATTAAATTAAAACATTATTTTTTAAAAATTTTAAGAAACTCAATAGAATTTCTCACCGATAAACTGCTCTTAGAGTCTAGCCAGCTTTCAGCCGCATGTTATTTTTTGATTGGTCATTTACTAAATAGGAAATATATAAAAACTAAGATGCTTAATTAAAAAAAATAAAAAACGCGGAACGAAGACTTCTTCTCTATTTATCCGTCTTCTTCCTCCTCCTTGGTCATTGTGGTCAGAGTCTTCTCTCTCGCTTGGAATCAATCAATCGTCTTCTAGATTAGGTAATTAACCATTCCGATGTCATCTCATCTCTCCCTTTTCTGCTTGCCAAATCAGTAAATAAGCTCTTGTTTTCTTCGCGTTATCCGTATTATCTGGTAAACAATTTTGTGGTAAATTTGCAACTCTTATTTTGACCTAATTATCCAGATTTTGGGGAAAATGATCGACGGACCAAAGTTCAACGGGTTCATGGGAGGAAACAATCACAATTTCTATGAACTCCATCAAAAACTTGAAGGTTCTAACATGTCTATTGATAGTTTACAGACAAGTACTGTTGGAGGTTCTGTAGCAACGTCAAGATATAACAGTAGTGTTGGGTCCTGTGATTCCAAAACCCACATTTTAGGTCACCCTGGTCTAGGACCAGTGCGTCAAAATTACACTGGCAATACAGAGAATAGTGTTCATCGTCCAGGAAACCATGAACTTAATGATGATGCTTTAGCACAAGCTTTGATGGATACTAGATATCCAGTTGAAGGATTGGCGGAGTTCGATGAGTGGACTATTGATTTAAGGAAACTTCATATGGGTCTTGCTTTTGCTCAAGGAGCCTTTGGTAAGCTTTATCGAGGAACATACAATGGGGAGGATGTGGCCATTAAGATACTTGAGAGGCCTGAAAATGATCCCGAGAAGGCACAACTGTTGGAACAACAATTTCAACAGGAGGTGATGATGCTTGCAACACTCAAGCATCCCAATATTGTCAGGTTTATTGGAGCCTGCCGTAGATCAATGGTCTGGTGCATTGTTACAGAATATGCCAAGGGAGGGTCATTAAGACAGTTTTTGACAAAGAGACAAAACCGAGCAGTGCCCTTGAAACTGGCAGTTAAGCAGGCGTTGGATGTTGCTACTGGAATGGCATATGTGCATGGACTTGGTTATATTCACAGAGATTTGAAATCTGATAATCTTCTAATTTCCGGGGATAGATCCATCAAAATTGCGGATTTTGGTGTTGCTAGGATCGAGGTCAGAACAGAAGGAATGACTCCAGAGACAGGAACTTACCGTTGGATGGCCCCGTAAGTCTATATATTTCTCTTTGTTCATTCTGCTACCTTAATCTGGTCTCATTAGCCTTAGTTTCCTAGATCTTCTCCTTTGCTTCATTTCTAAAATTCATATTCGAACCAAGTGTGAATAAAAGCTAGTTATTGTGGTTCTCTAGTTGTTAGACATGCATTTTCCTTTTCTGGTTTGTTTGGTTTTGTTTGATAAATAATTGCAATGAATCGGGTATGCTACATTTTTCTATCAGCCAATCAATTCTAGTTGAATATAGTGTCTGCTAATATCTAGTATGAGATATGAAAATACTTCCTTGTTCATAACTAATCTCTAAGTTTTCTTGTTGGCAACCACACGCATTACACTACACATATAAATAGTTTTCGACTTTTGTGACGCATAACGTTTCTTGCATTTTTCTGCTATTCCACGTATCATGCATTATAAGGCAACAGTAACAATGTTCATTCCATAATATTTTGGGTATCTGGTCATTACCTTCAGACTCCTTAAGTTGTCTAATCCACATCCCTGTAGCACAATAATAGCTGGTTGGTTATTTTGTTCCTAGTGAAGTTACCGCTATGTTATTAATGCCGCTAATGAGTTTTGGTCTCTATGACTATTAATCTCATGCAAAGCAATTCATAACTCTAAGTAAAGATTATCATAGGAACATAGGCAGATTCTGCCTATTTTTCAAAGAAGAAAGGCAGATTCTGCCTGTTTTCAAAGAAGAAAGGCAGATTCTACCTTTTTCAAAGAAGAAATGCATTGATTGTGGACAAGACTTTTGTTTCCATATATAGTTTTGTTCCACTTGAGTGGTTTTTTTTGTGTGGTTATATTTTGATTTGTATAATAGTGTAATCCACTAGTTTCCCAGCAATGGTGATGGTCAGCAATGCTATGGTGATTCAGGGATGTGAATCTTATTTGATATCCCCGAGTAGAATCTTGAACCAAGTTGACAGAAGCATAATGAATATGATGTGGCATAAAATTACATCTTCTTTTCTTTTTATTTTACTAAAGGGTCTTTAGCCCCACATTTTTGAGTATTTTACTGGTCCACTCTTCTGGCTTTTTAGTAATACTGAAGACTCTTAACATCAGGTTGCTATTAGAGGCAAAAAGCCACACATGATAAAATATTTTAAGTATGTTTCACTATAAAGTTAAAGTGTTTTCGAATTCTTAATATTACTCAATGCTAGTATTATTTAATTTGGAATTTTTGGTGGCAATTTAGCATACCTTGGCTCATAAATTTTCCACTTATTTCTGCTCACTGTGTCTCTCTTGCTTTGGTTTGCGATCTATGTTTGGTGTTGTTTATGAGTCCTTTGTGGCCTTTATGCTTTATGAAGTTTTTTGCGGGTCATGTAGGTTAGTAGGTACATCAATTTGCATCATTTGACATGTAGGTAAAATGAGATTCTAGATTCTAAGCATATGCTATTACATATTCTTTTGGTTTGTCAAACCCTTATTAGAGTCAACCTCTGAGAATGGAATCCAATTGTGTGCTCAGCTTACCTTGGAATATATATACATAACTGAGAGTGCCTATAACTGTCTACTAGAACCAATTATTTTTGTCATGGCATATGCTGAAGGATATAATATAATTACCATCATCACAGTGAAAGGAGTTCTGACTACAAAAATCTTAAAAGCTCTCTATTGCTAAATATTGATAGTACAAGTGAATCTTGTGATGTAATTTCCATTGCAGAGAGATGATCCAGCACAGGCCTTACACTCAGAAGGTTGATGTGTACAGCTTTGGGATCGTGCTATGGGAGCTATTAACTGGGATGGTTCCATTTCAGAACATGACAGCTGTACAAGCCGCATTTGCAGTTGTGAACAGAGGAGTGAGACCAGCGATCCCAAGCGATTGCCTTCCTGTTCTGAGCAACATTTTGACTCGATGTTGGGACGCAAACCCTGAAGTACGTCCACCATTCACTGAGATTGTGATGATGCTTGAGCGAGCCGAGGCAGAAGTAGTGAACAATATTCGTAAAGCCAGGTTCAGGTGCTGTGTTCAACCCATGACCACTGACTGAGATTGGGACACAAACAGAACATAACATAGAAGGAAAGATAATGTATATGTATGTTTCGTGTATTTATCCTCCTTGTGTAATTCACTTGAGTGTGTAAAGGGAGCCTTGCTTAATAGTAATTGAACTCAATAGTATTATTTTATCCTGTACAACTTGAATACATTAAATTATTTAGTGACGAGAATATATATACTTTATTGTTGTAAAGAATCCTAAACCCTAATCTCTTTAGATACATTTGAAGAAATAACTTATCTAAACATACTTAATTTAAGATTCCAATATAGAGAAATTATAAAGAAGAAAATATTATATATATAATGAAACCCACTATTACATGACCAAAAATGTGAGTGAAATATATAATCCATCTAATTTATTTTTTAGAAGAAAAATACAAAATATTAAATATAACCGCTAGAAAATAAACGATAAAAAGAGAGATAAAAGTTATACTTAATGTAAAGGAAACAGCATGGTAAAGTTTTTCACGTGTTGTATCCTATGACCGCTAATTTTAAAGAACCAAAATTATCTCTGATATGTAGCGATAAAAGATTGAAAATAGCCACTAGAAAATAAACGATCACCATGGAGAAGGCTATCATAGCTATGAACGAACTGCTAATTTTAAAATAACATAATCATTTCTAAAATGTACCGATAAAATTTTGGACATAACCGCTAAAAAATAAACGATGAAAAAAATTTAACATTCTACATATTTAATTTAAGGTTCCAATATAGAAAATGAAAATAGTCTTCTTTACTTTTTATTTTTACTAAATATTCTGATTTTATAGATTACACTTAGCTAGGAACCAAAAACGAATTCAACCATTGGATTTTGCCAGGATACTATAACTCAAAGCTTAAGAAAATCATCTACAACATACCATCTAAAACAAATAGTCTTTTTAATTTAGGTTTTATAATTTGTTTTTAATTTCTTTAATAAATATGAGAATATTTAATAAGAAAAAAAAAGATGTTTTCGAGGAAGAAAAATATCATAAACATGGGAAAAAAGTAGATGTTTAGGCAAATTAATAACTGTGTTAAAGGATGAGAAGCGCGAATAAAAGAAAAAGAGTATTGCTACCGTAACCGTCGCTTAGCTTTATTTATTTTTTGGTTAAGTTAATGGTTGTGAAAACACTAAGATCCATTTGGCATTTGGAATCAAAAACTTTCGTTGTGAAATTAATTAATTATGTGCAGAATATCTAATAGAATAGTTTGATTTGGTTAATTGATGGTTGTGAAAAAATATTACCGGAACAATTTGTTTTCATTGTACGTTGTCTATAACTCACACATGAACCAGTAGATTTAAAACACGAGTTATAAAGATTTGTGGTTACTTAGATATCTTGCTTATCTTGTTATTGCTTTTGTTTCACTTCTTAGTTGTCAAAATGATTTAACTTGGCCGATTTTGGTTGTTCTTACGAAGACTACTGTGATCGAATTTGGATTATCTGAGTTAAAAACATTTTTTTCCTCACTTTCTTAAGAATATATATATATATATATATATATATTGCCCTAGTTACATATAAAGAGCATTTTTTGGTTAGTTTTTTATTTCTATTTTAAAAGATAAATTCATTACTAATTAAGATAGCTTATTAGCAGTTATGCCAGTACATATGGCCGGAACCAGTTTGGTACATGCGATGAAGCTATCGTCATATATCTTTTTATGCTGTTATACTAGGGGTTGTGCCGCGCTACGGGCGCGTTGTCTTATATGTTTTAGTAAACAAATAAGTCATTTGAATTTGATTATATAAAATGTGATTTGATAAATTTAGGTAAGATAAATTTTGAATATTGTAAAATGTCTAGTGTGGTTAAAAGTATATTTTTAGTGTTTTTGACTTGAGAGTTTGTAACCGAAGGCAACCAACAACAAAGAAGACGGTGTAGAATCAGTGATCTGAATTCGAAAATCTGGCCTAAACCCATCAAGAAAGAAGTAAAAGTTAGTGTTTAGAATCCATTGGATTATTACATGAAAATACAAAAAAAATGCATTTAGTATCATCAACATTTAGTATTACATGAAACATATGAGAACACTAAATGATTGATGTGGTAAGAAAATCTGAGATCTATTATTTGAGTTACTAAATGACATTCATCCTATTCGCTTGTTCATCCACTGGAAGGTTTATTGTTGTGATGTTCAGATCATACGTAGAAAAGTTGTAAAGAAAATATTTTGGCCATTTAAATAGACTCTAGTTTTATTTTTATTTGCCACAACGCAAAGAGACACCATCTTTGAGTGTGTAGATGCAATTTGTAAAAGAGCTTACTCGTTAATGTACAATTTACTTTGCCACATTAGCATGGACTATCCCAAATTGGTTTGTAACCATTTGAAGGGCGAAACCAATATGTTCTATAGTTTTATTGAATTAGTTGGAGCATGTGAGAGTAAAGGAAAATATTTCTTACGTTAATACTGCCAACCTCACCAAGTCGACCATAAATTACATAAGAAAACAATGCAATGAATCACTATGTCTTCAAGAAATACCGATCGATAATGGATGCGTAATGACTAAATTGTGAAAAAAAAGAAAAGATATTCACAAATACTTTATGTTACCAATGTGGAGTTGGGGTAGTGGTAACTTCTTGTGGGTCAAAGCCAAAGAGATCACGAATTCGATTTCCGTTGGGAGATGTCTTAATTTAACATTGGTCTGGATCATATCCCAAAAGGATTAGAGACCCACGGACTCTGAACCTCCTAGTTATTAAAAAAAATAAAAAAAATTTATGTTGTCGATGGACATCATGAGTTTTCCAAACCCATATACACATAAAGACTACTCCGACCAAATAACACAATTTAGTCAACCTAAAACGTAACCAGATAGTTCAAAGAATTGTCATGGTCAACCAACTTTACTTTTAGTAATAGGTTCAGTTGGGAAGCTTCTACAGTCCAAGCTTAATGATGCAAAAAAGGATGAAACATCAAATAGTCGACTTATACTTTTTTCTCTATTACAAACATTAGGTTTAAGTTTAATTAAATTACAGACATTTTATATAAACCCAGAAAACATATGAAACACCAACCTAACCCTTTATATCTCAAAATTGAAATTGGTTGTAATCTAATTTGAAAATTTGTATCAAGACGTAGAGGCAATAACAAATAAGTGTGTACAAGTACATTCTCTGAGGGTATTTAAATTCATGAGATAACTTTCTACAAACCTAAAACAGAAAAAGATGTTACCATCATAATATATGGTCCTTGTTAGAAATCATCACTTGTACTGTTTATGGATTGGTGATCAACAACGCCTTGAGATAGTAAGAGCTTTTGTCTTGGATCCTCTTGTCTTGCCGTGAGAGAAAAGTCATTCCTCAGGTAAACAAAACTTCGAGATGTGATCAACTCAATGGTCAACACAGTTCTTCTCCTAGCCAAAGAAATTTTACATATTGATCTACTTTTATTACGCATATACCAAATCCCATTTCAATTTTTGTGAATGACTAAAGAGGAAAATCGTAAAGCAAGTCAGAGATGAAGAAATCCCCAGCGAGGAAAAGAGTGTGAGCTACTCCGCAAGTTTTGAAGCCCTAATCTGCCATAATCTCTTTTCCCTCACATCGCTGCACAACGTTCGACAGCCAACTTTTCCACGAAATACCAATCGGACCCAATTTCAATCCTTGAATCCTCGACCTGGAAATTCTAACTCACCCGGATGTGAGAGAGTGAGACGCGCAATGGAAAGGTAGTGGCAGCTACACTATGTCACCCAAGACCGTCATAGAACAGATTTGTTTCAGGTTTTTCTATTTGGGTGGAGACAGTAGTGGAGAGAAATTGTTAGAATATTTATGGAATAATATTAGTGAGAATAGAAAAAAATAGAAATAATATAGAGAAAATATGGAGAATAGAAAGAATAGATAAGAGAATTTTTTTTTTTATTGATTTGTTTGTATAAATACATTATATATGTAGATATACAATTGAAATATAAGGTGACTTGCACCATTTTTTTGTTATATTAATGGTTGTGGAAACACTAAGATCCATCTGGCATTTGGAATAAAAAAATTTCGTAACCGTCGCTTAACATTTGTTGAAACATAAGATCCATTGGCATTTGGAAGTTGTTACAATTTTCATAAGCATTGGTGGAAAAACAAAAAATTTCGTTGTGAAATTAATTAATTATGTGCAAAATAACTAATAGAGCGGTTTGATTTGGTTAATTGATGGTTGTGGGAAAATATTATCTGAACCATTTTTGAAAAATATAATCTGAACCATTTTATGGAAACGGAATAATCTCCGACGTGTATGTGTGTATGGTAGATTTGAAATAAATCCTAGACTCTAATCTCTTTAGATACATATGCAGAAATAACTCATCTAAACGTATTTAATTTAAGATTCAATATAGAGAAAAAATAAATAGACTTTTTAAGTAAAAATATCTTATAGATAATGAAACTCACTATTGCATGACCAAAAATGCTAGTGAAAGATATCATCCATCTAAAACTTTTTTTTTCTACTGTAAAACCGATAAAAGATTGGACATAGAAGATAAAAAATAATCGATTAAAAAATTAAAAAAATACTTAATCCAAAAAAACAGTATGGTGAAGGTTTTTTTAAGTCTTGTTTCCTATTAACGAACCGTTAGTTTTAAGAAAACAAAATTATATTCAACGTGAATTGACCAAAGATTTGACATAATCGTTAGAAAATAAATGACAGAAAAAGATTAACATGGTAAATTTTTTCACTTGTTGTTTCCTATCAACAAACTGCTAGATTTAAGAAAATAAAATCATTTCCAACGTGTACCGATAAAATATTGGACATAACCATTTGACAATAAACGACAAAAAAATCAATATGATAAACTTTTTTCGTGAACGAATCGCTAATTTTAAGGAAATAAAATCATTTCCAATGTGTATCGATAAAAGATTGGACATAACCGCTAGAAAATAAATGACAAAAAAATTATTATGGCGAAGTTTTCACTTGAACGAATTGCTACCTTTTAAAAAATAAATTCATCTCCAATGTCTTTGTCCGTACACTAAATTGAAAATAAATCTAAACTCTAACTTTTTTAACGCCCGAAAAAATATTTCATCTCTACATATTTAATTTAATTTAAGATTCCAATATAGAGAAAAAAATAGTCTTCTTTACTCTTTTCTTTACCAAACATTCTGATTTTATAGATTATACTTAGGAACCAAGAACAAATTCACACCATAATCGGATACTATAATCGGTATAGCACATAAGAAAACAGTCTACAATATAACATCTTAAACAAATACTCTTTTAATTTAGGTTTTTAGATTCTTTAATAAAAATATGAGTTATAAGAAAAAAACAATATAGGATAATTTCGAGGAAGAAAAAATATCATTTACATGGGAAAAAAGTAGCAAACGGCTTATTCTATTACGGAAAAAAGTAGCTGTGCTAAGCAAATTGTGTAAAGGATGAGAAGCGTGAATAAAAGAAAAAAGATTACTGTGTTACCGTAACGGTAGCTTTAAATCGGCAACGCGCCGCCTCATACGCCGAGCTCATGAGAACGAATAGAGATTGAACACGTGTCTTTATCTAAAGCGCGTGTTCTCTACTTTCCATAACTGAGAGTATACTGAGACGAAGAATTTGCCAATAAATAAACGGAGGATCAAACTTGAATAAACAAAATAAGTAAGAAAAAAAAAACACACCAAAGCTGAGAGAAAGTAATTGGGAAACGAAGACTGAGACTCTTCTTCTTCTTCTTCTTCTTCCTCTTCCTCCTTCACCGTCCTTTTTTTCAGGTTTTCTGATTTCAAACCTTTGAATTCGATTTTGATTCAGAGGTTAAACTTTTGGGTGGTTTTCCGAATTGATAAGCTAGGGTTTGTTTGTTTGTTTATCGCTATCTTCTTCAGTTTCTTCTCTTTGATCCTTTTTACTCATCGGGTCAGAAGAAAATGTCTTTAATGTGTTTCATTCGTGTATTGACTGTTTTATTGAGCTTATAAGCTCTACTTAAACCCTAATTTCTTCTTCCACTGTACTTGATTCATCGGATCTATGTTTTTTTCTTTTGTGTTCGTTCACTTTTGTTTTCTGGGTTTTGGTTCAGAGTCATGATCTGTAGCTTTACTTCTGTTAGGAGTTTAAAGTTTTCAGCTTTGGCTTTTATGTAATGGCTTTGGTTTCTGCTAATTTAGTGAAGAAATCAAATTTTGAATCTTATATGGTAAAGAGTTATTAACTTAGTGTTCGTTTTGACTAGCTCGTCTGTCTCAATTTAGGGCTTGCATGGTGTTGATTATCAAGTCTTTGAAAGCTAAAGCTGTTGTTTTGTTGCTTTCTTGATGATACTAAGAACATTCTACTGATTACTAGTTCTGTGAATGTATAGAGAGATTGTTTACAGTTTTTGAGAAGATAAAAATGTTATTTGTATATTTTTGCTTTAGGTTAGTAAATTGCCTTGTGTTGTTATCTTTAGTTTAACAATTTTATTGTGTGCCATTGCAGTTTCGAAGATGCTCGAGGGATCAAAGTTCAACATGCTTGGTGTTGTGAATCATCACAACAATGATAACAACTACTATGCTTTTACTCAAGAGTTTTATCAGAAACTCAATGAAGGTTCAAACATGTCTATGGACAGTATGCAGACTAGTAACGCTGGAGGATCTGTCTCAATGTCTGTGGATAACAGTAGTGTTGGTTCCAGTGATGCTCTTATTGGCCACCCTGGTTTGAAGCCCTTGCGCCAACAAACCTACTCACTATCGGTTGGCCAAAGCGTATTTCGCCCGGGAAGAGTTACCCATGCATTGAATGATGATGCCTTAGCGCAAGCTCTGTTGGATAGCAGGTATCCAACCGAAGGGCTGGCGAACTATGAAGAGTGGACGATTGATCTGAGGAATCTCTACATGGGTCCTGCCTTTGCTCAAGGTGCTTTTGGGAAGTTATACAAAGGGATTTACATGGGAGAGGATGTAGCTATCAAGATACTTGAGAGGCCAGAGAACAGCCCAGAAAAGGCACAGTTCATGGAACAACAGTTTCAGGCAGAGGTGTCTATGCTTGCAAATCTGAAGCACCCAAACATTGTGAGGTTCATTGGTGCATGTCGCAAGCCAATGGTATGGTGCATAGTGACTGAATATGCTAAGGGAGGTTCTGTGAGGCAGTTTCTGACAAAGAGACAGAACCGAGCCGTGCCTTTGAAGTTGGCTGTTAAGCAGGCTTTGGATGTTGCTAGGGGTATGGCTTATGTCCATGGACGTAACTTCATACACAGAGATCTCAAGTCAGACAATCTTCTCATCTCAGCTGACAAGTCAATCAAGATTGCTGATTTTGGTGTTGCAAGAATCGAAGTTCAAACTGAAGGAATGACACCAGAAACCGGAACTTACAGATGGATGGCTCCGTAAGTTTCTGAACGGATTCTTGATTTGTTTAACCTTTATATATCATTATTTTCTTCAGCATGTTTAATATAAGATGATGTTTATGTTGATGCAGAGAGATGATACAGCATAGAGCCTACAATCAAAAGGTAGATGTGTACAGTTTCGGGATCGTGCTGTGGGAGTTAATCACAGGACAGTTACCGTTCCAGAACATGACAGCTGTGCAGGCAGCGTTTGCGGTTGTAAACAGAGGAGTGCGTCCAACAGTCCCAAGTGATTGTCTCCCGGTGCTGAGTGATATCATGACTCGATGTTGGGATGGTAATCCAGAAGTCCGTCCAAGTTTTGTGGAGGTTGTGATGCTGCTTGAAGCTGCAGAAACAGAGATAATGACAACAGCTAGAAAAGCCCGTTTCAGATGTTGCATTAGCCAGCCGATGACGATCGACTAAGTAAACCTCGGAAGAAAAATAACAAAGAGAAAGAAGCAGATATAAAAGAAAGCCTTGGATATAAGTTGGTGTGTCATTATGTGTGCTTGTGTATCTATTAAAATCCGTATCTACTTTATGTTCTTATGATAAGAGAAGTAACCACCATTTTATTAGAATCACTGATGTTGTAGTTTCTTTTTTTTTATTCGTCTTCTAATTTCGTGTTAATTAAGAAGAAATCGAATGTGGGAACTCTATGTGTCCCTATAAGTGTTTGCTTATTAGCAATTCTTCACTTGTCTTCAGTTTTAGCTCTTCTCTCCGTTTTGTATTTTGACATTTACCAAAATTACTGAGAGAGTATCGGAAATAGGCACTTTTGTCTCATGAAACATAAATGGAAAGGATGAAATGAGCTAAATCGATTGTAACAACACTTTGACTCGTTTCCTTTAGTATGATTCTATTTAAGATGTACAACAACGTCGTTAAGGTGATTGTGTTTAGGTGTATTACGAAACCGTTCCTTTTGGTTTAATTTCCAACAACTCTACTTGTGGTGCTGAGATTACTCCAAAAGCTTCACGTGTCTCCAAACCTGGAACGTTAGAGTTGGAAGATTTCAGTTGGGTCGGAAACAAGTAGTATGGTTCTTGAAGTGGATCTTGATTGGTCTTGAAGAGAAGTAACATTGTGCCGCTCAGAGCTATTGCTTTGTTAATTGACTCCTTTGTAGCAAAAGTCACAAAGCAGCTCTGGAGAAGGGACGATATTTTTATTGCAACAAGGACGAGTTCTTTCTTAAAATGAGTGTAACGTTTTCGACAGCTCCACACTTGCTGAACAACATTGATATAGCCTCAACGTCTTCTATGGGAGCAGTAACTGATATCAACTTTTCCTGCAAAGCCATTCACGTGTGCACCAACGAAATAAATGTTTTAGTCTTACTTTAGTAGCATCGGTAGCTTTGTGACCATAATCATCATGCCTCATGGAGCTTGAACCTTGTTAGATATCATGAGGACCAGAGTCAAGAGCAGTCTTAGGTTCAGAAGCAGAAATTTTCTTGTTTACATTGAGATAAGAAGCTCCCATAAGCTGAAAAAAGAATAACACATATCAAATCCTATGTTAGTCATTAATTGTTTTTTAGTAGGGTTTTAATTTGGTTTAAATATTCGTAATCATATTAAGTTTTAACATTTTAGTAAAGATGTTTGACTAACAAAAATATGTTAATTTTAGTAATCAATTTTTCATTTTGAACCAAAAAAAAACCAATTATCATATTTTGTCAGTTTTTTTTTCATTTTTATCAAACTTGATAAAAGAGCAGAGAAATTTACTGATTTATTTTCTAGACATATATATATATATATATATATGGATTGACTTGGTACATAGCCAATTAAACTTACTCAAAATTGGCAGAAAAGCTAAAGACAAAATTGTAAATAAAGGGTGATTTTTAACGACTAGATAATCATAGTCAACTTTGCCAATTTGACCACTACTATAGTCATCTTATACTCTCTATGGACCAAAATTTTTGATGATAATTTTCCCCCAATTTTACTAATATTAACCAAATTTTAACATTTCCTACTCAGTTGGTCAAAGTTCAAATACATAGCTAAGTTGGCAAAAACTTACGGTGACAAAATCGTAATTAAATTGTGCATTTTTTGCGTGAGATTTAAACAACATCCATGATATTATGTAAAGCAACATTACCAACAAATTATCGTTTAAAATAACATAATATTAAAAAAACATGTGCAAAATCCTTTTTTTATGTGCTTGTAATAGACAACCATAATTAATTTTTTTGTCATAATCATCTATTTTTCTCATTTGATTACATAAATTAGTTATTGGCCTTAAAAAAGGATAATTAATAAGGGAGAAAATCTCAATTTAAAGGGCAACAAAATTCTAAAGAACCCAAAGTAACACATTCATGAACACGGGAAATTCTATAGCTAATCCATATTCTCTATTACAACAAACCTCTCAAATTCTTCTCTTTTCTCAATCTCAAAATTCGTTTCACAGATTCTTCGTCTCGGTGAGTCTTTCTACTCTATTCTCCTTACTCACCGAAGCTAAAATCTAATTTTTGTGCTAAAACAGAAAAGATGGCGCTTACCATGAAACATATGTCGTTGATCGTGTTACAACATGTTAAATATTTTGATGGCTTTCTTGTTACAACATGTTATCAAGTGTTTGTGTGACTTTATTACATTTTCTCTTCTTGGATCTTTTTGTTTGTTAACATAGCCTGCGAATGGAACATTGATAAATGAAAAAGGAGTAATCATTTTCAATTATCCATCCGATCCAAGTGTTGTTTTAGGTTACCTATCAGTCGCATTTCTCTTGTTATGTACAGCAGCAGGATACAACTCATTGTTCTTTTCTTACAAAGGAAGGTCTATTCCCAAATCTGTCTTGTTCAAAACAACAAGCTTCTCTGTTTTCTTCAACATTGCCTTGTACGCACAATGATCTATCTTGTTTTAGCTAAATTATATTAATCAAAATTTCATCTTGAATTGTCTAATAATAAAAAGTCAGGATAACATCTTGACTTGCATTGTCCTTGCTTCTATGGCCAACCATTACTGAGCAAATCCATTTGACCCGGAACATTCATCATAACCTTGACACTGATTGTCCTACGGCTAAGACCGGTTTGCTCGGTGGTGGGGCTTTTTTGTCACTGGACTCGTGCCTTTTCTGGTTGGTTTCTCTCATGCTCGCTGAGGATACGCGTATTTTAATTTTATCAGAAATTTACAGATTTGCAACTTTTGAAAAGTTTACAGAATTAAGTTTTTGGCGGAAATATGATAGGTTGCGTATTTAACACATTTTAGCTTAGGTCTAGTTAGTTTTATATAGTTTTTTCTACATTTTTTGAATATTTTGAGGTCAATATACACTTAGGGGAAACCTATGGCATATGAAGCAAAGTTTGGAGCAAAATAACAAAAACGAGGCATTTGGAGTACCCAAATCGATCGATCCTTATTTGGATCTATAGATCCATCGATTTAAGAAATTTACCGTATATCTCCAGATCGATCGATCTAGACCAGATCGACCTACAAAAAAAATGGAAAATTTATATATTTTTTTTTTGTGATTAGGATTTCGACCTAAACGTATTTAGGAGTATAAATGCTTATTTTAGCCATTGTTTAGTCTACACACTTTTCTATTTTTCAGACTTTTGGTTTTGGAATTTGTAAACTTTTAGAGAGAAGAAATCTCAGACTCTACATTTCTTGAGAAGATTTGTGAACCCTTTTGGAATTCTTATTGATTTGATTATGAGTTTACTTCATCTATTTTCTATTCATCTTTCTCCATGTCTGAGTAATCCATTAGTTAAGGTTTATAGTTTTCAAAAGAATGAAGAATCATTGGATCATACATAAATATGGCTTTATCTAGGTTAATTTATTCGCCAAAAACGTTATTGATTTGATTATGAGTTTACTTCATCTATTTTCTATTCATTTTTCTCCATGTCTGAATAATCTATTAGTTAAGGCTTATGGTTTTCAAAGGAACGAAGAATCATTTAATCAGACATAAATATGACTTTATCTATTGTTATCTTCATCTATAATTGTTCTTATTGTTTAGGCTAATTTGATCATTTAGTCTATGTCAAAGTTAGTTTATTCGCCAAAAACATTATCGGTTATTAGATAAAACGCATGTGAATGTATTGTCTTTAACCAACAAAAGATGATTCTATTACGATACGTGAAACCTATCGAACCCACTTGTTAATGCTTGTCTAGGATTTTAAGTTCAAATGACACTTTAAATACTTAGGTTGTTAGACAAAGTAACAAGCCAGAATCGTTTTGAAGGAGGAGATGTAGTAAGCGTCGGTGATGTCCCGTGGAGTATTGTTCGACGAGGATCGACAATCTCCATAAAGATGAAAGATCAAGCACGAGTGAAGTAAATCGGAGATGGATGAGACAACTAGAAATTAGTGGTGGAAGTGATATCTGAGTACTTATAGATCTGGGTAGAGTCAACGAAGAGAAAAAACGGAAGAGGTGGTTTTTGACGGATCTCTGCACAGTTCTAGACACCACGCCAATGAAGTTCTAAGCACCACAGGGACCGGAAAGGGAAAAGAGGATGATTTGTGGGAAAGAGAAATTCGGACGAAAACGACTGCGGTGGCTGATATCTGCAAAGGAGGCAGTGAATCCGGCCAATATGGTGGATTTAGAGGCTTTGGTGGCTTGAAAGGGTCTGGTGCTTCCAAAGAAAACATCACCCGTAGGTGAGAGAGCCACGAATAGACTTGGCAGTTTCAACAGAAATGATGCTGCATTCACCAAATCAGCCTCAGAAACCATGGAGAATCTGAGGAGGAAAGTGAGTAAAAACTACACAGATCTCGCTAGGGGCGAGAACCAAACCGACATAA
Organism: Cardamine chenopodiifolia; assembly: GCA_963922655.1. Lineage (NCBI taxonomy): Eukaryota > Viridiplantae > Streptophyta > Magnoliopsida > Brassicales > Brassicaceae > Cardamine > Cardamine chenopodiifolia. The sequence continues at coordinate 17,454,167 of OZ000470.1, read as the reverse complement.
AGTGAAAAGGGTTTTTTTGGAAAGCTTTGAGAAACTCTGAGAAGGAGGAGACGAAGCTTAGATTGTTGGACGAGCAGATGATAGAATATACGGATATACTCAAATCCGATATTCTACGCTTTTGGTTTTATGTATTAGAATATTTGGTTTTCTAATCTTATTAGGATAATGACAAGTTTTATGTATAAATACTCTTGATGTTGATGCATCCTTATCCTCTTCCTGATCATAGTCTTCTACTTCCTTATCCTCTTCTTCTTCTCTTTTTCTCTGAGAAATAGGATGGGTTCTTTATTTTTTTCATCAAATAGGATGAGTTCTTTGAGAAAAAGAAATTGGACCTCGATGAATTTTTCTGATGCCCAATAATATAAAAAGAAAACAAAACATAGTTAGGCTTAAGATTTATTTTAAAAAATTTTGTTTTTGTTTTTGGCCAATTTAGTTAATTCAAGCTAATGAACCGAATTACCCGATTTCATTAAATTTACTGACTTGAATCAAATTTTAACAAAACAAAAAACAAAAAAAATTCAGTTAATTTCGGTACATTTTAAAATATCCGAATTATCCTATAACCGAACCGAAATAAACCATAATTTTTTTGATTAATCTTAATAGATTTTTCTAAAACCAAACTAACCGAGAAACCAAATTGGTTCGATTAACCCAAATTCCCAGGCCTAGGTTCTAATAAAAGTTAATGAGGTCGTTTTTTAATTAATAACTAACTAAATTAAATTTAAAGTAAGCATTTGAATTGAATATTAGGGTAATCGGTAGTAACTTATTTTCTCTTCTTTTCTTCTATATTTAAAAACCATGTTACAATCATTTGGTAAATATCCTTTTCACCATAAAGTTTTTTTCATCTAATTTTATGTTTTAGTTTTGTTTTCTCATTTAGATTTTTTTTTAAAAAGATCAAATAATTAGATATTTTATTAATTTTAGGGAAGCAGAATTTAGAATTTTGGTATCTATTTTATAAATTAAACCATGCAAAAACCTTTAAAGGCATTTTTATTTTCAGTATCACACAAGAAAGATGAAGTGACTTATCAAAATAGAACTCGTCAAAGTTATGTTTTATAATTAATATTTTGAGTTATACTTTATTTCTTTACTAATTTGGGATGGTGGTTATAACTTTTTTAATGTGAATTAAGGCATCGTTTAAATGTGAACGGCTCTGCTAGATACTGACTCTAATATGTTTGTTGTAATGGTCGTATCAATTTCTGTTAAGTCGGTTTAATCCGGTTTCACCGGTTCACGGTAGACCAAACGCTAACTATATATAAAAAAAAGAAAATGCATCGATGCTTAACCATAAAACTGCAAAATTAAACCCTCCAAAAACCTTTGAGCTACGTCGTTGATCAACAAAGCTTCATTTTTTCCGATTTGCTCCAGAGAAGAGAAGAGAAAATACCGTTGGGAGAGAAAGAAGGATGGGAAAATAGCCATTCCATGTTCTGTGGCTTGGAAACAGATTTCTCCGACGATGTTCGTTCTCTTCTTTCTTTCAACACTTACAATGGCGGCTTCGACTTTGTTATCGCTCCTTTGGTTTGTATTCTCTTTACTCTTTTCTTCAATCCAGATTCTCATACCCTCTTACGTTAATGGCGTTTCCTTCTTCTTTTAGACGAACCCTTCGTATAGGCCTAGTTTAGTCGAAGGAAGCAGTTCAGAGACTCAGGTTCTTCCACTCGCGGGCTCTGACTTAGCTCTAACACCTTTAGAATGGATATATCGTGTAACTGGTATGAGTATTTTTTTTGCTTTCTTGCGGTGTTCTTTTTGAGAAAGAACAAATTGGGAAACAAATCTGTGGTTATTTTCATTCTTTAGGTAAAATTAGTTCTTGGATTGATTTGGATTCTGAAGATGAGATTGTGCGGGAGGATTCAGAAACTACATTGAAGCAAGAAATAGCCTGGGCTAAGCATCTTTCGATACGGGTGTGTTTCTAAATGATTCTTGATGGATTTTAAAGTGTTAATAGACGGGAAAGATTGAGTCTTGAGTCTTTGTTTATCAAAAAAAAAAAAAAAAGATTGAGTCTTTGTTAATGGGTTTTTGTGGTGTTAATGGATGTTCAGGCATGTCTTCTTCCAACTCCTAAAAGGACTTCATGCGCCAATTATGCTAGATGTGTCAACCAGATCTTACAAGGGTTGACTAAAATGGAGGTACTTTTTCATTCTTTTTGCTGTCTATTCAAGTTTTACAAGAATCTCTTTTATCATTACTGATACTTTGTTCTTACTTCAACCTGATTCTGCAATGAAGTTATGGCTTAGGATTCCGCTAATGGATTCAGAATCAGAAGATCCAGTAAGATTACTTTTTTGTGCCCTTTTAGATTCTTAGAGATTTATGATCATTCTTGGTGCTGCAATTTTTAGCCTTTTATATCTTATCACAAGATATACTCTTCTATTATGCAGAAAGATTTCTGGGAGCTATGGAATTCGTTTCGTCTTCTTTGTGACCTTGACAGTAGACTGTTTGTTGCTCTTGATGTTCAGTGAGTCCAGAGAAAACTCTTGATTAAATGTTTCTTTTCTTTCTTTTAGCGACTGAACAATTTTCGTTTCTCTAGGATTATGCTACCATCTGATAATGCACTAGGGAGATGGTTTGGAGAGACAGTGAAAGCAGCCATAATAAGCACTAAAGTACTAAGCAGAATTAGCAATTTATTTTTCCGCATCATTAGGCATTGAAGTTATCCATCATCTGATTCATAAATATACTTTCATTGGCAGTGTTTCAAACTTGTTAAAGACTATCCTTGCTTGTTAAAGAGGCACCGAGAGCTAATAACAGGATTTTTTCATCATTCTGTTCAGGTAATATTATATGTGATGTAGAAAATATTTTAATTCAGGTGACAAGAGTTTGACTCGTTCAGATTATTTATCATTCTTTTAGAAAACAAATTGCTCTTTTGGTTTCTCTAAAATCTCGAGAATTATCATCAATCTTGCTTATGCAGGTTATAGTATCCGGGAAACCTGTGCATAGTCATCAAAAGGATTCTGTTAATAACCCTGATGGTCAGCTTTATCCTCTGTGAATGTTTCCTATAGTATACTTGTGACTTGTTAATAGGTGTTATTCATTTTGGCTCTCAGGTAGTGTGACGCACCCCCATAAGCCGTATTTGGACTATTTTTGTACTCTGTTCTGCAAGTTGGAACCACTTTCAGCACAAGCCCATAAAGAGGTTATCCACAGAGATCGTTTGCACACACCCTTGCAGGTTAGCTCTTCTTCATGAGTGGTTTAACTTTGTATTGTCTCCTTATGTTTTTGTTTTTATATACCACTTGCCCTCGTGTTTTTATATACAGCCATTGAAGGATAACTTAGAAGCCCACAGCTATGAGATGATTGAGAGAGACTCTGTTAAATACACCCAAGTATGTTGCCTTTTGCTAGTTTTTATTCCACAACATCTTTAATGTTATCATGTCTCTTGATCAATAGAAGGGAAACAGTTGAAAGACTAATGAATGAGTAATGTTGAACAATCGGTTATCATACCATTATTCATCTCTGTCTTAACTATTAGCAATCTTTGTTTTGATAGTATCAAAGGGCAATTGCTAAAGCCTTAGAGGAAAGGGTCCCTAATGAGAAAGCGTTTGAGTTAACTACTGTAAGTCACCTGTTACTTCTTTTAGGTTTTATCACAAAGGGGCACTTCACGGATGAATACTCTGATAGTACTGAATTGTATTTGTAGGTCCTGATGGTTGTGGGAGCAGGAAGAGGAGGCCTTGTGAGAGCATCATTGCAGGTGAGCCCTTATGCAACAGCGGGCTGATCATAAGGAGACCTTGAAATTTATTTATACATTTTGCTCTCCTTTTCCAGGCAGCTGAAGAAATTGGTCGAAAGTTGAAAGTTTATGCCGTGGAAAAGAATCCCTATGCTGTAGTTACACTCCATGTGAGTCGTCAGAAACTGAGTCAATCTATAGATGCTCATTCTACTGTGGTTCAACAGTTTTAAATCATTCTTATGGCGGTGCTATCCTTTCTGACAGGATATGGTTCAGACGAGAGGATGGGAAGGCACTGTTACCATAATATCTTGTGACATGCGTTTCTGGAATGCTCCTGAGAAAGCTGATATATTGGTCAGTAATTACAGGTTTTGGTGTGTATACTCTACACATTTGAATCATTCTCGTTTGGCACCTCTCTCCGCAGGTTAGTGAATTGCTGGGTTCTTTTGGTGATAATGAACTTTCTCCTGAGTGCCTTGATGGTGCCCAAAGGTTTCTGAAGCTAGACGGGATTTCGATACCATCCTCGTATGTATATTCTCAAAAGCATCTCTGTTCCACTGAAATATTTCACAGAGGAATACATTAGATCTATTCTTCTGTTTCCTTTCAGGTATACTAGTTTCATAACTTTACAATACTGTAAGTTATCTCCTGATATCTGCTTTTAATTTTACATCGCTTTATGCTTCTATCTTGCAGCTTAAGGCTCCCAACGATCTTTCCCAATTTGCAACTGCTTATACTGTTGTAATGCACAGTGTAGCCAGACTTGCTCCTTGTCAACCTGTGAGTCTCTTTCTTTTCTTCTTGTGTTAGCTAAAACTGTTGTCATGAGCAAACAAAGTTGTAAACGGTCGTTACATATTCGATGCTCATGAATATTGTTGTTGCTGTTCATAGGTCTTCACATTTAAGCATCCAGAATTCTCAAGAAAGCCCAACAACAAACGGTACAAGAACGTGCGTTTCAATCTACCAAGTGACACCGGTTCTGCTTTGGTTCATGGTATGATTCTTTTGGTAACCTCTTTATTTCTCTATCTTTTTAACACGAAACCAAATCTGATGTGCGGTCAATTGATTTGTGATTCGGATTTGCTGGCTATTTTGAAGCTGTCCTCTACAAAGATGTGCGTCTTAGCACCGAGCCTACAACAGCAACACCAAACATGTTTGGCTGGTATTATGATTAGCTTTTGTTGAACTTCTTTGCTATTGTGGCATTTTCTAACTTTGAAGACACTTGACTCTGTTTTTCCAAACATGTTTATATATATATATATATATATATATATTGCAGGTTTCCAATGTTTTTCCCATTGATGAAGCCTGTTGAAGTTCATCCTAAGTCTCCAATAGAAGCACATTTCTGGAGATGTAGCGATTCTACAAAGGTAGATAGTCAAAATAAGTGAGTCACTTTAACAACATTTCACACAATACTAATGTGTTGTATTCATTTGGATTTGGTTGGCAGGTTTGGTACGAATGGTCCGTCTCTTTGCCTACACTCTCACCGATTCATAACCCAAACGGAAGTTCATACTCGATGGGCCTTTAAGATTCTTATGGAAAACAAAAAAGATTGTATACAATAGTGAACTTGTTGTTCATACAATATAGGGTACATATATACAGAAAATGGTGGTATTATTACGATCTTGATCGGCCTTTAGGACTTTTTTTTAGAAAACAAAGAATGCAAAAGATTTGTATGTAAAAACTAAATCAAAGCTTATAGAGAACTTGTTGTTCATACAATTCAATGATTGTTGAAACCGAGTTGTTGTATAGCGTATGGTTCTATCTTGATCATAGTCTTCTACTTCCTCATCCTATTCTTTTTGAGAAATAGGATCGGTTCTTTTTTTTTTCATCAAATAGGATCAGTTCTTTGAGAAAAAGAAATTGGCCCACCATGAATTTTTCTGATGCCCAATAATATAATAAAAGGAAAACAAAACATAGTTAGGCTTAAGATTTATTTTAAAGTTTTCTTTGTTTTTGGCCAATTTAGTTAATTCAAGCTAATGAAACGAATTACCCGATTTCATTGAATTTACTGACTTGAACCGAATTTTAACAAAAAAAATCAGTTAGTTTTGGTACATTTTAAAATTCCCGAATTATTCCATAACCGAACCAAAACGAACCGTAATTTTTTCGATTAATCTTGGTAAATTTTTCTAAAACCAAACTAACCGTAAGTTAATGAGATTTTTTAATTAGTAACTAATTAAAATTAAATGTAAAGTAGGCATTTGAATTGAATATTAGGGTAATCGGTAGTGACTTATTTTCTCTTCTTTTCTTCTATATTTAGAAACCATGTTACAATCATTTGGTAAATATCCTTTTCACCATAATTTTTTTTCATCTAAGTTTATGTTTTAGGTTTGCTTTCTCATTTAGAAACTTTTTTTTGAAAAAAATATCAAATAATTAGATATTTTATTAATTTTAGGGAAGCAGAATTTAGAATTTTGGTATCTATTATATAAATTAAACCATGCAAAAACCTTTTAAGGCATTTTTATTTTCAGTATCTCACAAGAAAGATTATTTGACTTATCGAAATAGAACTCGTCAAAGTTATGTTTTATAATTAATATTTTGGGTTATACTCTATTTCATTACTAATTTGGGATGATGGTTATAATTTTTTTTTAATGTCAATTAAGGAATTGTTTAAATGTGAACGGGTTTGCTAGATAGTGAATCTAATATGTTTGTTGTAATGGTCGTATCAATTTCTTCTGTTAAGTCGGTTCAATCCGGTTTTACCGGTTCACGGTAGAGAACTTCTTGTTCAGACAATACAGAGTACATATATAGAGAAAATGGTGGTTTTATAACGATCTTGAGCGGCCTTTAGGATATTTTTAGAACACAGAAGAGAAAAAAGAAGATAAGTAGAATCTTGTTGTTCGTAAAATGTATAGCTCTAATAAGTAGAATTGAAACGATACCTTTTATTGTTGAAAACGTGTTCTTCTGTGGGGATCTATAGGAAATAAATATGGTTTTGTCCTGCATTGTGGCAAGAGAATGCGCGTGAAATAATGAATGATACACAACATAACATTTATTAATTTTGGAAGGAAATAGATGGATGCAACTAAACACGTATTAATTGATACATACCATTACTAGGCATGTTCTGAATCTGGATATCCAGATCCGAATCCGTATCTCTTTAATTTTATTATCTGAATTTGGAGTAGATGGATTTCCGGATTCGATTCAAATTAAAATTATTTTTTATAAAATTTTTGTATAAAAATAGATATTCAATAACTTTTTTTAATTTAGATCGAATTCGAATATTCATTCTAAAATATTTTTATCTGTATTCGGATTTACCCATCCCAAATATCCACTTTTGTGGATCTAAACCCGAATCCAAATATAAATATCCGACAAATTTGAATAATGCTTTATAAGACCTAACCATTATCAATTTAGAATGGATGAAAGTGGATGGATCCAGCTAAACACGTATATTGTGATTGATAGTTGAAAAAAAACGTAAGGGTAAAAAATATATATTTCTTTGTTCACATTCTTAATCTTATTATGGTAAATTAAAGGACGGTGGTAATTCGGTAAAAAACAAAAAGAGATAGAAATATGACGTGATAGTAATTTTTGTAAAGGATAACCAATCATAAAACGACACGTAACAAATCAAGTCGATGTAGAAAAAAGATCTTGGAAGGAGAAAACCGTATGGAACCATCTTAGATTCTTCGTGGAAAAAAAAACCAGATCTGAACATTCAACCTGATTCCGTGTGAAAAAATTATATCAGAATCTGAATTTTAATTTAAATCTAACAAATTATATTATTATAGTATAAATTTTTAAACACAAAAGCTATACATAAACCCGATTTAAAACCCAAAACTTATTAGAATATCCGAAAATACAAAAATACATAACTATTTATAAAAAATATCGTAATTCGAAAATTCTATTCTATAAATATAAATTTTGTATGTGTAATATACACAAACTTGATCTGAATCTAAACCGAAAAATCTGAATTTGAACCTGATCAAAATTCGGTTTTTTGGGTTTTATAGGATTTGATAACCGAAATCCAAATCTAATCCGAATTCGAAAATTTTTACCAAAATCTAATAAATTATTTTATTAAAAAAAATATATATAAATTTAAAAATCATCCAAAGACCTAGCCGTAGGTATGACTCTCGAGACGCTTCGTCACGAAGGGACTAAAGAATTGACCGTTTGACTCACGTCGGTAGAGCACTACTTGTTAAGTTGTTTGCACCCTCTAATTCCACGTCAGATTAAAGATATCAAATGATTTTCAACTAAACCAGAATATTTTATTAGCTAATTAATTAAGAAAATATACTAGTTTGAAGTTTTTTTTTCTTTGAGAAAATTTTCAACATTTTACTAATAAATAAGTTTTGAAAGATTTATTCCAAAATTATTTAAATAATATTGAATTATAAGTTATATTCTTTCTGTATTTTCCACACACAGTTTTAATTCAACAGTACATAATTTAACTAAAAGTTTCAAATTATCCTTAAAAATCAACAAAAATACAGAGAGTACAATAAATCCCCAAATCAATAATCCCAAACCTTTTGAGTAATTAATTAATTAAGGCAATTCCCTCGAAGAAGAAGAAAACTTTGGCAGAGAGCGAAGCATCAGACATTTGGCCTCCCTCTTCACGATATTCCAAGTCTCCTTCTCCAACAAAATCCCAGATCAAGAGAATAATTCGGCAAGTTGGAGATTCTTGGTGAAGTATTCGAAGTTTATTATCAAGGAATTTGATTTTTTCAAGTGGTAGTGTAAAGTTTGGATTGAAAAAATGGCGGTGGGAGAGAAAGAGCATGAAGGAACGGTGGTTGAGAGCGGCGACGAGAAGAAAGATTTCGCCTTTGTAGCCTCCGCTGATTCCGGCGAGAAGAAGAAGAAGAAGAAGCGTATGGGTTTGTTCTCGCGTATTTGGAATTTCATATTTAGGGTTAGAGGTGATGATTTCGAGAAGAGACTTAAATATATCTCAAAGGAAGAAACTGTTGTTAGGAATAGAATGAAGCGTAGATCGATTACAAGGAGGAAGTTCATTAGAAATCTCATTGCTTTCTCTGTTTTCTTTGAGGTTGGTCTCTTCTTCTTCTTCTTCTTCCTGTGAACTGAAGTTTTTTTACTTTTGTTGCTTATTTTTTTGTTTTGTGTGTAGTGAAAACAGTTCATGAACAGTTTTTTCTTTTTACTACAGATAATTGCAATTGGTTATGCGATTATGACAACCAGAGATGAGGATTTGGATTGGAGATTGAGGAGTTTCAGGATCTTGCCAATGTTTCTTTTACCTGTTCTTGCTTGTCTTATGTATTATTCATTCGTTGGCTTCTGGAGGATGTGTGAGTCTTGTGTTTTCTATGCTCATTTTGGTGTGAGGATGTTGGCATTTTTTGTCTATTGGTTTGGTGTTTTAATTGGGTCTTTGTGTGTATAATGGTTTGGTTTAGGTGACCGTAGAGATCAAAATACCTTGGAAAAGCTTCAAGCGGAATTGCTGGGAAAGATCAATGAGTTAAAAGAGAGGACCAATTATTACACCACACAACAACTTATTCAGGTAAGATACCAGTCTGTTAAAGAGAATTTTTTTGTGTGAGTGAGGCTAGTTTACACAACTGCATTGTTGATTCTATTGGTTTTCTGGTATTCCTGTTATTTTCATTGTCATGTTTTGATGTGTGCTGGTATGTTAGAGCGTATAGCTATCTGATAGAGTTACAGATCACTTAAAGATGACAATATGTTGTTACCTCTAACTTTGTTGTGGGATTGGATAATATTTTATTTCGATTCTATATTGCAAGTTATCCTTACACTTTGTTGCGTTAGGAGATGTCCTTTAGGACTGTATGTAGTATGTACTGCTGTTAGACAAGGATTATACTTGTTAAGGGTCTCTCTTTTCTATTTTCAGCCTCTCTTTTAATAAGGATTAACCCTTCGATTGCTTTGTTTCACTTGTTTTCAAGTTGTGATAACTTTGTATCTGTCAAACTAGCGGCTCTATGTGTTAGGCAGAGATTGTTTAATTGTAGTTTTGGACAAGGGGTGGTTAAAAATCTATACTTTGTTACATTTGAAATTCATATTGTGATGTGTACCAAGTTGAGTTAATTGGAAATGATACGACTAATTGACATGAAGACGAAGACCTGCACTTGTGAGTTCTGGATCACTTCTTAAGTTCTTAACTTGTAACATGTTCAGGAACTTGAAATAGAAATGAATTGCTGATATCTCAATGGATGCTTCTTACTGTGGGTTTTTTTTCACTACTGCAACTTGTTTTAACATGAGCTATTTGTGTATCAGAGGTATGACCCTGACCCAGCTGCAAAGGCAGCTGCTGCAACTGTTCTAGCATCCAAGTTGGGTGCTGAGTCAGGCTTGAAAGTATTTGTCGGTGATGAATCCCAACTTAACCCCGCTACAGGCAAGAGCAGTGACATGGAAGTCAAACACTTGCAAGGGCTCAGGAACCGAAAACAACCAAATACAAGACGCAACAGTGCTGGGACGACTCCAATCCATCATTCTGATAATGATTCTAACCATTCTGGAACAAGCGAAAGAATGACCGGCACAGAGCAAAACCAACAAATGGTGTTTGAGCATTATGATCCTCAGGCATATGCTGCTCATGATGGTAGCTGGATCTCACGCATTGCGGCTCTCCTTGTGGGCGAAGATCCAAATCAGTCATATGCACTCATCTGTGGAAACTGCCGAATGCATAACGGTGAGCGAACCATTATCTTTGTCTTTTGTCTTTTGTCTTTTGTCTTTTAATGCACCACACCCACATATTGTCTACACAGAAGATGCAAGCAATGTTGTTAATTGGTACAATGTCTCTCTCATCACACAGGACTCACCCGGAAAGAAGAATTCCCATACATTACATACTACTGTCCTCATTGTCACGCTCTGAACAAGCCGAAACATTCAGAAGAGCATTCACTTATTGCTCCTGCTGATACACTTCATACAATTTCTCTGAAGCCAGTGGAAAGCAAAGTGATCAATAGCGGTAGCTCGACTAGTGAACGTGGTAACAGTCCAATCCCTTTGTTAAACACTGAAGAAATTGTGGAAGAAGGCCCTGAAACAGATGAGAGCGGGGCACCAAACTGACTCGAGAAAGTTCCTGTGAGGCAAAAAGAGAAAGAGAGAGATAGAGATTGTGTGAGATGATCATGCTAAAAGAGAGGTCGATATACTAAAATCTGTATCTGTTTGCAATTTTTATTTTGGAATGAAGTCTGAATACATGTAAAACAATCTGAACAGTTTTTTTTATATAGTTGTCTATTTCCTTTTGAGACAAAAGGTAAAATTGTTGAGTAAAAATATATTCATGACTTATCAAAAAAAATTCATGAAATAAGTCACAATCTCAAACTGTGTCATAAGGCTGAATCCAAGAGGACAAAGACTAGTACATAACATCTTGGTGCTTCTTTCTTATGTGCATATGGTATAACATAACTTATCAAAAAAATTGTATATAAATAAGTTTTTATCATAGTTTGTCTTTTTATTCTTTCTCATCCTTTTTCATCATTTCGTTTCCTTTATTTGTTGCTGTATCACTTGTATGTTTGTGTGTCTTACCATTCATTTATGAACATGTATGTTGTCTAAGTCAAGAATTGATTCTTTTGAGTTACGGTCCTCAACTCTTTGCTATTCCCTTCAATCGATCTACTATATTAGGCACGAGCAATGTTCAAGAAAGTGTTAGGTGCTAAGCGGACGGTGACTCTCACCTTTCTCCTAAAACGTCTAGTTGGGACCTAAACGATTTTAGGCGGTTTAAGTGGTTATATAATAAAATTATATATATATATATATATATATTAATAAAATATAATTTAACATGATGAAATCATATAATAGAATAACTTAAATTTTTTTAGAAGTTTGAATTTAAAGTTTACTAAATTTTTTTATAAATGGTAAGTCATAATTTTTTTTTAAACGAAGAATCCTATTATTTTACTTTAAATATAAAGTATTTTTGTAATTTTAAGTTTTGCTTATCAAAATAGCACATTTTTAATACTTTTTTAAAAAACACCTGAATAGATTTATTAAATTCGTCTAACCCTGTCTAATGACCGTCTACCCCGCCTATTGACTGCTTAACAGATTAATAACTACATAATCTGTCAAATTAACCATTCGCTTAATATACCCGATTTTTATAAAATTTAAGCGGTTTAAGAGCGTCTAACACCTAAATGCTTGTCTAAATAGCTTTCTTAAACACTAGACACGAGCATGTGAACGTGCAACTTTCTTTTTTCCATGAAATAATAGACGACATTAATTTGGTTGGAAAAAATGTATTTTGTCAACTGAAAACACATCAGAGATTTCAAAAACCCTAATAATTTTTTTAAAATTAATAAATCGTTTAAGATCCAAAATTTTGCTTTTAAAAAACTGCCAATTGAAATTCAATTACACATGCAGCTATTTTGTTAATATTTTATTTTATTACTGAAAATAAACATAATGTATATTTTTGAATTAATGTTTTAGTTACCAATAAAAAACTCTATATACACTTCACTTTTAAATACTATGGATTTATTCTAGCTTTTTTTAATATATATTTTATACTCCAAATATGAAAATTAATATATGGGAAAATTACTAGAATAATACTACAATTAGAATTAATTACTAGACTAACTACAAAATAATAAGGTAAAATGAGTTTTTTTAATCACAAAAATGTCCTGATAGAAAATACATTTTAGAGGCAGTAGATTTTTTAATTTTTCGATACTGATAGAAATTTTTTTCACATATTTTCTCGCAGACTTTTATTTCCACCGTAGATTTTTTTACGTTGTAGTAGAGTTTTTTTTTCAACTACTAGTTACCATAGATTTTAATTTCAAAAAATAATTGCCAGACTAACATTATCATTACCACAACTTTTCTTTTAGTTACCGTAGATTTGGTTTTCAAAACTTACTTATAACAGAGTGTGCAATTTCTTTTACGGTAGAGATTTAAATCTTTTTTAGTGGCAAGAGATTTTTTGTCGCAGATTTCTTGCCGATATGTTACAGTGGGTTTTTTTGTTCTAATGTTATCGCAAACTTTTTAATTAGTGGTAGAAAATAGGAAAAGATATAGTAGATCGTAACAAAAAAAATATAGAATTAAAAAAAAATTATAAACTCCTTCGACAAAAAAATAGAATTTTATTTTTATATAAAATCATGGGATAATAAAAAAACATAAAATCATGGTAAAAAGATTTTATTTGGTTTTATTTAATTTTTAAAATATTTTTAATCCATAATGGCAAATATATATTATTATTTTTTGGGTTTTTTATCTTTTAAAAAAGAATAATGTAATCTAGTAAACTTTTTTTTAGAATATTAGTCTAGTAATTAACTTAAATTCTAGTATTATTTTAGGCAAATAACACTTAATATTTTCATCGCGTGACAGTCGTTGTAGATTTTCGATTTCGGTTAAAAAAATAGGATGTCATAATCTAAATAATAATGCCGACTACCAAAAAAACAGATTAAACATATGAAGTTAGTTAATGACACAGCTCAGCTTGTTTCTCCCGCCAAATATTCTCCTCCATCACCTTCCACAAAAAGTTTACTTTTTTTTTTCTTTTCTTAGATCAAAAGAGAGAGGGAGGGAGAGACTTTGGGGTTTGGGTTTTTGTATTCTCCTTCTTCTCATAGAAATGTGTTTTTTTCTTTTCTCTAAACAAAATTACTAATTGATCAAATTAAATGGGTAATGTGACGGCAAACTTGACGGCGAAATTCGCTTTCTACCCACCACCACCCACATACGACGTGAGTAAAGACTTAGAGACTGGAGAGCTTATGTTCACCAGACTTACGCCGGAGAAAAGCATGGATGTTCATCAGCTCACCACAAAATCCGGCAACAAAGTCGTTGCAACGTTTTGGAAACATCCTTTTTCAAAATTCACTATTCTCTATTCCCATGGCAATGCTGCAGATCTCGACCAATTAGTTGATCTCTTCATCGAGCTTCGAGCACATCTCCGCTTCAACATTATGAGGTTTAAATATTTACGGAAACCTGAAAACCCTTTTTCTTTTTTGTTGATGAATGAACCTGAACGTCATTGAAACAGCTATGATTATTCAGGCTATGGAGTTTCAACAGGCAAAGTAAGAAAAAAATACTCATTCTTAAATTTTCAGACATTTTGTCATGATTTGCTTCTTTGTTTAACCTTTGATTGTTCTTTAGCTGACTGAGCTCAAACGTACCACGATGTCGATGCTGTGTACAACTACTTGAGGAGCGAATACGGATTACGCAAGAGGAATTGATTTTGTAAGGTCAATCCGTTGGAAGCGGACCAACGATACATTTAGCATCTAGATTAAAGAGACTAAGAGCGATTGTTCTTCACAGCGGGATTCTCTCTGGCCTTAGAGTCTTGTATCCTGTCAACATGACATTCTGGTTCGATATGTACAAAGTAAGCTCGATGTCTCTTGTCTCTTTGTTACCTTTGGTTTTCTGTCTCTCAAAACTCGGGATTTTTGCAGAATATTGATAAGATACGCCATGTGACATGCCCTGTTCTTGTCATACATGTAAGTTTACATCATTACATTTTTCTCATAAAGCAAAGAGCATGAAATGAGAGAGCGATCATTAAACTTGGTTTTATGAAACTGCAGGGAACAAAAGATGAGATTGTGAACATATCACATGGGAAACGATTATGGGAACTCGCAAAGAACAAGTATGATCCATTGTTTATTAAAGGAGGAGGTCATTGCAACTTAGAGACATATCCTGAGTGCGTAAAGCACATGCGAAAGTTCATAAACGCAATGGAGAAACTCGCTCTCAGTATCAACGAAACCAAGCGAAATCGGTGTTTAACATTCAGAAAAAGTTAAGAGAGCTGGATTTTCAAGATAAAAACTTACAACTAGATGATTCCTTCATTTACAAGATGCAACAACACACAAAAGGAGTCATTACCTCAGACAATTGCTAACGAATGCAATCACATACAAGTCGACAAGAGAATCGGAACAAGATACCATCTTTGTAGGATTTAGCCTTGATGAAGCAACAGAACATAAAAAGCTTACAACTTTTTTTCCGACGCATTCATATAAACAAAAAGGAACAAACTTTGAATGCGAGAAAGATCCAAAGGCAATATTACTTACTAAATCAGTATCAATTAGGGAAATTTCAAACCACAATTTTTGAGGATGTCAACGTAGCTAACTTTTTCATCTCTTTCATTAAGATTCTCTCCACTATTACGAAGAAGAGCTTCGATAATTTCTTTAAAAGGCAAATCACCACCAGAATCTTCTGTTTCAGAGGTCTTCGATAATCCAGAATTAGCAACAGAATCAGAAATTGGTTGATTTTCCAAAACTATAGGTCTTTCGATTGCAGTCGGAGACGTAGAATCGAAATCATGATGCCTTGCCGGAACCCTAGCATCGTCGGACACGACAGACGGCGGAGAAGACAGAGGCACCACAACTCCGGAATCAGAATGACGATTCGTCTCCAAAACTCTAACATTTTCCGAAAAAAGTGTTGTCCTGGATTTAGAAGATGGAGATTTCAAATTTGTACCTTCTCGAGGTTTGAGTTCCGAAACCCTAACTCTGGGTTCTGAATCAGCAGCAGAGGAAAGAGATGCGTTCTCAGGAGGAGTACGGAAGACGTCATCGTTGATTGAATCGAGACTAGTCGGAGAAGAGAATGAGATAATCGGAGTTCGAACAACCGCCGGCGAAATCTGGTTCCCGAGAACCTCAGTGCTGTCGGAGTCCGTTGATTTCGTCGGAGGAGCGCCGGGGTCGGCGAAAGGGCAGTTCTTAAGGAAAGATTTCTGAGATGAAGTGACGCTTTCACATTCGCTCTCGTCGTTTCCAACATTTTCCGCCATTTTTGATGAGTATGACTCTTCCACTGTCTCACTTCCATTAAAAGGAGAGCTCAATGTAGTAGTACCGAGTCTGTTTAGTCAAATTTAAATCCCGGTCCGGTTTATTTCGGTCCTTCTTGGTTTGTTAAATTAATTAAATCTTATTGGCCTTTAAGATTCAGTCGCTACGTCAGCACCTCGAGCCACTCGACATGTTCTTTCAATCCAGTCGAGAATACAAAGATGCGTTTTTCTATTTGAAAATTTAGAGTTGTAAATTCAGAAGAAAATAGTGAAATGTGTGCAAGAGTTGTGGTTAACACAATTTCTTTTTGTTTAGGTATTTAAAGAAAACAATTACCATCAACTATTAAAATTCAAACCAATCCGAAAAAGTAAAGAAAAATTTTCATCTAGTATTTATTCAAATTTTTTTTTTGTCGTCAAGTATTTATTCAAAATTAGAATTCAAAAAAGTCCAATATGAGTCCCTCTGGTTCGGCTTGGTTAAACTGATCACAGCGGAAACATTGAAGCTTCGAGCTCCATTCTTGTGTCTTTTGTCAATATCATCCTTTTGTACAACAAACAAATTTTCAGATTAGGTCATCTTCATTCTTGTGCCCTTGAATTGATGTTATCTAATGTAACTTTTGATCATTCTAATGTATTTTTTGATTAAGTCTGTTTTTATCGAATCTTCTTCTATTTACGAAGATTGTTTTAATCTTGTTCATTCTGATGTTTGAACATCTCCATGTGTTCCTAGAGATAACAACAAATATTTTGTGGCTTTCATAAATGAAAAATCAAAGTATACATAGTTAACATTACTTTCGTCTAAAGATTGTGTGTTTGATGCTTTTTTTAACTTCCAAACCTATGTGACTAATCAATTTAATGATAAACTTAAGGTACTAAGGTCAGACAACGGACGAGAATACACAAGTTATAGATTCAAAGAGATCTTGCAAAACATGGAATCATGCATCAGACAATCTGTCCTTACACACCTCAACAAAATATAGTGGCGAAAAAAAGAATCGACACCTAATGGAGGTAGCAAAATCAATAATGTTTCATGCCAATGTACCAAGACGATTATGCGATGATGCCGTTATGACAGCATGCTATCTCATCAATCGGATTTCCACCAAAGTCCTAAAGGATATGTCACCATTTGAGGTACTCAATAAAGTTAAACCATTAATTGACCATTTAAGGATAGTTGGGTGTGTTTGCTTTGTGTTAGTTCCAGGAAAACAGAGAAACAAGCTAGATGCCAAGAGTACAAAATGTATGTTCCTAGACTACTCAACGACACAAAAGGGCTACAAGTGCTATGACCTCATTAACAATCATATATTTGTGCCTTGAGATATCAAATTTATTGAAAATCAAGGATATCACGACAAGAAAGATTGGAAAAATGTGAAAGACTTATCTTACTCTCCATCTGACCGAGCAACATGTTTGCGATTCTTTATTGATCATCTCGGAAATCAACCATCACAACTATAAGGGGATATGAGAGTTCATGAAAGCATATCATCTACAACATCGCACCCACATGATCGGGAACATGATCAGAGAGTTGAAATAAATGATCAGCTTAAGGTACTAAGGTCAGACACAGAAGAGAATACACAAGTCATAGATTCAAAGAGCATCTTGCAAAAAATAGAATCATGCATTAGACGAACTGTTCTTACACACCTCAACAAAATGGAGTGGCGGAAAGAAAGAATCGACACCTAGTGGAGGTAGCAAGATCGATGATGTTTCATGCCAATGTACCAAGACGATTCTGGGGTGATGCCGTTATGACAACATGTTATCTCATCAATCAGATTCTCACCAAAGTCCTAAAGGATATATCACCATTTGAGGTCCTTAATAAAGTTAAACCATTAATTGATCATTTATGGATATTTGGGTGTGTTTGCTTTGTGTTAGTTCTAGGGGAACAGAGGAACACGCTATATGCCAAGAGTACAAAATGTATGTTCCTAGACTACTAGTGCTATGACCTCATCAACAATCATATCTTTGTGTCTCGAGATGTCAAATTTATCAAAAATCAAGGATATCACGACAAGAAGGCTTGGGAAGATGTGAAAGACTTATCCTACTTTCCATCTGACCGAACAACATGTTTGCGATTCTTTCTTGATCATCTCGAAAATCAACCATCACAACTACAAGAGGATATGAGAGTCACAAAAGCATACCATCTACAACGTCGCACCCACATGATTGGGAACATGATCAGAGAGTTGAAATCAATGATCAAATGACCTAAAGGTACAAGTGACTCCATACGAAGAATTTATACCTCATGGAGAAGAAGAAGAGGATGAAAAAGTCGATGAAGATGCTCCTCTGCCACTTAGATGAAGCACAAGGATTCGTCATCCTTTCAAAAGGGTGAACACACGAGTCTATTACAACAATCAAGATGTAGCTCATCCTATCCAAACGGTATGTTCGCTTGACCTTTTACCAACTAAGCATCAAGCATTTCTTGGAAAGATTAAACTTGACAGGATACCTCAAAGCTATGAGTAGGCTAAAAAAGGAAAGAATGGATGGATGGATGTTGTTGATGATGAAGTCAGAGCTATGAATTGTAACCACACATGGGATGAAGCAGATCTCCCTCTCGGGAAAAGAGCTATTAGCTCCAAATAGGTCTTCACCATCAAATACTTTAGCAATAGAGATATTGAACGATACAAGGCACATTTAGTGGCAAGAGGTTTTACAAAAACCTATGGAGAAGACTACAAATATACCTTTTCTCCCATTGCCAAACTCCACACGATAAGGGTTGTTCTTTCTTTAGCTACTAATTTATCTTGGGAGTTATGGCAGATGGACGTCAAGAATGTGGTTCTACAAGGTGAACTTGAGGAAGAAGTCTATATGACTCTTCCACCCGGCCTTGAAGACTTCGTTGCTCCCGAAAAAGTCTTATTGCTACAGAAGGTTATCTATTGGCTGAAACAATCAGCAAGGGTTTGGTATCACAAGTTGAGCTCTACACTCAAAGACCAAGGTTTCAAGAGATCCGAAGACGATCATAACTTGTTCATTCTCCAAGGCCCTAAAGGTATCGTTGTGGTTATTATATATGTGGATGATTTTATCATCTCCTGCAATGATAAGGATGGTATTCAATCCACTAAAAACTATCTAAAATCTGTTTTTGATATTAAAGACCTTGGGGAACTAAAGTACTTCTTAGGCATTGAAGTTTGTCGTTCTCCAAAAAGCTTATTTATTTCGCAAAGGAAGTATACACTTGATATTTTAGATGAGACAAGTAAATTTGGGGCAAAACCAGCCAAGACTCCACTCATAGATGGTTACAAAGCCAAGCGAAAGGGGGAAAAAGCTAAAGAAGAGGAAGAAGACAAACTATATGAAGATCCAGCACAATACCGCTGGCTTGTTGGTAAGCTGATCTATCTAACTATCACTAGACGTGATCTTTGTTTTGCTGTGAATCAGGTCAGTCAACACATAAAATCTCCCACAAAGTTTCATTGGAGTATGGTGGAGTGGATTCTTCGATAGCTCAAAGGAAGTCCGGGCCAAAGAATTTGGATGGAAAAGAATGGGGCACCGAGATAGTAGGTTACTATGATGCAGATTATACTGGAGATACATTGGATAAGAAATCAACCACCGGCTATTGCACCTTCATTGGAGGAAACTTGGTTACATGGAAATCAAAGAAACAAAAGGTGGTATCTTGTTCAAGTGCAGAAGCTGAATACCGAGCAATGAGAAAGCTAACAAATGAACTTACATGGCTCAAAGATCTTCTTAAAGATTTCAGCATAGAGTCTTCCAGTCCAATCACATTTCATTGTGACAACTAACCGGCTATTCACATGCAACAAATTCATTTTTTACGAAAGAACCAAGCATATCGAATTGGATTGTCACAAGGTCCGAGAAAAGATTGAAGAAGGCTTGATCTTACCATGTTATACTCAAAGCAAATCTCAACTGATATACATCTTCACAAAAGGCTGCAAGTCTTAAAGTTTTGCTCTCACATTCACCGCAAGCTTGGACTTATCGACCTTTTCCATCCAGGATCGGTTATCCCCTTCCCGTGGACATCGTACTCTTTTTCTCTTATCAAGGTTTTGTCCCAATAGGTTTTTCTTGATAATTTTTTTTTAATAGGTGATGATTCATGGGTTCCAAACTTAGCTTTTGGTACCTTTATGGCTAAATTTGAGGGGGAATATTGATCAAGATCACCTTGGATCAATGGATCCAATATTAGATCGATCGATCTTATCTTCCTTAGAGTGTTCGTAAGTTTTCGGATCGATCGGTCCTACCTCGGATCGATCGGTCCTACTTCGGATCGATCAATCCTCTCAGTCTCCACTTTTGCCGTAAGTTTTCGGATCGATCGATCCAACCTCTGATTGATCGATCCACCTCGCCTTTAGCTTGCCATAATTTTCAAGATCGGTCGATCGATCCAACTCTGGGATCGATCAATCCGACCCATGGCGATTCTCTCTCCTCCATGCAAGCTTGTGTTGTTTTCTATGATATACATGCAAGTTATGGATGTTTTTCCATACTTGTCATGCAGATCATTTGTAATTAATCTCTCATTATTCGTAAATTCTAACAAAATATACCGGTATGGAGCTGTCTTCTGTTGTTGTGTGTACGGTTACCTTCTTTAACTCGTGGGAGTTTTGTAGCACCCTTACTATACTAGGTATTACATATTGAGAGATCGTTGTCACAAATGTCAAGCTGGGGAAATGAACACCACGGAGCTCGGCAAGAGATAAACTCTAACAAAAAACATGTATATATAGAAAAGTTAATACCAAAAGACACATCTCAAGACAATATACATATAAACATCTAGAGAGATTTCTTAAACAGTCCAAATAATATAGACTTATTTAAAATTAAAAAAAACTTAAGAAAGTTTTCCCCAAAAGTAAGCTTCTCTACATTTTGTAACTTCTCTAGCATCTTCAAGACCATGGTTTGAAGGAAATCAGCCTTAAGGTATTGATGTGAACCAAAGTAAATGTCTAGTTTAGCTTCGATTAAAGATGATAAATCAACTAAAGTACATGGTAACTGAGAGTTGATCAGTCTTAGACAATGGATATGTGGTGCCACAATCTGCGTTGGTCCTGGAACCCAAATGTTACGATCAGTTACTAAATCTCTAAGATGCAGTGATTTGCTGAGATCAAGAACTCTCAGTTCAATGCAATGATACAATGTTAAGCTTTCGAGAACTGGACAACCAGATAGAATCTTAGCAAGAGTATGATCAGAGAGCTTGCAAGAACGCAAATGCAACTTCTTCAAGGATGTCTTAGAAATAGAGGATTTGGGAACCATATAAGAAAAAGATAGGTCAACTCGGAGTTGTTTGACAGAGGAATTAATGTAGAAGAATTTAGGAATCCTATATCTTTCTTGACCATGAAAACCAAATTTCAGCGACAGATTCTCAACGTTTCGAGACATGACAAACTCGATCCACCCATCCATGTAAGAAAGATGGTTAAGATTGAAGGAATAGAGGTGAAAATTCATCATCTTCGGAGTCATGTAGCAATTTAGGGTTTGGTTTATCGAATCAGCCTTCATTCTAAAACTATAGCCATTGGGAAGTAGAGAGAAGGAGTATGGGACCATACATGCCTCCATTGTTTGGACAAGATGGTAGTTCTGATTGCGAATTTGGTCAGAATTAAGGAGAGGAAATGTTGGAGGATCACGCAGGCAAAGAGCTGATTAAGTCTAAATCTTCACTTGAATCTACAGCTCGTTTGATTTCGCTCCGAGTCGGGACATCCATCATTACGTTATCCTAGAATC
Source organism: Cardamine chenopodiifolia (assembly GCA_963922655.1). NCBI lineage: Eukaryota > Viridiplantae > Streptophyta > Magnoliopsida > Brassicales > Brassicaceae > Cardamine > Cardamine chenopodiifolia. Next base: position 17,432,460 of record OZ000470.1, on the reverse strand, counting down.
AGGTCCGGTCCGTAACAATTTGTTGCCTAAAACACAAAAGGAAATTTTAAATCCATTTATCATTTTGGGATTCAAACTCATAACTTGGAGATTCATTCCGAGAGGAATTAACCACTACATTACATCATCTTTTCAAAAACTGATACCTTTTCCTTCTTTATATAATATTGGCACCTAAAACTATTAGCTAAATATTTTCAACTGTTTCACAGATTGAGTAGTTCGTTGTCAAGACGTAAGGCTCTAGCATCTTTATTGTTTCGAAACTGGTTTTCAATTCGCAACCAGATTTGACGAGATGTTGAACCCGTAATGAATGAGCTTTGGAAGAGTTTCGATGATAGTGTGCCGTAGAGCCAGAGCTTCACGATTCCGTCGCGTTTCTTCCAGGCAAGATCATCGTCGTTGACTGGAAGGAGGGTACCATCTATGTGACCCAGAACGTCAAAACTGAGGCAGTGTGTGTAGAATAGTTCTCGCCACGCATCGTAGTTGCTTTCTTCTAAATCGAGGATGACTGGAATGTGTGACTTTATGTTTGATACGCCGTAGACTCTGTCCGGATTTAGTGTAGCGGCCATTAAAGGGGAGAGGAGAGAGAAACAATGAAAAAAAAATATATATTAGTGTTGTCTACCTATCAACAAAAAATATTAGACTCTGTATTAGACTCTGTACAGAAGCATAGATGGAGCATTACAGTACCTTACGTTTACAAGACCGGACATCAGCTACGCTATGCAGCAAATCTGCTTATTCATGCACGATCCGCGTGAAAGCCATTGCAGGCATTGAGACGAATATTGCGTTATCTACAGGGCACAAAGACTCAAGGTCTTCAACTCAACAAATCTCCTTCACTACAGCTCACCGCTTACTCCGATGCCGACTGGGCTGGATGTCCATCATCACGAAGATCCACATCGGGTTACTGTGTCTACCTAGGCGATACTCTCATCTTCTGGTCTGCAAAGCGACAAGCCACAGTCTCTCGATCAAGTGCGGAAGCAGAGTACAAAGCCGTCGCCAATGTGGTTGCCGAAACCTGCTGGCTCCGCAACCTTCTACTCGATCTCCATTGTCCTCTCACACGAGCTACTCTTGTTTTCTGTGACAATATTAGTGCTGTCTACCTATCAACAAATCCAGTACAACATCAGCGCACAAAACACATTAAAATTGACATACACTTTGTCAGAGAAAAGGTCGCTAAAGGTGAAGTTCGAGTTTTCCACATAAGAGCTTCGTAGCAGTACGCTGACATCTTCACGAAAGGACTCCCGACGACTCTGTTCAATCAATTCAAGTCCAGTCTCGGCGTCATCTTCAGACCGACGCCACGACTGCGGGAGGGTATTAGCTAAATATTTTCAACTGTTTCACAGATTGAGTAGTTCCGAAGATATTGGAAAATCACTGTAAATTCTCTTTGTAAATCCTCTATATATATCACTGATAAAAGACAACACTCCAGTACAGAGATTCTTCATAACCTTTCAAAAACAGTAGTTTTACTTGCTTTACTTCAGAACCGGTCCTGCCTAAAATTTTGCAATGAAACAACATTTCTTGACTTAAAAAAGTTAAAACTTGCATATATTTCCAAAATATTTTTTGGGTCAAAATATCAAATTATTATTGGGTTTTAAAAACCCATTAAATCCGACAAACCCAATACAGTTATCTCCTTAATATTAGTTTCGTCAACAGTTCTTGTCCTTAATATCGTGGACTATATATTGCTAAATTTTGGGCTTATTTGATTGATTGGATTTTTCTTCATCTGAATTTTAATATTAGAACATTAAATGATTTGAAACCCGCATAAAGATTTAATATCCCAAGATACAAAGTTAACTACGATAATTTTTTTGAGACTAAACTCTATACAAAAAAAAACTGAAATTATAACTTTGTATCAACGCGACTGAAGATATTACGTTTACAACCGTTAAACGCAACCGCAACAATGTCGCGGATAAGCTAGGAAAGATGACATTTTATCAGAATACAACATCAAACATTACAATACAAAGCAAAGCCCACTTCTCTCTACCCATAGATCATTCATCCAAAAGATGAACTCGTGTGTTCACAGAAACCGTCTTCAAGCTTTGACGAAAACGAAAATTCGCCAAAAGAAAAAGCAACAAAAAAAGGGTCTCAAGAGGCTCTCTGTTTTATTTCACTCAATCTCCGCAATGTGAGGCCTCCTCTCTGCAGCTTTCTTGCGTATGAAGATACCCCATCTCAAGGCAGCTTTAAGCTTAAGCCATCCCACCACAGCCTTTCCCGAACCTCTATTATGTTCTCTCCTGTACGTGTTATCCATCTGAGCTTGGTCTGGGATGCTATAACCGTAACAAGACTCATCGGTCTGACCAAACCCACCTTGTGTTCCCACATTGTTCACACCTATCCCAAAAGTCTTCAACAGTCTCTGCATATCGTCAGTCTCAAGCATCTCAGAGCTCCTTAGTCTGATTTCTTCACTGAAACTGTCTTCATTACCTTGTTCTGCAGCTCTTGGTCGAGACCAATCTTCTCCATTAAATGAGCTTGAATCATTGGAACTCTCCATCGACCTGCTGTTGTAGTCCTGTACGTTGCAAGGGAATGAGGGCAATAATTGGCTGCAATGTTGCTGCACATATTGAGGATACTCTATCGGTTGAGGAACCGGTGAATATGTAATAACATTCTGATGACATTGCACAGTTTGTCTATTGATCTGGTTATGCAGATGTTGATGGTTCTGAGCTAATGTGGCCATTTTTAGTCCCGGTAAGCTTTTTATTTCCTTCTCAGCAACTGGTAAGCAATTCAACAGCTTACCGTCGTATTCAACAGCTTTATGCCAGTTCTCATAAGCTATCTTCACCAAAATGTCTGCAGAAATCTGTGAGCTAACCAATGATCAGCTTGATAACTAAGAAACTGTTTTCAAATCTTGACAGAAATATGTCACTTGTCTTTACCTTTTGGTCATGGTTAAGAGATTCCAGAGATAGGAACTTTCCATTGGCAATTAAGCCTCGGAATTCATAGATATGATTGAAGACAACGCCTGAAGCGTGAGTCTGGTCTGTGTAAAACACATAGAGCTTCCCACCCAACACGCATGTCTTTGCGTGCTCTACTGTGTTCTCCCACATTCTATTCGACATTCCACTCCCTAGCAGCTACAATATCAGGAAAAGAAGAAACAAGAACATTTAGCAAGTATATATATTTGGCAATGTTGGTGGTTTCTTCACATTAACAGAAAAATATGCTTACATTTCTCAGCTTCACTGGATCCTTAACAAGAAGCCGAAGGAAGTCTTCAACTGTCACGATATTAGCTTTCAATAGCTTTTTGTGTAGTACCCCGTCTTTAGCGATTCTATCTAGTCTCCAGACTTCATCGTTTACAACCGGTGGATAATGTTTCTTATATACTGCAAAATATTGCCAAGAGAAAATAAAAAAAAAATTCAGATGACAGAGCCAAGTTAGTAGTAACTACATTCTGTACTTGTCAATATAATCAAAAGTTAAAAAACCATACATTCTCCTCTATGATCTTTGACTGCAAAAGGTTCTGTTTTGGCTTCACGAATGCAAAAGCTATCACCATATCCTGGAGCCGGCTTAGCACCAAGCCTGAACTTTCTGCTCCTAATCCAACTCGAGTTGTCAGTAAAAGTAAGTTCTCCTAAAGTTCCCACCCCTTCCTTAAGCAACACTTGTGTGTCACCCGTTAAGATTGGGCGTTTCCCTTCTCGCTCTTTCACTTCAAAGCTCTCGAAATGCTCCCTCGTCCAATCTTCAATGTCTTCATCATTGAAGTCTCCCTCTAAAACTACAACATTCAGCTTTGAAGCTGACTCTTCTCCTGTTTGGACTACATTTCCTGTGTTTGCATCTATAAGAACCACATGAATTGCCGAGCCTCTCTCTCCCTCAACTTTCCCACCTGTGAATAAGTGAGGAGGCATTCGCGTCCTAAAGTGAAGTTGCAAGTTCCTTCCATCACGGCCTTGGATCCTCTTTGGTTCCGGTGAACTGGAGATTTTATGTTGGTTTAACCAGAAAATCATACACTACAAAGATACGCAGACCCATTTCACGAAGAAAAGTTGTAACTGGAGAAAATACCTTGATGTTAACTTTGCATTTCCCAACCTTGACAAGGCTCGTTCCACCTCTTCGCTAACCTGTTTTTAGTTTGTCCACACCATACTAAGTTTACAACTCCACAAGCATCTCAAAATTTACTCTAAAAGCTCTAAATATCTAACTTAAGAATAGGATAAAAACTCACAATTCTGCGAAACAGTGGCTCCAAAGATGAGCAAAGCCTCTGCAGACTATCTACCTTGACAGCTTCCACAATAACACTGTAAATTTTTTATTTCATATGAAGGATGAGCAAATAAAAAAACCTTTCAAGTGAATCAAGAGCTTCGGAAACTTGACAGCAAAATCTTGAGAGCTTAACAATAGAACATCTCTCAACAAAATATTAGTTTTAAGCGTAACAGAGTTTACATTCTCCTCCATGATCTAACAACGAAGCATGTTCTTCTTCAATAGTTGGGAGGTTTAACCACTGAGATACTTTGAACTGGAAAGTGAGAACATCCTTAAGGAAGTTACCTTGCCAAAGCAGGAAGTTTTGGTCTCTTTGATTCTGGCAAGTTGTCTGTATCCTCTTGACTGCATTCGTATCCTCGCTTGTTCATGGAACCTTCCATTTAAGAAAAAAGAAATTACAATCTCTGTTTCCGGAGATATACAAAAACTATTCAAAAGTTAGAAAAAAAACAGCAAAGGTCCACGGAAGGAAGCTTCAGAGAAGAACACAAAAGAAACATAACCACATAATAAGTTGAATATAGAACAAATAGCCTCAAGGTATAGAGTTTGGACAACCCACATGGGTCTAGACGGTTTGCAGAAGTCACTGAACCGAGATCTGTTTCTTTAATGGTAGATCTACAGCGTTAATAAAAAACTTTAAGGAATCTGTCCATGTGAGCATTAGAATAATGCAAAGAGAGAGAGAGAAGGTATTTTAATGGCTGACAGTAAAAGAAACAAATCAAATAAAAAGAAAAAAGGCAGGTGGTTTAGTGCATGAATGAATATTGAAAGTTGATGCCGCGTAATACCTGGAGCTATCATATGCTGCATTATGTCAACCCTTTTTTGGCTTCTCCAGTTTTGTCTCTTCCTCTGCTCTTATCCCTCTTCACAAACTCTCACGTTTCTTAAACATCTGCAAAGTCTTTACAAAGCAGAAACACAGAGTCCAAGACTCCAAGTGACTCATGACCCACTTATGCTTAGGTCATGCTTATATCACAGATATGCATACAACATTAGCTGCAATACAAATACTCTTAAAAATCAAATCAGACTTACTGTCTCAATTAGATGCAAATCTCAACAAACACAAAATCCAAGTTTAGAAAGATAATAACTATATTTTTGGCCTTAGTTGATGAGAATTTGATGGTTGGGTTTGGTGATGAATATGAACTATAAAATACAGAAGTCGGTGACTTCTCGTCCAATGTGACTTGACATGTTATATCTGAAGAAAAGTCAAATACAATTGGCCAACCCTTTCTTTAGCTATATTTAGTTCCACGAGTAAAACAAAAAAAGAGCTACATATGTAGAGAACATGGGAGATAAAGACATTGCCTTGAGAATTAACCGATTCCCATGTTCTCATGAGCTGTATGCGGAAGAGAAAATCTAATTTGCTTCCATCGAGAAACTCTTCAGGGTAGACTGAGAAGAAGTCACTAAACAGTGAACCACTTACTCATCATCCCAACCTAATTGCTGAGCTCTCCGTTCCCACAAAGACGTGATCTTCCGCTCTTTGAGCAACAATTCTTGAGCTCTCTCTCTAGCTGATTCGCAAATTTCTGTGGCGGCGTTACACTTTTCAGCCTCCTTTTGGTACTGTGAAGCAACCCTTTTTGCTTCGGCAATTGTAACATTCATGTGACGACTATGCTCGTCTGCAACTGCCTCTTGAAGCTTCAACTCTTCCGTGAGAAGATCTACAAACTGTTTCTCCATCTCCTGTTTGAGCTCTGGATCATCACTTCCACAATCTGACACACAACACAAGTCACACTATTCATATTCTACTTTCCATAGACCAATAGAGAAACATCTTAAAAAGAGATACCCTATAACAACTACTAACTAAAACTGTTCCTAATGCCACAGATAAGAAAACCTCAGGCTCTCTGATCAAAAGCCCCAAATAGAGTAACTTTAAGCAAACTAATTCCACTCATCAACGGCTACTGAGAATTAATTACTGATTCACAAGTTCACAAGGGTCTTGATTGATATATCATCAGAGAGGCATTCTCATTCATATTAAATCTGTCAAGATACTAGAAAAACTGAAGAAACAACACAAACAGAGTTTCAAGAACGAACCTGTAATAGTGAGATTTGCAAGCCCTGCATAAGAATGAAACTTTTTCAGAGATCGAGATTCTTAAGGCTTAGAAAATGAAGATCAAATGTAAAATCAGTAGCTTGGTTGAAAGACTCATCGTATAAAACCACCAGATAGATGCTTCCGATCACAGAAAATAGAAAGATCCATATGAACTAAATTCTTCTAATTTTCGAATCAAATTGAGCACTTTGATTCCTAGATCAAATCAGATTGAGGATAGGAAAGGGTTACAGTACCAGGAGAAACCTCGAGGACAGACAAAGGAGGAGGACAATCGCAGACACAAGGAGGACAAATTGAATTGGTACGAGCAGATCCAACGAAACCTTTGTGAAATTTCCAATAAAGAGCAGGTCCACACACAATTAGAGCTGATACCACTGAGAATATCACCAGACATTTCATGCAATTTCCCGACCTCCGCGCCATTGATGTGGTGAAGATAGCTCAATTTGAATTTTATCGATCAGATCAGTCTGAAGCAATCAATAATGGCGATAGTGGGAAAAGAGTGGCCAAACGACGTGTTTTGCCTTCATTCGTTTCGTTTTTTTTTTTTGTGCTTGTACCCTTTTAGTTCCATAACATTTTCAAGATTGCACTATAATTTCATTTGTATCCGAAATTACCCATAGAGTGATCATATAGATGTGGGAAAACAAGTTCCAAGTGGAGTTTATGCTCCATTACAAGAACTGAATCTTAAGAACATGAAAAAAACATAGTACATGCAATGTATTATTTGTTGATTTTAGAGCAATAAACTTTTGTTGGGCTTCTATTGCTCGTTATTTAATCTTCCTTCAAATCTTTGTAATAGTCACTGATCCATTTCTCTATAATGGCAATCTCTTGCCTTCTCTGCTCTTGCAGCCACTCCGGGTCATCTTTTGTAGCAGCCCTGAGATCTGCATGGTGAGCTCCTGTTTCACACAAAACAATGTCGGCTTTCGAATTTTCCCTCCTAACATTTATAAACGTAGCAAAAGTGTTTACCTTTCTTGGTCACAAGCGCGACAATACTGCTCGAAATGTTCTTCAGAACACTGAAATTAGATGACAAAACCAATATTTTAAGATCCAAAACCCACAAAAATTGATGTTTTAACAAACATTAAGAAAAGTATACTACTTAGTACTTACCCTCCACGGCTCCAAGGGTCTTGCATTCCATTGGAGAATATGATGTTGCTTCCAAATCTCTTCAACACTGTCTCTATATTCTGCAAAACATGACCAAAGAGCTGATATTGAATCTCACAGCTGAAGAAACTGATCCAATTTAAGGGAAGAAAAAACTAACCTTTCCCCCAAATTCTGTGGTGATCCAATGGGGTCGAGGCTTCACTCCGTATCTACTAATGCAATTTTCTTTGAATTCCTCATAGTCATTATCAAATGGAGGGAACATGCTCTGATTTGAGCAGCTCATTGGCATCACCATCTCTGTGCACGCCTGTTTCCATTCAGTAACCACATTTGTGTCATTTATAGTTTCACAACATATATACATTCTTCTTCTACTTTAGGTAAATGTTTCATCTCCCTAATGATCGATATATAAATGACGGTCTAAAATTTATTCAAACTCATACTCATACAATCTTTGAGAAATTGTATTTATGAGGTTACCTGCCATTGCCAACCGTCGAGTCCATGATCATCAGTTTGTTGTTCAATCTCGAAGCATTTTTCCGATCCTGAATAGTTGTAGTATAAGCTTGCAGCCGCAAAGGCACGGTCAAGATTACTAGATCCTCGAGGGAACCTATCAACGATCTTGCACATCTGATGCAAGATTCCGGTTAGGAAAAAGAAAATACTCTGATGAAACATTCCGGCGTAATAATTATCTCACCTCCTCCACGGGATAACCAGGCAGTGGCGCCATGAAATTAGCTGCAGTTGCATAATTAACCATGGCTGTATAAACAAATGCGCTCATTAGCCAATCTCTGGTTGAATATGTAGAATGAAGGTTTCTGCAATTTGAACAGAACAGATACGGTTAAGCATTTTTTTTTTTTGAATTTAAAGGACAGAGAATGGATTTCACAGCAAGTTGAAGATAAGCTTCGAGAGCATAATTTACTTGCAAGTTCTAAACTTTTTGCTGAGTTCTGGTAAGCCATTTTTTTTAGTTGAAACTGCATTTAGTTCTTCCCAGCTTCTCTTGATGACATTGAAACAGTTGACACTTGCGTCCTGCTCGTAACAATAGTTCATTATAATGTCACGTTTGTATGAAAATTGCTGGAAACAGAGCATACAGCACCTTGAAATCCTGAGAAATGGCATCATAGAAGCTAGTCAATGGCACGATGTTATCAAAGTGAAGAATTGGAGCGGAAGATGCCAGTGCACCGATTGTTATGTGGGGATACTTGAGCCTAAACCACGCTGCAAGCACTGTCTCAAGATATGACACACAACAGAACATAGTTTATGAGAAATGATGAGTTATAATGAGAGCATATCAACTGATTATTCCTTTGAAAGTGGTGGGTGTGAGCTTACTTCCACCATAAGAGCCACCAAAGACAACCACAGGCGATGCCTCGGATGATAGATTCTGCTTCAAGCTTCTTATCAGGATGGCATAATCAGCCAACGCTTGCTGAGAGCTCAGGTAACCCAATGTCTCAGGCGACTTATGCGATTTCTTCCCAAACGGCATTGATTCTCCATAGAACCGGTGCTAGCAAACAAAACACCATTACAAACGTTTTGAGTCTCATTCTTTAAACTAGAGATAAGAGATTATGTCATCTTGCAAAACCTCATACTTCAATGAAAACAAGAAGAGCCCGGAACTTGGGAGCAATATCAGACATGAAGCCAGTATTGGAAGCAAACCAGTCGATGTCTCCTTCATTTCCGGTGTAGACAAAGATAGGGCCACCTTTGCGCCAGAAACGACGGTTGATGAGGTACTTCTGGAGGAAAACTTTGTAGCTCTCTGGTGTGAAACTGAAGTGATCAAGATTCTGAGGGAAGTAACGAGTCTCAAAAGGTAACTTTGGCTTTGACTTGGAGGCCTTCTTGTTTTGTCTTAGTGAAGAAAGATGGTGAAAACCTTCTGGACTATAAGTTGCTTCTGCAACAATAGTGAAGAACAAGAACACAAGACACAAAAAAGCAGACATGTTCTCTCTCTTTTTCTCTCTCTCTCTCAAAACAAGCAAGGAGGGAGACATAAGAAGAAGTGGCTTTTGTCTTTTACTAACAAAAATGGTTTTGCATTCGTCAAATTTTGGTTTCCCAAGTAAAACTCTTTTGGAGACTGGAGAGATAACGTGAATTGCATCAGGAAAAGTTTTGTCCTTTTTCAGAACTTGCGATAATATTGCCTCTCCCACTCTCTCAAGTCTCGAGCATGATGCTGACACAAAAAGAGTAACAATCAATCGAACTAACACACAACACAAGTGGGCATATGATTCCAACAAAGCCAAGCTCCATCTCCAAGAAAAAGAACTTGGTTTAACAGTATTTAGTTAAAATCCAGTTGATTTCTGGAAACTGTATTGTCATGAACAATACTGCCAAAACATAAAAGGTCCGACTGAGAATACCAATGAGGCAATGACATAGGGAAAAAAAAACACTTTCTTATCTTAGAATAGTTTCTGATAAGAGTTACTGAATTAATTGAGATCTCAGCACCAATAATTCCATACTACAGAACCTAGGAAGACTAAAATGGTTAATTTGGAAAACAATCCCACCACAAAAGTCACAATCTTGATTTCAAAAAAAAACAGATACAACTCACATCAGTTTGTTGTCACAAGAAAGCTAAATTGAGCACCACAAAGGCACGAACTTTGTTCCCAAAGTTGACTGCTTTCATAATTGTTTCTTCTATTCTTTTAATGGTTTAGGCCCACAATTTACTTTTCAAATAAACCAATATTGCTTTAATAACGATTGAGAAACATGTGGTTGCAAGATAGCTAAGAAGAAAGATAGACTAATGTTTACAAGCTTCAACATATTCAAAGATTCTGAATTTTCTTCTGAGTTCTATCTAGTACATTACTCAAACTGAGATTCTACCAATTATCCATTTGAACAGAATTTTACAGAACAAATCAAAATAAAACATTTCAGTTTTGTTGAGCAAATCAATTGTATGATGTGTAATTTTTTCATAAGCTCAGATTCGCCTTTTCTCAGACAGATAGAAGAAGATTCAACTCAGCCATGGCTGCTAACAAGAAAAGGTAACAAAGAGAAGAAAATATTCTCTTCAGTGGATACCCAATTTGTAGCCACGCCAAGAAACAGAGTGACCTCACTGTATGGTCCACTGACTTTGAAAGTATCATCATAGCCTCAAATGACAAGAACACCAAAAAGGCAAAAATGATGAAAACAGCGCTCAAGAAGATCATCATCGCGCGTTATGTGGCTTGATTGATCAAGTAGTTGAGATCATGGATCTGCTTCCACCGGAAAGTTAACCACGGCGAGACCATAGGCACTTCCGGGAGCAAAGCCTCATATCAAACTAATGAGCGATCAGAACCGATTGTGAAAGGGACCAAAATCTGAGATATCTCTCAGTTTGAAAAAAATCTCAAATACATCTCTACTATTTTTTATTTACTTTTTTACTAAAAATATCAAATTTATGATTTTACCCTTAATAAAATTTGAATATCGATCAAATCGGTTTATAGATCGGTTTGTATAATTATAATTGTAAGTGATACCAAAACAAACATTGTAATTTAGATGGCCGGTTGATCGTTACCATTTATGGTACAACTGAATTTTAGTTAGTATAATTATGGCATAATTGATATAGCTAATTAACTTGGTACAAGTTTGTACACTTATTTGAAAAATCTAAATACATAGAATTGTAATTGTAAATGATATTAAGAAAAACATGATATCTTATATGGTAACGAACTTTATAAAGAGGTGAAAGATTCGAGTTTTATTTTGTATTGGTAAAATTATATTCTATTTTAATTTAAAAATCAAATGAATAATATTTTTGGGTGTTAAGTGTATATAGATTAGAGAAATATATTGAAATTATTTTTTAGTTTGGAATTTATCTGAGAAGATGTCTTCCCGTGACAAAACTGGGTTGACCAAATTGTTTTTTTTTTATATAACTTTTTTTGGTAAATTTTTAACCAACTTCAATCGTTCGATGCTGCAAAATGCTATCATAAAGACAAATTTTAAGGTTGACCAAATTGTTAATGATTAATTTGATAGTAACTTGAACTTCAATACCTAAACTAAAGCACTATTCTCTAATAACAAAAACACAACATCACTCTTACATGACAGTAAAGTACCTGTAAAGATGCTTTGATAATTAAGGATCTCTACAAAGATAATCAAAGCATGTAACCGTCTTCGATTAGTAATAGCTACGCGCAAACATAAAAATATTTATAAATTCTACAATTTAATAATGATTTTTTTTTGTAGTGCTTTCATTTTTAAATATGTCTGATGGATTTAAATGTTTGATACATTATATTTCACACGATTTTTTTATTTGTATTTATTCTATGATGTAAAATTAATGTAGATCGAATAATATGTCTAAGTTAAAAATTAGGACTAGAGTGAGTGTAAAGTAAACTATAGTCCTTGAAAGCATTTAATATATGTTACATAGTGACGATAATAAGACTTACACAATCTAGTACCCATATAATCATCATCTTATATGTTGGAATTGTGTATTTTCTGTCTACATTCTTGAATTCGCTTCATTTCCTTTGTGGTAATTCATGTTCACGTTTTTTATATGTTGGGTTTGGGCTTAGTTCTAGGTTTTTTATTTTAGCCTTATTACATGCGCTTGTAATATGGCTTAAGAAAGCTAAATACCTAGGACTTAAAGATCTTTATATTATTTATTTGAGCAATGTTCATAGTTAAGTAACTAATTGTGATAGGATATATTACAGAAAATGTTATTGGTATTTAATGTATTTAAATAAATTCATCAAAGATATAATAATAATCATAAAATTAATATAATTAAACAAAAATCAAAAATAATATTTTAAATAATTATTAGTTTCCAAAAAAATAAACTCACTTCTCTCTATTGTTAATTATGGACGAAAATTAAAATTAATTTTTAAAAATTATTAATCAAATTGAAAAAAATTAAGATTTGATATCTAATTATACCATATTATTTTTAAATTATTATATTTGAAATATTTTGTTAAGATTTAAAATTATGATTCTTATTTTTGTGATATTATTTTCAAATATACTTAATGTCTAAATTTATGATCTTAAAATATATCAGGATCTTCAAATATTCTAATTTTACAATGGTTCAGAAAAAATCAAGACAGATCATAACAGATAAAGACGAGGGTCATGACGGATCTCATATCAAATTTTTAATCATTGATAATAATTGATATTGGACTAATCAAACTGTTATAAATTTTTTGAATAATTTAAAAATATATACATAATAACTTTTACAATCAAAATATGTTATAATCTAAATTATCATATAAATTTATTTACAAACATAACATCGCACGTACGTAATCATATATTTGTAATTTTAACTAACACAACATAAATAATATATAAAAAATAAATAATATAAGTAAAATGATAAAACCATAAAATAAATATAATATAAAACACTAATAATAACAAAAGATTATATAAACTAACGTAATATAAAGTAGATATTTCCACATATTACTATCTAGTATATGTATATAAAGAAACATTTTTCTATTTCTTCTTTATCTCGAGAGGATCTTCCTCCGGTTTGGGATCCGAGAGAAGAGAGACATAGATACTAGAGAGAATGACTTTTTTCTGGTGAGTGTATAGCTAGGGTCTCGTTAGTTCTTATACACCTTCTGCTAGTGAATTTTTCTTTGCGATTTCGATTTTTTGACCAGACCTTGTTCTAAGGTACAATGTCAATAGCAAGGTTGACGGAAAAGTTGTTCCCAATCGGGCTATCGTTAAAATGTTCTCATCTACTCTTTTGCGTTCGCATTTAATGAACATGCACACATGAGCTAGACGGATCAAAGGTTAAATGCCTTTGGGACCGGAGTGTCCCAGAAGTCCGAATGGAGACTGTTATTTGAACAAGAGCTCATATAACAGATACTGACACATAATTTTCCTCCTGCTAAAATAGTTTGCCATTTTTTCATGGCCGGTTGGTGGGTAGAACACATCCTAACAATGTAAATGGACCATTCAAAAATAACAGACCAAAATATAAAACGGTTTAAAATAAATCTAACATACAAAAATATAACTCACAAACACATTTTCTAATTGTACACATAAAAAGCTTTTTCCATGAAAAATAAAATCAAGTCTCTGTTTTCTAATTTTTGAAATATTTGGATTTTTTCTTTTCCTAAATTTAAGAAAAGGATCAATAAGTTCAATATACATAGAACATTGAAAAACCAAAAAAAAAACTCTGCTTATTAATGCCAATAATATCCGTTTGTGGGTATTTATTTGATTAACAATGTAAATCAAATTGTATTGCGATAAATTTATAAGTTATGTGGTAAACTCATATATATCGTGATATATCATTTATTATATTTATTTATTTTAATAATTTATTTATTACCATTAACTTATTCATTATCATATTTATTTATCATAATAATTTAATTGATTCATACCAGAAGTAATAAGGAAACATTGCTTTTATGGTTATTTATTTGATTAACGAAAGCATATTGTATCCCAATAAGTTTTAGTAAAAACATTGTTCAACCACCGTCGAGAATACTATTCATCACCAAAGGCAATAAAAAGATAATGATTTTGGTGATTATTTATTTAATTACGAGTGTAAATTATATTGTATCACGATAAATTTACAAGTTATCTGGTAAACTTATATTTATCGTATGTAATTTACAAGTTATGTGATAAACTTATATTTATGATTAGTATCAACTCACTTATATATTACCATGTTTATTTACTTTAATAATTTATTTATTACCGTTAACTTATACATTAGCATATTTATTTATCATGATAATTTATTTGTTACGGTTAACTTATATGTTATCATTTTTATAAACTTAGTTCCCAAAAAAGAAAATAAATAAAAAAGTTCTTCTTCTCATCTCGAGTATTCTCCTCCGTCATCACGTCTCCCAAATCATCTCCCTCCTCCCTCCTCTGTTGTCACCTGCAACACTAACTCCCAATTTCACCTCGTCACCTTTTCTTCTTCTTCTTCTTCTTCTTCTTCTTCTTCTTCTTCTTCTTCTTCTTCTTCTTCTTCTTCTTCTCCCAATTTCACCTCGTCACCTTTTCTTCTTCTTCTTCTTCTTCAACTAAAAAGTTCAATACATCACAAACTCGTGATATGGAATCCGTTTGTGAAGAAATGGAGGTGGCGACAGAGAAATAGGAGGGTTGGGAGGAGATACAGTGACCGGAGATAACACCGGTAAACCCATCGGAGATGTGGAAGAAGACCCATGGAAGATAAAAGGAGAAGACAAATAATTACATGTGTAAAAGAAAAGGTAGAAATATGAAAACAGCATTTTCTCTCTTATCCATCTAATTAAAAAAAAAAGCATAGATAGATACTTAATTTTTCAATCGTCTAGGGTCATATAATGATATTATCCAAGAAAAAATATATCCCTATTATTTATGCAATCAGTAAATAGTAATATTTTAATTTAAGAACATCCGAAGAGATGTGCTAGTGTTAGGTCTAGAACTTCTTGCTAGTTTTGAAACATAAGAGAATAAGATCGTCGGAGAAGAGAAGATTCGTAGAGGGCTTCCGATAGGGACGAGAGTGGATAAAGATAGTGCAAGCCCATGATTATTACTTCGCTTTTGTACATACATGATAATGAACAGGACATGTAAATGACTCATTCAAGCCAAAATAAAAAAGAAGACAAACATTTTTTTTAGCAAAATAAAAAGGACAAAGATAAAAAAAAATGTGAATGCATTGTAGGGACTAATTTCATAATTTATAAAACTGCACGGCCAAATATGATAATTTATAAAATCACCTTATGGTTTAATTTCACCAGCATGATTTGTTTTTTTAAATTTTATAATGTATTATTCATTCATTAAATTCATATTGGATACAAAAGTTGATACATCCAAAATATGATCAAACAGATTCAAATACAAATCAATAATTACATAATTAATCATAACAACGATAAACAATTAAATCTGCGTGATACTTTTTATACAAAAGATGTATTTACTATTTGTATGATACCTTTTTATACAAAAGATGTATATACTAACTGATTATTAAATCTGTTATTTATCGATACACCGACTTTTTCTTTTCTTCAATGAGTAAAAAATGTCATCTTTTACGTTAATGTATCAAAGCCAATTTACCTAACAATACTTTTTTTTATTTTTTGACAATAGTCACACACAATATAAACTAAAGATTCCAAGGCTATGGTTTGTTCGCAAGATTAATGGGCGAGTGATTGATTGGTACCTCCATTGGTGGGGATCTTGATGTTACGGTATGGTTTTTGTGGTCCTATGAATTAATCACTATGCAAGTTTTTTTTTTCAGTCTTTATCCTCCGAACTCTTGTGGTTCCCCGAGCATCTTAACTACCAAGAATTATGTGATGAGATTTCGCATCTACCTTTCTTCCCATCTCTTCACCTACTCAAGTACCCATGACTTGGCATTTCGGTATAAGTTGTTGTAGATCCGTCACAAATTTGTGTTGTCGTTGGTATCGAAATTCTATAAAAGGTCCTAACGTTTAAAGAAAGATATTTTAATTTTACAATACACATGTGTGATGAGATGCTCTCATCTCTTTTCCTTTCAACCATCTTGGTTTCTCAAGTGAGTTGGAATGTATTTGACATATAACTATATCACAACTTCACATAAAGTTATTTGTCAAACAAATAAAAAATAAATAAATAACTGTATCACAAATTCGAATATTTTAGTTTGGATTTAAATTGAATATTAAATGTTTTAGGTCCATCACAATTTATAATATGATTTTCTATCATAAAATGATTTCTACTATAGCACATTGGGTTTCAATTAGAATTTCTAAAACCCAAATGAATATTAGTTACATAAATTAAACATGCATCTCATAATTATTATTTTTGATAAAAACCGTGGGAATTTCAGTTTTTTGGTTTATAATCTCTTTCGAAATCCGGAACTATCTTTTAGTTAATTATTTAAAATAAAATGTTCCTAACAAGTTATTATCCATTTTGTTTTCTTGGACAAAAGAAATCTTATCGTCTTTTGTTATCTCCAATAAAGATAACGAACTCTGGACAGAAGCTTCCCACTCACAACCGTCATTTAAATTTTTGATAACTTTGTAAGGGAAGAAAAAAATGGACTATAGTGGATAATACAGGTCTTCGGGTTGGGTCTTAAATGATTTACAATTATCTGTTACGTGTTAAATTATTTTTATTATTTTATGAAAATGATGAGGATAATGTCAATTCAAAATTCAACCGACGAAAAATAGTGATGAAAATTTAATTATGTCACGACATCCGAATAAAATTAGAGAGGCAAACAAAATGTGTAAGGCCTTGAACCAAGATAATAACGTCTAGTTCCAAAACCGCTTTTGGCTTTATTCAATTTCATCGCATACCATTGTTCCGTGGTTTTATATTTATTGTTGTTTAATTGGTAATTAATTATCGATGTGGTAAAACCATTAAAAAGTACTCTTTCTGTTTTATGTTTCATATTATAAGATGTTTTAGTAATTCTTTTTATTTCATTTTATATGATGTTTTAGAGTATTTTTCAAGTTTTTATGCAAAAATTTAATGTATTTATTTTTTATGACAATTTGTATTCTTCAAAATAATTTATCATTGATTGAATTGTTTTTAGTTAGATATTAAACTATGCGTTTAATGTAAAAAAAATTAACTTAGATTCTTAAAAACTACGTATTTTGAACGAAAACATCTTATATAATGGGACACATAGATTATTAATGTTTTGATTGTTTATCAATCACAAGAAAAAAATTAGTGATATCAAACTAAAGTGCTACCGCCATTTATTCTTTACTGCGATTTTACGGTTTATTTTTTTATATCTTCTAACGATTGTGTTATCGCTTGTCATTTTCTTTTATTGCAAAAAGACATTTAACTGTTTTTGTGTCACCAATCGGATTAGTGTAATTATTATATGGGAATAACCTTAGGAATTTATAAAATAAGGTTTTGAATTCAAACAACAGAATGAAATGGGAATCAAGTTCCATGGTTATAATATATATATATAAGATAGATCAAATAATATATGACCTATTGTTTTAACATTCTAAACTCAAATTTAATAACCTATATTACAAAATAGGAAAAATAATTTTCAACTATACAGACTATAATACATTACATGGCTACACATACCAACTATAAAAATGTAATTTTATCTACATCAACAAAAAAATGTCCATATTAAAAGGAAAAAAAATCGGAATATTCCATAAAAAACGGACCTTGTGAGTTAAATATATGCATGTTTGTTTGTGTATGAATTCAAAAACATGCTTTATTGCTTGTGGTTTGTGGCTCTCATGAGTCCCTTCGTTACTAAACAATGATGTAGGACCAAAGCTATTCAACAACCAACAAAACGATCACACACCAAGAAACACTCTTCACTCTCTAATTCTCAATTCTCAATTCTCATTTCTCACCATATAATTTTTTCATCTTCCTTTCTTTATCCTTTTCTTGATTTTCTTTTACCTTTAAATCACTTATCTATCAAAATACCTTTCATGCACTTTCACCACTCCTACCATAAAATTTATCATTAATCACTTCCCCTTTCTTTCAGAGGAGAGAGTCCTCTTCTCTGTTTTGTCTATATATTCAGACACAAATCAACACAAAACACCATTTTGTGTTCTTTCTCTCTTGTTTAAGTTTTGTTTCAGACATCAATGGCAGGGACTGGATTGTTCTCAGAGATTCTTGACGGAGAAGTCTACAAATACTACTCTGATGGAGAGTGGAAAACTTCTTCCTCCGGTAAGAGTGTCGCCATCATTAACCCGGCCACAAGGAAGACACAGTACAAGGTTCAAGGTATGTCTCATCAATGTCATCTTAAGTTTCACTCTTTCTAATTTCAGATTAGGGTTTTGTTGTTTTGTTGGAAAATTCACCGATCCACCTTTGACTGTTCTTTGATTGTCTTCATAAAAACAAGAACTTTATTTCCTGCATAGCAGATTTAAGGCTAAATTTGGAGATAACATTATGGAAATTTGATGAATAATGGTTGATAAAATGTTGAAAAATGGGAAATTGAGAAGTTTAATTGAGATGAATTAAGATAACAACCCTAAGAAAAACAGAGGAGACAAAAACAGTGGATATCAAGATAAGATTTTGTTCTGTTTTTTCTTTTAACACAGCATGCACACAAGAAGAAGTGAACACAGTGATGGAGATGGCGAAGTCGGCTCAGAAATCGTGGGCAAAGACTCCTCTGTGGAAAAGAGCTGAGCTTCTTCACAAAGCTGCTGCAATCCTCAAGGACAACAAAGTTCCCGTTGCTGAATCTCTTGTCAAAGAAATCGCTAAACCCGCCAAAGACTCTGTTACTGAGGTCTCACTCTTTCTCTATGGATCGTCGTAATTTGAAACCATTTTTGTTTGTTTTTTTCTCAGATCTCTGATGTTTGATTCTGGTGAAAGGTTGTGAGGTCTGGAGATTTGATCTCTTATTGTGCTGAAGAAGGTGTTAGGATCTTAGGTGAAGGGAAGTTTCTGCTCTCTGATAGCTTCCCCGGTAATGACCGTACTAAGTACTGCCTCACTTCCAAGGTATAATAATCTCTTTGATTCATGTGTCTGCAACAATGGTTGAAGTTTTAACAAATGTTTTGATCAAATTATGTGTTCTCCTCTGATCTGCAGATTCCGCTCGGTGTGGTTTTGGCTATTCCTCCATTCAATTATCCGGTCAATCTCGCTGTATCAAAGATCGCTCCTGCTTTGATCGCGGGAAACTCTCTTGTCCTCAAACCTCCAACTCAAGTAACTAAACAGCTTTACATTCTTTTGAAATTGATGTTTTGAAAATGATTTAATGGGTTTGTTTCTTTAGGGAGCCGTTTCTTGCCTTCATATGGTACATTGCTTTCACTTAGCCGGTTTCCCGAAAGGTCTTATCAGCTGCATTACCGGAAAAGGATCTGAGATCGGCGATTTCCTCACTATGCACCCTGCTGTTAACTGCATTAGGTATATATACATTCAACAAACCGGTTTTGTTCCTATTAACTACTAAATTTTCGGATGACCGGTTTCAGTTTTACTGGTGGTGATACTGGAATCTCAATCTCTAAGAAAGCTGGTATGATCCCTCTTCAAATGGAACTTGGAGGAAAAGATGCATGCATTGTCCTGGAGGATGCTGATCTTGATTTAGTTGCTTCCAACATCATCAAAGGAGGGTTCTCTTACAGGTAATCTAGCTAGCTACAATGAGTGTAATTAACCGATAATATATATATTGGGATTTGGCGTTTACCGGTTTTATCTACCTTAACCAGTGGGCAGAGATGCACTGCGGTTAAGGTAGTCCTAGTGATGGAATCAGTGGCAGATGAGCTTGTTGAGAAAGTGAAAGCTAAAGTGGCCAAACTCACGGTTGGACCGCCCGAAGAGAACTGCGATATCACGGCTGTGGTGTCGGAATCTTCAGCTAATTTCATTGAAGGATTGGTGATGGATGCTAAGGAGAAAGGATCAACGTTTTGCCAAGAGTACAAAAGAGAAGGTAACTTGATTTGGCCATTGCTTTTGGACAATGTTAGACCGGACATGAGGATCGCGTGGGAGGAACCGTTCGGTCCTGTCTTGCCTGTCATGAGGATCAATTCCGTTGAAGAAGGGATCAATCATTGCAATGCTAGTAACTTTGGCCTCCAGGTTTGGCTATTTGGGTTTGGTTTAGTCCGGTTTAATTGGTTCTTAACCGGGGCTAACCCAACAATTACATTTGAAGGGATGTGTATTCACTAAAGACATCAACAAGGCAATACTGATCAGTGATGCAATGGAGACAGGAACAGTTCAGATCAACTCCGCGCCAGCTCGTGGACCGGACCACTTTCCTTTCCAGGTAAATCATTGATTTCTACACCTATCTTTGCCTCGGTTATGACCGGTTTGCTAACTTGGTTTTGGATTGGAATATACAGGGATTAAAGGACAGTGGAATAGGATCACAAGGTGTGACAAATAGCATCAATTTGATGACTAAAGTTAAGACCACTGTCATTAACTTGCCTACACCTTCTTACTCTATGGGTTAGTTTCCCTTTTTTTATGTTCTTCATCTTAGAATCAAATCAATCGGTCATATTTCAATATTTGTATCGAAACCTATGAATAAAAGGGAGTGATTAGCGTAACTATTATGGTTTGTAATCTTTATGTAACCAATAAAAGGATATTATGAAAAATAAGTGAGAGCTTTGATTGTCTTGTGTTATAACAGGGGACGGTCTCATCTCACGACTGTTATTCGAGCACATAAAGATCCTTTTGATAAATTTTTGAAGTTTGAAATTTAAAAAATATTCCATCTTAGATAAATCATTTGGGGACCTTCTCATCGATTTTTTGAATTTTCCAAAAAGTTAGAAGTGACATAATAATTTATTTTGTCAGATTGTATCGAAAGTACAAACTGTTCAGATGAATCTTTTTTTGTATTGTGGTAAAAAAAAAAAAAGTTTTTATCTGAGTCTGATCTTACCCTTTTTTCAAAACGAAAAACGAACACTAATGGTTGGAAAACGATTTGTTCAGAATAATCTCACGATTCACTAGAAATAAGCATTCCGGTTTATGGTTTGGTTACGGTTAATTTTTTTGTTTTACGATTTATCAGTTTTACAAAAAATAAAACTATTTAAAAATCGTATTTAATTCGATTTGGTTTCGATTCGATTTTTTCGGTTTACAGTTTATCAGTTTCATAAAAAGTAAAACCATTTAAATATCATATGCATTTAGATTCGGTTCTATTTTGGTTTATTCCACGATTTTTCAAAATAAATTTATATAATAATATATTTATCTTCAACTATTTTCTTAAAATACCAATAGATTTTCTATCTTAAATTATATGGCCTTCTATTTAAAATCTATCAAATCTTAAATAAATTCTAACATAAACATAGTGATAGACTAAATGTTATTGTACTGTTAAGAACTATATAATTTTTATCATTCTCTAATACTTATTGGAGTAAGGTTTTAAATATAATAATATTAAAATTAGAAAATTTATTAATATATCCACATAAAAATGCTTAATTAAAATCTAACTAAACAAGTAATACAATAATAAAATTTAGAAACACACAAAATTGAACGGTTTTACGGTTATAAACTGAACCGAATCAAACCCAAATATTTTTAATAATGGTAACCTAACGATTTTTTGGATGAAACCAAAACCGAACCGAATCACCTAATTATAATTACGGTTTGATTAGATCAAAATATAAATTCGAGTATCATGCTTTGCAAAAGTGATTAAAGAATAATTAGATATAGATTGTTGGAAACAGTAGTCTTTAAGAGTCGAACCTAAACTCCTGAAGATAGCAGGCCTTAGCGTTATATATGTTATTGGTTTTAGAAACCCATAAAATTCAACACATAACTTGACTTGTATACAAAACAATTTGAAAACGAAATATTTGTCCAAAGTAATGACAAAGACTGGTTGAATGGTAAGAGATGAGTTGTTTTTTTTAGGTTAGATTGCAGTCGAAATTTTTTAAAAAAATAGTAGAGGTTTTTTTGACAATGACCGACCAAGTTTAAGAAGAAGCGATAGATACACGAACTGAGGATTTTTTTTTTTCAGTTTCCATTTGATTGATGGAAGAAAGAAAGTCTACTCTCAAGTCTCATTTCTCATCCTTGCTTGCATTAGTCGACATTGAGACATTAACATTATATTTTTAAAATATGATCACCAAATTATTAGGTAGAAGAATATCCTAATAAGTTGTGGAAGTGTAATGCTCTTTTTTCAATTTAAATAATTTAGTTACATAGAAAATTATAGTCATTGTATAGAAATAATAATAGCTTATCAAATTGACAATTCTGATATCGATATGTAACATAACTATTCTAGACCAAATATAAAGAAAGTTTATATATGTAACTTTTTTCTACATAAACTTTAGGCATCTAATCAGTTCCGTAATTTTTACAAGTTCTACATAAATATTTATGCATAAATTTAATTGCTGAAAGTTTATGTAGTTGACTTTTACACAAAAAAATCATTTATGTTAATGCAACGACTTTTTGTATTATCAATTTATGATTCTTAAACAATTTGTGGTTCTCATGATTATATAGCTAGTACTAGATAATGGATTTCATAAGAAAAAAATATGTTTTCCTTTCAATTACCCAATCTCTATAAATATTTTGCAATACTAACGTTCGTTTCTAAAATTAAGTAGTTGATTGTTATTCACACATATTAACAAACTAATCAAAAATTTAACAAAAAGAACTATTCAAAATATTTCAAAAAATTTTATCTATTAATATTTCTAAAATATTACGAAAATAAATAAATTTATAATCATATATGTGGATAAATGAAAAATGTCTATTATATATACATATATAACATAGAAACTATCAAAAGATTAGTTGATATGAAATTAAAAAATTGAAGTTTAAAACATCAATTGTATAAAACGAAGGTAAACACGTAAATGTTGGAGTTCATGTAAAGAACATCATTAACCCATGTAAATTTGATCAAACCTCAAAACCAAACCAAGAATAGGAAGAAAAGAAAAGAAAAAAAAAAGAGAGAGATTTATTCGATATTTAAAGACATCCACACGGAAGGGGAACTTCTTTTAAGACATTGACTTTTAATTATCATAATCATTTTTTCTAATTAATCCTTGGCTATAATTCTCTTACGTAGGGACGTTTTCTTTTTCAATCGCAATCTTTTGGTATTTCCAATCTAATAATCATGTTTGTTCCAATTTTTAATGTTCACTAAAAGGTATAGCAATTGCCTTCATTTAGTTTTCTCATATTTACAGAATTCACCTTATCAAATTAAAAATCTGAACATTTATATCTTCAGTTTTATTTTGCTTTATCCAAAAATGTAAAATACAATTCGTATATTATTTAATTTATGTGGAACATGTGGATTGAGGTGTAAAGGAAAATATGACAAAGACATATACCAGTATATACTTATCTTAAGTGTTATTTTGTTCAGAAGAATGTGAAAAACATATTTTATGACTTCGATTTACTTTATTAAGAACAAACAAAGATAATTATCATAGTTATTTAAATACTTCTCTGTCTTAGCCTTAATAATAATAATAATATTAGTTCATCGATCTTTCTTTCTCTGGCTTTGTTGTGTAGTACATTAATTATTTGACCAACATTTGCAATTAATAAATGAGAGTAATTAAAGCCCATCTTTCTCCTCTTGTGAGTTTGTGCAAACGCAGAATGTCCCATGTGCTTAATCACGCGGAATATTTTATTAAAACTAATCCCATTTAAATATACTTACATAAATACTTCCATATACTTGTTGGACTAACTCTAACTGTACTTGTTACATAATTATGCATTGGTTTCCTCACAAATACGAAATCAAGCTTAATTGGACTTACTCTAACTGTACTTGTTGGATTCACTTCTCTCTTAACATTAAATACTTAATCATGGGTTGTTGTGCTCTCTTAATCGCCGTAGAGATTGTGTTACTAAATTTGAAAGAAACGTGAGATTTTGAGGCTTCTAGTCTTGAAGTATACGATCCACAACTAAATATAGAAACATGTTACCTTTGAGTAATATACTATACCACTCTATCGATTAACCTAAAATAAATTTTTATCATTTCGAAATCTATAATTCCTAGAAAGTGGACACGCGTTAAACACAAGACGTGTCCTTAGATTGGTGGGTATAAAGTACGATACGTATACGTATTTTATATGCGTATAGGTGCAATACACACATGCACATACGTAGTATACATGAACGTAGATATATATATGCTAGTTTAGTTGTTATAAAACTTGAGAGAATAGTAGTGACTTGGGAATATTATTCAGTACTGAACTTGGTTCCAATACATACATATATATACACACATATGTACTTATATGTGTATAGATATATATTAATGTGCATTAGTGGCTAATATACGTGTGCATAACATGCGAAGATACATGCACACGGTCACACATGTACTTGTATATAAGTACATATGCTTTCAAGGATGAAGAACTTGGTTATCTATAATCTTTTTTTTTGATTAAAACTTGTTCATGTTGTAACAGTGGCCAGGAAAACAAATTTTCTGACTACAAAATATCAAGCTAGAGATCCTAAATACATTAATGGATCCAGAAGTATCAAATTTCCAAATACAAAAATAAAGTTTGTTAGTATTCCGATTTAACTATTTATCCAAAACAATGAATGGTGACTGTGACACAATCCAAAGTATATCTAATTTTAAAAAGGAAAAATCTCAAAAAGATAAGTTATCATATTGATACAGATTTTAATTTTAAAATATCATTACCATATTTTGTTATTATTAATCTCAAATATGAGTATCGTCTATGGGATAGGATGTTTCTGATCTTGGGGACAAGGCAAAAACAGTAGAATTTCGGAGAGCACTATGATGGGTTGATCATCATTGATGAATACACCTAATCGAGTTGTTATAATCGTAGATATTTATCATCGTAAAAAGACTATAAAACATGAATGTGGTATTTTATTTCCCATTTGGAATTCGAAAATCAAATCATAATTCAGTTTATACAGTGAAATTTTTTAAGTTAGTTTTTAAATTTGCTATTTAAACAGATTGACCATGCTGGTTGAAAGTCGGCTTTTAAATTGAATTTTTGGTTAAGTTTTTCAAAATTATTTTGATGATCCCATCTTTTTCTCGAGTGATCCCATATTTCTAGCTAGATGTTGTACATAGAGTTTGAAATTTCGAACAGTTTTTGTTTCAAATTTTAGATTTTGTTGTTAAGAAAAAGATCAAAACAAATTTTTTTGGATGATAATAGAAAAAATAGAAAAACCAAAGTTTATAAATGTATTTAACAACAAAAAAAATCATTCTAATATGTATTAAGCTGTAAAAATGAATGATTAAGATTTGGAGTAAAGAGAAACCAAAGTTTAGACGTAAACGAAATTAGAGAGGAGAACATAATCATGGATTCATCATCATAAAAATATCATATGGGTTGCTAGCAACAATTTTCTTTTTAAAAGTGTTCATCTCTAAAAACATCACAAAAATGATTTATTTCTGACATCTCAAAAAATATTATTTACTAAACCCTCTTAAAATAATATTATCTACAACAATTCCTCTTTATTAACCCAAACCTCAGCATTTTCAACCTCCTCTCAAACAAAAAAGTGAGGAAGCAGAGAAGCCATCATCATCATGATGAACTCTTCTCTGCTAACTCCTTCCTCTTCATCTTCATCCCATGTTCAAACTCCGGCGACGACCTTTGACCACGAAGACTTCCTCGATCAAATCTTTTCCTCTGCTCCATGGCCCTCCGTCGTCGATGATGCTCATCCTCCTCCTTCCGATGGCTTCCACGGCCACGACGTCGACTCAAGGAACCAACAGATCATGATGATGCCTTTGAATGGTGGCTCCTCCTCCGTCCACGCTCTTTATAATGGCTTCTCTGCCGCCGGATCTCTTCCTAATTTCCATATCCCTCAGGTATAATATCTCTCTATATAAAAAAATATGTATGATTAAAAACGAAACTTATGATGGTATTTAGGGGTTGGGAGGTGGGTTAATGAACCAACAAGGACAAACGCAAACGCAATCGCAAACGCAGGCAAGCGCGTCTACAACTACTGGAGGTACGGCGGTGGCGGCTCCGCCACAGAGTAGGACTAAAGTCCGAGCTAGGAGAGGTCAAGCAACTGATCCACACAGTATAGCCGAACGGGTTCGATATTTTGTTTCATTTTATTCTCATTTTTATTTGATTTTGTTCGATGCATTAATTTGTAACAGTTACCGAGAAAGGCGTTGAAACTGAAAATTTTTGAGAAAGAAAAAAGTTTAAAACTTTTTCTGAGTATTTTCTGAAAAGTTGTAAAAACATATGTTTTCTTGGGCAGTTACGAAGAGAGAGAATTGCGGAAAGAATGAAAGCTCTTCAGGAACTTGTCCCTAACGGCAATAAGGTATTTTTTATTAAATTCATTTTCAGTTTATTTTTCCAAAATTAAAATCTATTCAAATATTAAATGGATCACTGAAGAAAAATGTTATGATCACTCTGAATTTGGATCATCCATAATTCAATATCATTTGTATAAATAATTTACAATTTGTAATATCATAACTCCATTGTCTGTTTATAGTTTTCGATTGAAAAATAAAATAATAAAAATAAGTGTTACAAAATTGATGGATTTTTCCAAGAGATATATAGTTTGAGCATGTCAACTAAGACCTGTTTATTATTTTTCAGGACTTAACTATTTATTGACCAAAACTCAAGAGTTGAAAAGTAAATTCTTTTTTTTTTTGTTTTACTCATATAATTGGTGGTTGTTTAGTCTCTATATATATTTGCACAAAATTTTAGTCTCTATATATTTATAGGAGTAGTATACTGTATCAGTCAAATGATTAATCACTGATTAGCTAATTAATTAGGCTACACTATTAAAGTTAACTAATGCAGTAATAAATGGGTTAGAATCTCAGCTCTGACAGATTTTTTTTTGTATTTAATAATATTTGACAGACAGACAAGGCATCGATGCTCGATGAGATTATAGATTATGTCAAGTTTTTACAACTCCAAGTCAAGGTGAATCTCTCTCGTCTCTCGAACATATTTTTTACAAGTTATTATTTCTTTTGGTAACTTTTTCAAAAACTACATTATGTTTTATTTTATTCTCTTCAATGTTGATGGAAGATTCTTTCTTTGCCTTTTAGTTGACATATCAAACGAAAAGAAAAGCTGACATATTAGTACAATATTACATACCAATTAATCAAATATGGGCCTCTGCAACTAAAATTCTTTATGCTCCCTCTCCAATTTTTATATATTTAAGAATATTTTTTTCTGGATTGTTATGACATATACTCTCACATTACATAATGAATATTTTAAATTAAGTAGTAGTGGATCGGTGTACTTAATAATTCTGTTTTGAATTTAATTATGCGTTATAGTTACTGAGCATGAGCAGATTGGGAGGTGCTGCTTCCGTTTCTTCTCAAATCTCTGAGGTAATTAATTTCACTCTGTCTACTCCTATTTTATAAACTCCAGTAATTAATATCAAAGTTAATGGATCATCTATATTTTATCTAAAAGTGCATTTTTATTTAATTAGATGTATACTGCATGCGTTACAAACTCTCTTCTTCTTTTTCTGTGTCAAAGACCCTTCAAAACAAAATAGATGTAGGACTACAAAAAGATAATTCTAAAATTCCAAAATAGAGAAAAAAAGAGAGAGCACGCGTGCCGACTTTATCACTTAGGGTTTCGCTTTCTTGTCTTTTCTTTTTTAAAATGTTTTTTTTTCTTTTTCTTTTCTCAGGCAGGTGGGTCCCATGGGAACGCATCCTCCGCCGTCGCCGGCAGTAACCAGACGGCCGGAAACTCCAACGATACCTTGAAGATGACGGAGCATCAAGTGGCGAAGCTAATGGAGGAAGACATGGGCTCGGCCATGCAATACCTTCAAGGGAAAGGTCTCTGTCTCATGCCAATCTCTTTAGCCACTGCTATCTCAACCGCCACGTGTCACTCCCGTAACCCTTTGATCTCTGGAGCTACCGACGTCGGAGGTCCTTCCTCTCCCAATCTTTCCGGCATGACCATACAGTCGACGAATACAACAACAATGGGTAACGGTAACGGGAAGTTAAATGGTAACGGTAACGGCGTGACCGAGGGGTCGTCATCTACCCCCGCTAAAGAGGCTGTAACCGTTTCAAAGCCGTGATAACGGCCGTTTACTTTTGGGGTTAGACAGAGAGATACCAAAAACAAAACAGAAAGTGGGGTGATGTTGAGTTGTTTAATGTGTTCTCTAAACGATGCCGTTTTTTTGTATTATTTTGGTTGTTTTACCTACTCCTACAAAACCACTCAAAGGACATTTCTTTTTCTTTTTTCTAAATATGTTTGCAATGTTGTATTTTATTAATAAAGTTGGTTATAGTATCCAAATACCATTGGCTAGGACTAGGAGAAGAAATATATATATTACATGGGTTTTCACTTAGGTTAGGTAACACTGCATAACATTTTCAAAATGTATATCGGTCTCAACATGTTGTGTTTGTTGATGCTGAACATGATTATAAAGGATATAAACATGACTGATATTATCACGAAACACAACTGAACCCTTTTGTAGTGGACATCAGGACTCAAGAAAGAGGTTGCGTAACCATGTCAGTTCGGCTACTACATTGGTAACACCACAATATTCAGCCTCTGCGCTAGAGCAAGAGATAATTTGGTGTCGCTTAGAAAACCAAAAAATCAAGTTATCCCCAAAATAAATGCAAAAATCAGAGGTAAAATGACGAGCATCATGGTAGTTGGCCCAATCTAAAGTGAAGCGCCAATGAAGCAACACCACGTCTGAGATCTATGTAGATGAAGCTTCGAATATATTATAGAAGTACCAGTAGCTACATCAGCTTTACGCCTTATTGAAGTGCCTATATTTAGCTCTGGACAAAATATCTAAATACCGAAGAATCGAACCGAGACTGACTTAAAAATGAACGTAGCGAACTGAACTAGAACCGATAATATATTCATATGGATTTTATTAGACTCCTATATACGAAAAACTGAAAATGAATCCGAACTAAAATCGAATGGATATCCGAAATATAATTAAATACCCAAAATTACAATTATAAACCGAAAATTTGTAGTTTGAAAGTTTGTAGTTATATTTGTCGAAGTTTAACAAAATTTATTCAAATTTAACTAATTTTTTAGTTTTTGTTTTCTCGATATTTCGGATACCCAAGCTAGATCCACACCCGGATGAAACCAAAGGAAATCCAAACAAAAATTTTAAAATAACCGAATATATCTAAACTTCAATTCTAGTCCCGAAATATCTGAAATCTGAACGGGTATCTGAATGTCCAAACCTATCTAGATTTATAAAAGTTGATGTACCTTCAGGAATGTCCTAATAGTGTTACTTTGGGAACTATGTCTTTTAAATAAGTTATATCATTGTGTATACCAACGATGATATTGATAATTATGGAATTTAACCCCAAAACTCTAAATCCGTCGGAAATCCGTCAAAAAATTTCCGACGGATTTCTGACGGGTTTAGGGATTATACGTGTCTCATGTTCAACACATGTTTAATGTGGAGTATGATGTTCAAAATACGATGTTAAAAAAGTGCGACGGGTTTAGGGATTATATGTATCCCATGTTCAACACCTATTTAATGTGGAGAACGATGTTAATATATATATATATATATATAATTCCTAAACTCGTCGAAAATCCGTTAAAATTTTTCCATATAAAGTACCACATTAAATAGGTGTTGAACATGGGACACGTATAATTCCTAAACCCGTCAGAAATCCGTCAATTTTTTCCCATATAAAGTACCATATATATATATATATATGGTCCGTTATATGGGATTATATATAGTATACACATATCAAAATCTGTCACAAATTTTTTCGACGGCCAAGCGAAAATCTAAGTGCGGTTACGTTTCGCCAAATTTTTTGAGCACCACGTCTAATCATTTTTAATGAATTTCCGATGGAACCGACGGGTATATCCGTAGAAAAATGTTTTACATAAAACCACTTCTTCTTTGCGACGAAAGTCGCAAAACCTAAAAACCTCCACTAACGAAATAAACCTCAAAACCTTCGCGATTTTCCACCAAAATCAGTCCGAATCTCGTCGATAGCTCTCTCAAATCTCTCACAAATAGATAAAAATCAATCAAACCCACCGAATTTGTAAGTTTTCATATTTCTTTTGAGATTAATGGATTTTGAGATAACGGATTTAGGGTTAGATTTAAATTATTGGAAGTTAGATTTAGGGTTATGGAAGTTAGATTTAGGTTTTCTATGGTTATATTTAGGATTTGGAACTTTTGATTTGGGTTTAAGAAATTATGATTTAATTTGGGTTTTTGATAAATTTGAATTTAATTTGGGTTTTTGTTTTTATTTGAATTTGATTTGGGTTTTATTTGAATTTATGAATAAGATTAATTTTTAATTTTAAAGATTAATTTTTAATTTAATTTGGATTTTTTAATTTTATTTGAATTTTATTTGAATTTTATCAATAATCTTATAATGGTTTTATGAATAAGTTTATTTTGAATTTTATTTTAATTTTTAAATTTTATTTGAATTTTATGAATATAATTAATGTTTTTGTGAATAAGATTAATTTTGAATTATATTTGGAGTTTTTTGAATTTTATTTTAATTTTATGAGAATTTTTGTTATTAAAAATTTAGGATTAGGAATTTTTAATATTTGATATTTAGAAGTTTTGAATGTTTTATCATTTTGGTTTTTAATATCAAATTATATTTCTTAATATGAATCTGTTTATATTGTTTTTTGTTTTAAATTTTGATTAATTATACGCTCACTATTTTTTATTTTTTGAAGAGATAACGGATTTGAAGAATGAGAT
Organism: Cardamine chenopodiifolia; assembly: GCA_963922655.1. Classification (NCBI taxonomy): domain Eukaryota; kingdom Viridiplantae; phylum Streptophyta; class Magnoliopsida; order Brassicales; family Brassicaceae; genus Cardamine; species Cardamine chenopodiifolia. The sequence continues at coordinate 17,401,124 of OZ000470.1, read as the reverse complement.
CTACACCATCAAACAAGCGTTTCTGCAGAATGATCAACAATATGAAAAATGGCTGCCACACACGCAGCGACGAAGGTCAAGATATAAGCAATGAAGGCGAAGATAGAAGCGGCGAAGACTTTGATAGAAGCTTTCATGACCGAGATGCAAGGTTGTCGTGGATAATTTTTATGTTTTATTTTTTTTTTATGAATATATTTTTAATATTTTGTTTGGATGTTAAATATTTAATTTTAAATTTGAATTTGAGTTATATTTTAAAAATTTAAAGTTAATTATATATATATATATTTAATAAATCTAATAAATAAATACAAAATAATTAATATTAATTAAAAAAATAACTTTAAAAACATCCGTAAAAAATCTATTGGAATACTACCCATCAAAAATCCGTCGAAATATTTGACGGTCAAAAATCCGTCGAAAATCTGTCAGAGTCAAGTTTGTGATAGATTTGTGACGGGTAGTATTCCGACAGTTTTACCAACTACGGAGGTTGTCGAAAATCCATTGGAATACTACTTGTCAGAAATATGTCAGAATTTTCTGACGCCTTAGAACTAACAGTAATTTTTCTCAAAAATCCGTCATAAAGGGCCATTTCCAACGGCGTTCCGACGGAAATGACAATCACTTCTAATCTATTTTCTTGTAGTGTTTTAGTACCAAAATATCTGAAACCCAAAATCTAAACGGATATCCGAATACCAAGACCTATCTAAATTTATAGAAGCTGAGGTACCTTTAGTAATATCTTAATATTTTCAAAAGTTCTAACTTTCAAATATTTGTAATATAAAGCGTCGTTGCTCAAAATTCAAATCAATAGAGTTATAATCTCTTGTTTCTTTACGTAAAACTCTTTCAAAATCGGTTGAAATTTACCCAAACATATTACATACATATAGGGTCTAAATGGAAAAGGCTGAATCTGGCTGAATGTAAAATCTGACAAAATATATTTGTCATTTTATGTATAATCTAGCAAAATAACTAAAGATTCAAATGGTAACAACGGAATCTGGCTGAATCTAGCAGAATATAACAGATAAATAATTAAAAAAATAAATAAATTTGTGTATAGTTGAATAACATAAATAATTTAAATAATAAGCAAAATTTAATAATACTTTCAAAAATTAAATATTAATGAGTAAAATATTAAAAATTCATATTTTAAAATAATTAAAAATGTGACTTTTTTTAAATATTAAAATGTGAGCTTTTTAAAATTAAAAAACGTGAACTTTTTTAAATATTAATTTTAATGATTTATAATGTATTAAACAACAAAGAAAGCAAAATAAAATAAAATTAAGAACTACAAAAATTAATGAACTAAAAATATATTACTCTTGGATATAATATAAATTTATTTTATTTTAGATAACAAAAGTTAGGGGTAGTTATTTGGTTATTTGGTTTGATTCAAGATACATACTTTTTGGTTTTTTTTTTTAAATATATCCCATTTGAGATAGAATTTTATTTGGTTCAGATTCAATTCGGTTTTAGAAAAAAAAATTATAACAAAAATAAACATAACTAATTAATTTTAATAATTATTATAATATTTATATATATTGAAATATATTTTCTATATATTTAATTCAATATACTTTTTTAGTGAATTTTGGTTAAACGGTTTTGTTTGGTTGGGTTCGGATACTTTAGTTTAGAAAAGTTTATACCATTTAGATAATTTTTATATTCAATTTCGGTTTTATTCGATAAATTTTAGTTTGGGCTGGTTTGATAGTTTTGTTAAAAACTTAATTCAAATTTTAATTTTATTTATTATTATTCTTTTTTAAATCATTAAAATCTCTCAAATTCTTCAATTCCACCAATTCCACAGATATTGCAACTGATGTAACATTAATTTTTCCGTCAGAATCCACCATAATTCACTATTAATTTGATACAATTTACAGCTATAATAATGTATATGATTTTTTTATTATAAAAAATATTTTTTAAAACATTCATGGGTGAAATAAATTTCTTAAAAAAAACCTTCAAACTTGTATAGACTAAAATTTTAAAAAGAAGAAGATATTATCACCAATAATGCCAGACTGGTCTCAGCTCCCGGAAGAGCTACTGCACATTATCATCAAGAATCTGAAAAACTGTTTTGATGTTGTTCTTGCTCGCTTTGTTTGCAGCTCATGGCGATCCTCATTTCCCTTTCCTTCTTCCCTATTACGTCAAAGTTACTTTCTTCCCACATTTGCCAAGTTCCCTCTCGAAAGCAAAGACTTGTGTACTCTTGAGAAGGTCGTTTTGTTACTCTTCAGAGTCTTAGCTCCTGCTCCTACTGCTGCTGAGTATTTTCTGGGAGAAATAGGCAGAGATGAGTCAGAGGATCACATAGAGCTTCTTCCATCTCCTCTTCAATGTTCAGTGAAAGTGAAGATCCCAGGATCTGATCCAACCTTGATGAAAATGCTCGACTGCCAGATTCTCCCTCTGGGCCATCAATATAGAATTATTGGTTGGAATCTTACATGAATGGCTATACTTCATATAAATAAAAAGGGAGAGGATGGAGAATTTGTTGTGATTCTGTTATGAAATCAACTCAAGCTTTGCTAACACTCAGTTCATAAACACTCACAATCAACTCAATTTGAACAAATGAAGAACTAATTGATCAAGAATTCAAAGATTAAAGGAAGAAGAAGAAAAAGACACAAATTTGATTACCCAGTTTAACCAATCGATGTGATTGGCCTAAGTCTAGGGCCAGATTCAATCCATAAAATTCACTAAATGAAGAAGAATTCAGCTCAAGAACAGAGCTTACAACAATGGAGAAGATTTAGAGCAAAATCACTCACTCTCTCTTGCTTAACCACAAGATGAAGAACTGATTAACAACTAACTAACTGAATAAGAAGATATATTAATGATACTTAAACTAAGCATCACTATAAAACATCAAACCCTATATAGCGACTAAAGACTTCGATTTCTTCTTCTTATATCCGGTTAACATCAATTCTTCAAATCAACATCAAACCATCTTTAAATAATCCGGTTTAACACTTGAATTTTGAATCACCAACGACTAGTTTCAACACTCCATCTTGTTTCAAATTTATTCTTCATCTTCAAGTGAATTTGCACTAATCATGGATTTAACCTCCGTCTGTAATGCTTATTCATTTACCTGAACAACTTTAGAAACTCTAAAACTGCATCAAACTTATAAAGTGGAATGCTTTTCGTAAGCATATCTACAGGATTTCTCGATGTGTGAATCTTCAAAACCTCCACATCCTCTGACTCAATCACATCTCTAATGAAATAGAACTTAACAACAACATGCTTATTCCTCTCATGAAATGCACTATTCTTTGACAAGTAAATTGCAGACTGTGAATCACACCAAACCGATGAGCTTCATTCTGTTTTATTCCCATATCACTCAACAAACCTCTAATCCATAATACCTCCTTCACAGCTTTTGTAAGTGCAATAAACTTTGCTTCTGTTGTTGACAACGTAAAAATATGCTGCAAGTTTGGTTTCCAGCTAACAGTATTGCCACCAACAGTAAAAAAATAGCCACTAATCGACCTCCTCTTATCAAGGTTTACAGCAAATCTGAGTCACTGTAACCCTGAATTTTGAAGTCTTTCCCTCTTGTATAAACCAACTTCAATATTACAGATCCTATCAAATATCTTAGCAACCATTTAACAGCTTCACAATTCAACTCTCCTAGACGACTCACAAACCGACTCACTAGACCAAGAGCATAAGCAACATCAAGTTTCAATCATAGCATACATTACACTGACAATAGCACTAGAATACAGAATCTCTTATGTATTAATACACTTACTATCATCTTTAACCATTGATAGTTTAAAATGAGCACCAATAGGAGTATTCACAATCTTAGACTCTTCCATTCTAAATATATGAATCACCTTATCAACATACTTCTCCTGTGATAAACACAAAATACCCTCCTTTCTGTTTTTTACAATATCAATGCCTAGAATACGACTAATAGCTCACATATCCTTCATTTCAAATTCCAGACTTAGAATATCTTTGAGGTTATTAATTTCAACCAAACTCTTAGCTGCCAACAACATATCATCAACATATATCAACAAGTATACAAACTAATTATCACATGCTTTACATACACACATGGATCATGATCACTGCTCTTAAACTCTTGATCCAACATAAATGAGTTAAACTTCTTGTTGCATTGCCTGGAAGCCTGTTTCAAATGATACAAAGTTTTCTTTAGTAAACAAACCTGATTTTTACCTGGATTTACTTCATACCCTTCATGTTGCTCTATGTACAAGACTCTATCAAGATCACCATGCAAGAATGTTGTTTTAACATCCCTCTGTTCAAGCTCCATATCCTTATTCACTACCAATGACATCAGTATCCGAATGGATATATGCTTCACTACACGTGCAAAAACCTTTTGAAAATCTATGCTTCTCTCTGTGAAAAACCTCTGGCAACAAGTCTTGCTTTATATCTCTCAGGCTCAACTCCAGAAATTCCATTCTTCTTCTCATAAAGCCATCTACAACTTATCACTTTCTGATCAACATACTACCATTCCATTTATCCAAGTTTTTACTTTGTTTTGCTTCATGAAAAAAACTTGGCTCATCATCCACATCAATCTCTTCTGATGCCATCACTGCAAAAGCAAACTGTGTATAATCTGAAAATTTTGTTGGTGGCTTTATAGATCTTCTTACTCTATCTTTAGCCAATTGATAATTCTGCAAATTAATTCCTGATGTACTTGTTTCCACAGATTCAATACTTTATCCTCAAAGTCATTTGAGCTTACAGAAGCTCCACCTTCATCAGAAAAATCTGTAACCACCTTTGGTTTCTGTGATATCTTAATTGTACCATTCTCTATATGTTTCTCATTAACATGCTTTGCATCTTCATCAATATTCTTTAACTGCCTATAAACAATATTCTCATTGAAAATAACATTCCTGCTTATCACACATTTCTCCTCATCAAGGAACAAAATTTTATACCCTTAAGTACTCTTAGGATAGCCTAGAAAAATTCTTTTCAAAGTTCTAGGCCTAAGGTTTCCTTGTTTTCGATGAACATAAGCTATGCAACCAAACCTCACAGGATGTTTAAAACCTGGTTTCTTTTCTATCCACAATTGTTCTTGTACATTGTGATCAATAACAAAAGAAGGAGAGTGATTTACCAGATAAGTTGTTGTTGATGCTGCTTCTGCCCAAAACCTTTCTTCAAGACCTGACTCAACAAGCAAGCATAAGACCTTTTTCATCAAAGTCATATTCATCCTTTCAGCAACGCCATTTTTCTGAGGCGTATATGTATATGTCACGTGTCTTTCAATGCCATTTTTACTGAAAAACTCATTAAACCGAGCATTACAAAATTCCAAAGCATTGTCCGTTCTCAAAACTTTCATTTTCTTACCAACTTGGTTTTCTACAAGTTCTTACCACTCACATAATTTATCAAAAGTCTCATCTTTGGTCTTAAGGAACATAAGCCATATCTTTCTTGTCTTGTCATCAATTATGGACAAAAAATATTGCTTACCAGAGATAGAAAAAGTGATATTTGAGGATCCCCACAAATCTGCATGAACATAACCCAAAACTTCCTCTGTAGTATGTTTCCCCACACTAAAACTAAGCTTATTTGATTTGTCCATCACACAATGCTAACAAAAGGTAAGCTCATTAACCTCTTTCTTCTCTAACAAACCCTTTTCAGCCAACAACTTCATATTGTTCTATCCCATGTGACCCAACCGACTATGCCATAATTCTATGCTATCCTTAGAACTTTCTACATTACAGTTTTCTGTCAAAAATGTTTCACCATCAAACACATAAATACCATTCTGCAATTTACCAGACAAAGCTGTCTAATTATTCTTGAAGTATCTAACCTTACCAGATCCACCTACATGCTGATAACCCAGCTTGTCTAATGTGCATGTAGAAATCAAGTTTCTCCTCAGGTTAAGCACATACTTCACATCATTCAAAATCTTGATTGATCCTCCATGATTGTTTATCCTTATAGAACCTTGACCCTGTGACTTCACTGAATGGTCATCTCCAAGCAGAATCGTTGTAGAGCTATTCTCTTGAAAACTGCAGAACCAATCATTTCTAGATGTCATGTGAGATGTACAACCATAATCAAATATCCACAAATCCTTTATAAATTGATCATTCATACTCAAAGCTTCAGAGAATATTAACTTCTCAGTAATAACTCCAGCTTCCCCTTGATTCTCAGTTTCAAGTTTCCTCTTCCTAGCAAAACAATCTTTCTTAACATGTCATTCTTTCAAGTAGAACCAGTATGTTACACGAGCCTTTGAATTTGATCTGCACCTGTTTCGATTCCCTGAAAATGTTTGATGCTTAGCAACAGATCTTCCTCTTTCATTTGTATACAAAGGTGTAGATAAAGACTTTGAAAATTCTCTTGACTTAGAAATCTCTCTTTCCAATGACTTAGCCGACGACACAACATCTTGAAAAAATAACGTCTTGTTTTGTACATCAATGTGTGCTTCAACTGATCGTAATTCAGAGGAAGATAATTCAATATCAAGATGGTTTGAACCTCTTCAGTAACAACGATCTCAAGACTACATAATTCTGCATCTATCTTCAAGAAATCATTAACATTATCATTGATGTTCTTTGACTCATTCATCTTAAATGAATAGAACTTAAGCTGCAGATAAACACGATTTGGCAAAGAGGTTTCCATGTATTCATTATTCAGTGTGCTCCACATATCAACAACAGTCAGCAATGGTTAATCTTTCTAAGCACAATATCACCAACATTCAATATAATGAGATCTATGGCTTGTTCCGATTGATCTACTTTTATTGGATCAGTGACTATCTTCGGCAATGGCTTAGACGAAGAATCTTGATCTTCATCATCATCGGACTTCTATTTCTTCTCTTTGCTTTTAACCAGCAGGACCTCCATTGTCAGCTTGAAATCTGTTATAATTTTCTTCAATCCGAGGATGCCAAGATACACCATCATCCTAATCTTCCATATCGAGAAATTCGAAGCTCCATTAACTTCTCAATCTCGATCCGTTTTTTTGCCATCGCCAAACAAACCGAAACTCTGATACCACTTTTGTTATGAAATCAACTCAAGATTTGCTAACACTCAGCTCACAAACACTCACAATCAACTCAATATGAACAAGAACTAATTTGATCAAGCATTCAAAGATTTAAGGAAGAAAAAAAAGACACAAGTTTGATTACCCAGTTCAACCAATCGATGTGATTGGCCTACGTCTATGGCCAGATTCAATCCGGAAAATTCACTAAATGAAGAAGAATTCAGCTCAAGAACATAGCCTACAACAATGGAGAAGATTTAGAGCAAAATCACTCTCTCTCTCTCGGCTCTCTTGCTCACTTAACCACAAGATGTAGAACTGATTAACAACTAACTAATTGAATAAGAAGATATATTAATGACACTTAAAATAAGAATCACTCTAAAACATCAAACCCTCTATCGCGACTAGAGATTTTGATTTTTTCTTCTTCTATCCGGTTAACATCAATTCTTTAAACCAGCATCAAACCATCTTTAAATCATCCGGTTTAACACCATTAATTTTGAATCACCAATGACTAGCTTCAACAGATTCTCAACTGTTCTAACTATTTGTTGGTGTTAACAAGTGCTGAAATGAGGTGGAAGCGGTTTGAGAAAGTCCCAGAGACTATATGCTTGGATTTAGGTACTTTTAGAGGCAGGTTTTATGCAACCTTTCTTTCCAAAAACTTTGTGGTTATCAATCTTTATTTGTTGGAGGTGACTCTCCTGTTTCCCTCACCTCAGAAGCCAATAAACTATTTGGTTCCATCTGGGAATGATGATCTTTTCTTGATTGAGGTAACTGATACAATTGGTGGATTAGGTATTAGTCACTTAACATGTAGAGTGAGTAGACTAGATGAGAAGTCTAGTAGATGGTTTGAGGTCAGCGATTTGGGATCAGTGTATTATTTATTGCACAACTGGGTGCTTGCCAAAGGAGCTTCCTCCTGGTTGTGGTTTGACTGGGAACTCAATTGTGTTCACCAATATGCTAGGCGATGTATCTTTCCTCTATAAATATGGAGTACATACAGGAAACATGGAAGACAATCTCAATTGTTCGAGATTCTTGAGGGAGAATCGTGTGATGAAACTCAACACATCTTTTCCAGTCATAGCTTTCCGGGTTGTGCGCTAAGTCGTAAAATCTAGCTTTGGATACCTCCTGACACTCTGTTTTGATTAGATCAAAAACAATGTTTTCCTATGGTTTTAGGTATAGATTTTGTGTGGTATCTGATGTAAGCTGTTGTTCTGGAGACTGAATCACTACTATTTAAGTTTTAATATTTTGTTGTTGTAATAAACTGTCACCCACGACCTTCTCAAGACCAGCATTCATGTCTTTTGTCTCATGAACTCTCAAAGCTGAGTTCTTGGTCATGTTTTTGACAAAATCCTCCAAAATCATATGAAAACTCGAAATTATACATACTTGATTTGTAGCAGATGTGCAATGGCCTCTGACCTTTGGTGTGCCAAACCACCTTAATGGTAACTTTGATAAAACATTCTTGTTAGTGTCAGACGAGTCTACTGTAGTTAGCCTAGGAAGATTTGTTCGGGATTCTTACTTTTTTTTGAAGCTCGATTATTCAGTTATGTACTTGTCAAACTTGTTTCAGGTATAGCAGCAATGTCGTCCTCTATGTCATACCATCAATCAGCTTATAATATTCTTGCTTTTGACTCTGCTCTTAACCTTTTGATCGTTGAAGATTGCTTTTGTTTGAGTGACTATGGCTACTACATTTTGGTTTAACGTAGTGGGGCCTACATAGCTTAGTCCATGGGTAAAAATTTGTTAGGTACCTTCATGTTTAATTGTTGTAGAGCCTTTTTCATGTTGGCTTTTGTGATATTCGAACTACTCCTAGTTGAATGTCCGTAATCTAGGGTCAAGTATTATGTAGTAGAAGCCATGGTCTTCTTGTTGTGGCTGTTGTCGAAGATGGGAATGTAAATCGTGTTTTCTCTTATACAATTGAATTCTTTTGATCAATAATATCAATCGTTTCTTATACTTGAAAGGGACATGTGGAAAAAAGCATATATCACATATTATATATCTCAAAATCCTCTAAATCGCAAAATTCATATATATATATATATATAAAAAAGTATATATGCGTGTGTGTGTGAGCAGTAATGATCATAGAAAAAACCATGATTTTTTTGGTCAACATGATCACCGAATGTTTTTATCAAATACTTGTTTATAATTGGAGCAAGCAACAATATCGTCATGTTAAACATTATTAGAGAAAATCGTAGAAAATAGATAGATCGATTAAACTTTTCCTATAGCACCACGAAGTTAAAGAAGTCTTGGTGACTTATGATATTTTTCTTTCTTTGGATGCCAACGTCACAAAAAATATTATATCACACAAAATCTTCTAAAATTTAACAATACATCTCACCCAGTCACTTATAAAATATCTACTACAATTTCTCCAAATCAATTACTCCAGGCAAGTAATGAACTCGAGCTACTCCAGTCTTAGAACTGGGCATTCAAGTTACGGGTTTACGAATTTATTTTTCAATAGAATAATTTGTCGGATTTAAGTTTGGATTCGGGTAAAAATTTTCGGATTCGGGTTTCAGCTATAAAACCCTATAAAAACCCAAAAAATTCAAGTTTTGATCGGATTAAGGTTCGGATTTGGGTTTTTTGGATTTTTCAATTCAAATTCGGATCGATTTTGTGTATGTTACACATACAAAACTCACATTATAAGGTAGGATCTTCGAATTAAGATATTTTTCCATGGATAGTTATATATTTTCGGATTTTCGGATACTGTAACGGGTTTCGAATTCGGATACGGATTTTATGATTTAGGGATTTACACTCTTAATAAAATAATTTATCAACTTCGAATTCGAATTCGGATACAATTTTTGGATCAGATTCGGATCAGATGTTCGAATTCGGTTTTTTTCCCAGCTCGACCCAATCCTATACCAAAACAGACATAAAACAAAAAAAAACCTCGTCCAAACGTCGTCGTCTCTATCTTATACAAAACCCAAATTCTTAACCGGCTTCCCTTGATTTGAACCGACCCAATCTCTTCGGTTCTTTCTTGATTTAACCTCGAACCGAAATCCCTCTTTTTATCAAATCTGACTCGGCCAAACTTCTCTAGCGACACTACCAAATAGCCGGATTTGACCAGATAGTGGCTTCTTTTTTGTTTTTGGCATTGTTCAACGAACCAAGTATGTAATGGATATAGCAGAAGTGATTCTTCCTCTGTATGCTCAATTTTTTCTAAAGCTTTAATCTCAATCACTCCCTCTTCCTTTAAAATTTCCGCCTCCATTTTTTATTCCAAGCGAATCCAGACTGTTCTCAGCTCCCGGAAGAGCTACTACACCTTATCTAAACCCATCTAGAGAACTGTTTCGATGTTGTTCATGCTCGCTCTGTTTGTAGCTCATGGAGAACCTCATTTTCCTTTCCCTCTTCCTTACTACGCACAAGTTACTCTCTTCCCGCTTTCCCTCCCGAAAGAAAAGACTTGTGCACCCTCAAGAAGGTCCCTTTGTTCCTCTTTAGAGTCCGAGATCCTACTACTGCTGCTGCTGCTGAGTTTCTGATGGGAGGAATAGGCCGAGATGAGTCAGAGGATCATATGGAGCTTCTATCTCCTCTTCAGTGGTCAGTGAAAGTGAAGATTACAGGATCTGAGCCAACATTGATTAACATGTTTGACTGCCAAATCCTCTGTCTGGGCCATCAGTACAGAATTATTCGTTGCAATCCTAAAGATTACAGAAGTGTGGCTTTTCTTCCGCTAAACAGGGAGAGAGGAGGAGGATTCGTTATTGTTCTCAACTGCTCTAACCATTTGCTGGTGTTAACAAGTGCTGAAATGAGGTGGAAGCGGCTTGACAATGTCCCAAAGTCTTTCTGCTGGAGTTTTGTCATTTTTAATGGCAGGTTTTATGCAACCTTTCTTTCCTCACAAGTTGTGGTTATCGATCCTTATTGGCTGGAGGTGACTCCCCTGTTGCCCTCACCTCAGTAGCCATAAGACTTTATGGTTCTATCTGGCAATGATGAACTTTTCCTGGTTGAGGTAACCTTCCCAACCCTCCCATATAGTGGATCAGGTATTAGTCACTTAACATGTAGAGTGAGTAGGCTAGATGAGGAAGCTGGTAAATGGGTTGAGGTCACCGATTTGGGAGACCGTATATTGTTTATTGGAAAATTGGGAATGGTTTCCTGCTCGGCTAAGGAGCTTCCTCATGGTTGTGGTTTGAGTGGGAATTCGATTCTGTTCACTATTGGGCCAGGCACTGCACCTAACGCATATACATATGGAGTACCTACAGGAAACGCAGAAGACAGTCTCAATTGTTGGAGATCCGCAAGGGAGAATCGTCTGATAAAAATCGAAGCATTTTTTTCGGTCATGGCTCTTCGGATTGTCCGCTAGGCTGTATAGTCTCGCTTTGGATACCTCTTGAAATCATATGAAAATTCAAACAGAAACATACAATACTCTGATCTGTAGCAGATGTGCAATGGCAACCTTAATGGTAACTTGGCTAAGGCATTCTTGTTAGTGTAAGGCAAGTCTACGTTAGTTAGGCTAGGGTGATTTGTTGGGATTCTTACTTTTTCTGGAAACTCTACAATTCAGCTATGTTCTTATCAAACTTGTTTCAGGCAAAGCAGGAATGTTGTCCACTATGCCTTACCCTCAAACAGCTTCTATTATTGCTTTTGACTCTGTTCTGTAGATTGCTTTGTTGAGTGACTCTGGCTACTACATTCTGGCTTAAACTAGTGGTGCCTGCGTCGTGTAGTCCATGGATAAAAATTTGTTGGCATCTTCATGTTTAAACTGGTCCAAAAAGCAGCAAACAGTAACACTTCTGCTTTAGTTTCTGTCATTGGGATGGTGAAGATCTTGAGAAAGTTGGTAAGTCTGAGTTCTGTTGTACTTTTACATTTGTAGTAATGTAGCAAATTTGAGATTTTTCTGTGATTTAGGGAAGCTTTTAAGAAAGAAAGAACTGGAGTGATGATCAGGAGAACATGGATAAAGTTCAATTCTGTCTCAATAAACAAAACAGGTTGTTGTAGGAACATGGAAAATGTTAAGAATTCAGCAAACTAATAGCTATTAGAGGTTTATGGTTGGGTTGTCTCTAATCCAGTGAAGCTTTCAAGGAATAAGAAGAATCAAGAAAGAGAAGCAGCGTCTTCAGCAGATCATGCTGGTTTTTTTTTTTTACTTAGGTCACTCCTAATGTTAAAGTCAAAATCTTAGTTTTATGTTCGTTCCTCAAACTTTATTTCATAATCATGATCCTGTTGCAGATGTGTGGAACGCAGCTTAACGGAACTGTTCATTATGACTGCCCTACTTGGTAATGCATCTTTTTCTACTTCAAGTGTTGAGGTTCTGTATCAAGCTATTGGGTGCCTATAGACCGATGTTTGTGACACCTCGCAGCTCACAAGGCTACACAAGAGAATTGAGGAAAGGTGATGTCTTCTTTCTTATCATGAAAGTTGAAAGCTTTTCGAATATTTTGACACTGTCCTAAACTGAAACATCGAGCGACAGTACATACACTCTCTTTTGGTCACTGATATTTTATTGCGTGCTGCATTGTGCAGTATACAAATCTAGTGATATAGGAAGAGCGTAGCAGGGGAAAACTCTAATAGAAGGTTTGAAATGTTGACTGGAGTTGACTAAAGGAGGAAGAAATCAAAAAAGGAAAATGGGACACGTGGACGAGCAAGATGAGGCCAGGAGAAACGTTTGTCACGGCAATTAAAAGCAAACTCAGAAAGATTTATTCATTCATATCTTGATTTGTGAATTTTCATCTTGTAATCTTGTTTTCTCTGTAATCGATACATCCGCCATTGTTAAAGCTATTCCAAGCTTGGCACCGTGAGTCGTTTAGTTGTTTTCTATCAACATCTATTCGACTGATTCATAATAAAGTGAGTTTCGTTCGCTTATCATCTAGAAACATCGATGGAAATTGCGCTTAATAGCGATAAGATTAACAAAATATCAGAGCGGTTTTTAAGAGGAGTTTTTAAGATTAAAAACATATAAATTATAATTGGTAAACGTGTTTTAAAAAACTATTTTTAACAACCAGTTCTTAATAATCAGTTCTTAACTAAGAATATTAAAAATCGGTTTTTAAAAAAGATTTTTTAAAATACATTTACCGATATAGTTTATAATAAAAATATTGGTAAAAACCCTTCGTGGAGATAGTCTCATGTCTATGATAAAGAAGAAAACTTTCTCAATAAAGCAACGTTTGCTTACTCGAGCTGATTGATATTTTCCTTGAAGGAGTCTTGATTATCTCGACGGGTAGGTAAGCTTTTCTCAGATTTTCCCTACGTCTTATACCGATACTTGTTTCTAATATTCTTGAATGAGAATATAGCTTTTAAGAATGGCAATCGAGTAAAGTAGTAGAGATTGATTTGACAAAGTGATGAAAAAGAAGTGAATTAGATTCTTTGAAGATCAGAGCTTATCTACTGTAATAGCTCATTGTTTTATCCCACAAATGAAAAAGAGAAGAAAATTCCCCCATGGAAACTAAAGATCAATTCTTGGAGACGTAACTTTAACTGCCCCCAAAAGACAGTAGCAGTTGCAACCACTCACATGTCCTAAACTAAGGTAACGAATCCTCAAAAAAAAACTAACTGAGATTGAGATTTTGGACCACCATGGAAACAGCTACAAAGCTTTAATTAGGTCAACGAGGATTAATTAAAGAAAACTGAAAATAAAGATGAGCCATAAGATCAATAAATCCATATCATTTCTTAGTAAACAGGTCACAAGAAGCAACACTTTTTTTTTGTATAGAACAAAACTAAGTTCAGTGTCTATTGCTATAGTTTGTATTTGTCTATTGCTATTTCTCTGCTGTAGTTTTCTAATGACTCTAAACACACAACTAATACAAACAAACATGAATAAAAGCAGACCAGAGTATTGAGTACATAAATCAGATGATCGGAGGAGGCGGAGTTTCCCACACATCAAACACATTTTCTTCGCTATGTAATGCGAAAAGGCGATCCCCACCAATGGAGAAATCACAGATTGAGCCACCATAGCTTCTTCTTAGTCTAGAAGTTAAAACCCAGTCTGGTCCACAAAACACAGAGATTGAATCATTCATCGATGAGAATAGCTGGCCTTCGTGTAAGGCGAGTTTCGGGTAACAAGGCTCATCAGGCATCTTACTCTTCATCAATTTACTTCTTGAACTCCACCTCACACTTCCTCTATACATTCTCAAATCAATAAACCCTAAATCCTCAAACTCATTCACCATGCAAATCGAATTGCTATCTTCCATAGCTATAGCATCTCTCACTCTCTTCTCGTCTATCGCTATTGGAGACCCGATATCCGACCAAGACCAAACCATATTCTTGTCTCGAAAATCCAACAAGCTAATGTAACAGTTATCTTTTCTTGGAAACAATGTAGCTACAAGAAGACAATTCTTACCATTCAACCATTGAAGCTTATCAGCATCACCAAGTGACCAACCTGGACTTTCGTAGAAGAAATCGGTTTGTTTTCCGGTTTTCTGATCCCAAACTCCGATCCCATACTCATTACTCCGACCTTTACAGCTCGAAAATATCTTATAATCCGGCGAAAAACTCAAAGCTCCAGCTGTATAACTCTTCACTTGATTCTCATGACAAACCTGAAACTTATACCGGAGGTCACCGGAGGAGGAGCTAAACAGCCCCATTCCTCCATCTCCTCTTCCTAATCTCTCGCAAGCAGAGAGAACGATGTTGTCTGAATCAATCCAGCCAACATCGTTTACTCTCTGATAATCAAGATTAATCGGAGAATGTTCTTCTAACATCCAGTCGTACACGTGGACTAAGCTCCCGTGCGCGACGCAACAACCGCCATCAGGACCTGCTCTGATGGAGGTTCCGTCTCCGGGAGCGATTCCTTTAACGGAATCAGATAGACATAGAAGGTTACCATCGAACGGGCCCCATTTAGCGGCCCTTACGTGGTCTAGTAAACCGTAGAAAGAAGCTTCTCTGTGAAGGAGACGTTCTGTGATGTTGGCGGGAACGTTGAGGTCTCCGGTACGGAGGAGATCAAGAAGAACAGCGAAGCAATCTGAGTTTCTGTCGATGAAATGAACGGAATCTTCCGGCGAGAGATTCCATGCCTCGTCGAATAATGCGCCGAAGAAAGAATCACGACCTGCGTTTGCGAGAGTCGTCGCTGTTGTTTCGAAAAGTCTTCCACCAACGTTGAATTTGATCCTATCTTTTGAGATACCCATTAATGGAACACGAAGAGAATTTGTTGTCTGGTTTTGAAAAATTAGGTGAAAACGATGAAGCAGAGAAGGAGAGATTCAATAACATAGAGAGATAGATACTCAAGAACGAAAGCTTCGATTTTTCGATCAAATTCGAAAAAATTGAGCTCCGAGCACGAGAAAGAAGCTATTTTTGATTAATGGGTTATCAAATTCATTAGATGATCTGAAGAAAATTTCGAAAAAATTTCAGATATTGAATTGACTCTATTTCTGTCTCCGCTTTTTTTTCATTATGTTTACACACAACAGTAGTTCTTACATTTATACATTAAAAAGAAAACAAAACTATATTTTTTTTTGTTAGTTGCGTTACTTATCTTTTGAACCGTAGGATTTTAGTGTTTGTTTCTGATCTAACGGTTTATATTTCGTGTAGTACATTTCTAAATCGGGAGAACATTCTCAGAGATTACAACTCTAGTTGTTTATTATTTTATTTCTTTATTTTATATACACGTCAAGTTGAATAAGGGGAGAGGAAAAAAACGATAAGTTTGTATTTTCGGGTAATATCAAGTGTGATGACCTTATCTTTGATTTATTGTGATTTATTGACTTTCAGAAAATACAACTTTAATATAAATGATAAGAAAATACTTTTTAAACTATTATAATCAAGTTTTGTTAAATAATTATTCGTGTTAGTGGAACAATTCAAATCAGATAATATAATAATACACACTTATTTTGTAATGTATCATATCTCAGGTTTTTATCATTTATGTGTTACTTTTATCGAATTACAAAAGAAAATTAACAATTCAAATCAGATAATATAATAATACATACTTATTTTGTAATGTATCATATGTCAGGTTTTTATCATTTATGTGTTACTTTTATCGAATTACAAAAGAAAATTAGGATTCCAAACGTATAATAAGAAAATTGATAAGAAATAGAATCAAGTAATTATTGTTAGTATGTCCACGTTACTTTATCTAATTAGAAAAAATATCAGATGATTAGTTTAAGCCATAAAAAAAGTATTTGTGAGAAGGAGTAAATGAGAAGACAATGTATGCAATTTATGTTCTTTGAAGATAGGAGAGGCCCAAAGTGATTTATTGCAGAGCAGAAGGGTTAAGAATTGGCATATGTAGGCGAAATTAATATCCACTCGAATAAAGACAACGTATCGGTTAAATTCGAAACATATTTTAATCGTATAGTTAATTTATTTATGGTTCAGGCTTAGCAATAATATACTTTTAGTTGCACGATTTGATACGTGTCAAAAATATTTCATTTTATATGCACTAATCAAAAAGTTAAAATAAACAAAAAAAATTAAGAATATAGCACTCTAAGTTGGATAATGTAGTAACCAACTCATGTTTTACATAGACAAAATTGTCATTTTAATATAGAGACATCATTTTAAAAAAAAATTAAATGGTTTTGTGCTATTTTGTGCATAACAAAAATAGTTACTTGACTTTTTTTGGGTATTATCTTTTAATGTATAATTATTAAATCTCGCCATCTTAATACAAAACATAGATTTTATTTTTGCTTTTTAACTGCCGGATAAACTTCAAATTATGGAATTAGTTTGCAAGAAATTTTATTTGTATTAGGATAAGATGATTATTTAGGTAAAAGAATAAGAATATGAATTATATTATGAGTTTTCTAATAAAGTTTTCTAATTCTATTAGAAATAGGTGGTGCCAAGCCACTATATACAATTGTTGGATTGTGATAATTGTATTAGAGTTATATGAGAGAACAATAGTTTTAAGAGAGAATAAGAGTTCTAAAAGAAAATGATAGAGTTCTAAGAGAGAGAGTTTTGAATGTTTAGTTTTGAGAGAGTTTCTAAACATATATAATAAGAGAATGATTCTTATTTCAAAGCAAGTTTGTGTTTGATTGAATATTAACTCTTGAATTGGTATCAGAGTTATTGGTTATCAATCAATCAAACACTAGAAGCATACCAGAGCCATGGGAGATGCTAGCATCCCGACAACAAGGTTGAAGGAGCTTGGACTTTCATCAATTCAATGTCCAATGCTCAACTCATCGAACTACATGGTTTGGTCGATGAAAATGAAAGTGAACTTGCGTGTTCACAAGGTATGGGAGACGATCGAGTTAGGATCAACCATAGACGAGAAGAACGACATGGCGATTGCCTTGTTGTTTCAAGCAATACCCGAGACACTCATACTACAAGTTGGTGATCTTGATTCACCAAAAGGTATATGGAAAGTGATCAAAACAAGACATCTTGGAGCAAATTGTGTCAAAGAAGCGAGGTTTCAAACCGTCATGTCCGAATTCGAAAGACTTAAGATGAAAGATTCGGACACAATTGACTCCTTCTCAGGAAAGCTATCGGAGCTAGCGTCGAAGTCGGCGACACTATGAAAAATCGTGGAAGAACCTAAGCTAGTGAAGAAGTTTCTTAATAGCCTACCATGAAATAATTTTATACACATCATATCATCACTTGAGAAAGTCCTAGATCTAAACAAGACCGGTTTCAAAGATATAGTAGGACGGTTCAAAGCATACGAGGAGCATATCGTTGATGATGAGAACTTGTTTCAACAAATTTTCAGAAAACTGACTAAGAGGAGAACCCCACGTAGGTGTTATTACTGTGGAAAACTTGGACATATCAGGTTTAGGAATTCAAATTTCTTAATTAAAGTTTAGGAATTAAGGGGAAGAATGTTAGATAATTCCTAATGACTTGAGGAACAAGTACTTCCTAAACAAGATAGGCTTAGAGTTTTCCTAATAGGAATAAAAGATATCTATTACTAATAAGAATATGTTAGCTTGCAATAATAAGGACTCCTATATATGTTAGGATAAGATAATTGTTAGTTAAGATATGTTAAGTAGAATTAGGAGTTATCTAATTCCACTAGGAATAAGTTTAGCAAATGTGTGCTATCCTTATAAATATCAATGTTGAGTAGTGATATTGATTAAGCATCAAGACATGAAAAACAAGAGAGGTTCAATCCAGATTTGAGTTTTAAGGGATAAATCTCGAGAGGTTGTTTTGAGAAGTTTCGTGTATAGTCTGCTGAAAGAACATAAGTTGGCAGTAAGTTTGACACAAGAACTTAAGAGAAACAAAATGTAGGTCTGTTTGAACAATTAGAAAGATGACAGTCAAGGTGTGAGAACATAAGTCAGTGGAAGATGGAGACACAAGAGATGGTTAGTCTTTCATCTACATAAGAAGCTGAAGAAAGGAAAAAAGACAAAAAAAAAAATTTGGGCTGGATTCACTAAGGCCCAAGGTGGAGATTGTCAAGTTATGGGCCTCAGTCAATTTCTTTTCACCCAAATCTAAGCCTTGAGAAGGTTGCCTAAGACGTGAGCAACATAAGAAGACTTAAATCTAAGTCTTGAGAATGTTGGCTAAGACGTGAACAACATAAGAAGACTTAAATCCTAGTCAGAAGTATGTCCAACATATCATAAAGTTGACTAAGCTCGTGTGAGGACGAGTTTATGGCAGCAACACTTGAAGCTTGTCAAGCCAACGACTACCAAGAAGGTTGTCATGAGAATGACAACTAGTCTATAATCACTGGAACAAAGAATCCCGTGTTCCATGGTCGAAGCAAACATATCCACAAGTGATATCATTTCATCCGAGAGAGGGTTGAAGATGATCAAATCAAGGTGGAACATGTATTCGGCGAAGAACAATGTGTGGAAATATTGACTAAAGCCCTACCAAGGATCAAGTTCAAGGAGATAAGAAGCTTAATAGGAGTTCAAGACCTCACCAAGACTAACTTGAAGATTAAGGGGTGAATGTTGGATAAACTTCAAGTTAAGGAGTTAGCTTGCAATATAAGAAATTTTATTTGTATTAGGATAAGATGATTGTTTAGTTAAAAGGATAAGAATAAGATTTATATTAGGAGTTATCTAATAAAGTTTTATAGTTCTATTAGAAATATGTGGTGTCTAAACCATTATAAATACAATTGTTGGGTTGTGACAATTGTATGAGAGTTCTAAAAGAAAACAAGAGCTCTAAGAGAGAACAATAGAATTCTAAGAGAGAGAATTTTGAATATTTAGTTTTTGAAAGAGTTTCTAAACATATATCATAAGAGAATGATTCTTATTACAAAACAAATTTGTGTTTGATTGAATATTAACTCTCGATTAACATTGTTTGAAATTTAAAAAGGGAGAAGAATTTGTCAAGATATGGATAAGTGAATCTTATCAAAAAGGTTCTCCTATTTCACTATAAACAGTTAGGCAGTGTTTACAGAAGAATACTTAACCCATATTTCGGGATTAATTTTGGGATAGCCGGGTTGGGTTTTCTTAATTATAGGACTATGCGACCTCTCGTAGTGTGTTTTTGGTGAATGAGTCGTAATGTATAGCTAAGGTGATACAACCTGTTTGACTTTTGGTTGACATTTCTTCGGTTGGAAAAGCATACTTTGCATGATGAAAAAAATAAAAAAAAATGAGAAAAAGGAAAAGAAAAGCATAATTTGCATAGTCGAAGTTAGTATCTTTTCATACGAGAACATTTAATGTTTAGTCGAATACTTCGTGGAATTTTTCATAATGATTTCGACAAAGCATTGTCTGCTTACCATTGCTATACTGGCAATAGGAAAATGACCCAAACAATTTATATTTAAATGTAGAAAAGAATTACTGTGAGCAAAACTATCCTGGATTAAAAAAAAAACTATTCCGGATTTTCATTTGTTACTAAAACTTATAAGTATATGTTGTAAATCATTTTATGTATTATTATTGTACAAGTCAACGTCAACGAGAGTCATGCGGGTCGTGGACGGCACACCAACATCGGCTTCTTCTTCGTGCTTCGGTCCAAAACATGATTAGTGTATTATATTATAAAGTATTTTACCATACTAAATTTCTCTGACTAAATTACGGAAAACTAATAGTCAACAATATGAGTTGTGCCTAAAAGTTGACAAAAAAAGAAAAGAAAGAGTTGTCCCTATACTAAACTTCATTTTTTTTTGTACTTCCAAGACAACTCATCTTATTAGGATACCTTTTAATTGTTTGAGCCCTCTTATTGGATGGGTGATTCTAGAAAATTAGACACTCTTATTAGGAACCAGAAATTACACCCAAACAAATGATACCAGAACAGTGAAAATCAGAGAAGTTACTTTATTGTTAATTTTTCTAATCATTGTTAAATAAACTAATTGGAATGAGGCAAAACTCTATAAGTGCTGCCAAAAAAAGAAAAACTCTAGAAGAGACAGAAGGTAAGATGTGAAACCAAACATTGGAAATAAACGTTTGACCCTTGATTAATCTTATTATTAATGATAATAATACATAGGATGTTATCATACATTTTAGTATATTAGAATGAATTATCCTTAACAAGAAGAAATAATGAAAGGTGGTTGGGAAAATATTACAATTTTTTTTTAATAATATGGTTTTTTTGTCTATTATATTATTATTATTTAAGATAACTAAGCTAATTTTAATATGATGATTATTCAACTATTTGCAGTAGATGCGATTATGATGAATAATTTCTAAAACAACGATTCCACGATATAAATGCTTTTCGACAAACGGTTGTATATGTACGATATTTTCATGATAGACATATTCTTTCTATAACACTTGTACCCACAATAGACTATTCTGCAGGTATGGAGACAAAATTTCCCTACAATACACAAGACCATGACATACGATTCTATCTGTAATATTAGAATTTTTAAAAAGTTTTACATCTTTTAATTTGCAATAATTGGCGTTATCTGGAGCTGTTCAAACTTCAAACATAGTGTAGAAGCTTTTAAATCTTTAACCAATGAGATAAGGTGCTTCCACCCAATATAAGAGTTATTATACGTTCACCTCCATATAAGAGTTATTATACATTTTTTCATCGTTTGCAAATTGCAATATTCCCCCATTTTCCGCCACTGTAATTTCTAACATTCCATATTTTCATTATTATACATTTATTTTCTATAATTGAAAATTTTGTCTCTTTTTATTATGTGTTCTTAGGTTGTTGCACCCCCTCATATTTAATTCCATTTGGTGGAAAGGGAGAAACCTTTGTATGGTTCTTAGTATTTGATAAAATGCAATTTGGTTGAGTAAAAAAAAACTGATCTGAAACCCTTTTCAATCATCAATATGCAAATATATAGATTTGAATTTGGATGGCGACACATCGATATAATGAGTGCAAACTATTTAGGTTACAAGTTCTGGCCACTGAAGTTTTTTCTTGTTTATGTTGAAAGTATTTATGTCCACCAATTGAAATGAAAGTAATATATAAATGCAATGCTTAAAATCTAATGTAATATTGAACTCATTTATTCGTTACTAAATTCCTTTTATACTATTTTAACGTAATAATCTCTTTGAATATGTTCGTATGTGTTCAAATGTTTGATATCGAAGAGATTAAACGCAGAATCAGAGACATGATTTTGTATTCACACGATTAGATGGAAAAATAAATTTTGGTTAATGAGTTGGTTAACTTGTCGTCTTCTTCTTTAGTTATACTTAAGTTATCTCAGACCACATAACTACCTCCACCATCTCTTGCTTTTGCTTTTTCAGGTATTAGGTCAATATACCAACTCATTTCGTTTCTCTTATTCTTTTCTCTAAATGTTGTTTTCTTAATAAATTTCTAAATATTAATGTTGGACGAGTTTCTATGTAATAAGCAATATATAATAAGAAAATGTTTGATGTTAGTCGAACAGTTGATTACATTTATCGTCAAGGGTGTATACAGTTGACATTTATCGTCAATGTGAGTAGATGGTGAATACATGCTGCAAAAAAAAAACAAGAAAAAAAACATACAAGGTATAACGAATTTACCGAAGTTCGGAAACATATCTAATTTTATACTATATGAGAAATATATTAATCAATTCTATTACAAAACCTTGTTTGATTGGATTAACACGAAATCCATTAACTCGTTATCGACTGATTTCTGCCAAACATATGACCTTAGATCTTATCAGGAAACAATATGCAAAAGACACATTTATTTTCTTAAAACGGTCAAACCTCACTATACATCTTTGAATCAATTATATGCCTTAGATCTTCATGAGCCTAAGTATGTTCAAGTTTCATCTTTAGCCTTGTAACTTTCTTTTTTTTTCGATGATGTTGTTCTATTTTTATTATGTTTTAAACAATGTTCCTTAGTGTTAATCATTTTTTAACTGCCTGCTGAATTTTTATTGCATCGAACTAGGTCAATAAAAACTAAGATCCGGAAGCTCACAAAAATGGGCCATGGTCGACAATTTCCAATGCAATTTTTTTCTTAGAACCCATAATTTGAATTTATTCATTGCGCTTGAGTTTATTTATTGGGCCTAAAAGAGACCCATAGTGCTTCAACAGAAGATGTTAATCCGTATTTTCTTCCTTTTTCTTTACCTCTTTCCGGCCTATTTCTAAATAGAGTACTTTGGAGGATTGACAAAATTTTGGAGAGGAACTAATGGTAATTATATAACTTAAATATTTTTGAATGATTTTTCTTCATTCATTTAACTCCTAAGAGAATCGTGATTTTTATATTTTTTGTAACTTATTTTTCATTTGTAACATGTTATATTCTTTATGTAGACGTCTATTTATTAAATTAATGTTAGGATTTAAAAGCTCAGGTTTATTTTTCTTAGGGTTCCATGTGACAAATTAGATGCCCACATAAAAATAGCAAGTTATAAAAAAATAAATATTCTAGTTATTAGTTAGATGAATGGCAAAATCAGAATTAAAATTTATTTTGACACTATTTAAAAACAATTTATAACATCATTATCATTTACCTAATTTCTCTTACAGTTACTGTCTTAAAATTCCACTCTTATAAATATCCAGTAAATATTAAGAAACATAATGCCCCATCAGAATTATGATTAGATATTTCCAAATCATTATGTTATGTTACAAAATTATTTGATTATTTACGGAAAATAAACAAATAGTCATCGTCCTGTATCTAAATTAAATGTTTAGATTAAATAAATTTTAATTATTTATCACAATAAAATTCATATATAGTTAAAAAAACCTAATCAACTTTTGAGTTTTGTTTTTTTTTCTTTTAATTGCAGGATTTTAATTTTCAATATGTTTTCATAAGTAAAAAAATTGAGTATGTTTTCAAACCCCAGTTTTAATTGATTGTTCTACAACCCATTTTAATTGTTGTTCTAAGTCTTTCATAAACTAAATAACAAAAATCCATACTATTTTTCCCAACAAAAGAAAATTTTGACTATTACTTTTAGAATCTCAATATATGGACAAGCGACACGGACGTATATTATATACGTATGCAAAGATAGAAATACGAGGAAGTGATAATGCGTGAGTGTAGAAATGATGATTTTGTCGGAAACATGTAGAAGTGTTATGATTCATGTAAAAAAGGGCAAAACAATTTTGTGGGTCAATCTCGTTGTCAAGCGAACCATCATTTCCCTCTTCACTCTCATGTCTTAACTCAAGTCTTTTGGTTTCTTCCTCCTCACACTTGTAACTTTATTTCCAATTATCCCTATTACTTCTTTTATATATATTTCATGATCAATGTGTGGAGTTACTAGTTTTAAGGTGTACGACCTTAAATTAGCATTGATATCCCAGTCCTTTTGTACGTGAATTTGTCACCAATTACGATCAATTATGGCCATGTATAACTATGATACATAACTATGGTCACAATTAAGTGTAGAGTTCAATATATTGGTTAATTTGAGGCTCTGAGGAGAAACTAAGGTACTATGTGTTCGTGTGGAAATTTGGTTTTGTACTTTTCTACATGTATTTTTTGACATTTTTTGGAGGCGACCGTTTGGGGGTAAATAAATATTTATCATAGAGAAAACGGTCATAATCACTCGAGGTACTGAGGTGGTGCCTTCCGAAGACTCTTCGACATTCAGGTGAAAAAAATCAAAAGGGCTTCGGATAAGGAACGACCGCATGAGCAGATTTGTTTTACTCTTGGGTGTTAAATGTTTAAGTTACCTTTTAGTATTTTAAGACGTATATATGATGAGATATTTAACTGGGTCTAGATTCCATGTTTATTTAATTGTGTGGAAGATTGACCATTTATATATTTGGCTTTCTATCATTTAGTCCGAGTTGGTTTTTTACTCTTTTAAATTTTAATTATAATGTATTGTGTTTTCATGCATTAAAATATCCAAATGTGTTGTTTTACATTTTAGGTTGTTAGTAATAGTTTTGGATCTTTTAGTTCATTTTCAAGTTTTGGGAAAGTCTATTGGATCAAGAGGATGCATGGACCAAGACTTAGTGAAGAAGTAAGGTTTTAGAGAAAAAAATATGCAGCAGTAGACGATTATCTGACCTAAAGGTTGGTCGACCATTCGGCCAAAAAACACAAAAACGCGACCTTGCCTAATACATAATAGGCGACCATAAAAATTTAAACAGTTGGTCAACCACCCCCGTTGTTAACAACAACTTTAAGATCAAGTATGTTTGATTAATATGGTCCAAAACAATAATTTTTATGGGTTACCAAGAGAAAACTATGTAGACCATTTGGACCGTCTATGCAGCACGCTGAAAATCCAAAGAATTTCTGAAGACGACTTCAAGTTGAGATTATGCCGCACACTAATTGACATGGTGTTCTTCTTATAACATATCAACTTCTTAGTCTATTCTTGATCATTAAGAACCTTAGTTTGAACTTCTTATTTTGTTCTATACAGACCATTTGGACTCTCTATGCCACACGGTGAAAATCAAAAGAATTTCTAAAGACGACTTTAGGTTGAGATTATTAGACGAACATTGGTTAAGCGTATTGATCAACATGATCCTAGAGATGGCTAAAGTAGGTTTATGAGCTCTCGAGAAACAGGTTTGTATCCCAAATACAACATGCGGTCCGTGTTTGAGGATTCTGAGAATTGAGAATTGGCTACCGGGCAACCGTAATGGGCATAGATCTATCGAGAATAAAGATGAATCATGACACATACAATGACATTAGATTTTGTTATTGATGGTTTAATTAATTAATGCAATGACTATTGTCGAGGGAGATACTATCAAAGAAGAATGTCCTCTGCAAACCAAAACAGAGAAAAAAGCAAAGTTTTTCTGTCAGCCAGAGTTTTCACTGGAAGTAAAAAGAAAATCAAAGACTCTCGATCAACTAGAGTCTTTACCTGTTTCAAAGCTTCAACGATCACTTGCTGCAATAAACAAGAGTCCTTTCTGAAACTGCGTGCTAAACCACCGCAGTTGGCATGGTGACTTGTCGAGCTTATCCTAAAACACTTCTCTCTTTGTTCTTTGTAATCTCGGCTATATAAGTGAATGTTGATGTAACCGTAAGCTTTAAGATGAAATGAATCAATAAAGCATCATTCATCTTCTTTTCTGAGTGTTTCAAAATCTTTTTATGGTATTAGAGCCATGGCTCTTGAAATCTATTCTCAACCTTCTTTGAATATCACAAACTGTGTCACCATAAGGTTAATCGAAAGAAACTATATCCTATGGAAGTCGCAGTTTGAAACATTTGTCGGGCCAAGGTCTTCTGGGTTTCATCAATGGAGGAACTCCAAAACCAGACCAGAGATTGCAAGTTCCAACCATTGATGGTAGGATTAATGACACTGCTAACCCTGACTATGTTATGTGGGTTCGTACTGACCAAATCGTGAAGTCTTGGCTCCTAGGTTCTTTCTCTGAACCAGAGAGGTTTGGTCAGCACTGGCAAATCATTTCAACCGTGTCTCATCTTCAAGATTGTTTGAGTTATAGAGGAATCTGCAGACTATCGCCAAAAATGATAAAACTATGGCGGCTTACCTAAAAGAGATAAAAGATGTATGTGACCAGTTATCCTCCATTGGCAGCCCAGTCAGTGAACATAGGAAGATCTTTGCAGCTCTGCACGGCCTTGGATGCGAGTATGAGCTTATAAAAACAAGCATCGAGGGTTTAATGGACTCTGGTCAAAACCCGATGTTTGAGGATGTGATCCCACGCCTCACAAACTTTGACAACCGGATTCAAGACTATGAAGCAGGTCTTACAGTGTTACCTCACCTTGCTTTTAACGCGATAAGATCTAATAACAACAACTACTATAATGAAAGCAACAGAGGTAGAGGAAATGACAGGTTTGGTAGTAGCCGAGGAAGAGGAAGAAGGTCCTTTTCAACAAGAGGTCTTGGCTTCCATCAACAGATCTCTTCTTAAGTAGGCTCGCAGAACTCTCACAATAGTGATGAAAGGCCTATGTGTCAGATTTGTGGGAAAATGGGTCACTATACCTTAAAGTGTTGGCATCGATTTGATAATAGCTATCAAAGTGAAGATTTTCCTAATGCTATGGTTGCTCTTCGCATCACTGAAGTGACAGACGCTGGAAATGAATGGTATCCAGATTCTGGAGCTACCACTCATATCACCAACTCAACACAAAGACTTCAACAGGCTCATCCTTATCATGGATCAGACTCTGTACTAATTGGTGA
Organism: Cardamine chenopodiifolia; assembly: GCA_963922655.1. Lineage (NCBI taxonomy): Eukaryota > Viridiplantae > Streptophyta > Magnoliopsida > Brassicales > Brassicaceae > Cardamine > Cardamine chenopodiifolia. Next base: position 17,374,021 of record OZ000470.1, on the reverse strand, counting down.
TGGAAGTTTCTTACCAATCACGCATGTTGGCTCTGAAAATCTTCCCTCTACATCAGGTAATCTACTATTAAAATGTGTTCTAGTATGTCCTGACATTGCTAAATCCTTGTTATTAGTGTCTAAGCTTACAACAGATTACCCATGTTCCTTTAAATTTGATTATGATGGAGTTCGTGTAAAGAACAAGGTTTCAAAGAAACTCCTGACCCTCGGAACAAGGTTTCAAAGGGATAGATGTGCTAGGGGATCACAAGTTTGAAGCCTTTTATACTGCAAGACAATTAGTTGCTAGCTTTGAAGTGTGGCATAGAAGGTTGGGACATCCAAATGACAAAGTTCTCCAGATGTTAAGTCAAAATAAAGTTATCTCTGTAAATAAGGCTTTTTCTCAGTATATGAAGCATGCCATTTAGGAAAGAGTAGTCGTCTGCCTTTTTCATCTTCTAGTTTTTCAGGTTCAAAACCTTTGGAAAGAGTTCACTGTGACATATGGGGCCCTGCACCAGTCCTGTCATCTCAGGGTTTCCGGTTTTATGTAATTTTCATTGACAATTACTTAAGAACCAGTTGGTTGTATCCCTTAAAGTTGAAATCAGAATTATTTTCTATCTTTCTAATGTTTAAGAAAATGGTAGAAATGCAGTACAATACAAACATTGAGATATTTCAATCAGATGGAGGTGGAGAATTCATGAGTAATAAGCTTGTGATGCATTTACAATAGTGTGGGATCAGACACTATATTTCTTGTCCTCACACTCCACAACAGAATGGTCTGGCAGAAATAAAGCACATACATATTATAGAGTTAGGCTTATCTATGCTTTTTCAAAGTCAGTTGCCACTTAAATATTGGGTTGAAGCGTTTATCACTGCAAATTTCCTGATAAATCTGCTTCTTTTGTCTATAACAGAAGAAAAGAAAAGCCCATATGAGATGTTGAATGGTCAGAAGCCAGAGTATTTGCCCTTAGAGTCTTTGGTTGTGCCTGTTTTTCCACCTTGAGAGATTACTCAGAAAACAAGTTTGATCCTAAGTCTCTCAAATGTGTTTTCTTAGGATATAGTGATAAAAAGGATACATATGTCTCTATCCTCCAACAGGTCGTATCTACATCAGCAGACACGTTTTATTTGATGAGAATCAGCTCCCATACTCTAATGTGTATCAAGCATATCAGTCTAAGGCTCTCACTACTCTTTTCAAGGCTTGGCAGAAACAGTTCTCTGAAAAGTCCTTAAAGCAGACTGAGTACCAAAGCTCTGCTTCAACAACGTGTTTTCAGACACCAGATCATCAATCAAAGGCATTCACAGGACCTTCATTAAACATTACTGAAGAAACTGATTCTCCAAACTCACATGTTTAGACTGATTTAACAATATCAACTACAATTGAAACCTCTCAAAATCATGAAGCACGAAACTCCACTACAAATCATCTTCCACATTAATGAGGAAAGGAGTCTTGTGTGTACGGTAAGCCTTGACCTTGATCCAATTGGCAACAACTCCTCCTCTTCATCTAATGTTCCTGACATTTCCACTACTTTTCCAACAGAAACTTCCGCTTTACACAAAATGGTCACTAGATCTAAGGCTAGAATTATCAAACCAAACCCAAGGTACACTTTACTTGCTCATAAAGTAGCTATCCAGAACCGAAGACAGTCACTCAAGCAGTAAAAGATCCTGGCTAGACTAATGCCATGACAGAAGAAATGGAAACATGTTCTGAAAAAAATACATGGACACTAGTTCCTTTCTCGCCAGATATGAATGTTTTAGGCAGCAAGTGGGTATTCAGAACAAAACTGAATGCAGATGGGTCTTTAGAAAAACTTAAAGCAAGAATTGTAGCTCAAGGCTTTGATTAAGAGGAATGCATTGACTACTTGGAAACTTACAGTCCTGTGGTTAGATCAACCACAGTGAGGATAATTCTTCATCTTGTCACTATCATGCATTGGAGCGTCAAATAGATGGATATTAAAAACGTGTTCATGCATGAAGACTTAACATAAACGGTCTACATGAAAAAGCCTGCAGGTTTTATCAACAGGGAAAACCCAGATTTTGTGTGTCATCTCCATAAATCCTTATATGGACTTAAACAGTCTCCCAAAGCTTGGTTTGACAAGTTTAGCAATTTTCTTCTGGAGTTTGGTTTCATATGCAGCATTTCAGATCCATCTTTGTTCATATACATCAAAGGAAATGATGTCATTTTGCTTCTTTTATACCTTGACGACATGGCAATCACTGGAAATGATTCTGAGTCAATGCAACATCTTCTCTAAGAACTGAATAATCAATTTCGCATGAAGGATATGAGACAGATGCACTACTTTCTTGGAATTCAGGTTCACTTTCACTTTGCAGGACTTTTCTTGTCTCAATAAAGGTATGCAGAAGACTTATTGTTAGTTGCAGCCATGACAACTGCAGTTCAATGCCTACTCCTTTGCCTCTCCAGCTGCATAAAATCTCTTACCAAGATAAGTTATTTGAAAATCCAACTTATTTCATAAGTCTTGCAGGAAAACTACAGTACCTGACATTGACAAGACCGAATATTCAATTTGCAGTAAATTTTGTGTGGCAAAAGATGCATGCTCCAATACTGGCAGATTACAACTTACTCGAGAGAATCCTTAGATATATGAAAAGCATTATAACCATGGGGATAAACTTCAGTAATATAACAGAATACACGGTTAGTGCTTATAGCGACAGTGATTTCGTTGGTTGCAAAGACATGAGAGGCTCTACTGGCAGCTACTGCACTTACCTTGGCAATAATCTGATATCGTGGTCTTCAAAGAAATAGCCAACAGTTTCCAAAAGTTCAATCGAGGCGGAGTATAGATCACTCTCCGAGACTTCTTCTGAGCTAACTTGGACTGCTTCAGCTCTCAAGGAACTTGGAGTTCCGCTGCTCAACACCCCAGTTTATACTGTGATAACCGCTCTGCTATATATTTTACCACAAATCCTGCATTTCATTCTCGAACCAAAAACTTTTAGCGAGATCATCATTATGTGTGAGAGAGAGTTGCTATGGGAGTGTTGGTTGTGAAACATGTTCCGTCTCGTCTTCAAATAGCGGACATCCTCACTAAACCACTTCTGTTTAAAAGCTTCAATACACTCAAGGTCAAACTTAGTGTTGCAAAGCCTCCCACGCCAAGCTTGAGAGGGGCTATCAATGTTGAATGTCCTCTGCAAACCAAAATAGAGAGAAAAGCAAAGCCTCTTTGTCAGCCAGAGTCTTCACTGGAAATAAAGAGAAAAACAAAGACTCTCGATCAACAAGAGTCTTTACATGTTTCAAAGTTTCAACGGTCACCTGCTGCAACAAACAAGAAGATTGATCGTACGGAGTATAGGACAATAATAACGAACCGATTTGATCATCTCCTTTCTGAAACCGCGTGCTAAAGCACCGTAGCTAGCATAGTAACCTGTCGAGCTTATCCTAAAACGATTTTCTCTTTGTTCTCTTTAATCTCGGCTATATAAGTGAATGTTGATGTAACCGTAAGCTTTAAGCCGAAATGAATCAATAAAGCATCATTCCTCTTCTTTTCTGAGTGTTTCAAAATCTTTTCAGATTTATCTTCAAGGGTTGTTTGGGATCAAGAGATCGATGCAAATGGTAAACTTGGACAGTCGAAAAGGATAGATGTGAACAGCCAACTTCGACAATTAACATAATTAAGTTCGAGACCGATGGATGATTAAATAAAGAGATTGATAGAAAAAAATTAAAGGAACGACAGGTTCAGTTACATGGGAAAAGTGGTAAGCTGAGAACTAGAAATGTCCATGCTTTATTGCGAACAACTAATTGAATGTGCAAAACACGTGATCCGAATTAGACATGCCAAGGTTATACCGAGTGTGTGTATTACCAAGGTAAGTAGTACATTGTCGTCTAGATCCTTTTCTAATTCAAAATAGAGAGAATATTTGATATCTATAGGGAATTAATGGACAATAAATAACTCTTGAAGGAAATTAATATTTTGTCGGTAACTTCTTCATTTCCATTAAATGCAAACTTAATTTTCATTTCTCATGCTATGATGCTTTTGACTCTCGCAAGATGAAGGATATTACACGTCACTTGTACGCCAACTCTTTTCTCACTTTTCAACACTAACTAGTAACTAAATAACTATCATAAGATTCACATATTTCCCAAATCTAATCACAATAATTAATACTTCATCCTAAAGTATTAAATTCATAATCAAATCCGTAGCGACCGAATCTGTGTTTGTTTTCCCAATCCCTTTGTATGACATTTTCAATGTTCTATTTTTGTTAGATTTTAATTTGTTTTATAAATTTTGTTAAATTTTTCTAACATGATCTTTTGAATAATTCTGGGAGCTACAAAGTTTGCATGTAAATTATAAAGAACTCAGGTACTTGATTCACAGACACAACAATATCTATATCGATCATAAATTAAAGATTAAGACTCGTTAATCAACTCTATTTGACCCTAATTGTCTCAAATTTGTATTTTACAAACTTTAAATGAGCACTCCATTGTCTGTAAAGATCCTGGAAGCCTGGACAAGGAATTTAGATCTGCAAGACTGAAAGAACATGTCTATATATAGACCTAACCTAATCTCATGATTTATCAGATCCTATCAGTGAAAAAAGGAATTTTAAAATAATTCGTGAATTTGATGATCATGTAGATAATTGTTTCACGGATTAGCAAGAGTGATAATTTCAAAAAGGATACTTTATGCTGGCACCAAGTCTCAATATAAATTATATTTTCGGTTAGTCTTATAGTTTATTAATGTAAAAAATTATTGATCAATAAAATTAAAATTATTTACTATAAGGGGAAAAAAATTGAAGCTGAAAATAAATAAATAAAAATTGTGCCCCTTGCTTGGTACCAATAGCGAAGAAGATCAAACAAATTTGTTTAGGTCTTTTAGACGAAATGATACACAAATTGTCTTGTCTATAATGGGAATAATCTGACTAGGAGGGTGAATACCTTGTTGGTGGTGTATCCCATTACGTTCTCTTTAGAAGTAAGAAATTGATGCTTGGAAAGCCAAACGAATTAGAACCGATTATATATATAGTCCTTGTAAGCATGTAGTTGTGACATACAAAAGAGTGTCAGACTAGTCTGGGTTTGTGTTAGTACCAAGGATGCCTCTGCTTAGTTCCGACCAAACCATAAACGTAAATGGGAAAAAACAAAGTCATTTCTCGTTTCATCGAACTGATCACAAAAGATGCTCCAGACCCCACAGAAGATTCGTTATTGCAAACCACGTTATACACTCAAACATTGGAACACCTTGTAAGAATTACACCATCCTGCTCGAAGAAACCCTCGACTTCCCTTCTCTCAGTTGACCCAAATGATTCTAAGTGATAAATGAGGAGTAAAGATCACATCAGGCCCAACAGAAGGGTGAGGAACATTGAGTAGTGTGGAGAAGATCTTCAACTATTTGGAAGGCTTGCCCCCTATGCACTAGCTGGTGGCCGTAGCTGCCTCTAATACCATAGCAGTAAGGCGCACTCCCAAGACTTGTGTTCCATATTCTCCTACAACATTAATTAAATTTCCCAAAACTAGCCAATCATCAAACAAGAAACTAATTAAGGCACCATTTAGCACTTCTGATTTGAAATAGTAACGAGCTCGTAAATCTAGAGTCTTAACAGCTTGCGCCAAATCCATGAATCGGAATTCGGTGTGGCCCACCTCCTAAAAAATATGATTTTGGAGGAGGTATTAGCGAGTTCAAACCATGCCTAATGAGCTCGATGCAAAAACTTTCGATGAATCACATACACGGAAAATTCCCAAACCACCAGCCTGCTAAGCTAAACATCCTCTTTCTATACTATATTTTTCTTGTTTCCTGAGTTAGATGACCCTTACCATAAAAATGTTCCCACACATCTTTTTAATAGCGCCAAAACAGCCGTTGGATATTCAGAAAACAGAACAAGGAAAATTAATTATCCTAGAGTTCTTATTTATGTTACTTTTAACAAAAAATTGGTCTGCATGTTTTAGATCATATGTTAAAAGTGCGGTTTCAAACCGAAAATATATGTAACTAGTATTTCTTTTCTTTTTTGATAAAGCGTAACTAGTATTTCTTATGTTTCTAAAAGGATAATATTTTAGAATTTTCACATACATTAAAAGATAATAAATATTGAATTATATAGAGTCTATACAAACTGGTCTATTATCCCCACATAGGAAAATATAACGCTCTGCTAATCCTATCTACATTATTGTTTAACATTAAATAATTTTCAATAAAAAATAACCAATATTAATTAATTTATTTTATTATTTTTAGTTAATGGTTATTATAGTGTAGAATTTATTAATAAAACTATAGAAAAAAGAGTTAAAAAAAAATCAAAATCTGAAAGAGTACTAATATAGCCCTATTCTATATAGAGGGCTATTATAATGTAGTGAGCGATACTTATTTATAAACAGAGGTAGTATTGGTTTATAGTCCTATTCTTTAATGCAACTTCAAAAGGACATAATTTCATGGCAACGAGGACCCAAGCATGACATTTGTTAAAATAGGGAAACAAAACATTTAATATTTATAACATTTTAATATTCAAACAACTTGTGTTGCTATCATACCAGCGGTTACCAAGATCAAATCCATGATTACATCGGATTCACACGACATGATCACGTGCCATTCATTGCTTTCTCTCTATAATTCATCAAATCGCATTATTTTACTACTTATTACAGTTTATAAATACTCCCTCTTCCTTGTTATTCCTATTTCTAGAATTTTTCATACATTTTAATAAAATATATTTAAATTGACTATAAATGTATTATTTTTTGTGAATAACAATTTTTTTATAACTTTAAACTAATAGTATTTTTTTTTTTTAATTTACAATTCATTATCAATAATTAATAAAAATATATTGAAAATAGAGAAAGTAAAACTTTTTGAAATAATATTTTTTTTCTAAAAATAAGATTAATAAGGAACAGAGATAGAAGTAGTAGTTTATGGTTCTGATACAAAACCCAAAAAAGTCGAACAAATTCTCCTTAATTCTAATGCTTTCTCTTTTTTAATACTTATATGATAATGCTATTGAAATTTGGAGTTGGTATTTATTATTGAAATATTATCACTGTAATACTAATATTATCAAATAAAAGCATAATTACCGATAACTAAATTACACCGTTATAATTTATATGTTTATTGACCTGCCATACCAGTTTTATTAGTATTCGTTATCATACTAAGAAGAGAATTATCTTGGTATAATAGTTACATCTATAACTAATATATCTACACATCTCAATTACATATTCAACATCTAATAAGATGGTTCTTCGTTGTCGTAGCGTATTTAATCTGAGATGAGATTAGTGTTGCAATCATGTTTTGATTAAGCTTTGATTAAGAATGGTGATTAGTAATATAGGATAAAAGAATTCCAAATTTTGATTGTATTTGACTAATTGCTGAATTTATTGTTTGATTCTCCTGCTTAGCTAATCTGAGAGGAAATTAGTCGTGTATTGAATCATTATTCATTATAATTTTGGCTAATTTTTATAAGTTTATATATAATTTTGATAGAATGAACTAATTTTTATTAGCTTTCACTAGGAATGGAGATAAGTATAGGATGAAGAATTCATAACTTTGATTATATCTTATTGCCTAATTTTAGTGTTTGATTATGAGAGAACCAATAATACTTTCTTATTTATTCTGATTTTTGCAGGTTTTGAAAGCTCTAGTCTACATGCTCCAATGACTTTTACGTTGGTTCAATTCGTTTTTGGTTCAGTTAAATTAGATATGGATGTGGAGAGGTGCGTAAACTTGGATGGTCTGAGTGAGTCACAGATTCTGAAGACCTTAAAAACTATGTGAAATCCGGATATCCTAAAGGTTAAGGTTGTTTGTTTGTCTTTTGTTTTTAATCTCCCAATAAGATTAAACTGGAAACATTTTTTGTACTCTATTACTCAATGGTGTCATTTCGCCTTTCGTTTGAATTTGTAATCCTTGAACATGAAATCAATCGTACTATTTTATGTAATTGATTTTAGGAAGAAGGATATAAACCATAATGAGCGTAACGATCATTAAAATTTATATAATCCATTGATTTTTTTACCATGTGGATGTCTTGAATTTAGATGAATTTCATAGTTTTCTACAGTAACCAAATATCTTAAGAATTTGGAAAGTAACATGTCAAGTAGTTTGGTGCCTTTCCACAAACAACTTAGGTTTTCCCTCAGTTTCTCTTTCAACCCCCAAATATATCAATCTATATTTGAATCAAAACCACACTTGAAGTATAATGAGCATGTTGAGTTTGCGATTCTACAAGATGGTTATTTATATGTAACAATGAAAAGGATATGAAGGACAATATATAGATATGGAGGACATTATATAGATATAGAGGATGTGTGTCCAAACTCTATTGAGATCTAATGGAGAGGCACAATTGATATTTAGGAGAAACTTTTGGAGTTTTAACAAGAGAATTGCAATTAACGCATGGATTGATACCACCAACGTGGAAAGACATATACAATCACTTTGTTTTTGCTGATATATCACCAGAGGATGAAATCTTTAAAAAAAGAAGAGAAAAAGTCTACATTGGAACCATATGAAGTGAGCATGAAGTGATGATGGGCTGGAAAACATAATGTTTTCTCTCTTTTATTTGGTAGGTTGCAAAAACAAAAAATAATAAAATTAGCTGTGTATTTGTTAGCTAGTAAAATTTATTTGGAAAAATATCATTTGATTTCATTTATTCAATTTGTATTTTCTTCCTCTTTGTTGACCCTATATTTGAAAACATCATTTGTTAGCTGGACTTGAATTTTGTAATTTTTTTCCATTAATTTTGTCATTATTTAGAAGAAATATTCAGAAAACATGCATGTTATTAAAATAAGTCTCTGGTAGAAAATATGTTGTCACATAAAATCAACAAATCGGGCACAATAAATTTACAGACACTAAAAATGTTATTTTAGTAAGAAAAATATCTGCCGTAAAGAGAACTGAAAAGTCTGTTTGTTTTTTCTAATAACAATAAATCTTCGATAACTTGAAAAACATATGCGGCAATTACAAGGTTAATCTAACAATTATTTTTAGTAATCAAATCTACGGTCACTAGTACGTTAAACAAATCTCTGCTACAACTAAAAATTTAAATATACAATAAAAAACAAGTCTGGAAAATAAATTTGCGGTAAAAAAATTAAATCTGTCGTAGAAATTCTAACATATTTGAGAAATGAAAAAATTTGATGCTCTATTTTGATCATCGGAAATAAATCTACGCAGATAAACAAATCTACGATGAATTAGAAAATCTGTCACGACTTAGACATGTAAATATGCGGTACAAATTAAATCTGCGGCGAAAAAAAAAAATCTGTCATACAAACAAATATACCGCAAAAAATCTGCGGTATACAAATTTTCAGCAAAACAAAAAATCTGCCATACAAACAAATATACCGCAACATAGCGGTGACAAAATCGTCAATTCTTATCTTTTTCTCCCAAAAAATAAAAAAATACTAATGTGCTATTAATTGTTAATGACAGTTTTGTAATTAGTTTTTTAAGAAGTATTTTTGTGATTAAAAAAACTCAATTAAATTTTATTTTTCTAAATTAATCTAGCAACTAAATTACTGTTAAAAATTATTCTATTTTTTATTATTTTAATTATTCTGCTAAATATATCGATAACTAAATTATCGTGTCATAATCTACATATTTATTTATCAGACACATCATATTTTTGAAATATTCGATATCACACAATATCTTTGACTAGTAGAGAATAAGGTGATATTATTAATTTAGTCATGAGAAATAACTAATTTACTAATTACCACTATCATAAATCTAAATATAAAATTATTTATTACCAAAACCTTCATTGCCCCAAAAACAAATAAAAAACTTCATTGCCCCAAATGACATCCAAAAATTATGCTCGAACACCCTCACACCACACTTTTTATATATTTAATGTTCAGTAATACTTCGTCCGAACTTTATACACGGTGAATTAGCTTTTTTCTTTTCTCACAAGAAAGTCCACCAAGCATTAAATATACTTTAGAGTGGACAAAATAAACTGTACCAGAGATAGGCTTGACTATATAGAAAAAATGTAATGATTCGTAGAAGTTAAAAATAGATTGTTTTAAGTTAAAGAAAAAAATAGAGTGCTAAAACAATTTTCGTCTATGGAGACAGCTTTATTTGGAAATAATGAAATTATTAAAAACAACAGTTATAGTTTGTTTTTTCTTTTATCGCAACATTTAGTACCACAAATCTTATTTTCAAATATAATATTTTCTGTACTTTATGGCTAAACGACATCTTTTATAAGTTTTCTTATATAAAAAGAAACGTCTAATACAAACGTCAAACGGATAAATCCAGAAGTAATATAAATATGTATAAAGTATTGCTAATTTAGAGGCAGACTATAGACTATAGTCCATTGCAATATTCTAATATCTTTCTTCGTCAAATATGTAATAAAAAAAGATAGCTTTTCCACTAGCAGATTAATCCACCAAGTCTAACGCCATTGTTGCCACTATTGAAAATCTTGATTAAAACTTACACCTGCCATTTAAAGTAATTTAAAATATTTCACATACACGAATTATATGTTGCATTGAATTCCATACATACAGACATATTATATAAGTATATATTTTTAATTTCCTATACGTAAAAAAAATCACTGCTTGCAAAGAATTTTTTTAAAATTATATCCGACAATCTAAAAAAAAACATACTTTACACACACACCTTTAATGGCATGACATGTAAAACCATCGATGGAGATAGATTACTCAGTAAATGCAAGAGGTGATCTTTTGAGAAAAAAAAAAAGAATAAAGAACTCTATTAATTTAAGAAAATATTATATATCTTTGTATAAAGAATAATATTCAAAGATCAACCAAACTTTAAGAAAATATTTGCTCAGACTTTTATAAATTATTTTGAAATGAAACCTTTTTCACTACAATGTGGTTGATTCGACCGGTTACAAAAGTCTCGGTTTAGTGTTATTTAATCTTAGGTGGATAGTTCGTGATTGTGGATCCACTACAAATATGATCAAAGACTTGGCTCTGGTTTAAAGAGACTATAGGTGAAAAATAATTTGGAAATTTCAAGTTCTTGAAAAAATGTTAAAACCTTTTTCCTTGGAGAAAAAAACAAAAAAGTGAAACGGATTTTATTTTTATTTTCCAAAAAGAAAAATAAAAAAACGGGTTTCCAATGAGAGAAAGAATGAATGATTTTATTCAACTAGAAAAGAAAAAAAAGAAAGAAACCAATGATACTGATTCTGAAAAAATGTGATATGAAAAGCGTCAACTCCTTTCTGCTCCTAACTGTCTACATTTGCTCTCTGTTCAGTCTCTTTGGTATTTTATAATACCCAATTAAAATAGATAGTCTTGTCATATCAGAGGTAGGGGAAAAGCTTTATATTATATATATTAATCAATGACAAAAATCCTCCTTTTTTCTTGTTTTTATGTCCTTTGGTCTCTCAGTGTTCTTGAGAAACACCACAAAGTTAGATAAACACTTTTTCTATCTTCAGATCTCTCCTAAATATCAGTCCATTTCTTGTCTTCAACTACTTGAGCTTTCTGGGTTTCATGCATGAGGACCCCAAAGTAGTTTTAGTGAGATTTGCTTTCAATACACTTTTTTCTTTCATTTTCTGAGTATAAATTTCAGAGCTTTCTTCATCAATGGGTCTTGGTTTTGGGGGTTATGCATTGATTCTTTCTTTGTTCTTTAAGCAATTTTATTGCCAAGAACCAAACACAGATGGGTTCTTTGTTTCTGAATTCTTCAAGCAAATGGGTTTAAGCTCTGCTCAAGCTTACAACTTCTCTGCTCCCTTCTGTTCATGGCAAGGCTTGTTCTGTGATTCCAAGAATGAGCATGTGATTGTATTAATTGCTTCTGGAATGAGTTTATCTGGTCCAATTCCTGACAACACCATTGGTAAACTCAGCAAGCTTCAATCTTTGGATCTCAGCAACAACAAAATCTCTGCTTTACCATCTGATTTCTGGAGTTTGACCACTTTAAAGAATCTTAACCTCTCTTTCAACGAGATCTCTGGGTCTTTCCCTAGTAATGTTGGGAATTTTGGGCAGCTTGAGTCTCTTGACATCTCTCATAACAATTTCTCTGGTGCAATCCCTGAAGCTGTAGATTCTCTTGTTAGTTTGAGAGTCTTGAAGATTGATCACAATGGGTTTCAGATGTCAATCCCACGAGGACTTCTTGGTTGCCAATCTTTGGTTTGTATTGATCTCTCCTCTAACGAGCTTGAAGGGTCTCTTCCTGATGGGTTTGGTTCTGCATTTCCAAAGCTCAAAACTTTGAACCTTGCAGGAAACACGATTCATGGCACGGACAGAGATTTTGCTGATATGGAATCCATTAGTTCTCTCAACATTTCAGGGAATCAGTTTGAAGGTTCGGTGACAGGTTTGTTCAAGGAGAATCTTGAGGTGGCTGATCTCAGCAAAAACCGGTTTCAAGGTCATATCTCCTCTCAGGTAGATTCGAACTGGTTTAGGTTGATTTATCTTGACTTGTCTGAGAATGAGCTCAGTGGAGATATTTTAAAGAATCTGACACTACTAAAGAAGCTCAAGCACTTAAATCTAGCTTGGAATAGATTCAACAGAGGGATATTTCCGAGGATTGAGATGCTTTCTGGTTTAGAGTATCTTAACTTGTCTAATACGAATCTTGCTGGTCACATACCGAGAGAGATCTCAGAGTTGAGTGATTTGAGCTCACTTGATGTTGCTGGAAACCATCTATCAGGACAAATCCCGATGTTGAGTATCAAGAACCTCGTGGCTATCGATGTTTCAAGGAACAATTTGACGGGAGAGATACCAAAGTCTATCCTTGAGAAGCTCCCTTGGATGGAGAGATTCAACTTCTCATTCAACAACTTAACATTTTGTACCGGAAAATTCTCGCCCGAAACTCTGCTAAGATCCTTCTTTGGTTCTACAAACAGCTGTCCTATCGCTGCGAATCCAGCGCTCTTCAAACGAAGACGATCTGCCACTGGAGGACTCAAGTTGGCTTTGGGAGTAACACTTTCTACAATGTGTTTACTCATAGGAGCATTGATTTGTGTAGTATTTGGCTGCAAAAGGAAACCCAAATCCAGTGAAGCCAAAGATGTCTCATTTAAGGAGGAGCAAAGCATTTCGGGTCCATTCTCTTTCCAAACGGATTCCACTACATGGGTGGCTGATGTGAAGCAAGCACATGCAGTTCCTGTGGTTATCTTTGAGAAGCCATTGTTGAACATCACGTTTTTGGATCTCTTATCTGCAACTTCTAACTTCGACAGAGACACTCTCTTAGCAGACGGTAAATTTGGTCCTGTTTACAGAGGTTTCCTCCCCGGTGGCATTCATGTAGCTGTAAAAGTTTTGGTCCACGTCTCAACTCTTAATGACCAAGAAGCAGCAAGAGAGCTGGAGTTTCTTGGAAGGATCAAGCACCCAAATCTTGTTCCATTAGCCGGATACTGCATAGCTGGTGATCAAAGGATCGCCATTTACGAGTACATGGAAAACGGTAACTTGCAAAACCTGCTTCAAGATCTGCCATTAGGAGTTCAGACAACAGATGATTGGAGCACGGATACATGGGAAGAAGAAACTGACAATGGAATCCAAAACATAGGGCCCGAAGGCCCGGTGGCGACATGGCGGTTTAGGCACATGATAGCACTTGGAACCGCCCGAGCATTGGCATTCCTTCACCACGGTTGTTCACCGCCAATGGTCCATAGGGATGTGAAAGCTAGTAGTGTGTATCTTGACCAGAACTGGGAACCAAGATTATCTGATTTTGGTTTAGCCAAAGTCTTTGGAAACGGACTGGACGATGAAATCACCCGTGGCTCACCCAGTTATCTCCCTCCTGAATTCTTGCAACCTGAACACGAGCTGCCAACTCCGAAATCCGATGTCTACTGCTTTGGGGTTGTTCTGTTTGAGCTGGTCACAGGGCAAAAGCCTATTGAAGATGACTATCTTGGTGAGAAAGATACCGACTTGGTGAGTTGGGTTAGAAGTTTGGTTCGGAAGAGTCAAGGATCAAAAGCTATTGATCCAAAAATCCAAGAGACAGGTTCAGAAGATCAGATGGAAGAAGCTCTCAAGATTGGATACCTTTGCACAGCTGATTTTCCTTCAAAGCGGCCTAGTATGCAGCAAGTAGTTGGTCTTCTTAAAGATATCGAACCGAAACCTAATCAATGAAACATCAGATTATAAATCTCTGCAAAAAATGTTCTTTTTACCTTGAAAGTTTCTTTTGCCTTTTCTTTATTGTTTTGCTCTCTTCCATGGTTGTTCCAAGGTCTTCATGTATCGATTGTATATATGAGCTTGTTTGCTTTTACATTTCTCTCTAATGTTCTTGATCATATAAAAACTTGTTGCACAAAGTGTTAATATGACCCAGCAGCTACAACTTGGGCCAAAATGTAAATCATATATTACATGAATATGTGTTTGATCACATTCAAAGGAATGGTGACAGAGGAAAAGGCTGCAAATTAGGATGAAGATGGTGTTTGAGAACTTGAGTTCGTGCTTGAGCTCCCATAGATATAACAGCTGAATCCCCAGAATGTCAAGATCAAAGACAAGATCTTGAAGCCACTCATTGGATCATGCATCAATATGACAGCAGCTATGCTAGTGATGGGAACTCTCACGGCGTTAAGGACTCCTGCCATGACTGTGGAAGCTAGAAACAAGACTGCGGTCACCCCAAGAACGCCCAATTGAAACGTGACTGCACTCCAGATAAGAACTTGAATGTACACAGACTTGCCGCCTTTGAAACTCTTAGCTTCATGAGCCATCCCTTGGAAATCTTTACTCACAACCATCCCAAGAGTAGTAAACATGAAAGCTAAGACCGAAACCATGACTTGTTGCTCCAAAGCGACATGGAAGGACCTTCTTCCAAGCAGTTTCACAAAGAGAAGCTCAGATAAGGCGAAAATGAGCCCGTGAAGCGCAGATCCCATTATATCCCAAAAGAAACCTGCAACGTACTGACTGTTGCTTATATAACTGTACCGATCAGAGCTTGAATCCAATGCTATTATAGCCATAGCAGCGGTTATTATCACAGTGGAGTTAATAACCGAAGTGTTCAGCGGGTTTTTCACAATGAGATAGCCAAACAAAGCAGAAAACGCAAGCGAAGAAGATGCCAGAAGTGAAGAAGTCGATGCAGGGAGATACGCGTAAGCATAAGCAAACATAAGGTTATCTGCAGCACTCAAGAAACCAAGCACAACATAAGAGAGAACAAGCTTTGTATTGAGAGGTGTCGGTTTGATCTTTCGAAAGATATATGTAGGAAGTAAGATGAGAAAAGTGATTGGCCATCCAGCCACAGCAACCCAAGAAATGATCCATTTGCTTTTGCCACCATTGGAGAAGTAAAGACGAGAGAGTAAACTAGAAGCAGGGAAAGCTGTGAGCATTGCCGCACCACTGAAGAACAATAGAATCCAATGTGAAAAGGGTTTTGATTCATAAGCTTCTTGTGTCGATTTCTTGACATTAGATATCCAATTTGAATATGAAAATGAAACAGATGGTTGTTCTGTTGTTTCATCCATTAGAAGTGTCCTAAAACAGTAAACAAAATTTGATCAGAATTCTACAAAACTTGACTGAGAGAGTCTCTGCAGTTTTATCTGAAACACTCTAAACTGTGTACCAAAGATTCGAAGAAACATATGAAGAAACAATCGATGAAGGCCTAAATATCAAAACATTTTGAACATTACTATCAAGACGAAGCTCTTATCTGAATCTAACAACTAAAAATCAAAACTTTATGAGATTTTTTTAATGAATTTTGACCAAACTCGTCTCACGGTTTCCAGCAAACCTGAAAAATCTCAGCTTCTATCAGATTCTTATGAGCTTATCTAATCTCAGCCCTATCTACAAGGATAAGATTGTTCAACAAGATAAACCACAAATTACTAGTAACAAAATGAATTCAAAGTTTTGATTTTTCTGATTGTCTTTCAATAAATCATTAATTGAGAAACATATTTTTGTGATAGCTCTGCTCAGTAAAAGAAAAAATCAGTTGACAAAAAAAAACTGAATTAAGAGTACTTACTAACTGACAATTTTGACTCAGGATGATCGATCGTCTTTCAAATTTGTCATTTTCTTTACTTTATTAAGACGCAATTTAAAGGAACTATGCATGCCATTAGGCCTCATGAGCTTTAGGAGCTCACGGATCCATAGCCGTCGGATTCGCTAAAGCGACTATTAACGGCCTGAGATCTTGAGTTTGTATTTAAATGCTATGGTAATGACCACTAACGCATGTTTGGCATGTTTTTGAACTATTTGTCAGGGTTGTTGTTAATAAAAACATAAAAAACATATAAAAAACATAAAAAACATAAAAACAAATATATAATTTATCCTTTTAACTTTTTTTTTGGTTAACCGGAGGAATTTTAAACAGATTCTCAGACTATTTCTAGGACCCACAGAAATTCGGATTTTTTTGCTACTAAAACCGTTTATGGGTAGCCAAATTTTTTCCTGAGATATTTCTTGTATATATATCTATATTATGTATGTATTTACAGTTTGTTTATAATATGGCATTCTCCTTTCGTATGTGGTAAATTGGTAATAATAAATATGACGGATCTGTCATCAAAAATCTTCTTCGGTTTTATTATTTTCTATAAAGAATCAAAATATGCAGTTTAAAGGTAAAATGGGCATAAGTATCTGTCTAGCTAATTTTTTTTTGTTTTTGTTCCTTTGATTTTCTTTTTTTGCCTTTTAACAATGAATATAGCCAAGTGTGTGTCCATATTTGTTTATCAAAAACTCTCTAAATTAATGCATCTAATATATTTAATCATTTTAAATAATAATGAAACAAACAGAAGTAGTTGAGGTAGTACAATTTTAAGCAATTAAATACACAATGTAGCATCGCAAAAGGAAAAGATAAATTTCCTTTATATATTGGTTTTTGTTTAGCCGTCATTAATTATCAAATTGCAAAGAAATTATATATTCTAATAAGGAGAAATACATATAATAGAGATAGATTTAGCAAAACAACAACAAATTAACCAAAGATTGGTGGTCTAATTTGGTGCCGGATTTGAGTAGTACAAATTCTCTCTATGTATTTATATCAAAGATTAAAAAAAAAAAAATTCAATCTACGAGTCTCTACTGTAGTGGTAGTTCCTCTCAAGCAATTGTAAATATTATAAACAGAGAAAAAATCAGCATTATGTAGATTTCAAAGATTATTCTAAATGATCTTCGTGTCATTGCATGTCGTACCATATCATATGCTGTCAGGTTGCCAGCAATATATGGCGCCCACAAGGCCACTAGTCGCATGAAAAACATGTAAAAAAAAACAATGGTCATGTATTAGTATTGTCATTTTTAGGTAATGGTTAGATTACTTGTACCATCTTTTACATCTCTTACCCTTGTAAATCCATTACAAGTGTAATTTCTATCCAAAAACATGATGAACGGAAATAATAACTCTATTGTCTAAAGGTAGATGACAATATATACAAAACTTAATGTATACATCAGAGAACGGTACTAGATGATAATTACGAGGTTTAAATTTTATATTATAAAATATAATTTTTAGATTATAGTTATGTGATGTTTTGAACGAATATGAATGCATAAGTATATATAAAAAAATGGTAACATATACCATTGATTTTATTATTTAATAAGTTTTTAAAGTTTGTAACACTTTAAATATGCTAAAAGTGAAATTACTTTTTTGAAGTGTAAATAATATGTATTGCAACATTGTTTGCATTAATGAATGTTTGGTTATATTTCCGTTAAATCCGTGTCTTTCTTATTTGTGTTCACTCCAAATATGATATATTGTACCTTAAAAATAAAGTCGAATGAGAATAAATTACGTCTTGTTATACCTACGAGTAGATAAACAGGAGAAGGTGTTGTTCCAGTCCGAGGAGATGGTTAAGCAAAGGAAAGCACCACTGATTTCCATCCAAACTGTAAAAGTGTAAAGGCACGCGAAGAGGAGGTAATCACAGGACTCCCTTGGTACGCGACAAAACAAACACTCTTGATTCGCTCTCCAAAGATGTGTGCACATTCCAGTCGCAAGTCGATCCTTTACTGCAAGCCTTGTGATGAAAGAGAAACGAGGGACATCCATACCTGCAGAAGGAGAAAGCAAAGGCATGCCCCTGATGTTATTGATCAAAGCCCGCAGGTGTGTGATCAGGCCGTTGTCAGTGTAACCAACCCGAAGAAGAGACAACTTCAGAGACTTTGGCATATTTATTGATTCCTAAAATGCGCAGACCAGAAGAGGGTCTAAAGAATGCCAATTATCTAGCCATAACATAGTTGAATTGTATCTCTAATTTCAGATTTTAGAAAGACACCAGCCAGTTCCCGAAGCTTCAATATTTTTCGCCAAACCCACGAGCCCGAATCTTTACTCATATCCCAAAATGAATGTGATACTTGCGAATCCAAGCAACCCACAGAGACCTAGGAATTGAAAATAAACTCCATATTTGAAGGATTGTTGGCCATTAGGATGTAGATTAGGCGAAAATCAAAGAGAGTTTAGGATTTGAGAGAAATTTTGAGTTTGTTCCCTTTTTGCAAATGAACGCGTGAAGAAGACAAAATAATCTATAAAATGCAATTTTCGACGGACTCTTTTGTCGGATTCCTAAAAGTATTAAATTGGTAGGATCTTCGGCAAAACCAAGGAGGGTTTATGACTAGATTTTTGTGAAACTGTCAGAAATTTAGGCAACACGGGAAACAAAAAGATATTCCCAAGGTATAATTTGCAAAACCGTGAGAAATACGTCGGAAAATTAGGCAACATGGGAAACAAAAGATATTACCGGGGTATAATTCGTGAAATCTATCGGAAAGAAATTGGAAATTTCCAATGAATTTCTGATGGTTTCACGAATTATGCATATCCCCTCATTGGCCAGTCAAACCTTAAAACTAGACATGTGTATTTCGTAGACCGTCGGAAATTTTCGACGGATTTTTGGCAGGTTTGAGGTTTTGGGTATATTTATGATCTGTTTTCACTTGAAAAATGTTTGTAGTATGATATACTAATAATTTTAATGATAGATGACTAACATAGTTCTTGTTTCTATCAAATTTTCCAAAAAAAAATTAGTTACTCTTGTTATACGTGTGTCCCTTAAGTATATGTTTTATGTTTTAAATGTAAGTGTAATCATGTTAAAATTTGAATAGTTATTATATAACTTGTATAAATGTTTATTTAGTCACATTTGTTTTACTATTGTGTTTCAAAGAACATTGTGTTACGAGTTTGATAAATTGGCCTCGAACCCTCAAATTCGTCGGAATTAGGTTTCTAGTATTTTTTTATTAATTCAGGTGGTGAAAATTTTTAGTTCATTTCTGTATAATTAAAATTAATTCATTTGTGTATATATTGTAGAAAGTATTATATTTTAATGTGAAACAACTCGAAAATACATAAATATTTCAAGAAATAAAAATAAATACAAATAGTAAACAAACATACAATGTTTATTAATTAACTACTCTGATCTGAATCAGACAATGATATTTCAAAAGGAATTGAGTCTGAATCGTCATTAGATTCTCCATGTGATTCCTCTGAGTCTGAATAAATTGTATCATCACCGAATTGTGTTAAATCCACTACAAGTTCGATGTCAAACGAATGCTCAATATGATCTATTTGAACACTGTTGGTTAGCTGCAAAGCATTGTGTTCTGAAACTCAATATATTCTTCTTCTTGGGTTAATTGAAGCCACTGTGATCCAATGATTTGAACGATAAGTAACTCAAAGTTAACGAATGTAGCAAACCTAAATCAATTTATGATAATTTGTGAACATATATAAATATTAGTAAGTAATAACAAATATATTTTAATTGAACCATACCTGGTCTCATGTGACGCAAGGATAAATGAATCATATTTAAATAGTCTTTGTGTTGAATGTATTAATATCACGCTGAATTGCTCAATTTGAACACCATGAACAATGAATGGATCATACCAATCACACATAAATACAATGCACATCAAGTTCAACATTCCTAGATAATGGACTTCCAATATTTCATTCAAAATACTGTTGTAAACTAAATCACCAGATTGAGTTGAAATATCATAATATGAGTTCTAAATGCATATCTCCTAGTGAAATGTTTAGCGTATGAAGTTGTCATGTATTTGAGACTATTAAACTCCACTAACTATGTGGGAAATGTTTGAGCACTTTGTGTACCTTTAGAAACGTAGGAAATTTGGTAACAAATAATTAAAGATAATAAATATTTATTATTCCAAATTATTAAATGTAATTAAACACTTACATAAAATCACAATCAAGACAAAAATTCTGATTATTTTAGGTGGTTAAGTTCTGATTTTGTCATATCCGGATAGTAGCTGCATACTAGCGTCATGTAAATCTTATAAACAAACCAAAATTTTATGAAATGTTAATAATATGATATTAATTAATTTCAAATAACCAGTAATTGACATTAAAAAAACTTGTATATGTTTTGTACTCTACAATATCCTCACAATTTGTGAGGATATACATATGCAAGTGTGTCAACTCCTGCTTTGATAGTTTGTGTTTCTTTCTTTTTCGGCTTACTTGACCAACTTGGACAAACAAATAAGGGACAAACACGGGATAAATCACTCTCCCACTCTGTCATCATGGCGAGTCGAACGTCTACTCTTTGTACTGGTATGAAATCCGCTTAGCTTATAAATATTGGGGTTGGAGAAGGTTAATCAATAGGGGAATCAGCTGGTATTTCATCTTCCTCTATCGCAAATTTTTGGATTTCATGGACATCAAACTTCCGATGGAAAGTAATATTCAGCAAAGTATGAAATTTCTTCATTGAGGCTTTGTGCGACAATAAATCCTTTAAGTTTGCTTAAGTTTTTAACCTTTTTCTTCAGATGGAACATGTAGTACTCAAAAGGATACATCCAATGGCATTGAACAAGGTCTTCTAGTGCTGTTTCTCGTGGGAGATGAATAGGAAGATGTTCATAACATCAAAGAAATACAACAAAAAAATATCTTCTCTACATTACAAAGGATCAACAGTATATTGTCTCTTAAATTGTGGATACCCTCGTGCATATTCGTCTTTCAACAAGTTCGACTCCGGTTAGATCATTGATTCGTCCATCCATGACCAAAAAATTTCAAAATACGATATCTCTTTTCTATTTTTTTTGTTCTAGTATTGTATTGTGTTGTGATTATATTTGGGAGTGTGAAAACATATATATATATATATATAACCTCGTCACAGTCGAAAATTCGTCGGAATATTTAAAAATTCGAACGACTATAAGTGGCTATATTTTAATATTTAGATTTTCTAACAGATTTCTGATGGATAGTGAACAATCCATTGGAAATCTGTCATAACATATAGGTCTACAAACGGCTATATTATAACGTCTACATTTTCCGACTGAATGTTCACTATCCGTCGAAAAATTTATGTCTAATTGCGAACCGTTGGAAAATTTATGAAAGATTTTCGACAGATTTCAAATATGTTATTTCGTCGAAAAATCATCAAAAATTTCCAACAGTGCTTCGAACCATCAGAAATTTCGTCGCTTTTCCACTTTCTTTCTTGTAGTGTTTCAAGTAAAAATGTTTCTAAAATTAATTAAATTTTTTTTTGCATGTTTGTGTACAAACACTTAAACGAAACAAAAGTTGTTTGGACGTAGAATCTCAAAGGTCTTGCAAAACAGGTTTTCCGAAGCATTTGCGAAATACACTTATTTTTTACAAGGCTTGATTCCCTTAATGATCTAAGAACTTATAGAATATTGCATGTGATATGCAAGTCAGTCTAAAGGAATGGGATTAAAGAGTAAGGACATGACACAATCAACAATTTTGGCTTTTTCGGGAGAGCCATGGCCATCGCCATATTGATACATGTATTGCGACATGCGTGCCAAATTCATTACAGTTTCCACAAAATCATGATGGAGTAGCGAAGAGCTATGTGCCTTGTTCTCGTAATTCATTTCATCCCACATGTCGCTGATGATCTGCCGCACGTGAGAACGCGCTTTCTCCTCTGAAGCTCCAGTCTCATTCATGTAACATTGGATGGATTTATAAACGTCTCCTCTTGCCAATTCATCCTACATTTACATACATACACATATTCATCATATTTGTATATAAACAATGCCATACTATTTTAATGATAGTTTCAGTTCACTTTCGGATAAACTATTTTCATGCGTTTTTTTTGGGGATAAAAATCATTCATGCGATTTTTAAGAATTTAAGAATATGGAGGGTGGAAGTTGACAATTTGTAACCCTAGTTTGATTAAAGCGAAATTTTTTTTGTTTGATGGTTAAAAATAAAACGGTTGGAGACCGTAAAGACGGTTTGGTATAAATGGGTCGGTTGGTCCTGTTGATTGATAGTTATGGTTGCTAACAAACAGTTTTGAGTAGTAAAACTAGTTAAAATCTAATATGTATAATTTACATTTTGAAAAATCAAAATATCAACAAAAAAGAGTAAATATTTAAAAAGGTATTTAATTAATATTTTTTAATCAACTTAGTTTATATAAAAAAACCAACAATGAATCAGTCCAACCAATAATTCTGAAAGTTCGTTGGGGCCAGGAAGTTATTGTTTATAACAAATAAGAATAGCTAAAGAAATTGTTTTACCGGTGAGGTTACAAGGTCGTTGGCTAGACGGAACACCGAGGCCGAGCATCGGACGACGTTTTGTTGGTGTTGGGACAAAGTCTCCAAGACCTGAATAGAGAGTTCGTCGGAGAATACGCAGTAAAAGTGAACAAATATCGTTGGGGCCGAGATTGAAATCCAAGCATTTTGCATGTATTCTTCCAGATTTGGTTTGTGCCCTCTTTTGTACCACTTTGCTTCTACTAAATACGCTTTGCAAACATCAGCCCACTAATTTTTAAGATAATTGAAAATGGAGTATTAGTTACAACGTATGCGAGTTTCATGATTTAAATATGATAAATGAAGTGAGAATGGATACTATTTTTTTAATAATTTGTTAACCATTTATAATTACACAAAATGATAAATAACATTTCAGGAGAAAAGAATATGATTCTTTCTTGTAAATTAACCATTTGCCAAAAGCGTAAAACATAGACCAACAAATATTGATTGACAAAAAGTAATCTTTTTTTTGGTTTTAATGTTAAGATATATTTTTTAATTTATAAAATAATAATACAACTTACAGATTTTTTTAGGAAAGGGATCACGTTGATATTTTTGTTTTTAAGAATATCACATCCAATGCCATTGACTTCATTGTACACAACTAGAAAACACAACCTCATGTACTCGGGGAGTTCATCAAGACAATTTACATCCCAACTGCAACATATTAATTTATTATGCATAGACAATTCAGTTAGTACGTAATATATCGAGTTGAATCATTGTTAATATAAAATAGCACGAAATAAAACTGTGGTGGGGGGTCTTTACTTTTCAAACGCGACAGTGAAAAGTTGAAGTTCTTCCAGAGTGCCATAGATATCGTAGATGTCATCAATAATAGTTAGAAGTGAATTTACTTTAGTCATTATTCGTCGCACGTATCCAAACTGAGGCTCCTGGATTTGTCCAATAGTCCAAAAATAATTTTCCACTATTCTGTCTCTTGCAAAGTAAAGTTTATTACCTAGACCTGTCTCCCTCCACCAGCTTCAGACCAGATATAAAACGATAGGAAAATAAATAGTATTAAATATAAGGATTAGGTAAGATAGTCATTTGTAAACATGTTTTATGGAAGATTTCCAAGTGGTGAAAGAATTTGGAGATTTCTAAGATGAATATTTATCAATTTTTATTGTCAGTACATACATCGGGTTTTTTATAGAATATAGAAAAGGTACAGTATGTGCAGACTCTAGCCATCTTACAACGGCTCTTTTATAAAGAATCTTGACCTTCCAAATATTGTTTTATTTTTCATAAATTTATGTATCACGTACTCATTTAAGTTTTCATCTCAAATTAATTAACAACTGAAAAGTTAATCAATATGATTATGTGATTTTTTCCTTTAATGTAAAGATATGTAATTTTCTAGCTATATGACTTCTAAGAATTTAATATTACCTGGAAACGTATCTGACCTCTTCTTGATGAACAGCTTGTACGATATTGAAATCAATCTTGGCGAATTCAACCAAGACGCGGTTCTTGTCGTGTCTCTTTCCATACAAATCTATGTACCATCTCGTCCCTAGACGTCTCATTCGCCAATGGTAAGGCATATCCAACGCTTGGACCACCATCTCCAGGTCACAAGACCCGAAATCGTTATTTCTTTGAGTATCAACAAAGTCTCTGAGTTGTTGTGTTGCAAAAGGTCTTATGATCTTTTGCAGTTTAGTATCAGATTTTGTGGAAAGAAATGACGCTTCGTAAAGAGATATGAGACCGTTTATATCACTCTTCTCAAACTTCTCACCATTTTCCATGAAAACATCGAATGTATCTGTAATAAAACATATTCATTAGTTATATATGACTAAATTTTCATACAAGAAAGTTTTTTTTTTTTTGATAAAGATTCAAACAAGAAAGTTTTAACATATATATGTATATATAATATATATATATATAATATATATTAGTGATAATCATTTCATGGATGAGTATGATGATTATAACCTTCTGAAACATTGAAACCTTGTTGTCTGAAAAGTCGAAACTCGAGTGCAGTAGCATGTAGATCTTTTTCCATGTCCCTGACGTTTATGCTAGATTTTTCATAAAAAACTGTTAGTATGTTTTCGATTTCCGCTTTGAAATGGTAAGAAACCCCGAGTTTCTGTAGATCGTCAATGAGCTCCAACTGATCGCGATAAGTCTTCTTCTCATCATCCAGCAGTTTTCTCACCTTTTCCTTCGACAAATCTCTCTGTCGTACACTTTCATCATTCTGAGTGCAATGTACCAACATAGTCCTCAGTAAAATGACATCGGTCTAGATCTATATTGTATAAGGAATACTTATAATTACTACGTACCACATATTTATTCTTGTTCGAGAGGAGACGGTGATGGTCCCAAAGAGAAGGCTGATAGTTTGCGGAACGACGAGGAACTACAAGAAACTCATCACCGGGTGTCGTTTTGGCCACTGTAGTGCGTCTGGAAGACTGAGGACGTCCAAGAGTCTTTACAACAAGGGCATTACTGTAAATAAGAGCTGAGCCTATTACCAGCAGAGTGGACATTAAATAAAAGTATTATACTACTTACCTTTTTTCGATGTATGCATGCATATCTGTACAGATATATATATACAAGCTTTTTATGTTGTCATAGTTTTAACGAGAATCACGTTTTTTGCATTTTATTATTATAGTGGCCTGGTTGGTTAGACTAATTCGTCTATATAGATAAAATCAAAGATTCAAGTAAGGGGTGGGGTGATAAAGAGATACATAAATATTAACTTTTCTAATAACAATGAAGAATACGTTCACATGTAATCCCGAGATCTCCTAACAAAATATATGTGAACCTGATAAATACACTATAAGAAAGTAGGTTAGAACTAATGGTAATATCTATTGGAAAATTGTTAGAAAGTCGTCAGAAATGACTCTCTCCGACGGATATTACTATCAGTTTTAAAGTGTTGGAAATTGAAAATTTTGACAGATTTCCAACGACAGTTTTTCGACAAATAATGTCGTTGGTAAAATCCGACAGAATTTATATTTATTTATTTTAAATAATATTAACTGTTTTGTATTTAAATATTAGAACTAATAAAAAATAATTTAATAAATTTAAAAATTCAAATAAAATTCAATTGCAATTAAAAATTAAAAATATAAAATCTAACACAAAATATTAAAAAAATATTCATAAACTAAAACAATATTCATAAAACATAAAAACTAAAACATAAAAATCAATCTCGACGACCTCGCATTTCGGTCATGAAAGCTTCCATCAAAGCATTCATTACTTTCATCTCCGCCTTCGGCGCTTCCATTTTGGCTTTTGTCACTGCGTATGTGGCAGCCAATTCTTCATATCATTGATCATTCTGCATAGATGCTTCGTTGATGCTGTGAATCTCATCCTTCAAATCCTCGATCTCAGAAGTCCATTTTGGCTCGAATCTCGGCTTCTTTTGAAAAATGCGAAGTGGCTTGAGAAGAATCGTGGTACACCTTTGGAATCCCGATAACATGACCTATAAGTGTTGACTTCATATTGTCTTTCATCTTGCCTTGGACGTTTAAAACAATGTTCATAATGTTGTCAAAGAAGTTATTCTCAATGTGCATAACATTTAGATTGTGCCTCAATACATGGTATTTCCAATAAGGCAAATCCCAAAAAATAATTTTTTTTTGCCAATTATGATTTACACCGACACCATCAACGGGATCATGTCCATTACCCCCACAGTAAGGAGTCTTCTCAGCACCAAAATATCTTAAATGATCAAATATAGAACTACCGTCTATCTCTGGAGGTGGACCGTCAAACACTTGTTTATCTGTTGAAAACAATGTCTGGCCACTCGGTAGAAATCTTCTATGATAATTAAACCAACATTTTTCTTCTATGACTCAATTGGAATGTATAAGTGTTATCTTTGCAATACGAGCACAATAATCTTCCATGGATAGTCTATCCAGATAACATACCATATGTTGGAAAATCACTTATGGTCCACATAAGAACCACACGCATCTGAAAATGCTCCTGGCATAAAACATCATACGCTTCGACATCATGATTGCATAACATTTGTAACTCATAGATCAATGGCTGTAGGAATACATCTATTGATCTCTTAGGATGCTTTGGGCAAGGAACAAGCACACAGAAAAACAAAAACTCTCTACGCATGCACATAGATGAAGGTAAATTGTAAGAAGTTATGATTACATGCCACAACGAATATTGCCTTCCACGCTTTCTAAATGGGTTAAAACCATCTGTACATAATATACATTCCTTCGCTCAAACACAATATTCAGATACATTGATTGAAAGTGTTTCCACACTTCTGCATCTGAAGGATGTGTAATCTCTCTTTTTTGACTATGCTCCGCATTTTATCTTATTCGTTGTGTTGTGCACTTTTATTGATATAATCTCTTCAACCTCTCAGTTAACGGTAAATACCACATCCATTTATATGGAATTAGAGCTCTCCCACTTGTTTTCTAAAACCGCGGTTTACAAAAAAAATTACATCTTCTGCGGTTTTTATCTTCTCTCTAATATATCATACAATTATCGATGCACACATCTACCATCTGATATGGTAACCCAAGACCAGCTACAAGCTTCTGAACCTCGTAGTATGATGCTAGTGAAGGATTATCTTCTGACAAAATATCTTTCACAAAATCTGTTATCGCATCAACATATTCTTCCGCCAAATTGTAGTCCGTCTTAATAGTCATCATTCTACTTGCAGATGATAAAGGCGAATGATCTTCTCTACACCCCTTATATAGTGGCTGCTTCGTTGCGTCTAACATATCAAAAAAAATTGTGCTTCTAAATTTGGTTATTCAACCTTATCTCCATCTACAATGGCCGATGACATATTCTCTCTAAACGCATCGTTCACCATCTCAACGGTACTTACATCAAAATCTACTTTTGTTTTATGTTTTCCTAAGGTTTCTGGAACATATGATTCAGTAGTACTATCATAATCATAATTTGTTTCCCATGTAGATACCAAATCTTGTTATCCGGCATAAACCCATTCATATACAAGTGATTCCAAAAAACTCTATATTAACATTATGCAAATTTCGACAATTAGAACATGGACATTTCAACTTACGACTTTTTTTGTGACTTGTTGATTTATTACTAATTTCATGAACTCGCATAAACCTCATGCATATTCTTCTTTCATTAAGTTTGACTTCGGATCTATTATCGTTTCTTCCATCCATGATAAAAAAATATCTAGAAAAAAACATCTCTTTCCGATTTCAAAGATTTTTTAGTAATGTATTAAGTTATAAATGTATATGGGAGTTTGGAAACATATTTATAAAATCGTAACTCGTCGGAAATCCATCACAAATCTATCACAATTTTTCAAAATATCAAACAACTATATAACAGTTATATTAACGTATATATTTTCTTATGGATTTTCGATGGATTGTTCACGTACCGTCAGAAATCTGTCGGAAACGTCAACATCACAAACAGCTGTATAAAGGTTATATTAACTTATATAATTTCTGATGGGTTTTCTGACGGATTATTCATGTGCCGTCAGAAATCCGTCGAAAATTTTTTAACGGACCTATATTTGTCGGAAATTTTTAACGGATTTCCGATGAATGGCATATAGTTGGAATACCGTTGGTAAACCGTTAAAAATTTATGATGAATGTAATTCCAACTACCACTGCACCTTTCAGAAATTCTGTCGGTTTTTTATTGGTTTTCTTTTAGTGAGACGTTATTGTGGCGTGTGTGTATCTTATCTTATCAAAGGTTAAGTCTCAAATGTTTGTGTGATCTTCGTGTTATCGTATGTCGTATCATGCTGTCAGGTTGTCAGCAATACATGGCGCTCACAAGTCGCATGAAAAGCATGTAACATTCCAAGCTTTGAGAAATACATTCGAATAAAATACTTTTTGAAAAAACCCAGTGGTCACGTATTAGTATTGTCTTTTTTCATTTTTAGGGTTTAATGGTTAGATTACTTGGATTGTTTTTTCTCTACAAACCAACTTGTTCAAAAATATTTCTAGGTTTTTACATCTTTTACCCTTGTAAATTCATTAAAAGTAAACTTTCTACCCAAAAACATGGTAACAGAGAGGAATAACTCTATTGTCTAAAAAGAAATGAAAATATATGAAAATGTATTTATATATAGTGGTAAATTAGATGGTATTATTGGGAATAGTGTTCCATATCGGTAGTATATTAAATATATAGATTAATTCATTTATTATCAATTGGTTTTGAGTTAGAATCCCATAATCTAATAGATAATCCTTGTGACAGGATAAATTTTATATTATAAAATATAATTTTAAATTCTGGTTACGAGATGTTTTGAATGAACATGAATATATAAATCTATAAATAAACATATGGTAACATATATCTTTGACTTTATCATATAGTAAGATTTGAAAGTTTGTAACATTTGAAATATCTAGTAAATGTGAAATACTTTGTGTGAAGTGTAAATACTATATATTTAATCATTGTTTGTATCAATATTTGATTATATTTCCATTCTTATCATAGTTAAACCTGTAGATCCTGATAATAAGATAAATCATACTTAGAATAGGATAATGACATATAAATCTATTTAGAATAGGATAATAATGTATAAACTCTCTTTAGGACTTGCATACTTGTATAAATACAACTCTCTTTTGATGTTAATAAACAAGATTTCTACAAAATATTTCATGAACCCCAAACCGAGACGAAACCATAAGATTTTGATAAATTCAGAACCACAAAGATTTTTTGATAAAATCAGAACCACAAGATTTCTAGTCCAAGTGTAGTTTTCCTAAGAAACAAGAAGTACAATTTATTGATTCCGTGCTAAAATATTCATGAGATAAGATGTCTAACGTCCTCTGTGCACCCAATTAACCCACAATCAAATCTCTACTTCTTTAATTTCTTTTTAGTTTTTTTTTTGTTTGTTACCAATCATTTGTACCCAGTTATTAAATGATCTGCATACGCCCATAACCCATTATTAACATGGTGAACAATGTCACATGTCAGTGTCGAAGATAAAGCCAATGACCGGTGATGTCATGCGTGACCACAAAATAAAAAAAAAATAGAAATCATAGTTGATAATTGTTCGGGTCATATTTTTGAAACATTCTGGACAGTTGAATTTTATTTCGTGGAGAAAGGGGGGGGGGGGATTACTTGCTCGGGAATAGTCAACGAATGTAGGGTAGATGCTTTTATCAGTGGAGGGCGAACCAAACTATGCTTCAGTCGATGTTCGGTGAAGGATCCGTTCCTTCGACCCCTTTAGAGATTTCGTGTTCTTGTCACAATATCATGGTCAAGATGGTTTAAGGAAGGACAAAATTTGGTTTGTCCTTCCAAGAACTCTTCGATGCTCAAGTCAGAATGTATAATATGACTGGCCGGGAAATCGGTTTAACGGGGAAAGAAGTGGTTGCTAGGTTATGGGCTTTGGTCAAGAGTAGTTTATGGTCCAGTCTGCTATTTGGTAGGAGTTAGAAGAAGGAAAGCTGTTTTACGAAGGGGGTTTGAGTTTGTTCAAAAATTTCTGACTAGTCTAGTAAGATAATCGAAATGTAGGGTTTCCATTCCTTTAGATATGTGATATGTCATATGTGGAAGTGAAGTTCCTATAATGTCATCTAAGTTATAACGAAGTACCATATTACATAAGTCGAAGATTCTGAATACAAAGTCAGCATGTTCCAACTAAATTAGTTCGGATCTTTAGGAGACCAAAAAACTAAACTAAATGCCTAAAATGTGATTATGCTAACCACAATACTCAACCGTCAAACACCGTTACTTCCCCGGAGAACGAAAAGTAATCATACACCGCCTGAAAGCTGTCACTACCTAACCGTAACTTCTGCTTTTCTTGTCTACTTCACAAATTTGGGAACTTGCGCTTTCTTAAGATGGCAAGATAGATTCTCCAAATAATAGAAAAAACCATTAAATTTGTTGGGGTCGGTAGTATCAATATTCGATACTAGCTCGACTTAGACCGGTATAATGAAAGCAACAACTAATCAGATCTCGACTAAATCTGATATTGACTTTGAGTGGGGGAAGATAGTATAGCTGCTTAATCGACTAACCAAATACTTCATAATCGACTAAGTCTTCACTTCGTGGACCATCTTCGACAGGTTTCATCCTGCCTAGGATTCATCAGGGATAGCCTACTCCCTTCTTCATAGTCAGATCCTCGATCAGCGACACCCTTAGTCCTACATGCCCCTCCCTAAAGCATGACACCCTAACCCAGCCAGAATGGCCCCACAGAAGCAATGCGACGGTCACGTACCATCCCAAGAAAACGGTGTGTGACGTTCTCTCCCACCAATTAAAGTGCATGTTTTCGTGCACGGGAATAATCCTCAAGATTATATGTTGTGTCATTGTGGGATAAATCTTATCCCCACTCGATTTTCTAACTCGACAACTTGCCTTAGTCTTCGGGAAACTGGCTCATCCCAAAGCGCTTACCTTTCGCCCCTCAGGTAAGTGGTCTGGGTTCAGCACTTACCACTTCTCCCTTGACTTCTGACGCCATCAAACTAGGCTCCCCGCCTATCCGTTTCTATGCCTCCTAGCCACGGGTGTTAGGAACCAAAAATACACAACGTTCTTGGCTCTACTACCACTTGTCATAGGCTTTTCCCGGAAGACCATGCGATAGTCGATAATCTCCATAATTCTCAACTCAACTTTCATCTCGTGTACCATATTCGACTAGTTTTGTCCTGCCTAGGACTCATCAGGGGATCGGCTCCATATCCAGACCAGTTTATGAAGGGATGGTCTAATCCCTTCTTCGTAGTCAGATCCTCGATCAGCGACAGACTCCTCAAACTCAACCGAGTTGGTGTGCCTGACTCTAAAGAGATTCTCCAACCTGAGTCATGTACGCCTCTCACTAAAGCATGTTACACTACCCCAGTCAGAATGGCCCCGTAGAAGCAACACGATGGTCACATACCATCCCAAGAAAACAGTGCGTGAAATTTTTCCCCACCAATCAAAGTGCACGTTCTCGTACACGGGAAAAATCTTCAAGTATATATGTTGTGTCATTGTGGGATAAATCTTATCCCTACTCGATTTGCTAACTTGGCATCTTGCCTTAGTCTTCAAAAAACCGGCTCATCCCAAAGCGCTTACCCTTCACCCCTCACTACGACTGGCCTGAGTTAAGCACTTACCACTTCTCCCTTGACTTCTAACGCTAGCAAACAAGGCTCCCCACCTATCCGTTTCCATGCCTACTAGCCACGGGCGCTGGGCACAAATAATACACAACGTTCTTGACTCTGATACCACTTATCACAGACTTTTCCCGAAAACAGGTAGCCTTCATCTCAAGGACCATCTTCGACTGGTTTCGTACTACCTAGGACTCATCAGGGGATTGACTCCCAATCCGACCAGTTTATGGAAGGATGACCTACTCTCTTCTTTGTAGTCAGATCCTTGATCAGAGACAGACTCCTCGAACTCAATCAAGTTGGTTTGCCTTATTCTAAAAAAACTCTCCAACATGAGTCCTCCACGCCCTTCACTAATGCATGACACCCTAATCAAGTCAGAATGGCTCCGATAAAGCAACGTGACGGTCACGTACCTTAATGGTCAACATTTTCTTGGGATGGTACATGACCGTTGTGTTGCTTC
Organism: Cardamine chenopodiifolia; assembly: GCA_963922655.1. NCBI lineage: Eukaryota > Viridiplantae > Streptophyta > Magnoliopsida > Brassicales > Brassicaceae > Cardamine > Cardamine chenopodiifolia. The sequence goes on along the minus strand of OZ000470.1, from coordinate 17,341,263 downwards.
TACGGGACCATTCCGAATGAGGTAGGGTGTCGTGATTCAGTGAGGGGCGTGAAAGACTAAGGTTGGAGAGTATCTTTAGAGTTAGGCAGACCAACTTGGTTGAGTTCGAGGAGTCTGTCGTTGATCATAGATTTGACTACAAAGCAGGGATTAGGCCATTCCTCCATAAACTGGTCGGGACCTAGAGTCGATCCCCTGATGAGTCCTAGGCAGGAAAAAACCAGTCGAAGATGGTCCGTGAGATGAAGGCTGAGTTGATAATCATGGAAATTATCGACTGCCGCCTAGTCTTCCAGGAAAAGCCCATGACAAGTGGTATAAGAGCCAAGAACATTGTGTATTATCTGCGCCAAGCGCCCGTGGCTAGTAGGCATGGAAACGGGTAGGTGGGGAGCCTTATATACTGGCGTCATAAGTCAAGAGAGAAGTGATAAGTGTTGAACCCATGCCAGTCACCTGAGGGGCGAAGGGTAAGCGCTTTTGGATGAGCCAGTTTCCCAAAGACTAAGGCAAGGTTTCGAGGTAGCAAATCAATTGGGGATAAGATTTATCTTACAATGACACAACGTATGATCTTGAGGATTTTTCCCGTGCACAAGGACACACACTTTAATTGGTGGGGGAGAATGTTACGCACCATTTTTTGGGACGATACGTGACCATCATGTTGCTTATGCGGGGCTATTCCGACTGGGGGGTGCCGCATGACTCAGGTTGGAGAGTCTCTTTAGATTCAGGCTGATACAGGAAATAAATCGAAGTTTAAACCTTGATAGGGATGGATACTAGCAGCTGGATGTAACTCACGCTCTACTTATGAAGAGATGGTCGAAGGGGAAGTGATGGATCTTCACGGAAGGTGGTAACACGCTCTCCGAGGAAGCAAAGAGATGGAATACAGATTGAAAGGGGTTGAGACGGATTGATAGATGCCAAAAAGCTAGTGGAAGAGTCTTGATAAGTCTGAGCCTCAATCTACAAGTGAGTCACACGCAAGAGAAGAGAAGCGGCTAGGGTTTCTAAGAAGAAAATTATGTATTCATTAGGTTAAAACATCACTTTTTACAAGGGGGGCTGGTTTCGGTTTTATAGAATAACCTAGACTCATAAACAGCAAACACTTCAAAAAAAATGGCAAGACGTCCTAAGAAAACAATAAAACGTTCAAATAAAAGGAAAACTTCAAAAATGGAAAGTTTGAGTTATTTTGAGTCTTCTCATGTTTTGACTTTCTCTAGCTGATTATAATGTCTTCTTAAACTTTTGAATGATGGATTAAACTGATAAAAAGCTCTGGAGTGCTCACTAAGGTGTTGCCTCGTTAAAATCTTTCTCAAAAAATCCATTGAGACAAAACCGAGATAAGAAAAAAGAGTACAATTCTTTTGCACATCTTTATGTGTTTTCAGCCTATGAAAGTGGTGAAGACACTCTCCTGGCCGCCACACATGATTCTCCAATGATCTGTATAAGGAAAGTTTCATATATGGAAAGATTAGCCCTTCGGTTAAGGCTAATGAAGCAACTCTTGATTTAATCTGATGTATCTACTTTTAGTATATTGTGTAGGGAACTTGAGAAGCACACTAGAAACTTCTTGTAATATCCTTGTTTGGCTTGACTTCTTGATATCTCTTGGAGGTTGTATAGCTAGTATGGATTCCCGCATCATTCCCTCTCCCTTGCAAAGGTTTCATCCTTGAAACTTTCAAACCTACACATAGATAGAACAAGTTAGAATTTTTTTACCTCTTAAGGGTTTAGAAGCTTACCTCGACGATGGGTCTGTGGAGGGCTTTTGAATGGGTATGGGGGTTCCTCCTTCATCAGTATTAAATGGAGAACACCAAGTAGTTGGTTCCAAGGTTGAGCTACATCATCCCTTGTGAAATCCCTTATTTCACTTGTTATTTTTTTATTAAACTCTTCTTGGTTGCTGCTTTGTGAGAAAAACTCTGGGGGCTCTTCCTTGATCATCAAAGTGTCCACATCACTTTCAGTGTCCCTTGTAACTAATTGGAGCTAAACTGACTCTTGGTGATGTTGATCTTTGTCTGACATGAGGTTCTTCTTGTTTTCACCATCTTCTTGATCCATAGGCTTCTCCATTGAATATGAAACTTCCTCAATCCCTTGTGGATATGGCAAGTGCATTATCTCAGCCTTTGGATCATTATAACCAAACTGAATTATGTGATTACTTACCCGAGTAAGCTCTTTAGCAATTTGTGTCACTTTAGACAACACAATGTGTTCACAATGTTCTCCTTGGGTTTTATCTTGTTGGGGTGGATCTGGTGGTTTTCCTTGAGCCACAAAACGTCACTAACACCTCCACTTTTCTCTTTGAGTGACGTGAGCTGAGTTGGTACTTCAATGCCTTTTCTTGGTAGTTGTTCCAAGAGTGTGCTCGGTGTGAAGGAAAGATTCTTTTGGTCTTTGCATTCTTCCTTTGAACATGTACCTATGTCAACACTTAAGGGAAAGAGCAAGTGCATTATACTTGTAATGGAAACTTTAAAAACAAAGTACTTGAAACTACAACTGATTGTGATATTACTCCGATATTGGATAAAGTTTTGAGTTTCACTTACATGGGCATCACACAAGGTCTTTTGCACGGTGCTAGCGGGGATATTCATTACCTTGGAAATGATATCAGCTGGTTCAAGACAGTGTTGTGACTTATCAGGTGGTTCTCCTGGGTTTTGGATTTGGGCCAAGATCACTTTCTTCTTTGGTGGAACTTCTTTCAAATCTGTGTATTTCTCCCTTGTACCTGAAACTTTCTCAACGTCCTTGACACTAGAAGCAGTCATGGAAGTATTTAAATCATGTTGAAATATTTTAGATTGAACCTTATCATTAGATGAGGAAATAATTTCTCCTTTTAGCCTTGAAACAGTTTCTTGTTTTTTTCAGCATTTAGTGATTCTTTTGCTTTGTTGGACATGTGTATTTGCAACAAAATCTCAAAATTCTAGTCCAAATTGAGAAGAGTATCATCTTTACTTACCTGAGGAGGATCCATAAAAGTTTTGGCAATGACTTGGGAATCACGGCTCAGCTTTTGTTCAGGGTCCATGTGGTCCATTATGTTTCTAAGATGCTCTAATTGTGTACTGACATTGGCGAGTTTGGCATCAACTTGTTTTCCTTGTGGCACAATGAATGGCTTGGTATTTATTGTAGATGCTTGAGATGTAGCTTGTGGTAATTTCTTTGCTGGCTTAGTAGCTATGCTGCTTTGTTTAGAATCTGTTCTCATTTTTTATGAAGGTAAGAACATGTTTTCCCTCGGTCGTGGAGTTGCCTGTTTCGCACACTTGTTGATTTGAGGGTTTTGTTGCATCATTTTGGTGAGGGTATTTTGTTCGAGCCTCAGAGCTTGTTGCTAATAATGTGCTGGTACAAATATCTTCACCATGTGCTCCTTCAACTCTATCCACGAGGCAATGGGCTTCTGATCATAGTTTCTCTGCCTCTTGTTGACAAAATGCCACCAATGTTTTGCTCCTCCTTTGAGATATCCAACCACAGTATTAAGCTTTCTTTGTTGTGTGTAATAAAAGAATTCAAACTTCTCTTTCATCAGTTCTTGCCATAGTAGCTAAGCTTGAGAATCTTCTTCTTGCCAATAAAACTCATAATTTGGTTGTTTCCACGCTTCAGCTCTCCTCGGTATTCTCCTTGTGTTTGTAGCATCATAAGAATAAAATCTCCTTTTTTCTCATAGTTTGGCTTTAATTCACGCTTAGGAGGTTTGTAGTGATACTTCTCGTCTGCTTCTTCATCATACTCATCCTCATAGATACTTGGAGTTGCTTGTATCCAAGTTGTTGCTGCTTGAGGTTTATTGGTCCATGACTCGGTGTAGTTTTGGTTGTGACGGTCTGGTGGTTCAAGCTTAACATATTCAGCTCCTGGTGTATCTCCAAATCTATTTTCTTCTCTTTGTTGTTGGATTCGTGTCAGTATTTCTCCTAATGTTTGAATGTTGACAAGAATATGTGACATGTTAACTTGTTCAGCTTGTTCTCCCATGTCAATGCTACTGTATTACACTATTAAACAGATCAAGTGCAAAAGGAAATTGAACAAAAACTAGCACAAAAAAATGGAGAAACACAAAGATTTGCCAATTTTTTCTTATTTATGTATGTAAAATTCGTTCTTCTTCTATAAGCTCGAGTTTTTTTTTGATCAATGAGTGAGATAATAAGATGCAATATCACAAACTTATGCAGACAAAAAAGAGAAAGATTGTTTGTGTGATTTTAACTAAAGAAATCAATAAGAAAGTAAGTAAACGAAGCAAACTTATGGATTTAAAAGCGTTAGGCTTTAGGAAATTTTCCAGAAATCAGAGATCACGAACCAGACAACTATTCATGATATTCATTAAGAACTATCTCGAACTCGAACAAAAATGTCTAATCAATCCACTTTCGTGGCATCAATGACTATGTCTAACCACCTAAGTATTTAAACTTTCGCTTGAACTTAAAGTCCTAGACAAGCATTAACTAATGGGTTCAATATGTTCATGTATCGCCTTAACATCAACTTTTGTTGGCTAATGATGATCCTCTTATCTATGTTCTACCCGATAATGTATAAAATTTTGGAGAATATATTCAATCTAGCATCATAGACTAAGTAGCTAATCTAGTCTAAGCATTAATAGTAACATTAGATGAAGATGACATAAGATAAAAGTCATATTTTTTTCTGATTTAATGGTTCTTCATTCCTTTGAAACCCTAAACCCTAACTAGAGGACTACTCAGCCATGGAAGTAGATGAACAACCAATGATTGATGAAGAACTCATAATTGATCCAATAAAACTCCAAAATATATCTCTTAACAATAGGTCTCAATAGTATAAAATAATAGATAGATCAGCCTAAAAAATGGCTTAAAACAACTATTTATAGATAAAAAATCTTCTAGGTCGAAATCCTAAACCAATTAGAAAAAGATCAAAATTTCCATTTTTTCCGCCGGAGGTCGATCTAGTATGGAGAGGTCGATCTGGTCTGGATTGGTTAATCTAGTTTAGATCAGTTGATATTGTTTTTCACGGCACTTCCGGATCGATCGATCTGGTTCCTCAAGCCATCTTGGCTCTGCGCATGATTCATCTGTTTGCCAGACTGGACCGTCTTCACGAACACTGTCATAACTTTTGATCGATTTCAAACCACTTTCAAATGAAAGCTAACTCAAATATATATCTAGTATCCAAAATTTAGCTCAATCCATCGGTAGTAAGTGCCTCAAATAACGACAAAATTCAGGCGTCTCCGCATAATTCTGCATTTTTTGCTCCAAATCTTGTTCACAAATGCATTAGAACTCTTCCTACCATGATTTGACCTGATAAGATTCTAAAAACATCATGAACTCTAAAAACATATTAAATCTAAGTAAAAATCCGTTAAAATTTCAACAAATCAAAGTAACACGACTTAAGAATCCAAAAGCAAGGCAACAGAAACAAGACGCAAGACAAACTCATAACTCGACACAATGCAACAGATTATAATATAACAATAATAATAACAAATGATGAAGGCAGTTGCAACTAAAAAACCCTAATAATTGTTTTTGAATTTTTCTTGTTGACAAGGTGAGACACAAAGAAAGATTATGCAGAGACGAAGAGATGATGCAAAGAATCACACGATGACACAAGAAACAGAAGCAACGATCACAAGTAACAAAAACATGCAACTTATAATGCAGCAGCTAAGAACCCTAATGATAAACCCTAATTTTTTTTAATTTTTGATTTTTAACAACAGAAATAACTAATTGAGACAATGAAACAAACAATTCTTATGGTTTTTCTGATAGTATTCAAACGAAAACAAAGAAGAAACAAGGACAGAAGCAACACAACAATCGCAAAAACAAAAGAGATAAGGTGCGGCGCAAGTTAGGGTTTCGCTACAACCTGATTTCTTAGCTCCCATACCAGATGATGAAGGAACTAAACCGAAGTTCAAGCCTTGATAGGTATGGAGACTAGCAGCTGGAGGTAACTCACGCTCTACTTATCAAGAGATGGTCGAAGGGGAAGTGATGGATGTTCACGGAAGGTGGCAACACGCTCTCAGAGGAAGCAAAGAGATGTAATACAGATTGAAAGGGGTTGAGATGGATTGATAAACTCCACTAGACTGGTGGTAGAGTCTTGATAAGTCCGAGCCTCAATCTGCAAGCAAGTCACATGCAAGAGAAGAGAAGCGGCTAAAATTTCTAAGAAGAAAACTATGTGTTAGGTCAAAACATCACTTTTTACAAGGGGGGGCTGACTTCAGTTTTATAGAATAACCTAGGCTCATAAAAAGCAAACACTTCAAAATAAATGGCAAGACGTTCTAAGAAAACAATAAAATGTTCAAATAAAAGGAAAACTTCAAAAATAGAAAGTTTGAGCTGTTTTGAGGCTTCTCATGTTTTGGCCTTCTCTATCTGATTATAATGTCTTCTTAACCTTGTGAATGATGGATTAAACTGATAAAAGCTCTGGAATGCGCACTAAAGGTGTTGTCTCGTTAAAACCTTTCTCGGAAAACCCATTGGGAAAAAAACAAAATAAAGAAAAAGAGTACAATTCTTTTGCATGTCTTTATGTATCTTCAGCCTATGGAAGTGGTGAAGACATTCTCATGGCCACCACACATGATTCTGCAATGATTCGTATAAGGAAATTTTCACATATGGAAAGTTTAGCCCCTCGGTTAAGGCTAATAAATCAACTCTTGATTCAATCTGATGTATTTCATTTAAGTATATTGTGTGGAGAACTTGAGAAGCACGCAAGAAACTTCTTGTAATATCCTTGTTCGGCTTGACTTTTTGATATCTTGTGGAGGTTGTAGAGCTAGTATGGATTCTTGCATCACATGTAGAACAACTCGGTTGAGTTCGAGGAGTCTGTCCCTGATATAGGATCTGACTACGAAGAAGGGATTAGACCATCCCTACATAAACTGGTCTGGATCTGGAGGCGATCCGCTGATGAGTCCTAGGCAGGAAGAAACCAGTTGAATATGGTCCGTGAGATGAAGGCTGAGTCGAGAATCATGAAGATTATCGACTACCTCATGGTCTTCCGGGAAAAGCCTGTGACAAGTGGTATCAGAGCCAAGAACGTTGTGTATTGTCTACGCCCAGCGCCTGTGGCTAGTATGCATGGAAACGGGTAGGCGGGGGAGCCTTGTTTATTGGTGTTAGAAGTCAAGGGAGAAATGGTAAGTGTTGAATCCAGGCCAGTCACTTGAGAGGCGAAGGGTAAGTGCTTTGGGATGAGCCAGTTTTCCGAAGATTTACCCCACAATGACACAACGTATGATATTGAGGATTCTTCTGGTACACAAGGACATGCACTTTAATTAGTGGGGGAGAATGTCACGCACCGTTTTCTTGGGACGGTACGTGACTATCGTATTGCTTCTGTGGGGCCATTCCGACTGGGATAGGATGTCGTGCTTCAGTGAGGGGCGTGCAGAACTCAGATTAGAGAATCTCTTTAGATTTAGGCATACTAACTCGGTTGAGTTCGAAGATCTGACTACGAAAAAGGGCTTAGGCCATTCCTACATAAACTGGTCGGGATATGGAGCCGATCTCCTGATGAGTCTTAGGCAAAGACGAAACCAGTTGAAGATGATCTTTGAGATGAAGGTGCAGTCGAAAATCATGGGGATTATCGACTACCGCACGGTCTTCCGGAAAAAACCCATGATGCTATATTTATTTCCTATAAATCAGAACAAAGATCGCTTATTATTTTCATCACTCGACTACAAACTCAAAAAAGAGTCACACATTGGGTTATTTTAAGTTTCTTTTGTTTTCCCAAAACTTTATATTCATTTTAAATGTTGTTTAAGGATTTTATACACAAATTAAGAAAACAATAAAATTCTCTCTTTTAACTCTCATTAATACACTAAAAATTGTTTTCACTGATCATTACAATAAAATAATAAAGGTAAAAGTATAATTTTTACCAAAATCTGCATTGGAAACCTAAAATAACACTTAAAATGAATCAAATTTTAAACTCTAAAAAGACATTGAAAATGAATAAGAGAGTATACATCATGACGATCAAGAATGTAATTTAGAATAAAGTGGTCAAACTATTTTCTATTAAATCTAATTAAATAGTTCTTCAAACTCAGGTTAATTCCAACTGTTTTAAATTGTTTGCAACGATAAAATTATAGTGGCACGTTCCTTAATGTTTTTACTATATATTATTCATCTATGTATACTTCCTCAACCATCTGTTTCAATGCTCATTGATTTCTAGAGTAGAATTTTTGTTTTATAAAGAATATTATTTTGCATTTTTAATATAATTTTTTCACCAAAAGTCCTAATCTACTTTCTATCCAAAACTAAAACTTTTTGGATTTAAGTGAATATCATCTAACTAGTGCCATATTAAATAAAGGTAGATTTGTATAATTTAAGGTTTTCTTATTTTGTGTGAAAATGTTATAACGACACTTTTTATCGTAGTAAACATTATTTCTTAAATGATGAAGTTAATTACTTTGTTTTCCAAAAAAAAAGGAAGTTAATTACTTCAATTTTAAGACGAAGACAACTTTAATTAGTTATCAAATATTTAAAAATTTTAATCAAAATTGTCAAATATAATTAGGCATCAAACTTTAAAGCAACACATGTGTTTATTTTCAAATAATAACCATTGTTAGGATTATACATCAAAGACATAAAGAGACTAACACTTATATATGTGATATGGGCATTTCACTCATAACTAATTATTGGAGTTGAAAATCCATGATTCTTTACACCATCAATATGAAATGATTGACCATTACTTCACATTTTAATGAGCGGTGGAAAAAAAATTAATTCAATTTCAAATAAGTGACTGTAGACATATAAGAAATTTCTTGTTTTACCAAAGATAAATAATCTAGGATTTTTGTCAACAAACCCCAATTCAAAAACCATAAAACAAAAACCCACACGATCACTTAAAATAAAGTTTAGTTTACCCGTTTTTAGTACAAAAGGTTTACTTTCGCAATGTCAATAGTCATCATAGTAATTACCAAATTAAATTTTTAAATTTTATTTTTCTCAATCAAAGATTATTATCATACTAAATGAAAATACAATTTCGCATTAAGTAACCAACTAAATGACAAATCACAATTAATAGTTAGTAAACTTTTTGACTACATTTTTTTCAGATATCATAAATCATATCAATCTACTAAATAACGCTTAATGACTAATTCACTTGCTATTTCAATGAAGTATGTAATTTTGACCCAAAAAGAAGTAAACAAAGCACATCTTTTTTTTCCACTGAAAATAATCATATACATTGTTGAGGAGAAAGTCCTCAATATTACATACCATAAGATGATATATGTCACCGGTGATTCAGACGAGCCAATTTGTTGAACTTTAGGAATCCATGAGCTACGATAACATGGTGATTTTCTGGGGTTGAAATACAGAGCCTCTTCCTTGAATAAAAACAGAGTAATTCTTTTCTTTTTCTTTTGCTAAATCTTTTGTCCCTCTTCTGTTTGTGATCGAGAATGGAGCCATTGTGGCCATCCCGTCGCTATGTACGACTGATATCGGTGTTCTGTAGTCACACTTCGTGCTATGCTCAAAGCACCATTGTTTCCTTCTTCCGATACCTCCTGCACTTGCCATTCTCCAATTCTTTCCAGTCTGTTGTGTATCTCCATCAACACGTTCCGTAACAGTGGTCATTCTCTTGGCCGTTTAATGGCGTCACATGCCTCACTTGAGGATATTTTTAAAATTATCTTGGGTTGCTTTAAATCCCATAAGCAGATAACCGCCCACAATATACTTAACATGCTTGCTTCCACATCCGTTGCCGCTTTGGAAAATGATCTACGACTATGATGGAGAATGTCTCCGCTGTTGTTTCTAGTGAGCCATCCTGTGCTGCTGTTTCGTTTATGATGAACCCAAGAGTGGCCAATGTTACATTTGATCCATTCTGTCGGGGGTGCTACCCAGTTCTGTGGGATTCTTCTAGCCTATTTGTTATCCTTATCACTGATTTGTCGTCTTTTGGTTAATTGACTGCCACAAATCCGCTTCGTCTCTTGCTTTCTGTATTACACCTGCGGGCTCCAATCTAGTATTCTCAAAGACCAATTGATTTCGTGCTTTCCAAACATACCACAAGATCCATGGTAGAACTTTTTTTATATCCTCCGCCACCTTCATATTATTCCTGGTAATTAACATATGATGTATATTGGTCGCTACAGAGTCCTTTGACCATCCTTGTCTTTGGCTTGTAATCCCACTGTCTTTCCACATTTGTGTCGTCTGTGTGTAGTTGAAAAGCACATGGTATATAGTTTCTTATTCTCTACCACATGATGTACATATAGGGTTAACTATGAGACCTCTTGTTCGTAGTCTCGTCTTTACCGCCAACGCTCCAACAAGCGCCTTCCATAAGAAGTATTTTATCTTTGGTGTTGTTAGTAACTTCCAGATTTTTTTCCAAATTCTTTTCTCCATCATCGTAAGCTGTTGTCTTGTCCCCTATGCTGCAAGTCTTCAGCCAACTGGTATCCACTATTTGTGCTATATATTCATGTTTTAGTCATGCTCCATACATACGTGTCCTCTAAGATATCTGTGATTTTAACCTTCTGTATGAGCTCTCTATCCTGGTTATTCAACATATTTCGTAACATAGCTTCCTTCCATCTTCCGAGATTAGGATCCCATAAATCTGACACCATGATTGCCATATCCAATACCCCAGAAGAACTTACCGGAGCTCTTGGCATACTGTCCATCAGCCATTTATCTTTCCATACTCTAGTAGTTGTTCCATTCCCCAGTACTTTCAGCATTCCGTTTATCAGCAGATCACGTCCATACAATATACTTCGCCATGCATATGAGGGTCTTTTTCCTTTACCACACTCCAGAATGTTTGATTTCCTGAAGTAACGATGTTTGAGAATCCGAGCTAGAAGGGATTGTGTCTGATCCCATATTCTCCGTGCTTGTTTGATGAGTAGTGCTTGGTTAAATCGTCTTATATCTCGAAACCCCAGACCTCCCTCTCTTTTTTTCTACAAAGCTTCTTCCAAGCAACCCATGAGAATTTTTTCTTCTCTTTCCCACTACTCCACCAAAACTCTGTCAAAGCTCCTGTTATCTTCTTACAAGTTTCTTGTGGTAACTTGAAACATGACATTGCATATACAGGTAATGACAATGCCACAGATTTAATTAATACTTCCTTGCCTCCTTGCGATAAAGACCTTGCGAACCATCCATGTAGCTGAGATGCAACTTTCCTTTGATAAAATTCAACAGTTCTTTCTTCGACCCTTGAAAGTATTCCGGTAGGCCTAAATATGTGCCTTCTCCTCCTGCCTTAGTAATACTTAACACCGTCTTCACCTAGTTTGTGTGCCTCTCCGTAACCTTTGATCCGAAAATTATAAAGGATTTTTGATAATTTATCTCTTGTCCGGATGTTTTCCCGTATTCTTATAAGCATGCTTTGAGTTCAAGGCTTTCGTCATTTGTTGCTTTACACAAAAGCAGTGACTCATCTGCAAAGAATAGGTGGTGCACTCGTGGCCCCTTGACTGAAGCTCTTACACCGTTCAGCTTCTACAGTGTCGCTGATCTATTCAGTTTGTTTACCAATGCCTCAGCACACAATATGAAGATGAATGGATATAGCGGGTCTCCTTGCCATATTCCCCTCTCTGGTTTGATGTAACCGTGTGATTCCTCATTTATTATCACCGTATATGTCACAGTGCTTACGCAATGTATGATCATTTGTGTCCACTTCTCGTCAAACCCCATCTTAGTGATTAACTTGTGTAAGAAGGTCCACTCGACTCTGTCATATGCTTTCGACATGTCCGTCTTCACGGCCATATAATCATTCGACATTGCCTCATTCGTTCTCAAAGCATGCACCATTCCATGTGCAATGAGAATGTTGTCCGAGATAAGCCTACCCGCTACAAAGGCTCCTTGAGTCCCAGAGATTATATTCGGTAGGATTTTCTTTAAACGAGAACAGAGTACCTTCGAAATAATCTTGTAATGAAATGAGCAAAGACTTATAGGTCGCATCTCCGTCATCTTTGTTGGGTTTGTGACCTTTAGTATAAGGCAAATCTGAGTGTAATTCCATTCCGGCAGGAAGATAGAGGTATGGAAAAATTCTTGTACTGCCTTCATTACATCTCTTCCCACTATACTCCACATTTGTTGATAGAAAATTCCCGTTAGCCCATCTGCCCCTGGACACTTATTCGGATTTATACCAAAAACAACTTGCTTCACTTCACTTTACTGGTGCTGTCAACACATCATTCATGGTAGAGTTTACTATTGGTTCCATTCCTTCGAGGAATTCTTCTAAATCTGTTGGTTTTGAACTGGTGAACAACTCTCTGAAGTACTCTGCTGCTATCGTTCCCTTAGATCCTTCTGAGAACTGTTCGACTCCATGTTTGTCCACTAACATTTGAACTCTGTTTCTGGCCTTTCTGCTTTTCACCAAATTATGAAAGTATTTTGTGTTCTTGTCTCCATACTTCAACCATTGTCCCCTGCTTCTTTGTCGCCAATAGACCTCCTCTTCATTTTGTGCTTCTCTCAGATCCCTTTTCAAGTTTTGAATTGTGTTAATGTTCGAAGCGAGCTTCTCTATTTCATCTTCTAGCCTCTACTTTAAAGTTTCCATCACAGAATTTGCATTTGTGTTTACCTTTCTTTTCCATCTCACTATCTCTCTTCTACACCTTTGTATTCTCTCTGTTAGCGGTTTTTCCATACTCTCCTCTAGGCCTTTCCACCCTTGTTTAACCTCTCCTTAAAGCCCCATTTCTTTACCCATCTACTATCGAAACATATTCTTCCTTTGCCTCTAACAGAAGTTCCGGATCCAATCCATATCAAAATAGGTCTGTGATCTGAAGCCCACATTTCAAGATACTCCATGTGAACCTGCAGAAATAATCGGAACCAGTTATCATTTCCAAAGCTTCGATCCAATCTGCACTGAATCCATATTCGATCTCTCCATCCTCATGAGTAACAATTGCCAGAGCTATGAATTTCCTTGAGCTTGGAATTTATCACCATATTCCTAAAATCCCAGAAAGTTGATTCTTGTCATATTGGGCCTCCTCTCTTTTCAGACTTTTCTAACAATTCATTGAAGTCCCCCACAAGGAACCATGCATCATTTCATGTGAGTCCTGTATTTGATAATATTTCCCAGACCTGCTTCCGGTGAGCTCTAACCGGATCCCCATACACAAGTGACATATAAAAATTCATTGATCCCAATTTAACTTTGATATCAATAATTCTTTTGCACACCGATAAGATTTCAACTTCATAACACTCCTTCCAAAACAAAGCCAAATCCCCACTAAGTTCTATTGGTTCCATCGTAAACAGTTTTCCATAACCTAGAGAATCTTTCAAGCTAGTGACATACTCTACTTTTTGCTTAGTTTCCATTAAAAATAAAAGTCTCGAAAATACTTTCTTCGCATTTCCCACAAACGACGTACCGTCTCGGTGCATCAGCGCCTTGACAGTTCCAGCTCAAAATGCTCATTGGAATGACATCGGCTTCAAAGTGGAAGCCACCATTTTCTCCAAGACTCTTGGAGCTTTGTTCTTCGGGATTGTAAACTCACTCTCTACCTTCCTCTTATTGCCTTCATTCCCCTCCTGAGGTGGTGATGTTCTTGTTCCTTTGCTTGATGTTCCAATTGTTTGTCTTATACATCTTTTCCAAGCTGGGGGTCTTTTATGTTCTCTGTTCCATGTGCTTGAGCTCCCTTCTTCTCTATCTCTCTTGGTAGCTTCAGCCTTAAACACCATCTGGTTAGTTTTCTCATTATTGTGGTTCCAGCTTCTTGTTGATAATACCTCCCCTTCGTACATTTTGTTCTTTTTTTGTACTGGCTCCGACACTGCGGGATACATTTCTTCTTTATCATCTTTTTTGCTTCTCTCAATGTTATCTTCATAGATGAAAACATGACCCCTGTCCTTGTTAACATCCGACGTGGTTCCTAGTAGATGTATCGACGAGTCCCATGTTTCCTCCATCGATTGGTGTACTCTAAGGATTCTCGCGTTCCTCTCGGTAGGATCTGTGTGAGATATGTACTGGAGTGTCGTACCGTTCTCTTGTTTGGACAGACCCAGGAACAACGGCGGGAATCCTGGTAGATCTGCTATTGCTTTTAGTCTGGTCATCCCTGACAGGAGATCACAGTCCCAACATGACTTTGTTCCTTACTAACAGGGCTCTGCTTTCCTCCCTGTTATTCTCTCGTGTTTTTTGCACCATGCACAAAGAGCTTGTTCATGAGTCAAACACTGACAATAGAAACATCTTTTACGCAATTTCTCGTATTCGTACATAATCGCCATTGTTTCTCCTGTAGGTAGCGTCAACTTCTTTGACAGTGTCGCTGGGTTGGCCACTTTCAAGTTGACCTTCACCCTGACATAATCTGTCTTCTGTGATTCCTTCGAGTCATAGGCTATCTCTACAACGTCTTCGATAGCTTTACCAAGAACATTCATTGTCTTAACCGTATAGTGGTTCACCGGGATGTTTCTGATTCATACCCATACATTAAAGCTCATCAAGAATTCTGCTGTTGGCGATGGTATCCATCGTTCCATAAGCATAGTCTAGTGGTCATACGACCAAGGCCTATCAGCTAATATTGTTTGCAAGTCTTCCTCTCTTTGAAAGATGAACTGGAATTTGTCCTTCGACAGGGCTATACCTCCTACTCGCCCTTGCATACGCCACACTCGTGGCATGGTTTCAATCAACTTTCCCATTCAACAGTCGTCCCAGAATGCTAGTTGCATTCTCGTCAAACACTCTGAAACAGGGACTGTCAGGAAGAACAAGGGGCTTGTCATCTTCGATCGTCAAGGCGTTGATAGCAGCATGAAGGTTTTCAGCCATAGTTCTTGCTTGTGTGTGGTATCGGAGTATGACAGTACGCCGAATGAAGGTGTCCTTCGATTTCCTTTTAATGGTGATAATTATGATCTCAACAATAATTGTGATACATTTGATTTCTGATTCATGATTCTCCGAGGGATTATTGCTCAAGTTTCAGTACAAAAGGCAACAATTCGCTTTGTGCTGATGTGTATTTGCACCAGGAATGGTAACACTAATGATTGAGTTTCCTAAAAACTACTGTAGCACTGATGCCGACATTGAATGCTTCCGAATATTTCAGAATTTGAGAGGGAAAAGGGAACAGACAAACCATATGGATGGTGTAGAGGGTCCTAAGCGAAAAATGGCTTTTGATAAGGTTTTCCCACTTCACACTCAATTGTTATGATGTAGCCCACTTCACACTCAATATAACGACACTCTTTTGATAAGGTTTTCCCATTTCACACTCAATTGCACGAACTTTGTTTTGTATCTAAATAAAAAAGAATTTGCCGAACACGCCAAATTTTCTGAATCCTTTCATTTCAAAAATCACAAACAATGGATTCAAGAAGAAACCCAGACAAACTATCCAATTTTCCCAATTTCCTTTTGCTTCTGATCATCTCTAGCTTCCCCTTCAACGAAGCTGTGAAGACGAGTGTTCTTTCGAAGCGATGGAAGAATCTCTACCGTGAAATATCTACGACTAACATCGTTTTCAAAGAGTCGGAATTTCTGAAATGTGATGTTTCATACGATGAAGAAACCAAAAGGGTTAATAAGGTTTCGCTCGTTTGCTTCATGCATGGATGTGTTTTAAGACCTTCCGGTCAAGTCATAGAAAGTTTTGAACTTTATCTACCAAAACTGGTGGGTTTCGAAACAGATATCAAGTCACAAATCAAGAATCTAGTTCTTGATTTCTCAGATCCTTCGTGGCTTACCCGTAATGAAGCAGCATCAGAAGAAAATGTTGTTCAATTGCCCGATAGAATTTACAATCTAACCAATCTCGAGTCATTGAAATGTTAGAATTTTTGGAATAATTACAATGGAGAGAATAGAGCTGTTACAGTTAATCGATTTCGTCTCCAGACAACCAAGTTGACCCTTGACCCACTCACATAGCTGTTTATGTTTACAATTAATCGATTTCGTATCCAGACAACCAAGTTGACCCTTGACCCACTCACATAGCTGTTTCTAATTGTCTTTCCCTACAATTACTCGAGTTTAGAAACAGAGTATCCTACAATTAATCGATTTAACATCATCATTACAAAGCTAAGATAATGTTAAAAAAAATAAAAAAAAATCAAACAAGTATTAATGATAATTATAAAAGTTAACAAAACTCTATCAATAATATATTCTTAAATCTGTGAAAATACAGAAAAATCTTTTGATAAAATGTTTACATGATTCTAGAATAGGTTATAGTTAACAAGATTCTCAAATTATTATACTCATAAAAACTCTAGCTAAATCACAATTGAATAAGTCCCCCTAAATCTCTATTTTGCATATTTTGCTGGAAAACACGATTTATTGGAGTCAAACTTTGGTAGGAAGACCAAAAAAGTGAACCGTTAATCACTTGATAACAAACATTTCACTTGTTTTATTTATTTCATTTATTATACGTGAAATTGTATATATGGAAGCTATACATAAGCGGAGGAACAAAAATAACAAAAACTAGATGTGGACCCATTTTTTCCGAACGAGGTTAAAATTTGTAAGAATATTAATCGTTTACGTGAATATTTATTTGTTTATAACGTTAAGTATCAACAGTTTGTTGGTTTTTGTTTTTTTTTGTAATTTTGATTTACGAAAGAGTATAGTATAATATGTAACGATATAACATTTGTGTGAGTTTAGTTTTGGTTAGTAATGAGTTTTTAGTATTATATTACTCGATCAATTGTAAACTGAACAATTTAATTTCAAAGTAATCTACCACCAAAATTTTATAAGGATTATTAAAATAGACATAATGAGTGATAAGAAATATGTAGTAGATTTTTTCTGCTAGTTATTTAATCTACCGTGGGTGGATGTATTTCATTAATTTTTAATGTAAAATCAGATTTATTTTATTAATAAAATTTGTTTCAAATTCATGAAATGATTATGTTAGGTTGGATTTATTTTGTTATTTATTTTATTAACCTTGAGTAGTAGATATAATGATGTGTTTAGTTAATACATATGATATCATAAATTAATATTGGGTTAATGATGTATTTAAATTTTGTTTGTTGTAATTTGATATTCATGTTAGAAGTGTGTATTTAAATTTGGGTAAGTATTGGTAGTTGATTAATATTTTTAACTTATAAACACTAAGATATTAATATGATTTTGTAACTTATAAAATATTATTGTTATCATTGTTATAACTTATTTATTAAAGTTTTTAATAAATTTTATGTGAACGAAATAGTTTAACCTATTATCATGTATTATTTCAAAATGAGATTTTTAAAAAAAATGTAGATTAATTAGGAAATTACTTCTTGGTTGGTAGCCCAAACAACCAATGGTTTTATTAAGCAAAATAAAATAATCTATGATTTTGTTTAAATGACATGTGATTGTTAATAGAACCCTTGATTACAAAAATTAAAATTAACTTGACTACTAAAATAAATTGTGACTATTAAAATAATTTAACATAATATCATGTATTATAATTAGTGATATTAATAAGCAAAATTAAAATAACCCCGCGATTTTTAAATTAACTTATTTGTGCAGGTTGATAGCAAAAATATACATGAATAATAATATTTTTTGAAACTTGAATAGTAAAAAAATTCACATTGCAAAAGCTTTTACGGTAGAATATCTAGAACATCTTTAGTTTCAATGGACGAATAATATTCGTCCTGCAAAATTTTAAAACAATCACAAAAAATTAAAAAATAGTCATAAAATGCATGGATATAAAAGCAAACATATTGGAAACATCATAATATAAAGAATCACAAATTATAATACTAGGTACTACAAAAGTTTCAATTTTTTTGAAAAGTTTTGAAATATTTTGAAAAATATCTTGGTGTTTAGATTTGATATAAAAATCAGATTTAGGAAATAATAAAATTGGTAATTAGTATAATTGAAATATTTGAATCATTAGAGATGTTTTAGGAAGATTAAGATCTTCTAAATATTGATGAATAACATTAATTATACATGAAATAAATAGTAAAAAACGGGTCGGACATAGAAGAACCCGTCTTAACCGGGTCGAATACTAAATCATCGTCAAAGATAAACAACACTTAACAGTTAACACACGGCGTCATCTTCTTCTTCTATATATACCGCCTTTGAATGGCCGTCACTTTCATTGTTTTCTCCTTCATCTTCTTCCTTGAGTTCAATCACTCCTCTCCATTATCCTCCAATAGCCATGGCTCACACTCTTGGTCTCACTCAACCAAACTCCACTGAGCCTCACAAGGTTTGTTTATTTCTCTTTGCCTTCACTGTGATCTGTGTAATTCAGTTCCGATTCAATGATCTGTAGATTTTACTTTGTTTTTGCTCAATCAATTGAATCTAAAGTTTTGAATTTTTATTTCAATTCTGCAGATCTCATTCACTGCAAAGGAGATCGATGTAACGGAGTGGAAAGGAGACATACTCGTAGTTGGTGTGACTGAGAAAGATTTGACCAAAGACGAGAACTCAAAGTTTCAAAATCCGATCTTGAACAAGCTCGATGCTCACTTGAGTGGACTTTTAGTTCAAGTCTCTTCTGAGGAGGATTTTGTTGGGAAACCCGGTCAATCAATTGTTCTTAGGCTTCCCGGTTTAGGATCAAAACGGATCGGTTTAATCGGTCTTGGACAATCTGTTTCATCTCCATCTGCTTTTCATAGCCTTGGTGAAGCTGTAGCTACAGTTTCAAAAGCTTCTCAATCTAGTAGTGCTGCTATTGTGCTTGCTTCTCCTGAATCTGTTTCTGATGAATCTAAACTTAGTTATGCTTCAGCTATAGCTTCAGGTAACTTCAATTAGTAGAACAAAAGTTCGAGTCTTTATTTACAGTTTTGGTACTGATTTTGTGTTTACTTGTGGACAGGCATAGTGCTTGGTTTGTTTGAAGATAATAGGTATAAGTCTGAATCAAAGAAACCATCTTTGAAATCTGTCAATATCATTGGATTTGGAACTGGGTCTGAGCTAGAGAAGAAGCTCAAGTATGCTGAAGATGTTTCTTACGGTGTGATTTTTGGGAGAGAACTTACTAATTCTCCTGCCAATGTGCTTACTCCTGGTATGAATTGTTATTTAACATTTTCATGTTTGTGTAATGTGATTGGCTAAGTTGTCCTAATCTGGCTACGGTTTTGTATCTTTGCAGCTGTATTAGCTGAGGAAGCAGCGAAACTGGCTTCTACATACAGCGATGTCTTCACTGCAAACATCTTGAACGAGGAGCAATGCAAAGAGTTGAAGATGGGATCTTATCTAGCTGTTGCTGCTGCATCGGCTAATCCACCTCATTTCATCCACCTTGTCTACAAACCGTCCAGTGGCTCTGTTAAGACCAAACTTGCTATTGTCGGGAAAGGATTGACCTTTGACAGGTAATCAATCACGAATTGGGGTCTTGTTGCTTGTTATTTCCGTGGTTGTTGATTGAACGTTTTGTGTTTATAGTGGTGGCTACAACATTAAGACTGGACCTGGCTGCTTAATTGAGCTCATGAAATTCGATATGGGCGGTTCAGCTGCTGTTCTTGGCGCTGCTAAAGCAATTGGTGAGATTAAGCCTCCTGGTGTTGAGGTTAGTTTCTCCATTCAGATTTTTATGATACTAGGGTATGTTAAGTGTTAACGCAACTAAACAATTGGTCTTTCCACAAACAGGTTCATTTCATCGTTGCTGCTTGTGAGAATATGATTAGTGGAACTGGAATGAGACCTGGAGATGTCATTACAGCCTCAAACGGAAAGACCATTGAGGTACAGATGATTTTTTCTACAGGTTCGACGTTTGAGCTCTTACTGTTTTTCTATATTATGCTAATTGTTGGTTATGGTGTGTGCAGGTCAACAACACAGATGCTGAAGGTCGTCTAACACTTGCAGATGCTCTTGTTTACGCTTGTAATCTGGGTGTTGACAAGGTATTGTGTTGGTTTTTCTTTGCTTTTATTAATAAGAGAAGCTAAATGAGCTTGTTCCTGTTAAATTTTTCTTTCAGTTTTAAACTGTGAAATGATTTGCAGATTGTTGACCTCGCTACATTGACCGGGGCATGCGTTATTGCCCTTGGACCATCAATGGCAGGTACATAGCTTCAATAATCCTGAAGAAACCATTCATCTTTTTCTCACTTTGAGTTGGGATTCTTTTATTATCAAAATTGGCTCATGATGATTGTTCATGTTCTTCAATTTGCAGGGATCTATACACCTAGCGACGAGCTTGCAAAGGAAGTGATTGCTGCATCCGAGAAGAGTGGAGAGAAGCTGTGGAGGATGCCATTAGAAGAGAGCTATTGGGAGATGATGAAGTCTGGAGTTGCAGATATGGTCAACACAGGCGGGCGTGGAGGAGGCTCCATCACTGCAGCTCTCTTCTTGAAACAGGTGAAAACAAAGTCTTTTCAAAGACTACATGTTTCTGACAAAAAATTCATTTGTAATTAACAAAAGCGTCCTCTATTTTGGGGTATGTCAGTTTGTGAGCGAGAAGGTGCAATGGATGCATATAGACATGGCTGGACCGGTGTGGAACGAGAAGAAGAAGTCTGGGACTGGGTTTGGTGTTGCTACGCTTGTCGAATGGGTGGAGAAGAATTCTTCTTCGTGAATCTAACATGAAGAGAAAAGTGATTGCTGGTTTTTAGTAAGGTTTCGAAAGTGTTTTGGTGTTATGTTATTACTTGTTCTGAAAACTAAAACCATCTAAAGTTGAATAAAGGGGTCCTTTGCGTTGGTGTTGTGCAAATACTGTCTGAAATTTCTTACTTTTGAAGTCTTCAACATTGATCTTTATACTATTTACATAGTTTTACAAATTATCTCTCAGAACTTATTTTATTCCATACCGAATCCAAAGCATAGCAAATAACAACACCCGGATCTCAAAGCGCTATCCATCGCACAGTTGTTTGTAAAGTTTGACTAGTTGTAGATTCAATTTTTTTTTAAATTGACTGTTACTAACTTGTGTGTTTGGAGCTGAAAATTCTTTAATAGTATCAGTAGTAGACTGAATGTTTTGAGATTCAATATCAGCAATAAGGTTTGAAGCTTCAAGTTCTTCCGTTCGTAGAGGTTTACTAGTAGTAGACTTAATTTCATTTTCATAAGAAATTGTAGAGTACTTGGAACAAATAAGTACAAAAGCTAAAACAAATGAAATGATCAATTTAAAAACCGTCTCTTTGCAATCTGATCGAGCACAAATCAAGAGTGACATAGCCATGAGACTGTCTGAGAATTATCATACAGATTTTCAGGTGTTAAAGTGATTGTTGGTATTCAATGTGTCAAAACTCAAAAGTGTTAAGTGTTTTAAGATGTTTTAACTTGTTCTGAAAAGTAAAAAAATCGTCTAACGTTGAATAAATGGGTTCTTTGCTTGTGTCGTTCAAAAATGTCTGAAATTTCTACTTTGAAGTCTTCAACATGGTCCGTATCGCTAACTTTTTTGGTGGCTGATCACCTTGCTCTTTTAAGAACGTCAACCCCTCTATGAAAGACTTTCATTAATTGAAATCTAACCTTCACTTATTAACAATTTTTCTTAGGCTTTTTAAATCATATCCAAAGCCCAAAACTATTCTTCTTTAAATCATATCCAAAGCACAAAATTTAGAACCTGTGTTACAGTGGATATTTTGTTAAGTTACAAATATATACTCTATCTAAAGTGTTTATTACGGATTAAGATTTTGTTACCGATTTAGTCATAAACTATTTTTATCAAAGTTTTGTAGGTCCATTATGTTTTCGAAAACACGAAAATCATAAACAAAATATATTGGCCAAACGAGAATCTCAACTTAGACGGCGATCGTCGATACCAATGTGAATTTCGTCTCTTGGTTCCTTCTTCAAATTGGTTCATTTGGTAGTTTGATAATCACAGTGAACATTAATTTCTGAGCTACTTGGGTTCATTGGCTTCCACATTTCATTATCTTTTTTTCTTTTTTTGGTCTAAACTGAAACCCATATAAGTAGGCTCGAAATGGCTGAGGAAACACCAAGGTATGATGACTTAATCTTCCCTCAAATTTTAGTGATTTTAATTCTAGTTTTTATCAGATTGTTTATGAATTTTCTAGATATGATGTAGTACTAGAGGGAATAGAGGAATTGGATTTGAGATATGCAAACAATTAGCAAGCAAAAGAATTAGGGTTATTTTGACATCTAAAGATGAGACAACCCATATCTCCTCTCTCTTCTCTATTGGAGTTGTCATGGCCTTGACTTCTAGACTGGTATTAAAGAGAGATTGTGTTTTGTTTCATCTTCTTATCAAATAATTGAATTCTTTTATTTTTTTTCCTTTCAAAGCGAAGAACACGATGACACCGTCAATTTTCATTGCAGAGTTTGTTTTCTTCAAGAAAACCTTTGTGAACTATTTTTTCCACAAAGGTTTTGCTTGTGTGTTTATGAAATTTCACCAGATCAATTAAGAATCATTACATGTTTTTGGTGCTTACTCTGTTTTGAAATTTGTCCCTTCACATGGTCATGGCATTAGCCTTGGTATCTCTTGGCGACAGTGACAGATCTAGAATTCAATTTTTTCAGCGCATTGGCTGTTGTTGCTTGTACTACCCCCAAGTGCCATAAATAAAATCAGTTGGTCTAATCTTCAGTAACAAGCTATTGGACTGCCCTAGCGTAAGAATCTCTCTCTTTCGTTTACTTGAGGCATAAGCAATAAGTCTCTTAAAATAATAAACTCTTTCTTGAACGCAGATTGATGTGGAAGATTACGCCGTTTACTGTCTTCTTCTTGTTGGCTCTCATGCCATGGCATGACCCACCTGGAGTTTTGCTCTTCAAATGGGATTAAAGTTAATTTATCAGACCAGCTTTAGTTTTTGATAGTCGAATTTAGCTCAGAAATTTGAAGAAGTTTTAAAAACAGAGGAAAAGATGACGAAAATGTCTTTATTAATTCATTCTCTCTTAATCTCTGCTGAATACAAAAAAAATTACAAAACGTTAATCAATGAAGAGATAAGGTTTGTTAAAGCTAAAGTAGAAACAGTTGTGAGATGCTTTATTACGCGGTTTCTTCGTCCAATGCATCAAACATGTTTGTAGTCTTGATTCGAAATTCAGTACCTTGCTTTGCCAGCTTCACTTTCTCGTCTGCCGAAGAAAGCCGTTGCAGGGATAACAGAGGAAGAGTCTCTGATTGAACCAGTGTCTTTGCTTTGTCGAGAATAGTCTCAGGTGTTGCGATGTCGTTTTGCTCTGCAACCGGAGACTATGTCTTCAATAGAGGTTTTACTCTGATAGGTCCTCTCAAAGTTGGTGTGGGTGGGTGGATCAGCTACACCAAGTTTGAACCGAAGAGCGCTAATGGTAACCAGAGGCAGGGACTTAGTGAAGATATCTGCAATTTGGTGATGAGAAGGGATGTGTTTTATGATCAGAACTCCCAATGCAACTCTTTCCCTGATATAATGATGATCTCTTTCGAAGTGTTTGGTTCGAGAGTGGAATGTTGGATTTGCAGTCAGATAAATAGCGGACAAGTTATCACAATATAGAGTGGGAGTCTGATGTATAGGAACACAAACTCTTTTAAAGCTGAAGCTATCCAAGTTAACTCATAGGCCGTTTCAGAAAGAGACTTGTACTCGGCTTCTGTTGAACTTTTTGACACAGTCGGCTGCTTCTTAGAGGACCATGAGATTAAGTTTTCTCCAAGATAAGTGCAATAACCTCCGGTTGATCTTCTAGTTGCTGTGCATCCAGCAAAATCACGGTCACTATAGGCGATTACTTTGCAGTTTGTGTTGTTGCTGAAGTTTATCCCCATTGTGATTGTTCCCTTGACGTATCTCAAGATTCGTTTGAGCAGATTAGAGTCAAAGACGGTTAGAGCATGCATCTTTTGACACACAAAGTTCACAGAAAACTGCAGATCAGGCCTAGTGAGTGTCAAGTATTGGATTTTTTCTGCAAGACTCCTGAAATACGTAGGATTTTCAAACAGGTCATCCTGACCGGAGACTTTCTGTAACTGAATAGGAAGGGGTGTCGGCATTGGAGAGCAGTTATCCATTTCTGCAACTCTTATGAGATCCTCTGCATACTTTTTTGTGATAGAAATAATCCTCTAGTGTGGAATTGAGCTTGTATTCCAAGAAAGTAATGAAATTTTTCCATGTCTTTCATTCTAAACTGGTTGCTCAATTCTCTCAATAAGCTTTGCATTGCTTCAAAAGTTTTGCCTATTATCTCCATATCATCTACATATAAAAGTAAAAGAATAATGTATTTACCTTGGCTGTAAATGAACAATGATGAATCCGAGATGCAACAGATAAAAACAAATTCCAGTAGGAAGTTGCTGAACTTATCGAACCATGCCCTTGGCGACTGTTTTAGACCGTATAATGACTTGTGAAGATGACAAACATAATCAGGATGCATCTTGTTAATGAAACATGCAAGTTTGTCTCATATAAACAGTTTCAATCAGATCTCCATGTAGAAAAGAATTTCTTACATCCATTTGTTTTATGTCCCACTTCATAATGGTTGCCAAGTGTAGAACAAGCCTCACAGTAGCTGATCGTACCATTGGACTATATGTTTCTAGATAGTCAATCCCTTCTTTCTGATCAAAGCCCTGTGCAACCAGATGAGCTTTGAGTTTATCCAGAGTGTCGTCTGCATTTAGCTTGGTTCTAAAGACCCATTTACTACCTAGAACATTGATGTCTGGTGTATATGGTATCAAAGACCAGGTTTGTGTTTCTGGACAGTTTTCTATTTCCTCTGTCATTGCATTATGCCAACCTGGATGTTTCAAGGCTTGAGAAACTGTTCTTGGTTCCGGATATGTCATTTTGTGTGTTAACAAGGCATATCTTAGATAGACTTTACGATGTCAGTCTTTGATCTTGTTATCATAGTGTGTGTAGAAGCTTCTGTATTTGAGTTAGAATCTCCTGCATCATTAAGTGAAAGTTGAAAGTTGTTGCCTATAAGAACAAGTTCTATGCTTGACGTACACCCATGACTCTCATTTTCATTAATGATAGGAAATTCATGATCAAGTGATGGTGATGTTGAGGTAGCTGCAGAAGAATCATAATTTTGTTGTCTTTCAAAAGTAGTTGCAGAACCTGTTTGTGAGGAATCTGTTTTTGCTGGCATTGACTAGATTGGAACAACTTGTTGCAGAACATTTGTAGGTGTTGAATCATCATTTGTAGAAGCAAACAACTGCATCTCTGAATTCTCAGCTTGAGTATTCTCATCAGAGGAATTTTCTTTAGAGGTATAACAGGAAAAACTTTGTTGCCAGGCTTTCATGAGAGTTGTTGATAGGGAACCTTGTAGTGACTAATATGAATCAGAATATTGGAAACTGTTTTCTTTAAAAATAACATGCCGACTGATATAAACCCTTCCAGTCGGTGGATATAAACATATGTATCCCTTGTACTTCTCACTGTAGCCAAGAAAAACGCACTTCAAAGATTTAGGATCAATGTTGACAGTATAGTTTCTCAATGTAGGAAAACAGGCGCATCCAAAAGATTAGTAGTTTGGCCTCTGATTATTCGGCAATTCAAAAGGACTCTTCTTATCTTGGTTTACTGAAGATGGTAGCAAGTTGATCAAGAACTTTGATGTGAAGAAAGCTTCAAGCCAGAACTTATGTGGTAGCTTACTCTGAAATAACATTGAAAGACCCAGTTCAGTCACATGACGATGCTTCCTCTCAGCTAAACCATTTTGTTGTTGGGTATGAGGGCATGATATGAAATGTCTGATACCATTGTTTTCCAAATGCATCAAGAACTGTTTATTTATGAATTCTCCTCCTCCGTCACTTTGAAAAATACCAATCTTAGAGTTTTATAGGTTTTCAACTAGTTTCTGAAACTTGAGAAATACTGAACAAAACTCAGATTTGAATTTTAGTGGATACAGTAAACCGTGAGTAATTGTCGATAAAAATTACATAAT
Source organism: Cardamine chenopodiifolia (assembly GCA_963922655.1). Lineage (NCBI taxonomy): Eukaryota > Viridiplantae > Streptophyta > Magnoliopsida > Brassicales > Brassicaceae > Cardamine > Cardamine chenopodiifolia. The sequence goes on along the minus strand of OZ000470.1, from coordinate 17,315,011 downwards.
ATGGAAAGTTATGAGCTGATACAACTGGTACTAGACTCCATAAATCACAATGAACCCTTTCCAAAGGTTTTGATGCACATAAACTAGAATAAGGAAAAGACAAACATCTACTTTTTCTTAAATAACATGCTTCACACTTTATAGGCGTGAGCTTATTGATACTAATAGCATTATTTTGAGATAGAAATTGTTAGAAAAATATCTTTGTTGTTAGAAAAATAAATCCATTAAACATCAAACCATAATTAACCGGGAAACAATAGGAAAGTTGACTTGGTTTTAAGCTTTGGTATAGTCAGATATGTTACCCTTTTTCAGCAGTGAGATATGTTACCTTATCAACAAGAAAAATAAAGAAATATAATACCAATAATGAGGGTTAAAAAATACTTTTAAAAAGAAAGAAATATGAAAGAAAAATGGAAAAAATAAAATAAGAAAATAAGGAAATTGCATTCACGCATTTGAACATAAAACTGACCGTTAGAACAATTGTAATCTTTATATAATAAACATTACATTTACATTACACTTCAATTCTCCACAATTTCATTTTTTTAAAACAAATATACCTCTTTGTCTCATTCAAATTCTTACGAATCATCTCTCTCTTTCAAAACAAATCTCTTTCTTTTTGTCTCTAATTTTTGTCAAATATTCACTCTGACAGTGGAATCAAAAGCATTCAACATCGATGTTAATGTAACAGTTGAGTCTCAAAACCCATTGTTTGGGTTATTAAGCACTGTGGTTATCACTCAAACCCGATATTTCGAAGAATTTACCGTAAACGAGAAAGATGGTAGTCTTAGGAGTCTCGGATTTTTCCCAGCTTCTTCTTTCTATTCTCCTCCCAACCTACAAATCTTTCTGAAACTCCAAACTTTCCAACCAGACTACGTTTATCAAACACTCTATGGCCAACTCAACGATCATGTCTTGTCTCAAAAGATATGTGATGAGATTGTTGTTGAAGCCCAACGGGAAACGAGTCAAGGTTTTAAACAACCCTTGTTTCTCAAGGTCTTCGTTAAATTTACCCCCAAGGCTATGCCTATTTATTCTGCTCCGTCTACAAAAAAGTCAGATTTGGAGAAGACATGTGCCATCTGTTTGCAGGATATGTGGGGTGAATCGGAGGATGACTTCCAACTGCCTAATTGTTCGCATTCATTTCATGAAAACTGTGTCATCGAGTGGGTGGATCGAGACAAGAACTCATGCCCTCTCTGTCGCCAACCTGTTTACGAAGACTCACAGAGTGAAGGCGGAGAATCAGAGACTCAATCAGAGAGTGAAGGCGAAGAAGCAAGAGAGTGAAGGCGCAGCCTAATTAGGGTTTCAGAGTATATTTCTTGTTATTATGATTTATATAATTCGTGTGCGCAAGACTGTAAAATCCTAATTAGGGCTTTCTCACTGTTTATGTATGGATCTTGATACCGTTGTCACACAGTTAAATTTAAATGATACCGTCACTACAGTTGGGTTTATGTTAACTAATGTATTAGCCAAATGAAATTCAAGGACACATAACTAATTTGCTGTCTCAACTGAAGAATGATTTTTACATTTCCAAAACATACCAAACCGGTTTTAGCATCCCAAGTCGATAGTTTTAAGACAAAGCAAAATGTTACAGAGAAACAAGAAGATGGGATTAACGTAGCAGTGGAGGAGGTTTCATATGCCTGAGAAACCTGAGAAGAAGACATGAATCCGAAACAATTAAATTATAGTTTATCTACCAAACAAGTAAATTTGCTTCTTCAAATTATCTTTGTTGTTGTCGTTGGAAAAAGTAAAACCATCAAACTATAATAAACGGGATACAATAGGGAAAATTACTTGGTTTAAGCTCCGGTATAGTAAGATATGTTACCAACAAGAAAAATAAAATAAAATACAACAACAATAGAGGACAAAAATGGGAAATAAGAATTGAAAAATAGAAAAATGGAAAAAGTGGAGAAAAAGGAAATAATAATGGAAACTTGAAAATGAAAGAATGGAAATAGAAAAATGGAAAAAGTGGGAAAAAGGAAATTGCAATTGCGCGTTAGAAAATAAAAGACCGTTAGAACAAATTATAATCAGACTTTTCCATAATTTCATTTTTCACAACAAATCTCTCTGTCTCTCTTACGACTAATCTTTCTCTCTGTTTCTGATTTTTGTTTTGGTCTAATTTCACTGTGAGAATGGATACAGAATCAATCAAACTCGAAGTTAACGTAACGGCTTGGTCTGAAGCTCCGCCATCAGGGTTCTTCAGTACGGTGATAATCGATCGAAACCGAGAAATAGAGGAATTTATCATCGACGAGAACGATGATAGTGTGACGAGTCTCGGATCTTACGCTGATTCTTCTTCTCCTCCCGACCCACTAATCTATCTGAGACTCGCAAACTTCAAACCAAACCACGTCTATCAAGTTGTCCATTGCCTAGTCCACGATACTGTCTTGGCCTAACTAATATCTGATCATATCATTGTCAAGGCTCAACAGCTAAGAAGTCAAAGTATCGACTTGGCAGAAGAACCTTTGTTCATGGCAGTCTCCGTCAAATTGACACAGAAGAGATACATGGTCGTGCCTTATTCTGACAAGTCTACAACAGATGTGGACCAAGAGAGCAAAGAAGAATCGGAGACGACATGTGCCATCTGTTTGGAGGTTATGTTGGACGAATCAAATGATAACTTGCAAATCCCTAATTGCTTGCATTGGTTTCATGAAAATTGTTTTCTCGAGTGGTTGAATCATAATAACTCATGCCCTCTCTGTCGCCAACCTGTTTACGAAGAACCAGAGTGAAGACGGAGCCTAATAGGGTTTCAAATTATGTTGTGCTCTTTTGTGTGATTGTAATGATTTAGTTAATCCGTCTAATTAGGGTTTTTACATATGTTTTAGTTACTCTTTGTCGTAGATTTTTAAGATGCTAATTAGCGTTTTCTCATTGTTTATGTATATATCTCGTTGTAACGTGTTAGATTCAATGAAATTTAGATTCTCTTGACTTTAAAATTTGCATAATTAATTTTTATTACAAATTTGTTTCTGATATGCATCACAACTCTTGGTTTAGCAAGCAATCGACATGCTTGAAGTGATACTCATCAATTGTTGAATATATTAGATCATCGCCTTCCAGTGACTGTATAACATCTCTGTAAAGACAGAGAGAGATAGAGATTATAAGGAGAACAGTAAGATTGTAAGCTTGTTCTCTGTGATCTTCAATTACTGAGCAATTTCATTGATGTGTAGACCCTGTTGTCTTCCACAGCAGTTGAACAAATTAACAATTATCAGACCAACTTAAGCTGGTAAAACAGAACAGGTACAATAAACTCAAATTCATGTAGTCATGTGTAAGCAGCAGGTTGCTTTGGATAGTCTAGAATCATATCATATCAGTTCTTGCATCCATTGTTTTGAGAGGACACCACATAAATATGAGCAACAACAATGATACTTTTAAGCCACAGAGTTCATACTTCATGAGCTCAATCCGTAAATCGACCTTTGATAGCACTGATCAGGCTGAAGAGGTAAATAGAGATGTTGCTTTGTTTCATCCACCTTGGAACGTGGTGTTAACTGATGAATAAACCATATGAGATTGAGTGACATCATTGACTGAGCAAAACACATATCAAAGAGGATTGATTGCAAATTGTGATCATACAACAACACAGTTAAGCTTTTGCTATGTTCCATTTTCTTTAACATGTATCTAAATTCAAAGATGTGGAAGTAGAAGTGTATAGTGAAAGGTAGATGAGTTCGGCTCAAATTAATTAAGCTGTTGGAGAACAATTTCGAAGCTCACTAATCCAAAACCACAAAGTAGAAGATTCAGGGGATCAAAGAGCCATACAATAATTTTTGGGAGTTTTCATTGAACTTGTTTTTATTTGGAAAATATCGAATTATAATTAATTCACCAAACAAGTAAATTTGGTTCTTCAAATTTTTAATTATTATCTGGCACTTTGCTTGTTCAAATTATCTCTGTTGTTGTTAGAAAAATAAAATCATTAAACTTCAAACCATTAAAAACCGGGAAACAATAGTAAAGTTGACTAGGTTTTAACTCTGGTATAGTCAAATGTGTTACTTTTTTTTTGGGAACAGTGAGATATGTTACCTGAACAAGAAAAAAAAAAAAGAAATTCAACAACAATAAATGAGCGTTGAATATATAAACATTTCACTTCTCCTCAATTTCATCTTTTTCAACAAATCTCTCATTCTCACATTCAATCTCTTAAGATTCATCTCTCTCTATGGAAGCAGTCAACATCGATGTTCGTGTAACGGCTCGGCCTCAATTTCCATTGTATGGGTTCTTAAGCACGGTAGTTATCAATGTGACCCGAGACTTCGAAGAGCTTATCGTAGACAAGAACGATGGTAGTGTCACGAGTATCAAATTTTACCCGGCTCCTTTTTCTTCATGGCCGATTCCACAAAACTTTCGAACCAAACTACGTTTATCAAATTCTTTATGGCCGAATCCACGACCATGTCTTGTCCAAAAATATATCTGATGAGGTTGTTGTTGAAGCCCAACGGGGAATGAGTAGGTTTTAAACAACCTTTGTTTATTGAAATCTTCGTTAAACATACCAAGAAGGTATTCAACGTTGTGTCTTGTTCTTCTGCTCCGTCGACAACAGAGGTAGAATTGGAGAAGACATGTGCCATATGTTTGGAGAATATGTCCGGAGGATCGGAGAATTACTGCCAAATGGCTAATTGTTCGCATTGGTTTCATGACAAGTGTGTCATCAAGTGGTTGGATCGACAGAATAATTCATGCCTTCTCTGTCGCCAACTCTTAAAGAAGAAGCAGAGAGTGAAGGCGAAGTCTAACTAGGGTTTCAGAGTATATTTTCTTCTTGTTGTTATGTTTTAGTAATCTTTGTCGTAGACTGTAAGATGCTCATTAGGGGTTTCTCACTGTTTATGTATCGATCTTAATACCGTTGTAACACAGTTAGATTTAAATGAACTTCAGATTTTCTTATTAATTTCATTACAAGATTGATTATGGTATGGGACACAAATAACGGTTTTGTAACCAAAATTTGTTTCTGATAAAAGAACTCAAGATGGTTATAGTTCATTAGATATTCATTTATTATATCTCGATCACAAATAGATCATAAAAGTATCCAAACCAAGAACATAACAACATAAAAAAACAGGAGATAAAAGAGACAAGTAATCAAATCCAATATCAGATTTCAGATCGTAGATTCTGAATACTGAAACATCTCCCAAATCACCAGACGCTATCTATTGACTTTAAGCTGTTGAGCTACTGAAAAAAGAGCTTGAGATTTCCGATCAAGAGCATTTTCTGTCATGAGCATGTCTCTGATCTTGCTAGTATCGCATCTCTTGCTGAGTGAGTTTGTGAAAACCCAATTCGGAAAACTCGATCTCTTGGTACGATTAGTTATGCTCTTAGAAGTGTCTTTACTGATTGATCTGTTCTTATTAGACTGAGTTATTAATAGTTGTAGCAATGTTTAATCAAATAGATCTGAGAAAAGAAAGAATAAGGAAATTATCATAGAATGCATCAGGACTAACTATTATGGACCAAAGAGAATGTGTGAGGCGTTTATTCCTCTTCTGCAATTATCTGATCCTCCAAGAATTGTTAATATATCGTCATCCTTCATTGGTCAACTAAAGATAAGAAACAAAATCGATTTCTAGCATGCTTGATGAGAGATATTGGCAGAGAGACTTTATCTGAAAAATCAAAAATACAAGGACAGATTACATTTAATCTTCTACATAATGATTGTCGCTAGGCTTGAGGAAAGGGGTTTCGTTAGTTATGAGATTTTCCTCGTCCACCATATTGTGATTAGGGGTAGGCACAGATGGAGTGTCTTAAAATTTTAGAATATTCGAATCCAAGAAATAATGATCAGATCTACGAATATCAGTGGATATTATATTCATATTCGTCCAAAATAGATAAAAATATTATAATTATTAAAAATCAACCATAAAATTAAATTAAATGGAAAATATTTTATAAAATTTTTAATTAATAACAAACATTTAAGAACAGATTTATTATGTGCTTTATAAAAAAATATTTGGTGATATTTTGATCAGTTCTTCTATTTAATATACAACATGTATAATATTTTTTTTACATTTAGCCCTAATTGGTATTTGCAGGACCACGGCTTGAAACACTGGGACGTACACGAGCCTTCATATCGTTGAAGATCTTTTGATCCCTAACCCTTTTTTCTATTTCTTTCCCAACAAAAAAAAAACAACAATTAATTAATCAAATTTGAATATTTTAAGCCAATATATTTTGTACGTAATGAACCAAACTGAATAATATTCGGTTTTCATTTTCACTATTTTCTAAACTAGAAAATGTAAAAAGTACAGTCAAACCAAAATCGGATCAAATTTCTATAAAATTGCTCGGAATAGAAAAATTCAAAATTTACTTGGATGTGGAGATTCATATTGTACTCGGGCCAGTGCTGTGTTTGGTAGTCCGGAGATCAAGAGAAAGCTCAACGTTAGTAACCAAATGACGAATTTATACATTTGGGCTGATTTAAAGGTGTAGATTCAAAATGTAAATTCGTGCATATATAGAGATACAAATGAAGCTCACGTTTCACAATATTCTTTTGTAGAAATGAAACGAGGTCAAATGGTTTGGTGCGTTCCGTGTGCGGGAATCTATTATATTTTATCTCAACGTGTTTTATTTTCAATATGCAATGAAAATGCGTATTTGACTCTTGAAAATGTAACAAGTCTTCTCCGAATTAATCCAACGTGAGCTTAATTCAACAGAAAATGCTTTTGTTATCGAAAAAAAGTCAAACACAAAAAGTTGAAGAAATATAATGAATGAAATGAACCCCGGGATGAAGAGCAAATCTCCCCTCCTACTAAAAAAATTCGGTTTGAAGTACAAATGGACAAAATATCTAAGATACCATGTGAACCCAAATTCTCTTAAAACTAATAAGTCTTTATAAAATACTTAAATCCCCTTTTTTCAATAATTGAAGGAAACATTATCATTATCCTTTTCTTCATAAACGAAGTTTTCGGCCAAGGCCATAGTCTTCCTTGTCGGAGCCCACCTTTCTAAAAATCGTAACCCCTCCCAAACTCACTCGGCCAGACTTCTCACTTCTTTGGAGAGTCCTGACTCGCCACTGGCCCAAGAGGTACTCGGTCATTAGAGCATTAATATTGAGGATCTCTCACAAGAATCTCTAGTATTTAAAAAAAAAATAATAAATAATAAATATTATTATTGAACTACAAGAGTCTCTAAAAATATTTGATAGACTTTGAGAAATTCTCTCAAGTTTTTTGAGAAACTCTTGTAGTTAAATAATAATATTTAGTATGAGAGACTCTTGTGAGAGATTTCCCTAATGTAGATGCTCTTACATTATCATTATCTTTGATTTAAAGGAAACTTGATTATTAAAAATGAGATATCCCAAAGATCGATCCTGAATTTTTCTGTTAACAAACACCTCGAACGAATGCTACAACAGTTATTTACTTGGATTTGACATATATAGTCAATTAGCAAGTAAAGGGATTAGGGTTGTTTTGACATCTAGAGATGAGAATAAAGGACTTGAAGCTGTTGAGACTCTGAAAAATGAGCTCAAGATCTCTGATCAAAGAGTTGTCTATCATCAGCTTGATGCCTCTGATCCTTGATATACGAGTTTTAAACTCAAGTATATAATTGCAAGTGTACAGACAAAAGCAGTATTATAGAAGGGATCGAATCTTCAGAGATCAAGTTGCACTACGATTCTATCGAAATAATGCTAAGTTAAAACGAAAAGAAGAATTGTTGTGTAATTGTAAAATTAAATATAGCAATTAAAAGTAAATAATAAGGTAAACTTATGGATTAAAAGCGTTAGGCTTTAGGGAATTCTCCAGAAATCAGATATCACGAACCAGACAACTATTCATGGCATTAATTAAAAACTATCTCGAACTCAAACAGAAACGTCTAATCAATCCACTTTCGTGACATCAATTACTATGTCTAATCACCTAAGTATCTAAACTTTCGTTTGAACTTAGAGTCCTAGACAAGCATTAACTAATGGGTTCGATCTGTTCACGTATCACCTTAACATCAGCTTTCGTTGGCTAAGGACGATCCGCTCATTTATGCTCTATCCGATAACCTACAAGTTTTTGGAGAATAGATTCAATGTAGCATCATAAACTAGGTAGCTAATCTATTCTAAGCATTTATAATAACAATGGATGAAGATGACATAAGATAAAAGCCCTACTTGTGTCTGATTTAGTGGTTCTTCATTCCTTTGAAACCCTAGGTCGAAATCCTAAACAAATTAGAAAAAGAGCAATTTTTCTATTTTTCTCGGGCAAGTTTTGAGGCTCGGATTGATCGATCCAAGACTAGATCGATCGATCTGTTCACAGATAAGTCGATCCAAGACTAGATCGATCGATCTGTTCACAGATAAGTCGATCTGGTCGGCAGACGGGTCTGGATTGATCGATCGATTTGGAAACTTACAGTATTTTGGGATCGATCGATCTGGTTCTTCCCGGCGTCTTTCCTCTGCGCATGCTTCATCTGCTTGCCAGACTGGACCGTCTTCACGAAAAATTTTGATAGCACCGTTGGATCGACTCAAATATCTATCTTGTGTCCAAATGAAAGCTAACTCAAATATCTATCTTGTGTCCAAAATTGAACTTAATCCATCGGTGGGAAGTTCCTCAAACAAAGGTAAACTTTAGACGTATTTGCATAATTCTGCATCTTTTGTTCCAAATCTTGATCTCAAAGACATTGTAACTCTTCCTACCATGATTTGACCTAATAAAACTCTAAAAACACATAGAATGACTCTAAAACATATATTAAAATGCAATAAAAACCAAACAAATCAGTCCTGCTAGTGTCACATCTCTTGCTGAGTTTGTGAAAATCCAATTCGGAAAACTCGATATCTTGGTACCATTAGTTATGCTCTTAGAAGCAAGTGTCTTCACTGATTTATCTGTTCTTACTAGACTGAGTTATTAATAGTTTTAGCAATGTTTAATCAAATAGCTCTGAGAAAAGAAAGAATCATATATTGAATTGTACTGGTTTTGTGTAATGTTGAGCAATATTCGATTGCTTTTACAGATCAATAATGCAGGGTTGGTGCCTTGGTGGTGTTATCACTGATGTTGATTCTCTAAGAGCTGGCACAGGCAAAGTAAGTATGTGTTTAGTTTTAAATTGACCTTTTGATATAACTTCGATAAATTTTTTCAAGTTTAATACTTGCTTGTTATTTCCACATGCCAGGAAGGTTTCGAGTGGGAGGAAACTATCACAGAGACGCATGAGTTAGCTGAAGAATGCATGAAGATTAACTATTACGGACCAAAGATAATGTGTGAGGCGTTTATTCCTCTTTTGCAACAATATGATTCTCCAAGAATTGTAAATATATCATCCTTCATAGGTCAACAAAAGATAAGAAACAAAATCGATCACTACAAGAAAACTACCGCAATTCCGACGGAGGTTTCCGACAGACTTATTTTTGTCGAAAATTTATGACGGACAACCGACAGAAACCGTCAGATTACCAACGGATAAAATCCGTCGGAAATCCGTTGGAAATTTCAGACAGATTTCCGACAGATTGTCAAATGTCTGTCAGAAATCCGTCAGAGGAAACTAACGTAATGTAGCCGTTGCATAGTCCGTCGGAGTCTATTGGAAATTTTCGACGGATTTATTTCCGTCGGAAAATTTCTAACGGATTTCCGACGGACTATCGGCTGTCCGTCGAAAATCCGTCAGATTTTGTTTTAGAATTTATGGATTTTTCATGTATGGATTTTATTTTAAAATTTTATGGATTTTTAATTTATATTATGGATTAAAATTTTGAATTTTATGGAGTATTATGAATTTTATGGAGTATTAAAATTTATACTTTAGAATTTAAATGACCATATATATTATAAATTAATATATAAAATTTTGAATTTATATTATAAATGAAAATAATAAATAAATTAATAATTTATAGAATCCGTCAGAAATCCGTCGGAAATTTCCGACGGATCCTTAAAAAATATTTATTTATTTTATAAATTAATAAAACCCTAAATCCGTCGGAAATTTCCGACGGAGTTCCGACGGATTCTATAAATTATATTTTTTTTCTTTCTTATTTTACACATTTATCACATGTTTTTATAATCCGTCGGAAATCCATCGGAAATTTCCGACAGATTTCCAACGGATTTAGGGTTTCATGGTTAAATTACAAATTTTTTAACATTTGATCCATTGAAACATCATTTTTCGTTTAATACATAAACATTTCAAACAAAATAGCCATTAAAACATCTTAAAATTCAAAATTACAAAAAAATTTAGTTTATGAGTTATGTGTTAGTTAATGAATCTTATACATTTAGTTGTATATGTAAAAAACTTGTTTCGAATTAATTAATTTTATAATTTTATAACTTAAGAAGATGATTTAAACATAATTTAGTAGTGAAATGTGTAAATATCACATATACAAATCCATTAAATAGTAAAAAGATTTAAAATATGATCAAAATCCTAAATCCGTTAGAAATCCGTCGGAAAATTCCGACGGATCATTAAATTTTACCGCGGGAATTAACTTTTCATCTCCCGCGGTTACCAAATTTTTATTTAATTTATTTGGTTTCCGACGGATTTCCGACGGATTTGTCCGTCGGAAACCCGTTATAAATATATCACCTTCTTTGCGAAAATCATCTGAAAAACCGATCAAATAACTCAAAATTTGTCTCAAAACTTTGAAAAACCTTTGGATTTCTCCAAACCTCATCACATATGGCCAATCTCCCTAATAACATGTAAGTTTCTTTGATTTTCAAGTTTATTGTTTAATCATGTTAGATTTTAGGAATTAGATTATTGGATTAGTGTGCTAGAAGATAGATTTTTGGATTTGGAATTGATTTTAGGAGTTAGATTGTTAGATAAGTGTGTTAGGTTGTTATATTTAAGTTTGAGATTGTTAGATTTTAGGATTTGAAATTGATTTAGGATTTATGTATTTGATTTTGATTTAGAGTTTAGGTTGTGAGATTTTTCAAAAAGGATTTTATAAATTTAATTTTATAATTAATAGAATTTTTATTAAATTATTTATTTTTCTGATTTTTATAATCTTTTTAAATATTTTGAATTTTTATGAATTTTGAAGGATTTTTAAGAAATTTCCAAACTTTATTCATTTTTATAGATTTTATGTAATTTTATTAATTTTTTAGAAAATTTTATTAGTATGAATTTTTAGGATTTATATGAAATTATTAAGTTTATTTTTAATGTAATTTTTGATATTTTCTGAAATTTTTTAATTTTATATAAATATTTATATATTTTAGAATAAATATAAAACTTTATGTATTTTATAGTATTATCAAGAATTCATTTTAATAAGTTTTTTCGATTTTTAAAATTTTTATTTATTTATAAATATTATTAAATTTAATATTAATATTATTTTATATTATTTATTTAAAAATAAACCATAATTAAATAAAAATTTAAAATATTTTTTAAAAATTAATTTAAATAAATCCGTCGGGAATCCGTCGATAATAAATCCGTCAGAACCTCCATTAAAAATAATCGTCGATAATCTGTCGGATATCCGTCAGAATATCTTTTGACGGATTTCCGACGGACATTCCGACAAAATTATATCCGTTGGAAATCCGTCGGAAAATTCCGACGGATTTCCGACGGATTGTTGATTTCCGACACGCTATAACCGACGGTCATATCCGTCGGAATGTCGTCGGAAATACCATTTTCCGACGGTATTCCGACGGATATGACCGTCAGTTTTGCGATGTTTTCTTGTAGTGGATATCAAGAATGCTTGTGAGATGTTGGCAGAGAGACCTTACTGAAAAATACAAGGGAATACATTTATATATATATTCTTTAGTATATCAATCTTTCTGATAGAATTTATTTTAAGTAATATTTTAACCAATTCTTCTATTTATTTAATACATATAAATATTATATATTATAGATGTATATTTTGCCCATCCCTAACCGTTCCCTTGACCGGCACGCCCTGAAGTACTGGGGACCTATAGGACGACGCTTCCCTTTCGATTTTGCCTTCATATCGTTGAAGACCTTTTGATCCCAAATCCCTTTTCCTATTTCTTTTCCAACAAAAAGAAAACAACAATTAGCTGGTCAATTATTGAATATTTTAAGCCAATATATTTTGTATGTATCTAGAGGAACCAATCCAAATCGAACAAGAACTGTATCGAATTACAAAAACAAAAAAGAAGATGAGCTACAGTGATTCAGTTTTGTTTTTCATATACGACCAAATCGTAAATTCAAACAGCGAAAAAGTAATTTGACGGCTTGTTGTTATCAAACAATTTCTTAGAAGGTACGGTACCACCTTCTTTGCCGCACTTTCCCGATCTTTTGTTGCTGGACCTCTCTGGAAACCAATTTTCTGGAACCTTACCCTCATATGTTAAGAGTGAGTACAAGATATATTTGTTCCTGAACAACAACAACTTTACAGGGTCAATTCCGGAAACATTGTTGGAAAGTGTCTATATACTTGATCTGCAGAACAATAAACTCTCAGGGAGTATCCCGCAGTCTGTCAATAACCAGTTCATAAGTATTCTTTTGTTAAAAGGCAACAATTTAGCAGGATCTATTCCAAGGCAGCTGTGTGATTTGAGAGGCATAAGTCTTTTAGATCTTTCATATAACAATCTCAATGGCTCCATACCTTTACGCCTCTATAATTTATCATTTGGAGTGGGAGGAAAAGAGAATTCTGTTGACCCCTACATACCAATGATTTACAGACGACAGATCTTTCAGTCGGAATTCTACAAATCCACAATTCTGGTAGAGAAGCTCGAGGTAGAATACCCTATTTATCAAAATATTGAAATAAATTTTGTAACTAAACAAAGGTATGGTTCTTATTCTGGAGATCATGTGTCCAGTGTTTCTTATTCTGGAGTTATTCAAACAACTTCTGGTACACTTGGTTATATGTATGGGATGGATCTGTCAAACAATGAATTAAGTGGTGTAATCCCACCAGAGCTTGGAGATCTCTTGAGACTACGAGCCCTGAATCTATCTCACAATTTCTTGACGAGTTCAATACCATCCAGCTTCTCCAATCTGAAGGATATTGAGAGCCTTGATCTTTCTAATAACATGTTACATGGAAACATTCCTTACCAGCTAACCAGCCTTACTTTTCTTGCTGTCTTGGATGTGTCTTACAACAATTTATCAGGAATCATTCCCCAAGGAAAGCAATTCAATACCTTCAATGAGTCCAGCTACTTAGGCAATCCTCTTCTTTGTGGACCACCAACCAATAGAAGTTGTGAGGCTAAGAAGAGCACAGAGGAAGCAGATAATGAAGGAGAAGAAGAAGCTCCTATTGACATGTTGGTCTTCTATTTTAGTACTGCTTCAACTTATGTGGCCGCGTTGATAGGCATTCTTGTACTTATGTGCTTCGATAGTCCTTGGCGTCGAGCATGGCTTCGCGTTGTCGATGCTTGCATCGCCTCAGCCAAAAGTATGTTTTCTTAAAGTCATTTCAGCTCTGTTGTTACCATTGTGTTTGTGTAAGCATATATACTTTTGGATTTTACTTTACATGGTTATTATTAAGAGTCTATACACTATGGACAAATCTCTCTTGGGTAATGAGCTTGGTTGTAAAAAGCACGCATGAGGCGCACCATGGCACGAGGTGCACCGAGGCGAGAGGGTCTGCGCTTCAGGAGGTGATGGCAACACTTTTCCATGATGTGCGCGAGGCTAGGGCTATAGCATTTGTGTGGTGGTTCCAAAGGAGGCGTTTGTGGGAGAAAAGCCGCTCTAGGAAGACTTCCTTGTTGAAAAGTTTCTCAATGCGTCAGCAACATATGTAGAAAAGATTCACATGATTGTGAATAAGATCTGGAGACTGGGAGACAAGACTTCATTAATAGATGTATTTGTTGTTAATGAATTAACTGTCAAATTTCGAGTTCAAAATGAAGCAATGAGCCAATGAGACAAAGGATTTTAAACAGAGATATGTGGAACATCATGGATATTCCTATGCTTATTTTAAAATGGACTCTGTTCGTGGAGGAACCACAGCCAGCAATGAAATTTATTCCATTATGTGTTACTTTAAAAAAATGTCTCACCAACTAAGTATACGTACAAGGGGTTGGAGTTTCTAGCATGTGCAGTGGAAAAACCGATACGGCTACACCCTAAAACAGAGACATGTGTTAGTTTTGAGGTAACTCAAATGTTAGTGGAAGCGGATTTAACTAAGGATTTACCAAGTGAATACCATCTTATGGATGAAGAGGAGGGAGAATTGGATGTGGTGATCCAATGTTTGTATCCTTAGTTACCTCCAAGATGTAGTTGTTGTCAAAAATGGGGGCATGTGAAAGAAGTTTGTATTCCGTAGTTACTAGCAGTACAAAAACTCAAGTATGCCCAAATTCAAAGAAGTTGATTAACGTTGAAGCGGAACCACTAGCTACAGGGATGCTCACTAAGGAGGTTGTGGTTGTAAAAGAGAGTAGTCAAGCTGTAGTAGATCAAAAGCATATGGAAGATATAGTGAAAACTGCAGAATATGTATCGCCTATGGGAATAAGAGGGACTGATCACAAATGGATCACGCCACAAAAATCTGGGCGCAGCCCGGGAAAGAAGAAACAAGGTTTAACGTTTGGTGAGATTTCTATCTTACCAAACTCTTACTCTGCTCTTAGTGGGAAGAGAGAGGGTGAAGAGGATGATAAGGAGGTCACAGATAGTACTAAAGCAGACAAGGAGGTCACAGATAGTACTAAAGCAGACAAGGAGGATGACAGTGTCACACTGGTTTTGGCAGTGACAGAGAGGGTAAAGGAAAAATATTAGACACACAACTAAAACAAGAGGGTCAAAACCGGATTTACCACAATGTCAATTCCTCCCTTGAAAGTCCACTTGGTATCAACCCCTTATACTAAATCCATTAGGGATCCCCCTAGAGATCAGAGTGTAAGGCCCATCCCCAATTAAATTTTTAATGTCGAGATTTTTTTGGAATGTTCGCGTATTCACCAAAACTTCTAAACATTCCATGGTTTGAGATTGGATTTTTAAGGACAATTTTCACTTTGGTTGTATACTTGAGACAAAGGTGAAGGAATGCAAAGCAAAAAGTATGGTACAATCAGTTTTTCAAGGATGGCTTTTCCTCTCTAATTATAGCTCTCATCGATTAGGGAGGATCTGCAAAGTATGGAGTCTGAAAGTGCGTTGACACCATGTTTTACTAGTTTCAGATGATTACTTGTTCAATTCTTATGGACGGGATGGACACTGAATTTTTTGTTCGTTTTTTTATGTATCAAACTTTGTTGATGAAAGAAAGACATTGTGGGAAGACTTGATGAACCATCATGACTCACCCCTGTTTAGAAATAAACCATGTATGATTTATGGTGGTTTCATTGAAACTTTAAAAGGTGAGGAGCATTCAGTCTATGATCTAAATCCTTCAGTGCCTGCGGGAATGAAAGATGATGAGCTTATATGTAAGAAGTTAGATTGTTATGTTATGTGCATGCATGTTCTGTTAAAAATGATTGACAATGTTGCTTTGGACAACAACATCGACTACCACCCTCTCTGTCAGAATCTCAAACTTACATATTTGTGTTTTGCAAATGATTTATTGGTGTTTACTGATGGGAACAAAGATCTATAGAGGGCCTTCTTAAGATTTTTGAAAAATTTGCAGAGTTCTCTGGATTGAAAATAAGTCTTGAGAAATCGACACTATACATGACAAGAGTCAAAGAGAGAGATAAGAAATTAATTCTACATACCTTCCCCTTTGAATCCAGTGCTATACCTGTAGAATATTTGAGCTTACCGCTCTTAAAAAGGAGAATGACAACAAGTGACTACACTCCACTTTTAGAACGGATTCATGAGAGGATAGGCAGTTGGATAGTAAGACACTTATCTTTCGCGGGTCGTTTACAACTCATAAGCTCGGTAATTCATAGTTTCACAAACTTTTGGATGTTAGCCTCAAAAGTTTGTAATCCGCAGTAAGAGGTTGTTTGAGGATGAGGATAGAGTATTCTGGAAAGGTAATGGGGATCGATTTAAAGCCACATTTAGCACAAATGAGACTCGGGAAGCTACCTGGAACTGTAAGGTAAATGTGGAATGGTATAAAGGCATATGGTTTTCTCATGCCACTCCTAAATACTCATTCCTAACATTGATTACAATAAGAAATCAATTGACAAGCTGGAATATGGGAGCCAAACCCTCTTATGTTTTCTGTCATGACCCCTTGGAAAATCGCAACCACCTGTTTTTCACTTGCCCATTTTCAAAAGATATTTGGTCTACTCTCACCAATAAGCGGCTTACAAGACAATTTCAACCATCTGGTAAACGATACTAAAGCTTCTCACGGACAAGTGGATGGAAAAGGATCGACTGTTCTTGATAAGATACATCTTCCAGCTTACGATCCATACCATTTGGAAGATAGAAATAGTAAAAGACACAGTGAAGCTCCACTTCCACCGTCCTAAGTGATCCATAGTCTAGATAAGCAAGTTTGAAACCAGCTATCATCCATTCGAGAACAAGGGGATCGAAGATATGATGGTTGTATGGAGGTTTGGTTCGCATAAAATGGAAGACCGTCTATGTTATATTTTGAATTTACATTCTTAAAACCGATCAAACAAACGATGCACTTATTGTAAAAAAGGTTTTTGCGAATAAATTTTACATTTTATTCAAAAATACGAAATAAATTGAAGAAAAAATCCTAAACGTAAATAGAATCAACATCGGGCTTTAAATCCCTAAAGGTGTGCATTTTGAGCGTCATTTATAAATGTTATAGAGAATTTGAATGAAGTTTCCAGCAAATTAAGAGAGTATTCAAAAAAAAGGAAATTTTTCATAAAAGTACACCAACTATTTATTGATTTCAACTAAAATACATGAGCTTTTTGGGTAATCAAAAATATATAAATTATTTTTTCTTCTATTATAACACAAAATTTTAAATTATATCCTTTAATACCCACGAGTTTATAGAAGCTAATATCTGTTAAAAATTAATAAAATTAAAATAGTTTTCAATTTTTGGAAAAACAAAAATATTCTAGGAATTTTTTTTAAGTATTTAAAAAATCTTTAAAGTCCCAAAATTAAAATACTACAATTTCAGATTCAGGATAAAACTCAAAAAGTTACCTAATAATTCTCTAAATTAACATTTATAGTAAATATTCAAAATATTATCATATACTATACTGTTTACGAACATATTAGTTTATTAAACATTTTGAAACTATGTTATTTTGAAAGTATATGGTTATCCGGATAAAAACCAGTATCAGTGATATTAGTAGCTCTAATGAGCAATACATGGCACCCGGCATCCCATTAATGTACTATCCAACACTTTAGAATGTTAGTAGTGTGGGGTCGATCAGTGCCGTGAACCTTATTTCATTATCATCTTGTTATCCGCCATCATACCTATCAACTATATTATGTATATATATTTTGTTAGTATTTGCCTTGGATTTAACCAATGTTGGGGTCATACCTTTCCGTTATTACATTACTAGATACCCTGTTGCTATGTTATGATAATATTATTACGTTATGCTAATCATTCTGCGTTGATAATATTATCCTTCTGTTGAATCGAGTCTCATCTTGTTTGCGTCGCTCATGACATTCATGATCTTCTTGTTGGCTTGGTTTCTGGAACAAATTACGGGATTATCGAGGCTAGCTTACTCAGCTCTCATTAAGTTGGGCAAAGACAGAGTACCACGCAAGATGGACATGGTGGAAGCTGGAATAATTGAGCGATGTCTTGGGCTACTACCTGGAGCCTCAAGTTCGTTATGTTCCTCTGTTGCAGAGCTGTATCTAATTTTAACAAATAGTGGAGTAATCGCAAGAAGACCAGATGTTGCAAAATCTGTAGAGCCTCTTTTCGCGGTCTTGCTCCGGTCAGACTTGACCTTGTGGGGCCAACATAATGCTCTACAAGCACTTGTAAACATTTTGGAAAAACAGCAAAGCCTTGAAGCTTTTAGTTTTACACCCAGTGAAGCTATCGTGCCTTTGATTTCCTTTTTGGAGTCTTCATCCCAAGCTATCCAGCAGCTTGGAGCAGAACTGCTGAGCCATTTTCTTACAATGGAAGATTTCCAGCAAGACATCACAACAGAGAGTGCTGTTGTTCCTCTGGTCCGGCTTGCAGGAATTGGAATACTGAGCCTGCAGGAAAATGCGATAAAGGCATTGGAGAAGATATCTGCTAGCTGGCCTAAGGCTGTTCTTGATGATGCAGAATGCTAATCATTATTACGTTACCAAGAATATGTCTCCAATGAGCTTATACCATCACTAACAGGTAATTTTTCAATTAAAAATGTTATGCTTACCCTATACCTCTGTCACTCTAACATTAACCAGCTATAGTTTCCTCAGGGCCTTTGCTCCACACTTTTATATTCTGATAATTTCCTTTTGCTCTTATCTTACAACTGTTTTGACATATCACAGTTGAGTAGCTGCACTTGAGAGAGGCTTGTGGTCCACAACAACTATAAATATCGAAGTTTTGAGAACCTTAAATCAGATTTTCTCCAACTTTCCTAAGCTCCGTGCCTCAGAAGCTGCTACTTCCTGCATCCCTCATTTGGTAGGGGCGCTCAAATCTGGTGTTGAAGACGTCCAGGGATTAATATTGGATATTCTTTGCTTGCTAAGACACTCCTGGATAAATGTCTATAGATATTGCGAAGTCTCAAGCAATGATTGCAGCTGAAGCAATTCCCGTCTTGCAAATGCTGATGAAAACATCCTCTCCTAGGTTCCATGACAAGGCAGACAGCCTATTGCACTGCTTACCAGGTTGCTTAACAGTGAACGTTATGCGTGCCAATAACCTAAAGCAGTCCATGGCACATACAAACACCTTCTGTCAATTAACAATAGGAAACTGTCCTCCACGGCAAACTAAGGTAAATCAAATGCATCATAGTAGAGAATATTCTACACTCACACCATTGCCAGTAACTTTTTCTTGTATAATGGGTTTTTTTTGTCTCTGTTCCCTGTAGGTCGTGAGCAATAGCACTTCTCCTGAATGGAAAGAAGGCTTTACTTGGGCATTTGATGTTCCCCCCCACCCAAAGGACAAAAGCTTCACATCGTATGCAAAAGCAAAAGCACATTCGGAAAGGTAACATTGTAACGATGAGTCACAATGTCCATATTGCAGAGTTGGAATTTGATAGAGATCTTCAATGTGTATGCTATATTTTGTCTTAAATGGTCTTTTGCTAACACAACACATTCCTTTGTCTGCAGACAACTCTAGGCCGTGTTACTATCCAGATCGACAAAGTCGTGACAGAAGGAGAATACAGTGTATCTCTAAGCCTGAATCATGAAAACAACAAAGATGCTTCTTCAAGATCACTCGACATTGAGATTGCATGGTCCAATAGGACAACATACTCTTTAAGAAAAAAGAACAACTCCGTCTTCACAAGCACTATGCACTTGGCCAGGGGAAGACTTTATCTGTCATGATGCTCTTAATGGCTGCATTTTGGTAGTAGAAGAAGGAAAGCAAAGTCTGCAGCAGATGTGTAGCAATACGTGTATATGGGTAATGAGTATGGTGTGTGAAAAAAGGAACATAGAAGCAAAGAGTTCCTACCTAGCAAGAAAGAAAGTCTTTTTGTATAGGTTGTTTCTCTTTTTCTTTTTTTGTCTACAGTGTTCTGTATTGACATTTTGTTTATGAAACCATTTCGCTCGGGGATCAACTAAGCAGCACGAAGTGCTCTGATTCTTGTAGCGATGTTTAAGTTATTTTACCATAATTTTTCCCTGGGTACATAGTTGGATATGATTGGCAATATGAAGAGCACTGAAATCTATTTTGATTAGAACTGAAAATTTCAACAAAAGTCTTTTGAAACTCGACATCGGTAGTTTCAACAGTGAAGCAACTCGAAATTAAACACAAGCTAAATACTCTTCTCCAAGCATTTAGAATCAAACAATCCAAATTTCGACAGGAGAATAAGAACAACAACAAATATGGTGGAACCTAAATTTTAACTTAATTTAACAAATAAATAATTATTTTTTAATTTTCATATATATACAACACAATAAAATGATTTTTAAATAAACTTTTTAAATAAATATAATTTTTATTTAATAACTTAAATTATTTTAAACATATTTACGATTTTATATATTTTAGATTCAGTCATTATCTTTGCTATATTTTCAAATTATTTTTAAATTCATTCATTATATTTTTGGATATTCTAAAATTTTTAGAATATATATTCTAATATTTTCACAACACGTATTCTAATTTCTAGAAAGCGTAATCAAATTTTTCTAGAGCATGTACAACTCTTAGAATAAGTATTCTAAATATTTTAGAATATGTATTCTAAATATTTCATAATTAGTATTCTAACATTTTTATTCTAAAAGTCATATAAAATAAACGATTGGTAGAATACGTAATATAATATTTTCAGACCATGAACAAATGCTAAAATATGTAATCTAATAATTTCATCTCGGTAGAATACATGTTCTAAATTTTTCAGAACAACTTCATCAAAATAAAAACTTACTTTAAATTGCCTAAAATGAAAAATTTTCTTCTTTAAATCTTCTTAATAGGTGTGTATCTATATGTTTATATGGTTTTTTAGAAAAATTGTATTAATATAGAAGTAAGAATATTTTAGAAAAACATGACAACTAAAAAAAGTGTAAATAGACAAATTTTTTGATAAATCTCTTTTATAATAAATTATATATATATATATATATGTATTGCTTAATCTAATGATTGTTTTTGATTTCCAACTATGTCCTTGTTTCATGTTAGACTTGGTTGTGTATATTGTTGATGTTGAGAAACTTACTAATAATCCACCTAATCCCTATGAAATAATTGACTACCGATTCTCGTTCATTCTCAAAGACAAAGAGTTTGTTATCCATCTTAAACTTCTTTAAATTTGTATATTTACTGATTTTGATTACTGATTCAGAGTTCTTTTGCATTTTATTATAGTTTCAAAAAGAAAAAAACGGATCTATTTCTCAAATGTGCAGTTGAGGAAAAAACTGCTATAGAATTCACATATCGTTACAACCAGTTTTCTGATGGGCATGTGTTGATGTGGTGGAAAGTGTTCCAATTTTTGGAAGTTAAATTTCCAGTGATTCACCACCCTCTCAATCCTCCTATATATAAAGGAAATGATGAACATGGATGACACATCATCATCTCTTAATATATATATAGTACAAATAATTCTCCATTGATTAACTTTGAACTTAAGTTAAGAATCATAATTGCATTAAAATCAATAAAATTCATCAGTAATATATAATTATTTTTTTAATTTAAAAAATTGATTTGACTAAAAGTAAGAAAAAAAATCGAAACATAAGTAAAATATAAAATATGCTTCCATGTATTTTCATGTACACATTTTATTAAATAATAATTAATTACTTATTCTTAATTTTTTTTGGTGGTAAACTTGGAAACGAAACTTAATCTGAAATGGATCGAATAATTTTATTAACTTTTTTATTCATGTGGTAAACTTCAAAACAAAACTTTTTTCTTCAAAATAAACTTAACAAACGGATGGAGTAATTTCCTTAATTAATAAAAAAGTAACTCATAACACTAATATTGGTGACCAATCGTTCACTATAAATACTCACACAAGTCCTAATTAGTGGCATAAAAACAAAAGAGAAACTATAAAAAGAAAGAAAGATCTTAAAAATGGAGACTAAAACCATTTTCATTGTGTTTTCTTTATTAACGGTTTTCCTATCATTTTCTTATCCAACTTTGGCCATAGAAGACGAGTACGACAAGGTGCTACTCGAAATGTTTGGTGGGTTTCTTGGAAATTGGCCAAGTCCTAATAATTATAATTTCAATGTTATTCGAAAAATTACACCACTACATCTCGGTTATCTTATAAAGTGTTCAGTAAAGATGGGACCTCGCTCAGATAAATGTAACGTTGAAATTAGAGATGAAATTCTTCAGAACAAAAGTTCTTCGAAGGATTGTTGTCAGATGACAGTGAAAGCTGGCAAGGAATGTTACATGGAATGGATGAAAATATTTTTTCAATTCTATCAACTCAAAGACTTAAGTTCTGAGAGTAATATCAAATCTAACGAAATATGGAACAGATGTTCTACTAATGTTGAAGATATTTCACCATTTTCTGCTTAAAAATTGTAATATGTTTTATTATTATTATTAAAATAATTTTAAATTGACTGTATTCTACCAACTATTTTAACTCTGATATTATATCCGATTGATGTGATTTAAGTTTTTCCTTTTGTCAAACATGGAAACTGAATTACAATCCATTCTTCTTGTTTGAGAAAATTTATTATTTAAAAGAAATTAATAATAAATGTAAACACCAAAAACCTAACCGTCTCTCTACCTCAAAGCGTCGTTTCCTAGTTTCGCTCAATAATTCTTCCTGCCGGCAGCCACGGCCGCCGGACCTCTTCCCTGCTTTTAGTATGTTGTAGTTTCTATTTACAGTGCTTCTATTATATCCTTTCAATTCGTTGGAGATTAATTCATCACTGAGCCTTTGTCTCCAAAAACTCTACGTATGATGGTTGTTTCTTGCCCAACTTTTTTACCGGATCAATCTCTCTATTTGCGCCTTCTTGGTTGTATGGCAGAGAAGATCGGTTATTAATGGATTTCTTGAGAGAAAGAGTATATATTATCTCATGTAGTCTTATGTTTATATTTGTTTCTAAAATTGGTGTTTGTGGTGGCTATAGTAACGGCATCCGAAGATTCGGATTGTGGAATCAGATTTTGTATTGTGATGTTCTTATTCAATGCACGATTATGTATGGTTCTTCTCGCCTTCGTATTAATTTCATTTGATGTTTGTTGGTTGATTTGGGTAACTGTGTCTGTTCACTCGAGTAGAGTATCTATCCGTTGTCATCATTCATGGTATATCTTCCAGCTTTCATATTACGTTAGTGTTTGTTTCCATAATGGGATCCCGAAATCATTGGTATGGTCACTTTATTCGAAGCAATAAGAATTTTTTGGAATCGAATCAGGAGCAAAACAAAGTCAAAATCTTTTAAAATAACTTCGATACGGAAGATTTGGTATCATAATGTCGATATTTCCTAACAGTTGTTGGAAGCATCGGGTTTTTTTCATGCAGTGTTTATTATGGAGATTCATCTAAGAGATGCTACCCACGCACACAATTCGCATCATAGCAAAATCGAGTAGGAAGAAGAAAAATAACGGATTTAGTGATCCATTAGCGACTAAGGGGGAAGCCGGCCAATTTATACTCCAACATTTTTATTAATTCAAAATCATACATAATCTAAAGTGATGGGTGGATTTATACTTAAAGATATCGAATTAGCAAAACTCATACACCAACTATAAAAATATGACTTATTCATATAAGTAAGGATGATTTTACATTTTAAACTGATGATGTATATCATCAATGTCATAGTAAACAGATGACGTGTCATCGACACATTTTTTTACAAAATCTTGAAATAAAAATTAGGAGTGGGCATCATTTCTGTCTCGTCTTGTTTCATTCCCACTCTCGAATTCATGATTTAGACGAGAATACATTCTCATATAGTACAAGCTTCCAATTTCCATTTAAAATAGGAATTCTCCAAGTCCTATTTGAAAAAAGTTTCATCACCTTGGATAAGTATGAATTTGACTTAATAAAAATGTTGGGATATAAATTGGCCGACTTCTCCCGACTAAGGCCTTGCATGTTTTGTAGATTTTGAAAAGTTTTGATTTTTGTTTCTCAAAACCTTATTAAATTACCAAGCAAGTTTATTTTTCCTACAACTTAGGAATTTTTTTTTATAATCTGCCATTCAAGATTTTAGATTTTTAGTTCTTTTACAACTTAGGGAATCTAGATTTCTTTCACCGTTATTTTTCTCAAAACCCAAAATCCAATATGTTGAGGTTTATGGACAAGAATCTAATAGAAAAATCGAAAACTAAAATTTATAATTCAAAATCTAAAATCTAAATCCAAAAACTGAATTAAAAATCAGCATTCATTCATGGCCTAAGGTTTATCTACAAAAAATATCATCAAATTTACTTATTTTAATATATTTTTTACTATATAGCGTATATATCTGTTTATGTAATAAATTTAAATCCGCAAAAATCTGCATACTGATTTTATAATTTATAACATTGTCAATGATCATTAATATAGTGTGTAGAAGGAAAACATAATTATATTTTAGCAGTACTTAACTTTATTGGAAGAAATGACTAACTTGGCATCATGTATAATATGATGTTAGGATCTCCAAATCCTAACATGATATACGATGGAGACATTGAGGGAGACGAGCAAATCTATTCATTGTCAAACTAGTTTTGAGTTCGCACCCCGTCTCAAGATAAACCCATGCACTAAATGGGGTTGGTTCGAGACAAAGGCCCATTATTTAAAACTGTTGTGTGGCCCATTTACCGCAGATCAGAAGTCCATTAGCAAGGATTATCTCAAGGTCCATTCGCGGTAGCTCGTCTGCACAAACGGCGAAGTTAAAAGCGGGCACTATGTCAGATACGATCAAACCATTACTAGAGAAGATCTCGGAGAAGTGCAGCCGAACTGCAGCAGCGAGATACGCGGAGGAAGTTGAAGTGAAGTCTATTTGAAGAAGATGAGAGCACACAGAGAAGACATTCAAAATTTACCCGAAACCCTAGCTCATTATTCGCTCATCCGAACTCAGTTAAACCTTTCGCTTTCGTTCTCATGATCTCCTTGTATTAACCCGAAATCATCAATAAAATTCAGTTTGCTTGAATTAACTGTATAAGATCTATAGCTTCGCATGACACTGTCCCTTTTAATCTTTCGCAACCATATACAAATCTCCGATTGCGAGCTAGTCCAAAATAAAACTATATGTAAACGTTAGCCTTCGATAAGATTTCTAACTCGCAAAAATGTTGTGTTAGAAAGTGAATCAAACATCTCCAAAAGCAAATCGGTCCCAAAAAATTATGAAATTGTTACTTGCTGAATTATCAAGAGACGCTATAACATTGTGCTAAGCACAAAATTTTCATTTTAGATTTGTTAGTTATTAATTAATCTTGAAATTATTACATATTAGTAATATGATTGGTAAGTGATGTTAGAACTTTGAAGTAAACTTGTATTCAAACTTTTTCTTTAAATGCTTGGGAATTGGGACTATAAGTATGAGAATATGGTCAAGATTGTGTGAACAAGACGCACAATTCACTATGATTCTTTGTCTCCACTTTAAAGGATCATAATTTCGAAATCTTGCCCATCCTAATTTAATAATTAAGATTAGTCTACAATAAACAATAATAGCGACAACGAATACAAATAATAATGACTCTTTTTCCACTTTATTTTAATCCCACTCAAATCATATCGTATCGAGAAAAAAATAATCGCTGGCCAGATTCTTCCCCTCAACCACATTCATTGAACATCACCATCCATTTTTGATTGGACACAAACAAACGTAGATTAAATTCAAAACTCAGGTTCACACAATCTGATTTCTCTGTCCCACCACACATGATTAATATGTTTAAAGGTGTCATCTTTCATATCTTTAAGGACAACTAAACAAAAAAAAAAAGGCAAACTTTCTATTATACAACGAAATGAGAATTTTATTCAATACTCATTAAACCATCCAAAAGGGTATTACATAATTTAGTACAGTATTCATACAGATTGTAATACAGTGCCTGGAAAATAACGAGGACTCTGGCAAAAAAACAACAGAAAAAAACTCTTTAATAGAGTTGTAGAAACAAAAGCCAGAGCAACCTCTAAGAGAACCAAGGCCTGAACAAAACCTGAACCCATACAAATCACATAAGACCCTTCCCAGGAAAACCAAACCAAACGAAACAAACGACGCGAATTAAAAGAGAATAGGCTTGTAAAAGACACCAAAGCAAGCAACAGGAGGATGATAAACCCGAAAATCTCGTATACCCGGTTAATATATTATCAAGCAACAGTCGACCTTCCGATTTCGTGATAAGCTAGAGGGATTCTAGCAAAAAAACCATTGACTGGAAAAAAAATGAAACCAGAAGCCAAACTGCTTGGAAAAAATAGGAAAACCGGGTACCGAGCCTAGCGAGAGACGCGTAGATCACATAGCCTGAAAAAGAGTTGACACTTTGACAAACGAACTTGGATGGCCTAAAATACCTTTCATTATAGGTGGAGAAGTTGATGGTGGAATTGTTGATTAGAAGAGGATTTGATTAGAAGAGGATGTCGCATTTGTAAAGCCTCTCGACTAAGAAGTCGATGGTGGAATTGGAGATGGATCGACACTGTTGGAGATTTAATCCTAGTAAAGTTGAACCCAACCTCACAATGGCTGGCAAGCTTTTGTCTGTGACCATAGAACAACCTGCCATGGATAGGATCTGTAGTTTGAGCATTTCAGAGGAAGCCAATGCTTGAATCCCAGAATCTGAGATTGAGCATTTCGAAAGATCCAAATCACTGAGAATCTGGCAGTTTGCTGCAATGGAGACTAGGCTGGCATCAGAGATCTTGGTGCATCCATAGATGTTTAAGACTTCAAGAGTCCAACTGTTACGAGCAGATATGGCAGAGATCACTCTGTCTGTCAAATTGGAACAACCACTGAAGTTCACCTTCACAAGAGAGTTCTGAACTAGATGTAGAAAACCAGACTCTGTTATCCCCTTGAGCCCACACAGCTCAATATCCTCGAGCTGAGGGCACAGTTTCCCGAGGGCTGCAACATTTGCATCACCAAAGCCAGGGCAGTTACGAATAGACACAGAGCAAAGAGCGCTGCAATGAGATGTAGCAGGCAATCCGGTGTTGAGATCTCTAATGCCCAAACAGTTAACCAGAGAGAAAGCCTTCAACTTGTCACCACAGTTCAAAAGAGAACCAAAAAACCCAAATTGGGTGACCCTGTGGCACTCTTCAAGATGAAGACTCTCCAATGATAAAGATGCTTTCGCAAAAGAGACCAACCCATTGTCGGATAACAAAGGGGATTTACTGATGATCCCCTTTTTCATGTTCGGACAGCCCTTTCCAACAGATTCAAGCCCCATGTCAGTCACTCCCTGGCAGGCTGTGATGGTTAGAGAAATTAATTTTTGAAGACCGACACCATTTCCCATGACCCAGAATCCCTTCTCGCTCACATGTGACAAACCAGCAAGCACAAGATCAGTGATAGACAAGCCGTAATGACCGACAACAGCAAGAGACACATCAGTCACATTCAGCATCTGAAGCTTAAGTTTCGCCAAGGTAAAGGTGGTGTTAGACAGCAGAGATGCGATTCCTTGATCACTAACAAGAGGACAGTTCTTGATCGTGACTGACTTCAACTTGGAGCAGGATCGTGCAATAGCCAGCAGACCCTCATCTCCAATGCTTGAACAAGCCTCCAACGTCAGCTCAGTCAAGTTAGGGCAGCCCTTAGCAATCGCCACCAGACCCTTGTCAGTGATTGTCGAGCAACGGTTCAGGTCAAGCTTCTCAAGTTGAGGACAACCCTCAGCAATCTCCAAGAGACCATTGTCAGAAACAGTAGAAACGTTCCACAGTGAAAGAGACCCCAAAGAAGCGCAGCTACGACCAATCGACCTAAGACCAACATCTGAAACCTTACTAGCAGAACCACTTCCTCGAATAGTAAGTTTACCAAGTCCACCACGGCCAGCGGTTCCAACAGCAATTGCAGCTAGTCTAACATCTGTAGCTTTCTTCGCATCTAAGCTCCTAGATAAACATCCTTCACAATCATCACCACCTTCAATTTTGTTCGGAACAACATCAAGCTCCTTTTGTCTGATGCTACTTACAAGTGTAAGCCAATGTTTCGATACAGAAGAGCAAGCCCTCCTCTCTGGTAGTCCAGACAAACGTCTAAAGATCTCGAAAAGACACTCTTCTGGTAGCACATCAATGGAAACAGGCTTTTCCTCGAAAGCACTGAATTGCAACGGCGCAACGACTCGTGACCTCTTGCTAGGAGGGAAATAAACATCAACGAAACTACCAAGAGATAGCAAAAGACTAGCATCCTTTGGGTTTGGGTATATTGCGCCACGACGGTAAAAATCACTTTCACCTGTAATACAACAAAGTAGAGATTAGAAAATTCGAATTCGTTAATTACGAAACCGATTTCGCTAATCAACCTATAAATAATTCCCAGATCCAAACAAATTAACATAGAGATTGAATTTTACCTCTAAATCTAAACGAATCTATGGATAATAACTTCGCTTATAGCTCGTCACAGATCGAAACTAAGACCTAGATCTATCAATTTCTACACGATAATATCCTCCTAAAAGTACGGATCAAATTCAAATATGAAATCGAAGAAGATCGGAGACTTACCAGAGAAACTATAGATCTGAGACATGATTTAAGCTCAAAACTCCCAAAACGAAAGCGCTTGAATCTTGAAGCGAAAACTTATGAGAGAGAGCAAAAACGAAAGATCCGAAGACGAGGAAGAAGAAAATAATCAAATCAGCTTCGATTGTAGCAAAGAAAGAGATGAACATGAAGATTCAAAGATTCTTGGAGGAGAAACCCTATCGGATAGGGAAAAAAAAAGGAAAGGAAATGATGATGGGTGAGTATGTGGTCAAGATATGAATTTTATATACTTAGGTTAAATTTACATGCAATGTATCTGTGCCCAAAACTCGTATTGTTTTATATTTATTTTATTTTATTTTTTTATTCCAACAATACACACAAGTAGCATGAGGTATATCAGTTTCTTTTTTTGCCCTTGAGAGCGCGTTAAGGCAAAGGAATCAGGTGTTTGGTTATATTATTGTTTTGTTTGGTTCCGGGAACACCTCTACGCTCCCTTTTTTTACGTCTGTGTTTTGACGTCAGAATTGTTTTGTTTAATTTTTTGAATTTTTTGAATGGTAGAATTGTTAAATAAAATATGAAAATATTTACATGAACCTTTTTTTTTAATCTCAACGAGTCATGCGGAAATGATTCCGGAGGGTAGTCTCTAATATGGATGGTTGGATAATCTTTGATTTTAAAAAATTCTTATATCATAATAAGTACATAAAACTTTAGACATGATAGTATCTTAAAATGGAGCTCTGAAACAAGGTGATGGACGTCTCAACTCGCTTAGTACAAATCTTGGATATATTAAACCCACATTCAAGTTGTTAAGAAATCAACTCAAGATCCTCTCAATTTCCGCTCACAAAATCAGTTTAATCACTCAAGAATCGATTAATTGAACATGTAAAGTTTAAAGGATGAATAAGGAAGACACAATCTTTATTTACCCAATTCAATCAATCGGTGTGATTGATCTACGTTTGGGGCCAGAATCAATCTAGCAAATCCACTAAAGAAGAAAGAAAATTCAACTCAAGAATGAGCTTTACAACAATGGAGAAACTTAGAGCTTAACTCTCTCTATTATCGCATCTCTCTCTCTCACAAGGAAAAAACAAGACGTGATAATAATAATGAATTGATTACACGATGCAGATATATGTAAATGACACCTTAAGCTAAGTATCAGTCTAATCTCATCAAAGCTTCTGTCAACATTAGAGTCTTTGACTTCTTATGTTTCGGTTTAAATCAATTCCTCTTAAACCAAGTAAACCATCTTCAAGCTCTCTGGTTTAATTCCTGAAACTTGAATCACTATGATTAACTTCAACACAAGTCTTTTGCTTCGTTTATAAAATCGAATATGTTTCCACTAAGCTTTACAAATCTGATTTTGGTAGATCTAAATATTATGCCCGGTTTGAACCATCTAATAACTTTGCAGGTGTCGTTGGAGTCTCGCCAGAATATCAAGCAAGACAGAGTATGCTCACTCGTTTGGAGTTTAATTCTAGTAACCATCTCAACTTCTTTCTCGGTTTCTTTGATCGAAGATTACCTCATCTCTGACAGCCGCCTTCACACTTGCTCTAGATCATCAAATCTAGGTCAAAGTTGTAGTAAAGGGTTTCAAATGGTGATGTTAAAATGGGTATGGTCCATTAACTTTGCAACATGGGATTTATCGGCCTAACAAAATTCATGGTTTTAAGGCCCATACCTGCAAAGACATCTTGGTGGCCTGTCCTAATCTGGAAATTATGCATGTCTACTCGAGCTTCCATTGTCATATCTGAGCATTGCCGCCAGTTCCGATTCCGACCATCGCTGAAAATTTCGCATTCACATGCATGCCTGACCCTGGGATAAACCCCATAAATCAAAGGCTTTAGATGGTAAAAGATATTAATAAGTTTATGGGCATCATTTTTTTTGTATAACCAGGAGGTTCATAGTTCGTGGGTCTCTAATCTCTTTGGGGCAGACCCCTCCCAACGCGAATCAAACTTTTGACCTCCTAAGCCTTGATCCACAAGGAATTACCATTAGTCCAACTGCACGTTGGTTTATGGACATCATTTCACATAAGTTAGTTGTGGTGTAATAGTTTCATTGATATTTATTATCTCTCTAAAACACTAGTTTAAAACCTAGAAGTACAGTTATTGTTGTGTTTTTAACATGTTTTTGTTAATGGATCAAAATTTTTATTTTCTTTTAAGTCTATAAATATTATGGACCGGCCCTGTCTACATGTTCAACTTTTCTTCACCCGCAAACAGGAGAGATCTTTCTCATCCTCAAGAAAACTCTTCGCATCTATTCTTCTCCATAAGATGTATGATTATCTCGATCTATTTGATAAAGTAATTGTTTTATGTCCTAACCAAGATTATGTCGGCTAATCTATTGTCAGTTGATGATAATGGGTTAAACTCTATTTCTGTCACGGGGTATGCTCATGTTAGATAGAGTCAATATCTCTCCTGACTATCTATCAACTTTCATCAAATTTGTGTTTCTATCTTTAATTTCGGCTTGTTCTATTGCTCTAGTTGTCTTGCTTGCATTTCGGACTTGTCCGAGTACGCTTATCTATCATGTTTTCTTCTAAGTATGAATGAAGATTTTGTTTGCCCAAAAAACAATTACCTTTTTGAAAATAAAAGTGTATAATATATTTTCACCGTTGCTGGAAAAAAAAAAAGAAAACTAGCAGAAAATACTTTTTACGCCAAAATATTTACTCTAAGATGAGATAATAGTCACATCCTATAAAATTTGTAAATGCACATATATACAAAATATGTAAACCCAGAAAAAGAATCCAATCATCCTATTGGCCAAAGAAATCAAAGAGTACGAAAATCAAAATTTTTTCCCTTAAATTTCTTGTTCTTTTCTCCTTTGCTACTTGCAGCTTTCCCGGTACGTTCCACTGAACCAAGTTGGGTGTTAAATGTATTCAACTTTCTTTTATTTCACTTCTGTA
This sequence comes from Cardamine chenopodiifolia, assembly GCA_963922655.1. Classification (NCBI taxonomy): domain Eukaryota; kingdom Viridiplantae; phylum Streptophyta; class Magnoliopsida; order Brassicales; family Brassicaceae; genus Cardamine; species Cardamine chenopodiifolia. The sequence goes on along the minus strand of OZ000470.1, from coordinate 17,283,286 downwards.
TTGAAATCTCATCCTTTGTTTCCCACTTATACGGCATGGAACACCCACGTGGAGAGATCCTACTAATTACTAAGATCCAGCTAATTACAAACTTCATTGAGTGATTTTATTTTTTAACCCGTTTAATACTTAACTTAATTGCTTTTATTTCCTCTATTTGATGAGAGTAAAAGAATTTTATTTTTCTTTTTCAGATGTCTAATGAATGAATATCAAAAACCTCTATATACAATTTTAGACATATATGTGCTATCTATATTGCATGGAAATAGAAATGGATTAAATGGATATGGAAAAATAAAACGTGTGAAAATATAAAAACAATTTTTCAAAAAATTAGAAAATGAGTAAGTGTTAGAAAAGTAAATATATAAATCAATCATAACCATATTTAAAAAAAAATTGAAACAACACAAATCTAATACATAAGAATCAATTAATTAGTTCAACTAAAAATAAAATATCATAACCATCAAAATCAAAATTTAAACTAACATCTTCATTCGTATTCTCATCAGCTCTGTCAAACATAAGTGCCTCAAATTCTAATTTATCAAGAGAAAGATCTCCAAATATCTCAAATTAATTAGAATTTTCTAAGTTAAAGAAATTATCATATATATCACATATTTTCAATTTATTTACTTATCAAGTTTTAAAATAAAAGATATAAGTTTCTATTGCATTTCCAATTTGCAATTTTTAGGATCCGCGTTTTCACTACGTTTCTCCTTATTTCTAAAGTTTTCGTTTTCGAATATGGAAAACAGAAATTGAAGAGAGTTTTCATGCAACCTAGTCTCTCATGAATGACATAGTTCATCTATTCTCGGATTTTTTGGACTGATTGTGTTATAGGATACTCTACTATATATTAAAATGAAAGACTATTTTAAAGAAACATTTAATTTGGTGATTACATCCCATGTCATTAAAAAATATTTGTAAATTCTACTGTTGGTCTAAATTATTAAAAGGCCTTTGAAGTAAATATGAAAAACACAATCTCGTTCATATTTGTAGTTATTGTTATTTTCCTATATCTCATTATACATACTTTATAAGAGATTGTTTTCTTTATAAATTATTTTTTTATAATGAAAAAACCAACTTAAAATAGAGTAGTAACTTTCAAAACTTCTCAATTTCCATATTTTCTAATAATTTAATTATTTTGTATTTATTTATATATTTTCTTGCAAAACAAGACTGTAGATTATTAAATTTTCCTATCATTTTGGTTCAGTATTAAATTGATTGTTCTGAATGTATATATTAAAAATTGAAAATATAATATTCTTTAAAAGTAAAAATGTTTTAATTTGAAAATCAAATCTAAATATAATTGTTACTCATTTTTCAATTGCTTACATAAAAATTTCAACAAATACATAGAAATTATATCTATATTTAAAATTTTAAATACGTGGTAAACACATTTATCAAAAATTGTTATTCAAGTTTTACCCGCTGGTGTCGAATTGGTATATTCAAATTAATTAAAAATGACAAATTTTGTTATATATTTTTTATATTTTTTTGTGAATTACCATATCTTGTAGATCTACAGAGCCCATGTGGGAAAATTTTGATATAAGAAGAATCAGATTTGATGAACTTGCAAATCTTTCTACAACTGAATCACCATTACAATAATCTCATACAAAATCAGGACTCTAAAGGTTTTCTGATTCTGTAAAACATATCAGGATTTCATATTATACATACTAACTTTTTAAAAAATGTTCGAATCGTAAATGATTATTAATATTAATTAGAATTTGAATGTATATGAGGAGAGGACCCATTGCCCATTATAAACATATGTTATAAAAAGAGAAAGTGAACAAAGGACAACCAAGTGGTCGTGGAAGCATTATCCTTTTCATTACTTAAACAGCCCATGTGTTCATCTTATTGTGTAATTTTTCATGTCTCAACGTCAACAAGGACTTATTCTTTTGGGTCAACAACTAGGACATTATTATAAACACATTGAAATCGTTTGGGCTCTTATTATATACGATATCTTATTTTAAGTAGAGTTAAAATTAATTCCGAGACCAACGTAGGGTTGGTCTAGTAGTAACTCCTTTTGGGTCAAAGTTAAAGAGGTCACGAATTCGATTTTTCTTTTTGAAGGAAGGTTAATTTAATATTGGTCTGGGTCCTGTCCTAAAGAGATTAGGAGTCATGGACTCAGAACCTTCTGGTTATTCAAAAAAAAAAAATTAATTCCAAATTTTATGGTTGGAGATGATCATTTATTCTTTACAATTTAAATTCAAAATCGGATCATTTAGTAAGAAATACTAGACGGTGTTTGCGTGAAAATAATTATGTAAACTATCTCCTTTCAGTTCTTATTTTTGAATCGTTTTAATTAATCTATCTGTTGAAAAATAAAAATTCTTAACACAAGCAAAAAGAAACGACAGCCTAGAACCCTTTTGACAACAAACGCATTTTTTATGAATTAATTCAAACGGTTTTCTACATCTGTAATTTACCAAATTCAATCTGAACAGAAGTGCAAATAAAAAACGCATGGAAAACCAGATATAATTATGTACAATATTGATCAAAAAGCACGAATACTTAACTAACCATAACCCCCAAAGACGAGGTTCATGCATATTGAGTTAGTCACACCATATGAAGTGGGTTATGAGTCTTATGACAAAAATTGCAGAAAGTTAATTAGTTAAATTATCCAGTTTGATTATGGAGATAGTGGGCCGGTTCCGCAAAAGCATGCCTAAATTATGTAAATTGTAGCTTGTTAATCAGTCATAGATTAATACACAATTCGTGGACATAGTCAAATATAATAATCAGAAAATTGTTAACGGGGAATATTGTAAGTATTAATCACATTTTTGTTGGTTTTGGTCATAAGATTAGGATTGGATCCAACGCGTAAGGATTAGTTTACTCTACCTTTGGACTCGATATATTGACAAAGTCCAACTCGGTGTCGTTTAATGAATGGCAATTGAGAAAGGCCTTTCTCGTGTTCTATTTTTAGCTTAGAAACAAAATGAGATGGCGTCGATGCAAATCAACATCGAATTGGATAAGTGGTTCCTCTAGTGCAACGTTTTCAAGTTGGAATTAAAGGCATTGATTGTGACTTGATAAACTGATCCTTATCGAGCGAAAAGGCACAAGAGTCTTATGATAAGACCCGGGACATTAACTTTTTATGAGTGAAAATTAGAAGCTGAGTACTTGAAGGATTTTTTTCTCTCTTCTAAGAGCACTGTCCAAAGAGAGATCTTCAATCAATACACTACGACCGATCAGGGCATGACATAAATAACATAAGCAATCGATTAGTGTAAGTAGGGAGCTTTTATTGCTTAAGATGAAGAAGAAGACTGGTTTCATTTCTTTCATTCAAGCCTTAATATTTTCCTATAACAACTTTCCTCATTATAGAACTTACAATAAGCAAGTCAATTGACAGCTAGCCTAACACGTCACACTCCTGTCCAAGGTTTGAAATCAGTTGCTGCGTCATTAAAACTTATCCTTACTCTGATTCTTCTCTGTTTTTTTTTTGTTTTTTTGTGTTTGCAGGGGAAGATAGCCGTTCCAGCTGTTTGGATGTGGGCTTCTCATTGTTATGGCCCAATCGTTTAGGAGACTCTTGAAGCATTTGGAGTCTTTGTTTTTTTTGGTTTAACAGCCTCCCTCAAACTTGGTGTAGATGATATCTTAAATTGCAGAATGTTTCACACGTCAATGACTTAGTAAAGATATCTGCTATCTAAAAATGAGAGGGAATGTGTGTTTAGCAGAAGTGAACCAAGTGCCATCTTTTCCCGCACGTAATGATAGTCAATGCCAAAATGTTTTGTTCGTGGGTGAAAAGGTTTTGCAGTGAGATATACTGCTAAGAGATTGTCACAATATAGTTCAAGAGTTTTCAACAGTGGTATGCCAAGTGATTTGAGCACTGATGTCAGCCACATGAGCTCAGAGGCAGTTTCAGAGAAAGGCATGTACTCTGCTTCAGTGGAGCTTCGTGAGACTGATTGTTGTTTCTTAGATGACTATGATATAATGTTGTCGCCAAGAAAATTGCAATATCCTCCTGTTGATCTTCGTGTCTTCTGACAGCCTTCCAGATCATTGTCATTGTAAGCCCTTAGTGTAAAATTTTTGTTCTTGCTAAAGTTAATTCCAATAGTGATCGTCCCTTTGATGTATCTCAAATCCCTTTTTAGAAACATGTAGTCTGCCATTGTTGGTTCATGCATCTTCTAGCATACGTAGTTCACAGCAAACTGAATATCAGGTCTTGTTAAGGTGAGATATTGCAATTTGCCGACCAAGCTTCTGAAGTATGTGGGACTTGAGAATAGCCTATCTTGATCTAAGACTTTGTTCAGTTGCAAGGGAAGAGGTGTTGGGGAAGGAGCACAATTTGTTATTGCTACTACTGCGAGTAAATCTTCGGCGTACTTTTGCTAGGATAAGAACAAACCTTTTTGTTGTGAGTGAGCTTGAATTCCCAAGAAATAGTGAATTTTGCCAAGATCTTTCTTCTGAATTCTCTGTTTAGATCATTGAGAATGTCATACATGGAAATCAAGTTGTTCCCTGTTATGATCATGTCATCTACATACAGAAGCAGAAGGATGATGCATTTTACTTTGATGTAGACGAATAATGAGGGATCTGGTTTGCTGCAGGTAAAACCAAACTCTTGGTGACTGTTTTAGTCCATAGAGAGACTTATGTATATGACAGACGTGGTTTGGCTTTATTTTATCCTCAAAGCCAGTGGTTGTGTCATATAGACGGTTTCTGTAAGATCACCGTGCAAGAAAGCATTTTTCACATCCATTTGTTTTATGTCCCAGTCCATAATAGTAGCTAGGTGAAGAACATATATTACATTTGGGGTTCTTACCACATGGCTGTAGGTTTCTAAGTAATCAACTCCCTTTTCTTGATCAAATCCCTTTGCAACTAATCTAGCTTTGAGTTTTTCAAGAGAACCATCAGGATTGAGCTTAGTTCTAAACACACATTTGCTTTCTAGGACATGCATGTCAGAAGTATAGGGAACAAGAGACCTTGTGTGAGCTTCAACACAATTTCCTATTTCTTCAGTCATAGCCATGTTCCAACTGGGATCTTTCAGAGATGTTGTAACAGTCTTTGGCTATGGATATGATACTATATGTGTAAGTAAATCATATCGAGGATTTGGCTTGACAATTCCTATTTTAGATCTTGTTTGTATTTGATGAGTGGATTGAGAAGTTTCTGCTGCATTGTTTTGTAACAGGTTGTCAGAAGCCTCTGCTTCATTTGTCACTATAAGAAAGGGTACAACTGTGTCAGGACTACTAGATGGGGAAGGAGAGTTGTTGCCTATAGGATCAGGTTCTATGCATGTCGTACACCCATGATTTTCTTCTCCATCCCTAGGTAACACTTCTGTACTCTCACTTTCAGTAGTTGAGACATGTGTTCTTTCTTGAAGAACTGATGTTTCTATTGGTAAAGTTATTGTGCTTCTTACAGTGATGATGGGAGTTGATGTTAAACATTCAGTTTTTGTTGCAACATATGAGGGGTCAGATTATGTACCTGGATTTACAAAGCTTTGCTGCCAGGCTGAAGTGAGATGAGATGCATTTGTTGGCAACAAGTTTTGGTAAGTGGTTTCAAAGGGAAACAAAGTCTCATCAAAGACAACATGGCAGGTGATATAAACTCTTCCTGTTGTAGGAAGTAAACATCTTTATCCCTTATACTTGTCATTGTATCCGAGAAACACACATTTCAACGACCTTGGATCAAACTTGTTGATAGCATAGTCTTAAAGAGTTGGATAGCATGAGTAGCCAAATACTCTTAGTGATGTGTAATTTGGAGTATGACTAAAGAGAGCTTCATAGGGGCTGCAGCTGTTATCTAAAGCTAAAGAAGAGAGAAGATTGCTTAAGAAATTTGCAGTGAAAAAGGCCTCCACCCAATATTTTTGAGGCATTTTGGTGTGAAATAGCATGGATAATACCAACTCAATCACATATCAGTGTTTTGTTTCAGCCAAACCATTCTACCGTGGCGTATGTGGACAGATATATGTTGTTGTATACCTGATTCTTGTAACTATTTTAGGAATTGAGAGCTTATGAATTCACCACCTCCATCGCATTGAAACATTAAGCTGGTTTTCAACCAAGGCTTGATATGTTTTGAAAACTGAGTAGAAATCAGACTTTAATTTCAGTGGATATAACTAATTGTAACGAGAATAATTGTCAATGAACACATCATATAACGAAATCCTTGTCCAAAGACTAAAGGAAAAGGTCTCCAAATATCACAGTGGATCCTTTGTAAAGGTCTAGAAGTGACAGCAGTTGAAACTAAGAAATGTAATCGAGCACTCTTCCCAAGCTGACAGGATTCACACAGAGACTTGGTACTCTTATTTATGATGATGGCTTTGGTATTTGACAGTTGTTGAAGGATGCTCGTGTGAGTTATTGACAAAGAGCATCCTTCAACAAGTACATACCTTCATGGGTGCTTCCCAGAGTTAACAACCTCTTTGTTTCCTTATCATAAACACGCACAACATCACAGTCAAATTCAAATGAGCAAGGATAATCTCTGGTTAGTTTTGACACAGACAACAACGGTTTTGCAATATCAGGAAACAAGAACATTTTTCCGTGGTAATTTACTAGAGGTTGAGGAGATGTTTGTTGATCATGTGTGAGTTATTGGTAAGAGCCCCTTCATATGTTAGAACCAGATCTGTAGTAAGAGCTTCTTCTTCCTCAGTTATTGTATTGATAGTAGCTAGACTCACTTGACCTAGTAGTATTAAAGGCCAAGTAAGGCGAAACAACATGAACTAGTTCATAATATGTGAGCCTATCATCGTAACCAGGGAGTTTTGGTATCACTTTTCAAAAGTTGGTGCTAATGGAGTATCTATTGAACCTTCAATGGTGGTTTTAATAGTTCATACTTTCTTCCAAGACCGTGTAATGCTGTAATATCTTCATTTTCTCACTAATTAGGTTCCCAATGGATGATAGTTGCTCACATATTTCTTTTATGCTTTTCAGGTACTCAACTATAGATTTTTTTTTGTTTTTAGAGATTGTTTGAACTTTTCTCCGCAGCTCAAACAAACGAGACGAAGAGGATCTGTTGAAGTACCTTGCAAGAGTGAGCCAAAGTTCTTGAGAAGTGGTTGTTGAGACTACTTCATGGAGAATGTCTTCATACAGAGACCCCAAAAAGCCAAGCTGTCAGTACTTGATCTGACCTAACACAAGCTAAGTAAGTTTGAGACTTCATTAATGCCGCCATCTATGGTCGGAACTGGAAGCGACAAAGTGGGTGCTATCTATGGTTGGATGTGGGCTTTTCATTGTTATGGCCCAATCGTCTAGGAGACTCTGAATCATTTGGAGTCTTTGTCTTCTTTGCGTTAACAATTAGGGCCCAAAACTTTTTACAGCTCGTCGAATTATAGACCATTTTTTTAGTTCTCTACTTGCATCAATCTGTATGTGATAGAACAAAAAAATGCAATTGGACTTCGAAATAAATTGTCTAAATATTGTAAACTAAATGTTTTCTAACTATCATAACAAATTGATTTTTCCGACTAGTTTGTTTCTTTGGTCAAACCCATGATCTTACTTTCATTCATTAAGCTAAAAGGGGAATGCTCATATCTCTCTCAAAGTTATACAAAGCTAACTTGGCAAGGGAATCAGCCTGAAAGTTGCTTGTCCGAGGAATAACATGAAATGAAACAGAGATAAAACGAGTCAACAAATAGTGTATGTCGGCCAAGATGCCATGAAGTTCACAGGAGGAATCTTCAGACTTCAAGAGCCATACCACGGTTTGGGAGTCTGAAAGTATAGTTAACTCCAATATGTCGATAGATAGAGCATGAGAAATGCCGTGCTTAATGTTCCAAGCCTCCGCTAAGAGAGAAGTAGATGGTTGACAACATTCTGCAGCATACAGTTCAAAGATCATGTCTGATGCTAATCTGTATACCCATCCGAAGCCTCTCCATGATGATTGCGGGTTCTAAGCCGCATCAACAAAACAGTAGAATCTCACAGATATCATTGGGATTAATTCAGATATTGAGGTAGGATTTCTCACTTTTGGTGCCAATTTTTTAGCTCTTTCCCAAGCTAGAGCTTCAGTTGCTGCCTTAGTTACAGTCTCTGTAGCAGAGTAATTGATTTTATTGAATATCAACTGGTTCCTAGCTGTCCACAAGTACCAACATATCCAGAATCGTATAACAGCTTTCAATATTTCCGTATGAGGAATGATGAGGAGTATGGGCATCTTGAATAGAAGCCAAATCCCACACTTTTTTAGCATAAGTACAATGGAACAGAACATGTTTAATCGACTCTGGTGCTCTATTGGGCCTCTTGGCCCATCGTACTTATGTCGTATTAAGGCAAACATAATTAGGTTTAACATTGTGCTTTGTATGTTGTATATAAAGGTTGTGCCTCTGTTTCAATTTGAATAAGAAACTCATTCATATCTTTTTAGGTTTCTTGACATGGTACCAAAGCCATCTAAACCTAACTACAAATAAGGTTTTTTTGGTTAATCGATCTAAACACGTTTTTTCTTTTCGATTGAATTCTTTTCATTCGGATCAAAAAAAATTTCTTTCTTTGACCTCCACCTTTGTCATTTTTTCTCGATTAAAGCATTCTCAAAACATGTCTAGCATAGAACAAACACATGGATCTGAGGGATCTTCAAGGACCTCTAAGACACGGGTGGAATATATTCGTCGAACAATCTCATCATATGACCTCACCTCCGATGATAACCCTGGAACTCTAATCTCTCAACTACTATTGCGTGGGCATAACTACAATGAATGGTCCACAAACATCCGACTTGCCCTATAAGCTCGCAAGAAATTCGAGTTTGTAGACGGCTCTATTCCTCGTCCTCAAGAAGACTCTAAGGATTATGAAGATTGGTGTGCAAATAATGCACTTGTTGTGTCATGGATAAAGCTCACCATAATAGAGACCTTGTGTTTGTCTATTTGTCATAATGACAATGCACATGAATTATGGCTTCACATCCAAAGAAGATTTTCGGTTAAAAATGGACAACGAGTTCAAAGTCTCAAGAGGAAACTTGCAAACTATCGATAAAAAGGTCTTGCGATCAAAGCATACTACGGAAAATTCACTCAACTATGGACCAATCTCTCCGATTACCAAACGGGCTAAGACTGTAGCAGAAATACAAATGGAGCGTGAAGAAGATAAACTTTACCAATTTCGCATGGGACCGAAAGTATCTATGGGTCCATTAAATCATATCTTCTCTCTAGAGATCCTTTACCTAGTCTCGATGAAGCATATAACGTCGTGGCTCATGATAAATAATCCAAACAAATAAGCTGTTTGAATGAAGAAAGGACTAATGGAGTTAGCTTTGCTAAAATTCTTCCAACTCCTAATCACTCAAAGAACAGACTTTCAGATGTTGCCCGGGCTAATCACTTTTTTCTGGAACAGCATTTTCCTCTGGTTCCACCTCGGCTCCACCTGTAAACCATGTGACCTTAACTGTTTAAGTAATGCTTAATGGAAAAATTTAGTTCAGATGTTAGCTGAATGAAAATCAACTTCAACGGAAAGGTTCTCGGGTAAGTTTCTTGTTGAATCTTGGATTATTGATACCGGCGCTTCAATTCATATGACGGAAAGTATAGATTTTTTAACCGATATATATGATATGCAACCCAATCATGATTAAGCTTCCTGATGGAAGATAACCACATCTTCAAAACACGGAACAGTTAACTTGGGATCTTCATTATGACTTCGTGACGTTTTTTTTGTTGATGGTCTTCATTGTCACCTAATATCAGTATCTCAGTTAACTAGAGATAACAGCTGTATTTTTCAGATAATTGATTATATTTGTGTTGTTTAGATCCGCATATCGAGGATCCTGATTGGAGCCGGTGAACAATGCAGCAGGCTGTATTTCTTTAGAGGGGTGGCGGTCATGTGTCACACGAAACGTCATGTGTCCATACTCCTCAACAAAAATGGTCGTGTAGAACGCAAGCACCGTCATATTCTCAACGTGGCTCGTGCCTTGCGTTTTCAAGCCAATCTTTCAATCAATATTTGGGGATATTGTGCACTTACAGCAGGATACCTTATAAATCGCACACCCACAACTTTATTGAACAGAAATACACCATTTGGAATGATCTATCAACGTCTTGCACCAATGACTCATTTGCAAACATTTGGCTGTCTTTGTTACGTTCATAATGATAAACACGGCGGTGATAAGTTTGCTTCATGAAGTAATCCTTCCATTTTCATCGGGTATCCATTCGCAAAGAAAGGTTGGCGACACAAGAATCATCTCTGTTTCACGAGATGTGGTTTTCTGCAAAAATGATTTCCTTTCCTTACTTTGACAGATTCATCTTCACCGGCCTCAGTTCAAGTTTTGATTTATCAAAACTTTAAGTCAGTTCTCCTGTATTTTCTTCAGAATTACCACCTTCATCTTCTGTTTCGGCGGCACCAAAAGATTCATCTTCTTCCATTGCTACCACTATTTCTCTCTCATCTGTCCTGGAATATACAGACTCCAAAACTGCAACTCCATCGTCTTAGCAAAATATTACACCAATGCCAATGTTGTCCCCTGAATCGTTAACCCACAAAAATACTCCACTGTTTTTGACATCTCAGAAACTGCAGTTGGAAGCTTCCTCTTCTGATACACCTATGGCTACTTCCTCTTCTCCGGAAAAACTCGGCCGTGGACTCAGAACTAAACGTCCTCCTACTCGGTTAGAAGATTACATCACTACTCTGTTACATGAGCTGAGTCCCTCCGTTACGCCGTATCCGCTTGAAAACTATGTATCCAGCTCAAAATTCTTGGCAGCATATCAGGCCTATCTTCTAGCCATCACTTCAGCTACATAACCTCAACACTACAACGAAGCTGTTCAAGATGAAAACTTGAGATTCGCTATTAAAAACAAAGTTGTCTCACTTGAAGACAACGACACTTAAACAATTGAGGATTTCCAAAAGGGAAGAAAGCCCTAGGTTGTAAATGGGTCTTCTGTCTTAAATTCAATGCGGATGGCACGCTCGTAAGGCACAAAGTGCGATTGGTTGTTCTTGGAAACAATATGAACGAAGGGGTTGACTACTCGGAAACTTTCGCTCTGGTTGTGAAAATGACGACGGTACGAGCTTTTTTTCAACATGCGATTCATAATATTTGGGAAATCCATCAGATGGATGTCCATAACGTTTTCTTACACAGAGATCTTCATGAAGATGTATTTATGCAACTACCTCCTGGATTTAGGACCAATGAGAAAAACAAAGTATGTCGGCTTCATAAATCTCTTTATGGCCATAAGCAAGCCCCTTGTTGTTGGTTTGAGAAACTCGGAAGTGCCCTGCGTGATTATGGTTTTGAGCAAAACATTTCTGACTACTCTCTCTTCATATATAGCAACGTGATACTCGACTGCTCATTCTTGTATACATTGATGATCTTATTATTTCTGGAAGTACTCTCGCTGTTATCACTGAGTTCAAAGCTTACTTATGTGAGTGTTTTCACATGAAAGATCTGGGCATTCTTCGTTATTTCTTAGAGATTAAAGTTGCGCGCAATCCTGATGGCATTTACTTCTATCAGCGGAAATATGCCCTTGAAATCATCACGGAAACAAGACTTCTTGGTATTAAACCGGTAAATTTTCCTCTAGAACAAAATCATAAACTCGCTTTGGCTGATGGAGAACCACTGACTGATTCACTGGTTTATCGGCATTTAGTTGGTCGGTTGATCTATCTTGGCAACATAAAACCAGAACTTTCATACGTGATACATATTCTCTCTCAGATTATGAACCAACCCAAATAAGCTCATTGGGATGCAGCTCTACGAGTGGTAAGATATTTGAAAAACAACCCTAGAAAAGGTATACTTCTACGTACAAATACCACATTTACTCTCTCAGCATGGTGTGACTCTGATTATGCAGCATGCCCTACGACTAGACGATATTTAACGGGTTGGTTTATTCAACTTGGTGGGTCTCCTCTCTTGTGGAAAACACAAAAACATGACTATGTATCCAAGTCATCAGCTGAAGCGGAGTATCACGCAATGGGTGATACGGTTTGTGAACTTCTTTGGTTAAGAGAGTTGTTTCAGGCTCTCGGCATCGATTGCTCTGTTCCAACTCCTCTTTATTCTGATAGCTTATCAGAAATTCAACTCGTTGCTAACCCAGTTTTCCACGAAAGGAAAAAAACATATTGAAAAGGAATATCATTTCATACGGGATGAGCTCATACGAGGCACCATCACTACTAAACATGTCTCCACAGAGTCTCAACTTGCTGACATTATGACCAAAGTGTTAGAGTCTTTACTTTCTTGTCACTTTGATTCTCCACCAGATTGATCCAATCAAAAAATTTCTCAAAAAGCTTCATCTATGTTCTACAAAAATAGACCCATACCTTCTGTGTGTCAATGAAAAAAGATAAGATAGTGACATTTACCAAGAGATAATGGCATTGATGGTGCTCCTCAAATGTCTGAGTGAATGTATTCTAGTCTCTCCAATGTATTATGTTGAGCCAAGTTTCACTCTTTTGGCTCTGCCAAATATACAGTCTTCACACATTTTGAAAGTATAGACCTTTTTTTGTCTAAAAACCTTTTTTTAACAAGAGATTCATGTTTTTCTGACTCATGTGACCTAATCTCCTATGCCATTAAATTGTATCATCTTGTCTTCTCTAAACTGTTTAAGATTCTTGAGTAATGGGCCTCCATTGAAGAAGATAGAGAGTATCATATCTTCTTCATGTAAGTAAGGTATAATCACCAGCCTTAATACTTTTCTTTCTCATGCTTAAATTTGTAATCAACTTTCTCAAAATTTCCCAAATACATAAGGTTTATGTCCATATTTGGGATATATCTCACATTTGTGAGCAATACACTTAGCTAGCTTCATTTTTCAACTTGATTGAACCAACTCCTTTAACATTAGCCATTATTTTATTCATCATACAAACAAAACCATGTTAACCCTTATTTCTATCGATTACTAACCATTGTTTTGAAATTTATTTTAAGTGTTTTCTTGAGTCAAAATGTGTTTTTAGTGTCTTTTACTCCTTTATCGAGTCTTGACGGGTTTTCAGACTTTTAGAGTAAATAAAGAGTTTGTGGATCATTTTGGATGATTGAAGATGCATGACCGCAAAGAGGCATCATAAGTTTGGCATCTGATGGAAGACTTCACAATGTTAGATCTTCCTCATACTTCTATACAAGATAGAGAAGAATGTTAGCTTTCATTTCCAAGTGTTTTGAAGGAAATCTAACTGTGTGATCAAGATTTATGGCCAATTTACTAAATATATACCAAACTGGCTCTCAGCTGAAGCAGACTCGTGAGGGAGTACCGATCGGTATAGCTTGAGTATCGATCGGTAGTGAGCCTAGACGCGATTTTAGAAGCCCAAACCCAAACAGAATCGACCACAACCTATTATCTTCACTATATAAACCTAAGACTCGAGTTTTAGACCTAAGCTAGCCTCTCTACTTAGTTCTAAAAATTGGTCCCATATCTGTAACATTTTGCAATTCTATTATGATGTTTTCTTCTATCTTTATCATGTATTCTCTATGCATGTGTGAGTAAATCTCTTCATTGGGTACTGGGTTTTATAAGGGGATAATCATGTAAATCTATTGATTTGGGAATTGATCATATAGTTCTTCATCTATGTTTGCTATTTATGCTTAATTTATTTTAACCATTTAGATTCTGCCCTAAGTTGATTTCATTGTGCCACCAAAAGTGTTGTTGAATCAATCGAACTAGCCTAGGTGAGAAAAGTGTCTTTAGCCAATGACATTTGATGCTACTGCACTTTGTGAACATATCAAATTAGGATCTTATTGCTTGCATTGATTTCTATTGACAAATGACAGTTTAGTTGGTAGGTATTTCATTGCATAAATAGTTGTTACATGCGAAAGCATGATAACTTTACATTCATAATTTAAGTTTTATAATGGTTCTTAATTCATTTCCATTGATTTGATGCATTCATTCTCGTAAATATCCGAAAGAATTTTCATCTTCCAATGCTTTAATTTATTGAATATAAATTAAAATTTACACTGATTTCTCTATAAACTCATTTGCATTCTAGCTAAATCTGAACAATTCTAATTCATAGCGTATTCAATTAGTCTTTGTGCATTTAATCTCTAAAGTACTACTGTAATTGTCACTTTGCACTTGTAGTTTTATCTAGGGTAAAAAATGTGGATAACAAACCACATGCATCTTCATTTAACTCCACAAACCATTCTTGTTCGTGTATCATATGGTAACAACAGCCAGTGTCATTGATTCATTATTCTTCAAGATTTACATCGGTAGAAGATAATGATTAAACACATATAAACCGATTTCTTCAGCTAAGTTACCTTTTCCATTTGATGTTTCTCCTTTATTGTGACCTTTCTTAGACTGAGCTTTGTTCTTGCTTGGGCAAGCATTTTTTAAGTGTTCTTCTTTTCCACAAATCTTGCATCATTTTTTTACTTTTGGACTTTTATCTGGCTCTAGAGTGTGCCTTTTTTTCTTTTCTCAGGTCTTCCTCTTGTCTTAGTCTTTTCTTTTACATAGACTTTCAAATTGACTCTAATACTCTTCTTGGCATATCCAAATTCCAATTCCTTTGAGAATGTTGCTGCAATAACTTTATCTAGAGTTAATGTGGTTCTTCCAGAACTATACTTCAGGGTATTTGTCAGGTGATCAAATGGTCTTGGGACAGACATCGACAATAGAATGACTTGATCCTCATCTGACACAATATCATTTGTGTTCTCCAAGTCTTTTATTACATGAGAAAAATCATTGATGCTACCTTCAATAGATAGATTTTCAGACATTTTGAAACTGTAAAGCTTTTGTCTAAGATAAATCTGGTTGGGAAGAGACTTAGTCATGTATAGCTTGTCCAAAGCTTTAATCATAGCAGCTGTAGTCTTCTCTTTCTTGGCCATCCTCAAAACCTTATTTGTGAGGCTTAATACAATAATGTTTCGCACCTTTCTTTATTCTCTTCTAAAGCTTCTAACTTTTTATTCTCTTCTAAAGCTTCTAACTTTTTATTCTCTTCTAAAGCTTCTAACTTTTTTACCTTTTCCTTGTGTTTCTTCTTCTGTTTCCTTTGGATATGAAGCTTTTCTTTAAGTAGCTTCAGTTTCTCTGAGAGCAATGCTTAAACCAAGAATATCCACGTGAGCCATTAGCTTCTCCTTTCACATGGTGTAATCTCCATGACCATCAAAATTTTCAACCTCTATTCTCGCCGAAAACATGGTTCTCAGCTTGATAGGACTTTACAAAACTACCAACAAAGAACCAAATGCTATGGTACCACTTTGTTAAGTCTTCTGGACCCTAAAGTTGTCGACTTTCCCAAGAAGAAGACCCAACAAACAACTTATCAGAGGTTTGGTGTAAAAAGCAAAGACATCAAAATAGAGAGCTTTCGAAAACAGAGTATGAGGGAGGAAGATAAAGCAGATAATGATAAATGGTATGAAGAAGGCACACACAAAAGTTTAACGAGTTCACACCCTTAAGAGTCATTACGTTTCACCGAGGCAACACTTGGAATCCACTAGATTCAGATAGCAATTAAAAGAACAAGAAAATACAAGTGAGCCGATCTAATTTCCTTCACTAGTAATTAGAACTCACTCTATAAGTTTTTACCCTTAGAAAAAACAAGAACAAGTTTATGCTAATACAAGCTCTCTCTCATCTTACTATCTATTGTAAAAACCGTAACTCTTTCTTTCTCCAAAGTATCCCTTTTATATGTTGTCCAAAAGAGAAACCTTTTCAATGATCTAACGCAACCACGTCGTTGTTGTGTAACCACAGTTGCTTTTCCACGTTTGTGTCTTTAGAAAAACATGTCTTTAACATTTGAATCACATGAAAACAAACGATACGTTCTTGTAGCTTTTAGTTTACAGCTACCTTCTGAAGGAGCTCCAAAAACATTTCCTAACTTGAGTTTAGTTTACACCGACTATAGTTAGAACTTGAGTTTAGGCAGAGCAATATTTGTCTTTACTTTACTTTTGCTTGCTCATCACGATTTCATCTTCACATCGTTATACTTGAATTCTCCCTTGGATGTATTAATTGAATGGTTATGCTGCTTTGTGGCTTAGTTTAATGAAGGATGTTCTGTTTCTAGAAGGGGTAAACTAAAATTACTCTTTATCCGAGGAGAAAATATTTTGTGGAACCTAATAACAGTAACATTAAGACCCTAACATTAAACCAAGAGAAAATGTTACTAGCGTGTAACGCAAATCACGCCACTCGGAGAAAACGGCCCTACACTAACGTAAACGGATCTGCAGAATTGGTTTGCTAGAACCCGCCAGTTCAAATGAGGCCCTTGTGGTCGTAATCGTATTAAGAAGTTTCTCTTTCTTGCTTTTTAAAAGGTTCATTCGCTATGGCATTCCTACCTTATTTGTTTATGGGATCTTTAGGCCACCTCCGTTGGAGGTTCTAAAGTAGAGATTCTTAAACTACAAAAAAGTAAAATGTTGAAAAGAGATTTTTAAAATAGAGAAAAAAGTTCTCAAATAAGAATTTATAAAACTCCTCTCTCCTTTTTTTTAAACCCTTCATCATTATAACTTTTTTAGAACTGCTGTTAGTATTACTCTGCTCTAAAATATTCATTAAACATTGAATTTATTCTAAACAAATATTTTGGCAATTGGCATGCAGAACATGGGAATCTACTTTATATAGACATCGCCACATGACTCCCTCGCACGTCACGGAATCCGTCAAATCTTTTCCACGTGACAGTCACATTTTCCATAAAACAAACTTTCTGAAATTAACTTCCGATTATTATTTTGCAAACGTTATTCTAGTTTATTTTTGAGATGTTTCTTTTGTAATCTGGGCTTGGGATACTTTATCAAAAGAGTTACCAGAGGGGTTGAGTTCAATTTTCTTTTATTGTCAACAATAGTTTAGTTCGAATTTAGGATGTCAGAAAGACTCTTTTCTAGTTGACCGTGTATATATACTTTAACCAACGATATTGAAGCCTTAAGCGGGATTCAATTACTTTTTTCTGACATAATATCAATTTTTCAACTTCAAACGAAAGAAACAGAGACTCTACTCTAAAAAATCAACATACGAAAACATAAAACATCAAAACCGAAAAAAAAACAGCAAGTGAAAAAAAATACATAAGTTAACCAAAACTTAAAACTAAGTACTACTTAGTAAATAAATCTCAATCATAGACTCACATATTTTTTAGAAAATCTTAAGTGATGTATAATGCAAAGGCACATGAGGGAGCTCAACCTGTTTTAGTAACTTAAAAAAATCAATAAAATATTTTTTTTTATTATTATTTTATGTTTTGAGAGATTAGGTGAGAGAGCACCACTAAAGACTTTTTAAACTTTGACTTGTGGCTTAGGTCTGGCTTTAACAAAAATAGCTGATCGTGTATAATTTCTTTTTTTTTAAATCAAATTGATGTATTATATTAAGCAATAGATAAAGTATATTATTAAAGTTAAATCCAAAAAGTAACACTCTAAGTATAATCTCTATAAGCTAATAAATTTTCCTGGTCTCAAGTTGAAACAGTGTAATTAATAGGATAATATATTTTTAATTACTACATTTCGATAAATTTTCCTGGTCTCAAGTTGATTACTACATTTCGATAAATTAATAGGATAATATATTTTAAATCCTATGTAACTATATGGTTTCATCATAATCATAAATTAATAATTATATAAACTTATAACATATAAATAAGACACTTTATTAAAATATGATTTCAGTGTTATGTGTTTATTAGTAAATTTGCATTTATGTTGGAAATTACCTCTAATTTTTTATTGTATCAAAAACAGCTGATATTATCTTCTCAAATTGCATCAAAAAACTAAAATCTATTTTTATGTAATTAAATTTTTCTAATGTGTAACTGCATAAAAATATCGATGTTTTGTCTTCAATTTTTTTATTTTTAATAGAATATTTTCTGAAATTTAGAAAAAATCTTTATAAATTAATAATTATTTAATTATCGATAAAAATATCTTCTACAAATTAATAAAATACTCCATTCCAACATTATTAATTTATAAAAGTTTTACTGTATTATTAATTATTTGTCGACTAATAAAATTTTCATCAAGTGTCTTTTAATCAATTATTAGGTGTTATTTTGCACTACACACAAAATAATAAATATAATATATATCTTCTATGTATTAGAAAAGAAATATTGGTGCTTTTTATGGTATCAGAGCCTAGACTTATGTTTTGATGGAATGAATCATTGTTTATGAATGATCGATTTGAATGTTCTGGAAAACTATTTTCTAATCATGTCTATTTCCGAAAATTCCGTTCTTGATTCCCAGTTTGCTATTTCAACTTTACCTAAAAATAAAAACCAAAATAAAAATCGTTCTTCTTTTCCTACTATAAACTCTTTATACGAAATCGAGTATGTTCCAGGAGATCAACGTCTCCCAGAAACTACTCTTCCTCTTGTAAATCCGTATGAAATCTTTTCCAAGAAGCCAAGTGCTTTTTCGGTAAACGGAGTTCGACAGCTCATCCGACCATCCTCACACAGGAAGGTTCGTGAATATGTGCAGTCAAGCAAATTCTCATCTTGCCAAGTTCCAGCTACAGAAGAGGAGCAGTTCATATCGCTCAATCTTCCAGAGAATCTACCACAACTATGGCAACACCAAGGCTATACGCATCTACACTTCGGAGTAGTTCGTATCGGTCTGACCTTACATGCACGAAAAGGTCTACCAGTCTACGCGAGAATTGCCCTGCTCGACTCAAGATTAAAGTCTTACCAGCAAGCATGTATTGGAACGGTACAGACAACGTTAAACGCCGGAACAGTGTTCATTACATTGTTTCCAAACTTTAATGTTTCTTTACAAGATCCACATCTTTTAAAGACTTTAAAGGTCCAACTACAACTCACTGGAGCCAGAATGAAAGAAGATAGTATCATGGCGACTATTCATCATCAAATAGTCTATCGGGTTCAAGACCATGCTCTTGATCTCATCCTGCCATCCTCTGACGAAGCACTCTACCTTGAAGTCACGTCAGCATCACAAGCTCCAAACGCTGTCCAGATTCCTCGACAAATATCTCGAGAAGAACTCATCCAGCAGCTACCAGATAAATGGATAACTAGCTACGAAAAGCTACATCAATCGGCCCAAACTCCGATTCAACTATCTGAAGCTAGCTTTCACACACGAAACGACGGTACAACCGAAATCAAGTTCGAGAAACCAAGATCATCCTCGTTTCGCAAACAGCTGTTCACTCAGTTCTCCATTAGAATTGATGAACACGAGTTCTACGGTCCATACAAAGAACAGATGCCAAAACCAATATCTTTTGGTCAAAACGGCTCTGTCGTATTCCCGTTCAAGGACGAAAACGGTCATCAATACTTTGATGTCTGTTCATGTTCAGCATGTATGGATGCCAATTACGAATCTGATGAAGAAATCCGACAAAGAAGAAGAAAGAAGAAGGATCCTCTCTATCGAAGATATCTTGATGGCGATCCTACAGTCGGCACTTTAGGCGAAGGAACTGGAAGATACGAATTCTTGGTCCAATATTCGGACAAGAAGAAGGAGAAAAAAATCATGATGATGAGTCCAGACGACTTCCCTCCTTTTCCCCCGCCTGAAGACTTCACAAGAAATAACATAGCGCATAGTCCAAAGATAGTATCGAAAGCTATCAATTCATCCGGACCAGAGCAATTAAGCCAAGGAGAAAAGGTCCTCAACTGGCAAACAGAAAACGCTATCGCTCAAAACCATATTTTGAGCAACATGAACCAGAAGTTTGACCAGATGAATAGAGACTATGACAGAAGACTAACGTCTCTCACTAAGTCAATCGCAGAAATCAATGCTCGACTCGAAACGCTCCATCATGAGATGCTAACAATGTCAAAGCAAATGATGGTTAATACTTCACAGTTTCAGAGCAGAGAAGCCGAGATGAATAATCTCAAGTTCCAGTTAAAAGATCTGCTGAAATACTTTGAGAGCATGCAGCAACAAAGGCCGTCAGAAACGTATTACCCTTCCTATGGAAATACGTTCTTGAGCACTCCAATGCCTCAAACATCCTATTCTCCAGGATCCCTTTTTGGAGGTCAAAGTCAAAGGCCAAAGATATCCTCACCAGGATTCTTATCATCCGATGAAGCGCTCATTTCTCGTTATGCCATGACGACACCTTACCAGTACAAACCTAAGCCAACTCGAGAACGAACTAGACGGTACAGAGAACCTGAAGTTCAAACCAAGCAAGCGCGAACACCTGCACTTACTTCATCTCACTCGAGCCAAGATTCCCTTGATGATCGCAAGAAGAAGGGAAAAGATAAAGACATTGGAATCATCAAATTCTCGATGACCAATCTGCTCAACGACATGGCAAATCAAGCTCAAACGGCAGCACAAACCCAATCAGCTAACGAGATAGTGCAAAAGCCTGAAACAAAACAGGCATACTCTTCGCAACCAGTGGAGACAACGAAATCACCAACCCCGATAATAGAGCACTACTCGGACACGAATTCAACTGAGTCGCAAACCGAATCAGAAGAAGAATCAATGCTGAAACAATTTGCTATCGGAGAAAGTTCTTATACACCCAAGCGAGAGCCAAGTGTAAACGAAGTTTTCTCAAGCGATGAAGAGATGAATTATCAACATTTTCAAGAACACAAAAAGCCAGAAAAGCAATTCGCTTCAAAAGTCATGACGTTTACGTTCGACGATATTCCGTTCGAGAAATGGAAAGAACGTCTTGACGAGTTTCACGCTTGGATGAATTCTGAAGCACTAACTTCGACAACGTACGCTGTCATCCAACAATTTACTGCAAGGCTTTCTGGAGCCCTCAAAGAATGGTGGAACTCACTCGGTGATTATAGACAAAACCAAGTCTATGACACTACAATACCGATGTTACTCAGAGAAATCCATCGAGAATTTATCGGTACACCAAATCATCAAAAGGAGCAAATACAAGAAGAATACTTTGCAGCAAAGTGTTGTTCATTGAAGAAGAAAGATCTGGCAAAACATTTCAAGCATCAAGCGAGAAGGTTCTACGCTCTAAACGGACTCAACAATCCGAGCTTGAAGCATGTCTACCTCTCATCAATAGACGAATATCTAAGCCAGCAAACCAAACTCTACATCAGAGATCAAGGTCAGACGGTTGAAGAAATCTCAATCGGTCAAATTCAACAATACATCAATCGGACCCTTGACAAGTTATGCAAACAGAAAGAGTTTTGGATGGAATTCATGGATAAGTCTAAACAACTATCCAAGATTTGTGCAAGGCCAGACCTATCAATCAAATGTTCAAAATCAAAAAAGACATGTTCTTGCAACACCAGACACAATCACAGAAAGCAAAGAAGAGCAACACGAAGAGACAACTTTAAAGGTTTCCGACGCAGACGATTTTTCAAGAAGAAAACGAGCTTTCGAAAGTCAACCAAGTGTTTTCTTTGTCACAAAGAAGGACACTACGCCAAGAACTGCCCAAACAAGTCAACGAAGAAAAGGCAGTATCTCATCAGCTCAATATCACGCATAGCGCCGGATATCGACCTTGAAAATCATGATCTCGAATCCGTCCTATCTTACGACAGTGATGACAATGAAGCAATATGTGGATACTCCGACTATGATACTTCCTCAGAAACTTCCTCAGAAACTTCAGATGAAGAAGCATTTGATGATTGTTGTTTCAAGATTTGTCAGATACCGCAACAAGAAGATATCATGACAATTCCACACCTGCCGGTCACAATCTTTGATCCAACAGAAGCTGAAGATCCAATCCATGTCATTGCATTCATCGACACTGGAGCTCACACGTCGATACTAAATCCAAAGATTCTACCTCCATCGATGTGGACACCATTTGAGCAAGAATTCAGAGTGGCAAACTCAGGAGCTTTAAAAATCAAACTCAAGTCCAGGCCTATTACAATTGAAGTTTTCCCTGGATGCCAATTCACTACAGAAGTCCTCGGATCATCCGCACCCGGAAAATATCTAATTCTCGGATGGGATTCCTACAATATACTGAAGAAAAGGTTTGATATTTCAATCGAACCAGGAGGAATCAAATGGAAAGGACTATTCAAGGCTTTCACAACATTGCATAGGTTATTTGCAATAGAAAATCCTATCGCTCCAACATTTGAAGAAATCAAAAAGGAGATTGCAGCAGTCTCTTGTGCAGATTCACATGTTGAATTTCTGACGAAATGCAAAACTCCTCTATGGCTCAACCAAGACTTCTTTGTATCACTTCCGTTCAAAGAAAAGATGGCAACAACTCCTACTAAAGCGAGTCACGCAGGAATGTCTCCAGCTCTACTGCAACAAGCCAACGACAAATGCGACCAACTAATCCGACAAGGAATAGTCTCCTCAACTAACTCACCATGGGCGTGCAAAGCATTCTACGTCAACAACCGAGCTGAACAAGCACGAGGAAAGCTAAGACTGGTAATTGATTACAAGCCACTAAATCAATACCTTCAAGACATCAAGTTCCCATTACCGAACAAAAGATCGCTGCTCCAGCATCTCTCAGGTGCAACAATATTCTCCAAATTCGACCTCAAGTCAGGATTTTGGCAACTCGGTGTTCAACCTGAAGATCAATACAAAACGGCGTTCTGCCTACCGAACCGCCACTTACAATGGAAGGTTCTACCCTTTGGTCTGAAGACAGCACCATCGCTGTTCCAACAGGCGATGCTAAGGATATTCAAACCGCTGATACATACGGTGTTAATCTACATCGACGACATCCTACTGTTTTCAACTACAGAAGAAGATCATATCAGAGACCTTCAGAAATTCCACGAAATCGTGAAATCATATGGTATCATGCTTTCGGCCCGAAAGATGATCATAGCCCAATCCAGTATCGAATTTCTTGGAATGGAAATTACTCAAGGACAGTTCGCAGCCCAAGCCCATCTAGCTACAGAACTTCTGAGCTTCCCAGAAGAAAATCTGACAAAGCGACAAATTCAGCAATTCCTTGGTGTAATCAACTATCTAGGCGACTTTATCCCGCAACTTTCGCAGCTGACTCATCCACTACGAAAGATGTTGATAAAGAATCCTCAACAGTGGACAAAACGACAAACTGAAGCTGTCAGACATCTAAAAAAGGAGATTCAGAAGCTACCTCCTTTAAAGATTCCCTCTACGGGAACACGGGTTCTACAGACTGACGCAAGTAACAAATACTGGGGTGCAGTATTACTTGAAGAAAAAAATGGAAAAAGATAAATATGTGGATACAAAAGTGGACGCTTTAAAGATTCAGAGATGCACTATCACTCAACGTTCAAAGAGATCTTAGCCGTCAAAAGAGCAATCGAAAAGTTTGAATTTCATCTGATAGGACATAAATTTCGAATCGAAATGGATATGTCTTCTTTTCCGAAGATGTTACAATTCAAGCAGAAGATGGTCCCGCATCAACAACTCTTACGATGGAGTGAATGGTTTTCAAAGTACGACTTCGACACCGTCTATTTAAAGGGCACGAAGAACATTCTCGCCGATATGCTCAGCAGAAAGCCTCTCCAAGGCATAAACATCATGGCGAGTTCTTCATCATCAAAGACACATTATGACTTCGACAACAACATGCCAAAAGACGTGAAGCCTCTTATCACAAAAGGACATTTTCGAGAAACTTTGCGAAACAGGATATTCCACTACCAATGAATCATCTTAACAAACCACGGGCTCTACGGAAGATACATTGCACCGCTAGGCATTCATCCCGACTACCCGTTCGCTCATCTGTACAGGATCGAGAACAAATATATGCCGGAAGAAGTTCTCTGTTTCCTCTGGTATCTCTGTGCAGTATACACTATTGGTATCTCATTCGATATCAAATGGTTATACCAATACGTCAACGAACAACAAGGTCAACAAGAAGGACTTTCAACATTCCTCACATGGTTCAACCCGCTAGTCAACTGGAGTGGCAAGCTACGAAATTCAGCAAAATCGATGCAAATCCCCTACAAGAAACTCAAAGAACCAGGTGGTCTAAATCTTTTCTTTAGTCCGCACACTATCTATTTCTTCCATCGACCAATTCAAGTCAACGACAGAACTGCAAAGGTTCACGCACTACCCAACCTCATTCATCATAAGGATTTCAAGCATGGAATCAGACCAGACTTCAACGTTCGCGATAATGCTCTATATGAAGAGTTTCAGACTCATGCATTCCGCCTCAACAATGCTCGACAGACATTTCACATCCCGTTCAACCAGAACTGGTCCTACTATTCCATCGACTATCAAATGAGTCTCGACGAGGATCTACAATTCTTCATGTCTAATGAAGAAAAACGTCATTTCAAAGCAGCAAAACCAGAACCATCCTCACCAAGCTGTCCAGCAGAATACTTCCAAGACGCTCAGTCACCAGACGATAATCCTGTTATGGATCTCGACGAAATCGGACGAGAGTTCAATATTAACGTTAATATGGACTCCCCCGAAGACTTCTCTGAGCCAGAACCACAGTATAAGTGCCCGGGAATAGAGTACGGATGCTGCACGAAGCACATTGAAGATTTCGAGATGAATCATTGAGTAAGCTTGATGATTAATTATGTATAATTATTATGCTAAATAAATAATGTTAGCATGATGTCAATATGATATCAGCATGATATTAGTAAGTATGATGTCATCGCTGATGTAAGCGATGATGTAATATATAAGTAGTGTGATGTAAGCGATGATGTAATCATGATGTAAACATGATATCATCGCTGAGGTAAGCGCTTATGTCAGCGTCTTCACCTCCCCCTATAAATATGTGTGCTCCCCCATTGTAAAATAGAGATCGAGAAATAATAAAAACTTCTCTCTAAAATTTTCTCTCTCTAAAACATGTTCTAAATCTCTCTAAGTTTTCCGAACTTCAATAGATCTTCATAAGCTTTGTTTCTTTCTTTTCATTCATAAGTTGACGATCTGCTTCTATGGCTTAATTTTCGGCGGAAACTCCGGTGGTCTTTGTAAGAATTTTCCGGTAGATCAACACGACGGTTTGATCTTACGGTAACCAACACGACTTTCGTGGGGTGGCGTGGGTATTGGATCCTAATTGAGACGGCTTGAGCCATGGCTGAGTAGCGCCTACGATGCTCGCTGTAACCTGGAGCCCATAAACCCCCTCGCTTTGTCAATACGGTTAGCGTGAGATCCGACTTAGTCAATACAGTCTATCGTCGGGTTCTTGCTTAGTTCATCGTGGGTTCTCCCTCGTCTGTTATGTTATGGTATCATACCATAATTAAATTTTTTATTTAATTAATTCAGTACTTTTTAAAAAAGCTATCCCACTTGCCAAATTAAGTTCCTTATTATGTTATTCTTATTCTATTTGCCAAATACTAAAAATAAATTAATTTACATTTTCCTAAATAACTAAAACTGAATTATTATATTCATAAATAATTGTGATTTATTCTTTTTAACTTAAACTGAAATCTAATTATTGACAAAAAATTTCTTTAAAATTTTTTTTTATTTTTTTTTATATTATGTTGCTGTGGAAATTAATAACAACTTTGTTATCTTAAAACATATAAAAAATTATACTGTTTAATTTATTAATAAAACCAAACACAACACCTTTATTTTCTTGAAACATATTAAAAATTTATTATATATATATATATATATTTTATTAAAAATAAAACTATCCATAAAATTAAATAGCGAAAGATGTGCATGGCATGAATTCTAATCTAGTATATATTATAGTATTATTTAAAGTATAAAAAGTAAAAATGGTTAATGAATTAATATTTGAACAAAAAAAGGTTAATTAATTAATTCAGTACATACTTATTATAAGAGACATAAGAGACATGTGTGTATGATTCAATAGAAAGAAATTGTGAATTAGTTAAATTACAATATTCAATAGTATCGTAAAATATATAGTTAAAATCTTCCAGCTTACATCAAAATAAATAAAAACATGAATTTCTGCATAAATCATAATTGATTTGTTTATAGATTTTAATTTTTAAAGTCATCAAAAAAAATAAGTGAGTCTACTTAGGAAAGATTTTTGGGATCTACCGGTCGATTGTATTATTTTGTCATGGGAGAATGTCGATCGAACTGAGTTACTGCCTTACTGGTAAACACATGGTAGGTGATTTCGACCAATTGGGGCTAATCAACCAAGCCAAACTCTTCATAAGATATGTATGTAAGTTTTCTCCCTTAGTCAGTTGTCTGGACATTTTGTTCCTATGAAATACAAGAATAGTTAACATAGCTTTAAAAAAAAAAACAATAAATAAATTTGTCTTTCTAAATATTTTGTGACGCTTAAATGAGATAATATAATTAGGTGGTTTACCTGCCGAAATGTTCAGATATTAATATTTTTTAATAATTAAAATTATTATAAAAAAAATTATTTAAATTTTCCAAAATTATTCGAATTACCCATCTTATAATCGATCCTTATCTAAAAAACATCCGGAAATCGATCCTTACTCAAACTAGTGTTAGTTTGATAGTACTTTTAGCTATACAAAATTTTGAAATGCATTTTATTATCTGAAATTTCTATCCCTTATTTTATCCGAAATTAGATAACAAATTTCATCAATACCTATCCTCTTATCCACTACTATTCCTCTCGATAATCAAAATGGACGGACTATATTGCTTGTAAACTTTCTTACAGAATAAAGCTTTTGTTTATTAGGTTAAAAAACATTTGATCTTTTTATTCGGTTTGAAACATTTGATCTTATGATGCTTCTTCGTCCCCCTAGATTAAGGATTTAGCTTCTTGGAGAATGGTCTTGAGCAATTTGTTTATTATGTTTGAAGAATGTTTATCTTTTTTGTCACAAATTACAAACAGTATTAAGAAAAACGAATTATAAAGTTAGTATGCAGAACTTGCGGATAACTAATTATTACATAAATATATATATATATATTTATTTATATATATATGCGCTATATAGTAAAAAGAATATATTAAAAAGGTGAATTTGACTATGCTTTTCGTAAATAAGTCTTACTCACTACCATATCATTAAATCCGTTATTTTCCTTCTTTATATTTAATTTGTTCTAATGTGAATTGTACGTGTAGGTAGCATCTCTTGGTTGAACCTCCATAATATACATTGTATGAAAAAATTGATACTTCCAACAAACAGTTTTGAAATTTTGACATTTTGATATCAACGCTTCTATATCAAAATCATTTTGAAAGATTTTGACTTTGTTTTGCTCCCGATTTGATCCCGAATAGAGTGACTATACCAATAATTGCTAGATTCAATATATGAAAACAAACACTAACGTGTTAAGAAAATCGGTAAAAACCTCATAAATAATGACACCGGATGGACACTCTACTCGAGAGGACATACCCGGTTCCCCAAATGAACCGACAAATATCAAAATAAATCAACGTTAAGGCTGGAAGAACCATATGTGATTGTGTATTGAATAAGAACACCACAATGCAAAATCTGATTCCACAATCCGATTCATTGGATGCCGTTACCATAGCCACCAACAATACCAATATTAGGAACAAATATAAACAGAAAACCATATGAGATAACACATATACCCTCTCTCTCGACAAATCCACTGGCATAGTCAATAACCGATCTCCTCTGCCACACAACCAAGAAGGCGCATGTATAAAGATTGATCCGGTTAGAAATTGGGGCCAGAAACAACCACCGTACATAGTTTTTTTGGAGACAAAATCCCATAGATGAATTAATCTCCAACGAAATTGAAGAATATAATAGAATCACTGTGAATAGAAACTACAACAAACTAAAAACAGGAAAGGATTATTGGGTGAACCTTGCTTGTAAACTTGTAAAGAAACGATACTTTGAGGGAGAGGGAGAGACGATTACTCAGTCTACTTGAATAATGTTTTATCATATGGAAATAAAATTAGCTAAAAAATTTTATGAATCCAAAAAAAAAAATCGAGGGTATTAAGAGTCACCGGAAACACTTCTGTTAAAAAATTCAATTGTGTCGCCGTGATCAACACTGTGCCAACGGAATGACCAGAAATCATCCATTACGTTCTGTTTGTATATAAAGAAATAGCCTTCTTGAGGCAGACTTACCTAAAACCTCTGTTGAATCTTAGTCAGCTCTTAATTCAGTTCTCCAACGTTATTCCCTACGTTCACTTCCATTGGAATCTTCTTATTCCCATATTTCGGCAGCGCCATTACTCTCAGTTTCTTCGGGTTTGTTGTCGTTGCTAATTGCCATTATCACAGTGGAAATCTTAAAAGCCGCCGTTGAGTTTGATGGTGGAGATTGCTCGGTTTTTCAACACTTGATTGTTGCGATTCAGATTCCTGTTTTGGTCGTTATTACCGAAAGAAGAAATGAAGAGTTGGAGAAGAGAGTTGTGCAATCTCCTCCTTTCTTATAATTTTTACTTTAGTTTGTTAAGTTTTAGCAATGTATGAGAAAACAATTATAACACATATAGCTGCAAAAAAGAAAGTTAAAATTATAAGAAAAGTGAATCTTTTTTACATCTTTATGTACTATAATTGTGTTCTCTTACATTACTAAAATTTTTTTTTACTACATTCCTAAACTTGATAAACAAACTGATCAGTTTTGTTTATTAAGTTTTAGCAATATATGAAAAGACAATTATATCACAGATAGCTGCAAAAAAAAAGAGTAAAACGTATAAAAGATAGGAGATTGCACAACTCTCGTCTCCAACTCTTCATCATATGATCAATTGTTTTTATTTTTTTGGTAAAATGATAAATAAGATCAAGTGTTTTCAAACCTAATAAACACAGAAGCTTTTCAACTTGTTTGAACCGACAGAAACGTTAAAAAAAATCATAATGTTTTACAGCTATTTTCAATAGAGTCAAATAACTCCATCTGGACACCCGAAGTAACCTACCAAACGTTGAGACAACTACAATAGCACCAATAACAACGTAAGAGGAACGCAGCAAAGCTCTCGTGATGTGAGAAAGAGTGTGAGATTCACGCGCTTTTGTCTAAACGCTGACTCTTTGTTTCATCGTTACTCTCCCCTTCATTTACTTTGCAATTTCTTCGTTACAAGTTTCCATTTACTGTAACTAATAGCTTTAAAGGTTCGTAA
Organism: Cardamine chenopodiifolia; assembly: GCA_963922655.1. Taxonomy (NCBI): domain Eukaryota; kingdom Viridiplantae; phylum Streptophyta; class Magnoliopsida; order Brassicales; family Brassicaceae; genus Cardamine; species Cardamine chenopodiifolia. The sequence goes on along the minus strand of OZ000470.1, from coordinate 17,253,798 downwards.
TTAACTTAACGCAACGTAAAACTAAAGGAGTTCATAATTTTTTTCTTTTGATAAAGACATGTTTTTATCATTCAATAGAAAGAAACTCTAAATTATTTCATTGACAATAGCACTGTAAAATATTTTAGAAAAACATCAGCATATCTCAAATAAATAAAAGCATGACTTAATGCATAAATCACAATTAATTTGAGTAAAGATTATAAATTTTGAGTTCATAAAATTTTGTTTCAGGAAATAACATAAAATTAGATAATCCAATAGTATGAATCACAATTATTTTTACGTTCTATGTAAATAAGTGACTTTTTTATTTACAAAAAAATGATGACAAAAAATGAAAATATTTTAAATTTGACTCAGAATTAGTTAAGGTAGAAAAGTCGGCTTCTCTCTGTGAGATTTCGTCGACATTAAATAAACCTTAGACAATTTCGTCAAAGAAAAGGTATTTGACTAAAAAAAAGCTTAAAAACAAAACAATATTTCACATTATTTTCATAATTCAAAAACCAAGTAAAAATAGAGAATCAAAACATGGGTCCTACAATAAGCCAATCGTCAAATAGCAAAGCATCTTTACACCACGTAGCATAACAAAGTCACGTAAGCCCTTCCCTTTACATTTAGACCAAACTCAAAGTCTCTCTTCACAAACCCAAACCATTGACTCTTTTCTATCGTGCGCATCTCTCTACCTCTAAACTTATCCTACGCCGCACCACCATCTTCTCCGGCGAAACAAAAAAAACTCACAACCATGGGGAAAGGTCTTTCACTTTCCGACGGAGTTATCAAAAAAATCATCCTTTCTTACACATATGTCGCAATCTGGATCTTCCTCAGCTTCACAGTCATCGTCTACAACAAATACATCCTCGACAAGAACATGTATAATTGGCCATTCCCAATCACACTCACCATGATTCATATGAGCTTTTGTTCTTCCTTAGCCATAATTCTCATCAAAGTCTTCAAAATCGTTGAGCCAGTTTCAATGTCTCGTGAAACTTACCTCAGATCCGTTGTTCCAATCGGAGCATTGTACTCACTCTCTCTTTGGTTATCAAACTCAGCTTATATTTATCTCTCAGTCTCTTTCATTCAAATGCTTAAAGCCCTAATGCCTGTAGCTGTTTATTCAATCGGAGTTTTATTAAAAAAAGAAACTTTCAAATCACAAACTATGACTAATATGGTTTCAATCTCATTTGGTGTTGCTATTGCTGCTTATGGTGAAGCTAAGTTTGATCCTTGGGGTGTGTTTCTTCAACTTGGAGCTGTTTGTTTTGAAGCTACAAGATTGGTTTTGATTCAGATCTTACTTACTTCTAAAGGAATCAATCTTAATCCAATCACTTCACTTTATTATGTTGCTCCTTGTTGTTTAGTTTTCCTCTTTATTCCTTGGATCTTTGTTGAGTTTCCAGTTCTTAGAGATACTTCAAGTTTTCATTTTGATTTTGTCATCTTTGGAACCAATTCGGTTTGTGCTTTTGCTTTGAATCTTGCTGTGTTCTTGCTCGTTGGGAAGACTTCTGCTTTGACTATGAATGTGGCTGGTGTGGTTAAAGATTGGCTTTTGATTGCATTCTCATGGTCTGTGATTAAGGATACGGTTACACCGATTAATCTGTTTGGTTATGGTCTTGCTTTCTTGGGTGTTGGGTATTACAATCACTGCAAGTTACAAGCTTTGAAGGCTAAGGATGCACAGAAGAAAGTACAAGCTAGTGATGAAGAAGCTGGGAAGCTTTTGGAAGAAAGGGAACGTGAAGCTAAACGAAACGAAACTCAAGATTGATCTGATCTGAGTCAAGAATGTGCATCTTTATCATCGTCTACGTTTTTAGTTTTGGGATTATGTTATTAAGTTATGGCTAATCATATTACATAGTAAGGTTTATGAATCTTTTGATTTCCATTGTATTTTCTTTTGAGTTATCTTTTGTTTGTTACTTCTTTCTTATGAATCTTATCTATCTATGTGGGTAACAATTGTTGTTGTAGTAGTAACTTCTTTATATTTTTTGCCCATCCAGATCGTTAAATCTCAAATTGAATTTTTCGTTCTCTCTCCTATGGAACCGTTTCGATATTTTGTCGGTTATGTCGGATACTTTGGAAGCCAAGTTCCATAATATCGGGCAATAAATTCACACCCATACCGACGTTTATAATAAATTAGCAATGCATTAGTATGTCGCAACATCAAATGAACACATGGTCTCATTTAACCTCTCCCCAAAGATCTCTGCTTGAGTCTAGTGGTTAGCTGTGAATATTCACCACACAAGTTCATGTGTTAGGCAAAATAGGTGTTACATACCAAACTAAAAACATTCAATTTTCAAACAACTCACGGATCTTTTTTTTAACAACGAATATTTGGGAACTTCAACACATTCGGATATATACATTCGCTTTAGCATACATTCGGTGCCCTTGTTTTTAATCCTATATTAGCTTCTTTCACAAGTCATCACGATGCTGACCTCTTCTCACAGAACGGTCCGCCCTTCTCATTCATACCAATCTCAGCCACCTAGGAGAGACAGATCCGAAGAGAAGCCAATGATAAAGATAAGAAAGTTTGATAACTGTGCTATTATTGAGCGTCACCGCCTGTCACTGGTGGGTAGGATGTTTCACCCATACAGTCGCTCCACGACAGCTCTCATGGCACATATGCCTCGACATCGAATCTGGAATGTTGAAGGACGTGTAAGGGGACATAATTTGGGCAAAGGCCGATTTCAGTTGGATTTTGACAATGAAGAGGACCTTCAGAAAGTTCTCCATAAGAGACCTTGCTACTTTAATGATTGGAGCTTCTCCCTGAAGAGGTGGGAACCGAATATCAGAGAAGAATTCCTGAATAAAAATGACGTTTTGGATCCGTGTAACCGGTGTTCCCTCTCTTTATTGGGATGAAAATACATACAAAGACATGGGTGATGCTCTTGGTGAAGTCAAAGAGGTAGATGTGCGTGGAAAACACATTCAAGTGGCCCTAAATGCCGATAACCCGTTGAAAATGGAGACTATGATAGAGTTTGATTCTGGTGAAAAGGTTACAATAAACTTAAGATTTGAAAACCTGTTTCGTTACTACTTTACATGATTTCATATCTCACACGAAGAAAGGACTTGTCCACTGCTAACAGAAGAGGAGAGAAATAAAAATAGGGAGCTATGTGCCGGCCTTTACAAGTCTGAAGAGCTTCAAAAGAACTCCCTGTATCTGGAAAGAAGGCTTTTGCGGGTAGAGAAAGACAAAACTCCCATGTCAGACTCACAAGGATGGTCAGACAACCGAGATCACAAGCTGGTACAAGAAAGAAAAAATGTTTAGAAACACGTAGAACCCGCTCGTGAATATGGAACTGGTTCCTCGCGCGAAAACTATCCCCCACTGCCTAGGGAGAACAGGAAACAAAAACCATATGAGCTCAAACTTCTGGAAAGTATGAGACCTCGCAGAGAAAGAGATGATGCTCTACAATACTTTAATTCTTGGTACTCTTATGATGATTATGCTGAGAATCGCAACGACAAGAGACCAGCGCATTATAGGAACAAAGAGAATAAAAATCGTGAAGAAGGTAGATACCATGAGAGAGATAGAGGAAACCAGTTGGACCAGAGAGGTGAGTTAGTAAGACAAACGAGACAGCCAGATGCGAAAGGGAAAAACATTTAGGTCCCCAAGGAGAAACAAAAAGAGTTCTCGCCAGAGGGCAAAACAGGGGAATCTTCAAGGGCTTTGTAAACTCACTCTCAGCAGCCGCAACACAGGAGTCTACTACAGGACGAGCCTCCCGCCCAGCCATCACAACTGGTAGCTGATCACGATCCGTGACCCAGTCGTACCAACACCTATAGGAGAAATAGAGCTAGTGAAAGCTTTGCTCCCACAAGATAACAAGGTAGTCCCTGAAACTCAGGATAATGGAATAGAGATCGATATGTATGCACTTACGGCTGAAGAAGAGGAACAAATAATGCTGGATGCGGAAAGGCAAGCCGTAGAGAAGCCTGAGTACTTTGATATTGATGACCTGCTCGGAGAGGAATTGGATGGTGATGCTGAAATGATTGAAGTTATACGTCCCTTATCTCCAATTATTAAATATAAGCCTACATCTCCTCAAATTAGCCTAGAATTACCAATTGCCTCAGGAAAACTGAGAAGAAGAAGAAACCGGTTACGACAACAAAAAGTAACTTACCAGCTAAAGATCAAGACCCACAAGCAGGGAAGAAGAAGCCTCCTCCACGAAGCCCTATGGTTAGAGTTGCAACAAAGAAGCTGAATGTTCTAAATGCTTCAAAAAATCCAGGAGGCCCATCTCTGAAGAAGATCCATACCCGAGCTGCTTTTTCGTCTTCTCGCATATCCATTTTCCCTCCCCATGACGTGTTCCCGTCGGCTACAAACAAGAAAACTGTTACCAAATTAGGTTTAAAGAATTCTCTGAAACCTCACAGTTCTCATAGATGAGGACCTTCAGTTGGAAATGTCAGGGAGCTGGATCGCACTTAGCAATTCATCGGTTATGGAAAATCATAAGACGTTTGTTGAGATTTTGAGTTCGATTATAGCTTAGGTTAGTTTCGGTTTATGCTTTGTTATGTTAACCAAGAAAAAGAATTAACGAGTTCCTCTCAAACTAGAGAGTACGTCTCGAGTAAGCCTAGCTTACTAACTTCCACTAAAACAACTTGTAAGTTTCTTTTGATTACACTTAGTCTTTGGTCTCTCTCTCACACTAACTCTCTTGCTTTCTTGTGATAAGTACCTCACCAAGAAGAGCTCCAATGTGATGCTATGCCTAGGAAGTATGACACCTACTCCTAATCCCAACCCCAAGACAAAGAACAAGAAGAAACTTAAGAAGAAAACACTCACCGAAGACCCCTAGGAACTAGACCCTCTTTACCGAAGGGCTAGCTCTCTCTTGTCTTCTTTTCTTCTCTCCTTTTTGTGGATGGATTATTGTGATGACCCTGTGCCTTTATTTATAGTTGTTGGAACCTCTATTTCCTATTAAGAAAACCGCTTATCAACTCCTTTTCCTACTTGAAATAGAATAACTTCCATGCCAAGAAACACACACACACATCTAATCCCATTAGGAATTGGATCTTTAATTCCTTTAAACTTAAGCCTACTAATGTTGACCCATTAGTGCTATTTCCGTGGCCCAGCTTGAGCCCACCCGAGATGAGAGCCGTTGGAGGTCACTCGGCTCGACACTCCTCACAACGTTTTTCCATAATTTATTTTTCTTAGTGAAACTGAAAAATCTCTTCCTTTTTTAGAAGATTTACAGCTTTCATTTTACTATGGACCCTTCAGGAATAAGCAGTGGTTTAGCTCTTTTTATTTAGATTCTTTTAAGGTTAATGTTATTTTCTCGAATGATTGCATGATTGACATTGAAAGTTCTTTTGAAGGAAATAAAATATTTATAACATTCGTTTATGGAAACCATGCTGTAAAATTCCGTCAACAGGTGTGGGATCATCTAGCATCTATCGGGCTTTTCCGTGAGTAAGCCTGGTTCATGATAGGAGACTTCAATGAACTCACATGCAATGCAGAGAAACGTGGTGGTAGACGTTGATCTGAGGGATCCTTCCTGCCTTTTAAGCTCATGTTAGAAAACTATGGTATGCACGCTTTTCATTTCCGAGGTAATCCCCTCTCAAATGAACCTCGTAATCGTAAGAAAGTTGGTTTTTTAGTTATGGGCCTAGCAAAAGAAAAATTGGTCCTGGGTAGGACATCGTGGGAAGAACCTCATCAAATGTAGACTATATCGTGCAGTAGGAAACGAAGACTGGCATGCAGCTTTTTCCCACACTTATGTGGAGTATATGTCTTTTATCGGGCTCGGATCATCATCCCCTTATGGCACACATTAATGTTAAGGCCGAGTCATACAAAAATCTTTCTAGTTCGACAAGTAGTGGATCGGTAAAGGGGTAGAGCACCAACATGAGTCAAGATCAGATTTCGATCCATGATAAAGTCTCTCGTTGTCGTAGAGAAATTATTGATTGGAAAAAGGTGAATCCTTCCAATTCGGAGAAATTGATAGAAGAACTTAAGGCTGATTTAAACCGTGAAGCAAACTCGGAATCAAGCTCAAGGGAAGAAGTGAATAAAATTCAATCCCTCTCAAGTGAGGTGTTATAGGAAGAAGAGGTCTTTTGGCATCAAAAAAGTCGTGAAACTTGGCTGGCGGAAGGGGATGAGAACTCAAAGTTTTTCTATGTTTCCACCAAACAAAAACGACCCATAAATAGGATTCTAGGACTTAGAAACAAAGCTGGTGAGTGGATTGAGACTTCAGAAGGTATTGAAGCCATCTTGGTGGATTATTTCATGGAGCTATTCACCACAACTGTTGTTGGAAATGTAGAGGAATCATTAAAATACCTTGAGAGCTCGATAACTCCAGAGATGAACACAACCCTTTTGCGACCTCTGACAGAAGCAAAAGTAAAAAAGTCCCTCTTCAGTATGCATCCTCAGAAGTCACTGGTCCCGACGGTATGACCGCATTATTCTATCAAATATTATGGCAGGTGGTCAAGGAGGATCTGGTTAAGAGGATTCAAAAATTCCAAGAAGATGGCTTTTTAATGAGAGGCTAAATGAGATTAATATATGTCTTATATCGAAGAAGGAGAGACCTACATAGATGCAAGAGTTCAGAACTATTAGCCTATGTAACGGAAGCTATAAAATCATCTCAAAAGTTCTTTGCTTATGTCTGAAGAAAATTCTACCGAGCCTAATTTCGGAGACCCAATCGGCTTTTGTGGCTGGACGTCTGATTACGAACAATATTCTTATCACCCAGGAGAACTTCCAGGCCTTAAGAACCCACCAAACTCACATATGCGATTTCCTAGCAATCAAAACGGATATGAGTAAAGCATATGACAGAGTTGAGTGACATTTTTTAGAAGGCATTCTACTAAAGATTGGTTTTGATCCTAAATGGGTGCTTTGGATAATGAACTTTTTCAAATCTTTCATACAAGGTTCTCATCAATGGCAAAGCAAAATGAGAAGTTCTCTATGGTAGGGGCTTAAGACAAGGAAATCCGTTGTCCCCATATTTATTTATCCTCTGCACCGAAGTGTTGATTTCGCATCTAAAATACAGAAAAAGAAAAGAATATCTCAGGTCTGAAAATAGTTTTCTCTAGTCCTCTAATATCTCATGTACTTTTTGCAGATGATAGCTTATTCTTTTGCAAAGAAAATCGGGCAGAATATCGAAAGATGATGAATATTCTGAGCCAATATGGCGAGGCCTTGGGTCAGCAAATAAACCTCCAAAAATCATCTATCCTTTTGGAGATAAAGTGGCGGAGCATATAAGATTAGAGCTTAAGAGTCTTATGGGTATTCATCAAGAAGGTGGAATGGGAAACTATTTGGGGCTCCTGGAACAGATTAGTGGTTCTAAAGCAAAAATCTTTGCTTTTGTACAAAACCAATACAAAACCGTATCAACAATTGGATGGGTAAATTCCTATCCAAAAGCGGTAAAGAAGTTTTGATTAATTCAGTCGCACTGGCTCTTCCGAAATATGTCATGTCGTGTTTTTTTCTCCCAAAAGTCTTTATACTAGGCTAAGCAGTGCGGTATCACGTTTCTGGTGGAGCATGAGAGAAAATAGTTGAGGAATGCATTGGATGGTCTGGGATAAGGTATGTAAACCATAACCCTCGCGAGGTATTGGTTTCCGATCTTTTATGGAATTTAACCAGGTGTTATTAGCTAAGCACCTTTGGCGGATTTTAAAATTTCTGGAGTCTTTACTTGCGAGAGTTCTAAAAGGTTGGTATCATAGATACGTGACACCTATTCAAGAAAAATACCAATTCCCGTCTTTGTACGTACTCTTGTCAAAAAAGGATTATGCAAGACAATAGGCTCAGGTATGCTAACTTCTGTATGGCGCGATCCTTGGCTCCCTACTATTCCAGCTCAACCAGTCCGTAATCTTGGTAACACTCGTTTAGAGCACCTATCTGTCTTGGACCTGATTAGAAAAGATACAAGAGATTGGACCTGCCTTTGATCAGGGCACATATCGTGGCTGAGGACATACCTTTAATCACTAGCATTCGACCAAGTTCAGTGTTTAGAGAGGATTCGTATTGCTGGACATACACTAAAAGCGGAAAATATTTGGTGAGGTCATGTTACTAGTTGGCAAAGAAACAGAGCGATACAAAAGCTTACATAGGAGTCATGGAACCAAGTATCACGCTGAAGACATCACGTAAAATTAAGCATTTTATTTAGCAGGCTTGTCGGGTTGTATTACTACAAAACAGAACCTTCTTAATCGGAGAGTGGGAACGGATGCCCTATGTACAAGATGTGAAGCAAAACCAGAAACAACGAATCATGTACTCTTTCATTGTCCCTGCGCACGACAGGTCTGGAACTTGGTGTCGTTTGGTCTAGACCCGTTGTGCTTCCCTACAGAGCCGCTTTATACTAATCTTGATACCCTGTTTTGAGACTCAAAGCATAAGACATGGAACAAGATCAGGTTTGATGTTTCCCATGGATAATTTGGATGATTTGGAAAGCTCGGAATGACAAAGTCCTTAATGGGGTCAGCAGGTCACCGGAAGAGACACTAAGTATTGCAGTAAGAGAATGTAAAGCTTGGTTTGAGGCGAATAGACAGAAAGACAACATAGAACCACCAACCATCTTATTGGAAGTCTCACAGCCTATTGATGCAGGTCCTAGCTCTAACTCGAGTGTTTGCAGAACTGATGTAGCTTGGAAATAATCAGTCATATTGTGGACTAGGCTGGTGCATCTTTAATGACGCCAACCTTCCGTTTTTTATAGGCATACGAGGGGCGCGAAAGAGCCTATCAACAACTCACGCGGAACTACATGGACTAGTTTGGACGATCCAATGCTTGGTGGATATCAAATATTCTTGTTTTTCTTTCCAGGTCGATTGCAAAGATTTGCTCTCCATCATTGACAACCCGGATGACTGGCCAATTTACCATGCGGAACTTGCAGTTTTTGCTACTCTTAAGGAGAAGTTCCCTCTTTAATCTATGTTTTATTCCTAGAGTAGCGAATGCTCATGCCGATTTTCTTGCATGTAGTGGGAGAATCTCCGGCTCCTCCTTTTTATTTGTAAACTCTACTGTGCCATTGTGGCTACCTCGGGTAGCTTCACCCTTTGCGGATGGTCTTTGATTGAATGAAAAGATTTATTTTGACGTAAAAAAAAAGGTCATTTGGGGCTCTATATTTCATATATAACCCGAGTTTGATTCTTAAATTACTTTTCTTTAATCATATATGGTTCAGGAAAGGAAACCAATAATTAACAAAAGAGAAAAAAATTGAGATCTCAAAATTCCAATTGACTCATCGAAAGATAAAATATTTTGAAAAAGTGAAAGAATGTTATTCAAATTCATAGATTGCTTATCGAATAATATTTTTTTGCTAAAAAAAGTCTTTTGCTAAAAAAATATTTCAGTTTCAAATGTCTTTTGCTAAAAAAAGTTCTCAAAGTTAAATCTAATAAAATTATATATGCAATCAATTGTGTCACAAAAAATTGAATTGTCTAACTCATTTCTAAGAACTATTTAATAACCTAGATTATAATAATTTGGTAAATAAATTTATTAAAAAAAGAGAGAAAAATTAAGTATTAGTAGATTGTTGTTTTGATTTAAATAATTTATGTCGTATCAGAAATATATTACATTTTATTTTAATATTATATTAGAATTACCCTATTTTTTAAATTCGCCTTAGACTTCTGTTAGTCTGGGCACAACTCTGAATGTACGTTGGTTCTATTGGAATACACTTTTGGCGAATCCAACACTATTTCAGAATAATTTTATTTATTTATTTGGTTTATATATCTGGTCAGATTTCAAAACCCTACTTTGCCAACCAGTTCTATTTTATTTCAACTAGAATCTTCAACTAGCTTAATTGGTATACTAGTTTACTATATAGGTAATAGAAAGAAAACTAATTTTACTTCTTTTGAACCGGTCCGAAGAGATTAAAACATTAAAAGTCTAAGATCTAAACTTTTTAGATGAACCAATAACCAGTAGTGTATATTATTCCCCTATTTTGCATAAATCTATACCGCCGTTGGTAAATAAAATAGGAAAAAAAAACTGTTATATATCAGACTCGAACCAAAATTGTTAGTCCAATTAGACTGCACCAATGACCAAAATACAGCAGATACTATGTCACGGACCGGACCGGACTACATCGGGTTTGGCAGATTGGCATATCCTAGTTTTGACTTTTGACGTCTACCGAACTCACTAAACAAAATATATACGGACACTAATAGACCAAATCAGCAATCCAACAAACGGCCCATATTCCACCACGTGGCTCTCTTATAGCTCGTCACGTCGACACCTATTAATACCGTTCTATTTTCCTCCGTTTCCGGAACAGTAACTAAACTGTGATCGGAAGCTAATTTCAGTGAATTAAAACCACAATCGGAGTCTGAGCAAATTATGCCAAGGCTTTCACAGATCTCTACTGTTCTACGTCTAGGGTTTTATTCAAGAAGAAGACTCTCCAATGGCTTCCACTTCGTTTCTCGTTCCTATTGCACCTCTGATCCTCCCAAACCATCAGGTACTTAATGATTTTCAAATCTTGTCTCATGAAATTAAGATATTTAGATTGATTTTTCGAATTTGGTATCAGGTCCATTGACGAGTTACAGTAAGTTAGTAGAGCAAGGAAGGCTACAACATGATCCATACCAAGAAAAAGTTGTTTCAGCATTCGAAAATTTGTTTGGAAGATTGGAACATTTCGAGAAAGAAATGGAAGATTATCATGTAATATAGGCTTAAGCTTGAGAATTTGGCTCAATTGTTTGCAATATTGTGTAACATTTTATATCTTTTAACAAAAAATTATATTGTGTAACATTTTGGTTTCTCAGGTGAGATTAGCAGAATGGGAGAAGAAACGAGAAGAAGAGAGGCGAAAGCTAATGGTGGAAGAAGCTGAGAAGAAGGAAGAAGATGGAATGTGGGCATCTATGAATAAACATGGACAAAAGCTTTTAGGAAGATGGGTATTAGGGTGAGGTTTTGTCCATGTTATCTTCTTTACTTGAAATTTTGTTTGTTGCTTCTTGAAATGGTTTGGTTGTTTTGGGCGTGTATTAGGCGAAGACAGATGAATGTAGAACCTGGAGTTGGTAAATGGGTATCGTATCTCAATCGAGAGAGAAAATTGGATTCAATTGTCGGTTCTCGTCCTGTAGTACCACCAGCTCCTAAAGGATTATATATCTATGGAAATGTAGGATGTGGTATGTTAATGGATGCTACATTATGCTCTTATTGGTTCTTCTTTACCGTATATTCGATAAGGTTAGAGAATTGAGACCATGTTTGGTGTTTTTCATGTAGGCAAGACTATGTTGATGGATATGTTTTATGGCTCTACTGATGGGATTATCAGACATAGACAACGGTTTCACTTTCATGAAGTGAGTGTGTCTTTAGAGATTCTTCTTTGGTTTGTGGCTACTAAATAACTTAATTCAAACTCTGTTATTTTTTCATTGCTTTCTTCCATAGGCTATGCTTAAGATAAATGAACAAATGCACAAGTATTGGAAGGAGAATGGTGCTGAGAAGTCCTCGCAATATAGAATTTCTAGCTGGATTATGAATCTTCCTGTTGATGAGAAAGTTAAGGAATGGTTAGCTGGAGAAGAATTTTATAAGCAGCAACTCCAAATGAAACACATTCTTCCAGCTGTGGCTGATAAGTTTCTCGTTGATCAGCAATCGAATAAAAAAGGAGCCAGCATCCTCTGTTTTGATGAGATTCAGGTAACTACAGTATCCAAATTCATTATTATAAGAAGATATTGTTGACTATGAGAAAGTAATGAAGTGTTAAAATCTTTGATCTCTAATAACTTATCACTCAAAACTCAAAATTTATAAAGCTAGTTCAGTGTCTAGAACGGCTTAGATGAGACCGGATTTGCTATCTTTTGGCCTCAGATGAAGATGCAAATAGTGTTCATTCTTTTCATAACTTGGACTTTCTTGGATCTTCTGTTACAGACAGTTGATGTATTTGCTATTGTGGCCTTATCTGGAATTATGAGCAGATTGTTGACTACTGGAACTGTTCTTGTGGCCACCAGTAACCGAGCACCGCGGGAGTTAAATCAGGTTTGTTTCTGTTCCTCCTTTAAAGCTGTCTTTCATTTTTAGCATAAAGGTCTATTTAATCGATTCTTGACTATGGAAACTCTTGATTTTATGGAGATTTTTCGCTGAGTTACTACTTTTCTCGTGAATGTCGTTGGAACAGGACGGAATGCAGAAGGAGATATTTGACAAGTTTATATCTAAATTGGAGAAGCACTGTGAAATTATCTCAATTGGAAGTGAAGTAGATTACCGCCGGGTTGCAGCAAAAAACTCGGTTGAAAATGTGCGAACCGCAGACTCTTGACATTATTTCTTGTTTAGTTATTTTGTTTCTCTCTATTGAACTTGTAAATGTGCATTTATAGATTCACTACTTATGTCCTTTGAATGATGCTGTTATGGAAGAGTTTGAGAGAATGTGGCGTCAAGTCACTGACCAATACGGTGGAGAAATTACTTTTACGACTCTCCCAGTGATGTTTGGAAGGTAATAATGAGAGCAATGGTGATTCTTTTTGTTATGGATCAAATTAAATCACAAAGGTTTTTGTTTTTTGCGTGTGTATCATCAGAACGGTGGAGGTTCCTGAAAGCTGTAATGGAGTGGCAAGATTCACATTTGAGTATCTATGTGGTCGACCTGTAGGTGCGGCAGATTATATCGCAGTGGCCAAACACTATCATACAATCTTTATCTCTGAGATTCCAGCAATGAGTATGGAAATACGCGATAAGGTATAAACCCAAATCAAGATTTATGGTGTTTTGGGGTCTGGTTCCCTTTCACTTAAGGGCTTTTGATGTTTTCAGGCACGTAGGTTTATAACCCTTGTAGATGAGCTATACAATCACCATTGTTGTCTTGTCTCATGCGCGGAGACACCTATCGACGAGTTGTTTCAAGGAACTGCAGAGGGTACGCTCTTTGACCTGGAAAGGTAAGAACACACAATTGACAACCGAAACTGCAGTCCAAGAGTAGGTTTCAGTTTACGGTTCAATTCGGCTCGGGTTTTTGTTTTTGTTTTTGCTTTGGTTTTGGATTAAAAAGATAGTTACTTATGGTTTTAATGAATTTTACTTAATTTCGGGTTCTTCAGTCGTTTTAATTCGATTATGCACAAATCAAATTTTGTTTGGTTTCAGCTTTAAAATAGTAAAACCAATAGGACTATACACACATTTAAATTCGGTTTCGGCTTTATCAATATGCCAATCCCCTAAATTTGACCAAGAAGGTTTGTTTTATGTTGTTTGTCACATAAATTTATTGGAAATATGCAGCTTCCAATTTGAGACGGAGACGGAAGATTCGAGATTAAGGAGAGATGTGCTTGCAGAAGGTAGCATAAGTGCAGCTGGCTCGCCTTCTTCGATCATATCAATGCTTTCTGGCGAAGAGGAAATGTTTGCCTTTGCTCGAGCCGTAAGTCGTTTCTCACTTAGTAATATGCTTTTGCATCCAAAAAACTGGTTTATAGTATTTGGTTAATTATGTTTGAACGGTGCAGGCGTCGCGGTTGATTGAGATGCAGACTCCATTGTACCTTGAGGGCGTTCGTTTCTTGCATCCTTATTTCCATCAGAAGAAGTAATTCAAAAATAACAAATGAATAATTAACTTATCTTGCTTTTTTCCCTGTCATTTTTTTGGTTGGTCATGAATAAATAGGTTTTTTTTTCTTTCTCTTAAGATGTTCCATCATTAAAACTAGAGCTGGGAAGCGGGTATGCCCGCGATCCGCAATTTACAGGTTTTATTGAAAATTTTGAGTGTTTAAATCTGCTCTGCAAAAAGGCGGGTATTAGTTATTAAGTCCGCAATCGTCCCGCCAATCACTGTAGACGTATCAATAACTTCACGAACCCATAAATTCGTGACTCGTAAACACCAAATACAATTTTATTGGACCACGTTCAGAATGTTATTTGGTCACGGTCTGAACTGTTGTGATTGGGCCACGCTCAAATGCGAGTCCCACAAGCTTCACGAGTAAAACATGCTAATCTGCAATATTTTGATTCATTCTGCTAAATCCGTAGAAAAATAGTTTTCCTATGTTATGTCCGAATTCATCCAAAAACCCGCAAACCTACGGGTATTTACTCACCATCCATCCCAGGACTAATTAAAACGTTTGCACTGTCATGTACTTTCCTGGTTTATTTTCATGTTTAGATTACAATAGTTTTTGACCAAAAGAAAAGAAAGAGATTACAATAGTTATGATAAGCGCACGTGATTATTATATGCACCTACCAAGGAGACCATTGGACAAATATTTGGTGGCGTGTGACTCGCATGAATTTGTTATCACACCGTTCAAATGTACTAATTTCGTAACTGAAAGTAATAAGGTTTAAATAGGTTGTTGATAATATAAAAGGTTGAAACTATATGAATGATTGGGGATGTTGCAGTTGGTAAGAAAATCCACTTGGAACCAAGTTTGAATTGTGTTAAACCTGAAAATTCAAAAAGACTAACAATCTAGTTTGTGAGTTCTGGGTCAACCTGCGGATACCCGAATTTTTTTTATATGTTTGTGTAGTTTTATTTCTTTAAAGTTAAATATTAGTTTGAACAAAATTTGTTAAATATTAGTTTTGTAAGAATATAAATAAAATTATATTTATTGTTTTGGAGCAATTAACATCACCTCACTTTCGAACTTGGTAGTCTCTTGTTTTATGATATCCAACAGATTTTTTATTGTGATTTCTTGCCCGTTGTGTAAACGTCCATGTCGTCCATGTCACAAATTTTTATAAGTTATATGAAAACCCAATCGAATAAAATATTAGAATTACATCTACTTTTTGTTATTGTATTATGATTCTACCTTGTATAACCTACCAAATCCACCATGTTCAATCTCGTTACGGTCTAAGAAGTCTTCAGTGTGTAAAGGATAAAAGGAAAACAGAGATATCAGATCCTCTGATTGAAATGAAGTGTTAAAGTAGAGGACATGGGCCTGCTTAATCAACAACACAAGAGCCTTCTCAATCTGCAGAGTTTCAGTCAACTCAAGAAACAACGGTCACATTGAAAAGCAAAATTGAGAGCGTGGAGCATCTTCGTCCTTGTCGTACAGTCAAGCCACCTCATCAAATACAGCTCACAAACCGTTTTAAGATTCTTTCTGATCAGCACTAATGAGTTGTGCAATGCCACCAAGACATTAGTCTAGATCCTTCTTAGCTTCACTATAAAATCTGCTCCTCTTCTTATCGGATCCTTAAATTGATAATAAAGAAAAAAGTTTTGTCTTTTTCAAAGTTTTCTCATTTTCATTTTCTGCTTTCATGGTATCAGAGCCATGGAAAATAATAACGATATTCCTCCTACAGTAACTATCTCACAGTGTGTTACTCTAAAACTAAATAACAAAATCTATCTTCTATGGAAACTGTAGTTCGAACAATTTCTATCCAGTCAATCATTGCTGAGATTTGTGATCGGAGCCACTCCTCAACCAAGTCCGACCATCTCTGTTCGTAATGGTGACCAAATAACAGAGTCAAACAACCTAGAGTATGCTAAATAGATGAAATCTGATCAGCTGGTGATGGCGTGGTTGTTTGGATCTCTGTCCGAAAATGCGCTCAAAGCTATTCATGGCCTCAAATCTTCTCACGAGGTATGGTTATCTCTAGCCAAGAAATACAACAGAGTTTCTGCTATTAGGAGATTAAATTTACAAAGAAGAATCCAAACTAGTCTCAAGGGAAACAAAACACTTGCTGAATATGTTTCTGAAATAAAAACTATGTGTGATCAATTGGATTCCATTGGAGCGTCTATTACACAACAAGAAAAAATCTATGGAGTACTAAATGGACTGGGAAGAGAATATGAGACTATTAGTACAATGATTGAGAGAACTCAATGGACGATTACCCTACTATTTGTCTAGAAGATGCTATCTTCAAACTAACTGGGTTTGATGATAAGACTTTACTCAAAAGACTTTACTCAAAAGTCTGTGGGAACACGAACATAGTTGTCTGTTTTGCTCGACCTCTGTTTCTCTCTTGTTACTTTACGTAACTTCTTCTGATCGAATCTCACACTTCTTTTGTTTATGAAAAATACACTGGATCTGGATGGATATTTTATTCATATGTGATAAGAGTATATATACAAGATGAAGAGAAATAAGTGAAATGGTGTCTCTAAGACGTAACTGACTAACGGTTACATGATTTACATAAACCCACAAAACTTAATTATATTCTAACACTCCTCCTTAATTTAGTTTCGTTTTCAATCCTAACTTTTTCTTAAGTCTTCATCTCTCTTCTTCCATGGCTTCTCTCCATGCTTTATCTTCACGGGTTCATCAAACACTTGAGGTTCTTCAGCCATCATCAAACACATCTCATGTGTTTGAACCATCTCCTCTCGATCCTCTTGATCTCATTGGAGATTTTTCTTCATCTTCAACCTGAGGGAACACGATGACACTTGTTCCTCGATCTTGTTCATCCTCTTGAGACTTGGTTTCAATTGGCGAGAGAATAGTTTTCTTCTCTTTTTTCTTTTCCCAATTCTTCTCCCAATCCCAACTCTTCTCCTCATTAAATATCACATCTTTTGATATCTCCATCTTTTCTTCGTCTAAGACACTAGGAACTCCTCTTCGATGATCAGCTCTCCTTGGCTTGTCATCACATGAGTGCTTCCTTTTCCAGCCGTTCTTACATTCTGACCATTCCCCACTTTGATCGGAATGGTTACACTCTGATCAAGAGTGATGAAATACTTCACTTCCTTGGTCATTTGGTTAGTGCATCTCCTATCAACTAACCATGTTTCATCATTCACGTTTGATGATGATTCTTTTTTTACCGCACTAAACAACATGTGACTCTCTTCGTCATCATTTGTTTCTTCTAGACTTAGGTTCGCTCTCTCAGTTTTTCTATCCTTGCAGTTCTTCACACCCTTGGGCAAAACAACACCTTTGTTGTTCCAACAATCACCCTCTTTGTGATTGTCTCGTTCATCATTCACGTTTGACGATGAACCTTCTTCCACTGCACAGAACAGCATGTGACTCTCTTGGTCATCATCTGTCTCTTCTAGACTTAGGTTTTCTCCCTCGGCCTTCCTAAGCTGGCAGTTTTTCACACCCTTAGGCAAAACAACACCTTTGTTGTTCCAACAATCATCCTCTTTGTGATTGTCTCGTGCATCATTCACGTTTGATGATGAACCTTCTTCAACTGCAATGAACAGCATGTGACCCTCATTGTCACTCTCTTCGTCTATTTCTTCTAGGATTAGGTTCACTTTCTCGGCCTTCCTAAGTTTGCAGTCCTTCGCTAAATGTCCCGGTTTGTCACACACGAAAACATTTCCTCTGCGAAACAACATTTTTGTTGTTCCAACACTCACTCTCATTGTGAGTATCTTTCTTGCAAACGCCACACCATCTCTTGGCATTAATTTGATGTTTGTCACCACGTTTGTTTCAAGGAACATTTCGGTTCCTTGAAACAAACCTTTCTCCATAGAACGCTCCTTCCGCTGATTGTTCTTCTCGGAGTTCTACGCGCTTCTCATGCACCTTTAGTGTGGCTATCAACTCTGTTATTGATAGTACCGATAGGTCTCTTGTTTGCTCTAGCACCGTTACAATGCTATCAAACCGCTCCAGGAGAGAAATCAATATCTTTTGGACCGTTTGATAGTCCGATTTTTCTTCTCCATGCACTCTAAGTTGGTTGCCTATCCCAATCAACTTTGTTGTGAAAGTGTGAACGTTGTCACTTTCAACCATCTTCAAATTCTCATACTCTCTTCGTAGAGATTGAAGTTTTATCATCCTCACTTGAGGACTTCCTTGGAATTCCATTTCCAATGCATCCTATGCACCTTTCGCACTCGTTGTTGGTGCTATTCGCGGAAATATGGCATCTGAAACCACCATTTGGATTATTTGCAGTGCCCTTAAATCCCGCATGACTTGATCCTCCTGATTCTTCTTTATCTCCGGGGTGCTTTCACTTGAAGAAACGATCGATGGCACTCCATTCTCAACCACATCCCAAATTTTTATCGTCTTTAGGATTGTCTTCATTTTGATGCGCCAAAATCCGTAGGCCTCTCCATTGAAGATCGGAATCACTTGTTGTGATAATATCTCCATAGCTCTGATACCATATAAGACTTTACTCAAAAGTCTGTGGGAACACGAATAGAGTTGTCTGTTCTGCTCGACCTCTGTTTCTCTCTTGTTACTTTACGTAACTTCTTCTGATCGAATCTCTCACTTCTTTTGTTTATGAAAAACACACTGGATCTGGATGGATATTTTATTCATATGTGATAAGAGTATATATACAAGATGAAGAGACATAAGTGAAATGGTGTCTCTAAGACGTAACCGACTAACGGTTGTGATTCATGTAACCAACTAACAGTTACATGATTTACATAGTAATTTACATAAACCCACGAAACTTAATTATATTCTAACACTTATGAGCCTTCTTTAGAAGTCACACACATCAGGCCTTCTATACAGAAAAGGGAAGCTACTCCAATCGAGGAAGAGGTCAGAATAGAGGAGGATACAGAGGTAGAGGCTATTACTTAACTCAAGGATGGGAATTCCATCAACAAATAGGGAACAACTCAGGCATAGGGTCCTTCTCTAACAATGGTACTAGGACAACATGTCAAATCTACGGAAAGTATGGCCTTTCTGCATACAAATGTTACAAGTGCTTTGATCATGTCTTTTACCAGGAAGAAGTACCTCAAGGCTGCAATGAGGATCTCTGACAACAGTGAAACAGCTGGGACTGAATGGTTTCCTGATACAGGAGCAACACATCACGTCACCAATACAACCGCAATAGTTGAGTAATTGACTAATTATTTGCGCCGTCATAGTTGTATTTATCACAATAGGTAATAGGTGCAACCCATTGCGAGGTCCAATTATGTGATGTCTCGTCCCACTTAAGTTTTTACAATGCTCCATTGAGCATCAATTGGACTCTCGAATTAAGATTCTTTTCTTTATAACCAAAAGTGGCACCATCTTCTTCGATTATTGTTGTAGAAATAAGCACCACATGTAGATCAGTGAATTCAGTTTCATTCCAAGCACCGCCTTGATACAGTTTTGAGTCTGCAAAATGAGAAGCCTAGGGAACTTTTCACTATTGGATCCAAGGATGAAGTCTCCTTTTTTGAATCACTTTTTGCTTTCCAGCTGCCAAGTATCTATGTTCCGCATAATTTGAGATTTTGGAGGATTGGAGTTTTACCTTCGGAAGTAATTATTCTATTGGGTTATCAAAACTCTACCACAAGCGATCTTCTGGAATTTTGTTTTGCAAGTATCTCAGCACCAAATTTTTGTTAGCCATGAGCTCTGCCACCACCTTCAGATATCTCTTGTTTCTTCTCTGTGTATCCTTGGAGAACTAAATGATGCAATTTTTAGATCAATCGCGGAGAATGAGGTTAGCATCAAAGATTTCAAAGGTTCCATTAGAATTTTAGAGAGGTTTCTCTTTGTTCCCAACTCAAACGTTGGTTCTCTCATGAATATTCTTGTACCATATTTTTATATACCAAAAATCACCATTTGGGCCAGAATTAAAGAATCCAAGCTCGAATACACAACTTGAAGAAACAAAAATTTTGTTGCTTGAAACAAAAAATATCCTGAATCAACATCAAAAAGAAAGAAGAAGAAGAATCAAGTAAATAACAGTAAAATTAAGCTTCTTTTTATATCTCTATTTTTCATCCTTTTGTTTCTTTGTTGGTTCATGATACTCTGTTTTGTTTGGTTCTTTTTATATGACAACCAAAAAGAATTATTTTAAACCTAAATATTGATATAATGGATAAATTGAAATATCCTTCCTGTTTTTATCCTCTTGTTCTTACATGAATGCCAAACCAACACCTCATCATAATATAATAAAAACAATAATAGACTATAAAGATTGTGATTCATGGATTTGGCGAAAACCACAATTATACATAAACCATAATATTGTATTTTGTATTTTTTTCGGCAAAATTGTGATTTCATGATTTTTGTGAAAAAATGCAATTCCGAAATTTTGCGGTTTTAGTAAGAAAACTTTATTTTCATGATTTTCACAAAACACGATTTCACGATTTTTAAAAATATTGAACTTCCAAGATTTTTCAGTTTTAGCCGAAAATTATAATTTCATAATTTTGTGGTTTTAGCAGAGAAACATCATTTTACAACTTTTCCGTCAAAAACGCAATTTACAATTTTACTAGAAAATACAATTTCAAAATTTTGTGGTTTTAATTAGAAAATATAATTATGCAATTTTATAATTTTGCTGTTTTGGTGAAAAAGTATATTTCACGATTCCGGGCAAATGCGTAATTTATTCTAAATACTGTATGTGCTTTTAAAGATTATTATTATGAAACAATATCGTTTTGCATATAAGATTAAAAAAATAACCCCGTAAATACTGAAAACCCAATAAGGTAAGCCCATATTAAACCCTATCGTTTGAGGTATCCATCCATTTTAAACCCACATTTTTCTTGGTACAAAAAATACAACTGTGATTAAGAATGAAAATATCAATCCATCCGACACGTTACAAGCTGCTTCCCAAGTGGTTGCATCTTTATGCTTGCCTAAATTTTGCTGCAACATCAGAGTCGAGTGGGACAATAAGACAAACTTCAAATTAGTGTCCTCCCTTTAATTTTATCTGTCAAATTGATGGTTTTTGTTTCCATTCAGATTCTTTAAGTGGATTAAGCTGGACTGTTTTCACTCGAATATATTATTTACCTTGAATTTAAAGGTTTGCGGCACTGTTTTCCCTCTCTTCGCACAGAATTTGATTTCTTGTGTTTTGAATCGGATTGAAAGGACTTAATCCAAATGACATTCAACTCTGATGATTGGTCTTTTTCTTTCTTTGCGTCGGAATTACATGATTTCTTCTTTTTCAACTCTGATGATTGCTTTCAAACTTTTTTTTCTTTTTTTGCTTTATTTCTATTCTATAATATAATAACATGTTGTGCGTTTGAAGCAAAACTAATATTACTATAGTTTTGAAACTAGAAAATTATGAAATTCAACACAAAATCTATTGATAATTTAAAATAATAATAATAATAATAATAATAATAATAATAATAATGATGATGATGATGCAGAAAATCACTTTGCTAAAAATAATCAAACACGATGCTTTTTTGGAAATTCTTGATTTCTAAATTAATTTTTTTTCACGGAGAAAATATTTTTTTTACAGAGAAAGTATTTTTTTAGGTTAAA
The DNA here is from genome assembly GCA_963922655.1 of Cardamine chenopodiifolia. NCBI lineage: Eukaryota > Viridiplantae > Streptophyta > Magnoliopsida > Brassicales > Brassicaceae > Cardamine > Cardamine chenopodiifolia. The sequence continues at coordinate 17,232,225 of OZ000470.1, read as the reverse complement.
TGAATGATTTATTTTTTTAAATAAATTTAAAATTTAGCAAATTAAACACAAAAAGCTAATGTAACTAGAAAAGTGAAAAATAAATCTCGGAGAAAAAAAACATTCATGCTTCATAGTCAGGCATACTGGCACAAGTTTGACAAATGTTGAGGAATTTTCCGTCTTAAATGATAAAATATGGATAAGGCTGGAAAAAAAAAACACCTAAAACGAATATCATAAAAATTAAAAATATAAATATACCTAACTGCCTAGCAGCCTCCGCCCCCAACTACTCACCCATTCAAAAGGCCAAAAGAACATCGCTGCAACTAGCAGCGGTCGTAAAACCCTAATCCGACTCAACAGTTTCCATCTGACCACCACTCTCGTCGTCGTCACACGGTTTCCGTCAAGCCCTTCCCTCCAAAATCTTAACTTTTTGTATCCTTCACGAAGATGTGGAGCTCGTGAATCGTGATCACTTCTGCAGCCACTGTTAACGAAGACTGTCATTACTAATCACTCCAAAAGCTTCATACCAAGAACCTCTGTATTCATGGGCAAGACTGGAATCCAATTGTTCGACGATACAATGAATGGTTTTTTCTCGGTATCCGATTTGGGATCCGATTGGAGCATCCAACAAAATTCAAACTACCGACCAATTGGTGGACTATTCGCTAGTGTTAATCAATTAGGAGCTGGATTCGGGTCAGGAATCGGGTCTGGATCTATTTCATCTCCGGATCCTTCCAACAGAGGTAGCTTCGCTGCTCAGCTTAATGATTTATGCACAAAGTATTTGCCTTTTAAAGAAGAGGAGCAAGAGGAAGAAGAAATGATTGGTGAGAAGCGTAAGAAGAAGAAGGGAGGATTGAAATTGAAGCTTAAGATTTCGAATCCTTCGTTACGGCGGTTGTTAAGTGGAGCTGTGGCTGGAGCGATTTCGAGGACGGCGGTGGCTCCTTTGGAAACTATTAGGACTCATTTAATGGTGGGAAGTGGTGGTGAGTCTACTACTGAAGTGTTTCGTGATATTATGAAGCATGAAGGTTGGAAAGGTCTCTTTAGGGGTAATTTGGTCAATGTTATTCGAGTAGCACCCGCTCGAGCCGTCGAGGTAATACCAATTGCTGAATTGTTGAATAGCTTTGGAGTTTTAGATGATTGGTGAATTGGTTTGGCTTGAAACTTTTGTGTTATATTGTTAATTGCTCTAGTTTAAGGTTTAGGCTAGGCAACATTGAGGGTTGGTTAGTTTTAACAGTTCTATTTGTAAGTGCTAATATGACCCAATGATGTATGTAACCATTTGTTCGAGTATTTAACTTCTTTTTCAACTCTGTTCAGCTTTTTGTATTCGAGACAGTTAACAAGAAGTTGACTCCAAAGCTCGGAGAAGACTCGAAAATTCCCATCCCAGCTTCATTGTTCGCAGGTGCCTGTGCTGGGGTTAGCCAGACCCTCTTGACATACCCTCTTGAACTAGTCAAGACTCGTCTAACGATTCAGGTATACTCCATAAAGTTTTTGTAGTTTTTTCCCCGTAAAATGGTATTGGGAAGGGGTAATTTGCGGTCAACATGAGAAATAATTAGGCGAAATGTAATCTAACTCTTGCTGTGGAAGGAATTTGAGGGCTTTAAAACATTATACAACAGTTGGTAGTGTTAGAACTGAGACATTGACCTCTGATGTGTCTTCGAAACCATTTTGCAGAGAGGTGTATACAAGGGAATATTGGATGCGTTTGTGAAAATAATAAGGGAGGAAGGCCCGACAGAGCTTTATAGAGGTCTTGCCCCGAGCCTTATAGGAGTGGTTCCATATGCAGCAACAAACTACTTTGCGTATGACTCCTTAAGAAAAGCATACCGTAAACTGGTGAAGCAAGAGAACATTGGGAACGTTGAGACTCTTTTGATAGGTTCTTTAGCTGGTGCCTTATCAAGTACCGCAACTTTCCCCTTGGAGGTTGCTCGGAAGCATATGCAGGTGGGAGCAGTTGGTGGTAGAGCGGTTTACAAGAACATGTTGCATGCTTTGATCTGCATACTGGAACAAGAAGGTCTTAAAGGTTGGTACAAAGGGCTTGGACCGAGTTGCTTGAAGTTGGTTCCTGCAGCTGGAATCTCTTTCATGTGTTACGAGGCGTGCAAGAAGATACTCATTGAGAACGAGGAAGCCTGAGCTCCTGTTGTTACAACTCACATGGGTACTTCTCGGTTTGATCAGACTAACACAATGGCTCTGGTGAAACCAAATCAGTTCATGGTTGATGATTCTGCAGCCATCTGAGAATGGCGTTGTACCAATTTAAGACTTCACATTCACACAATTGAGGAGATCTAAATTTTACAGTTTTGGGCGGGCACAATATTGATTCATTTGGAACTAACAATCCAAAAGATTCATTTTTTGGTTTTGGTTTTTGTTTTATGTTATGGATCTTGAGATAGCTTTCTTTTTATTTATTTTGTTGACTCAAATAAGTTGGAACTACAATTATATAATTCTCTCTATATTACATACACTCATTTATAGATAGGGGCAGAGGGCTAAAACATGCCAATTTGCAGCTCACTTACCCATGAAATTGTTGCTACCAACCATTGGTGGAAACAAAGGGGTTGACTCGGACCCAAAGCAAAGAGAAGACCGATGCAAGATGCGCAGACCAGACAATGACAATGGTTGGAGTCCGGTTCTGTCTTCCCAAAAGACCTTTCAAGAAAGGGTAAAGATGAGCAACAACCCACAGTGCAAAAAAGAGTTTTCCCATGAGAGGTCCCCACGTTTGGTACCCGGTGTTAATAGCATAGGAGACACCAGCCACCATACCAACAAGGTTGACCAGTAAGATAGTGGTTGGTGGGATGAGCAGAGATGTCCATTTGAAAACATAGAGCTCTGCAAAGTCTCCATTTTCATCAGAGGCTTTCGATGTCACGGTGAAGTTCGTGTCTATGCCTGCAAAAACTTTGAGTAGACCTTGGAAGACTGCGAGAAGATGAGCTGTGGTTCTCCACCAGTCTTTAAGGGCTACACCACTCCATTTGAGCTCCAAGATTGCCGACACATAGATGGATATAAAGAGCATTATGAAACACCAGCTCGCAGAGTTGCTTATCTGCAAGTTAAGAACAAATAGAATGATTGAAAAACTGCAATTTCAAATACAATATGGATGAAGACCAGGACTAACCTCGGGTATAATGAACTTGTTGGTGATGAAGCAAAAAGCTGGAAGCATACGATAGGCCAGGAGCAGGATAGATATTATCGGGTAGACTATGGTATTGACATAAGCAAGTCTCCCCAAAAGTTTTAACCTTCCATTATAGCCATATCATATTGGGCAATGTCTGCTCAGAAGAATCTCGATAGATCCCAAAGCCCATCGAAGAACTTGGTTCAAACGATCAGAGAGATTGATGGGTGCTGATCCCTTGAACGCAGGGCGTGGAGGCACACAGTAGATTGATATCCAACCCCTTACATGCATCTTGAACCCAGTAAGAATATCTTCCGTCACAGAACCGTAGATCCACCCAATCTAAAATCCAAAAGATGAACATGTTATTAAACAGAAAATAAATAATGGTTTTGTTGTTTGGATGGTCTTCTAAAACCTCTGACCTCTTTGCCCCATTTAGTCTTGGCCTCATAACCAGAGCTTATAACATGAATCGCCTCCTGAAGAAGAGTCGTGGGGTAGGTTGTTGGTGGAAGACCTCCTTGTTCCATGAAGGTAGCCGCAATAAATACCGGCGAAAATGCCTCTCAAGACTTTTCTGGGACACTGTAGATATCTCATCATCATAGCCTGCAAGAACAAGAATTTTCAGTTATGAATTTCTTTTGCAATGCGCAATAATGTCATCGTCACATTGAAAAGCGGAGCACTAGAGTCACTTCTCTTGATGCTTCTTTTGTGTTCAAAGTTGAGTTTTTTTGCTGCTCTCTCCTTTCTTCCTTGAGCCAAAACAGCTCTGTACAATAATATTCGGTTCAAGATCTTCTTCTGTTAGAACAGAATCATACCCGTACAGAGCCGGCCTGGATACCATCTAACCCCTTCAAGTTGATACACATTGGCGTCAACTCAAGTGAACAAGATATGATAGAGACAGACGGGATATAAAAGACAGTGGTTGTGAATGGTAGAGTGTAAACTCACGTCGAAGACGACAATATTCTTGTTGGCGTATCGATCATGCAAGTCAATACCGTCAAAACGTTGTGGAAACTGCACATAACAGCACTTCTTTCCAATAGCAGGGTCCATCAAGAAACACATGACTTCTTTAACCGCCTTGCTGTTGTTGATGTAATGATCACAATCCAAGTTCAAAAGATATGCTCCATTGGTAAGCATAGCAGAAACACGGATCTGCCAAATGTAAGAAAAGCTCGTTCAGTAGATAATAAAAGTGAGGTTCTAAGAAAGCATACGTGGAAGTATTGGAATATATGAATTCCCTAGAGATGTAGTCATACCAGCACTATGTAATAAAACGTAGCTACTCGGTCTTATAACACAAAACGTGCTTCCAAGCCTAGGGTACATTAGAGAATAGAAAGATAAACAAACCAGGGCATTCATAGCACCAGCTTTCTTGTGATGCTGAAACCCAGGACGCTTTTCACGGGACACATAGATGAGCCGAGGTAGCTCATTTCCATCGGTATCAAGACCTCCACAATGGCCTAAGAAAACCTGAATTGAAAACAAAATAAGTGTTAACCCATCTATTATGTACCTGAATCATCCCAGGATGGTCTCTAGGGTTATTACTAGGCCAGGGAGTACCATCCTCCATTCTCCAGCCATCTTTCTGTGCTTTAGCGACAAGGATATTGATCTTTACTCTAAATTCTTCATTCTCTCTGCCAGCGTAAGACATAAGAAAATGTGAAATTCACTCTTTAGTCTTAGTAAAAACTATTAATGCAATTATAGTAATCCAAGTGACCTTCATTGCGCGTCTCTCTTTGACAAAAGAAGGTTGGATCTTGTCCTCCAAGTAATCTATCTTCTGGGAAAAATAGAACTCAGGTGCTCTAGGTTCAATGTTGAACTTCTGGCAAAACGGTACCTATTTCTTTGCAAACTCGGCCGTTTCAGAAAGGGCTTCAAAAGTTAACATAGCTGAACCATTATCTGAAAGATAACATGCAACTCTATCCACTGGGTAGTCCACAGCAAGAATCGAGAGAACCGTGTTTGCTGTTACAAGAGGAGGCTCTTTCATTGGATCCACCGTACTAACAAATACATCCACAGGAGCTAGCTGTGATGGTTCACCATCTCGATCATATCTATAGTAACAGAAAACCAAAACCAAAACAATTAAATGCAAATAAACAAAACGCGAAACAAGTTCTTAATTTCAAACCCACTGAGACCAACCTTAAAGCAAGCCTGTCAAGAAAATGTCTCTCTGTTAATGGGATACCATTTTGGAAACTGATCAAGAAGCCAAGAAAAGGCAAACCAGATCTCACAAATAACTGAGGTCAACCACAAGGCGTATGCATCTTTCACGGGATGAGTTGTACGATAATGCAAGAAGACTCCCAAAATGATGAGCCGAAGAACTATCACAATAGGATAAGGTGTCAAGCGAGAGGATGGGATATGAACCAAACGACAAGATGACAAGTAATTCTGGAGAATTCGCGCATCTTCGAGAACTGTAAGTAAAAGACAAGATGACACAAATTGTTCTAGATCTTAAGATATTGAGTTGAAGCACTATTTTCATATGATTACAACATTATTTGACATTTTGTTCTCGAGTGATTTGAGTTTCAACAACCTAACTGGGACAATTCCAGCTATACTTTTCAACTCAAGCCAACTTACTCATTTGTAAGCATATTTTCCTTTTCCTCGTCACAATATTTTATTTCAGAATTCGCGAACTATACTGAATATAAATTTTGTAACCTTCATGTAGGTTTCCTGGAAATAACAAGTTGAACGGTTTCTTACCCAATCAAAAGAGTTCATCTCTTACAACTATGTGAGTAACAAATATATGTCAGGGACTCACGGAGTGAAGCTTCTCTTTGTCTATCATTTACTAAAAACCTGTCAAGATAATTCAAAGTGATTATGTAACTGTAAGTCTTCCTTCTTGGGTTAGCCTACCCAACTTGCAACTGTAAGTTAGGGAATCGTATCCTTAAATTATTCGGAACATACATTATTGCGCTGACACAAATTCTTTATGTTATTCTGTAGTAACCTGATTACCAATCACTTTACATTGGGAGGTTCTAACAAAAGGTAACTCCATGAATTTTTTGTTCTTCTAGGTGCTTGATGTTCTACTATATTTATATTTTGTAAGCATGCAAATGTATATTTACATTGCTATATTCCCCAATATTGTAATTTTTGGTCTTGCGAAAAGGGTTTTTGCAGAATTGAAACGCCTCCAGAAGAATTTTCCCTGCAATCAAAGGCAAAGGAATATGTAAGTGCAAATAAACGGTATTTTGAAGATTATTTTAGCTTTCAGTTAATGGGAAAGCCTAACTATGTCAGTGAGATGCTTCTATATTAATTGGTGTACATATTTCAACTTTTCAGTCAACTATGGAGGCCCTGAAGTCAGATCTATGATAGGTTGCGTATTTAACGTGTTTTACATTAGGTCTATTAAGTTATTTAGAGTATTTTGTACATGTTTGAGTCTTTTCTGGTCAATATACGCTTAAGAGAATTAGTCTATGACATTTGGAACAAAGATTGGAGCAAAATAGCAAAAATGAGGCATCTAGAATACCCAGATAGATCGATCCTCATTTGGATTGATCGATCCATCGATCTAAAGAATTTGCAAGCATTTCCAGATCGATTGATCCCCGTCTGGATTGATCGATCCTATTCCCAGGAGTTTGTCGTGTATCTCCATATAGATTGATCCCCTTCTAGATCGATCGATCCCAAATATGAGAGTTTACCGTGTATCTCCATATCAGTCGATCCTTATTGGACCGATCGATCCACATTCACCGACACTTTCCCGTAAAAAACTAGATCCACCAGATGCACTCAGATCGATCGATCCCAAATTTTGAGAGTTTGTCGTGTATCTCCAGATTAGTCGATCCTTATTGGACCTATCGATCCACTTTCACCAACACTGTACCGTGAAAAATAGATCGATCCATCATCAAGAACGACCGATCCAATTGACCGTAAGAAACCAGATCGATCGATCCAGTTCAGATCAACATGTCCGAGAAAAATGGAAATTTTTCCCTTTTTCCTTATGTGATTAGGATTTCGACCTAAAACATTTTGAGGAGTATAATTTAGGCTACATTCTATTTATCACGACACTTGGCTTTGGAATTTGTAAGTTTTTAGGGAGAAGATATCTTTGATTCTATACCTCTTGAGAATATTTCTGAACCCTTTTGAAATTCTTATTGATTTTTGATTTTGAGTTTATTATTATCTATTTTTTGTTCATCTTTCTCAATATCTGAGTAATTTATTAGTTAGAGTTTATAGTTTTCGAAGGATTGAAGAATCATTGAATCATACACAAATAGGGATATATCTTATGTAATCTTCATCTAGTGTCATTCTTATTGCTTAGGTTGAACTGATCACTTATTCTATGATCTAGGGTTTAACTTATTCGATAAAAGCGTAATACTTTGTTAGATAGAATATGGGTGAGCGGATTGTCCTTAGCCAACAAAATATGATGCTAATGCGATCTGTGAACATATTGAACCCGCTTGTTAATGCTTATCTAGGCTTTTAAGTTCAAACAAAAGTTTAGATACTTAGGTGGTTAGACAAAGTAATTAATGACACGATAGTGGATTGATCAGAATATTATGTTCGAGTTCTAGATAGTTTTTATTAATCCCCTGAATAGTTTTCTGGTTCGTGATCTCTGATTTCCGGAGAATATCCCTAAATACTAGTGCTTTTAATCCATCATTTACATCTCTTATTTACTTTTATTGTTTACTTATTGCATTTCACAAACAACTAACACTTATATTTTGTATTAGCTGAGCATTCATTCTTTGGAATTGAAGTGTGACACTTGGTCTATGTGGATTCGATCCCTAAAATACTGTAATAATTGTTGTGCACTTGTGGTAGTTTTGATAGGGTTAAACCTGTGTATCAATCTACCAGTGGAGCATTGTATGAGAAGGATGAAGAGGCGCTTAGACCATCATTTCTCGTAAGTAAAACACAGAGATGGACTGTAAGAAATGTAGGACTGTTTACTGGTAGTAACATTAATCAATATGTACCTCATTCAACTACACAATTTGCAAACACTTCGGACTCACAACTTTTTCAGTCAGAAAGACTCTCTGTATCTTCTCTAAGGTATTATGGACTAGGCTAAGAAAATGAAGGCTATACTGTAAGAGTTCAGTTTTCTAAAATACAAATAAAATTTTTTTATTGAAATATTAATAAAGGATTAAATTGGTTCCTAATCTTAGTCAAAGAAGAGCTATTGCATTTAATCCAAGGAGGAGTCGTTGCCTTTATTGCTCAACATGCACAACCCTTATTTATCACTTCTTCTCTCCCTTTCATGCATCAAGTGGCGATTTTATATGCACTTCATGAAACCACCTTCTGTTTAAATTGTATCTATATATATATATGAATTCTATTTGTACAGCAAGAATCAATAAGAAGAATTATTTTCTTCTATGTTCTCTATATTCTCTCTATTCTTATTCCGCAAATATTCTAACATGGTATCAGAAGATTGATCCTTTTTTCTTCAAAATTCTCAAAGGAGAAGAGAACCTTGATCCACTTTGCTCATATGAGTATAAGCACTTAAGACCTTGATGAATCCAAATTTCTCTTCAAAATTCTCAAGGAAAAGAGAACTTTGGTCCACTTTGCTCCAATGAGTATAAGCACTTAAGGCCTCGATGAATTCAAATTCCTCTTCTTAAATTTCTCATTCTCTTTAATCTACTTTTAAATCTCTCGTTTTATTTGTTTTAAAGCATATAAAATTCAAAATCTGTGGTGATTCGAGCTATCCTTAAAGGAGAAAACTATTTGTTGTGGTATAGGACCATAAAAACCGCGCTTTATGGCCATAGACTTTGGAGCTATGTTGAAATTGCTCAATCTCCAAAACTCTCTTGAAGCCTCCATTCTTGAAACTTACTCTTATTGTGAAACTTCAAAGGAGTTATGAGATACTCTTGAGGAACGTGTACGATAATGTGTCAAACCTCACCCATGTATTTGAGGTGAAGAAGATCATCAACAACCTAATCTAAAAAGATATGGAATTCACCAAACATTTTGAAAAGTTTAGGTCCTTGTGGGCCGAACTTGAGATGGTAAGGCCAAATACCTTGGATCCGTTTGTGCTCAATAAAAAGAGAGAGCAAGATAAGATCTTTGGTCTCTTTTTGACCTTGAACCCAGCCTTCAATTATCCCATCAATCATCTCCTAAGGGCTGACAAGCTTCCAAGCCTTGAAGACGTGTGTTCTCAAGTTCAGAGGGAACAAGGCTCTTGGTCTTTTTGGTGGAAGAGACAAAATCCTCATGGCAAACAAGGGAGTATATAAGAATTAGGAAAAGAATATATGGGTTTGTAACCATTGCAAGAAGAAAGGTCACATCAAGGATAAATGTTGGATCTATCATCCTCATCTCAAGCCAAGTAAGTTCAACAAGGACCCAAGGCCAATATCTCTCATGGAGCCATGGATGATCAAGAAAAACCCGGTTCATCAAAAATAGGAGAAGAGGTTGTGAGGAAGTCGGACTTGGAGGCTCTCATCCGGTCAATTGCATCCTTAAAAGAATCCAGATATTGAGATTGGGATCGAGAAACAAAACCAAGTAAATATGGGAATTCAAGGCTGGTGGGCAGATTACTCATATATTGAAACTACTAAGGACCAATTACTCATATATTAAAACTGCGAAGAGCAGATTACTCATATATTGAAATTGTTGAAAGCATATTACTCACATATCGAAACTGCTATTGGGTATTGAAAGCTCTCAAAATCAGCCTTGGGAATGTTTATGTTCTAATATGTATTATAAAAGAGGATGAACATTTTATTGGTGTACACTTTGATCCGCATCCGCTTGTCGTTGTGGTGCTTCCAAAGGAATGTTTGGTGTACGCCCCTTTTCTTGGTAAACACTTTGGTTTATGCTCCCTTTCTTGGCTGACATGGAGCAAAATAATGTTTCATCAAAACCATCGGGTTATATCTATCATTTTTCATATTAGTCTCTTTCATGTTCTAGTTCTGCTAATTCGATTAGTGTGATCTGATTATTCTATTTAATCATTAAATTGTTAGAATATATTGATACAATATTTTCTTTCTATTTTGCAAAGTACTTCATGGCAAGATCGCCTTTTGTCATACTCCAGCCAATCTTGCAGGAGGCGAAGGATAATGAGATTTATTTCGTCATGGCTAAATGAAATGGTGAACCCAAAAAGAAAACTCGAGGGATAAACCGAGGTAGTGGACTCAAGCGTGGTGAACCCAAGAGTAAGACCGAGGTGGTTGCCAATGAGATTGAATCAACAAATTCTTCAAGATTTACTAAAGATAGAAAGTCTTTTCCATGAGTACAACACATCTTAACTAACCATCAACAAAGAAGTAAAAATGCTACTCTCTAAACTCTTATTTATTTAAATAAATTTATTCATTTATTTAAATGTGCTTATTGTATTACTCTACTTTCTCTAATTTGCAAGCTCAATTCTCATCTAAAATTTATTATCCCTTACGGCAATTACTTTAAAATTTTTAATCTCTTGTTGTTGAAGGCTTAAAAGAATAAGTTCGTGAGAAACTCTCTAAGAAATATTAGATGAAGAGAAGAGTATTGGGAAAGAAAAGTCAATGAGGGTGTAGGTGTTCAATTTGGTTTTAATTAAATAGGAAAATTTTCTCACCCATATAATGGAGTAAATGGAGAGTAGACCCAAAATGTTCAAAATGTTGATGAGAAAATCTTCACACCAAGCTTGTGAGAAAACAAGTCGCGAAGTGCAAAATACTTGGAAGTGGAATGAATGTGGGAGCAATGAAACTCAAAGAAATTAGAGTGTCTATTTATCCCATTGAGGCACACGATATAAGGTATGCAATGTACCTAAAATTTTTAGCACTAACTTTCGAGTTTCTTTTCCTGTGATCTTAGCTAGGAACAAGTGTTTAATGCACTAAAAAAAGGCTAAGAGAAAGGAATTTTGGTTGAATGGAGTCGGACTCAATAACAACGGATCAATTCATGGTGGTGACCAAAAGGAGATTTCCTCAAACGGATACACACACATAGGATTGGGGCTGAAAGGACCCGGACTCAATAAAAGGTGTACCAGTTCAATAAAGGAGAATTGAGGCCTCAACAAAAGTCAAAGCAAGAAGAACTCTTAAGTTGAAACTGTTTAGAACAAACATCACATCAGAACAACTTGGAAAATTGAAGCCCCAAATGGAGTTCTTAAATCTTTGCATCATGACCTCTCTCCGTGGGCATCATACTCTTTTTCCATTACCAAGGTTTTGTCCCAGTGGATTGTCCTTGTTAAGGTTTTTAATGAGATGATGCTTCACGGGGTTCCAAAATTAGTGTTGGATGTCTTTGTGGGTAAATTTGAGGGAGAATATTGAAATATTAATGAGGATTAAATTGGCTCCTAATCTTAGTCAAAGAAGAGTTATTGCATTTAATTCAAGGAGAAGTCATTGTCTTTAATGTTCAACATGCACAACCCTTATTTATCACTTCTTCTCTCCCTTCATGCATCAAGTGGCAGTTTCCTCTGCTCTTCATATAACCACCTTGTGTTTGAATTATATCTATATATATATAAATTGTATTTGTAAAACAAGAATTAATAAAAAGAATTATTTTCTTTTTTATTCTCTCTAATCTTATTTTGTAAATATTTTAACGTGGTATCAGAATATTGATCCTTTTTTTCTTCAAAATTCTCAAAAAAAAAAAGAATCTTGGTCCGTTTTACTCATACCCAGAGAAATCTTGGAAGGCGAGTTTTTGACATATATGTCAAGGTCTTTACTATTACCTTGAGCTTACGTCCATATTCTGATAAGCTATCGCATCTTATTGTCATATGAAACAAAGCCGTTTAGACCAGTGGACACATTTATTTTCTTACTAAAGAAAATATGAAAATTACATAGAAGCAAATGTATCTGAAAATTACATAGAAATACATCTTTTTGGGCTGGGAAAGGGACATGTTGTGTTCCTTTTCAAGGGACTTATGGGCCATTAGTCTCAGCAATCAGTAAAACTCCAGGTAGAACCTGTGAGTTTTATTATCATCACAGAGTCTCCAATGTCTCTTCTCACGGCTCGCATTTCTTCTCTGCAGATTTCAAACCTACTGTAGATAATAAGTTGCCATCCAAGAACAAGAAAAAGATTGGTATTATAGTGGGTTCCATTGTAGGAGCAGGGATAATAAGTATCTTGGTGTTTGCTCTCATTCTAATCATCCGTAGGAAAAGTAAAAGAGCGGCGAATGAAGAAGGTAAAAGCCACGGCTAAACATTGAAGTCTAATCTTGAACAACTGCATGTAATTTTCAAACTTGTTCTTTTTCCAGTGCTACTCAGTTTGGACATAAAGCCCTACACATACTTCCTCGGAGCTCAAAACTGCAACTCAAAATTTTGATCCTTTGAACAAGCTTGGGGAAGGAGGATTTGGACAAGGTAAGACTGAAGAGGTTCTGTAATTTCCCCCTTCCATTGTATTCTGAAAATATTAAGTGCTACAGGTAAAACTCAGTGATGGAAGAGAGATAGCTGTGAAGCAATTCTCTGTTGCATCCAGGCAAGGCAAGGACCAATTTGTTGCGGAGATTGCAACTATATCAGCGGTTCAACATTGAAACCTTGTAAAACTATATGGATGTTGCATTGAGGAAAATCAGTGTATTCTTGTATATGAATACCTCCCAAACAAAAGTCTAGATCAAGCATTATTTGGTATGCTCATAATAAACATCTTAAATGTGTCATTCTCTGATGTATATTTTTGGAAATGCCATCTTCTTACTAACACGTTTGATATGATTGTCACAGAGGAAAATAGTTTGCAACTTGGTTGGTCAGACCGTTTTGGGATATGTTTGGGAGTAGCCAAAGTTTAGCATATATGCATGAAGAATCAAGGCTACGTATAGTCCATAGGGATGTGAAGACAAGAAATTATTCTGTTCGACTCAGAATTCGGGTTGGCCAAACTATATGATGATAACAAGACACACATAACTAGCCGAGTTGCAGGGGTCTCCTTTTGTTTTTTTCACCTTGCTTTATAATTTTTTTTTGTTACTTACCATTGTTGATGTTACAATACAGTGGATATCTTTCACCAGAGTATGCCATGCATGGACACTTGACTGAGAAGACTGATGTATTTCCCTTTGGTATTGTGGCTCTGGAAATCGTCAGCGGGAGGCTAAACTCTTCACCAGACTTGGATGATGACCAGAAATACTTACTCGAATGGGTACTATATCGATATCCTATACAAAATGCTTAGAAAATCTAAGTTGGTGAGACTTTAGTCTCTTTTTACTTTTTTGCAGGCATGGAATAGTGATGTGGAACTAGTAGATCCGTATCTAACAGTACTTGACGAGGAAGAAGTTAAACGTGTAATCGGTGTAGCCTTCTTATGTACACAAACAGATCATTCAATACGACCAGCGATGTCACTGAGTTGTAGGAATGTTGACAGGTAATGTGGAGGTAAATGAAGTTGATGCAAAGCCAGGCTATTATGTATTAGAGAGAACATTCGAGAATGACATGAGGTTTGAAGAAACAAGGAAGCATTCGACTACTAGCCCACTCATATCAGACCATCATGATTGATGATATATTTATTATGTCTTTGGGGAAAAGATCAATATAAACCATGTTAATGATTGACATTTTAAAAAACAGTATTAGTTGCGAATTTATTCAATACCACAGGATAAAACATGTTGGTTCTAAAAGGCTTATAAAGTAAAATACCATTTGGATGGAACAAGGGCCGGTACAACGTTATGGAAACCGTATTCATAATAAAAATTTGTGCCCGTAACCCCGTTTTATATATTATTCAAACTCATAAATAATATCAACTTGTTAAACAACAAGATTTCTCAAAACATAGTATTATATATATTTTTAAAATCTCTAAATCAGATAATTTATAATATTAATCACCAAACAGAAATAACAAATAACTATTAAAAATGAACTTAATTCAGAAAATTGTCATAGGTATAAGTCAAATCGTAGTTATAGTAAAATAACATTAAAAGAAAATCAAGACTCGTCAAAGATATTAGCTAGCATTAATTATCTCAAGCATAAAGACAATAAACTAATTAGGAAGATCAAACCCAAAAGCTAGCAAGATCAAGCATCCGTTAGATTCAGATAAAGGTGCAAACTTTTAATTTGTAAAGAACAATTTGATCTTAAACATAGCATTCTCAAGCTCCAAATGGAGTAAGAGCATATCTACTTGGAAAACTAAAACACCAGAATATCGGATCAAAACTAATTTGTATGATATATTTTTACTGTAGATTTTAACAAGAGAAGCAAAGTATTTAATGGGATTTTCGCAGATTTTGTAAGTTAACACAATTTCTTCAAAGATATTTGTTTTTAATTTAATTATTAATTTCCAAAATTGATATCTAATTAATTATGAATTTAAATATGATTTCTTTTATTAATATATTCACATTAATTATTTTAATATTTTGAAGATTTTGTTAAGATTTCTACTCTCATATTTATTTACTCCTATATTTTATATAAATTTGAATCACTACATAATTAATATACTCATTAAAAAATTAAAATTGTTGGCACATATTGTGATTTCAATTTCTCTAAACGGATGAACGAGTCAGCATCTAGTACTCACTAAAATAGTCGTCTTTGCACTCTTCTTTGCAAAAAGCCAACCAAGAAATCAACTGTTTTACATTTTAATTTAGAGGGTTTAATTTATTGGTTCATGGATTAGTTAAAAACGCGCATCTAAAGGATATTTTTTATAAATATTGATTAGAAACAATTTAACCAATCATAAAAAAGACTATAGAATACAAATTATCACAAAGTAATGACTGTGAGTTATGAATTCTGTTTTGTAAAATTGAGTTAAAATTTATTAAGTTATGCATTAAAATTGAGCTCCATCTGATTTTTATTGATAAGTAATGATTGTGAGTTATTTGCAAGAGTGGGTTAAAATTTATTAAATTATACATTAAAATTGATCTCTGCCAGATTTGTTTCCTAAATAGGTAATTACTATCACCATTAAAGATACGAGATGAAAAAGTTATTCAAAAGTTCAAAGATTACATCTCGTTCATTTCATGATGGTGTTGAAAATAATTATCCCTTGCTCCACCAGAGGAAGAGAAAGTTGAGAAGCCAGGCAATGATTATGAAGCTAAGACTTCCAAGTCATACTTGACTCCTATAGGAGATGAAATCTTTCTAATAAATTCACTTCTAATGTGAATAAATTCTAGATGGGATCAAGTAAAAGTACACTGCCTGCAAAAACACAAAACTTAGACACAACCCACAAAATTCAAGCCAGTGATTAAGATCCAAGCTCCAAAATTCCAGCTTTACCAGTTCGTATTTATACGTAGCTTGGAGCGCGATAAAAATAATGGGAGTCTCATCAGTATGGATAAAAGATTATTACGGGTTATACCTATCAAAAATGAAAAAATCTCAAAGTTCGTTTGCAATATGTATCTTACCATATGTCATTTTTCAACTAAACATTATATATGAAAGTCCCTAAACCTCTATCTCTTCGGGAAAAAAAGTTCCTACACCTCTGATGTTAACCAGAAAGTGAAGCCTGTCACTTGAGGCAAAATGTAGAAGGTCTCTGGAGTTGAAATTTCAATGAACTAGAAGATTCAGCAATTTTCAAAGGTCGGGATTTTCTTAGCCATGACACATTGACACTAATCTGTGTCGAAAGTAGACAGTGAGTCAATAGGCAAGAGTGAAATTATTTTGGAGTTCTTAACCCAAATTTACAAGTTCATACGAGCAAGCATGAATGATTTGGTATCGAAATAACTGGTCTATAGCAAAATCGAGTGTTTTACGATTTTTAGCGAAATTGAGATTTAATTTTTGAGTGTGGACTATGCGTTTGGTTTTGTTTGCCGCTAGACCTCTGTTTTTGATTTTTGGTTTGATAGTTTAAATAATTTGGATTTGTTTAGA
Source organism: Cardamine chenopodiifolia (assembly GCA_963922655.1). NCBI lineage: Eukaryota > Viridiplantae > Streptophyta > Magnoliopsida > Brassicales > Brassicaceae > Cardamine > Cardamine chenopodiifolia. The sequence goes on along the minus strand of OZ000470.1, from coordinate 17,215,920 downwards.
TCACATGATACCTCAGAGGTGATTCTTCGATCTTTTCTATTGCCTATAGGCCCTATTCCTCAAGAGGATAACCATGGTACAAATTGAGTCAGTTCCTCTAGTTTACCAATTGGACCTCGAAAGTTATTCTTCGATTAAACAACTATACACAGTTATGTAAATTCGATTTAGTGAACCATATTAACAAGACTGTGAGATTCTTAGTGAGTAACTTTCATAGAAAGAGATTACATGTTTTAAAGATCACCCACAATTTAGACATTTCTTCCATATAGGGACGTATATCGTAAACCCAGGGTATGTGGAATTTAGTTCTTTGAACAACTGATATTATGAAGAAGAATGAATGTTGGTACATCGTGAATAGTGTTCCCATTCTCAATTCAATAGAGAACATGCCTTGATTGCTGGATTATACTGCCATGAGTTCCCAGCAGATTATGAGAATCAATCAGGCAGTTATAGATTCGTTGATAGGAACTTTGCAAACAAGGAAAAACTAGATATCTCAGATGTGTTTTTACAACTATATTCAATGGAAGGCAAAGGTGAAGATCATTTAAAGATGACAATGCTATACTTCTTAGGGTCGGTGATTAAAGGAAAGAAAAAGAAAAAGCAGGGATACATGGAGCCTTTCTTGCTCAAGGTGGTGAACCATCTGCAGTTGTGTCAAACTTTTCCATGGGGAACATCCACATTCTTTGACTACATCAAAAAATATATGTCATCTGTTAGGACACTTTAAAGGCAATGTGCAAAGCACATTGTGTTTTCTTGGTTTCATAATTGCCTTAGAGGTAAAATTTTCCTTCTTTTGTTAAAATCTACTGTAAAAAATATAGCATACTACTTAGTTTTGATCCGATAATCTGGTGTTTTAGTTTTCCAAGTAGATATGCTCTTACTCTATTTGGAGCTTGAGAATGCTATGTTTAAGATCAAATTGTTCTTTTCAGATTATAATTTTGCACCTTATTGAACCTAACGGGTGCTTGAGAGTTGAGATAATGCTAGCTAATATCCTTGACGAGTCTTGATTTTCTTTTAACGTGTTTAAAACTCAATATAGTTGGTTTCATATGAATAATTCTTGATGGATTTTGAGTATCACTACAAGAAAACTTGCCTTTTACGACCAACAAAATTGTCTCAAAGTGGTTGCAACATCCCTATTTGAGACTAATTAGGGACTGTTTCAATTAGTCGCAAATATCTGGTCGCAAATTTAAGCGAACACAAAAACAGTTGCTAATTTGCTACTATTTTGTGACGACAACATATCATTGTATATAAGCGACCAGTTTACAACAGAGTCATACTTTAAGATTAATTAGTGACTAAAAAAACTAGCGACTACTTTGTGACATAGTTTTGGAGTCGTATACTAGAGACTAAGGTGTCATGATTTTGCTAGTCGTAGATTTGCGATTTTTTCATGACCAATTGACCAACACAGTTTTATTCTTTTTAATGATCTATGTAGTTGGAAACCAGTGACAATATACCAACTTATTTGCTACCATCTTGATTTAATTTTTTTAAGGTTAAATGCTATTATAGCCGAATTTGATTTATATTATACCAAAATTAAATCATTTACCAAAAGCACCAATCATAACATTACTAAAGCAATCCATAAGACAAACAAAACAAAGTAGTAGTTTGATGAGGGAGAGGATGTAGTTATAAGATTAGAGAGAGGATGATGAAGTGTTGGACAATGGTGAAGTGGCAGGTGCTTTGGGTGCTTCAATGACTGCTGTTGTGGTGACTGGTGGTTGATTAGCCATAAATTTTGCTAACCTGGGATTATCCTTGCTCAAGTAAGAGAAGAGCATTTCCAAGTTTGGGATCCGACTTTAATTATTGCGTTGCTGCTCACGAAGTTGTTCAATCTCTAAGAGTGATGCCAAAGAAGTGCTTGCATAACTTTGCTTTCTTTTTGCCTTTCTTGATCGTCTCTCCAAGTTGTCCAATTCCGAAGTGGTTTTCCTTGTCATCTGTTTCAGTACACTAAAACACAGAAGACAATTCACAAAACCAACAAAATTAACAATATTCATTCCTTATAATAACGATTCACAAATTAATTGACAACAACAATAATTAAGATTAAAAGTTGTCTACAACACTTGTGAAATAGATGAGAAAGTAACAAAGAGATCGTAGAGACAAAAAAATATAAACTTTCTTTGTCCTAGCTTCCGAACACAATTTGTAAAATGACAAGGCACACTAAGTATAAATTACTTGAAGAAACCAGATAATGAACATCAAATATTCAAAAGACATCAGTCAAAACCAGATAATGAATTTCAAGTATTCTAAAGTATCACTCAAAAGTATAAATTACCTAAATGTCATCTTTTTCCTCAATAGAGAAGGTTTGATGAGTTGATTGTTGAAATGAATGCTTTGAAGTTTCAAGACCATCGAAATCCATTTCAGCCATTATCTCTTGTATGTGTTTTCAAAAACACTTCTCCAAACGATACAGGACGTCTCAGTTCCTCCTCTTATAATGATACAAACCGTATTAATAATGTGAAATGCAATAGTTAAATTCAATAAAAATTGTTTTACCAAATCTTGTTGAACGTGCAAATATGACTTTTGATCGGATAAGTGTTTGTGAGCTCGAACACCACCATGGTAAGATTTACGGGACTCCGATGCATTCACGCTCTTGTCAATTGCTTCGGGAGTGTCCCAGGGCTCCCACATTTTAGCCCAAAGCTTTGGGGCAATCCAAACTTGTCTCTCACCACTGAGCTTAGCTTGGCTAACGATTCCTTTCATCCTTTTTTGGTCGATCCTCAAGAAATTTTCTTTCACAAGCTCGATAATCTTGTTATCACAATTGTATTTGCGCTACACAATACAATATTGTAAGTATAAACGATACGAATTGATTATTATATAATTATAAACAATAAAAATCTGATGTAAATATTACTGCAAAAGTTCAGAAATATCTTTCTTGAATATGAATAGGAGTAACGCTCCAGCTAAAGTAAGGACCATCAAACTTCTTCCGAAATATTTCACAAATAACTCAAGTCATTTTTTCTTTGTCCTGCTTAAACCTATTACATGAAAATCAAAAGAGGTTAAGAAAGGAAATGCAACATTCCAAAACTTAATATATTAAAAGAGATGCGAGAGACGAAAGAAAGTGAGATAGTTGAGCAAAATACAATAATCAAACCATATGAGAAAATAAAGTGGAAGATAATCAGTCCAACATACAATAACCAATTGACGAATCAATCCAAATTGAATAATCAATTTTACAAATCCAAATACAAATCACAAAATATGATAATCAGTCCAACAAGATATGAAATCGACTTATGCTTCCAAAATACAATAATAAATTGATAAATCAATCAAAAGAAGTTCAATTTCCTGGAATTAGTAAAATAATCATCAGTTATCATCAATCTAAAAACTTGTTTGGTTCTTACTTTGGAGTATAAAACAAAAATTAATAAATTTCTTACCATGTAGTCTCAATGTCGGGGATAGGATACTGATTCAATAGTGGTAGATGTTGTCGGCCAGGTAGAGCCAGCATATCATCTAACAAATGTTCGAAGTCTTGCTGGTCTGGAGGAAGGGTAGGTTGATGCTCCAGAATCTTAGCAGGCGGCGATTGTGGCTGTGGAATCTGAATAGGTGGTGATTGTGGCTGTGGAATCTAAACATGCGGCGGTTGGGACTGTGAGTGAAGATGAGGCGGTTGTACTTGTTGAGCGGCTTATGACTGTGAGTGAGAAAGACGAGGCTGCATCGATGCCAGGTATTGAGACGGAAGAGTTGGTGATGATGATCGGGAAATATGGTCTTTTGTTCGAGGAAGGGTTGAAGGAGTGACAAGATGACCCACTGCCAGTGATAATTCGGACAACTTGAAAACTTCTGGCGGATTTACCACCGCGACCCCTACTCGATTTACCCTTTTCAGCCATTATCGATGAAAGAAAAGATGATTTGAGAGAAATTCAAAATGAAAGCAAAAATGATATTGCGAGAAAATCAAAGCCTGTCGAGAGAGATGAAACGGCGATGAGAGGTTTCTAGAGAAAAAAAGAGAGAGAATACACAGAACATGTACATATAACTTTGTAAATATCAATTACGTTACAATTTAGTCGCAATAAATTTTGGGTAGTGGAAAATAATTACCGCTCAAATTTTCACAAAATTTTTTATAAAATTTTGAGTAGTCACAAAATCGTCTCACATTTAGTTGGTAGCAAAATAGTCACAAACGGTGAAGATAGTAGCAAAGTAGTCGTAAATTGTTAACCAATTTGTGACATATTTTTATAAGTCACAAACTTATTCATATGAATTTTAAAACTTAAGAGAAGAAAAAAATCAATGTATAGTATTACAATCACTTAAATAACAATACTAAACAAAACCAATCAGTTTAATGAATATAAACATGAAATGCAAAGGAAATTTAAAAAAATTACAACTATTAGTTAACATCACATAAATACTTATGTGATGTGTAGAAGATTTGTGTATACTATAGAAAAATTAAAGTCTTTTTATCAATAAAAATGATTCACTATAATTTATACTAGTTCAAATCAATGTAAAACCTTGCAACTTAACATATTGACAATGCTTTATTAGTAAATCTCTAAATAAAATCACGAGGGTAGCTAAACGGAAGAAAAATCTTCCCAATCTCAGGTGTTGATCACAAATTATTCGCATATACGTTGGTAATATGTGACTCATTTGTAACCATCCATTAAGTTAGTCGCAAAGTGCTACAATTTCATGTGTTGGTAGCTAATTTTTCAATTGTTAGTCGCAAATTCGACGCTCTTTGTAATGGAAATGGGACTGTTATGATTAAATATGCATTTTTAAAGGTGGTAGCAAATTAGTGGGTATTTTGCGACTCTTTTGTGACGACTTGTACTAAAAATATGATGATTATTTTACAAAGATTTAAAGTTCCAAACTTTCATATTTTCACATTTTTACCAACTTTAGTTAATGAGCAACCTCTTTTGGCTCACATTATATAAGACACGATAGATGTTGACCCAATTTTTAGCAGCTGGAACAAGCTTTTAACTATACAAAATAAGTCAATATGCTGGGAAGATCTATACGGGAAAGATTAGTCAAACTGAATTGTGGAAAAGAGAGCCAAGGCTGCTTCGTGTGCTTCAAGAAGAAAAAGAAGATGGACCACAAACCCGTTACATGTTCTGCAAGAAGAAAAAGTGGTGCAAGTTCATGGAGTGTAGAAGAAGAGGAAAATGTGTCGCAATATCATGAATTAAAAAATAGATAAATTCAATGCAAAAGTTCATAACGTAAGGATTTCGAAAAAGGGATGACATAATTGTTGCCTTGGATATAAAAGTGAAAACTCTAGAAGCATCTGACTTTGGTTATGACAAGACAAATTATATGGATTTGAGAGATGATAATGGCAAGACTCAAGATGGTGTTGGGACTCAAGATGACTTTGGTGACATGATTCGAGATGACTCAGGTACCAAGAGGACTCATGAGGATGGTAATAGGGATCAAGATTATATGGAAAATAATTGGATGGGTTGGAGGACTCGCAATGATAGTGACTTTGGTCACATGACTCATGATGATATGGACAGGGCTAATGACATGAATCAAGATTGTAATAGAACTCAAGATGACTATGTGGCAAGACTCATGATGATGGTAATAGGGATCAAAGTTACATGGTTAATGCTAGTTTCATGACTCGTGATGATGATGATAGGACTCATGATTATGGTGTCAGGGCTAAGATGACATGGCTCATGTCGAGAGGGTTGGACTACAATGGGAGAACCTATCTAGAGGTGGAGAGAAAATTGAACACATACAAAAAGATGAGAGGGCTGAACTCTGTTGGCATATCTCGTCTTGTTGTATATATGTATCATATTGGCTCTCTACCTCTAGATATGTTCTCACTTTGTAGTCCATCCCTCTCCCCATGAGCCATGTCATCTTGAGACCTGACACCATCATCCTAAGTTATATCACCAACCTTTTGAGTCCTATCACCACTATCATGACTCCTAAAACCAGCCCAATCATTAATCATGTAATCTTGATCCCTATTACCATCACCATGAATCTTGCCACCAGATTCATCTCGAGTCTTGTCATTAGCCCTACCATTATCTCAACGAGTCATGTCACCAAAGTCACTATCATCTCGAGTCTCCCAACCATTCTAGTCATTAGCCATGTAATCTTGATCCCTATTACCATCATCATGAATCCTCCTACCACCAGATTCATCTCTGAGTATTGTCACCAAAGTCATCTTGAGTCCCTCACAATCTTGAGTCCTACCATTATCACCTTTCAAATCCATAGAATCTGTATTATATTGACCAGATACAGATGCTTCCAGTGCTTTCACTTTTGTAACAAAGGTAACAATTGTCATCCCTTTTCTGCAATCCTTATGTCATTAACTTTTGCATTGACTTTATCTCTCTTTAAATTCATGATATTGCAACACATTTACCTCTTCTTCTAACACTCCATGAACTTGCACCATGTTTTCTTCTTGTAGCATATGTAGCGGGTTTGTGGTCCGTTTTCTTTTTCTTCTTATAGAACATATAGCGGACTAGGCTCTCTTTTCTACTACTCGATTCATCTGATCTTTCTTGTAGCCCAGCATATCAACTTGTTTTTGTACGGTTAAAAGCTCATTCCAACTGCTAACAATTGGGTCAACATATGTCGTGTCTTATATGATGTGAGCCAAAAGAGGTTGCTCATCCAACTCAGGTACCAAAATACTGTGTATATCATGTAAAGAAATATAAATTACACAAAAAACCTAAGGTTGAATCACGACTAAGATAAGTAATTACAAATATAGGTGATTTTATCCTTCATAGTTCCAAGAACTTTAAGTATGTCATCTAACTGAAAACTTTTGAAACCTGATTTAATGAACTTCTTCTTACACATCCTTGGCAATGCACTGTCTGTGTGTTCTACATATTCTCAAAACACTCTTTTCATTCGTGGAATACTCTCAAAAGCTAAAACCTACACATAGAGTTGAAAGTAGATGAAGTTTTAAGGGCAATCTAATTTAAGGAACAAGAGTTTAATCAAAACAAGAAACACACATAGGGAAAAGCATAGAGCTTGTCTAAACATGGAATACAAAGATCAGACTGCAGAGAAAACCAAGAGAAAGGAAAAATGAAGAACATGTCCAAGATTAAAGAGAGAATATTTGTTGGACCTGCAAGAAAGGAGGTCAGTAAAAGCAATGTCTAAAACCATTTGCTTTATAATGGGACCACTAAATACATTTTGGAATACATAAGGTTAGTTTTGAGCAAGCCGAGCAGAAAAAAGAATAGAGACTTCCTAGCATTATAGCAAGCATCTTATACATAGTTAAGAAAAAGACAACTAATAAGAGAAAAATTAACAAGAAAACATATATCAATCCCCTATAGTCAAAATCCATCAAGAACTATTCATATGGAACCAGCTATATTCATTTTTAAACACCAAAAAGAAAATGAAGACTCGTCAAGGATATTAGCTACCATTATCTCAAGCATCAAACCAATAAACTATTTAGGAAGATCAAACCAACAGAAAAAACCTAGAAGGTAGCATATCTCAACTCTGAAGCATCAATTACATTCAAATAAAGGTGCAAAGTTTCAATATGCAAAGAACAATTTGATAAGAAACATAGCATTCTCAAGCTCTAATGGAGTAAGAGCAGATCTACTTGGAGAACTAAAACATCAGATTATCGGATCAAAACTAAAATTGTATTCTTTATTTTTTTACAATAGATTTCAACAAGACAAGCAAAAATTTACCTCTAAGGCAATTATGAAACTAGGAAAGCACCATGTGCTTTGCACATTGCTTTTAAAGTGTCCCAACAAATTATGAATACTTTTGATGCAATCAAAGAATGTGAATGTTCCCGATGACAAAATTTGACACAAATGCAGATCGTTCACCACCTTGAGCAAAAAGAGGTCCATATATTTATGCTTTTTCTTTTTATTTCCTTTAATCAACCACCCTAAGAAGTATAACCCTGTACATTTAAACGATCTTCACTTTTGCCTTCCATTTACTCTAGTTGTAATAACACATCTGAGATATCTATTTTCCTAATTTGCAAAGTGCCTATCAACGAAGCTATGATTGCCCGATTAATGCTCGTTATCTGCTGGGAAATCATGACAATATAATCTAGTAATCAATGCATGTTCTATAATTGAATAGTGAATGGTAATACCATTCACAATGAACCAGCATTCATTCTTCTTTATAATATCAGTTGTTCGAAGAACTAACGCTTACAAACCCATGAGTTTACTATTTAGGTCTTGTTAATATCGCTCACTAAATCAAATTTACATATCTTTTTATAATTTGTTTGATCGAAGAATAACCTCTGAGGTCCAACTGGTGAAACTAGAGGAACTCACTCAACTGGTACCTTGGTTATCTTTTGAGGTATATATAATAGGAAAGATTGAAGAATAACCTCTGAGGTATCATGCAAACAAATCCAAATTATTTCAACTATCAACCAAAAATAAAATAAAAACACAAGTCCGTCGGCAAACAAAATCAAAAGCATTGTTCACACACACAAAATGAATCCCACTTTTGCTAAAAAACATAAATCAATGCTTTAATTCTCAACCAAACACACTCAATTTTGCTATTGACCAGTAATTTCGACACCAAATCATTCTTACTTGCTCGTAAGAACTTGTAAAATTGAACTCCAAAATAATTTCACTCTTGGCTATTGACTCAGTGTCTACTTTCAAACAGATTAATGCCATGGCTAAGAAAAATAGCTCGCACTAATCTGTTTCTTAAATCTGGTTAAAGTTGGTTTAATCCAAACCATACCTTAAATTTTGATTTGATTTGAAAGATTAGAAGACATACATGTTTGAGCATGTGATGCTCTTTCTGTAAAGTATAGAGCCTCTCTTCAAGCTCAATGTTCTTCGCCTCCAAATCTTTCACTCTCTTCTCCAACTCAGTCACGTAAACTTTCTTCCTCTCTCTCGCTTGTTATGCAGACACTCTGTTCCTCTCGTCACCTGCTCTAGTCTAACTAAACGCTGTAGGAACTTTTTCGTCAAAACAGAGTTTTTAGTTTATATGGGCTTACCTCTTCAGCGTACTGCTCTTTTTCTTCAGCAAACTTCATTCAACTATAGCATTTATAAATGAAGCTTAAAATACACAAATAGGGATTCAAAGCCCGATGATATTTCTAATTACGTTTAGGATTTGTTATTCGATTTATTTCATATTTTCATAAACGGAAATGTATTAAACGAACCATATTAATTTATGAAAGAAGTAAAACGTCAAAAGAGATAATTATATTGATTAATTAAACTTTTGATTAAGAATTTCGTTTATAGAATTTTGTTTAACACACTTTTGTCGATAAACGTAATATTGAGGTGAGAGACGAAATTCTTCGGAACAAAAGTGTGTCGTCGGATTGTTGTTGGATGATAGTAAAAGCTGGAAAAGAATGTCACACAGAATGGAGGAAATTATTTTTTCAATTCTATCAACTTAAACATTTTAGGTCTGAAACTCTGATCAAAACAAACAAAATATGGCGGGTTTACCTTTGTCGTCACCAATCACACAGGACTTGCTGTAAACGCCCGCTTTGACTGCCGCCATTCTTCCTCCACACGCGACGTGACACACCAGAATTAATGGGTAGCTTCCGCTAGGAAGCTAGACCGGAGAAAACATCATTGGCGCCCTACGACCATCACCAGAGAGATTTTCGCCATCCTCAAGCGATTCTCGATATGGAATCAACTCGGTTAGAGCACCTTCGCCGCAACTAGTTTCGGCCACAGCCCCACCGGAGACGAAGAGGTGAACCACCGGAGATCCATGAACAACTACCATATGAAGCACAAGAAAGCGAAACGGAAAATAAAGAACTCGATACGGAAGAAATCGACTATCTGGAAAAGCTTTGATCTACTATAATTAAGTACTCTACGAAACTATATTGATATATGTCTGCGAGTTACGTCTGCCGTATATACATCCGCGTTTAGCATGCCCAAAGAAGTCGAACCAAACTCAAACTGTCTACGGCTTTTTTTTTTTCTTTTTTTTCTTTAAGAAATTTTCAAGTTTTAATACATCAAATAAAAATATAAAAGAAATTATATGATAAATGAAACATAGTCATGGAAGAAATGTTGACATCTGTTGTTTTTGTTTCTCTAGAGTCTAAGCTTGCACAAACTAGTTTAACTCAAATTTAAATTCTAAATAAGGCAACCTTTACTAATTCTAAATCTCAAAAAAAGAAAAAAAAAACTTAATTAATTTTTTTGGTTAATACTTAATTCTATTTGATGGTTTAATAGTTTTATGGTTTGCATGAATCCTCTAGTCACTTCCTTGACGGCTGCTGCTTGACGTCGTGTTCTTTATTATCTGAAAAATACACAAACAGAAAACACAAAACACTTGATTCTTAAATCTGGTTAAAGATAGTTTAATTTAAACCATATCTTAAATTTTGCTTTGATTGAAAGATTAGAAGACAGACATGTCTAAGCATGTGATTTTCATTCTGCAAAATGGAGAGCCTCTCTTCAAGCTCAATGTTCTTAGCCTCCAAATCTTTCACTCTCTTCTCCAACTCATTCACGTAAACTTTTTTTCTCTCCCTCGCTAGTTGTGCAGACACTCTGTTCCTCAGCAACCTTTTCAATTCCCCATAATACCCCTGACGTTACCTGTTCTAGTAGTCTACTAAACCATGTAGAAACTTCTTTCGTCAAAACAGAGTTTTTAGTTTATATGGACTTACCTCTGTAGCCTTCTATGCTCTCTCTCCGCTTGATCTTTCCCTCTGCTTCTCTGACCTTCTCCAGATAGTTTGATAGCCTCCGATCTCGCCAATAAATGGTCTCCGGTGTCGACATCATGTGTTTCTCCGATCTCGTTATCGTTGTCTATAAACCAAAAACAGAGGAAGTGAAAATTTGTTACTTACCAATTTAATGACAAATGTTAAAAACACTAATTAGGAATAGTTTTACGACAAAAGAGACGAACTTTGCAAACACATTGGATAAAGAGATAAAAAGTGTGGAAAATTTCATGTATTAGTGAAACAAATGACAAAACCTTTTTTGACATGTACATGAAGAACAAAGTCTGCAGATGTCTCGTTAGTCATCAAAGTTGTTTGCTTGATCCTGTTTATGATATATATGATTCTACATTGACTATGGAAGTGCGTATAAATATACATAATATTGATTTACTTAAAGGTGAAGAATGAGAATTTACTTTAGGTAGATGAGGAGATGGATATTTCTTGGCTTGGTGCGTGAAGTTGCAGAAAGATATCAGAATCAACGCGAATCGTTGGATATGTTCTGATTGGGTGGCTATTAAGAGCTAAACGTGGAAGAATCCGAGCCATGGGTTGGAACTATGAGAATGAGAGATAGCCATTGAATGAGAACTGGATCACGGATCCTACGGTTGAAACGAAGCGAGAAGACTAAAGATTTGAAAAAGAAAAGAAGTTATCATTCAATTATTCACAGAGACCGCCGCATTATATTTTGATGGGGGGTATGGTGTGTCTTCTGTTTTACTGTGGGCTGCTGCGGTTTGGTGGCTTTATTTTTTCTTTACAATACAGATTATCAGTTTATTTATTATTTTTTTAATTTCAATCTTCAAATCTCTTTACACCAAACGAAAATCCATAAAAAATGCCAACTTGCACTTAAATATGTAAGAAGAACTAAAATACCTTTTTTCTTGTTTTGTTTCTTTTAAGGTTCGACCTATAACCAATTAAACACTACAATGCAGAACATTACCGTAGAATTTACAGTCAAATTTTAACCAATGTTTAAAAACTTGTTAGGCGGTACCTAGGCGCTCATTAAATGCTTAATAATTATGTAAATTAATCTGGGTTTAAATGTGGTGTAGGCATTAATAGATTATTTACATAATTTTTAAATATTTTTATACTTATATGTTAAATCAGTATACTTAAAATTTCTTTTTTTTTCTTGAAATGTTTTATTTCCAAATTAAATATTTTTGTATTTTTAAAAAAACTAAAATGTAAAAAAACTAAAAATAAATTAAAAATGAAACTAAAATTCAATGTCAAAACATATTTAAAATAATAAATATTAATATAAAGTTCTTTGTGATGTTCCATTTCCAGGGTTGAAGAACAGCTTCTCCACTGATTTAATCACAGCTTCTGTTATGATTTTCGTTAAGATAACTTCATCTTCCGGACCCTGAAAAGATTAAAAGCTTCCCATGAAAACTCAATTCTATGTTTCATACAATATGATTCAATAAAGTAACTTCAGGCTTTCTTGGACATCCATTTGTACACACATTTAGAAAGCACAAACCATTAATTTCAAACTTTCAAGTCATCTAGCCGGAGAAGAATAAATAGATGATACATAGTATAGTCAAAGAACCAACAATTAGCAAGTTAGATGCATATATGGCTCCAGCAGCAGCATGTTGAGCATGACATCTGTAACAAGATCACATGATTGAAAACTAAACCAATCGAGAATTCTCTGGAAACTTGTAACATTTGTCAAATATTGCTTCTAAACTCGATGTATATCTTATGTTATTTGAATTGGAAATTACCAGCAACCTCCGTAGAATGCCAAAGTAGCTAAAGAAAAGGTAGTAATTTAGTAACACTCACCAAAAAAAGTTGCAACTTTGAAACCCATAAATCATCTGAAGCATAGTTTCCCGCATATCTTTCTCTAGCTCGGATCTACTTTAATTCCTAATCAAACTTCAAGCATAAACTCAGCAAGAAAACTTGAGAAACTACGATTCCAGGTAAGTAATTAAAGCTGCAGGACTAAGAATCAATCTCTTTACGCAATTTCTCACTAACAAATGGCATGAAGATCTCCAAACAATCCTTCACTCTACACTTCTCTTCCACTTCATCCACAACCCAAACTCGACTCAAATCAGCAAAACTAAACTCTGAGACCATTAACACATCATCATCTTCATCTTTTGGCTCCTCGACATAGTACATACTGAAATAGCTTACAATCCCTTCTAACAAGCTAAAAGCTTCTCTCCTCTTAGTAATAACTAAACAACTCAACTGGTAAACAACGAGAGATAACAGAGCTATCGACTTATCTGATTTCATATGATTTTCACCAATTTCTTCTGATTTGCTGTGATTCTTCCGAGTCATCGATTTACCTCACCGAACTGAAGCAAATCGCAGCGGTAGAGGTGGAATGGCGCTTTTCCGGCTGCCTCTTTGCTCATTTGGTTTTAACTATTTGACTTTGGTTTTAACTATTTGACTATTTGACCATTGGTTTTTAACTATTTGACTAAAAGCATTTTCATATTGGACAGAAATATTAGGAATTTAATCTGTAGTAAAAAAGTGAATTACAATATTATTTGTGCATGCAACTAAGAGTATGTTATAATTATTTGTAATATATTATAAAGATGATACAAATATATAAAGAAGATTAGCATAGCAAAGATTACGAGCTTAGAAAAAAGGTCAAAGTTTCTTTTATTTATGTGTTATTTGCCTAAACTAACACTACAATTAGATTTAGTTACTAGACTAATACTCTAAAAAACTTACTAGATTAACATTGATTTTTTGTTAAAAGACAAAAGCAAAAAAATTATTTATTAAAATGCCATTATAGATTAAAAATATTTAAAAATCAAATAAAATCTTTTTACCTTGATTTTAGGTTTTTCTTATTATTCCACGATTTTTTAAAAATAAAACCTCTATTTTTACGTTGATGGAGCCTATGATTTTTTAAAAAAAATTCTATATTTTTGTTGTTACGATCTGGTATATTTTTTCCTATTTTTTGCCACTACTTAAAAGTCTGCGATAACATTAGAACAAAAAAATATACGGTAACAAACCGGCAAAAAATCTGCGAAAAGATTTTGTAGCCACTAAAAATAATTTAAATCTCTGCCGTAAAGGAAATTGCACATTCTATGATACCTAATTTTTAAAAAACATATCTGCGATAATTAAAAATAAATCTGCGGCAACAATAATGTTAGTATAGCAATTACTTTTTGAAAATAAATCTACGGTAATTAGTATTTAAAAAAACTCTACTACAATGTTAAAACAAATCTTCGGTGAAAAAATAAATCTGTGAAAAAAATCTGCAATTAAAAAAAATATGCGAGAGAATTTCTATCAGTATAGAATACTTCAAAAATATACTGGCTCTATCATGTATTTCAAAAATAAATTTAAGATAGGAAAAAAATCTGTAATAGTGTACAAAACCTGCAACCACTATCATACATAACTATGCGGCATAAATTAAATCTGTGAGAAAAATCTGCAACAAAAATATTCCAAAAAATCTGGCATAACATAGAGTCGCAGATTTATCTATCAATAGTAGTAAAGTCGTAAATATTTGTTGTTTTACTTTTAAAAAACGGAAATAATGCTGATGTGGATTTAATTAGTATTGACAGTTTTGTAATTATTTTTTTAACCACATGGATTTAAGGGCACTTTTGTGATTAAAAAAAAACTCTTTTATACTTTTTTGTAGGTTAGTCTAATAATTAAACCTAATTGTAGTATTATTCTAGTATTTTTCTCTTTATTTATTTCCATGTTATAATATAAAATAATATAAAGAAATATGAAATTAAATATCATCTGGAAAAAGAAGTATACAGAAAATGATAGAGATGTGAAGAAGCTTTTGTGGTATGTTTCTCATAAAAATTAGAAAGCGTGTAAACTTTATATTTATAAGAAAGTAGCTCACCCTGATTTGGTAATAAGTATTTCATTTTTGTGCATAGTAATCATATGTCGAGTAGGTCTGAGGCCTAGTTTTATGTCATACAGCATTGAAGTAACCACGAGAGTAGGTTGGTGCAAAAATGTCTCTTGTACTCTCACAATCGCATAAACTCTTTATCATATAGAAGATTTTGACAACCCATAATTAAGCTTTTTTAAAAAAACTAATCTTTTAGTTATTTTCTTAACTAGGATTTGGATCCCGTGAAATTGTGGGAGAAAGTATTATACCTGAATTATTATTATTAGCAAATAAAAGAAGAATTATAGAGAAGAAACGTGACTGTAAATAAAAAACTATCACACAAAGAGTCATAATAAGTGTGCACAACCTTTTATATTTTTAAAAATTATAAATATAAAATATATTCTTATGAAGAGTTATAGTAAAAAAATGTAACTCTCAAAAATTCATATCGTTATTATTAATAGATTTAAGAGAAAAAACAGTTGACATCTTCATTAGACTTTTTGTTAAAAAGAGTAAAAGTATTATTCGTGGAACGAAAAATAATGTCTCTAATGAGAAAGAAAAACAGATTAAAAAAACTAATTGTGCGATAATTTATTTAGAAACTTTTTTTAAGAAACGCAAGATAAAATTATCGAAAAATATGTTACCTAAAAAGAACTTTGAGGCAAAAGACAAAACAATTATGAAGAATTATCACCAAATGAATGGAAAGAGAGCGAAGGAGATAATCCATCGTATTATTTGGATTCATTGTGAAACTAAAATTTTAACAAAATTACAAATATTTGTAGTTATTTTAAAATATCGACATATAAATAAAGTTAAAAAGACAGGACTGTTACATAGTGAAAAAAACACAACCTAATACAGAGGATATGAAATGAATAAACGCAAACTTACAATAAATATACACAACCTTACTATGAAGAAATGCAATCTTAAGATGAATAGACGCAACCTTACAATGAATAATCAAATGGCATTTATTGTTATATAGATTAAAATCTTTTAATTATTTTCTAAAATAATCAAACCGATGCTTATTTTCTATGTCCCAAATCCCAAGATATAAAAAGAATTTCATCGTAATGAATAAACCAAGTGGTCCGGAAAAAAATATCAAGGAAGGGAATTGAATAGACAAAAAAAACTAGAGCAATGTAGTTGTCAAGAGAATCTATAAGCTGCTGATATGTTAACAAATACACTTTTCGACAGTCTGTTATTTCTCAGACTTATTATAAGTTTGTTGTACGATCATGTAAACATTTTTTAAGTATTTAATAAATCTGATGTTAAAAGAAAAAAAAAACTAGAGCAGTGTCAAACATCGATTCAAGAATCGAGAAGGGCGCCGTCTTTAAATATCACCAATTAACAGAATTCTAATTCAAGCAGAGAATATTGATACATTAAGACCGTCTCCGTGCATTTCACACCTGGGTTCCAAGCTTGCCTTGCCGCAGACTCAACCAGAATGTGGAGAATAGAGTTCCCCCTTCTCTTCCATTAGGTCCGCAACTGGAACAAGTAACGTTCTCTATTCCAAAAAAAACTTCAGGAAAAGAAGAATTCTGTGAAGAGGAAGGCTCCCCCGCAAAACTCAAAGCCAAAGGAAGTCCAAAGAACAAAAAGGAACCAAAGCTCTCTTCAAGGTGCAAGTTTAAGGAAGCAAAATGATACTCGCACTAAACCAGCTCTGGCTCGGAAGAAGTTTCGGATAGATGCTGCATCAGGTTCTCAAGCGGGTCCCTCTTCAGCGCCTACTCCGGTGTTAATTCCGTCATATAACAAACAGTCGACGGATTTTCACAATCCACCACCACCTCTTCCTTAGTCATAACCTCAAGGAACTGTCAAGGACTTGGGGAACTCTTTGACAATCCATAGACTCAGGGAAATGCGACTCCTATGTATTGTTTTTAATGGAGACTAAAAATCAGGTTGAGTTTGTTAATCGAGTGTTTAATTGGATGGGATATGGTAATAGCTTCACGATACCACCTGTGGGTCTTAGTGGAGGTCTTACCCTCTTTTGGAAGCAAGATATCGATCTTAAAATACTTAACTCTCACTTGACTCTTCAATGATCCCATTGGGGCCTGCACCTATCCATCAACTTGATATGCGAGTATCAGACCTTATAAACCCGGCTACTAAGCAATGGGATTGGGAAACTATCCAAGAAGTTTTACTGGGTTATGAGAACTTCATTAAGCTAGTACCACCGAGTCCAAGTAAGGGTGAAGATACTTTGGCTTGGTTACTGGTGAAATCCGGAAAGAATACCACAAGATTGCGGTATGGTTTTAGCAATGTGAAAGATGTGCCAGCATCTCAACTTAGTTTCAATTGGCAACACAATATTTGGAGAATTAATACACTCCTGAAATTAAAAAGATTGCTATGAAAATCTGCTGTTGGAGCACTCCCGGTGGGTATTGAGTTGGCTAGAAGAGGAGTATAAAATGACATTGCTTGTGTAAGGTGCGGTGCACCGGAATCTGTAACACATGTATTGTTCCATTGTGAGTTTGTGAGACAGTTGTGGGAAGATGTGCTGATGATAAATTGCTTTGTTCTCGTTGAAGAGTCGGTTCGTGCATCGAGCGAAATCAGCATGAAACCTATGGAAATCAACAGCAGGCTTTAACAGCTTGGTTATGTTGGTATCTACATATCGCACGAAATCAGCTCATATTTTCAGTTCGTTCTTACTCTGTTTTAGAGACAATTACTAAGTCCTGCCAAGAAGCGCCGCCATGATAAATTGCTCGAGAACTGAAACCAAAGGGTCGAATACCAGCTCCCGTAGCTTCATCCATCACATATATAGCTTCGGGACACTATGTTTTTGTCGGCATGGAACGCGGTTACTTTCCTAGGGGGTTTCGGCTGGGTTTATCAATCGGCAGAGAGCTCCAGCAAGGACCCGACTTCTACGGACTGTATCCATATTCCTTTAGCCTTAATGGTGGAAGCCTAGGCCATTAAGTCAGCTCTGAGCCATGCGCTTGAGTTGATTACATTGGAACTGACAATGCTGTCAGATTCCCAATCCTTGATTCGAATGTTGCGAGACGAGGATTCCTCTTTTGAACTCCAAGGTTTACATTTGCTATCTTGTATCTCAGTTTACTTAGTGTATCTTTCTTTTACATTCCAAGGACAACTCATGTACTCGCTGTTTCCATTGCATAAACCGACTGTAAGTTTGAGGATTCCCTCTTCAACAACTCTGGATCTTATTAGAATGAAAATATCATCGGTTAGACAAAAAAAAATATTTATAAAAATAGAATATTTGAAATTTTTGATATTAAGAAGATTTGGGAAGAATTTTTCCTTAAAAATATTGAGTTTAATCGTAATTGATGATTTGTTAGTAAAAATTGGGTATATTACATTTGATATTTATATCCTTAGTGAGAGTTTTTTTTTGTTCTTTAAAGTCAATTATATATTGACATTTCATGTAAATTTAACAACATTATAATCATTTACTTAAAATCCATCCTCAGTTAATAGTATATACGTATTTCATGATCACTTTATTACCTCCGGCAATCTCATTATATAAATTTTGATCTCTTTCATCAGAGGCCGAGATTGAGACATGTGTAATTTAAAATTTCAGATATCGCCACATGTCAAATCTATATCTTATTCAATTTTTTTTGTTAATATGTTAATTTAATTCTATGTTAAAAGGATTTGTTAATATATTTACAAAAGCAAAAAACAAAATTCTTATTTTATGGGAGGAAATTAAAAAAAATTGTTAATTTATTTTAATTTCAAACATATTGAGAAAATAATTTTTTTTAATATATTAGAAAAAACAAAAAAATGTAAAAAAGGAAATTAGACATTTGTGTATATTCAATTTTTGACAGATTTAACTAAATTATTTTAATGAAACCAACATATTTACCAAATTATAATGCCAAAGGGAATTTTTAATATATTCAAAAAACAAAAATGTAAAAATTATTATTAACTAGATCTTGACATATGTCTATTGGACGATTAGATTTTGACACGAGTAAATATTAAAAATTATTCTCCTATTTTTATTTTAATTAATTTCTATTTTCCCAAAATCTTGATAAATTGTTTCTCATATTTCTATTTGAATTAAGTTTATTTTTTTTCAAAAATGATTTAGTCGACACAATAAGACTAAAATGAGTTCTCAAATTTTCTTTACAATTATCTTTCATTTTCCCAGGTTAAATACCAATAAAAAATGAATGTAATAATTATATTTTTAACATTAGATGAATTGGATAATAAACATGCTTATCACCAAAATTTAATATATTTTATTGATAAATAAAAAATAAAATAAAAATAAAAATAATGATTTGATCATTGCCAAATATTTATTATTATTTAATGAGTAGAAATTATTGGACCATCAAAATTGTTGGGGCCAATTGTGTCGATATTAACTTGATTATGATCATGTTTGAAGGACGAAGAATGATCTATCTGATTAAAACCATGGAAATCACCAGGCAAAGAGGATTAACGCAATAAAGGAAACAACCAACACATTAACCATATCAAAGATCCAGAAGAATCAAAAGAATTTAGATACTATATTCCTACAACAAAACAATTATGTCACAATACAGAAAGGAAAACTCTTAAATTGAGGTGAAGGCAAAGAGAGAGATTAAACTTGATTGAGATCGGATAGCAATCTCTGGTAAACTATAACGAGATCCATAAACCACGGACAAGGAACAGAGATATGAATAACAAGAGGTGAGGCGTTTGCGTCATCAATAAAGACGAAACACATCGTTAACTTTATGATCCTGCAACTCCCTCACTGGAACATTTACCCCTAACCTATACGGAAAATCCTACCACAAATCGTTTTCTAGGCGACCACATGTGAGACAAAATTTAGAGACAACAAACCAACAAAAAAAAAGGAAGAGAAAACGAGACCGACGTCAGTGGTAAAGAAGCCACTGATTATGATCTCTAACCTAAAAAATTTATATTTGTGATTGATATAAGAAGCGACAATTAAATTTTTCTCGAACGTTGGTGTTAACAATTTATATTTGTATAATTTTAATATTTTAATACTAAAAATATAATAACCTAATGTAAATTAGTTTATTCACATAAAAATAAAATTATATAAATAATTATCTTTTTTTGTCGTCAAAATAACTATCTTTTTTAACAAAAAAAAGCTTTCTATTTTTTCTAAAAATAGTTAAACATTCAACACCTACAACAAAATTTTTATTAAAATATTTGGTTAAATTTAGTTAATTTAAAATTTTAAAATTTTTTTTCCAATAAACCCGCCCACGGGTCCTAATCTAGTAATTAATAAAAGTATAATTGTGTTTAAAGAAAAAAACAAAAGAAAAAAACAAATTATATTTTGATAATCGGAAATGAAACCTTTTCTTAATTAATCTTTTAATTATTTTCTTAATCAACTCCCAACTTCCAAGATATAATTATAATCATATAAACAAACTTTCAACTGAGAGGTCGGGAAAAAAAATCGAGAATGGGAGTTCAATAGGAAAAAAAAAAAAATCAAGAGCAGTGCCAAACTTCAATTCCAGAATCGAGAAGGCGCCGTCAATTTTTCGTAGAAGATATAATCCAATTCCATTTCCTTAATCTCCGTCATAATCCCATCGCTTTGTTAGTTAAGATCCATTCTCCTCTGAAAAAAAATCCGGAATCTGTATCGTCACAGCAAAAAAAGTCCCTTCCTTTATCGACCGTTCGATTTCCCGGTATCGTCTATGTAAGATTTCATCTCCTCACTTATGTATTGTTTGTGTAATCTTCCGATCGTTGGTTACTACTGTGTTAATACCCTCACTTCGAGTGTAATATTCGAAATTTTGAAATCTGGTGAATTTGAATTTTTTTTTGTATTGAGTGATATGTATTGACGTTGTTTGGAATTACAAGTAATGTTTTTTCGATACATTTAGGGTTTATGATGTTTTAGGAGAACGTAATTGCTCACTTCTTGTCGAATTTTCATGATTTTCATACGAGTTTTTACATTTGTGTTAATTTTAAAATTAGGGTTACCTTTGATTTCAATGGATTCTACAATGCAGTATGTTTATCGTTGGAATAAATGTGTACTTACTCAGTCTTTACTTGAAAATTGTACCTTATTCTCAATCGTAAGTATGTGTTATTCTCACGTTTGGGAATCTTTGTGATTGAGTAAAATAATTTAGCATTTTAGATGAAATATATACATTAGTTGGTTATTTGTGACTTTACCTTGGGTTACTCTTACTAATTAACTTACGAATGCATTCGCAGTGTGATTATTCTGTCCGTGCTGGATTCCCCTTTTGGATACGATTATCCGTTCTGAAGTTTCTCTGCTCAATATTGGTCTTATTATCAAGAGAAATGAAGTACGATTCTGCTATGGAATATAATAGAGACGAGGCTACAAGGGCTAGAGAGATTGCAAAGAGGAAGTTTTTAGCAAATGATATTGCGGGGGCTAAGAAATTTGCTATGAAGGCTCAGTTCCTGTATCCTGAACTCGATGGAATTGCTCAAATGGTGGCCACATTTGATGTTCATTTATCTGCCCAGAATATAATATTTGGGGCGATAGATTATTACGGTGTATTTGGTTTGAATCCCGAGGCTGATGACGAAACAGTGAGGAAGCGTTACAGAAAGTTGGCTGTAATGCTTCATCCTGATAGGAACAAGTCGGTTGGAGCAGAGGAGGCTTTTAAGTTTCTTTCGCAGGCGTGGGGTGTGTTCTCTGATAAGGTGAAGAGAGCTGACTATGACATGAAGAGGAATGTGGGATTGTATGACGGAGGAGGGGCTTCATCATCAAGGTCTGCAAACAATGGGTTTCAGAAAGTCGCTAAAGCTAGTGGTAACACAACAAAAGTAAAGAGTTCAAAGAGGGGTATAAAACGGGCTAGTGAAGCCTCCGCTTCTGCTGCTACTACTTCTACTTCGGCCCATAAAACAAGTGCTGATGGAACCTTTTGGACTGTATGCCGCACTTGCAGAACACAGTATGAGTATCATCGTGTTTATTTAAATCAGAATCTCCTGTGTCCCAACTGTCGTAAGCCGTTTATTGCTGTGGAAACGGATCCTCCAGGTTCAGGTTCGATTCGCAAGACCTTTCATGAGCACCAATTTGACTCTCTTCGTCACACAACCGAAGGCCGAAAGAAAAGTGTCCCTGGAAGAGACAATAATGGGATGTATGGTGAATATGATTCCTTTGAGTGGGGTGGTGTAGTCACTGGAAGCAAAAATGCTGGTCATGCTGCACAGACTGGGTCACGAAAAGACGAGGTTGTGCGTAGAGAATATAACAAAAGAGTGGCTGGTGTTCCATCGACAATTCCTCCAAAAAGAAGAAAGGTTATGGAAAATGCAGTGTCTGGTGCCAACAATGCAAGTTATTCTGCTGCAAAGACCACCGGTGTGAAAGAATTTTCCGAGGATGAGCTAAAGAATCTGTTGAAGAAGAAAGCTAAACCAGCAATCATCAGAAAGCTGCAAGAATTACGCACCATCATTGCTGAAACTGAAACTAATGCTAACGGAAGGGAAATGGAAACTGGAGATCTCAATGGGGACAATGCAAGTTCTTCAGAAAAGAAAATTGCCACTGAATCATGCTGCGTGGACTCCATTGACGATACTTCTGGTACTGACAAGGATTTGAGTTCTTTGGAAGCCTTGACAATAGATGTTCCTGGTCCAGATTTTTGCGACTTTGACAAGGATCGAAATGAAAAATCGTTTAGGAATGGTCAGATATGGGCTTGTTATGATTCTATTGAAGGGATGCCTCGATCATATGTCATGATAGATAATGTCATCTCCGTTGATCCATTCAAGGTGCGTATCAGTCGGCTTACTTCCGTTACAAACGTTGAGCTTAACTCAACAAAGTGGCTTGGTTTTGGTATTCCAAAAAGTTGTGGAGATTTTAGAGTTGGGAAAACACAAATCTGCAAGTCACTTTACATGTTCTCACACAATGTGAATCTGGTGAAAGGCAATCACGGAGATTTTTTAATATATCCTAGAAAAGGCGATGTATGGGCTCTATATCGGCACTGGTCACCTGATTGGAACTATCTTACAGGAGTAGAAACAACTGACTACGAAATAGTTGAAGTAGTTGAAGAATATACAGAGGAATATGGTGTATCAGTGGTTCCTCTGATTAAAGTCGCTGGTTTCAAAGCAGTGTTTCACCATCATTTGGATCCCAAAGAAACCAGAAGAATCCTAAAGGATGAAATTTCAAGATTCTCTCATAAGATACCGTCTTACTTGTTCACAGTTCAAGAAGCACCCAGAGGTTGCAGACAGCTTGACCCGGCAGCAACACCGTTGCAGCTTCTCCAGGTTATTGATCAGTAAGGTGTAAAAGATTCAAACCTTTTGTATCTTGGTAATGTAATTTGCTTATACATGAACCAGATGTTTTATTCTAATTTATGGGTAACACAGAATCAAGTAGAACTTTTCGTTGTGTTTTATAACTAAAAACAGGAGCTTTATTGATTCTGAATATTTTTCATTCAATGCCTGGCAACAAAAACAGTGTTAGTTGCATTGTGACTATTCAAAATCTGTTTCATGACTCCTCGAAAGCAATTCGACTGCAGAGTGGGAAAGAATTTTGCCTCTATAACCACTTGACAATACATCTTCGATGAAATCGATGCAAAAAATGTGGCTACTAATTATTTGATTATTGTTGTTGTTCCACTAATTCTTCAAAACAGATTGCACATTTAGGAATCACGGAGAACATCTCTTGGGTCATAACAATGTTAACGAACATGAAAAGGTTTTGGGCAAAAGAGTTAATTGGAAATTCGGTGGAATTATGTGAATGAATGCATTAATTATATGAGATGCATCTGAGTAACGTTATAGAGCTAAGAATACGCATAGTTATCCCGCTGTCAAGTGAAATAACTATTTATGCAACGTAATCTCTAACAATTTAAATTGTCGTTTGTTAATAGAGATACATGCATGCAATGAAAACTTAATCTAAATAAGTTCACAAAGTGCAGTAATTTCAACTGTCGTTGGCTAAAGACACTTTGTCCATCAGAAATAGTTCTATCCATTCAACAACACTTTTGATATCACGATGAATACATTAGGGCAGAGGCTAATTGGCCAAATTAGACAAAACATTAAAAAAAATCTTAGATGAAGAACAATTTGATAGATCTTATATAAACAATAACATGAATATCCTTTTTGAAAACCCTAATTATATGAACAGATCTAATCCCACATGCAGAGAGGATGCATGATAGGAATAGATGAAGTACTTATAAAAGAATTGAAGAATATGTACAAAATAACACCTTAAAGCTATGAAAATGTATTTTTCGTCTCAGCCTCAACTCTATGCCCGAAGCATCTTATTTATACAAACAAAGGAAGCCCAAGAAATGAAAAATGGAAACTTTGGAAGTTGGGGCACCGATCGGTTACAAGTGTGTACCGATCGGTTCTTGTAGTCTTTGACACCGATCGGTTAGAAAATGTGCACCGATCAGTATTCAATCTTCACTTCTTCTTCTCTTGACGAGCAATGATCCATTTTCACTCTAAAACCTTCCTTCTAACTCCAGCAAGTGTAAAACATTAAAAGACACAAAAGTACGGAAAGCCATCTTGTTCTTACTGAAAAGACTCAAGATTCAGTGTTAGAAGGACTCTAAAAACTGGTAAATGATAGTGTTAACACAATTTCCCAAGACTTGAATTCTTGCTTGTCCTCAAGTAAGAACAATGAAAATCCAAATTTAAAGAGAAAAGTTTGAAGAATGGGAACTCACTATCCTTAGGAATGAACTTGTCTCGGGCTTTCCTTCTGTAAACTACATCAAAATCATGCCATGCAGACCTACTACATGTACTAGAGCATGAGTGTAGCAATAGCCTATACTCTAAATCCCGCAATCACAAAGAACTCTCAGAATCAATGAACTTAACCTTTTGACATTCATTATAAATGCACGTACTCTCATAAAGGAAATATCGAAAATGTCAATGGTCTTGGTAAGGCTTTTTAATGGTGACTCATGTGTTTTGGCTATCCTAGCAATTCTAAGGATGCAAATCATTATGCAAAATCACAGTGAGACATAGACCAATTGAGAAATATGTAGTCTTTCTTTCACTCAGAGCCACTAATATTCAAAATTCAACCTAACCTTTGATTTTCCTTGGTATTTAAAGCAAAAAAATACAGAGGAATGGAATCAGTTCATATACCAAGAAAAAAAATATTGAAGGCTCATAAATATTCTAAACATTCTTAATATTCCACATATATATCCTAATGAAAAGTCAGTTATGTCGGTCCATATACTCCATAGTTTTTGCACATGAATGCACATGACAATGAAAGCACAAGAATGGATGAGGTATTCAAAAATGGTTGAGGTAAGGTTGTGGTACTAGATTAAGGATGAGTCTAGCCATTCAGAATTAGCAAGAGTGGTAAAAATGATAGAAAAAAAACTCTGAATGTATAGTCCATGACATGATTACCAAGCCCCTAAGTGAGATAGATTAAATCCAAGTTCAAAGTTCCAATTAGTACGGCTAAGTTCAATCATCCAAATTTCAAAGTGATAAAAAATTTCCTGATTATTGAGTCTACTCGTGGTTTTTCCAATATTCAGTTCTAATACCAAACAAAAAACCAGAATAAGTCATGAGAAAGTTGTCCCGAAATAGTTGTTCCTAGAAAAGCTCATAGTTCCCTCACTTTGACTCAATAAAACTGAAAAATGACTCAAAAAATAAAAAATCAAAATAACAACAAATTTTAGAAACACAAAGTAGTAAGCATAGAGATATCCTCCCCCACACTTAAATTACACCGTCCTAGTGTAAACATAAATCAAAAGAAAAGATACTCATACATAAATAGTCAAATAAAAATTCTAAAAATAATAAAATCAAAGAAAGCAAAAATACAATGGTTTCCGTGGACTTCATACCGATCGGTAACCACAACGTACCAATCGGTCCAAATAGTAGTCGATACCGATCAGTGGTAACCAAGCACCGATTGGTTGGACTACAGTTGTATCACTCGTCCGAGTCAGCCAGCTGTCCTGGCTCTCTCTTGCTGCGTGCTAGCCTGAAGCTCTGTGTGTTGGAGTCAGAAGGACTCATCGATAGAGTGCTCGTGGAAGAAGGAACCGGTAGCTGACTGCGTCGAATAAAAGGCTCGGAAAACTCCTCAGTATCCTCACCATCATCATTAGCAGAACCCAGAACATCATCCTTAGCATCTAAAGGCTGGCTCTCTCGGACTAGTGGTGCATAAACACATCATGGTCTGATCTTGAAAAATCCTAAAAGCATCTGCAACATCCTATTGTTCTTCTACGTGGTGTGGTACATTACATGTCTGTACTCAACATATCAAATTACTCCGAGAGCTCCTGAGCAATGAACTTAGAATCGTCAAACTCCAAAAGTGGTGCCTGGGAGGATGAGGAGGCTATGGGATGAGAGTCGTGAGGTGGCGCTCTAGCAGCTGCACATAAAGCATGATGATCAGCTTGTCCTATAGCAGGGCGCTCACAAAGGACAATGGCAGAAGGAATGGAATCGACATGTGCTCTAGGCGTAGCCGTGAGCTCTATGTGGGCAACTAAAGGTATATGTACGCTCCCTCTCTATTCTGAAATTGTAAAACTGTGTGGCCATGTACCAGAATCAGGGTGTTCTATAGATGAAGCCTGTCAATAAAGTGCATATGTCCCTTAAGCGAAGGAGGTGGAATCTCAATCCCTAGCACCATCAGAATATTCGTCACAAGACTGCCATGATGTGCTTTCTTCCTCCCGGTCCGAACTAGGCCCTTAGTCATAGCAAACTTAGCAGCTAGTAATGTCCCAAAATCAACAGAATGAGGCTCACCATAATCCTCATTCATTGTATCATCCAAATAGGCCTTCATGCCTTCGCGCACCATCCATAACTCAGGGAACTTGATAATCCCAATCTTGCATCGACTGTAAATGGGGTTGCTGATGAACTTAGCAACCACTTGCAACACCGAACTGAGTATATGTGCATGCTTCCAGGCACAAGAAGTATAGCTACCAGAACCAATGGTATCCCAATAATCACTAATATCTAAGACTACACCAACCTCTGTTTCCTGTCTCTTGGAGAAACCGTAGATCTCATCATCTGATGGATGGAGAGCGTGTGATGGTGTCCTGCAATGAAGAAACTGATCCAACCCTTGGACGCATCCTCAACCTGCTTTGGATAATGCACTATCATTGTGGCGAGAAACTTAGCAGCACACTTCTTATACAAATTCCAAGAGTTAGTGTAAAAACTCCCAAATCCAATGGTCTCAAGAACCCTATGGACCTTATCTCTGATGCCCATCTCCTCAAGTATATGATCCTGCAAAAAGCGCATAGGATGGAGTGTGCAACTCTCCATCTCATCTATATGAGCAATATCCTATGCATCAGGATACACTGATTTGATGCCATCGAACGTGGTCGAGCAAGTCTTGGTGCCTGCGAATTAGCTCCTATGGTACGTGGTGCCACATCTGCAAATTCAAAGGAAAAATACAACAAAAGTAAATCCCTTCAAAAAACTCAGAACTAAATCAAAATATTCAAATATGATAATGCAAGTTCTAACGCTATTTATATCATCATAAATAATAATACACTATTAATGCATAATTATTTTCCAATTTAATCACAAATTGATCATGAAAAGTTCAAAAATCAAACGTGACTAATTCTTTGCAACCTAAGCATCAAAACACTTCTTCTACAAATTTTATGGATATTACAAGAGTATTATCAACAGTAATTAAGCATCAATATACCATAAATCCGAATTCACTATTCATATCAACACAAAAATCTCAAATCCCAATTTCAAACCATTACACACTAAATTTGAAGCTATAAATCATTTCTATCAACTCCTAGGCATCATTTCTCATAGAAAATCATGTGAAACACCAATGAATGAAGAAACACACTTTCCTCCACTGATGAACGAACTTGAAAAACAAGTTGAAAAGAGAGATTTCCAAGCACACACCTTGGAAAATAGGAGTTGAGTGTAAGGAAATTGAATAGAGC
Organism: Cardamine chenopodiifolia; assembly: GCA_963922655.1. Lineage (NCBI taxonomy): Eukaryota > Viridiplantae > Streptophyta > Magnoliopsida > Brassicales > Brassicaceae > Cardamine > Cardamine chenopodiifolia. The sequence goes on along the minus strand of OZ000470.1, from coordinate 17,187,809 downwards.
TTGAAAAATTGAGTGGAAAGCACCCAAAAACCACTCAAATCCATTGAGAATTGAGAGATATATGTGGAGAAAAGTTGAAAAGCTTTGAAAAGTAAAGAAAAGAAGGAGGAGGAAGAAGAAGAAGTTGTCGTGTGACAACCTAGGGTTTTCAGTTTGGTCTGGTTTTTGTTAAACCGGACCAAACCAATTTAATTTTTATGTACCAGGTCGAGTACCGATCGTTACTGGCTTGTTAGTGATCGGTATAGGAGCGAATTGCTACCGATTGGTTAGATGTTTTGGAACATTCTAAAAATTTGCATCTTCTGCATTTGTAATATGTTCCTGCATCATTCAAAACTTTTCAGAATATGATATATCGAATGAAAAACCATTAAATTCAAAATATCATTAAAACCAAATCCAAAAATAATAATCCACGTATTTTAAATCCAAAAACAACAAGAAATAAAAAATAATCCAATAGGTTACCTTCCATTCAGCGCTTGTTTTGACATCTCGAGTTTGAAGGTGGTGAAGCTTACTCTGGTGAATAACCTACACTTTCCTCTTTCTTTGGCTTATCGCCTTGGATCAGGATCTCGCGTTGAATCCTGAGATGCGTTGCTTCTGGAGCGAGAATATTATAGAAGAATCCTTTGTATATATAGGTGAATATCATTCTTTTCCTTGACCAATCCATGAGAGCTCAAACAGAATTTCGAAAGTCTCTTCCAAGGAGAAGTTGAGGAGAACTACTGCTATGAATATCATATACAGTGAAGTCAATCACGACATTGCATCCTCCTACTTCGATGATCTCATCATGAAATTCTCCCTTTGGAACACATACTGAATCATCTACTAACTTCATTGTACCTCTTGCAGGAAGTATGTTTGTTATCCCAAGTTGAGTAGTGATGCTTGTCCGCATTAGGTTGCAGGAAGCTCCAGTATCACAAAAGAATTTCTCATAAAGGAATCCTCTAATCCTGACAGAAATGACAAATTGGCTTGGATCCTCACACTTCTGTAACGTCCTTGTGACATTGTAATTTCTGTTTCGCACAGAACAAAACATGATCTCTATCTCCTCTATGGTTTCATTGCTCTGAGCAAAGATTTTTCTGAAATATTTTCGCCTCCAAGCATCTGCAAATGTCAATCCATCAGGAACGCCTTTCATAAGTGATGTAAACGGTGCATAATTCATAGGAGACATTATTCGATTTTCCCTAGAAGGAGGCATTCTCTCAACGTCTATGGTGCGAAGTCTTGGAAGCCTTTTCCTTGTCCATTTTCTGCTCACTTCATCATGCTCCTCATCTTCAAGAATCATCCAAACATGTAAACTCTAACTTGATACAACAAGATACTACATGTCTTTGTTCACTTTGCTAAATGATATCATATTACTTGATATTATCATCCCAAGCTCCAACTGAGTTCAAGAAAGATCTCCCAAGGATAAGAGGCATGTCAGCATCCTTGTGGTCTTGCAATAGAGGTATCTATGAACTTGAGTCTGCAAGGAGGTTCTTGAAGCTCTAATTCAAGTTCTTTAGCAGTCATCAATGGCATAACATTCACTCCAGATCCTAAGTCACACAAAGAATTGTTGAAACTTGTACCTCGGATAGAACATAGAACATCAAACAATCCTGAATCACCAAGCTTTGGTAGTCTCCTCAATATCTTTTTTTCCTTTATCAGTCGACCCTTAAGCTTTTTCAATCTTTACTCTCCTTTCATCACACATATGAAGACTTCTTTGATATCATCAATGTTCTTCCTAGCTTCTTAAATTGTCAGTCCCTTTGTGATCTCTCCAATAACTGTCTTTAATCTCTCCATCTTTTCCTCTGCAATCACTTTCCTTGGATAAGAAAACTTTGGTACAAAGACTGCGGTTGTACTATATCAATCACTATGTTCAACCATGGTATTATCTTCTGCAGAATTTGGATCATAATTGATGGAGTATTTCCAAGTTATGGCATCACACTGATCGGTGATGAAAGTTAGTGTGTACCGATAGGTAGCAGTGCTATACCAATCAATATGCGATGAAAAATTCTGCTTTCAGCCTCGATTGCATTAACTTGTTCTCTGGAATATCCTTATGACTTCCCAGATATAATCCCTGAGGGATCTCTGGACTTAGATGCGATTTGAGCAAGTTGGTTCTCTAACACCTTAACGTGAGTGCTCACCATTTCAATCCTACCATTCAAATTCGAGTACACACCATCAAAATTGGTATCGATCTATTCAGAAGTCTTCTTTTGGCCCTCTATAAGTTGCTGCATCATCATCTCAAGTTTGTTCCCTGAGGTGCTTGTTAATTACAAAAGTGAGATTTTTGCTTATAGTTGTAACCATTGTAGCCTACGCCTTTCCCTTGAAAACCACTAGCAAAGTTTCCTTATGGATTATTTGGATAGACATGGTCTTGGGGATTCTCCACATTAGTGCTCATGCAGGAGAAATTAAGATGGTTTCTATAGTTTTGGTTGAAGCCAAAATTTTTATAGTTCCCTTGAACGTAGCTCACTTCCTCAGTATCTTCACACCAAACTCCATCATCCTCATCCTCAGCAGCATCTCCAACTACATCAAGCTCTCTCTTAGATGTCTTTAGGAGATACTTGACCTTTTCCTTCAGCTTTTTCATCTCATAAGTCTCAACACTGTTAATAGTAACCTTCCTAGATCTATCATATTCTAGACAGTGGTTGTTATTGCTTGAAAAAAGATTCTATGCATATGAACAAGAGCATAGATCTACATGAATATCCTTTTTGAGAAACCCTAATTATATGAACAGATCTACTCACACATGCATAGAGGATGCATGATAGAAATAGATGTAGAACTTATAAAATAATAAAAGAATTGAAGAATATGTACAAAATAACACCTTAAAACTATGAAAATGTATTTTTCGTCTCTGCCTCAACTCTATAGCCGAGGCATCTTATTTATACAAACAAAGGAAAGCCTTATAAATGAAAAATTAAAACTTTGGAAGTCGGGGCACCGATTGGTTACAAGTGTGTACCAATCGGTTCTTGTAGTCTTTGACATTGTTCGGTTAGTAAATGTGTACCGATCAGTCTTCAATCTTGACTTCTTCTTCTCTTGACGAGCAATTATCTATTTTCACTCTAAAACCTTCTTTTTTACTCCAGCAAGTTACAACCTTAAAATATGCAAAAGTACTGAAAGCCATCTTGTTCTTACTGAAAAGACTCAAGACTCGGTATTAAAAAGAATCTAAAAATTGGTAAATAGTAGTGTTAACACAATTCCCGTAGACTTGAATCAGCTTGTCCTTAAGTAAGAACTATGAAAATCCAAATCCAAAGAGAAAAGTTTGAAGAACGGGAACACACTATTCTCATGAACAAACTTGTCGCGGGCTTTCCTTCTATAAACAACATCAAAATCATGCCATGCAGACTTACTACATGTACTAGAGCATGAGTGTAGCTATAACCTATACTCTAAATCCCGAAATCACAAAGAACTCTCATAATCAATGAACTTAACCTTTTGACATTCATTAAAAATTCACGTACTTTCACAAAAGAGAATATCGAACATGTGAATGGTTTAGGTATAAGGCTCTTTAATGGTTGCTCATGTGTTTGGACTATCCTAGAAGTTCTAAAGGTGCAAATCATTATGTAAATTCACAGTGTGGCATAGACCAATTAAGAAATACATCATTCCTTTCACTCAGATCCACTAATATTCCAACTTCAATCTAATCTTTGATTTTCCTTAGTATTTACAGAAAATAAATTTGAATCCTCGGATCCATATTTTTTTGCACATGAATGCACATGACAATAAAAGCACAAGAAATGCATGAGGTATTCAAAAATGGTTGAGGTAACGTATGGTACTAGACTAAGGATGAGTCTAGCCATTCAAAATTAGCAAGAGTGGTAAAAATGATAGAAATAAAACTATGAATGTATGGTCCATGACATGATTACTAAGCCCCTAAGTGAGATATATTAAATCCAAGTTCAATGTTCCACTTAGTAAGGCTAACACTGAACAAAACCACAATAAATCATGAGAAAGTCATCCCAAAATAGTTGTTCCTAGAAAAGCTAATAGTTCCCTACATTGATTCAATAAAAGAAAAAAATGACTCAAAAGAAATAAAAAAAATCAAAATAAGAACAAATGCTAGAAACACACATTAGTAAGTGTAGAGATATCCTCCTCTAGACTTAAATTACATTGTCCTAGTGTAAAAATAAATCAAAAGAAAAGATATTCATACATAAATAGTCAAATACAAATCCTAAAAATAAATTAAAATCAAAGAAAGCAAAAATACAATGGTTTTCGTGGACGTCATACCGATTGGTAACCACAACGTACCAATCGGTCCAAATAGTGCTCGATATCAATCGGTGGTAACCAAATACCGATCGGTTAGACTGCAACTGTATCACTTGTCCGCGTCAATTGGCTCTCCTAGTTCTCTTTTGCTGCGTGCTAGCCTGAAACTCTGTGTGTTGGAGTCAAAAGGACTCATTGATGCAGTGCTCATGGCAGAAAGAATCAGTAGCTGACTGAGTCAAATAGGAGGCTCAGAGAACTCCTCAATATTCTCACCATTATCATCAGCAGAACCCAGAACATCATCCTCAACATCTAAAGGCTGGCTCTCTCAGACTGGTGGTGCAGAAACACCACACGGTCTGATCTTCCTGAAAACTCTTAAAAGCAGCCGCATCATCACATGTCTGTACTCAGCGTCATCAAATTGCTCCAAGATCTGGAGAAATGAACTCAGACTCATCAAACTCTAGTAGTTGTGCCTGAGAGGATGAAAAGGCTCTAGGATGAGAGTCATGAGGTGGCACCCTAGCAGCTGCATGGACACCACAACACTCAAAACTCAAACATCTGTCCAATTCTAAGAACAAAAACTGATAAGACATCATTGGAAAGTACCCAATACCTTACCACTTCTTATGCTCTTTTTGTTCTCTCTTGATGCTTGTAGACTATGGAAATTTAGGAATGGCAAGACGGATCCTCCAATGGCTAGAAAGGACCATCAAATTGCCTGACCAATTGTGTTGAAAATTTATATCACTTGATTTTTAATATGTTAATAATAAAATTATAATATCAAAACACAAATCAATTTATTCACGTAAAAAATAAATTTATATAAATAACTCTATTTTCTAACTAAGATCGCATTCCACTTTTTTCATAAAAAAGATTTTAAGATACAACATCTACAACAAGTTATAAAATTAATTTTTTTTAATTTAACTTATTTAAAATTTTAAAAGCTCACACATCGGACATATCCTAATCTAGTATTATCTAAATTTAAAAGGGGATTTTCAACAATATCATTGTTGGAATACCAGTTTTCAGAAATACCACTTGTTGCTGGTCATTTTCAATAATAGCACTCTCTTATGTGGTGTTGATCAATTTTGCTCTTACTTGACTTGATTTATAGCAATTTTGACTAAAAAAGAAAAAATTATAGTGGTGCAGAGTTTTTTTTTGCGGAAAAATTTCAGATCCATTTTTTTGGGGCGGGTTGGGGAGAATTATGGAATCAAAATTTTGATGAAAAAATTATGGATACGTTTTTGGTAAAAAAAATTGTGTATTTCTTATTTTTATGGAAAATTATGAATTTTCATTGATTTTGGGAGAAAATTCTCCCTTTTTGAAGGAGAATTTACTTTAGAAAACATTAAAACCTCCAGATTTGATTAAAAAGCATTATAAAACCTTACAAACCTTATAAAACTCAAAAAGAAAAATCAATGATTTGATAAGAAACTTTATAAATCTCTATAAAACAGTATAAAACTTAAAAAGAAAAATCATTGATTTTATAAGAAACTTTAGAAAACCTTATAAATCCCTATAAATCTTTATAAAACATTATAAAACCTTATAAATCCTTAAAATTCTTAAAAACCATCTCTATCCATATGATTTTAATTTGGACCGTGAGTACGTTTAAAATTTGTACACATATCTACAAAATCTTATAAAATAGTCAAAATTAAATTAAAATCAATCAACCCCAACCTTATAAGAAGGATTTTGTAGAATAAGATTTATAAGGTTCTATAAAAAACCTTATAAAAACCTTATCATAATATTTTTATACGGTTTTATAATGTTTTATAATACCTCGTATACAATCTGGGGTTTCTCTAATGTTTAAGAAAAGTAAATTTTCTACCAAAAACGGATTCATTTTACACCGAAAAGTCAATTCGGTATTTTATAACAAAATGTAAATCCATAATTTTTTGTCAAAATTTAAAATTTAAAATTTTCCGCAAAAATTGAATATGTAATTTTCCTGTTAAAATTTTGATTACAAAATTTTTTCGCCAAAAACTTGATTATGTAATTATCAATCAAATAATAAAATCCGCCATTTGCCTCCAAAAAATAGATCTTTAATTTTCTGGTAAAAACTTGATTTCATATATTTTTAACCAAAATATAAATATGTAATTTTTTGACAAAACTAGAAATCCGTAATTTTTCCAAAAAAATAGATCTGTAATTTTTGGCAAAAAAAACGGAAATGCATAAATAATTTAATGATGGTGGTGCTGATGATGATGAAGTAAACCTTACAGAGCTAGATCTGAGATTGAAATTGTGTCCCCTTCATTAAGGGCATTTTAATCAAAAGACATACCCCATAGTGATATTGTGATAATGGAAAATATATGGTTGTAGTTTTGTAAATTTCTATCTTAAGAGTGTCATTTTAAAAAAAGTTATCAAATTTAAATAAAATTTATGTATGTATGTTTCAGTATTTATTATCTTTATTTTGACTACTGCCGGCGTAATATTATCTAAATTTAAATTAAGTAAAATCTATGTATTTTTAAAATATAGCAATATGTTATCTTAATTTTGTCTAGTGTGGCCAAGTATTATCTACACTTAAAGTAACTAAGATAAATGTGTCTTTAGTAATTTATTATCTTCGTTTCAATAAAGTGGCAGCACCGTATGATCTACATTTAAATTAACTAGAATATGTGTATTTTTTATAAGAATCAATTGCTCAATTGTTCTTATCCGTCTAAACTCAATTTCAATTGCACCTTTCTAATTTACTAAACTTATTAGATTTAATTTAAAATAAAAATATAAAATTACGATTTTATTCTTAATTAAATCGGATTATCAGTTAAATCGGGTTATATAGCTTGAATTGTAAGTGATACTAACAAAAACACGATATCTCAATGGTTTAACCTTCAACGTGCGTTCAGAGTTTGAATCTGTTATTTTGTGGTACATTTAGTATAACTGGTATTATAATTAGTACAATTGGAACAAATGTTATGGTGCAAATGGCTAATTGTACCAGTTGTACCTAAGTGTGTGGTACAACTGGATACAATTAAGTATAATTTTGTACAACGATTTCAGAAATCTAAGTACATAAACTTGTAATTGTGAATGATACCAAAAAAAATTTGATAGCTCATATGGTAAAAACTCTTGTTTTAGATGTTCATGATTCAAATATCATATTCGTATTGATATAATTGAATATTATTTTGTAAACAATATTCTAAAAATTTTTTTAAATAAGGATAAATTGGTCGTCACACCGTGCTTTTTTAAATGGATAAATGAAATTAGAGAAATGTATATTAGAAAAGGAAAAGAGAGAAATAGTCAATTGAGATTAAAGTTTATTTGATAATTTGCTACCTAATTATTTTGATTAGTATTGACCTCAGGTTATCTAAATTTAAGAAAAATTTATATATGTTTTTAGTATTTAATATCATACTTTTGACTAGTGATTGTGCCATACTATCTAAATTTAAACCAAGGAAAATCTGTGTCTTAAATTTTAGTAACATGCTATCTTAATTTGACCATTGTTGACCATGTATTGTCTACATTTAAAGTAACTAAGATATACAATAGGTCTCTTTAGTAATTTATTATCTTCATTTCAACAGATGGCGGCGACGCTGTTTTATGTGTGTTTTCTATTACTTAATCATTATTATCTTTATTTTGACAAATTGTGACACAATATTATCTAAATTTATTAAATAAAATCTATGTGTTTTAGTTATTTGTTACCTAATAAAATTTTCACTAATGTTGACGCCGTAATAAATACATTTTAAGTTGAACAAAAAATATGTATTAGGTAATTTATTACCTAATAAAATTGATTGGAATCCGTATTATCCAAATAAAGGCAAAGTAATATATGTGTGTAATTAATAAGAAAACATAATTTAAGATAAAGTAGTATTTATAGATTTGTTTTGTTTATTTTCATACAAAAGTAATAAATGTGATATTTGTATAGTTTCTTTACTTCTGAAAATATTTGTCTAGTTTGTGAAAAAATATATATTATAATTTAAAAATCTAAAATTTTAGTCATGAGAAAGTTGAGATTTCTTTCCTTTTAAGCCTTATTAAATTGTATTTCCTTATTAATTTTTAATCTTTTTCAGTAAAGACCCATGAATTAAAAAAGTTAAAAAAACATTTGAAACTAGATCAAATTCGATCAAGGTTACCACTTGATGACCTGAGAATCAAACCCACGAAATTAACAATAACTAGATCTTTGAAACTAGAAAAATTCGATCCGAAATTCAATGGGTAAGCCATGAACACAAAATAGCCACTCGGTCACCTAAGGTTCACGCAAAAACCCTAGAAACCAAATCTAAAGCATTTTTAGAATATGATTGGTCAAGTTAAGCAATACATTTTAACACATATCAAATTGATATCAATGAGAATTCAATTCCACAAAATGAAAACAAAATCAATCCGATCAAAATCAAATCAATAGGGATTAAGAACAAGGGGATCGATTGAATTCACTCAACTTCTAACTGGATCTGATACTACTTGATGCAATCTCAGCCATGCATTGATGAGAAGATGGAATCTCAAAGGTGACTTGAAGAGATCTTTCCCACGAACGTCATTTAGAGGTTGAGAAAAGGGGGATAATACTTAGCAATGATTCGGTGAAGAAACAAGGTAAGGTGATGGATTGATAAATGCCACAAAAGGATGCAAAATAGCTCTTTGATAAGTTAGATGATCCTTCAGCTTCACAACAAGAGGATCGGTGATTTCTCAGCTTCACACAAAGAGAATCGATCGTGATGGATACACGCACCAACACTTGAATCAAACTTAATAGAAAATGTTTTGATAAAAAGATTGATTGATTATTCTCTTAGGCTTACATGAGTTTATAAAGAGGAAATGAGGCTGGTTTCGAGACTAAAAAGTCTATTCTCGAAACAACATTAAAAGACTTGGAAACTACAATGCATAAAACAAGAAATTTTTTTTGCACAACTTTAACTTCGAATTTTGGCTCCATTTCTTCTCTAAGCCGTGTGATGAGGAGATAATTAGGGCCTGGACTTTATTCTTCAACAAATGGGCAATGGGGGAAGTGGATCACTTGTCTCATTAAAAAACTTGTCAAGAAAACCCAATTGGACAAAACTTGACAAGGGAAAAAGAGTACAAATGATACACTTTTCCATTTGTTGAATTATTTAGGTTGGATTAAAACCATGGTGTTTTGACAAGCTTTTTCATTCGAAATATCTTGACTCCATGAATTCTTAAGGATTCCTATGATGGCTTGGTTGGACAGCTTGGTCTTTGAGCGGGTTATCGGACCGGTTGGCATGACAAGAGCTTCCTCGGCTGCTCCATGTCCTTGGGTTCAATCTGCTCATCTATTTCAAGCTCTCTTCCTTGGCCCATGTTCTTTGTACCTCCTAGGATCATATCACTTATGCAGGCGTGGAGTGTGTTTTCTGACGAGGAAAAGAGAGTTGACTATGATCTAAAGAGGAATGTGGGATTGTATGAGGGAGGCAGAGCTTCATCATCAAGGCCTGCAAACAATGGATTTCAGAATGTCACTAAAGCTAGTGGTAACACAAAAAAAGTAAAGAGCTCAAAGAGGTATAAAATGGGCAAGTGAAGCCTTCGCTTTTGCTGCTACTACTTCTACTTCGGCCAAAAAAAAATGCTGAGGGAACCAAAAATTCTGTTCATGCTGCGCAGACCTAGTCAAGAAAAAAGGTTGTACGTAGAGAGTATAACAAAAGAGTGGCTGGTGTTTCGTCGACAGTTCCTTCAAAAAGAACAAAGTTTATGGAAAATTCAGTTGCTGGTGCCGACACTGCAAGTTGTTCAGCTGCCAAGAACACCAATGTGAAATAATTTTCCGAGGATAAGCTGAAGAATCTACTGTCCACTGTCCACCAACCAGACATCTTCTTCTTTGCTGACTCGCCTTGCTCTGTTTCTTCCAACAGGCGGCTTCTCTGTGTGAACGTCTTTCTCAAAAAATCCACACCACTTTTTGATAATAAGCCTTGCTCCATGTCTCCTTCAAGTCTCTCGTGAGCTTTCTCACGTTTTGTTAACATCTCATGCGTGAATCTTCTCCACGTATTTTTCGGTTATCTCTATAACCGGTTCCTATCTCATGCCATGCGTAAATCTTCTCTATGTCTTCTTCGGTTATCTCTATAACAGGTTCTCGTCTCGTGCCATGCGTGAATCTTCCCCACGTCTTCTTCGGTTATCTCTATAACCGGTTCCTATCTCATGCCATGTGTAAATCTTCTCCACGTATTCTTTAGTTATCTCTAAACCAGTTCCCGTCTTGTGCGGTGCTTGAATCTTCTCCACGTCTTCTTCGCTTATCTCTGTAACCGATTCTCATCTCATGCCGTGTGTAAATCTGTTCCACGTTTTTGTCGTTATATTTATAACTGGTTCCTACTCACTTTTCTTCTTAGGAGCAGCCTCCTTTCTTGATTGGTGTCTTCTTTTGATCACCATCACGTCTCCTTGACGTCTCATTTTGTTTGTCGGTTGGTTTGGAACATTGTTCTCCATCACCACACACAACCCTTGTTTTAAGATATCATTAATCTTAATACACTAGAAACCCTCTCCATCAAACATGAGAATCACTTCTCTGTTTTTGCTTGAGTTTTTTTTTTGCAGATTTTTTTTTCTCTTTGTGCTTCATTTGGCCTTTGAATCAACTTGATTCTCATACCATATTAGAATATTGATTTCAAAATCAATTAAGAGAATGGAGAAACAAATAAAGTGTATATCACAAAATTTTATTTATCTGAACGAATCTGGAACATGTGTGTTTACATCACAACAACAATGACTTAAATAGTAAAAAACAGACACAAGTGTCTCTTCCACAACCTAATCTAAAATTCATGACACTTAACATAAATAAACTTATCATACATATTTAATTGTTATTAAACTCAATTAATAACTAATACTTTCCTTTAATTGAGTTTTGGTCTCACACCAAACTTATTTCTTATTTCTTTGGAATTTGTTTATCAAACTCCAACTTCTTGCCTTCCTTCATCACTCTTCTTTCTTTGTTAGTCATGATAGGAATATCTTCATTTTTGGTTGTCATTACGCCTTCTCCGTTTCCAACTTTGATTGGATTGGAACATCTAGTGATGTAACTAATCCTTAATCTGATTGACGAGGTAGTGCTGACAGGAATTGTAAAACTCTTATTTATCCTCCTACCACTAAATTTACATGTACTTTCTTTCGAGAAAAGTAAAAAAAAAACTTAGTTTCTTCTTGTCAAAACATGTTACAACATGTTCCAGATGTAAATCTTTCATCTAGTTTTTTGGTGATCAAAGTAAATATTCTTATACATTGTAAAATAGTGGTGATGATAAGATTCAAATGTGATCAAGTTGTTACACACGCATAGCCCGAGTGTAATATGCAAGTGCCCACAGAGTGAACATGTTCCTATAGGTTGCATAATGTAGCATCACATTCATCTTAAACACGCCCATTATTTCCTGCATATTTTTGCATATATACACAATGTTAATCATGTATCTGGTTGAATTCTTCAGAATAAGAAAAAAACAACCCTAGAAAAATCAATATCACCTCTTGTGGGAAATCACCGTTCTCGAGCTGTGTATTGATCAACACTTTGGCAGCGCAATGAACCGGTCTTGGGTCCCTCTCCATCTGAAAATAATATTTTTAAATTATGAACACATAGATGTTGTAGTATTTATATAATGATTTTTGACTTTCACTAACCTGACCACCCATAACTAGTCCCATCAATGCTTGGGCTGTATTCACAACATTCGTCTTGTTTCCTACCAATGGAGTATATTTCTGCATTCCACCATATTATTTTACCGTATGATGATAGCACTTTGGAAACTAGAAAATGGAGCATAATTAACCGAAACATATAGGTTAAATAGATTATACTTTGTTCATTACCAATTAGTTTTGAGATATAAATTGTTGTTTTAAGAAGAGCAAAAGCTTGCGGGGGATTTAATTTTTACCTTATTGGGGCAAGAAAGATAACTCTCACCCCATCCACCTTCTGCATTTTGTGTTTCGAGAAGGAATCGAGTCGCTTTACGAATAGCCTCACAGTTATTGTAAGTCTTGCCTGCAGCAACTAAACCTCGGACTGCAAAGAAGGTCCCATAAATAAAGCACACACCCCAGTTTCCGTACCATGAACCATCCGCCATTTGAAAGTCCTCTATGTATTTAACCCCATTCGTTATAAACTTCTCGACCTCTTCCTTTCTGTATCCTGGAAACATTTCCATGAATCTAGCCAGCGCTACAATTGCGGACCCTGTACATTCAAGATACCTAAAGATCGATTGTTCACACATTCGTTAAGTAAATCCGCCCAAGATCAATTATTTTAGTACATAAAGGAAAAAAAACATATGAATGTGTTGTAAGAGTGTACTCATGCTCGACGATTGTGTCTTCCATAAACTCCACAGGACTAAGCCACTGCAATTGATAAGAGGTATTGTTATACTAGCCATTAACTTAGCCTTTCTAAAAAAAAAAAAGAAATTTTACATGATAAAATAAATAAAAACGGTAACGTAAGTACCTCTAGCCAGGTTTTACCACGAGCAGGCTCCCACACAGCTATACCTCCATTCTCGCTCTGCGTTTATCATTATTTTTTAAAACATAATGAATAAACAATGCAGGTCTAATTAAGACTCATGAATCACTTTATATTGAAACTAATACCTGTAAATAGAGAAGCAAATTAACGGCATCATAGAGCCTCTCTACATCCATTTTATCACCCATTATTGGCATGCTCTCGAAGATTAGGCAGCACTAACAAAGTCAAAGTTTAGTATTTCGACCATGGTAATAATGAAATCAACATTTTAATTGTTAAGAATTTAGAAGCCACACCTCTAAACTCTCAGCAGTACAATCAGAAACAGGCCATCCTTGATCTTGGTCTGAAAAAGTCCACCCACCTTTCGTTATGTCCCGAAACATTTTTCTGTGGTCACCAGGAGGGTTCTCTGTAAGTTGAGATTTCTTCAAGAAGTTGTATCCTTTGATCAACGTTGATCTAATCTCATCATCCATATCAGCAGCTAACAAGACTTCAAGAGAAAGAGCCGTATCCCACAATTGGCTACCGAAAGACTGAACCAAACAAGGGTGAAACAATGTGAAGAAGAGTGGGGTACAATTTAAATGTGCAAGTTTACTCTACAAAAGGACAACAACTAAATTGATTAATTATAAAAAAAAATACTTTGGAAGTTAATCAATTCCTTAGTTTTTTTCTATAGAATTCTCTAAGAGAAATTTCATGATATTTTTGTAAAATATGATAGAGACTAAGAGAAAAAAATCTAGATATTTGTAACATAAATACCTAGATAATATAGTAGAAGATTCTAGGGATTATGAAAGGTTTGTAAGATATTGTAGTTGTAGAAACTATAAATAGTTCATTCCTATATAATTTGTAGCCAAGTAGAAAAAGATGAAGGAAGTCAAATCAAAGCAATAAGAAAGAGTGTTCCGAAACACAAATTCTCTCGCTGAATGATCATATTCTTTAAAAGCGCTGCTCGTTTTAAAACTGGCGATGTAGTCTCAGGGATTACAGTTAAGCTGGACTATGGAGAAGCTACATAAGCTCTGCTACAAGTGTAAGAGACTTACACATGACCAGTATCATTGTACGGTTAAACTAATGGAGGAAGCTCTCCCCTCTAATCCAACTAATTTCGATCAGCAAGTTACAAAGAAAAGCAAAGGGAAAGGAATCTTAAACAAGGGTAACATTGTTCAATCTTCTCAAAGGAAGGTGGGGGAGGGGGTAGGGAAGTTTCAGTAGAGGAAGAGGTAGAGGCAGAGGAAGGAGAGGTTAAGGAAGGATTGGAGTAGGAGGGGACCCTCTATATGAGAAGGACTCAGGAAACTATTGTTACACAATGCTTAACAAAGTCGAATTTCTAAAGGATCGGACAACAGACAAATTTCTCTGTTTTACGTTTCTTGCCGTACACTCTAACATTTTTGTGTTTGTTATCTTTCTCTCTTTTGATTAATAAAAGCACACACTTTTATTGATAAGTAAGAAAACATATATATAATGTTACATGACTCGATTATATGAAGAGTAACATCCCTTCGACACATCTAATCAACCGTTTGTGGTTACAACTTTCTTTCGTATCTCTTCAAAAGATTTTTCCTAATTTATTTGATAAATACTTATAATACTCTTAAGTTGATATATATTTGTGATGATAACTTGATTAAATTCAACACTACTCCTTAATCATGGCTTCATCTTCACTCCAAGTTCTTCACGTAATATCTCGAACCTTGCAGTGGTTACCGGTTTCGTGGGTATGTCAGCCACTTGCAGTTCGCCTGGACAGTATTCAAGTGGAATCTTTCCCTCTTGCTCCGCTTGTCGAACGAAATGGTACTTTATGTAGATGTGTTTCGTTCGATTGTGTTGTACCGGATTTTTGCCTTTGGCAATGGCAGATTTATTGTCGCAGAATATCTTCACACCTTTCTCAACCTTAAAACCAATCTCGTTCACAATCTTTTGAAGCCAAATGGCTTGATTCGCAGCAGCACAAACCGCAATGTACTCGGCTTCGCCGGTTGATTGAGCAACCATTTTCTGTTTGCTCGAATTCCAACATAATGCACTCGATCCTATCTTTAAAACGTAGCCACTTGTACTCTTCTTGTCTTCTATGGAACCACCCCAATCACTGTCTGAGAATCCAATCAACTCCGGTTGATTCACTCGCTTGAAATGAACACCATACAATAATGTGTTCTTAACGTATCTAAGAACTCGTTTTGTCTCTTGAAGATGTTTCTTCATTGGTGATGTCATGTAACATGATAAGTACGAACTGGCATACATGATGTCAGGCCTTGAGGCACAGAGATAGAGTATTCCACTGATCATACTTCTATACTTTGTTACATCCTTAAGTTTCTCTTCTAACATCTCTTCAGTTTTGGTTTTACCATGAGGAACCAAAGGTGTTTTCATCCCTTTGCAATCCTTCATCTTGAACTTTTTTAATAACTTCTTTGCATACTTCTCTTGTGAAAAGAATATGCCATCATCTCTTTGCATTACTTCTATACCAAGGAAGTAATTGAGTTCTCCCATTCTTCATCTCTTCTTTGAAGTCTTCAATCTTCTTCAAATTATTGTCGGTTATTATGATGTCATCAACATATAGACTGACCACCAATAGATCATCCAATGTCTTCTTCACATAGAGTGTTGCATCGTTTACACTTCTCTCAAAACCATTCTCCAAGAAGTAACCATTTATACGCCCATACCAAGCCCTCGACGCTTGTTTAAGGCCGTATAAGGCTTTGTAAAGCTGTAGAACCTTTCATTCTTCTTCTTCAAAGCCTGGTGGTTTTTCTATGTACACTCCTCCTCCACGTCTCCATGTCTCCATTCAAGAATGCGGACTTCACGTACATTTGGAAGAGTCGCCACTTTTTTTGAGTTGCAACCACCATGAGAGTTCTTATGGTGTCATATCTTGAAATAGGTGCAAATGTTTCAAGAAAATCTACACCATACTCCTGCGTGAATCCTCTGGCCACCAATCTGGCCTTTGTGCTTGATTGCTTCACCGTTTGCATTGGTCTTTAACCGGAATATCCACTTCACACTTATAATATTTTTATCATTTAGTCTTTCCACCATCTTCCAAGTGTTATTCTTCTTGATCATCCGAAGTTCTTCTTTCATTGCTTCTCTCCAATTCTTTTCTTTCATTGCATCTTATAATGCTTGAGGTTGAGGTTCCTGGGCCATCATGAGACACAACTCATGACTATGAGCCATCTCTTTAACCTTATTCGTTTGTTGTATTAAATCGTTTATTGATTTGAATCCCCTTCGACCAACGGATGTCTCTCCTTCTTCAACCTCATTTGTAACTTGTCTTGTTGAGAGATGAAGCCGGTTGAATGCTTCACTTACACTCTCATTCTCATCGCCAGTGTTTCCTTGATCTTCACTCGAAAATCACATTGTTACTTGTGAAAACAATGAGTCTTTCTTTTCCTTCTTATTCTTATGTCATGTCTTCTTTTCATCAAAGGTCACATCTCTTGATACTTTAACCTTGTTTTCGGTTGGAAAGTACACTCTATACCCCTTTGATTCACAGCTATAGCCAATGAATATCCCTTGCTTAGCCTTTGAGTCAAGTTTTCTTCTCTTCTCATCTGGAACATGTGTGTAACATAAGCATCGGAATATTTTCAAGTGTTTAACACTTGGTTTCTTGCCACTCTACACTTAAAATGGAGTCACTCCTTTCTCCAATGCTTTAGATGGCATGATATTTTGTAGATAGGCTGATGTTGCTATAGCCTCGGCCCAAAATTCATTTGGTAGACTCTTCTATATCATCATCAATCTTGCCATCTCAACTAGTGTGTGATTCCTCCTTTCTGTAACACCATTTTGTTGAGGAGAATAGGGTGTTGGTTTTTCATGATGTATGCCACTCTCTTGACACACCTTGGTGAATTCTCTTGACACAAATTCACCTCCACCATCCGTTCTTAGCCTCTTAATACACCTTTTGGACTCTCTCTCAACCAATGGCTTGAAGACTTTGAACTTTGATAGTACTTCACTCTTGTTCTTTATGAAGTACACCTATAACATTCATTGAACATCCTTGAGTAGTCATCAATGAATGTTAAGAAGTATATATTTCCATTTATTGATGTGTTTTGCATTGGACCACATACATCTGAATGTATAAGTTCCAATACACAACTCGTATTGCTTTGAGAAGTTCTCGAAAAGCTCCTCCTTGATTGCTTCCCTTTCTCACAAGACTCACAGAAACCTTCTACAATCTGAAACTTAGTAAGATCTTCAACCACTCCTTTTATTTTCATTGTTTCAATCTTGTCATGATTTACATGACCAAGTCCTTTATGCCAAAGACTTGTTTTATCTTCCTTATCTTCAACCGTTATGAACGCAACTTCTATGCTTCATTTAAATTTTTAAGATCTTCCTTCTTTTCGGATCTTCAATAACACATCTTGTCTTCAAAGACAACTCGATATCCATTTGATATCATTTTCCCAACAACACTTATTAGATTTCTTGAAAGACCTGAAACCAAGAGTACATCTTTGATGATGTGTACTCCTTGGCTTGTTAATACCTTAATGCTTTATTTTCCCTCAGCCTTCACCACTTGACCTTTACCAACTTCAATAGAAGTCTTCTTACTTCGATCAATGTCTAAAAAGTAGTCGGATTCCTTTGTCATGTGGTTGGTACAACCGCTATCCACCAACCATATTTCATCTCTTACTTTTGTAAGTTCTTCTTCTTCGACTGCACTAAAGAGCATGTGATGCTGCTCATATTCATCATCACTCTCTTTCTGTAGACTTAGATTAGCCCTTTCTTTTCCCTTAGGCCAGCAGTCTCTTGCAATGTGACCCGGTTTATCACATATGTAACACTTCCTTTCATTCTTCGCACTCACTTCTGGAACGCCTTCGTTCTTTTGCTTCCAACAATTCACCTCATTGTGATTGTCTCTCTTACACATACCACACCATCTTTTGGTCTTCTCATGACGTTTTCCTTGCTTGTTCCCCCTTTACAGCCAAGCTTACCATAAAACGCACCCTCATTGACATGTTCTTCACGGATGCTTAGAAGCTTCTCATGCGCCTTCAATGTCCCAACCAATTCAGCCATTGACAAGATTGAAAGGTCCTTGGTTTGTTCTAAATAGTGACTATGCTGTCGAACCTCTCCGGTAGAGATATCAAGACTTTTTGAACCAAAAAGTAATCGGCCTTCTCCTCTCTGTGAACCCTTAGTTGATTACTTAAGTTAATCAACTTAATTGTGAAATCGTTTATGGTTTCACTCTCTTCCATCTTCAAGTTCTTGTACTCTCTCCTTAGAGTCTATTAAAGATTAATCAGTTTTAATCAGTTCCATCTTCAAGTTCCATGCTTCAACGCACGCCATGCTTTTCTCGCAATTCTAAAAAAAATGAATCTGAGACAGCCGTTTGAAGGATTTGAAGGGCCATCATATCTTTCATCACTCTATTATCTCTCTGCTTGATAAATTCCGGTGAGTTTTCAGGCGATGAACTTGTTGCATACTCATCTTCAATCACTTCCCATAATCGTCTTGTCTTCAAGATCTTTTTCATCTTGATCTTTCAAAAACCAAACGATTCTCCATTGAAGATGGGAATCACTTGGTGCATTGTTATCTCCATAAGCTCTGATACCATTTTAGACAATGCTTAACAAAGTCAAATTTTTAAAGGATTGGACAACAAACAGATTTCTCTGTTTTATGTTTCTTGTCGTATACTCTTAACACTTTTTTTGTTTGTTATCTTTCTCTCTTTTGATTAATAAACCACAAACTTTTATTGATAAGTAATACAACATATATATAAGGTTACATGACTCGATTATACGAAGAGTAACATCTCTTCGACACACCTAATCAACTGACACAACTCTAAGTTGTAACTGTTTGTGGTTACAACTTTCTTTCGTATTTCTTCGAAAGACTTTTCCTAATTTATATGATAAATACTTATAATACTCTTAAATTTATATATATTTCTGAGGATGACTTGATTAAATTCAATAACTCTCAAGTATCGTCAGTGTTATCAAGGCAGGAAGTTCAAAGAGCTAAGGAAAAAGGGAAGTTGTGGATCAAGAATGGATGCAGGAAGAGGTAGTTAGAGTTCCACCTGGGAACTGTGAACATGATGGTAAATTTAGTAGGGAATTCAGTTCAGGTGGGAAAGGTTATGCAAGTACGAGCTATAGTAGGAAAGAATACGCAAAAAATATCTTTTCCTCATAGGAAAAGGTTCTATGACCTGGAACTCTCCAAGCAACCTCAGAGGCAATTCAAAAGACCTGGAAGCTCCTTTACAGCAAAAACATGCTTTCACCTTATGGTCTAATGAAATTACATTATCAAGGTAATGCCCTATAATGATTTAGATGGAGAAGAGGTGAATTAGTTCATTCAAAATTGGATATGGTTGTGGTTAATACAGACTGACATCTCTTACTACCTACTGTTAAATCCTTCTATCTACCTAGGGTAGGTTCAGGCCATAGCCCTATTGTATCTTGTTTTGATGGGGATGGTGTAAGAAGATTTTGGCAGTTTAAATACGATAAGAGGAGGAATAAGGAAGGTTTTCAGGAGGCTTCATGTACAAAACTATGCACAAAACTTTCGCCGAGACATAAATCACCATAGTTGGTAATCGAAGTCATATATTGCGAATGCAATCTTTTTTTTCTCAAACCTTAACACTTTTTCTATATATATATATATATATATATTGCAATATCATATTTCTCTTACTCCCACAATGTGAATAAAAACAAAATATGAAAAATAATATGTATTAGGAATCATGGGTTTCCAACTCAAAAACCAATTTATAATAACAGAGGGTTCATGTACCTTATGTACAACTCCACACCTCTTTCAACTCTTGATGTGGGATAATTCTAACACACCCATTCCCCTTTCCTCACCCTTAGAACTAGACAGTTTGTGGGATTAGACACCTACTGGTGGCCCACAATTGAGAAATTGAAATCATAGATTCTGATATCATATTAAGAATCATGGATTTTCAACTCGAAACCAATTAGCAATAATTGAAGAGGTCCATGTACTTTTATATACAACGACACAAATCTTTCAACTCCCAATGTTGAACAATTCCAACAAAATGTTATCTTTTTCAAAACTTTATCACGTAATTATCATTGTTAACGTTTATGAGTGCAAAAACACGAGATACCTTCATTTAACTTAAAACTAAAACTCAAAGTCACTAGTTCTAACCTGGATTTTCAGCCCATCTTCGCCAATCCATATGTAATCTGGGACTCGAGCAAGATGTTTCTTAAAATAATCACCTTCTGGGTCTTCTACCCAACAAGCAAGCATATGAAACGGCTACAAAAAAAATTATATTGAATGATATCCATAGTATATAAAGAATTAATACTTTTGAAAGCAATAAAAATATACCTTTTGTACACATCCACCTGTAATGTATCGTGTGGCTTCATCTTGATAGTGAATGAGTTCCATTGTCCTTCGAAGAGCTCTTTCTCTTATGAGTTTGTTGAAAGGCCATCGATTCAATATGTTCTCTGAAAACATATGAACACTTTTCCAAAAAAAATCTTGTACAAATGACTGTGGATAGTATAGATCTTCCTGCATCATCGTCATCATCGTCAATCTTTGGTGTTCTAATAAAATATATATATATATTTGTAAACCGTGAAGTTTACATTTAACATTTACTTTGACAATTTGCATGGATATTTGATGGAATTTTTTTTTTTTAAGTAAGCAAATAATGTTTCAGCATAGATTCAAGTACTAGCTAAAAGGATGCATGAATTACCTTTGCGCATAGATGCCGCGCTTGGCTCCAATTGATTTTGCTGTAAGGTTGAGGATAAAGCTCTTCTCTAAGCTGTGCAATTAGAGGTGTTTGGGTAGCAACAAATTTTTTGCCATATAAGTATGACAAGCCCATGAAAATGTCTCGGAAATAAATCCAGACAGTACCTGTGCAAATGGGTTTTGATTTTAAATAGGGACATGCTTGGAGCATAGAAGATAATGTTAAGTTCCAACTCAAAATAAATGGTTATTGAATAGACTGACATGTGTTCCTTATATACTATGTTAGGCTTTTTATCGGGGTGGGCGAAATCACCGAACTAAATGATTCTTATCAAATCAAATTGAAATTCATTCAAACTGAACCAAAACCGAATTTAAGAATACCCCTAATGATCTAAAAGTTTCATTCCAAATTTTTCAAACCAGGCAGAACCGTTTAACCGAAATTCACTAAAGAGTTAATATATCTAATTAAATATATAAAATACATTTAAATATACTAAAAATTTATAATATTAATTAAAATTAGTTAGTTTATGTTTATTTTTATTACAATTTTTTTCTAGATCCGAACAAACCGAATTATAATCTTTACCGAATGTAATCTATTTTTTTTAAAAAACTGAAATTCGAACTAGTCGAATCAAACTGAACCAAAAAAAAAAAACAAATTTATATCATAATTATTAAGTTGGGAACCTCCGTTAATGGGAAAAGAAGAAGGGAGCATCCAGAACTCAGGCGGTATGGGTTTGCAACCTGACCAATCATAAACTCCAAGAACCTGTGTATGTGAACAGTTTAATTAATTGACGAAGTTTTAGTTTTACTTATAAGCAATGTAAGATGTTAAGGTGACTTGAAGATGGCATAGGTATATACATACCGATAGCCAAATCTTCCCGATCAAGGGTGTATATGTGGCACCACCGTGGTCAAGGATCCACTTACGAGCCCTTGCACAAACACTTTCATGACCATCGGGCTCTATGCCGAAAATTCTTAGACAGATGTAGTTGATGACCGTACAGAACATACAACTGTGGCTCTCCACATGTATTCCCCATCCACCATCATCGTTCTGCATATGAACAAAACACCAAAGATTTTAATGAAAAGAAACAACATATCTTAATTCAAAAAAAAAAAAGGAAAACACAATATCTATCTCGCTATTTGGACATATTTGGGACATTGTTCGAGTAGTGTGGATTTTAGAAGGGATCTCTCTATTTGGGTTTGTTGTTAAATTCCAAACTTTGTTAATCTATAGGGTAATCATTGTTTTCGTACGTTCTTTCTTGATTCTTCTTCCATTTCGTTAATGATTGTTTATCTTTTCAAGCTAATATATTACTGTAGTTGTTAGATCAACAAATGAGTTATTATTAATTTACTTCTTTTTTCGTTAAATATTATTAATTATTAATTTACTTCACATGGATATAAAGATGATTCTATCTTTACTAATACAAGGTAAAGCTATGCAACTTTTTTTTTCAGGACCGACCATGTGTGTATGTCTCTCTCACTCTTTCTATATGCATGCAATATATTGAACTACACGTACCTGATGGTTGTACATATAACGCAAGAATTCTTTGCGATGGTCAAGAGTGAAAATTTTCTCCAGATGGCCAGTGATGTACAAGGATATGAACTGTGATAGTTGATTAATTATTTTTGTGTCAGAAATTATACATAAAAGAAAACAATAAACAGAATGCAGAGTAGCTCACAAAAGGCGCGTTGAAGAACATAGAACCAGAATTTTCAGCAGGCCAGTGTCCATCATCAGCTTGCAAGGCCGCAAAATAGAGCACTCCTCTTCTCAATGCCGTCCTCGCATCTTCATATGTTATTTTCTCTGCATCATCTATTCTTACTTGTGGAATCTTTTGCTCGAACTTTTTCTCCCTTAGAAACTATTATAAGAAATAGTTATATAAATCATTTTAAACAAATGTGGTAACGCATATAAAAGGTATACCTGCATACGCCAAAGGAGATCAGCGCTTGGCTTGCAATGAGACCGCTTCTCAGAGAAATTCCGCCGAGCTTCATCGACCTCAGCAAGTTCTTCTGGAGAGCCTGTGTCTGCATCAAACTTCCAAATCTGCCTTCCAACGTAGTTGTTGGTACTGAACACGTGAGTGTCATTTCCTGCTTCAGCTGCAATCTTTAGCCTCCACATTCTGCAAACAATGCACAAAGAAAGAATAACCCTTAAGCTCTTATCTATTCACAGAATAAGGCTTATTCACGTCCACGTTATGCAATGTACTAGAGGCGGGCCCACGTACATAGTAGAGGTGTCAACAATATAATATAAATTCAACATGTAAGCTATAGCGGTGGCAAACGGCAATTGGAGAAGGGAACAAGACGAACATTTAAAAACAAAAAAGATGTCCTATACATTTTTTGTGTCATCGAAAATTCAAGAAAAAACCAGGATTATTGTATTGGTAGTATATAATTTTATTTTTATATATAAGAAAATTGGCCTATACATTTTTCTAAAATAACTTTGCCATTATTTTTTGCCATTTTCGCATCATTCCCGTACATTTTTCTACTTTATCCCAATTATTTTTTTCTCTATGCTTCTTTGTTCTTTCATTGAAAAAACATCAAACTTTAGGAGATTTTTATTTCGGCGAATATTCGCTGAAAATCCGGTGAACTTTATACAATGACAACGGTTCTGGTTACAATTAATCTGTGTAAGATCCGATGACAATCCAGTGATAATCCTGCGAGGATCTGGTGAAAATCCAGCGAAAATTATGGTTCCAATGATGGTAACGGTTCTTAAGATTCATGTTGAATGATCGATTTCATAATCTGTTCGAATCTGACGAAGAAGAAAAATAATGGTCACTTACAGAAGAAACACAATCATGTTTTAAAATAATGAAATGAATTTTAATGCACTATATATGTGTTTATATATATAAAAAATATAAAAATATAAATAACATGTTATATATGTTTGTACATGTTAAAATCTCTTCAATCCAAATCTTAGTCATCTTCCAGCGTTGTCTCTTTTCCTTTCACGTTCTTTTAGAAAGCAATACATATATACATATCTATGCAAAGTATCAAGCTAACTATGATTTTTGTTGCCTAATATTTTGTATAGAACATGTCCTTGGCAAGTCATATCTTCGAAGAAGTCCAAGCCACTATAATATGCAAGAGATATTGTTGAGTTTAAGTTTCAATTTGGATTTAGATTAGTTTCGAGTTTATGCGATAGTTAAACTAATCAAAAACACAATTTAACGAGTTCCCTCTCGACTAAAAGTACGTTTCGAGTAAGCAAAAATCACTAACATCCACTAAAACGATTTATAAGTTTCTTTGTTACACACTTATCTCTTTGTCTCTTTCATTCACTAACTCCCCTGTTTTCTTGTGATAGGTACCTCATCAAGAAAAGCTTTAACGTGATGCTATGCGTAGAAAGTATGGAACATACCCCTAATCCCGACCCCAAAACAAAAAACAAGAAGAAAGTATGGAACATACCCCTAAGAACTAAACTCTCTTCACCGAATGACTTATCTCTCTTTTGTTTTTTTTTCTTCTCTCTTTTGTGGATAATCTTTGTGTTGTCTCTGTGCTTCTATTTATACGGTGTTGTCTCTGTGCTTCTATTTATACTGTGTTGTAGACCTCTATTCCTACTTTGAACACGTTTAGCTTCTTCTTCTCCTACTAGAAATAAGATTTCTTCTAAGCTAAGAAACACATACACACCTAATACCATTAAGAATTAGGTCTTAATTCCTAATCCAATCTTTTAATCTGAGCTCATTAATGTCAATCCATTAGTGATCTTCGCGCGGTCCAGCTTCAGCCCATCATGAGAGATCCGTTTGAGTTTGGTCACTCGACTAAACACACTTCACAGATATTTCCATAGACTATTATATACATGTGTATATACTTAAAAATATATTGTTTGGTAATATTTTAAACTATTTTGTATCATATACTCTCTCCCTTTCACAAAGAGTGTATTTTTAAGATTTTATTTTTGTTTCACAAAAATTGAAACAAAATTTGTCATTTTATGTTTCTAATGCAGATTTTTAAGATAAATATCAATTTTGTCCCCATTATTTTACCTTATTAATTAGAGAAAGAAACATTTTTAGTGTATTACTAAATGGAAAATAATTAATTTACATGTGTATCTTAATTTGTGTGAAAATATTAGAATTACAATTTTTGTGAAACAGAAATAATACATTTAAAGATATACCTCTAACTGTCTACCTTACGATAATTATAATATTGGATACTAACAATTATATATTAATTAAAACGATTAGAAAATCTAAGCGAGTGGTATAGAGTTTACATAAATAATGAATTGCAGATAAAGTCTACCACTCTGTGCTAGAATTTAAATTATGTGAAACTAAAAAAAAAATAAAAACAAGTTCTTGATCCTCAATCAAGTGTGTTGAGAAAACGTGTCAATCCGCCAATGTAGCTATCATTTTCACCAGCTCACATGTCAATCCGCCAATGTAGATACCATTTTCACTAGTTCATAGGATTTTGTTATGAAAACTACTTTTGTTTTATGTTGCTTGATCATATTGGTCATGGTCCATATGAGAGTTTTTAATTCGTTATGCAGTGGGAGAGGCACCTATGTGTGTACAAGCCCCATAGTTGATTCATCTACATCATCTTGAAATCATAACTAATCTGATCCTAGGAAGGTATTTGTCTCCTTCCACAAACAAACTACATGACATCAAAACCCTTAATACATGAAGAAAGAAGAAGAAGGTATAACACCATTGCTCTGCGAGTTCTGGTTATTCTCAATATGATTTAACTCGTGTTGATTTTCAAACTAAAACTTTGTCTTCCGCTAATTTTAAATTTTTTTTGGGTTTCTATCAATATTTTTAAAATTTTTATTATTACTAACTTTCCAAATATACCATAAATCCATAGAAAATTATTATCCTTGTGAATTTCAGAAATTTTCTAAAAAAGATAATCCATATTTAAAAAAAAAGAAAACAAAGTTCCCAAAAGTTTTCCAATTACCGATGCTATTTTGGATAATTCGCATACTTGTAATTCTCGTGGACATTCAATGATATATGTTATCACAGTTTTATTTATATATCTATATATATATTTTTAATACATATCATCAAAAATATCTCTTAATCATGATTTATAGAAGTATTTTATAATGTAAAATTTATTATGCGCATAGCATGGGACATCATCTGCATTTAGTATAAATAATATATATATATATGAAAAACTTATTGTTCCTTCTTGTAAAGCATGTTACAACATGTTCCAGATGTAAATCTTGTATATCTTTTTCATCAATTAAGTGTTCCAGATGTAAGTATTCCATCTTGTTTCTGATAAAAGTAATGATTCTTATACATTATAAAATAGTGGTTGCTTGATTAATTAGTTTGAACGTAACACTCATAAAGTTATAAAGTTTTTTGGTTGCTTGATTAATATTACATCACAAAAAAAGAAGGTAATACCTGCCAATAGAAAAGCAAATTAACAGCATCATAGAGCCTCTCTACATCCATTTTATCTCCCAATGTTGGCCAGCTCTCGAAAATTAGGCAACACTAACAAGGTCAATATATATTTAGTATTTCGATCACGGTCATAATAAATTAAACCTACTCCTAGAACATTTTTATTATTAAGAATTTAGAAGTCGAACCTCTAAACTCTCGGCAGTACAATCAGAAACAGGCCATCCTTGGTCTTGGTCTGAAAATGTCCACCCACCTTTTGTTAGTTCCCTAAATTTTTTTCTGTGATCACCAGGAGGGTCCACTGTAAGTTGAGATTTTTTCAAGAAGTCGTATCCTTTGATCAATGTTGATTGAATCTCATCATTCATATCAGCAGCTAATAAGACTTCGAGCGAGAAGGCTGTATCCCACAACTGGCTACCAAAAGACTGCACCAAGCAAAGGTGACCAATCAATGTGAAGAAAAGTGGGTTTAATGCACCAAGTAAAAAATACAAATTTATGTGCAAGTTTGGCACATGTGCTTGTAATTTTATTTTTAAACCTTTATAATATATTAATGCAGTTTTGACGAAATAAAATAAATAAGGGCAAGTTGGACAACAATTATATCGGTTCAACTATGATAGTTCCAGCATATCTCCTACCTTGGCGTTTCGTGTTTTGTCTTCTTCTATAAAAGCAATTCAGAACTTTATTACTCTGCCCAACACATGGACCCAACACATGTGACGCAGTAATCGTTGACAGTTAAAGATTGAACCTCATGGTCCAAAAATATCAATTATTACGCGATGAAGGTGAAGAGTTATTCATAAAGCCAAATGCATTCTTATGAAGTCTACGAGTTCTATTTCTAAGTTTGTTACGTGTTTTATTTATTTGTGTCACACTTTCTAGAATAAGTTCTCACATTGGTATCTACAAAAATTATAATAATATATATAATATTGGTTGAGTTTCTCAAATAGTTGAGAAATCCGCACCAAATGATCTACATTTAGAAAATTATGTTTGAATTTTCAACTGTTCGAGAAACTAAACCAATATTATGCTTATTATATATTTTTTGTAGAAACACATGTGTGAACCCATTAAAGTTGTTCTAAAAATTATAAAAACTGGATTTTCAAAATTTTTTACCTGAATTTTCAGACCATCCTCGCCAATCCAAATGTAATCACCATCTGGATCTTCTACCCAACAAGCAAGCAAATGGAACGGCTACAAAATAAAATAAAAATATTTTTAAATCTAAAATGAATAATATGAGCTAAATAAGGATTTATACTTTTGAATACAATAAAAAAACAACCTTTTGTACACATCCACCTGTAATGTATCGGGTAGCTTCATCTTGATAGTGAATGAGTTCCATTGTCTTTCGAAGAGCTCTTTCTCTCAAGAGTTGTTTGAAAGACCATCGATTCACAATGTTCTCTGAGAATATGTGAACGCTTTTCCAAAACAAGTCTTGCACAAATGATTGTGGGTAGTAAAAATCTTCCTATCATCATAATAAGTACCATCATCATTATTATCATCACCACCACATTCATTATGACATCTACTAATTAATCTCATATATATGTTTTTAGGTTTCAACTTTCTTTCGATTTAAGGTTATCCCGCGCTTATAATTGTTTTTTAAATAAAAAATTTTGATGTAAAATTTTTATATCATAGTAATAAATATGGTTACATGATGTCAAATGATTAATGTATGTTGCATTGTATATTGTTAGACAAAAAATGATATCAAAATATATACCATATCTGATTTAGTAAAATTTTTATGTTTTATTTATTTTTATTAAAAATTTAAAAGAAATTAGAAAAAACATTCACACAAGATTTTTTAATATTTAAAATGAAATAAAATATACTAAAAGATTGTATTTTACTTATAACGAATTAATTAAAATTTTCCTTTTTCTAGTGACATTTTTGTAATATTCTATAATTTTAATGTTATTTTTAGTCTAGAGAAGTTAAAATAGTATGTCTGCCTTCAAATAAGATAATAAAATTTGGTTGTAAACAATAAATTCAATTTACATTTAAAGTTTTCTTTCAAAATTTGCATAGATACTTGATGAAGATTATATTTTTAAAATAAGAAACTAATTTAACATATATACAAAAACGTTAAAAGTTTGCATTAGATTCAAGATACATATGATATAATATATGTTTGTATAGTAAAGTATACTTAATATATAGAGAGAAAAGTATATTTAAATTTTTATGTATATATACATATATATATATATATGTATATATTGGTATGAAAGACAAAACCGTTTAAGGCGATCTTCGAAATGTAGTCCTTATCAAAACGAAAAGTATTTATGATATAATATATGTTTTTATAGTAAAGTATACTTAATATAGAGAGAGAAAGGTATATTTAAGATTTTATGTATATATATGTATGTATATATTGGTATGAAAGACAAAACGGTTTACGAATTAAAAATAATAAGAAGTATTCAATATTTTAAAAGGCATTATTATCAATACTGTACATATATTCATACTTATGTAAACTAAAATATATTAATTTTGTTATTAAATTTATAAATAATATTGTAAAAGTATAACATGAAATAAATTAAGAAAATAGATGATAAAAGATTCGGAAAGAAAATGTAAACCAAAAATAATGAATGAATGAGTAATTAAATCTAAAATCCTATAGAGAAACAGGACATGAACCAAATAATACAAATAAACTTTTAGAAAATTATTACCTAGAATCAAAACTAAATGAAATATGCATACATATTTTATTTTACCAATTAACTTAAATAAAAAGAAAAAGTTGAAGACCCCTACATTAAATATGAAGTGGGAGGCATTTGACTTTTATTTATTACACAGCCATGGATTTATGGACTAGCTATGAGGATGAATTACCTTTGCACATAGATGTCGAGCTTGGCTCCAATTGATTTTGTTGTAAGGTTGAGGATAAAGCTCTTCTCTGAGCTGTGCAATTAGAGGTGTTTGGGTAGCAACAAATTTTTTGCCATACAAGTATGACAATCCCATGAAAATGTCTCTGAAATAAATCCAGACAGTACCTGAACAGATTAAATTTAATTTTATCCATATCTAACATCATAACAATTCATATCATAAGTGACACAATTCGTATCATGATTTAAGTTGCCAAACCTCCGTTAAAGGGAGAAAAAGTAGGGAGCATCCAGAACTCAGGTGGTATCGGTTTGCAACCAGACCAGTCATACACTCCAAGAACCGAAAGCCAAATCTTTCCGATCAAGGGTGTATAAGTGGCACCACCATGATTGATGATCCACTTACGAGCCCTTGCACAAACACTTTCATGACCATCGGGTTCTATCCCAAAAATTCTTAGACAGATGTAGTTGATGACTGTACAAAACATAACACTATGGCTCTCCACTTGTATTCCCCATCCACCATCATCGTTCTACACTTGAACAAAAACATCATGGTTTATAGGAAAACGACATATATATCTCTATATATATTTGGGTTACACGTACCCTGATGGTTGTACATGTAACGTAAAAATTCTTTGCGATGCTCAGAAGTGAAGATTTTCTCCAGATGACCAGTGATGTACATAGAACCAGAATTTTCAGCAGGCCAGTGTCCATCATCAGCTTGCAAGGCCGCAAAATAGAGCACTCCTCTTCTCAGTGCCGTCCTCGCATCTTCATATGTTATTTTCTCTGCATCATCTATTCTTACTTTTGGAATCTTCTGCTTGAACTTTTTTTCTCTCAAAAACTGTTAAAAATAAATAAAAAATATTATGCTGTAAGAACCCAAAATGGAGGCATTGCGTTAACTTGCTCTCCCTTTTCCTTTGGTTCTTGCTTGGAAAAACTTTGTTGCTATTACGCCAGTTGGCTCTCGACTTCGGTCCACATATTTAACATGTGTTTGTATCCAGCATACTTGCCCATCTCTGGACTTTGGTCCGGTTTGTTACAAAAACAGAGTAAAAACAGAATGTATACTTGCGATTGATTTTAACAAAACACAACATTATTTCTTCATTGATCTCATCAAGTATTTATACAACATCAAAAGGCACGATTGAAGTTACAGATTATCTTCAAGTGCAATGAATATGAATAAGGAAACATAACTTCCTTTATTCATTCCCTTACAATGAATCAAGACATAAACTAATTTATACGAAACATAGTTTATACGAACTATAGGTTTATACGAAACTATAAGTTATACGAACTGATTTGATTAAACTTCAACACTCCTCCTTTAATCAAATCCTCTTCATGATTCCAAGCTTTCTTCGAAGTTCTTCAAACTTTCCAGCGCTTAGTGGCTTGGTTAACACATTGGCTAGTTGATCTTCACTTGAGCAATGTTCGACTTGAATGATTCCTTTGCTCAAAGCTTCCCGAACGAAATGATACTTGATCTCTATGTGCTTCGTTCTCTTGTGTTGGACAGGGTTGTGTCCAATGGCTATTGCCGATTTGTTGTCACACTTGATAAGAACTTTTTCATTCTTCATACCAAACTCCCTCATCAAACGCTGCAGCCATATGGATTGATTTGTGGCTGCGCATAAGGCCATGTATTCCGCCTCAGCAGTTGACTGTGCAACGGTTTGTTGCTTGGCCGATTGCCAACAAAACATGGCCGATCCCATGCTGAAAACATAACCCGTGGTGCTCTTCTTGTCTTCGGGACATCCTCCCCAATCACTATCCGAAAATCCGACAAGTCTCGGCTCTTCTACACTTTCAAAATACAAGCCGTAATTTGAAGTGCTCTTCACATATCTTATCACACGCTTAGCTTCTTGGTAATGTTCTTCAGTTGGTGAGGACATGTAGCGTGAAAGGTATGAGCTTGCAAACATTATATCCGCTCGAGACGCACACAAATACAACAAGCCGCCAACGATGCTTCTATACCTTGTTGGGTTTGCGTAAGGCTTGTCTTCTCTTGTTTCTTTCTTTCTTGGTGTCAAAGGTGTATTGACATCCTTGCTATTGCCCATTCCAAACTTCTCCACAAGTCGCTTTGAATATTTCTCTTGGGAGAGAATTATTCGATCTTCTTCTTGAGTTACTTCCATCCCAAGGAAGTAACTTAATAGACCTAGATCGGTCATATAAAACTCCTTCTTCATACTCTCTTTAAATGAGTATATTAGCTGATCATTATTCCCTGTAATGATCATATCATCCACGTACAAGCTGATAATCAAGATGTCGTCGTCTTGATTCATAATATAAAGTGCCGCATCACATGTACTTCGCTTAAACTCGTTTCCAATAAAATAACCGTCTATCCTCTCATACCACGCCCTTGGAGCTTGCTTCAACCCATATAAGGCTTTGTAAAGCCTTAAAACTTTCTCCTCCTGTCCACGTGAAACATAGCCTGGAGGTTGCTCAATATACGTTTCTTCCGCGAGATCACCATTTAGAAAAGCCGACTTTACATCCATTTGATATAACTTCCATTGCATTTGAGCTGAGTATGCGATCAACGCCTTTATGGTATCATGGCGTGAAACCGGAGCAAAAGTTTCTTCATAATCCACGCCATACTCTTGAGAAAAACCCCTTGCCACAAGCCTCGCCTTATACTTCAATGGTTTATCGTTTGAATCGGTTTTGATTCGATAAATCCATTTCACGCTTATGATGTTTTTCCCATTTGGTTTATCCACCAATTTCCAAGTCTTGTTTTTCTCGATTATACTTATCTCCTCATCCATTGCATCCCGCCCTTCCTTAATATCGCAAGCTTCTTCGTATCGTTGAGGTTCTTCTTGCGCTAAGAGACATGACTCGATTATTTGAGCCATTTCTTCAATATCAACCCGTGGTGTTGATTTTATGATCTCATTCACTGACTTGAAACGCCTAGGCAAGGTGTCTAGAACTCCTCTTCTTCCTTCATTTAAACTCGTTTGAGCGCTTGAAGACATGGGACTCGTATCTTCTTGATTTTCTTGTTGAATCTCTTCTTCTCCTTGAATTTCTTGGTCTTGAATATTTCTTGGTTCTTCTTCTTGATAACCGATTGGTATCAAGGCTTCTTTTCCAAACTCTTCTTTCTTTTGCCAATTCCATTTCTTATTTTCTTTGAAAATCACATCTCGAGAAACTTGAATCTTTTCTTCTTCTAGCATAAACACTCGATATCCCTTGGTTTGGTTGCTATAACCAATAAAAATCCCTCGGTTGGATTTTGCATCTAGCTTCCTTCTCTTTTCGCTTGGGATGTGCACAAAGCATAAACTCCCAAAAATCTTAAAATGAGACACATTTGGTTTGTGTCCACACCACTTCTCCATTGGTGTCATCTCATCCTTTATCGCCTTGGTTGGTAAGCGATTTTGGAGGTAAACCGCTGTATTCACCGCCTCTGACCAAAACTTAAGTGGAATATCCTTCTCCACTAGCATGGTTCTCGCCATTTCAATGATGGTTCTATTCTTTCTTTCAGCCATCCCGTTTTGTTGAGGAGAGTAGGGAAGAGTGACTTGTCTTGCAATCCCTTTATCTTCACAAAAACTTTTAAACTCTTGTGAAATGTATTCTCCTCCTCCATCAGACCTTAATACCTTGATATTGCATTGTGATTCATTTTCCACCAATGCCTTGAACTTCTTGAACTTTACAAACGTTTCCGATTTGTTTTTGATAAAATACACCCAACACATATGAGTGTAATCATCTAAAAACAAAAGGAAATATCGACTTCCTTCAAATGACTCGTTTTGCATTGGTCCACACACATCCGTGTGTACAATCTCTAGCTTCTCTTTCGTATAGGTTAGAGATTCTTTTGGAAAACCTTTCCTTGCTTGTTTACCGAGATTACAAGACTCGCATATAGTCTTGTATACTTTGAATTTTGGTACACCAAGTACCAAATCCTTCTCTTGGATTTCTTGTAGCCGCTTGCTACCCACATGGCCAAGTCTCTTGTGCCATACCTCCACTTCTTGACTATTAGCACTCATTGCCTCATCTAGAACTGGTTTTAGTTTGATTCTAAAACTCTTGCAAGTCACAGGAATCTTCATCACTTCTTTTCCTTTTGCATTTTTGATAATGCAATTCTTGTTCTCGAACATCACTTGATAACCACTTGTTATCATTTGCGGAACACTTAGGAGATTTTTCTCCAACTCTGGAACTAAGAACACATCCCTTATGTCTCTTCTTCCATCTTTGGTGATCACCATTATATCACCCTTTCCAGCAGTCATTATGACTTTACCATTACCAATTCGTATTGGTATCTTGATATTTTTATCAAGTCGAGAAAAATATCGCTCCTCCTTTGTCATATGGTTGGTGCATCCACTATCGACCAACCATACATCATCGCTCATCGCCGAATGTGTTTCCTCATTTGCCGTAAATAACATATGATCCTCTTCCTCGTCAATCTCATCCTCTTGAATCGCATGTGCTCTCTTTTCTCTTGGAGCGACATACGTTTGCGAAGTGGCCAGCCTTGCCACAATTGTAACACACCTTGTTACCTTTTTGATACTTGACTTGATCATTGTTCTTCGACTTCTTAAAACACCTATCTTCGGTGTGATTATTTTTCTTGCAATAATCGCACCACATCTTCTTCTTCGGTGTTTCCTTGCTTTGCGCCAAAGTTCTTCCTCCTCGCTTGAATATTAAACGCCCCCTCACTTAGTGTGTCTTCTCTTGCGTTTAATCTCGCCTCATGCGCCTTCAATATGCTGATGAGTTCGGTCATTGATGTTGTGCTTAGATCTTTTGTTAGTTCTAAAACACTCACAATACTATCATACTTGGCTGGCAAGGAAATCAAAATCTTTTGAACGATTTGATAACTTGTCTTCTTCTCGCCATGATAGGTTAATTGATTTTCCAAATCAATTACCTTATCTATGAATACTTTGAGAGTTTCTCTTTCATACATTCTCAAATTTTCGTATTCTCTTCTCAGCGATTGGAGTTTAACCAATCTTACTCTATCCGATCCTTGATACTCTTCCTTCAAAAGATCCCACGCTTCCTTAGACGTTGTCGCTGAAGCTATCCTTGAGAAAATATGATCTGTAACCGCCATTTGAAGTATTTGTAATGCCGTGGCATCATTAACAATCGCTTCTTCTTCTTGTCTTGTTCTAACAATCGTTTCCGCCTCTGTTTCATCTCCATTCGCCGCCGGTGGCATTATTCCTTGATCAACAACAGACCAAAGCTTCTTTGATCTTAGAATTGTTGTCATCTTAATACTCCAAAACTCATATTTATCCCCATCGAACATAGGGACGAGATTGGTTAGGCCTTGCATGATTTTGGTTTGAATTTTTGATCAAACACTCAGCGATTTCTCTCTTCTTCTTCTTCGTCGGTTTTCTGTGGTTTTTTTTTTTTTTTTTTTTTTCTTCTTCTTCTTTCAATCGAATAGCTCTGATACCATGTTACAAAAACAGAGTAAAAACAGAGTGTATACTTGCGATTGATTTTAACAAAACACAACATTATTTCTTCATTGATCTCATCGAGTATTTATACAACATCAAAAGGCACGATTGAAGATACAGATTATCTTCAAGTGCAATGAATATGAATAAGGAAACATAACTTCCTTTATTCATTCCCTTACAATGAATCAAGACATAAACTAATTTATACGAAACATAGTTTATACGAACTATAGGTTTATACGAAACTATAAGTTATACGAACTGATTTGATTAAACTTCAACACGGTTTAGCGGGTTATAGAAAACAACAATTGTTATGCATATAAAAGGTATACCTGCATGCGCCAAAGGAGATCAGCACTGGGCTTGAAACGAGACAGGTTTCCAGAGAAATTACGACGAGATTCATCAATCTCAGCAAGTTCTTCTGGAGAGCCTGCGTTTGCATCAAACTCCCAAATCTGCCTCCCAACGTAATTGTTGGTGCTGAACAAGTGAGGGTCATCTCCTGCCTCAGCAGCAATCTTTAGCCTCCACATTATGCTAACCGTGAGCTAAGAATGAATAACCTTTACTCCATTATATAGTTTGAGACATGCCTAGGCTAGTGGCAGATCCAGAAATTTATTTTACCCAAGTTCTGATTTAAACTAAATATTATTAACTATTTAAATAATATGCTATCCTCGTAAAATATATTACAAAATATATTTTCGCTTTTTAAAAAAGAATTATACATAGTGATATTAAAACCAGTGAAGAAACAAAGATTATTTCATTTTTTCAAAAACAAAATTCAGAGAGAGGAAAGGAAA
Source organism: Cardamine chenopodiifolia (assembly GCA_963922655.1). Lineage (NCBI taxonomy): Eukaryota > Viridiplantae > Streptophyta > Magnoliopsida > Brassicales > Brassicaceae > Cardamine > Cardamine chenopodiifolia. Next base: position 17,152,061 of record OZ000470.1, on the reverse strand, counting down.
ACATTTGTAGAAATATATTTATATAGTAATATATGTAACCATTGAAGAAAAATTAAACAGAAGATAAAGTTTTAAACAATAAAAAAACACATTGAGAATAGAGAAGTAATAAATGAAAAATACAATTTGGCTACATACAATTTGGCTACATACAATTTGGCTGATGTTTGTTATTGTACTTAGCTTAAAATATTTGATCAAGCAATCTAGCACATAACCATGTGATTGCTTGACCAAATATTTTAAGCCAAGTACAATAACAAACATCAGCAAAATTGTATTTTTCATTTATCACTTCTCTTTTCTCAATGTGTTTTATTTTATTGTTTAAAACTTTATCTGGCACTGAATTTTTGTGATAAGTTTAATTATTTTTGTAACACTGCAGATTTTAGGTTAAACTCAATGAATAAATTTGTAGGCAACATATTGATATTCGATAATGATGCTAAAATCTTGATATTTCAAGTTTAAAATCAAATAAAATAATGTAAGTGCAAAGCAAACGCAATATAATACATAAAAATCTAATCCATGAAAACCAAAATATCACGCTAAGAAATTTTGAAAATAGAATAGGGATAAGGCAAATGATACGAGGTTAATGAACTAAACTAAACTAAAACAGAGAAACAATGAAAATCAGATTAAACAGATCCCTAGTCCTTTCAATTAAAATATTTTCAAATCTATCCATCAATACATTGGCCTACGTCGGAGACATCAAATTTATTTATAGGATTCAAAATAAATTTTATAAGAAAAGATTGTATAAAATTTAGTAGAGAAAAATAAAAAAATATTATCAAAAATATATCTTAAAAGTGTATTCTAGGTTCATTCATATCTACGAAATGTATTATAATTGATTCATTTGCCACGGTTCAAATCATTTGGAAAGACATCAATACGATTACGCGAGACCATAATTATCACAATATTCAATGCAAAAAAAAACATCTTTCGACTGTTACGGGGATTTATTTATCAGATACCTTTAGTGGCAAAAAAAAAATTTCGAATATCCTCGCTTAATCTTTATATCCCTCATCTATTTATTTAATTCAAACAAATAAAATTAAAATTAAAATAGACCCCACTCACATTTACTTACGAAACAAAACGAATCAGCTTCCAATTTAATTCTGAATGGGTTCCACTCCACCTAACAACCATCTTCTTCTTCACTATTAAAACCAAACCTTTCAACCTTAAATTCATCAATTTTATTTTATTTTCTCTCAAATCGAGCATGAGGTTTTGAAATTAAAGGGTTTTAGAGTTGTTTGAGAAGAAATTTGGGAGAAATGGAAGTGGAAAGAAACTTGAGGTCGCCATTGGAGGTAAGCTTTCGGATTTCCTAAAACCCCAAAAAACTCGATTTTGCTCATTGAAGCTCGAATCATGTATTATTATGACTATATTTGAGGTTTTTGTTGTTATATAACGATATTTGTGGTTAATGACAGCGAATCGAAGAGATTTGTGTTCGTCAAAACTTATATTTACAGTATTAATATGACTGATACGACTAAGAATAAATACGACTGATACGACTTCGAGTGGATACGACTGATATGACTGATACGACTAAGACATATGATATACTTGCGTACACCTAATACGACTAAGACATATTATATACATGCGTACACCTGATACGACTAAGAGATATTATATACTTGCATACAACTGATACAACTAAGTAATTAATGATACAATTTTATTATTTTTCAAGGTACACTGAATAGAAAGCAGCGCACGATCATACATTTTGATTATGAGGGACAATATGTAAAGAAAGGAGAGGAAATATTATGGATTGCAAGAGAAGATGTTCATCACGCTCTTTTGATGAGATAATCGGTTGAGGAGGTAACGTACGATATATTAGTTGAAAGTATACGTAAGAAGATGGGAGAAAATGAAGAAAAGAGTGAGATGAAATTGAGTTATTTTCCTGTTGGAGTTGATCCTAAGTGGCCAATATATATCTTCAATGATGATGATGATGTTTGTTATTTGGAACCATATGAAGGTAAAATGAAAGTTGTGTTGCATGTTGAGACGAAGACGAATGATCCAAGAGAAGATCGCGTTAGTCAAGTTAATGCAAGTAACGAGGACATGGTTTCTACTGGTCGAGTAAATTTTGGAGTTAATTATGGAAGCATAACATGGTTTCTACTGCAAGTGAAGTGTCCGAAAAATATGCAACGGTTGCCCACGAAGTAGAATGTGAAAACTTGGAAAATATTGCGGTTAGAGATACACGTTTGGCTGAATTTGATAACGTTCACGTGAGGGATACACATGTGGTAGAAGAAGATGAGATTCATAATGTAGAATGGGAAGATGGTATGAATGTAAAATTAAGTCAAGAATTTGGAAGCAAAGAAGACGTGAAAGAATTAGTGGAAAAGACTTCATTTGTGAATTGTTTTCACTTCGATATCGTGAAATCGGATAAAACGCGGTATGTGGTAAAATGTTGTGAATCCATGAATGGTTGCAAGTGGTCTTTACGAGCTGCGAAGATTAAGGATTCAGACATTTTCTCTATTAGGACGTACAACAAAATTCACACGTGTTCTCGTATGTCATCAACCTCATTGGTAAAGAGAAAAAAAAAAGCACACCCCAATTAGTGGCATCTGTTGTCCAAGATCATTATCCAGTGAAGCTTGACACACCGACTCCAAAAAGCTTGATTGGTATGGTGCAAGGAAATTATGGTGTTAAAGTGTCGTATTCGACGGCGTACAGAGGAAAAAAACAAACTAGTGTCGATGTACGAGGTACATATTACAGATTACGAATCCGGGTACAGTTTCATATGTGGAAGTGAACGACGATCAGAAGTTTAAGTATTTATTCTTCGCATTGGGAGCTTGCGTGGAAGGCTTCCAAGTGATGAGAAAAGTGATCATTGTGGATGGGACTCACCTTAAGAATGCATATGGTGGAGTGTTATTGGTTGCAACAGCGCAAGATCCTAATCATCACCACTATCCGATTGCTTTTGGTGTAGTTGATGGCGAAAAAGATGGTAGTTGTGCATGGTTTTTCAATAAGTTGAAAACACTAATACCGGATGTTCCTGGATTAGTGTTTATTTATGATAGGAATCAAAGTCTCATCAAGACAATACGTGAGGTTTACCCATTATCTCATCATGGGTATTGTGTCTTTCATTTATCACAGAATGTAAAGATGCATGCCTCAAACGTCAACAAAGAAAGAGTTGCAGTAAAGTTCAGGGAATTGGCTCATGCATACACACAAGCTGAGTTCGAAACACTTTACGATGATTTCAAGAAAAGGTATCCTAGTGCAGCGGAGTATGTTGAAAGAAGTGTCGAACCGAATAAATGGGCCCGATGTTTTTTCCCTAGCGAAAGGTACAACATAGATACCACTAATTGTGCAGAATCTTTAAATGCTATTTTCAAAGAAGCAAGAAAATACTCGCTCTTACCAATGATTGATGCAATTATCGAAAAAATAGCTGAGTGGTTTAACAAGCATAGGCAGACCTCTACCGAATCACATAAATTGGTGCCTTTTATTGAGAATGTGCTTCACGAAAGTTGCGCTGCAGCATAACATTTAGCGGTGACTGTGTTGAACAATTACTATCTACAATTTAACGTCATTGGACGTGATGGAAGAGGTTCTTTTGTTGATTTGAGGATGAAAACTTGCACATGCAAGCATTTTGATATTGACAAATATCCATGTGTGCATGCCATAGCTGCCCTTATGGAAGCGAGGAAGAAAGAATATACTCACCTAGAAGTGGAAGATTTGTGCTTCAAATTCTATGCGATGGAGCAATGGGCATTTGCTTACTATAAGACGATATTTCTATTTCCTCATATGTCTCAGTGGAATGTGCTTGAAAATGTACGTGCCATGTGTGTGCACCCTCCAGATTATGTCAAGAAAAAAGGAAAACCTCAAATTACAAGGTTTCCGTCCGTGGGAGAACATCGACAAAGGAGAAAGAAGACTAGTTTATATGAATGGTTTGAGTGCAGTACAAGTGAAAACACATGATTTATATGTTCTATTAGCTTATTATATTTCGTTTGTGTTAGTGATGAACAATCATTTGTGGTGTATGGGAATGTTGTGGCTTATACAACTATATATGACTTATACGACTGAGACATGAATAATTCGATAAATTTTTTAAAAATTATTTAAAAATATTGATTGATTAATAAATAATCTATTCATTTATATCCAATTTAATTACGAAAAACTTATTAATTCACATAATTATAAATAACTTCCATTGTTGAATCTACTATAACAATATAAGGATGTTTACTAAACACTTTACCTATTATGACATGAATCACCCAAAAATTCATTTTTTACTTTTTTTTTTATATGAATGTCTTTTAAACGTACTTCTTTAACCAAATGTTACTGATACAACTAGAAAATTGTTTAAAAACTTGAATACAACTACAAAACGTCGAAAATGCCAAATATACGACTATGTGTAAATCAAATACGACACTTGCTTATGATACGACTATGTGTTAAATTTGTTAATATAAAAATAAATTGGCGGCGCACACGTGGCTTCTGACGGTGCACGTGTGTCTTGGCGGTGCAAACATGGCTTTCTTAATATATATATTTTTAATATTTCCAGTAACACAGTTGTATTAGTCGTATACAGTTGTATTATTTTAAATATGACATTTCATTTTTAAAAATTAAAAATACTGATTCAAAATATTAAAATACGACAATACCAATTTAAATACTGAAATTCTAAAGTTCCAAAAGATCATAAGTTCAAAAAATAAACATAATTTCAACAAATCCATAAGTTCCAAAAGATAATAAGTTCCTAAAAACATAACTTAAAAGATCATTATTTCAAATAAGAACTTTTCTTGTACTTCGATGGCTCAACCTTCCTTTGCGCTTTCTTTGAACGGTTTACAACCACCTTCTCCTTAGGTGTACGGGTAGAGGTTGTTGGAATCCCCACTTCTTCTTCTTTGTCCTTTTCTTCATTGTTCTTTTCTTTTTCTTTGTCATTTTCTTTTTCTGATTCACCGTCCTCTTCATCTTCCAAGGCTACAGCTTCAGGGGGAAAGTCCGTCCAATTTCCTACGTGTTCATCACCTACAATTGGATGTATATGTTATGACTATGTAAAGACATATATTTATAATTATAGTTAAATAAAATTCATATACCTCCACCTCCATTGTTACTCTCGTCATCTTCTTCTTCCTCTGAAACCTCGTCACCCTCATCATTGTCATCACCTCCAACATTATCTTTCTCGGGGTTTATTCCAACACCCCCTTCCATCAGCGAAGTCACACATACCGACATCCTTCTCTCCATCCCAGCAAACCTCTCACTCCACTCGTCAACCTTCCTATGAATTTTAGCAAAACCTTCTTCAATGACCTTCATCAATGTGTCTTTGAGACTCATGGCCCGTTGGACATTCAGATTGTCCCTTCGGCCAGCCACATCCAAATTGTACAAATCTTCAAACCATATCTTCTTGTTTGCTTGAAGAAGGCAAGTGTTCCAATTCACGGACAAGGAGTCTTCTCCTTCGTCATCATCCTCCATGATCTGGGCGAGTAGTGGTACCTCTTCAAGTGTAGGATGTAAGATACTATGGATTTCATGTGCATCATCAAAGAGAATACAACTACATATCACTAATATAACTATATACCAAATACAACTGGATATAACCTATACAACTGTGTAGAACAATTTTAGACAAAACATTCCATTGGCTTTTGCACATCTTCGGGCATCATCAAAGAGAATACAACTACATAATTTTCATACCTTAGTGTCTCCAAGAGCATCGTTAACTGTTTCCAATGACCATCCTTTCATCGTACAAGGCTTCCATTGGCTCTTGCACATCCTCGGGCATCTACTACTCACTTCACCATATCATCAACAAACCTAGTCATAAATGCCGTCCGCATGTTTAGAATAGTTTCAGTCGCTAAAATCTGCACATTAAAAATTAATTTATAATATTTTTTGCACATTATAAATTATATATAATTTATTTTCATACCTCTAATGGAAAAATGAATCCCGGGAATGTCCACGTGGGTTGAACACGTCCTCTAAAATGATCCATGGTGCGCCAGATCTCGTCTAATTGATCATAAAACGTGTACCTCCCCCAAGGAAATTCCGGCAAGCTTCGAGATCTTCGACAACTTTGTACAAGAAACTCTCGATTTGTCCATATGTCTTGGACTTTTTGATGACGGTGCTCAGGAACAGTAAGATCGCCATCTTCAGTCGATCTGAAGTTTTCGGCATCTTCTTAAATTTCTCGATCACATCTTGAACAGTAATCCCCTTAGTTCTTTTGAATTGTCTCAACACGAACCGATAACTCCCCACCATTGTTTCATAAGACTCAGGGTACCTCCTACAGTCCAACCCGCTCAAAATACCATGCTCCCTTATTGAGTACCTAATAGGCACTCCATTCACAACGAACCACACCATCTTCCCCTTCTTCTTGTTCACCGTGCGCACAAGCATCAACCACATATGCGTTAGTTTATGGTTCTTCTGTCTCGGCATGTGCCACACATGCCGAAACTGAGGATGGTTCAAAAACCACTCCAATTCTCTGTCTTCAAGCACATCTTCTATCAATTCCATTGTCTTCACATCATCGCACTTTGAAGACAACTTGCAGGAAACCGCGTAATCGGTGTTTTTGAAGAAAAAATTCTTCGGAGGAATAGGCTGTATACCTTCTGTTTCCTCCTCGTTCTCCTGAAATCCAAACAAATATCCACATACATAAATATCCACATACATAGTTGTATTGGTCATATTCAGTTGTATATATACCTATAGTTATACTAGTTGTACATCATATCATAGTTATATCAAGCGTACTAGTCGTACCCAGAATACACAGAGCAAACAACAGTTGTATCAAGCGTACTAGTCATACCCAGAAATCACATAGCAAAAGACCATTCAATTCTTTTTCAACAACCATACATTTGGATTTAACTTTCAGAGAAAGCATAATATAATACTTACCACCCAAGGTCGAGACGAGGAACCGGCGGCGGGCTCTGTTCTTCGCGGCGAACCTTGAGCTTGGCGGGTTCGTCGGGTCTTGGGAGTTCGTTTGACGGGTGGCGAAGACGGCGGCCTCTCCTCAGGTGAGTACGGCGGCGTCTCCTCAGGCGAATCAACTAGGCGAACCCTTCCACGTTGTTGGTTCTTCCTCTTCAAATTTTTTGTTTTCACCATTTTTGGTTTTTAAGGTTTTCATTCTTTCTTTTTGAGAAGAAAAAGACAAATACAAGGTTAAATGATGAAAATAGATGATTGAATTGCAGTAATTGCAAGAAAAACGGAAAGAATTCGAATGATGGAAGTGTGGGTGTTCTTTGTGGATCTCTCGTTCGTGGGGAAGAAGATGAGTAAAAAAAATGATTTTGGTTTTTAAGAAATTGAAATTTGAAAAATTAAATGGATATGGAGTCAGAATTCTTGATTTTTTTGTAAATATATGGAAAGAGGTATAATTTTTGGTTATTTTATAATATTTCTAATATTTCAAAAAAATTAAAGAGAAGGGTATATGAGATTAGAGAATAAGAGATTGGGATATATGAGATTACTGCCTCTATTACGGTCGCAATGTAAAAAAATAAAAGTAGTTTCAAACAAAAAGATGAGATATATGTTTCGTTCTATCCACCATTACACAAACAAAATCATCAAAAATATACTTAAAGTTAGAAAGTATTTCAATTCTTACCTAAAATTTTATTTTTAACATATAGCAAATGGTGGCTAAGAAAATTAAAAACCATAAACTAACAAGAAACTAGAGATAATAATATTTAATTTATTTAATAGCATATTTTTATTCTATATTTATCTGTAATGAATTTTATTGTACAAATATTTTCTAATATATATATATAAATAGTTAGTGGATTGCAATTAATTTAACTTTTTCAACAGGATTGCAATAAAATTAAAATTTGATAGGGTCCATTTTTATTTTAGAATATGGTTAATTTAAAATATTTAATCAGATACATAACAGTACCTCGGCGGCTCCGCCCCTGTTGCAAAGCCCATCTCTTTCTACCAAGTTTTAGTACGTGCAAGTACCACAGAAGCACAGCACATCATACGAATATAAAAGTCTTATCCATTTGCTTTTATTATGTTTAACCAAAAAATGATCGAATTTTTTTTAAAATTTATGTCATTTAAAACATAATTATAATTTTGATGTACACCATTTAAATTATTAATTTTTGTTAATTATATTTTTTAGACATAAATTTTTGTTGATCCAACTAAATAAGATATGTCGTTAAACCAGATTACAGAATAATTAACAAGCGTCAATATGTTGTTAACCATTTTTCGTTAGTAACAAAACGACGTCGTTTTGAAAAAGATAAAAATAACAATAAAATCATAAATTTTCAAATTTAAGAAATTTAAAACATGAGCTTGTTGTAAACCATTTAAATACTCAATTCTCGTTGCCTACGTTTTTTAAACATGAACTTTCGTTGATTCAGCTAAACTATTCAATAGAACAAAAATTGCAAAAAAGAGTGCATTTAATCATTATATCTATACAATCATAAAATAATTTACAAAAATTGAAACTCAATTAACTACGGTTAAAACCATAAACCAAAAAAATCAAACCGTACCAAATTGTATTTCAATCGGTTTTCAAATGGTTTAATTTTTTATAAAATCAAAAACCGTTAAATATAAATTGTTTTATTTCTCAATATTTATTGTTCGTATTTTTTTTTATATAAAAGAGTGTCTTCAATCATTATACCTATAACAATCATGAAATAATTTACAAAAATTGAATTCAATTAAATACTGTTAAAACCATAAATCGAAGAAAATTAAACCGTACCAAACCGTATTTTAATCGGTTTCTAAATTGTTTAATTTTTTATAAAACCAAAAACCGTTAAATATGTATTGTTTTCTTTCTCAGTATTTTTTGTATTTTTTATATAAAAGAGTGTATTTAATCATTATATCTATACAATCATAAAATAATTTACAAAAAATCATATCCAGTTAATTACGGTTAAAACTGTTAAAACTATAAACAGAAGAAAATTACGGTTTCGTTGACCCAACCAAACATTAATAGTTTGGTTGAGTCAACGAAAGTTCATGTTTAAAAAACGTAAGCAGCAAAAATTAATGATTTAAATGACATACAACAAATTCATGTTTTAAATGGCATAAATTTGAAAGTTTCTCCGTTAGTAACAAAACGACATCGTTTTGTTACTAACAGAGAGTGGTTAACGATATATTAACGCCTGTTAATTGTTCTGTTGTCTGATTTATCGACATGTTTTGTTTGGCTGGATCAACGAAAATCCATGTATAAAAAACATAATCAACGAAAATTAATAATTTAAATGACCTAAAACAATTCATGTTTTAAATACCATAAATTAAATATTTTGTGATTTTATTGACATTTTTCACAAAAAATAAATGATTAACCCAAGCGTAAGATTTATGTTAGAGTTAGACACAAGTACAAGATTCTCACTTAGCCGAAAATGTTTTAGCAAAAAACTATATATCCTCCGTAGCAGGGTTCGCTTCTTTCCTTTAACGAAAAACAAAGTTTCGATTCTTTCTGGAAATTTACTACTAATTTTTTAATTATAAAAAACCTATAAATCGAGATCCGTATAATAACTTTGCAAACTAAATCTATCTAAAAAACTTTGCAGAAAGAACTAACATATCCTTCTTCTGTAGAACTCACATATCATTTTTTAGTTAAGAAGCTATAATACATTTTTAGTATACTAATTATATTTGTAAGAAATTAGCAACATAGTTCTTATAGGTTTGAGAAAACAAATTTGGAGTTTTATTTTGAATGTATTCAAAGAAGGACTTCTATGAAAAGATTTTGTTTTCCTTTTTATGGAGACAAAGTTAGCATAGGTTTGGTATAGTATAATATTAGATAGTACAAAAAGAATCTCATTCAGTATCCAATAAAATCCTCAAATTCATTGATGTAAATTAGGGATCGGCAAATTATCTGGAATTCGAGATTAAGATTTGATATTTTATATGTTTATATATTATCTGAATATTTAGATATTTAAGATGTTTGAATCCGGATCAGAATATTAAAATTACAGACTCAAATCCGAATAGTAAAAATATGGAGGTGGGTATCTGGAACCAGAGTGACATATTACATATTCTCATTTTATTTTTAAACAAATCCAATTATAATAAAATTTAATAGTGATTTTAAAAACTTAAAATATTTTTTTACTGATATCCAAAATTAGGGTAACTTTTTATTCGACATCCGAATATTTTGAAAATGTTTATATCCGATCCTCGTCCACCCACTTGTAATCATGTCCTTCTGTCTACATGAGATTTAATTGATTAAAAAATTTTGGATTTTTGTTTAGAAATTAGTAAGCGTTAGGATATCTTAAGGGTAAATATTTTACACAAAAAGTACGTGTATATCTTTAATTTTAAATGATATAACTTAGTTTTTCTTGGATTTTTAATAAGTATCCGAAATAATTATTTATTCTTAGTTAAAAAAAAATCGTAACCAAATAAGTCGCATACCCTAAGTATAATATAAAATATCACAAATTTAAACAAAAAATAGCATTATATAAAATTATAGCCTAATTCGTAATATTTCGCCCAATTGAATTTAGAAGGCAAAAAAGTAGTCATGACAACGAATAAGTCTTCACCTAGCGACGTTTCAACATGACATAATATGTAATTATTTAAAAGTTTAAGGTTAATTCCTAAAAATATATATAAGATATCTCTTCTTTTGATTTTTTCTATAGATAAAACTTTCCTTGCACTCACTTAAAATAAATAGAGCAAAGCATCGATCCCATCATGTTTTACAATAGACCAACAATTTTATTAATTGACTTCACAGCGTTTATTTTAGAGGCACGGAAATGCCTTAAGAAACACACAAGAAATAAACAAGCCATACTTTATGATAAATCTTTTTGTTCCTTGCCATCTTTCTAGAGTTTACGAATGATAATGCGAGCTCCGTGTTGCGTATATAATCTTTTGCTCTTGATTCTGCGGCTAAAATCTCTCGTCAAAAAATTCTGATTGATACGAATTGTAAGCGTTGTTGTCAACATATTGAAACCAGAAATCACATTTTTTCGAAGGTAACTACGCAACATCGGTTCGGCGGATGTCGAACTCACCAGCTTCAAGAGTAATACGACAAACGAACTCTCTTGAACAGAATATTGAATGTCTACCTGGAATTTATGACTCCTCAACACTTGAGTCTATTCGTCATGAGGTCTTCTGGATATTATGACAGATATGAAAATCTCGTAATGATCTCATCTTTAATAAGACCAACCAGGACATTAGTTTACTATGCTCCCGCACTAAGGATAATATGTTGGAATGGCTTGACGCTAACACTCATGTCCCATCTAGTAGACATAATTACTCGTCTGCATCGCCGACTCAATGGCATCCCGCACCTCAAAGTTTTTATAAGTGTAATGTTGATGCAAGTTACATTCACAATAATTCCTCAATCGGTGTAGGCTTGATTTTAAGAGATGAATTTGGAGCCTTTCACCTTGCGACTTCAACAAAACTCAAACAGGGTACTACTCCTCTGGAAGCAGAAGGTATGACCCTACTACATGCCTTACAATCCTTACGGTGTAGAGGCTTTCAAAACATCATCATGGAAGGAGATTTCCATGGGCTAAATGATCTTATCATTCACTCTCCCAAAATGTCAATATGGAGCCAATTATCAATGATATTCGCAGTTGGGCGGATCACTTTGCAAATGTATCGTTTGAAACGGTATTTCAATAGTGTAATCATATAGCGGATAGACTAGCTAAGTATGCACATCGTCAACATCATATCTCAAATATTTATTTTTCTCCTCCTAGATTTTTGAGGACTTTGTTACAAAACGATTATGTATAACTTTTTCTAATAAAAACGACATTAAAAAAAAAACAAATCCAATTATAATAATGTTTAATGGTGATTTAAAAAACCTAAAATAATTTTAGTAATAGTCCATTTAATTGGAAAATATATTTTCTAAGATTTTTCAATGTTCAACTCAGAAATTTTTCATCAACAATCTTCAAAATTCTAGATAAAAATGTAAAACTAACATTTTTTAATTATTAATTTTAATTTTAAAACAACTTTGCATTATTTTACCATTCCATCACTTTGTTTTTATGAACATATGATAGTCATAATTTTAATTTTTTTCTTTCCCTAATTAGATCCGGATATACATAAAATATCCAATTTTTTCACAGATATCTAAAATTCGGGTAACCAAAATTTTTTGATCCGAATATTTTAAAAATACTGTATATCCGATCTGTGCCTACCCAATTGTAATCAGGATCAAAATCTTCAATACCCCTAGGGTTAGAAACCAATTCTATTATACCCCTCTCTATTCTCTTCTACCCTTATTTTTCTAAAATACAAATATATCCTCATAATATTATAATAATAAATATAAATTCAATTAAAAAAAATATAAAAAAATATGGTCCACGTCATCATCTTCTTGCACGAACTAGACGTGGAAGAATTTTTGAAAATATTTTGAGCACTGATTATGGTAGATTTTGAGCAGCTTCAGTCCCATCTAAGAGTAATATTCATTCTCAACCACCATAACACAATGAATGCAACCCAACAACTAAAGCAAATATTCAAAATAGAGAGATTCAACAAAAGAGAGAGAAACCATAATTCTTCATAATCTCGTCATTGGAGCACAGTCCAGAGATTCTTGGGACATTGGAGAGTTTTTCGGAGCATTTTAGAGCTTGTCTGACATTTTCGAAACTTGTTGCAACTTCATTCCATTGCCACCATTAAAGCTCCGTGAGAGAAGCTCAAATCACTCACGGGCGTTTGGACCTCCGTTTTAGCTTCAATCGACTCAATTCAGGTAAGTTCTTCAACAGTATAAGCTTAATTGCAATGGGCATTCTCAAATTTTGGCTATTGTAGATTTAATCATCCATAATTTTTAATTGTATAACTAAGTATAACTAAAAGATGTTGTATAACTACGTATCACTGTGTATAACTACAAGATATTGTATAGCTAGTATAAATAGGTATAGGTAAATGATATTGTATAACTAAGTATACGAAGGACAATGTTATATTTTCATCTTTTTCAGGGTACAATAAATAAAAAGCATAGCACAATCATTCATTTTGATTTTGGGGGAAATTATATGAAGAATGGAGATGCAATACAATGGAATTCAAGAGAAGATGTATATCACACTATTTTGATGAGAAAATCAATTGAGGAGGTTACTTATTCAGAATTAGTTGACAAGATATGCACAAAGATGGGGATAGATGAAGCTAGGGACAAGATAAAATTAAGTTACATTCCAATTGAGGTGGAGCCTAAGAGACCAATATATATCTATGATGATGATGATCTTTTCTGTTACATGGAGATGAATGAACGACACAACAAAAGTGTGCTTCTGCAAGTGGAGATGGAACATAGTACATGGGATAAGAAAAGGCAGAGGTGGGGTGATAAACCTCCATGTGAAGAACAAGGAGAGTTTGATAACAATGACATGGATGACACACTTGTTGTAGAAGAAGATCCGCTTGTAAATCATGAATGGGAAGATGGTATTGTTGTTGAGATTGGTGACGAATTTGGGAGGAAAGAAGACGTGCAAGATTTAGTTGTAAAAGCTTCACATGTGAAATGCTTTGAATTTGATGTTGTCAAATCTGATAGAACGAGATATGTGGTAAGATGTTGGGATGCAAGAAAGGGTTGCAAGTGGTGTCTATGAGCTGCAAAACATAAGGATTCAGACATTTTCTCGATCAGAACCCACATCAATATGCATATGTGTTCTCGGGCAAATATAAGTGCAAGGATAAACAAACGGAAAGGTTCACAGAGGTTAGTTGCATCAATCTTGCATGAAGATTATCCAGGTCAACTAGAAACCCCAAGTGCAAAAACTCTAATTGGTCTGGTTCAGTCTAGAGTTGGTGTAAAAGTTTCATACGCAACCACGTGGAGAAGAAAAAAACAAGCTAGTATCGATGTACGCGGGAGTCCCGAGGAAAGTTATAAGATGCTATATTCTTATATGTACATTTTAGAGAAGTTAAATCCGGGTACAATTTCATATGTGGAAGTGGATGAAGCGCAAAAGTTTAAGTACCTTTTCTTCGCGTTGGGAGCTTGTATTGAAGGCTTCAAAGTGATGAGAAAAGTGATCATCGTCGATGGAACTCACCTGAAGACAGCGCATGGTGGAGTGCTAGTCATCGCTGCAGCGCAAGATCTTGATCATCACCATTATCCACTTGCTTTTGGTGTAGTCGATGGTGAGAAGGATGCAAGTTTGACTTGGTTTTTTGAGAAGTTGAAATCACTAATACCGGATGCCCCTGGTATGGTGTTCCTTACGGACAGACATCAGAGTCTCATCAAGTCGATACATAATGTGTACCCATTATCTTATCATGGGTATTATACCTACCATCTGTCTCAGAATGTAAAAGAAAGCGTCTCATATGTTAACAAAGAGACAGTTGCGAAAAAGTTCAGGGAATGCGCTTCGGTGTACACAGAGGTTGAGTTCACTAAAATCTATAGTGCTTTTCAGACAAGGTATCCTTCAGCAGGGGCCTATCTTGATAGAAGCGTTAAAGAGATTAAATGGGCACGTTGTCTATTTCCTGGTGAAAGGTACAACATAGATACAACTAATATCGTTGAATCTATTAATGGTGTCTTCAAAGAATCAAGGAAACGTGCGCTATTACCAATGATTGATGCAATAGTTGGGAAACTTTGTGAATGGTTTGCTAAATACAGGAATGCTTCTACAGATGGATCAAACACGCAAGTGGTGCCTTACGTTGAGAGTATATTGCATGAGAGTTTTACAGAAGCAAAAAAGTTAGAAGTGACTGAGTTAAACAGATTTCTTCTTCATTTCAACGTCATTGGACGTGATGGTTGTGTTTATATGGTTGATCTTAGAATAAGAACGTGCACTTGCAGACATTTTGATCTTGATAGGTATCCGTGTGTGTATACGATCGCAGCCCTGTCGAATGCAAAGGAGAAAGAATATACTGACATTGGTGTGTATGATCTTTGTTCCCCATATTATGGGATAGAGCAATGGGCATTGGCCTACAACAGGACGATATATCCAGTTCCGCATATGTCTCAATGGAGTGTGCCAGAAGATGTACAAGCATTGGTTGTACTTCCGCCGGATTGTGTCATCAAAAAAGGAAGGCGGCAGGTAAGAAGGTTCCCATCGGTTGGAGAACATGGGCGAGACCGAACACAAACTTAACTCATTTGCTTTGTGTTAATTTAAATATTTAATTTAATATTATTCAAGACATTTTAATTTAATTTTAATTAAATTTACTTTAATTTTAATTTTATTTAATTAATTTAATTACTTCATTTAATCTATGTAATTTATTAATTCAAATAATTTTGTTAATTCAAATAAGTAGATTTAATGAAAACATGATCCCATCAACATAAACATAAGTACTTCCAACAGTTTAAAAGACAAAAATAAGGTTCAACAACAAAAATATAGGTTCAACAACAAAAATAAATAAGTTGTCTTCTAAAATGCAACACCAAAATACCGAGATTGCTTACCGCCTTGGTCCGTCAAAGGGGCTCTTCACGTACCTAGACGGTTTGGCTGTCCTCTTCGTTCTCTTCGGTGTCGGAGAATGCACATCTTCTTCTTCTTCTCCTTCTCCATCTCCATCTCCCTCTGCTTCTCCTTCTTCTTCTTCTTCTCCTTCTCCTTCTCCTTCTCCTTCTCCTTCTCCTTCTCCTTCTCCATCTCCTTCTCCATCTCCTTCTCCTTCTCCTTCTCTGTCTCTTTCTCCTTCTCCATCTCCATATCCTTTGTCCACATGATCATCAAAATTGGACACATAAACAGATTCATTCAGAGCAGCATTCACGACACCTTCTATATCCGCAACTCTTCTTTGCAAGGTATCAATCCTCTCATTTAGCTTGTCAAAACCATCTTGCATCATCTTCATCACAACGTCAAATTGTGACTCTGCAAGTGGTGGTTGCGCAGGGTCGTTCTGTTGTTGTTGTTGTGGTGGTGGTACTTCGGATGCGCGACCAGCCAATCCATCTTGTACAACTCTTCCCACATCACCTTCTTCTTATGAACAATAAGATAATTGTTCAATTTCCGTGAAAACAGATTCTCCGTCTCATCATCTGAAGCATCATCCATGATGTGTGCCATAAGCAGCCCCTCTGTCACATCAGGCTCCAATATGCTCAGAATTTCCTGCGCATAAAACAGAAACTCCAACATAGTTATACATAGTTATAGCAGAAACTCTAACATAATTATACGTAGTTATACATAGTTATAGCAGAAACTCCAACATAGTTATACATAGTTATACTTAGTTATAGCAGAAACTCTAATATAGTTATACATGATTATACATAGTTATAGCAGAAACTTATGCACGTGGTATTTAGTTATACCTAGTTGTACATAGTTATAGCATAAACAATCAATGTACCTTGGTTGTGCCGAGAGTGTCATTGATCTCGTCCAATGGGAAACCTTTCATGTAGCTCACTTTCCACTTGTGCTTGCACATCCGTGGACACCCACTCTCCGCGCTTGGTACATCCTCTCGGAATTTTTTTCTCAACTCCGAAATGCTCTCAAACGCCAAAAGCTACACATAAAACATTACATTAGTTTTACGGAAATTACACTATATTTAAATGATTACAAGTTTCGATTTTACCTCCAACGGAATGATGAATCCGGGAAAGAACCAAGTCCTTTGTGTACTACCCTTGAAGCGATCCATCATGTGGAATATCTCATCCATGCAGTCATCAAATGTGTACCTTCCCCAAGGGAAGGAAACACATGCTTCAAGATCATCAACAACTCGGAAAAAGAACGGGTCGATAGAACCATACCTTCGCTTCCCTTTGACCACCGTACATAAGAAATAAAGCACATCCATCTTTATTCTATCACCATTTGCGTCCATTGTCCGAAGCTTCTCTTTGACATCCCTAACCTCTATGTTCTCCACCCTCCCAAAATTCCGTCTCACAAATTGGAGGCTTCCCAAGTTTTGATACGCTGACGGATAACTCCGACAATCTAACCCGCTTAGAAGGCCATGCTCTCTCAAAGAATACCTTATTGGAACGCCGTTGACGACAAACCAACACTCCCGCCCCTTCTCCATGTGCACCGTGCGTAATAAAAGAAGCCACATTCCCATTAGCTTGTGGTTGTGGTGCCTCGGCATGTACCATATGTGCTGAAATTGTGGGTGCTCCCTAAACCAATTCTTCTTGTCTTCATCGAGGATATCCAACTCCTTCATTGTCTTGTAGTCCTCGCACTTTTATGCGATTTTGCAAGACTTGTTATACTCCGAAGCTTTGAAGAATAACTTCAGCGGTTGTAATGGTTGTGTCTCCTCTTCATCTTCCTCAATATCCTGCAATCCAAAGACAACCATATAAGTGCATAACAATACACCATTGTACCAGATTCATCCAATTTCAAATGTAATTTAATTTTCTAGGGTTTAGGCCGTGAAATTACCTCTGTACGGCGAGAGCTCCCTCCGACTTCTACAGTTATGCGACGAGGCCTCTCTTCTTCTACGGGACTTGGCGGTGGAGGAGGACACCATTCTTCACTTGCTCTGGGCTCTACAGACATAGGCTTTGGCGGGATGGGAGGATTCCATGATTCTTCACTTGCGTCGTCACGAAGTTGCAGAGATGAAGTCTTCGGAGTCTTCTCCGTCCTTGGCTTCTTCACGCTTCCGCGTTTTCTACTGTTCTTAGTCTTCACCATTGTTTAATTTTGAAGTTCTTGAGCGTTTCTGAACTTGAAAGGGGGAAGAAAATTAATCTAGGGTTTGGGTTTATAACAAAATTGAAATGCGAGAGAGTGATTGTGTTTTGTTGAAGGAAGATTTGAGTTGATTTTTTTTTATTTTAGGATGAAATTTAGGGGAAAATAAAGAAGAAATCGTGAGTTAAGGGAGAGAGAGGTGAGGTGAGATCCACGTGGTGATGTGGAAGAGAAGGTTAGATTGTAAATAAATTGAAAAAAGTAAGTTTTTTGGGTTTTTACAGCATTTTAACAATTAAAAAAAAAATTAAAAAAATTTGCAAAGACATTGAAGAATACACTTTAACTTTAAGGGGTATTGAAGAATTTTGTCCTTGTAATTATGTCCTTCTGGTCTACATGATATTTAATTGATTAAATAAATTTGGATTTTTGTGTGGAAATTAGTAAAAGTTAGGATATCTTAAGGGTAAATACTTTACACTAAAATGTACGTGTATATCTTTAATTTCAAATGATATAACTTAGTTTTTCTTGGATTTTATAATAAGTATCTAAAATAATTATTTATTCTTAGTTATAAAAATCATAACCAAATAAGTCGTATACCCTATGTATAATACAAAGTATCACAAGTTTTAAACCAAAAAATAGCATTATATAAAATTATAGCCTAATTCGTAATATTAACCCAATTTGATTTAGAAGGCAAAAAAAAAAAATCGTGACAACGGATAAGTCTTCACCTTGCGACGCTTCAACATGACATAATATGTAATTATTTAAAAGTTTAAGGTTAGTTCCTAAAAATATATACATAAGATATCTCTTCTTTTGATTTTTTTCTATAGATAAAACTTTCCTTGCATTCACTTAAAATAATAGACCAACAACTTTTTACTTGACTTCACAGCGTTTATTTTGGAGGCACGGAAATTATGCCTTAAGAAACACACAAGAAATAAACAAGCCATACTTTATGATAAATCTTTTTGTTCCTTGCCATCTTTCTAGAGTTTACGAATGATAATGCGAGCTCCGTGTTGCGGAAATGTAGTTTTAAATGGATAAGGAGTGTGAGTATAGGCAGGGGAGAGGTGGAGGCTGAACCGCTGAAGAAGCATAGCCACTAGGAGCCTACCTTTCATCAGGGAAAATTGCTGGCCAAGGCAAGTCCGAGCTCCTGTAAGGAATGGCAAGAATGAGAGCCTTCCATTAGTTGCAGCTGCTATGCCATCAGCAAACCTCTGGGGATTGAACTGGTTCGCATCGTTTCCACACATATCAGGGTCATGGTACACCAGCAACATAGGTACCGTGATTAAAACACTCGCTGGTAAGGAGACCTTATCCAATTTCATTTCTTTTTTGGTCGACCTCATCGTGAAGTAAGCCGGAGAATACACTCTCAGAACTTCATTGAGGATCATTGTTACCTGAAGAGCCAATGGAAAGATAATTGAAAATTAGTTAAAACTTAAAAATTTGCAACGAGATTTGCAAAAGAGCGGATACAAATTAGTAAATCTGCGACCGTCCCGCCAATCCTGCAAAACCCGCAAGTAGACCGAAAAAAACGAGTACCAAAAAATCTGTAAATCCGCAAAACAAAAAAGAGTATCCAAAAACCCGCAAACCCATTAAAATTACTTTAGATTGGGTCACGGCCAAATTTTTATTGGGTCGAGATAAATATTGGTTCAAAAACTATAAATGTGAGTTTTGCAAGACCCGCGGTCAAAATTCACCTAACCCGCAACATTTTTTTATCCGTCCTATCAGACCCGCAAAAATGTAATCTCATTTTTTATACCTAAATCCGTCCTCCATCAGATAAAAACTCAGAGATCCAAAAATAAATAACAACTTTCCCAGCTCTATACACTATGAGTGTATGGTACGATTTGTACACTCTTAATACATCACATGAGTGTACATTGTAAGGAAACACCATTATTTATGTATACATTATAGTTTATACATATATGAATGTACGACACATTCTATATACCCGTAAGTATATAACACGGTTTGTACGTCCATGAATTTCTTTGGAATGATATTTTTGTCATCTTCACTTTCTATGTTCTAAAACACGGATGATGCGGTCGTATAGACGCCGGTTATATGTTGAACGGAGACATTCCATACCGAATTAGACAAAATAGTCAAATTATACAATAACATAGAATTAACCAATCATCTTCTTCTAAAATTGTATATTAGTCAAGCATTATTTGTGTGTAAGTTTTTTTGTTTCTTTACTCTGACTCGTCTCACGTGTGTAAATGATGTCTAATATGTCTGAATTATTATTATTTTAAATTATGTTTTTATCTTTTTCTTAAAATTTTCAACTTAATGAATATTTAATTCTCAGTCATAAAGTCATAAAACATTAATTTTTGGATTGAGCACCCAATCATGAATTTCTATTTTAATATTAGCATGTAATTATAAATTAAAAAAAAAACATTAATTTATTATTTGTATACAGCATTAGATATATTATTATCTTGATCCAATAACATATTATATTTTCAAAATTATATTGATATCTCTAAATATATATGGTTATTTGAAATTCAAAATATAGTTATAATTTAACTAATGTTTTATATTTAAAATATTTAATGTTTATAATCTATAATTTTCATGATTCTAGTTAATAAATAATAAAATTATACTAATTATAAATGTAATGATATTTAGTTAGTTAATTGATTGCGAGTGCCAGCTATGCCAAGTATATGCTTTAACATGGTGTTACACAGACTTAATTAATGTTCTCATACATATACTAAATATTAGTATCACATGGGTATTCACCAACACTTATAAATCATGTGCACAACAATTTTAAATCATAACCATCATTTTTTACTATTTTTGGTATAGGAGTGGACATAGATTTATAATCATTGAATTTCAGGATACAAGATTTGTATCTGAAACAATTACCCGAATCTATCCTAAATAGTTAAAAATTAAAATAGTATTATATTTTTTTAAAAATATTTAGAATAAATTTAACATAAAACGTTTCAAGTTGATTTTTGTAAATATTTATGTGATTTTTAAAACAATACACAAAGTTTTTTATGAAATTTATTTGTTTATGTTTTGACCAGTTTTTCTATTTATTATATGATATATAAAATACTATTGTACATACATTTTAATACAAAATTTATGTAAAAACGAATCGAATCATATCCGAATATTTTGATCTTCAAATTAAAATAATCAAATCCGGAAATTTCGGATATCAAATTTTTCAGATCTCACCAAAGTTGTCTGATACTGAGTTTACCATCGTAGCGCACATGACCTACGATACGTCATCATACGTTGCAATAATTATATAGGTGTCAGAATATTAAAATAGTCTACATGTGTAACCAAACCGTTGTCTATACTTGGTGTACTTTGTAATCAATTTTCCTATAATCAACTATTAAATCAACAAAGTATGTGATGTTTTTTCGATACAATGCTAAATATTTTTATTTAGATCTGATAATGTAATCAAGAACTCATCTCCAAAATAAAAATACAATTATGTTTTGTATTCAACATCGTTTTCTAAAATATATTTAGAATTGTATCCCAAATTTGCACCATAGCTACTTGATAATTTGTTCCACAAGACATAAGTATTACTCATGCACATGCATCATACATAGGCACCTTCGTTATCTTCTTCGTTCATAACAAATTTATCTTCCTGCTCCACTCTTTGCAGCCATTTCAGCCCTAGATCACACCCTGCTCTTGCCGCGATTTGGAACTGCTCTTTTGCCATCTCTAATGGATTCATCTCCATATTTTCTGGCTTCTTTCTTGATCTCTTGGGCGGCGAAACTCCCACGGCGTTTAATATTGTTAGAGATTCTGGGACTTGCACACCTGTAAAGTTGTTATCTTAAGCAAGTAAACTCGAAAGCAAGAAATGAAACGATGTGGTTGTGTTTCTAAGATCTAGAAACCCAGGAGTGGCTAATATAATCAACTTTGTATAGTCAGGATCTGATGTAAAAGAAGCAATATTGGTATGTTCTGAAAGAGGATTACTATAAACTTCTAAGTAAAAGAGATCCATATGCAATAGCAGCACCGGCATGTCCCTGAACATATGCGAGTCAGACTATGGAAGCTACAAGAAAATGTACGTTTAGAATGATGTACACTTCGGTATACCAAAAATGTATGTATGTGAGTCATTACAAGAAAACAACATGGAAGTGATGGCCGTATCCGTCGGAAATCCATTGAAAATAGCTGTTTCTGACGGATATATCTTTCTGTTCTAAATAGTAAGAAATGAAACAATCATAAGAAATCCGTTGTAATTTTCGACGGATTCCGGATATCATATTTCAAACTGAATAGTCCGTCGAAAATTCGATATTGGTATCCGTTGGATAGTCTTCCGACGGACTAACCGACGGATTTCTGATACCGGATTTCTGACGGTTGTGTTCCGACGGATTTCCAAAGGATAGTCTCTCGACGGACTAACCAACGGATTTCCAATACTGGATTTCCGACAGATTTCCGACGGTTGTGTTCCGATGGATGTTTATTTTTTTTTTAAAATAAATAAAATTATAATTATAAATAGAATTAAATAAAAATAAAATTTAATTAAACTTCTGAAACCAAAATTACATATAGTTTTAACAAAAATAAAAAAATCCAAAGAAAATATAAATTATCCGAAATTAAGAAAACTAAATATCTAAAAATTTCTAATCTTGAGGAGGTGGTTGGAACGCACGAAAGAATGCATCCATTTGATCCTGCATTGCATTGAGCTGTGCAGCCGTGTTTTCTTTGAGAGTCTCAATCTTGTTGTTGAGACCTTTGATCTCGGCTGACTTTTCATCAAGTTGCGCTCTAAGCTGAGGATCTTCGTAGAACCTCGAAGTTGTTGAAGATGGCGACGAGTACTCTTCTAGAAGTCCAAAAATACGATCTTTGGACTTTGGAGTGACCTACGAAACAAAATGAAGTAAATCATTAGAAAATAGTTAATTAAAGAAAAAAAATTAAAATGAAGAAAAAAAAAATTTCACTTACTTCGTAGACAAATTCGTTGAGCTTCTCAATGGCAAGTTCGGTGCAATGAGGAGTTCCGTCAACCATCGGCTGTGATTGCAGAAACTCCTCGCCTAATCTTGTCACGTTCTCCATGATCTCCCGAGCAATCGGATCTTAGATTTGTCTCGTCTTGTGGTTCGTGTGCGCATCTTGTAGCAAAGCAAGATGGGATGGACGATCACCTTTTTTACGGAACTGAAATATTTTATTAAAAGTTAAAGTAAGTAAATAAAGTGAAATTAAAGTTTAAATTTAAAAACACTTACCAGTTGTTGTTCTCGGGAGGCCTTGCTCGTTGCTCCCAAATTGTGAGTGGCAATTCTTTTGCCCTTCTGTTCACTCTTCGGTTGGTTGATTAAGCAGCCAATTTTGCATGAGTCTCAGTCATCCTCTAATACTCAACAAACCCATTCCAGAGGTCTGGGTTTCCAATTTATAAACATATGAAAAAATGAAATTATAGAAATTTTTTATATAAAAATATATTATAAAAATTAAATAAAACTTTAGAAAATTAATAATAAATATCAGAATTTTTTTATAACAGTACAAAATATATAAAAACAATTTTAAAAACATTTAAAAATAAGTAACTAATTATTAACTTTAGAAACATTTAAAAATATAAATAACTAAAAACAATTATTAAAACATTTTAAAAATAGAAAATGTAAAAAAAATAGGAAAATAATTATAAATATCAAAAAAAATTTATAAAATTATAAAAATATATAAAAACAATTTTAAAAACAGTTAAAAATAAATAACTAATTACTAACTTTAGAAACATTTTAAAATATATAAATAACTAAAAACAATTATGAAAATATTTAAAATAATATAAATGTAACACCAATAATAAATAGGTAAAAAATTTATAAAAATATAAAAACGATTCAAAAATATGTAAAATAATTATAAAGTTATAAAAAATTAAAATTTTATTATTATAATTACAAAATCTAAAAACGGTTTTAAAAGAATTAATAATACAAAAAAACCATAATATCATTTATACAAACCTAAATCTATATACCAATAGTCTCACCAACCTAAATCTTCAATCTAAAACACTAAATTCGAATTCACAAACCCTAAATCTAAATTCCAATTCCCTAAAGATATATTTCAAATCCTAAATATACAAAAAACTTAAAAAGTTACATATTTGGGCAGATTGAATCCATAGGAATTGAATTTGGTTAAGTTTGGGAGTTTCAATGGAAGATTTGACAGAATTTTGAAGATTTTTGGAATTTTTGGGAAGGTTTTATGTTTTTTACGAATGATTTCGCGAAGAATAAGGGTCTGTATATAAGAAGAAATTTTGCGATCGTGTCAACGACGGTTACCAATGCCTTAAAAACTTACATATTTGGACAGATTTTCAATGGATTTGCAAAATTTCAGATTTACGCGGGATTCAAAAGTTATTTCCCGGGATAATTTTTGCGAATCCGTTGGAATTTCTGACAGTTTTTTGACGGATTCGTGAAAATTGCATGTCCTATCATTGGTCACTCAACCTAAAACACCTACACTTGTAACCTCTAATCCGTCAGAATTTTTTGATGGATTTCCGACGGATTTAGGGTTTTGAAGGTTTTTCCAAACATCGGGATTGGAATATGTTTGTTATAAGGCATATTAGCCATTGGATTGATATAATTACAACATTGGCTTTATATAAATCATTTTTTACAAAAAAAAAAATTATGTTAGTTTCTAAGATTATGTTATATAGTTAATATGTATCTATAAGTATGAGTTAATCAAACTCGTCTTAAATGTTAGAATTTATAAAAAAAAACATCATTTTATATGATATTAAATGCATCTATGGTCTCACCAAGTGTTAGAATGTAGGAAGCTAAACTAATGTCTAACAATATGTATCAAAAGTCTTACAAAACCACGAATACTTTCTGACGGATTCTTTAATTTTTTAAAATATAAAATAATCTGTTGAAAATCTGTTGGAACTTTCCGACGGATTCGTGCTTTGTTAAAAAATATTAACTGATCCGTCAAAAATCCGTCAATATTTTAAGAGATTCCGACGGATCAAATAATATTTTTTTAAACCACGAATTCGTTGGATATCAGTCGGAATCGCTTAAAATACCGACGGATATGGTGTTTTTGTCAAAAAAATAATATATCTAACTAATACTCAATACATTACAATAGCAAAAATAAAATACAAACATACTCCTACTTATCTTATGATGATCCATCCAATGGAATTGAGTCTAAATCATCCTTGAACTTGCCACATGATTCCTCTGAGTCCGAATGAACTATATCATCTCTGGTTTGTGTGAAATCAACCACGAGCTCAATGTCAAACAAAGGCTCAATAGGATTCATTTGAAAAATTCTAGTTGGTTGCAAGGTATCATGTTCTGAAACTCCTTTTATTCTTCCTTGTGAGTTAATTGTAGTAACTGTGATCCAAGGATCTGACCGATAAGATACCCTAGGGTAATGAATGTAGCAAACCTATATAAAATAAGGATAATTTGTGAAAATGAAATATATTAGTAACTTAAATAACAGTAAAATATGTTAGTTTAATCATATCTTGTTTGCTTGTGATGTTAGAATAAATGGATTGTATTTAAGAAGTCTTCGTCTTGAATGTATCGATGTCACGCCGAATTGGTCAATTTGAACACCACGACCAATGAATGGATAATACCAGTCGCACTTAAACACAATTCACATCAAGTCCAACATTCCCAGATATCAGAATTCTAAGATTTCATTCAATATGTCGTAGTAACCTACATCCCCAGATTGCGCTGAAACACCAAAGTCTGAAGTTGGTCTTGTTCTTCCCTCCTTAAGAATCTTAAATGCATATCCCCTAGTGCAATACCTAGGATATGAAGTTGCAATGTTGTTTGCACCATTAACAAACTCCATTAACCACGACGGAAATTCTTGACAATTTTCTATGCCTTCATATACCTATAAATAAAGATTATAAATTATTGTTCGATAAATATTACAATACAATTAAAAATTAGTCAAATTGCTTAAAATCTTACGTAAAATCGCAACAATGATGCAAATTCTTGTTCCTTTAGGATATCAAGTTCGGGTTCCGTCTTATCTGGATAATAGTCACGTACTAGCGCCATGTAAATGTTGTAACATAAATTTTTTTTAATAATCACACATTAATTAATTTCAAATAATTGGTAATTAATATATACAAATTAGTCATTACCTCTCATATTCCATAATATCCTCACAATTTGTGAGAATATACGTATGCAAGTATGCAAACTCATGCTATGATAGTTTCCCTTTTTTTCTTTTTACACTTACTCGACCAATTTGAGCAAACAACTCAGGGAAATACACCGGATAAATCACTCTCTTACCTCTATCATCATGCTGCGCAGTCGTCTACTTTTAGTATGCACTTCCGATGGAAAGTAATATTCAACAAAGTGTGAGGCTTCTTCGTTGAGGCTCTATGCGATAATTGATCCCTTAACTTTGCTTAAATTTTTCAATTTTTTCTTGAGGTAGAACATGTAACGCTCAAACGGATATATCCAACGGTACTGAACAGGACCTCCAAGTACAGCTTCTCGTTCGAGATGGATAGAAAGATGTTCCATAACATCAAAAAAAGACGGTGGAAATATCTTTTCAAGATTACAGAGGATAACCGGTACATTCTCCTGTAAATTGCGTATACTCTCTACTGTAATTGTTCTCGTACATAAATCTCAAAAGAAAGCACCAAATCCTACAAAACACAATAACAATAAAACATTGAATATAGATCCGGAGGTGCACAACCAAACACTTGTTTGTTCTTTGTAAACAATGTTTTAGACAGACGATAAGGATGGTCACTAGGTAAAAACCTTATATGGCAATCAAACTAACACGTCTTTCTCCCGTGATGTAATTGGAATGCATCAGTGTTGTCTTGGCAATACGGGCATGATAATCTTCCATACGTTGTCCATCCAGATAACATACCATATGCTGGAAAATCGCTTATGGTCCACATAAGAACCGCACGGATTTTGAAATTCTGCTGCAATGAAACATCAAATGCTTCAACCCCATGCTTCCATAGCATTTGTAACTCATAGATCAATGGTTGGAGGAATACATCTAGTTACCTCCTTGGATGTTTTGGGCCGGGAACTAGCACGGAAAGGAACAAAAACTCTCTACGCATGCACAAAGATGGTGGCAAATTGTAAGATGTTACAATTACCAGCCACAATGAATATTGTCTTCCATGTTTTTCAAAAGGGTTAAAACCATCTGTACATAACCCGAGGTATACATTTCGTCGCTTATACGCAAAATCTGGATACATTGATGGATGCGTAATCTCTCCATCTTGACGATGCTCTGCATGTCATCTCATTGCCTCTGCTATGCGTTGAGATTGATATAACTTTTTCAACCTCTCTGTTAATGGTAAATACCACATCCGTTTATAAAGAACTGAAACTCTCCCACTAGTTTCTTGAAACCTTGGTTTACGACAAAATCTACATCTTTTACGGTTTTCTTCTTCCCTCCAATATATCATACAATTGTCGATGCACACATCTATCGTCTGATACGACAAACCAAGACTAACAATTAGTTTTTGTACCTTATAGTATGATGCTGGTGAAAGATTATCTTCATGCAAAATATCTTTCACAAAATCCGCTATGGCATCAACACATTTTTCCGCCAAACTGATGTCCGTCTTAATAGTCATCATTCTACTTGTAGATGATAACGATGAATGACATTCTCTACAACCACTATATAGTGGCTGTTTTGCTACACTTCTGAATTTGGTTCTTCAACCCTATCTCCATCATAACCGGCTGATGGCATGTTATCCCTAAACACATCATTCACCATCTCAACCATACCAGTACCTACATCTACTTCTCTTATATTTCCTATGCTCTCTACAACATTTGATTCGCTAGTACTACCATAATCATAATTTATTTCTCCATGTAAATACCAAATTTTATAACCAGGCATAGACCCATTACTATACAAGTGATGCCAAACTAACTCAAACTTAACAATATGAGAATTCCGACATATACTACAAGGACATTTAATCTTACCTTTTTTTTGCTCTCCGTTGATTTTCGACCAATCCCATAAACTCGCAGATTCCTCGTGCATACCATCTTTCAGTAAGTTTAACGCCGGACCCATCATACATTTGTCCATCCATTACCAAAAATAAATACCAAAAGACATTTTTTAACTTTTTCTATAAAGAGATTGATTAAGTAGTAAGTGGTGTGAAAGAATGAAGAAATGTGGAAACATATATATAGAATCGTGTTCCGTAGGAAGACAATGGCTACACAACGGTCATATTAACGTTCTTATTATCCGACAAATTTCCGATGATATTCTGACAGGTTTCCAACTGATGTCGGTTGGAAATCCGTCAGGACATAACGTATACATTTTCTGAAAAATTTCTGACGGATATGTGCTTGTCCGTAAAAAATCCGTCGGAAGTCATCTTTCCGTCAGAAATTGCATTGGAAATCCATCAAAAATTCGCAGTCGGAAAACCGTCGAAATTTTCCGATGGATTCTGATTTCATCAAAAATTCTGTCGGTTTCCCAGCTGCTTTCTTATAGTGAGTGTATGACATTCTCTATACACCTGTTAGTATATGACACAGTATGTACACTATGAGTGTACAATATGTTATGTACACTCATATTCTTAGTACACCACATGAGTGTACACATGTAAAAAACACCATTATTTCTGTACACATTATAGTTTGTACATCTATGAATATACGACACATTCTATATACTCGTGAGTATATAATACGATTTATAAATCTGTGAATTTCTTTCGAAAGATATTTTGTCATTTTCATTTTCATTATTACACAAAAACTGTAAAAAATAATATATTTTCCTAATTTGAAATAGTATACTGTTTATATCTAAAATATGTTTCGAAAATTGTATAAATACCATATTCACCCTAAAATATTATGTACTTTGGATTTCGAATGTGATGCGAGTATAGTCTTCAATTTGCTTTTTTCATCATTTAACTCCCCACATTGAAATTGGCCCCGATTAAATCAGAAAAATTAAATACATATATTAGATTTAATTAGAGCATAAACACAATCGCTAACACACTACAAAAAAACTACCGCAATTCTGATGAAAATTTCCGACGAATCTATTTCTGTTGGAAATTTTTGACAGAAAATCAACAGAAACCGTTGGCATACCAATGGATAGGATCCATCAAAAATCCGTCAGACAAAACAAACGTTAATGTAGCCGTTGCACAGTCCGTCAAAAATCCATTAGAAAAAATGAGCATTAATGGAGCTGTTACATATAGTCGTTTGGATTTAAAGATTCTGACGGATTCCGACGGATGACGTCCCTATATAAAGGTATCAATAATTCTCAATTCATTCACACTTCTCCTCACTTCTCCATTCATTCACACTTTTTCATTCATTTACAATATCTTACATAAAAACAATTATTAAAAGATGTCGTTTTCTAATAGTTTTCGATCATGGATGGATGAACCGATGATGGATCCGGAGTCAAACATCTTGAAAGACAAGTATGCTCAAGGTATATGCGAGTTTATGGATTTGACTGTAAATCAACCGAGAGCAAAAAATACTCGTAAGTTGAAATGTCCATGTTCTATTTGTATGAATTCACATAATATTAAGATAGAGATTGTTTGGAGGCATTTGTATTACAATGAGTTTATGACGGGTTACAAGATTTGGTATCTACACGGGGAAACAAATTATGATTATGGTAGTACTAGTGACCCATATATTACAGATAGTTTAGAAGAACATAGAACAAAAATAGATTTTGGTGTAGATACTATTGAGATGGTAAATGATGCGTTTAGAGAGAATATGCAGTCGACATCTGTAGATGGAGATAGGGTTGAAGAACCAAATTTAGAAGCACAAAGATTTTTTGATATGTTAGATGCAGCAAAACAACCACTATATAGTGGTTGTAGAGAAGGTCATTCGTCGTTATCATCTGCTAGTAGAATGATGACCATTAAGACAGACTACAATTTGGCGGAAGAATGTGTTGATGCTATAGCCTATTTTGTGAAACATATATTGCCTGAAAACACTCTTTCACCAGCATCATACTATGAGGTACATAAACTTGTAGCAGGTCTTGGTTTGCTTTATCAGACAATAGATGTGTGCATCGACAATTGTATGATATATTAAAGAGAATATGAAAATCGCAAAAGATGTCGATTTTGTCGTAAACCCCATTATCAGGAGAGTAGTAGAAGAGTTAAACTTCCCTATAAACGGATGTGGTATTTACCGTTAACGGAGAGGTTGAAAAGGTTATATAAATCTCAGTGTACGACAGATGTAATGAGATGGCATGGAGAGCACAGGTAGGACGGAGAGATTAAACATCCTTCAGATGCAGAAGCGTGGAAACATTTTCAATCAATATATCCAGATTTTGAATTCGAGCGAAGGAATGTATACATCGGACTATGTACAGATGGGTTTCAACCCATTTGGAAAGCATGGAAGATAGTATTCGTCCTGACCTATAATTGTTACACCGTATAACTTGCCTCCATCTTTGTGTATGCGTAGAGAGTTTTTGTTCCTCTCTGTGCTTGTTCCCAGCCCAGAGCATCCAAAGAGATCACTTGATGTATTCCTCCAGCCATTGATATATGAGTTACAAATGCTATGCAATTATAGTGTTGAAACGTATCATGTGTCATTGCAACAGAATTTTAAGATGCGTGCGGTTTTAATGTGGACCATTGGTGACTTCCCAGGATATGGTATGTTATCTGGATGGAAAACTCATGGAAGATTATCGTGTCCGTATTGCCAAGATAACACTAATGCATTTCAATTAAAGCACGGAAGAAAGACGTCTTGGTTTGATTGCCATAAAAGATTTCTACCAAGTGATCATCCTTATCGTCGCTTTAAGGAAATGTTTACAAAGGATAAACAAGTGTTTGATGGTCTACCTCCTGAGATAGACGGTACAAGTATATTGGAGCAGTTAAGAGATTTTGGGGCTGAGAGAACTCCAATTTGTGGTGGTAATGACATGAACCTATTTACGGTGCCAGTGAAAATTATAATTAGCACAAAAAGAGTATTTTTGGGACTTGTCTTATTGGTAATACCGTTTATTGAGGCACAATCTCGATGTTATGCACATTGAAAAGTACTTATTTGACAACATCATGAACACTGTGTTAAACGTCCAAGGGAAGACAAAAGACAATCTGAAGTCTAGACTAGACTTGTCATTGATTTGTTCTTGGGATGTACTTGAAGTTCTACCGAATGGTAAATGTGCGATGTCTGCATTCCGGTTGAACCAAGGTAAGAAAAAGCTATTTTTGATTGGATTCGTGAAGATGTTAAATTCACTATTGCATTTGCTGGTAAAAGAGTAATTGAACAAACATTGAAAAAAGTTGTGCCTAAATACGCATCAAATCTGCGTAATTGCGTTGATTATGGAAAAGAAAAATTTATTGGAATGAAGAGTCATGACTGTCATGTTGTAATGCAATGCCTCCTTTCATTTGCGCTTGCCAAACTTCTTCCAAAAGATGTCCACCATGCAATTGCAGGTATATATTTTTTTGCCATAATTTTAATAATTAAAATGGTTTTATCTATTTTTATTGTATTAAATGTTTAAATGCAGGAGTTGGTGGTTTCGTTCGAGATTTGTGCACACAATCACTTACCAATGATCATTTGATAGAATTCGCAATTTAGAAGACAATATACCAATGATCATTTGAAATCTCGAGAAGTTATTTCCCCCATCATTTTTGATGTTATGGAACATCTTCCAATCCACCTCCCACGAGAAGTAGCACTAGGAGGTCCTGTTCAATACCGGTGGATGTATCCATTTGAGCGTTACATGTTCCATCTTAAGAAAAAAGTTAAAAATTTAAGCAGAGTTGAGGGATCTATTGTCGCACAGAGCATCAACGAAGAAGGTCTCACTTTGCTGAATATTACTTTCCATCAGAAGTCCGAACGAAGAGTCGACGTCCAGCTCGCCATGATGATCGAGGCGAGAGACCGACTTATGTCGTGGTTATCCCTTAATTGTTTGTCCAAGTTGGTCGGCTTAGTGGAAAAGAAAAGAAACGAAAACTTACAGAGTAGGAGCATGCACATTTACATATGTATATTCTCACAAATTGTGAGGATATTATGGAATATGAAAGGTATGAAAATTGAATTTTTTACAATATAACTATTAAGATCTTGAATTTAACTCTCACTTGTTTTTTTACAGGATTTACATGGCGATAGTTCGTAGTTACTATTCGAATAAGACAGAAGAGGAACTTGAATCTCTAAAAGAGAATGATTTGTCGCCTTGGTTGCTATATTATGTAAATTTGTTAATTTTTTACTTTCCAATATTTTTTAAACTTTTACTGACTTCTTATTAATTGTTTTAGGTTACTGAAAGAATAAACAGTGGGCAAACATTTCCATCATGGTTAGTAGAGTTCATTAATAGTCCAAACTACATTGCGACTTCATACCTTAGGTATTGCACTAGGGGATATGCGTTTAAAGTTTACAATGAGGGAAGTACGAGGACAACATCTGCTTACGGGATTTCTGCGAAATCTAGTGATATTATTTACTACGGCATTCTTCAACAAATATTAGAAATCCGCTATGCTGGAATGTTGAACTTAAGATGCATTGTATTTATGTGCGATTAGTATGATC
Organism: Cardamine chenopodiifolia; assembly: GCA_963922655.1. NCBI lineage: Eukaryota > Viridiplantae > Streptophyta > Magnoliopsida > Brassicales > Brassicaceae > Cardamine > Cardamine chenopodiifolia. The sequence goes on along the minus strand of OZ000470.1, from coordinate 17,119,126 downwards.
CATTCGTTGGGCGTAGTATTCTAGTTGACAAATTTGGTATTACATTGGTACATTCAAGACAGAGACTTGTCAAATATGATCCATTCATCCTTGCATCACAAGCAGATCATGTATGTTTTAGTTATATTTTTATTAATATTTTTCAAGTATTAATATGATTGTCGTTCATTCAAAAGCATTTTCATCATCTATTTTAGGTTTGCTACATTCTATACCCTCGAGTTACAAGATTGTCAGACCCTTGGATCACAATACATCAATTAACCCAAGAGGAACACAATCCTATGGAAATGGTTTGTCGACTATTGGAACCAGGATGAAACAGTTGGGATCTCCAAATTGAATCTACCAACGGATGAGCAACCGGAAGGGTAAAGGGATAGCGACTCATAACTTATACGCTATGAGCAAAGCTTCCCGGGAAGAACAAGTCGTAAGTTTTTTTCATGTTTTCAATTTTAATTTTAATAATAGATAACTTATATTATGTATTGGTATAGTTCAAACAAGATGGTGTGCATCCCTCACACCTTAGGTTGCTAGAGAATGCGCATACCAACCGCAAGACCGGTGAGATTCAAGATCCGATTGCTCAGGAAGTCGTCGAGAACGTGAACAAGCTCGGTGAAGAGTACATCCTCTCCTAACTGGTCGTTGAAGGAGAGGCTCCACTGGAAGTGTCAACGGAGATGTGGAACGACTTGGTCTTACAAGTAAGTTTATATTTTTGTTTTTTTTGTATTATTGCTAACTAACATATCTTGTTATGTTTTTACGTTATTTGGTTTCTCAGAAAACTCCGCAGACCAAAGGCAGAATTTTTTGGATTCCGCAAGATTACCATCCATCATCCCAATCTGCTAGTTCATACCACGTTTATAAAGAAGCCGCCAAACTCAGAGCGGAAATTAACAGCGAAGACCGTCGAGTTCGAGCGTTTGAAGACCGAGATCGTCACACCACACGAGGAGAGAGCACAAGATCAAGTGACGAGAGAACAGGAGAGAGCATTCGATCTAGCGAAGATGCGTGCTATGGAAGAACGGATGAACACTTTCTTCGCAATTACCCCCACCCCCGGCTTCGTAGTTTTTTATTTTTCAAACATTTTAATATTTTTGGATTATTAATGTTTTTAGATTTTAATGTTCTTTTGGATTTTTAATGTTTTATGAATTTTTAAAATTTTAATATACTTACAAATATATTAAATTTTAATATTTTAATATTATTTAATTAAAAATAAATCAGAAATAAATTATATTTAAATTATATTTTAAAATAATTTAAATAAATATGTCGGCAATCCATCGGAAACATATGGTCAGAAATAAATCTGTCGGTAATAAATCCGTCAGAATCTCCATAAAAAATAATCGTCGGTAATCTGTCGGATATCCGTCGAGATATGTTATGACGGAATTCCGACAAAATGATATCCGTCAAAAATCCATCAGAAACATCCGACAGATTGATGATTTCCGACACGCTATAACTGACGGCCATATCCGTTGGAATGTTGTTGGAGAAACCTTTTTCTAAGAGATATGGCTGTCGATTTTCGATGTTTTCTTGTAGTGACAATTATTTATCATTTGAATAAATATCTTACTTACCAACCAAGAAAGTGCTAACAGGAAATCCATTTATGGATTATTTATGCTCTATGGATTGCTTATCGCTAGCTGAAAGTTTCAGTGATGTATATACTTCCAATCTCTGTTCTAAAACACAGATAGATGCCGTCGTATAGACGCCGGTTATATGTTGAACGGAGACACTCCATAACGAATTAGACGAAACAGTCAAATTATACAATAACATAGAATTAACCAATCGTCTTCTTCTAAAATGTATATTAGTCCAGCATTATTTGTGCGTAAGTTTTTTTGTTTCTTTACTCTGACTCGTGTTGCGTTTGTAAATTATGTCTAATAAGTCTGAATTATTATTATTATTTTCATTATTTTCTATCTTTTCCTTAAATTTTTCAACTTAATGATTATTTAATTCTCAATCATAAAATCATAAAACATTAATTTTGAAGTTTTATTTTAATATTAGCATGTAATTATAAAATCAAAAACATTAATTTATTTTTTGTATTAATTAATTTGTATATAGCATTAGATATATTATTTTCTTGATCTAATAACATAGTATATTTTTCAAAATTATACTGATATATATTTTTCATGATTCTAATTTACTGAATAATAAAATTATATTAATTATAAATATGATGATATTTAGTTAGTTAGTATTAACTATTACGTTATATGACAATATAGCTTGCATACTTATTATATTTTTATTCAAATATCTAGTATAAATGCTCGTATATACGGTCCAGACGTTATACAGTGATCAACCGTCCAACTAGCATATAGCGTATTTTACAACATTAATTCCAATCACCTTCATTGAACAAAAGATTTTAAACGCTGGACATCTAGATTTTAATAATAAACTGAAATTTGTAATATTTACAATTTAAACTCGAAAAAGGATGTAAAAATTAATAATCAATTTCAAATAACATTTTCCAAGATTTTCCATAAATATATCAAAGATATAAAACAAATCCATTCATTAGCTAAAAAATCATCTTTAATGTCTTGGTTCTCAACACCTTTACTCGAATATACCAAAAATATTTGAAAGATTTTTTTTGGGGTTTTCACAAGCAAACCATGCAATATATATTATATATAAATCAAAATTATCGATGAAAAACCTCAATACTGATTTGTTTATTCTTATGTTGTCTTCCTATGCATATCTTTTTTATTCTCTCTAAAAGAATAGATTTGATGCAAAGAAAGTAATTCTTTAAAAGAATCGAAAATTAACCAAGCGGTAGTGGGTTACTAATTCTCACTTGAGGAGGAGTTGTCTTATAGCACTAGGTCAGGGATAAATTCAAAATTATCTAATAACTCTCATTTGACCAATTGAATAGTGACATGCTTTAAACCCATTAAAAACCCAAATGTGTCGGCTACTAAACGGTCACCCCTAATTATTTAAAAAAAAATTATTGTAAGAAACTGATATCTGACTTGTGTAAGAAATTGATATTTCATATATATTATAATCAAGGATAATTGATCGCCACTCAAACTGATGCTGACTTGTGAAAAAATTGATATTTCATATATAATTAATCAAGGAGAATTGATTGCGACTGCGAGCTATGCCAATTTATAGGCTTTAGCATGGTGTCACATAGACTTAATTAATGTTTTGATACTTACACCAAATATTAGTATTATATGGTGATATTCACTAACAATTATAACTCATATGCATAACAGTTATAAATTACAACCATCATTTTTTACTATTTTGGTATAGGGATTGACAGGGAATTATAATCATTGAATTTCAGAATACAAGATTCGTATCTGAAACAGTTACCCAAATCTGTCCTAAATAGTTAAAAAATTAAAATAATATTATATTTTTTTAAAAAATATTTTAAATGAAGTTAACATAGAATGAAGAATATATTAGTCTCTCTTATGATCTGGAACGTTTCAAGTTGATTTTTATTAATATTTATTATGTGAAATCTAAAATAATACACAGTTTTTATATAAAATTTATTTGTTTATGTTTTGTCCAGGTTTTCTATTCATTATATGATATATAAAATATTCTTGTACATACATTTTAATAAAAAGATTATGTAAAAACGAATCGAATAAGATCTGGATATTTTGATCTTCAAATTAAAATAATCAAATCCACAGTCAAATATGAAATGTTTCAGATCTCACCAAACATTGTCAGTTTACCAATGGTTATAGTGTTGTACACATAATATGTTGTTGATGACTGTCACCATCTTATACTAATACTTGGTAAAAGAGCGCACATGGCTTGCATAGGTGTTCTTGAGTAAAACAATTTGGTTCCCTCAAGTCATACCACACTACTCTTTTATAGCATGGTTCGCAATTAGAGATCGACTTTCTACTGGGTCAAGAATGAGGCAGTGGGGTCAGCCTCAACCATGCCAATTTTGTCAAGAACCAAACGAATCTCATGATCACATCTTCTTTGCGTGCCCCTACACAATTATCATTTCGTATGAACTTACAAGTTGGTTGGACGTAAAAGAAACCCAGATTCTAATAGAACTATCCAGTGCCTCAGTTTTTCACAGTTTCATACCCTTGATAGCGTGTTGATCAAATTAGTGTTCCAAGCTTCTATCTATCATATTTGGAAGGAAAGAAATGGTTGAAGGCATGGGAAAAATCATACACACGCAGGCCAGCTGATTCAAGCTATTACCAAGATCGTACATGACAGGATAACTTCTTTGCACTACAAAGAGGACAGTAAATTATGTTTTTTATTCAACATATCGTTTTCTAAAATATATTTAGAATTGTATCCTAAATTTGCACCACCGCTACTTGATGATTCGTTCCACAAGACATAAGTATTACTCATGCACACGCATCATACATAGGCACCTTCGTTATCTTCTTCGTTCATAACAAGTTTCTCTTCCTGCTCCACTCTTTGCAGCCACTTCAGCCCTAGATCACACCCTGCTCTTGCCGCGATTTGGAACTGCTCTTTTGCCATCTCTAATGGATTCATCTCCATATTTTCAGGCTTCTTTCTTGATCTCTTGGGCGGCGAAACTCCCATGGCGTTTAATATTGTTAGAGATTCTGGGACTTGCACACCTGTAAAGTTGTTATCTTAAGCAAGTAAACTCGAAAGCAAGAAATGATATGATGTGGTTGTGTTTCCAAGATCTAGAAACCCAGGAGTGGCTAATCTAATCAACTTTGTATAATCAGGATCTGATGTAAAAGAAGCAATATCGGTATGTTCTGAAAGAGGATTACTAACCTCTAAGTAAAAGAGATCCATATGCTATAGCAGCACCGGCATGTCCCTGAACATATGTCAGTCAGACTATGGAAGCTACAAGAAGATGTCTAAACACTTTCCACACTTGCTCTTTAAGATTCACAAAACGTTTTGAAAATGCATGTTTTGTCATTCTGAAGTAGAAGAAATGAAACAAAAAAACAGGAGCCGATTCTTTTTAAATACTAATCTACATACATTCGAAGAATAATCTCGCAAGAAATAATGTTTATCACCTTCTCTGAAGCCCTATGGAAACACCAAATAGCTGAATCCATATCTTGCTTCACACAGTCTCCGGTCAGATACACTATTCCTAAAAGGTAGAGGGCACCTGGATGCAGCTGCAAGTAACCAACTTCAAGTAAGATTTCTCTGAAATTTCTGAATAATGTGTTCATACACTTTTCAAAGCTGGACTATACATCCATACCTGATCAACAGCATTCTCTATATAATGAAATGCTTGTTGATCTGACTGGACATGATCATTCTGAAAGAATAGTTGAGATTAGTACAAAATGCTGGGCGGGATAAAAGATTACCTAAGAAAACTTCGAGTGTCTCCATCTAAGGTTCTCGATTAGAACATTATATTCTCTTAGAGGTTGATGCAAAACTGAAAACATAAATATTATTAAAGACAAGCGAAAAGTTTGTAAAGAAGCCTGACCTCGACTCTTAAACGACACCCTAGCTCATATTGAGCATCTGCATTACCCATATCTGCAGCTTCAACAAGTAAAGCAGCTCCACTTTGATGATCAAAAGACAATAACATATGGATAAGACAACAACAAGAAAAGGTCTTGCATACATAAAAAATCCAAATTCACAAGCGGGCTTCCAGATTATAGAAAAGAGCAATGACAAATTCAACGGATATTAAACCAAGTATGTTCTTACTTTAGTTGAAAATTTTGGCATAGGCACAAAACAACAGTCAAATTACCTACCTTTTCAGAAAACATCAAGGTTTATTTGATGTACAACGTCAAATACAATATTAACATGCATTGGCTTTCTAATAAATTGAACTACATCATGCAACCTCTTTTCAAAAATCTGTGTCACTCCACAGCTTCCAATCGTGATTACAGTTTGAAATCTGAGAATTGATTTACTTACACAGCTTTACAGGCTCCAGGAACATGATACTTCAAATGCAACTTAGAAAGCCAAAATCTAGCATGAGTGTTCAAATTATCAGCTTCCAGAGCAAGTTCAAAGTTCTCTTTAGCTCCCTGAACCATTAAAGTCCTATTTAGAAAAAAAAACTCAACACAAGATCGTAAGCTACATAATTTGAAGCTTATGGTATACATAGAAAGAATCAAGTGTACCCTGAGAAGAGGGATAAGGCGACGATCATTGAGTTCACAGTAATCAATAACTCTGTCAACTTCTTTAATCGCGCTCCATCCTTTAGCCACATACTCCATTGCTTTCTTGTTTCTGTTGTGTATTCCTCTCTGATTTCAAACCATAAACGTAAATCAAGCAAGCGATACAAGAGCCATTTCCAATTGAAATTCACACAAAATAAAAATTTAATACTCTTTGATTGAATCCATAAAGATGACGAGCAATCTTCGCTTCCGCGACGGCGGTGGCTTGCCGGAGAATTTGGCGAAGCATGATTTTCGCCGGAGAAGAAACCTAACAAGAGAATTTTGAATCAATCTCTTTCGAAGAGAAAGAAGAAAGAAGTTAGTCCACTAAGATTTAAGCCCATTACTGGTAAGCCCAATATTATTACAACTTTACCCTCGAGTTTACAATTTTAGTTTTGATTTTAATCCCATTATTAATTTTAATTTTTGACCCAATTCAAAATGGATATTTAATCAACTCGGGTCGGATTTTTCCGGTCACGGAAATGTCATTGGAACCATTATCTGTTACACTGGAAAGTAAAAAAGTGATAATTGGAATATTGCGCACATGTCGTATATGTTACTATGCGAAATTAATATTTTGTATAGTTATGAGAATATCAAATAAGTTCGCATATTAGTTATGTCGTGGCCATTAGTTTGTATAGCTAAAAGTTATTTTTCCATCATATTTTTCTATCGAAACTATTTATCACTAGATTCGTATATGCGCTGTGTATAGAGTGGAATAATGAGTTTTTAAAGTATTTTGTGATATTTATACAGTAATTAATTAAAGAAGTTTTGTGATGTCGATATATTTTTGTTATTGAAAATTAAATGAATAAAACAAATATTTATAAATATCTTTATAAAGATATTTTGCTGATTTTATTTAGTTTAATTTAGTTAATTATGGAGAATTGAATTTAACTAAAATATGTAACTGCTCTTTTCTTTCCCAAAGCGACCTTCAAAGCGATTCAGTAAATTGTTTTTCTAGCCGACATCAATCGTACTTTTCTTTTGTTTATCTTAATCTTTAGTTTGCCTCTATTGGGTTTGGATAAGATATGTGAGAGAATCGATCGGTTATAAAGGTGAAACGATGTTTTTGCAAGACAAAAACGTGGTAATGATGATTATGTGCATGGCGTGTGGTTCGGAACTGAAAGACATTCTCGTCAATAACCATTTTTTCTCTCGGAGATTGGAATTTGTTTCTTGTGTTTTCCTTCAATTGGCAGTTTTAGCCTCTGATTCATTTTCTTATACCCCTAACTATTTTACTTTATTTTTCTGTTATTGTTCATCATGCTTTGTTTTACCCCAATTTTTTCTTAAATCTCATTTTCAATGATGTATTATTCAAATAAAATTGGGGATTTTATCATTGAGGAGAATGCAATAATGATGAGATCTAATCTAGATTGATCAATCATTTTCTCTCTCAGTTGAGGGGAGGTTTTCTGGTGATAATTATCACTGGTTTCTTTCCGTTGCCGACCGTTACTTATGGAATATTTAAATTGACATTGGTTTCTCATTTTAAATCAAGAAAACTTCTATTGAATTATCTACATAAACGGAGGATCTATGTAGTGTCATTGAAAGAAATTTCGACAAACACAAAGATATACGAAGTCAAAACGGAAGAAATATAGTCTACATTAATATCAAGGACGTGAATACGAACTAATTGGTATAGTGTCGATTTTTCAAAACATGTAACGGATAATGGCTTTTCTTCGTACGATTTGGAAAATAACAGCATACAATGGCTTACTTTGAAAAAGTAGTGTTCAACTTCGTTTTTTTTAATATTTTCGTTTTTGGTGTATGGCATATATAACAGTTCATACAATAATTTTTTTCGATGTTTTGTATGTGATTTTGTAATTTTTTTGTATTTCGATATTTTAGTGAAATTTAAAAGAAAAAAATAGAGTTTGATTTTTTTACCCATAATAAGATAATTAAAACTATTATTCTAAATGATATTTATGTAATATTTAACAAAATTTTAGTTAGTTTCCTAAATGTACTTTCATAGTAATAGTATTAGAATAAGTATATACATTCTTGTTACCGGTTTCATTTCTACTATTTTAGTTTGGATTTTATTTCAGGTTGGATGAATTAAAATGTCCACACAAATCTTCGGTGTCGGACGAAAGTTTTTTCTTTGGAATGCTTTCTCTCATGAGTCAATGACACGACACAGTTGGGCTTATATTTACTTCTCCATTCATCTCACCGAAAGCTCCGAAAACCCGTCATCCGGACATGCTTCGTTGTTATCTTGCATTAGGTCCATCTACTGTATCAGTTATTGTCGGCATCCCTATATATGGAAGAATATCTCAGATTAAGGATTCTAAGTAATATATAATATATATGGATTTTTTTTATTGTCAATTGGTTTAAAGTTAGGAATTCATAATCTAATATGGTATCAATCTTATCACACTGCTGTCCAACCAAATCCATAATCGATCTGATCCAAATTTAGTCTAGCGGTCATTGTCTGAATGTACCGAAATTAATGGTTTAATGGTTAGAAGTACCATCATCTCAGGAAAGCATATTGGAAATAATGTCCAACATCATAAATTGGATATGGGTCATGAATAATATATAAAAAATATGAAATAATCTACTCATCGCTAATTGACTTTTGAATTGAAAATTCATAATTTTATAAGATGTAACTAATGTCTATATAAAATAATAAAATATTATTTTTCCAACACTGTATATATATATATATATATATATATATATGATAGATTTAGATCATTTTGCACAGTTGTCTACCTATGCTTGAGAAAACAAAAATGAAAATTATCTCAGAAAAAACTCTATTCTTGCTCTTTTGCTATATCTCATCTTGTTTATTTATCTTTACAACCGCAAGATTCCGCCGGAGCTCTTGCCGAGCCGCCACGCTACCTCCTGGACCTCCACGATTACCAATCATCGGCAACATTCACCAAGTCGGTAGAAACCCGCACCGTTCATTTGCCAACCTCTCAAAAACTTATGGACCAATCATGAGTCTTAAGCTTGGATGTTTAAACTCAGTGGTCATAGCTTCACCAGAAGCAGCAAGAGAAGTACTAAGAACACACGATCAAATCTTGTCTGGCCGTAAGTCTAGCAACTCGATACGGTCCTTCAATCATCACGTGTTTCCGTAGCCTGGCTTTCTTCGTGTTCAGCTCATTGGAGGTATAACTAATACCGATGTTCATTTTTCTATGGTTAAGATTCGATTACTATACATGCAAATACTTGTTCTTTCAACAATTAAAATATTTGTTTATATTTTTAAAAAAGAATACAATAATATTTGTCTTCTAGTGATAGTCATGAAACAAATTCAAGACTAGACAGTTTCTAGTTGTATTTATTATGTGAACACATCTCAATAATTACTAGATGAAAATTGTAAACGCAAACCTAAATTTGTTTCCTCTGAGTTTGCCTTTACAGTTTAAAATGGTTGGTCATACGTCTCATACCAAAATATTGTGTTTAAAATATATTAATTAACCTTAAACATAAAAAAAAAAAAAGTAAAAACATACGCATGCAATCAAAGACCTCCAGTAACGGATATAGTTGGTATATTTTGTCAGGTTGTTGAGAAAAGTGTCGGGGACTCAACTGTTCTCCCCGCAACGTATCGAAGCCACTAAAGCTCTGCGACTGAAAAAGGTGCAAGAGCTTGTGAACTTCATGAGTGAAAGCAGCGAGAGAGAAGAAGCTGTTGATTTTTCTCGTGCATCTTTCATCACAGCTGTTAATATCATATCGAACATTCTGTTTTCGGTCGATCTCGGTAGCTACGACTCGAAAAAATCCAATGGGTTTCAGGACGCGGTGATTGGTGCCATGGAAACTGCCGGGAAACCAGACGCTGCTGACTTTTTTCCATTTCTAGGGTTTCTTGATCTGCAAAAATACTAAAAAGACTATGAATGTTTGCACGGAGAGGTTGTTTACGGTTTTCCGTGGGTTCATGGGTGCTAAAAGAGCGGAAAAATATTGCCGAATAACTCTAAAGATGTTTCGAATCTCGATTTTGTGGGCCTAAATAATTATAAGCTCTGAGCTTATAAATATTTGAGAATGTCAATAAGATATAATTTATGGAATGGATTGAATTTTGGACTAAGTGTCAAAATAGATCCATTTGAGTGTAAGTGAGTAAGTGGGATTTATAAAATATCCCACATAATTTAGCCGAACTTTTTCACTCTACTATAAATGACTAGAAGGTGATACAAGAATTCAAATTGGCTAAGACTTATGGTGCATATGAGAGAGGATGGATCGGACCACACGCGTGCACCACCACCACCACCACCACCGCCAGGTCAGGCTCAGCCACTGGCATGGGCATGGGAGTGGGCGTGGGCTTGGCCTCGGGACTCGGGGCTTCGGGAATGTCTCGTGGTCGAGTACCCTATTTCTTTTTGGGACAAATTTTTATGAAAAATAAATTGTCTAAATATCCTCTTAATATATTTTTTGATCTATCATAATGCGTGAGATTAATCCGAGATCAAAACCGAAAATCAAAAATGATTACATCATAATGTCACAAAATCGTAACTCTCTACGTGTTAATGTCATGCAATCATAACGCAGAATCTCACCTTTAATTGCATGCGTTGAAACTCACTCCGAGCTTGCCTATATAAAGGACTCGTCTCATTTGGAGATTTCACTCATTCGAAACACAAACATCTCTCTCATAGATTCTTCACTCTCTCGCTAAACGTTTCTCTATTCCTTCGGAAAACGGTACGTTTAGAGTATATCGTAGTTGTCTACGTTCGTAGATTTCACATCGAGTGTAGTGTTGTGGTCTCGCATCGGTTGTATCCTAGGACTCCAAAAGCTCTGTGGATCCGTCTCACTAACGGGAGTTTTATTGAGTTAAGAACATAGATCATATCTCGCCTCCGATTCTAATCGGTTTTATATGAGTTTTTTCCAAATCGTTTTATTGTTTAAATCGTTCTTCTTTATTTTCTTTATAAGATTTATCTTCACATTTCTTAACTCCGATTTCTGGGTCCTACAAGCTTAACTCAATAAATCCGCTTCTACCATATAGCTATAATCGGATTGAGATTTGCGAAATTATAAAACGATTATATTTGGTTTTAGTTATTATCTAGAAACGTAGTTTCTTTGGAAACAAAGTTTCAAACGGTTGAGTAAACGCTTTCATAAGCGTCTTTACAAAACAATATAACACATCTAAAACGGTTTTGGCAAACGCTTATTAGCGATTTTGAGAAACATTTGTGTTAAGAAACGGGTTCAGGTGCAAATAAATTTGCAATATTTCCGAAACGTTTTATAAGTCGGTTCTAAATTATTGCACTAACTAATAGTGTTTATAATTTAAAAACGTTAAACAAATTTAAATAATAGCTGATTTATAAATAAATTTTATTTATCCAACGATTCAAGTATCTCACTCAACTTTTCCCATGGATTGTCAACAGATGTCGACTGTGACTGGACATGTTGCAATCAACAAGGAAAATAAAGTTGTTCAAACAACCGTTGTGAGTGCTAGCCTACTACCGGAAAAATTTGATGGGAATGGGTTCAAAACATGGCAACAAAAGATGTTGTTCTATTTAACCACCCTCAAGTTTGACAAGTTCCTCAAAGAAGACAAGCCGGTTGCTCCTCCTGGAGCCGAAGATGTCCACACCATGGTGAGCATTGATGCATTCAGACTTTTTGTGCCGGGATTGGATCTTAAGCCGCCTCGTTGACTCATTGTATGCTGTATACAACAATGAGAAGCAATTCCCGACAGCCAAAGAGCTGTGGAATGCTTTGGAGAAGAAGTACAAGTCCGATGATGTGGGAACTCATAAATTTGCGGTGGCAAAATTTCTGGATTTCAAGATGGTGGACTCAAAGCCTATCATGGCACAAGTGGATCAGCTTCAATTGCTATGCAATGAGATAGCATCCGAATGTATAAAAATTTGTGAGCCTTTTACCGTTAATTGCTTTATTGAGAAACTTCCTCCAAGTTGGGTGGAATACAAAAACTATCTCAAGCACAAGTGAAAGGCGATGTCTCTAAGACTTGATCACTAGGCTTCAAATTGAAGCTAGAAATCGCCATACAACCGGGCTCACCAATCGTGAGGAGCAAGATTCTCACCAAGCCTATCTTGCTCAAATGGCTAAGGTCAAATGCAAGGGTAAGATCGGGCATAAGATTTTCCCAAAAAATCTGAAACTTTTGGGATCCACAAACTTCAAGAAGCACAATGGGGCTGAGAAGAAGTTCATCGGGACGTGTAACTATTGTGGTAAGATATGCCACAAGGCTCAAGCTTGTCATAGCAAGGCAAAAGCTAAAAAGTCTACTCATTAAGCCTTCTTGACCTCGGAAGATCTATGTGCGGTAATCACCAAAGATATTCCAGAAGTCAATGCGGTTGAGACCAATCCAAGGGAGTGGTTTTACGACACCGGTGCAACCACTCACATTTGTTGTGATAAAGAGTTGTTTAGCACTTATCAAAAGAGTCATGAAGACGAAAGGGTGAAGATGGCCAACACTAAAGTGTCCAAGATTTTAGGACTTGGCAAGGTTGTGCTAAAGATGACTTCGGGACATGAGATCACTCTCAACAATGTGAAACATGTTCCCGACATAAGCAAGAATCTGATTTCTGGCACACTCATGAGCAAGGCCGGATTTGTTGTTAACTTTGAATCCGATCATCTAGTGATTAGGAAGAATGGGGTGTACTTGGGTAAAGGTTATGTTAAGGGTGGACTGGTCAAGATGAATGTAATGACAGTCTTAGCAAAGAAAAATGTAACCAATGTTGTTTCCGTTAATGAAAATGCTCAAGTTGCTTATTTGGTCGAGTCTTTTACTATTTTGCATGAATTATTAGGACATGTGAATTATAAATCTTTGGAAAGATTGATTAATTTAAGTCTGATTCCTAAATGCAAATCGATTAAAGATAAATGTCAAGTTTTTGTACAAGCAAAACTTACAAAGCGACCATCCCCTAAACGAGAATGAACGACGGAACCTCTTGGTCTGATACACACATATTTATGTGATTTAAAGTATCTACCAACTCGAGGAGGAAAGAAATATTTTGTGACATTTATAGATGATTGCAAAAAATATTGTTGTATTTATTTATTACAAATCAAAAACGAAGTTTTGGATAAATTTAAAGAATATAAGCTTGAAGCTGAAAATCAACTTGAGAAAACTATTAAAATAGTTTGAAGTGATCGAGGTAGAGAATATGAAGGACCGTTTGATGCATTTTGTAGAGAAAATGGAATCATACATCAAACAACCGTTCCTTATTCACCTTCATCTAACGAAGTTGCTGAAAGGAAAAATCGCACTCTTAAAGAAATGATGAATGCTATGTTGCAGGAATCTGGGATAGCTCAGCACATGTGGGGGGGGGGGGGAAGCTTTGCATACCTCGAATTATCCTCAGCAAAATTCCACACAAAGTGACGGGAAAAATCCATATGAATTATGGAACAGCATTATTCCTTCATACAAATACATGAAAGTGTGGGGGTTCTTAGCAAAGATAGTTGTACCACCTCCGAAACAAGTCACGTTTGGACCAAAAACCGTTAATTGTATTTTTATTGGTTATGCACACAATAGTAGTGCTTATCGATTTTTGGTTCATAAATCAGATATTCTGGACATTCACATTAATACGATGATGGAATCCCGGAATGCAAAATTCTTTGAAAATATTTTTCCATTAAAAGATAGAGAATATCTAAAGCAGACACGAGATCAAAGATATGTAAGTTCCTCTCAGAATGAGGCAAGCTCTTCTGGTACTTCATTTAATGAGCCGGAAGAAGTTGAAGATGAACCTAGACGGAGCAAAAGTGGTCGAAATGAAAAAACCTTTGGTGATGATTTCCTAATGGTTTTGCTATTAGAAAATGAACCAAAAACTTACACCGAGGCTATGTCTACGCCAGAAGCACCTTCGTGGAAAGAAGCCATAAATAGTGAAATTGAGTCCATTATGCAACACCATACATGGGAGATGACTGATTTACCGGAAGAGTTTAAAGCTCTCAGGTGTAAATGGATTTTCAAAACAAAATTGAAAACTGATGGTACGATAGACAAGTACAAAGGTAGACTCGTGGTGCAAGGATTCCGACAAAAGGAAGGTTTGGATTTCTTTGACACGTATTCTCTGGTAACGAGAATAACTTCGATAAGAATGCTAATTAGCATTGCTGCTTTACGAGATCTGGAAATCCATCAGATGGATGTAAAAACTGCTTTTCTAAATTGAGATTTAGAGGAAAAAAATTACATGAAACAACCTAAAAGGTTTGTTGTACCTGGACAAGAACACAAAGTCTGTAGACTTGTGAAGTCGTTGTATGGACTTATACAAGCTCCAAAACAATGGCATGAAAAGTTTGACAATGTAATGATGTCCAACAGTTTTCGCATAAATGAATGTGATAAATGCATATATGTTAAAATTACTACAACTAGGTATATCATTCTAAGTTAATACGTAGATGACATGCTTATTATTGGGAGTAATAAAAATATCATCAATCAAACAAAGACCATGTTATCTAGACAGTTTGATATGAAAGATATGGGATTAACAGATGTGATTCTAGGAGTTAAAATCACTAGACACACTGACGGAATCATTTTATCCCAAGAACATTATGCTGACAAGATACTTGATAGATTCAAACTCTACTCAAGTGGGACTGCAAAAATACATGTTGACGCTCAACTTCATTTGACTAAAAATCAAGGTAAAGCGGTATCACAAGTGGAATATGCACGAGTTATTGGAAGTCTGATGTACTTAACAAATTGTACTCAACCTGATATAGCGCACACCGTCAATGTATTAAGTCGCTACACAAGTAAACCAGAACACACACACTGGAAAGCTATAACTAGAGTATTGAATTACTTGCGGTTTACGAGAAGCTATGGGTTGCATTATGGTAAAGGACCAGCAGTTTTGGAAGGATATACTGATGCAAACTGGATATCTGACTCCAAGAACTCAAAATCCACAAGTGGATATGTCTTTACAATAGGTGGTGCCGCTGTGTCGTGGAAATCTTCCAAACAAACTCTGCTGGCCAGATCGACCATGGAATCTGAGTTCATTGCTTTAGACAAAGCCGCAAAGGAGGCTGAGTGGCTTCAAAATTTTTTGGAAGATATCCCTATGTGGGAGAAACCAGTGTCGACAATACGTTTGCATTGTGATAGTCAATCCGCTATCTTACGGGCACTGAATACTCAGTATAATGGCAAGTCTTGTCATATACGAAGACGATATAAGACCATTAGACATTTGATCTCAACTGGTGTAGTCACGTTGGATTATATCAAATCAGATGATAATTTAGCAGATCTTTTTACAAAAGGTCTAACTCGAGATCAAGTATTAAAATCATCAAGAGGAATGGGTTTACAGCCTATGAATTAAAGATGACGTTTGATGGACACCCAACCTCAATGACTGGAGATCCCAAGAATGAGGTTCAAAGGGACAACTATATTAAACTGATTTTGCTGAAAGCATTGTGAGACGAATGTCTCTACCCGATTCCTACGATGATTAGAAAGTGCTAGTTTTCTAAGGATAAACGTTGAGCTTTTAATGATTTCATACTTTCATTCTTATGAAATACAAAATAATGCTTTCAACAAGATGGAAAAGCTTATGGGAAATCACCTATGTGAGTGTGAAATGGGGCCGTTTCTAGGAGAATGAACGATAAAAGCTATATTCTCCAAGTTCACTCATGAATCCAGGCATGTTCAAGGCCACAATGAACACAACAAGAGAACGTAGTTCTACGAGAAACCTAACTGGGTTATGCATGTTGTCTAAGTTTACATAAAACTCCGGGTGGTTCAAGCCATCATGTTCACCTCCTGGCAGAGTAAACTCGACAGATATTAACAATGATGGTTCAAAGCTGAAAAATGCTACCATGTCAGACATAGTTAGTTTTCGCATATACTCTGGAGACTTCTTGTTTAGCTTTTTCTATCCAAAGAGTCTTTCAAGTCATCCCTGTTTAGAGTCATTTCTATTCATGTGGAGGATTATTGGGTCTAAATAATTATAAGCTTTGGGCTTATAAATATTTGAGAATGTGAATAAGAAATAACTTATGGAATGGATTAAATTTTTGGCTAAGTGTCAAAATAGATTCATTTGAGTGTAAGTGAGTAAGTGGGGTTTATAAAATGTCCCACATAGTTTAGCCGAAATTTTTCACTCTAGTATAAATGACTAGAAGGTGATACATGGATTCAAATTGGCTAAGACTTATGGTGCATATGAGAGAGGATGGATTGGACCACACGCGCGCACCACCACCACCGCCGCCAGGCCAGGCTCAGCCACGTGCATGGGCGTGGGCGTGGGCGTGGGCTCGGGGTTCGGGGCTCGGGGCTTTGGGTAGAGTGGCCCATTTCTTTTTGGGACAATTTTTTATGAAAAATAAATTGTCTAAATATCCTCTTAATATATTTTTTGATCTATCATAATGCGTGAGATTAATCCGAGATCAAAACCGAAATCAAAAATGATTACACCATAATGTCACAAAATTGTAACTCTCTACGTGTTAATGTCATGCAATCATAACGCAGAATCTCACCTTTAATTGCATGCGTTGAAACTCACTCCGAGCTCGCCTATATAAGGGACTCGTCTTATTTGGAGAATTCACTCATTCGAAACACAAACATCTCTCTCTTAGATTCTTCACTCTCTCACTAAACGTTTCTCCATTCCTTCGGAAAACGGTACGTCTAGAGTATATCGTAGTTGTCTACGTTCGTAGATTCCACACCGAGTGTAGCGTTGTGGTCTCACATCGGTTGTATCATGGGACTCCAAAAGCTCTGTGGATCCATCTCACTAACGGGAGCTTAATTGAGTTAAGGATAGAGATCATATCTCGCCTCCAATTCTAATCGGTTTTATACGGGTTTTTTCCAAATCATTTTATTGTTTAAATCGTTCTTCTTTATTTTCTTTATACGATTTCTTAACTTCAATTTCTGGGTCCTACAGATTTCTTAGATTCGCTTCTCGTCCTCGCCGGAGGAGATGAAGCAGAGCTTGACAATAACGATATTGAACACCTTCTCTTGGTAAGTCCTACCAACTTACAAATTATCAAGATTTATAAGATTGTGGAACAATCGTTTTTTTTTCCATTAGTTTTAGGATGAAATTTCATTAATTTTAATACTTCAACACAGATTCGGCCCGTGATGTTAACAAACGTAAAGCAAAAAATTTATTTTTAATCCATTGATAAACATGTTAAAAAATATAACGAAAATTATATTAGTTGGTCTTAAATTCATATCTTGGAAGTAAACACTACCGAAACTACCAATATATACGTAATGAAGTCCTTTTGTAATATAGTTTACCGCTTAAATTTTTTACTTTATGAGTTTTACCTCAGGACCGGACTTGCTACAACAAATCCTAAGACAGAAAATGTTGTGATATATAGACTTTGTTTATTAAAGTTTTGAGATGGAATCGCATGAATCTTTTTGTAGTATTTCGAAATGTCAACCTCACTATGTGATTATATGTCAGGATATGTTTGTAGCAGGCACGGATACAAACTCTTGTACTGTGGAATGGGCAATGGCAGAGTTACTTAGTAACCCTAAAACCATGGCAAAAGCTCAGGCAGAGATCGATCGTATGGTAGGCTAAAAGTTCAAGAGTCCGGTATCTCAGAAATGCCGTATTTACAAGCGGTTGTGAAAGAAACTTTCCGTTTGCATCCAGTTGTTCCTCTTCTACTCCCGCGAAATGCGGAAACCGATGTGGAGGTTCTTGGATTCATGATCCCTAAAGACGCTCAGGTGTTGGTGAACGTGTGGGGCATAGGACGAGACCCAAATGTGTGGGAGAATCCGACCCGGTTCGAGCCAGAGAGGTTTTTGGGAAAGAGATTGATGTGAAAGGCAGAGATTATGAGCTTACACCGTTTGGATCCGGACGGAGAATGTGTCCGGGGTTGCCTTTGGCTTTGAAGACAGTGCCTGTCATGCTTGCCTCTCTTTTTTATTCTTTTGACTGGAAGCTCCCAAACGGCGTTGTCTCTGAGAACTTGGATATGGACGAAACCTTTGGTATCACATTACACAAGACCAACCCGCTACATACCTTTCCTGTCAAGAAACGCGCCATTAGTTAGCCATTAATACTCTCTTCTGTTTGTTTAAAATAAGTCAAACCCTTTTATTAATGATCCTGTGATTCTCGGTTGTTTAAGTTTGAAGATTTCATTTCATATGGTTGTCAATGTATGGATTTTGAAATTGGGTCTGAGTTATATCCCTAGCTTAGTCATAAATGCGTATGAATTTTCCAATCCTCCATATATTAAAAGATGAATATTATTGCTGATGAGGGCCCACAAAATTTTTCAGCATCTTTTATTTATTTTATCCAAATTATGTTAATAAGAATCATTCCATTTGCCAAACACTCTTATTTGAATTAGTTTTCTTATTTGATTAACATTATTCCATTTTCCAAATATTTTTTATCTAAATTAGTTTCTTTATTTTATATCTCAAACACTAGTAATAAATCAATGTACATTTAGTTACCTTAGTTGATCTCTATACTATTATTTGAACAATGTTGTTAACAAAATAACCAACTCTCATGTGATATATTACAAAAAAATATCCTTGAAAGATTTTGTTAAGATGTTTTACCTATAATTATGCTACAAGATTTCAAAAATTATCTGAGATTTCATTATTAGTTAACATTAAATAGATATTAAAATCTAATTGTGATTTTGTATATGGATATAATTAAATATTTAATACCAAAATTGTTAAGATATAACTGATTTTGATTCATTAAAATTTATAAAGATTATAAATCTTAATTCTTAAAAAATAATATAATAAATCAATAATTTGAATATAATATTTTTTTTGTTTTTATTATACAGATCATTTTGAATACGTGACCAACAAAATTTTTTTTGTTTGTATTATACAGATCATTTTGAGTACGTGGCCAGCAAATCGTGATGAGTGTTTTAATGTGATGTATGTTGTTTATAAAAAAACTAATAATTATGTTTTCTTATAGGAAAATTGATATAATAAGAATAATAAATTCATTTACTTATATTATGGATTTAGATTATGCAAAATATTTGACCTAGATCAACAATCATGAAAAATATAAATAAAAATTCAAACTTTATCATTTTCTGAATTCTGGTTTAATTTGTTAATCAAATAAGTATAATTAGGAAAATATTCTTTAAGATGTTAGAATTTCCAACATTTTAACTTTATTTTTAAAACATCCTTTGTATATTTATGGAGAAAACAAAAGAGACACTTTCACTAATTTATCAACATCATAATTGAAAGAAGATTGTTAGCGTTATATAAAATTTTCTCACAATAGATGTTAACAACAAAAATATAAGGATTTTCAATTATAATAGTATATATATATATATATATATATATATTAGCGTATGATATTATTAGGATTTGATTTTAAGAAGTATGCCATAAGATTTCAACAATAAAACAAAGTACACAATAATTAATCATATCTATGTGGATGAAGATATAAAATATCATTAAATTAACGATAATGTAAATATAAGATTAATGGCTAAGATTAATTAACCATTGTAATTGGATCACGGATCAAAACGAATTTTGCAGGTATTCACAATTAACGGATTTTATCATTAAATTCGAAAAAAATTAGTCGTCGGATTATCGAGTTAATGATATGACCACATTTCTAGATTGCACCTAAATATATTGACTAAATTATATTATAAATTTCTACAAATATAGTTATATATATATATATATTGTCATCATATTACATTCATATCTGTAATAACTTTAGTAGTCAAAATTCACATAATAACCGCTAATTCGCATATACGACTAATTTTTCAAGATATACATTACATAAAAATTATATATTAACATCATATAAATATTTTTAAATTTTAAATAATATATAACCAAATTTTATAAATATATATTTTTCTATGCTACATAACGTGGGTTACTATCTAGTATAATTTAAAACAAAAACATATTTTTGATATATAGATATCATGCAAATTTTTATTTTACAAAACAGTAAATATGTAACAAAACACATTAAATTTTCTATCTTTAAATGTATTAAAATTTTATGATACATTAATTATATATATAATACTATTAATAATATTAAATAGCATAAAATTTAATTAAAACTTTACTAAAACTAAGAAAACTAATAAAATTAAATAGCATATAATATATTTGTGGATGACACGAGCTTTTATTTAGTATAAATAAAAACTTAAAGAGTGTATTGGATAAAGAATTTAGAATGATTTGAATTTTAATAAGTTTTTAGATGATTTTGATGAATTTCACATAAAACTTTTAAATCCAATTTTTAAAATATTTTTAATAACGGTAAATTTGATTAGATATTTTAAAATTATTAATCCAATAAAACTGAATTTTATAATATATTTTAGTAACATATTCATATTTAATTACATAAAATAACAAATCATATATTATTTATATTTTAATAATATATAATTTGTCATTTTAATTCTAAGTCTCTTTAAATGTTTACGGTTATTGGTAAAAGCATGGAGAAGCGTTTGGAATGACATACTGTAAAGAAATCATAAAAATTAGCAAAAAAAAGAGAGACATAACACCTGGTTCAGTCAAGTTGGTCCCTGATTGTCCAATTTCATATTTAAAATGTTGGTCATCTGTCGTTAACTTGACACTGATGTGTTATTTTTGTATGACGACCAGAAAAAGCCACCGATAAGATGCCCAGAGGCTCTTGTCAAATTTGTAGTTTAAACTATCTTTACGTAGAGACCAATCTAACTTTCTATATATATATCGTTCAAATTTTACCAAATGGTCACGAATTTATTTTGATTTTTGTTGACAAGTGATAAGAATTCATATAGAGCGATGGAATGGATTATGAACACGTTTCACAAGAATTATATATATGAAAGACTCAAAATTATAATTTATAGATTGTCGTATATGTTAATTAATCGATTGAATTTGAGACTTATCAAAATATTTATTTTTATTTTTATTTTTTCATTAGATTGATTAAACTTGAGTTGCAAAAGTTGTTATAGTTTGATGTAACTTGCACTAAAATATATGTAGTAGAAACTGTATATATATACAATAAATTTGTAGTAGAAATATGAATTACATTTTTTCAAAACAACTTGCCAGTAAAACTTATAATGTTTAGTTGCAGTATATATTATTAAATTAAATTAATAATAATAACATTTACTACAAATTTAATAATCAAAAAATTAATTACATAAAATTATTGGATAAAGAATGGGTTTAATAAATAAATAAAGAAAAGATTCAAACCATAAATTTCGAAGACTGCTTGTATTTTGACAATGAGCATTAAAAAAGCACATATTTATAAATCCATTCCATTTAAAGTGGGATGAAATTTGTGGGATGATAAAGGAACTTTTGTGGGGGCGGCTCAAGCAATTGGAGTCATGACAAATCCATTGAAAAGTGAATAACATTACGATAACTACAGAGATGATAAAGGAAGGAAAACTGACACCACATACCACATTTGCGACGAACAACGCCCATGCGTGAACAAATATATCCGACCTGAAGAACCTGCCAGACCTGAAAGCTATATTCGACCTGATATAGAAGGTTACGTCCAATCTAAAGGGAACCATCGCAATGAAGCATCAACTTCGTATTGTGAGTTTCACGAAAAAATTGGTCATTCTATATCTGAATGCCTACAAATCCAGGATTTCTTGCTCAGAAAATACAAACGAGGTGAGGTACCAGATGCTGTACAAAGACCTTACGAGGGGCACATATACGATAACAGAGATTATAGACAGCATAGGACCACAAACATACCTTGAAAAAACGACCAGCATCGTCCTACAAATCCTGAGAAACCTGCCACTCTGTCTGATCATCACACCAGCCAACGAGACAAACAACCCAAAAAAGACAGGGATGACCAAGCGAGAAGTCCTTGTCATAATGGGTGGCCTGACAGCGTGTAGAGACTTAGTTAGATCATTGAAAGAACATCAACATAAAGCAGAAGCCTCCGCCAAATGAAATCAACCCGCCAGAGTTAACCTCATTGGAAACGATCTCCCGATTATGTTTTCAGAAGCAAACATCAAAGGGTTGGACATGCCTCATAATGATCCCCTTGTCATCAATCTGGATATCGGTGAATGCCATGTGGCTAAATTCCTCACTGACACTGGGAGCTCAGTCGATCTGCTCTAAAAGAAAACGCTAAAAAGATGGGTATTTCCAAGCTCAAAATCAAACCTATAACACGAAAGTTTATCAAGTTCGACAGAAAGCAGGTGAGTACAATCAGAACAATTAAGCTTCCATTATATGCGGGAGACGTAGACAAAATCATAAAATTTGTGGTTATCGATGAACTAGCTTTTTACAGTGTCATCATGGGAACTCTATGGATCCATAGGATGAGAGCAGTAAGATCAAGTTATCACTAGTGCATGTGTTTTCCCTCGCGTCGAGAAATATTTACTATCAAAGAGAATCAGACGATCTCAAGAACATGCTTTATCATTGAGAAAAATTTTGAACCCCGCCTGTAATGGTGCACTCTATAATAGAAGAAAAAGCTAGATTTGATTCCACAACGTCGAAACCATCTCGGTCAAATAAAGAGTTAGTCGAGATGATAAACGTTGATCCACACCATCCAGATCGAATCGTCGGAAGCAGCAGAATCCAGATATTCGGCTTCAGAAAAGATCGCCCTCGCAATCATCACCTCAGTACAAAAACTCCGACCTTACTTCTAAAGCCATTTGATCATTGTCTTATCTAACATCAACATCAGAACGATAACACATTCTCCGAGTTAATTAGGATGACTAACGAAATGAGCCATAGATATATTATCAGCCTAGGAAAGCGCACAAGTCACATGTTTTAGCCAATTTTTAGTGGAGTTACCACATGAGATTGTAGAAGCAACTGAGGTCAACAAACTTGGGAACTGAATGTAGACGGTTCTACCTCTCAACAAAGGTCAGGAGTTGGCATTCGACTCAGATCGCCAATAGATCAGATACTCGAACAAGCTTTCGTCTCAAATTCCAAACCACCAACAATGAGGCTGAGTATAAAGCCTTAATTTTTGGCCTATGATTATCCAAGGTTGTCGGAATCGAGCATATAAAAGCTCACTGCGACTCACAGCTCGTTTCAAGTCAGTTTACGGGTGACTACGAATCAAAAGACCAACGAAATGGATAAATATCTTCAACTGGTCTAAATATTCACAAGGGATTTTGTAACATTCGAGCTCGTCAAAATATCAGCCTTAGTCACCTCAACTAACCCTTGCTACATATGGTTAATACTCTAGGAATTTTGCACAATAAACGAGCAAGATGACCTTATGAGAGTTGATGATGATGCACTTAATCCAACTGACCTGACGACCCACCATTAACTGATTGGTGCATTCCTATCATGATGTACATAGCATATGTTGAAGAACCAGACGATAAGTGGCAAGCTCGATGACTTAAAACTAGAGTAGTGCATTTTATAATGATTCTGGAGGTCGAGCTCTAGTCTTGAAAATTCATAAGCAAATACACTATTGTACAACCATGGTTGCCGATTGCAAAAAATTTGTAGCAAGATGCGAGAAGTTCCAGAGACATGCACGAATGATTAATACTCTAACCGACATGCACGAATGATTAATACTCTAACCAAGCTAACACTTTATCTTTCCATGAGATGGGAAATGGATATTATCAACCCTTTACTGAACTTCCACGACAAAAAGTACATACTCGTTCTCACTTACTACTTTACAAAATAGGTTAAAACAAAAGCATACCCCAAGGTTAACGAAGATGAAGTGCAAAAGTTTATGTGGAAGTATAACATATGTTGCCACGGTATTCCTTTTGAGATCGTCATAGATAATGGGTCTAATTTGACTTCCACCAAGGTTGAAGGATTTCACGAAACATGGAAGATTCGATTATGAAAATTGACCCCTCGATACCCTCAAGGGAATGATCAGGCCGAAGCAACCAATAAAACAATCTTAGATGGCCTTAAAAAGCAACTTGGAAGAAGAAATGCAATTGGGTAGACGAATTAGACAGAATCTTATGGTCATATCGAACTACCCCCAAGGCGAGCTACAAAAACTGATCACCTTTCTCCTTAGCACATGGAGTAGAGGCACTAGCAATTGTTGAAGCAAACATTTATACTTCACGACGATCTAAGATGTTTGAGAATACCGATCTCAACGATAAAATGCTTTTGAACAGTCTAGACAAATCAGAAGAACTATGCAAACAAGCACTACTCTGCATCCAAAACTATCAGCAAGTCGTAGCTCTTTACTATAACAAGAAGGTCCAAAATCGATTCTTTGAAGAATACAACAACAAGATGGGACCTACTTGGGAAGGTCCCTACCTCATATCAAAGGTTGTTAAACCCGGAGTATACGATCTTATAACGATGATTGGACAACCGATATTACACTCGTGGAACTACATCAACCTCAAACGCAATTACTAGTAAGGTATCATTTCAGACGACATCCACTCTTCAGAACTTCAGGGATCAAACTACATTTGGCTTGATCCTAATTTAGCGGGTACGTAGGCAGCCCTAACTCGACTCCAGTTGCTACGAAAAAACAAAAAAGTAGCTCAACTATAGCTTCACATAGAGATGTAAGAACTACGTTTTGGTTTGATCCTTTTAGTGGGTACGTAGACAGTCTCTTACGAGACACATCTATTTTACTTAATAAAATTTATCTCGCTTAAGATCGATATCATACTTCTATAATTTTTTACTCGAGCTTAGTCTCATGTCTCAAGCCGAGCTCAAAACTTGCACTTTGACATCGATACTCTACCAAGTGTTTGATCCTTTTTGTTACCCATTCCACATGGATGCTGTGGTGAAATAATCGACGAAATATAAGTCGGCGTTAATCCTACAAAAATATCAAGTCGTCCAGGACAAATAAGTCGATATTCCGTATAATCGGAGTCTGACTTTGACATCTAAATGGAAAAGTGTAAATCAAGGTCGTAACTCGCATATGTAATCTAAGGTATGCCAACATACGTCCTGCACTAGATCATATTCTACCAAATTCATTCAAAACCAAGCTATCACCTTCAAAACCGAGCTATCGCTCGCAATTCAAAACAGAGTCTCCAGTCACCATATATTCTTTACCAAATCCATTCAAAACTGAGTTGTCAGTAGTAAATAACTAAACCTTAGCTATTATTAAAAACCGAGTCATCACTCATACTTCACTCAAACCTTAGTTATTATTCAAAACCGAGTTGCCACTCATAATGCACTTATTACTTCAATATGAGTAATCACTCTCAAAAGTCATGACTCAACGTCTATTCTTTGCGAAAGCCGAGGTCATAACTCATGATTATTTATATGCGATACTCGAGCTAACATACTTAGTAAAAAATAAATATCATAAAAGAAAAGGAACCCAAATTAGAGGAGTAAAAACCCCTCGGGGCAATGTTATTATAACAAAAAAGACCACAAATATTCTTAAAAGAAGTAGACAAAAAACATAAGAGATTCAAGCTTTCTGCAGAAGAAGGGAAGGACGAGATCAAGGAGTTTCCATCCTTAGCACGATACCTTTAGTACTTAGCCCGTCGTTAGATCCGTAGGGATCAGCGTAGGCCTGCTCTTCTAGAGAAACTCCATCCACTACCATTGGTAAAACTAAATCTGCCTCGGTAAGCTCAGTAATGTCGAGAGTTGCCGCTTGGGCTTTATGTTCTTTCTCGCGATTTGCGAGAACAACTAATGTCTCTGCGGGAACTTGGATTCCTTTGGTCTTAGAAAAAAACTCAAGAGTTTCACGGGTACCTCTAG
This sequence comes from Cardamine chenopodiifolia, assembly GCA_963922655.1. Taxonomy (NCBI): domain Eukaryota; kingdom Viridiplantae; phylum Streptophyta; class Magnoliopsida; order Brassicales; family Brassicaceae; genus Cardamine; species Cardamine chenopodiifolia. The sequence goes on along the minus strand of OZ000470.1, from coordinate 17,092,738 downwards.
TTTGATTAAATAGAGATCTGATCGAGTCAGACTTCGTTTGGTCCCAAAGATAGGTTTTAACCTTGTCAAAAATATACTGGCAGCCGTTGCGGATTCCATCCTTGATCCTCCGTTCCTGAGACACACACACTCCTTCCTTGACACTCTCAAACGACCGAATTCTTCATCAGACTTCTTCTTTAAAGATTCATGATCAGTCTTTAACTTATCCAACTCAATCATTGCGGTGGAATATTTGACCATGTACTCTTGATGGTCATTCTTGACAATATCGAGCTCAGTCTCAAGACCTTCGGCTCTATCGCTCTCTCTCTCTCTCTCTCTATCATAAGCTCGCTTAGCCTCCTCCATGGCCGTGTTTAGCTTCTTAACCTCCAAAACTTCATCATACGCCAGATGAGCCTTATGGTTTATCTTTTCATAAAACTGGTTCCTCACACTGTCGGCCTACAAATTAATAAAGCAATTATGATAGGAGAAGATGTTCAAAAAGTAGAGCCGTGAAGTATTCGATAACCGGAATATTACATAAACCATATGTTGAGCCCACTTCTTCTAAAGATCGCTTTCCTACGTCTTGTCTAGAGGGGACAGTTGGCGAGTTGATCCGCCGATAGCACGGATCAAATCAGCACAAGCTCGAGGATCATTCAAAAAACGACCTTTGCTGCCGTAATAATCAAAGCTAAACGACTGATCTTTCCTTGTTTTCTTATCCAAAGTATCAGTCTTAGTCTGAACTTCGGTTTCAACTGATCTTTTCTTTGACACCGCATGATCTTTGGCCAGCACCAAAGACTTTTCAGAAACACCAACTTTCTTTTTGCCCTCTACGATTTCAGCGACAGTGGCCTTCGCTTTTAGCGCCTTGACAACAATCAATTTCTTCTTAGTTTCTTCAAAAACTTTGTTTTTGGATTGCGTCAATCCGTCCTTGTTTTTCCCGACCTGGAAACTAGACTTATCAGTGCGTTTGGAAGCATTAGAAGCTTCCCTAACAGCCTTCTCATTTTCAGTAGGAGCAGCGATCTCGTCTTGAGCATTTGACAGTCCAACTTCTTTCATCAGTACATCGGCAAGAATGGGCCCGTCAAGGTTAATAGGAGCCATGTCATCCTCCAGAGAATCAGGAAATGGTCTGTAAGGAGATGCGTCCAACTTTGTCCCATTATTTCACCTTATTAATTAGAGAAATAAACATTTTTAGTGTATTAATAAATGGAAAATAATTAATTTACATGTGTTTCTTAATTTATGTGAAAGATATTAGAATGACACTTTTTGTGAAACAGAAAGAATACATTTAAAGATATACCTCTAACTTTCTACCTTACGATAACTATAATATTGGATACTAACTTTCAAATTAATGCATCTATGTGCCCAAAAGAAAAAATTTTATTGGTTTATATTTTATATGTGGTATGTATTTTTCTAACTCGTTATTCGAATATTTGTAATCCAAAAAATATAGACAACAACGTTAAATCTATGCTTTTCATGGAGTTTATCATGGTTATATCAAGAATTTGAGACATGAAAAAGTGTTAAACACATGTTATATCAGTATTCATTTTATAGTTAAACAATTAAGTCAATAAAATGTGTTAACTAAATATATTTTAAACATTTTATTAAATTACAAATTATGCCAAGGAAAGAAAAACTATTTTTACAAATTTTATATTCTTAAGTATTACTTATCAACATAAAAACAAACAGACATGTTTTTCAAAACCACCCATGAATGTTTTAAAATATTCATTCTAAAAATAATCAATAACATATCGTATTACATTTTCATTTTTATAATCATCTATATGTCAACAAATTAATATATGAAATATCCAATAGTTACATTTGAAAAATAAAATTCCACATTTTAAATATATATGCATTTTGAAGTGTTTTAAATTTTTCAAAATTTATGATATAGTACAGTCAATGTTACTTCTTCATCAAAAGTTATATATTAATTAAAACGGTTTGGAAATCTAAACCAGTGGTATAGAGTTTACATAAATAATGAAATGTGGATAAAGTCTACCATTCTGTGCTAATCTATCCGTCTTAAAATTTCAATTACGTGAAATTAAAGAAAAAAAAATGAAAACTAGTTCTTGATCCTGAAGATATCCTTCAGGTATGTTGAGAAAGCAGGTCAATCTGCCAATGTAGATACCAGCTTCACTAGATCATAGGATTTTGTTATGAAAGCTACTTCTGTTTTATGTTGTTTGATCATACTGGTCATGTCCCATACGAGAGTTTCTAATTCGGCATGCAGTGGGAGAGACACCTATATGTGTTACAAACCCCATAATTGATTCATCTACATCATCTTGAAAGCTTAACTAACCTAATCCTAGGAAGGTGTTTGTCTCCTTCCATGAACAAACTACATGATATCAAAACCCTTTATATATGAAGACGGAGAAGAGGGTATAACACCATTGCTCTGCGGAATCTGGTTATTCTCAATATGATCTTTAACTTGTGGTGACTTTCAAACTAAACTTTCGCCTTCCGCTAATTTTAAAATATTTTTGTGGGTTTCTATCAATATTTTAAAAATTTTTATCATTAATAACTTTCCAAATATACTACAAATCCAAAATAAATTATCATCCTTGTGAATTTCAAAAATATTTTAGAAAAAATAATTCATATTTTAAAAAACCAAAGTTTTAAAAAATTGTCCAATTACCGATGCTATTTTGGATAATTCACATACTTGTAATTCTCGTGGACATTCAATGATATATGTTATCACAGTTTTACTTATATATCTATATATATTTTTGTAATACATATCATCAAACATATCTCTTAATAATAATTTAAAGAAGTATTTTATAATGTAAAATTTATTATGCGCATAGCATGGGACATCATCTGCATTTAGTATAAATAATATATATATATATATATATATGAAAAACTTATTGTTTCTTCTTGTAAAGCATGTTACAACATGTTCCAGACGTAAATCTTGTATATCTTTTTCATTAATTAAGTGTTCCAAATGTAAATATTCCATCTTGTTTCTGATAAAAGTAATGATTCTTATACTTTGTAAAATAGTGGTGATGATAATCTTCAAATGTGATCAAGCTGTTACACACGCATAGCCTGGGTATAATATGTGAGTGCCCAGAGAGTGAACATGTTCCTATAGGTTGGGTAATGTAGCATCACATTCATCTTAAACACTCCCATTATTTCCTGCAGATTTTGGCATATATACACAATGTTAATCATGTATTTAATTATAATTTGGAATGAGAAAAAACCAACCCCAACATATCAAAATCACCTCTTGTGGGAAATCACCGTTCTCTAGTTGCGAATTGATCAACACTTTAGCAGCGCGATGAACCGGTCTTGGGTCCCTCTCCATCTGAAAATAAAATTCTTAAACTAATAGATGTTGTGGTATTTTATCATGTCGGAAGAGGTGTGACAAATAGATGTTGTGATATTTTTGTCATGTTGTTTTGGTTTCACTAACCTGACCACCCATAACTAGACCCATCAGTGCTTGGGCTGTGTTTACAATATTCGTTTTGTTTCCTACCAAAGGAGTATATTTCTGCATTTAACCATATTATTTTATCATGGTAATATCACTTTGGAAAATAGAAAATGGAGCATAATTAAAACATATAGGTTAAATAAATTATATACTATATATGTTCATTACCGATTAGTTTTGAGATAATTTTTATCAAAAAAATAGTTTTGAGATATAAACTGGTTGTTTTAAAAAGAGCAAAAGCTTGTCGGGTTTTATTTTTACCTTATTGGGACAAGAGAGATAACTCTCACCCCATCCACCCTCTGCGTTTTGTGTTTTGAGGAGGAATTGAGTTGCTTTACGGATAGCCTCACAGTTATCATAAGTCTTGCCTGCAGCAACTAGACCTCGGACGGCAAAAAACGTCCCGTAGATAAAGCACACACCCCAGTTTCCGTACCATGAACCATCCGCCACTTGAAATTCCTCTATGTATTTGACCGCGTTTGTTATAAACTTCTCGACCTCTTTCTTTCTGTGTCCAGGAAACATTTCCATGAACCTTGCCAGCGCTACAATTGCGGACCCTGTACATTCAAGATACCTAAAGATCGAATGTTCACACAGTCATTAAGTAAGCCCGCCTATTTATTATTTTAGTAAGAAATAACATGAGTGTGTTGTAAGATTGTACTCATGCTCGACGATTGTGTCTTCCATAAACTCCACTGGACTAAGCCACTGCATTTGATAAGAGGAATTGTTACACTATTCCTTTTATGAAAAATAAACTTTCATGCTATAAACTTGAAACAAACAAAAATAAACGATAAACGGTAACGTAGTACATACCTCTAGCCAGTTTTTGCCACGAGCAGGCTCCCACACAGCTATACCTCCATTCTCGCTCTGTATTTAACATTACTATTAAGAGAGTTGTGTCTAGACTAACTAGGTTTAAACTTTAAATAAGACTAATGAATCACTTTACATTTTGAACGTAACACTTATAAAGTTTTTTGGTTGCTTGATTAATATTACATCACAAAAAAAAGAAGGTAATACCTGCCAATAGAGAAGCAAATTAACAGCATCATAGAGCCTCTCTACATCCATTTTATCTCCCAATGTTGGCCAGCTCTCGAAGATTAGGCAACACTAACCAGGTCAATATATATTTAGTATTTCGATCATGGTCATAATAAATTAAACCTACTCATAGAACATTTTTATTATTAAGAATTTAGAAGTCGAACCTCTAAACTCTCGGCAGTACAATCAGAAACAGGCCATCCTTGGTCTTGGTCTGAAAATGTCCACCCACCTTTTGTTAGTTCCCTAAACATTTTTCTGTGATCACCAGGAGGGTCCACTGTAAGTTGAGATTTTTTCAAGAAGTCGTATCCTTTGATCAATGTTGATTGAATCTCATCATTCATATCAGCAGCTAATAAGACTTCGAGCGAGAAGGCTGTATCCCACAACTGGCTACCAAAAGACTGCACCAAGCAAAGGTGATCAATCAATGTGAAGAAAAGTGGGTTTAATGCACCAAGTAAAAAATACAAATTTATGTGCAAGTTTGGCAGATGGTTTAGCACACTTGCTTGTAATTTTATTTTTTTAAATTATGTTTCTTCTAAACCTTTTTAATATATTAATGCAGTTTTGACCAAATAAAATGAATAAGGGCAAGTTGGACAACAATTATATTGGTTCAACTATGATAGTTCCAGCATATCTCCTACCTTGGCGTTTCGTGTTTTATCTTCTTCTATAAAAGCAATTCAGAACTTTATTACTCTGGGCCCAACACATGTGACGCAGTAATCGTTGACAGCAAAGATTGAACCTCATGGTCCAAAAATATCAATTATTACGCGATGAAGGTGAAGAGTTATTCATAAAGCCAAATGAATTCTTATGAAATCTACGAGTTCTATTTCTAAGTTTGTTACGTGTTTTATATATTTGTGTCACACTTTCTAGAATAAGTTCTTTATATCTATATGGTTTTGTAGATACTTTTGAAATAAGAAAAAATTATAGTAACAAAATTTGAGATTGTTCATCTCATTTAGTTCACTTAGAACTATCCTGCTTTTCATTTTTAGGAATGTTGGTATATGAATAGTAATATACAAATATAACAAATTTAAGAATAATTATAGTTATGTAGCATAATTCAAATTTATAGTGAAATTTTATCAAATAAGATATTTTTTATTTAGTAGATGATTCAAAATTTCAATTATATAATTTTCTGAAAATTTACACATTATGTTAAGGTTGAAATGTTAAATGATAATTTTACAAAAAAATGTGCAGTAGTTTCATTTATTATAATAATAAAAATTTAGGAGGAAAATCTTTGGAGAAGCTAATTATAAAAGTGAGATAAAAAAGAAGAAAATGTGGAGGAATCTCAAGTAATTTAAAAAAAACAATTGTATCCTTTTTCTATTCAATATTTTTACTATTTTCTAATAACAAATCATGTAATAAACCACATAATAATTTTTTCTAAAAGATTGTCTTTTAATATATAGTAGAGATATAAGTTTATGCTTACAAAAACGCGAGATACTTTTAGGTATGACTGAATATCAACTAAAAACACCCACATTACTGGGTTCTCACATTGATATCTACAAAAATTATAATAATATATATAATATTGGTTGAATTTCTCAAATAGTTTATGAGTTTCTCAAATAGTTGAGAAACCCACACCAAATGATCTACATCTAGAAAGTCATGTGTGAAATTTTCAACTATTTGAGAAACTAAACCAATATTATGCTTATTATAATTTTTTTGTAGAAACTCATTGAAGTTGCTCTAAAAATTATAAAAATGGATTTTCAGAATCTTTTACTTGGATTTTGAGACCATCCTCGCCTATCCAAATGTAATCTGGTACTCACGCAAGATGCTTTTTAAAATAATCACCATCTGGATCTTCTACCCAACAAGCAAGCAAATGAAACGGCTACAAAATAATAAAAAATATTTTTTTAATCTAAAATGAATAATATGAGCTAAATAAGGATTTATACTTTTGAATACAATAAAAAAACTACCTTTTGTACACATCCACCTGTAATGTATCGAGTAGCTTCATCTTGATAGTGAATGAGTTCCATTGTCTTTCGAAGAGCTCTTTGTCTTAAGAGTTGTTTGAAAGGCCATCGATTCAGAATGTTCTCTGAGAATATATGAACGCTTTTCCAAAACAAGTCTTGCACAAATGATTGTGGATAGTATAAATCTTCCTATCATCATAATAAGCACCATCATCATTATTATCATCACCACCACATTCATTATGACATCTACTAATTAATCTCATATATATGTATTTAGGTTTCTTTTGATTTACGAATAAACTAGGTTATCCCGCGCTTATGATTGTTTTTTAAATAAAAAATTTCGATGTAAAATTTTTATATCATAGTAATAAATATTGTTACATGATGTCAAATGAGTAATGTATGCTGCATTGTATATTGTTAGACAAAAAAATGATATCAAAATATATACCATATTTGATTTAGTAAAATTTTTATGTTTTATTTATTTTTATTAAAAATTTAAAAGAAATTAGAAAAAACATTCACACAAGATTTTTCTAATATTTAAAATGAAATAAATATACTAAAAGATTGTATTTTACTTATAATGAATTAATTAAAATTTTCCTTTTTCTAGTGACATTTTTGTAATATTCTATAATTTTAATGTTATTTTTAGTCTAGAGAAGTTAAAATACTATGTCTGCCTTCAAATAAAATAATAAACTTTGGTTGTAAATAATAAATTAAATTTACATTTAAAGTTTGCTTTCAAAATTTGCACAGATACTTGATGAAGATTATATTTTTAAAATAAGAAACTAATTTAACATATATACAAAAACATTAAAAGTTTGCATTAGATTCAAGATACATATGATATAATATATGTTTTTATAGTAAAGTATACTTAATATATAGAGAGAAAATTATATTTAACATTTTATGTATATATACATATATATATATGTATGTATATATTGGAATGAAAGACAAAACCGTTTAAGGCGATCTTCGAAATGTAGTCCTTATCAAAACGAAAAGTATTTATGATATAATATATGTTTTTACAGTAAAGTATACTTAACATAGAGAGAGAAAAGTATATTTAAGATTTTATGTATATTTTTCTCTCTATATATTAAGTATATATATTTTGGTATGAAAGACAAAACGGTTTACTAATTAAAAATAATAAGAAATATTCAAAATTTTAAAAGGCATTAATTATCAATACTGTACATATATTCATACTTATGTAAACTAACATATATTAATTTTGTTATTAAATTTATAAATAATATTGTAAAAAGTATAACATGAATAAATTAAGAAAATAGATGATAAAAGATTCGGAAAGAAAATGTAAACCAAAAATACTGAATGAATGAGTAATTAAATCTAAAATCCTATAGAGAAACAGGACATGAACCAAATAATACAAATAAACTTTTAGAAAATTATTACCTAGAATCAAAACTAAATGAAATATACATACATATTTTATTTTACCAATTAACTTAAATAAAAAGAAAAAGTTGAAGACCCCTACATTAAATATGAAGTGGGAGGCATTTGACTTTTATTTATCACACAGCCATGGATTTATGGACTAGCTATGAGGATGAATTACCTTTGCACATAGATGTCGAGCTTGGCTCCAATTGATTTTGTTGTAAGGTTGAGGATAAAGCTCTTCTCTGAGCTGTGCAATTAGAGGTGTTTGAGTAGCAACAAATTTTTTGCCATACAAGTATGACAATCCCATGAAAATGTCTCTGAAATAAATCCAGACAGTACCTGAACAGATTAAATTTAATTTTATCCATATCTAACATCATAACAATTCATATCATAAGTGACACAATTCGTATCATGATTTAAGTTGCCAAACCTCCGTTAAAGGGAGAAAAAGTAGGGAGCATCCAGAACTCAGGTGGTATCGGTTTGCAACCAGACCAGTCATACACTCCAAGAACCGAAAGCCAAATCTTTCCGATCAAGGGTGTATAAGTGGCACCACCATGATTGATGATCCACTTACGAGCCCTTGCACAAACACTTTCATGACCATCGGGTTCTATCCCAAAAATTCTTAGACAGATGTAGTTGATGACTGTACAAAACATAACACTATGGCTCTCCACATGTATTCCCCATCCACCATCATCGTTCTACACTTGAACAAAAACATCATGGTTTATAGGAAAACGACATATATATCTCTATATATATTTGGGTTACACGTACCTGATGGTTGTACATGTAACGTAAAAATTCTTTGCGATGCTCAAAAGTGAAGATTTTCTCCAGATGACCAGTGATGTACAAGGATATGAACTGTGATTGTTGATTATATATTTTTTTATTCATTCGTTTATAAAACATAAATAAATGATAAATAGACTAAAGAGTAGCTCACAAAGGGCGCGTTGAAGAACATAGAACCAGAATTTTCAGCAGGCCAGTGTCCATCATCAGCTTGCAAGGCCGCAAAATAGAGCACTCCTCTTCTCAGTGCCGTCCTCGCATCTTCATATGTTATTTTCTCTGCATCATCTATTCTTACTTTTGGAATCTTCTGCTCGAACTTTTTTTCTCTCAAAAACTGTTAAAAATAAATAAAAAATATTATGCTGTAAGAACCCAAAATGGACTAGAGGCATTGCGTTAACTTGCTCTCCCTTTTCCTTTGGTTCTTGCTTGGAAAAAATTTGTTGCTATTACGCCAGTTGGCTCTCGACTTCGGTCCACATATTTAACATGTGTTTGTATCCAGCATACTTGCCCATCTCTGGACTTTGGTCCGGTTTAGCGGGTTATAGAAAACAACAATTGTTATGCATATAAAAGGTATACCTGCATGCGCCAAAGGAGATCAGCACTGGGCTTGAAACGAGACCGGTTTCCAGAGAAATTACGACGAACTTCATCTATCTCAGCAAGTTCTTCTGGAGAGCCTGCGTTTGCATCAAACTCCCAAATCTGCCTCCCAACGTAATTGTTGGTGCTGAACAAGTGAGGGTCATCTCCTGCCTCAGCAGCAATCTTTAGCCTCCACATTATGCTAACCGTGAGCTAAGAATGAATAACCTTTACTCCATTATATAGTTTGAGACATGCCTAGGCTAGTGACAGATCCAGAAATTTATTTTACCCAAGTTCTAATTTAAACTAAATATTATTAACTATTTAAATAATATGTTATTCTCGTAAAATATATTACAAAATATATTTTCGCTTTTTTAAAAAAGAATTATACATAGTGATATTTTACCCAAGTTCTAATTTAAAAAAGAAATATTTTAAGCCAAGTACAATAACAAACATCAGCCAATTGTATTTTTCATTTATCACTTCTCTTTTCTCAATGTGTTTTATTTTATTGTTTAAAACTTTATCTGGCACTGAATTTTTGTGATAAGTTTAATTATTTTTGTAACACTGCAGATTTTAGGTTAAACTCAATGAATAAATTTGTAGGCAACATATTGATATTCGATAATGATGCTAAAATCTTGATATTTCAAGTTTAAAATCAAATAAAATAATGCAAGTGCAAAGCAAACGCAATATAATACATAAAAATCTAATCCATGAAAACCAAAATATCACGCTAAGAAATTTTGAAAATCGAATAGGGATAAGGCAAATGATAGGAGGTTTTTTGTTAATTACAATGAACTAAACTAAACTAAAACAGAGAAACAATGAAAATCAGATTAAACAGATCCCTAGTCCTTTCAATTAAAATATTTTCATATCTATCCATCAATACATTGGCCTACGTCGGAGATATAAAAATTATTTATAGGATTCAAAATAATTTTTATAAGAAAAGATTGTATAAACTTTATTCGAGAAAAATAAAAAAATATTATCAAAAATATATCTTAAAAGTGTATTCTAGGTTCATTCGTATCTACTAAATGTATTATAATTGATTCATTTGCCATAGTTCAAATCATTTGGAAAGACATCAATACGATTACGCGAGATCATAATTATCACAATATTCAATGCAAAAAAAAAAAACACACATCTTTTGACTGTTACGGTCGCAATGTAAAAAAAATACTAAAGTAGTTTCAAACAAAAAGATGAGATATATGTTTCGTTCTATCCACCATTACACAAACAAAATCATCAAAAAATATACTTAAAGTTAGAAAGTATTTCAATTCTTACCTAAAATTTTATTTTTAACATATAGCAAATGGTGGTTAAGAAAATTAAAAACCATAAACTAACAAGAAACTAGAGATAATAAGATTTAATTCATTTTAATAGACATATTTTTATTCTATATTTATCTGTAGTGAATTTTATTGAACAAATATTTTATGATATACATAAATAGTAGTGGATTGCAATTAATTTAATTTTTTTTTCAACAGGATTGCAATAAATTTAAAATTTGATAGGGTCCATTTTTATTTTAGAATATGGTTAATTTAAAATATTTAATCAGATACATAACAGTACCTCGGCGGCTCCGCCCCTGTAGCAGAACCACAACACATCATACAGCTATAAAAATCTTATCCATTTGCTTTTATTATGTTTAAACAAAAAATTGATTGAAAAATTTTCAAATTTATATCATTTAAAACATGAATTTTGGTGTACACTATTTAAATTATCAATTTTCGTTGACTATTTTTTTTACACATGAATTTTTGTCAATCCAACCAAATAAGATATGTCGTTAAATCAGATAATAGAACAACTAACATGTGTTAATATGTCGTTAACCACTCTCCGTTAGTAACAAAACAACGTCGTTTTGAAAAAGGGAACAATGACAATAAAATCACAAATTTTCAAATTTAGGACATTTAAAACATGAATTTGTTGTAAATCATTTAAATCATCAATTTTCGTTGCCTACGTTTTTTAAACATGAACTTTCGTTGACTCAGCCAAACTATTTATTAAACCAAAAATTGCAAAAAATAGTGCATTTAATCATTATATCTATACAATCATAAATAATTTACAAAAATCAAATCCAATTAATTACGGTTAAAACCATATACCAAAAAATTCAAACCGTACCAAATTGTATTTCAATCGGTTTCTAAATAGTTTATTTTTTATAAAACCAAAAACCGTTAAATATGTATGGTTTTCTTTTTTAATATTTATTGTTTGTATTTTTTTATAAAAGAGTGCCTTCAATCATTATACCTATAAAAATCATGAAATAATTTACAAAAATCGAATCCAATTAAATACGGTTAAAACTGTTAAAATCATAAATCGAAGAAAATTAAACCGTACCAAACCGTATTTTAATTGGTTTCTAAATTGTTTAATTTTTTATAAAACCGAAAACCATTAAATATGTATTGTTGTCTTTCTCTGTATTTTTTTTGTATTTTTTATAAAAGAGTGTCTTTAATCATTATATCTATATAATCATCAAATAACTTACAAAAAATCGTATCCAATTAATTACGGTTAAAACTATTAAAACTATAAACCGAAGAAAATTACGGTTTCGTTGATCCAACCAAACATGAATAGTTTGGCTGGATCAATAACGAAAGTTCATGTTTAAAAAACATAGGCAGCGAAAATTGATGATTTAAATGGCATATAACAAGTTCATGTTTTAAATGGCATAAATTTAAAAGTTTGTGATTTTATTGACATTTTTTCTTTTTTCAAAACGACGTCGTTTTGTTACTAACGGAGAGTGGTTAATGACATATTAACGCCTGTTAGTTGTTCTGTTGTCTGATTTAACGACATGTTTTATTTGGCTGGATCAACGAAAATTCATGTATAAAAAACATAATCAACAAAAATTAATGATTTAAATGACCTACAACAATTCATATTTTAAATGGCTTAAATTTAAAACCTTGTGATTTTATTGACATTTTTCCCAAAAAAAAAAATGTTTAACCCAAACGTAAGATTTATGTTAGAGTTAAACACAAGTACAAGATTCTCACTTAGCCGAAAACGTTTTAGCAAAAAACTATATATCCTCCGTAGCAGGGTTCGATTCTTTTCTTTAACAAAAAACAAAAGTTCGATTCTTTCTGGACATTTACTACTAATTTTTTAATTCTAAAAAATTTAGAAATGGTATTGTGATGCAAATAAGTAAAAGAAGACAATTGAAAGTAAAAACGAAGTAAATCTATGGCAAAAGCGCTAGGTCTCGGGAATTTCTCGTGAATCAGAGATCACAAACCAGACAACTATTCAGAGAGTGATTAAGCACCTATCTCGAACTCAAACATAAATGTATAACTAATCTATTGTTGTGGCACCAATTACTTTATCTAAAAATCTAAGTATCTAACTATTTTTGAACTTCTAATACTAAACAAGCATTATCGATTAGGTTCAATATGTTCACGTATTGCAATAGCATCAACTTTCGTTGGCTAAGGACAATACTCTCATATATGTTGTATCCATCAACCTATTAGCTTTTGGAGAATAGGTTCAACCTAGGATCATAAACTAGGTAGTTAATCTAGTCCAAGCATCCGACAACTATAGATGAAGATCTTCTAAGATTATTCTCTATTTGTGTCTAATTCAATGATTCATGATTCCTTTGAAAAACTCTAAACCTAACTAGAGAACTACTCACTCATAGTTGTGGTTAAACAAGACATGATAGATGAAGAACTCATAAAATAAATCCAACAGAAAGAACAAACAGTATCTCTTCACAAGAAGTCTTTAAAAACTATTAGAATAAATTAATCATAAAAATAAGGATAATAATAAGGATAGCCTAAACAATGGGTACAAGTATTTATAGGTTCAAAAACTTTTAGGTTGAAATCCTAAACAAATTAGGAAAAAGAGCAATTTTTCCATTTTTCTCAGGCATGTTTTGAGGCTCGGATCGATCGATCTAAAAGATCGTAGAAAGGTCGATCTAGTCGCAGACATGTCGATCTTGTCGGTCGATCGGGTTTGGATCTATCGATCTAGTCGGGATCGATCGATTTGGAAACTTACGGCATTTCGGGATTGATAGATCTGGATTCAGCTCGATCGATCTGGTTCTTCACAGTTTCTTGGCTCTGCGCATGCTTCATATGCTCGCCAGACTGGACCGTCTTCACAAAGTTCGTCATAATTTTTTATTGCACCGTTCGATTGATATCAAACCACTTCCAAATAAAATCTAACTCAACTATATATCTTGTCTCCAAAATTGAGCTTAATCCATCGGTGGAAATTTTTCAAATAAAGGCAAACTTCATACATATATACATGATTTTGCATCGTTTGCTCCAAATCTTGCTCCCAAAGGCATTAGAACTCTTACTTGCATGATTTGACCAGATAAAAATCTAAAAACACATATAATGACTCTGAAACACATACTTAAAACACATAAAATACGTAACTTATCAATTCCACCAGACTTGAATCCTTGCTTGTCCTCAAGTAAGTCCAAACAAATAAACACAAGTTAGAAGAAAGGTTTGAAAACGAGAACTTACATACTCCTTTAGACTTCACCATGGTGAACTTCCAATCCACAAGAACTTAGAACATATCAAAGAACTAGTTAGTACTACATGTACTTTACCATAAGCATAGCAAACAAACTTTACTCTAATCCCCGAAATCCTAAGGAATCTCTGGAATCTCCATTGTCGACCCTTTAACATTCATTGATTTCTTTGTAACGTGCAGTCTCACAAAGGGATTATTAATCACAACAAGGGTTTGGGAAGGAAGGCTAGTTTGATGGTGGTTGAAGTGTTTAGGTTCTATGATGATGAAGATGGATGCAAATCATGGCACAAAATCATAGTGAGACGAAAACCAAATATTGATACACAACCCCCTGAACCTTGGAATCTCTGTAAAAGATTTTTAAATATCGTAAACGAGTTGCAGTGGTGCTTAAGATAAAACATTAAACACATACAAGACTTTATCCTAGTTTCTTCTTTGTCTTTTTTCCCTCCTCGTCTTTTCTTTCTTTTCTTTTTCTTTTTCTATTCTTTTTTTCATTTTTTTCATTTTTTTCTCTCTTTTAATATCTTTTTTTGAGAAGGGGAAGCTGGAACCAGTCCTAGTCATACATTACATGCACCAAAGAAAACACAACCAATATTATTCTAAGTAAAAGAGCATAAGACTTACAAGAGATCCTTGGAACGAAGAGGTGTGTTGGTCCGCATACTCTATAGTTTTTGCACTTGATTGCACATGATAGTGATAAAATATAAGGCATGTGGTTTGAATGAAAGGATAAGATGAAGGTGTGGTACCAAACTAAAGATGAGCTTGGCCATTCTAAATTCTGAAGAGAGTGGTAAAAATGGTGGAATAGAATTCAAATGTTGTGATCCTTGTGCGATATCAAGCCCCTAAGTGAGAAGATTATGTCAAGTTAAAGGTGCTGTAAAATAGAGTCAACGTTAGATCATTCAGACTTCCAAAGGATAGGGAACTTCACGTAAGTTAATCCATCGATGGTGTTTCCAATCTTTCTATGCTAAGAACAATCACTATTAGAAGTCTGCGAAAAGCTAGTCAACACCATATGAAAACCAAGAACAACATAATAATATTTCCATATTTGACTCAATAAAATGACACAAAGACTCAAAGTAAAACCAAAACTTAATGGTAAGTTGATCCCCCAGACTTACTTCACACCGTATCGGTGATAAAATAGACCTTAAGAAAGGCATGAGAAACGCAACAAAAAGCATAATGATAAAGATAAAGTAAAATAATCATTAAATAAATACGTACCAGTGGGTTGCCTCCCACCAAGTACTTGTTTAACGTCATTAGCTCGACTGCAGCAACGCGTAGGTGCTAGGAGAATCCGTAGAAGGATCTGGGTGTGCCGGCGGTGGGTCGAGACGTGTTCCATGTGAATGTGTAAAATGAAAATCTGGTGTCAGAACCTTGTTCAACGTGTTCTCCACAACTGTTTGTCCTTTTGCTTTAAGTTCTGGAGTTAGGATCCTTTTGACTTGATAAAAAGGTTTAGGCGTACCTTTGCACTTTAGTCGATACTTAATGGTATCATCAACACATTTTTATGGCGTCAAAGTGATTGGAGAACCTGTCAGGATTCCACCAGACTTATCCTTAACTCCCTTATCAAACTTTTCATTAATGCCAACATATGAAGCATAATCCTTGCTAGGCTGTGTGGAGACTGCATTGTAGAATACCGTTTTTTCTATGTTGGAGAGACAAATCCTCTTGTTAGGTAGGTCAACTACTGCCCTTGTGGTAGCAAGGAAAGGCTTTCCTATAATCAAGGCCATGTGCTCGTCCGTGCTCATCTCGATAACCTGAAAGTCAGTAGGTATCAAGCAATTCCCAATTCGTACATGAAGGGCTGTGATGCAGCCCTAAGGAGTTGATTCTGAGGCATCCGCAAAAAAGAAAGTCATGTGTGAGGGTTGTATAGAATCAATCCCAAAAGATTCAGCGAGTTTGGCTGAAATGACGTTTACAACGGCCCCAGAATCGCAGAGAGAATCATCAAACTTAATGCCAAAGATGGAGCATGGTACATTGAACTCTCCTGGATCCAAAAATTTGGGTAAGACCTTAAGTGCAGGGATTGGATTGGGTTATGAGCACTTCGGATAAGGTAGTACCTTAGGAACATAAGCTTGTGGTGTAGGAGAGTGGATCGATGGCTGGTGGTCGGATCGATAGATCGTTGCTTGGATCAATCGATTTGGGATTTTACGGGGATCCTTGGCCTGATTGGATCGATCAATCTAGGGCTAGATCGATTGATCTTAAAAGTTACGGTTAGACTAGCCCGGTGAATATCGATCGGTCTACACTAGCCTGGTGACTATCGATCGGTCTGGGTTGGTGGGATCGATCATCTGGAGATTTACGGATGAGGTTGTCATAATAGGATCGATCGATCATTGATGGGATCGATCAAACGTTGATGGGATCGATCGATCTAGAGATTTACGGGGATCTTTAAAGGATTGGGACCGATCAATCGTTGAGTGGATCGACCATTCTGGCTCATGGATTGATCGATTGGGTGAGTTGATCGACCTAGTTGGGGATGGGATCGATCGATCCGATGCATAGATCGATCAATCTGAAGCAGTTGCACATATAGAATACTCAATCTTCCATTCTAAATCAGGCATTCTATCACTTAGTGCTTGTGTATTTTTCTTCTGACCTCCCAAGAACTTTTTAAGCATGCTTTTAAGTCTAGTCTCCTGATGAGAGTGTCCTTGTTCCTTGATCATGTGTACATTAGCTCTTGAACCAACCTTCTCCATTTCTTGGATTTTGTTCCCCCTTCCCTGGAAGGACTCCTTGTAGACGATGAACTGCTTCCGCGGTTTGTGCAACCTGAGTATCAAGCAACCTTAGATGAGTGTGCCCTCAAACTTACTATTTAGCTCTGTATACATGGCATCCACTTTGGCATTGATCTCATTGGAGGATTTCTGCTGAGAAACAAGGAGTTGTTGCATCATACCCTTGAGTTCACTATGAGAATCATTGGTAGGAGTAGAGGATTGTTGGAATTGTTGATCTTGAGGCGGATAGACTTGATGTTGAGGATTCTCAACATTGTTGCTGCGGTAAGAGAGATTGGGGTAACTTCTATAGTTCTGATTGAACCCTCTATTAGACATATACCCATGTCCTTTCACAAAGTTAACTTCTTCATTCTACCCCTCTGTAATACCCTGAAAACAAACCACATCTGAACCGTCTTCATACTGATTCACTCCTCTCTGATTAGCCTTTAGCAACAAGTTCACCTTACCAGTAAGTTCATCAATCTTCTGAGACTCCACACTGTTTACCTTATGAGAGCGATCATACTCAGGACAACAGTTGTTCGAACTTGCAGCCAAGTTCTCTTTTAGGGTGTACGCACCTGTGATACTCTGAGTCATGAAGTTCCCACTGCTAGCAGCATTCAAAGCATTCTTGTAGTCCCAATCAACTCCATCATAAAAGATGCTAAGCACTTGCTCATCCGAAAAAACAATTGTTCGAACTTGCAGCCAAGTTCTCTTTTAGGGTGTACGCACCTGTGATACTCTGAGTCATGAAGTTCCCATTACTAGCAGCATTCAAAGCATTCTTGTAGTCCCAATCAACTCCATCATAAAAGATGCTAAGCACTTGCTCATCCGAAAACCCATGATGAGAACATTCTCGACGGTATTCCTTGAATCTTTCCCAAACCTCATAGAAGGACTCTCCAGAAAGCTGTCCAAAGTTTGTGATCTTATTCTGCAAAGCGGCTTTTGACTTGGTGTAGAAATGGTCAAGAAAAGTTGTCATGCATTCAACCCAAGACCTCAAAGAACCCAGAGGAAGAGATTTAAGCCACCTCAAAGCTTTATCCGCTAGCGAAAATGAGAACAACTTACATCAGAGGTAATCAGCGGGTACCCCATTAGACTTTGTTGTGTTGCAAATTTCCTCTAAGTTCTCGATGTGATCCATTGGGTTCTCAGTCTATAACCCATGGAAGAGATGTTGCTTTACTAGTGCGGTTAGTTGTGACGTGATCTCAAAATCTTGTCTCGCAATCTCTGGTGGACAAATAGCAGCTCGGTTCTGATAGAACGTGTACGGAGTGTCCACGTCCCCAATAGTACGCTGCTGAGCCTGCTGTTATTATTGCTGTTGAGGCAACTGTTGTTGCAAGTCCTGGAGATGAGCAGTTGTAGCGGCTTGAGTTTCAGCAAGCACATTGTTGTCAACGTTATCGCCCATGATGGCTAGGTTCGACTGTTCCTTTCTTGCTCTGTTGTTATTACGCTCTATTCTAGCTAGTTCTTGATTGTTGAGGTGTAGGAGACCTTCAGAACCGCCACTTCTCCTGTGCATACACCTAAGAGACAAAAACAAGCAAACCTAAAAGCAAAATTAGTAAGCCTTAGACTAAGTTCCAGTCTTAGACTTGAAGGCAATAATTTTTCCCCTGCAACGGGGCCAAAAACTTGATACACAAGTTTTAACCCAAATATAGCACTGCAAGTGTACAGACACACGGTAGTATATTAGGAATTGAATCCTTAGGGACCAATATGTGCTACGAATCTTGGAAACTAGAACTCAGCTAAGAAGAAAATGAGAGATTGTATTGTGATGCAAATAACTAAAAGAAGACAATTGAAAGTAAAAACAAAGTAAATCTATGGATAAAAGCGTTAGGTCTCGGGAATTTCTCGGGAATTAGAGATCACAAACCAGACAACTATTCAGAAAATGATTAAGCACCTATCTCGAACTCAAACATAAATGTATAACTAATCCACTGTTGTGGCACCAAATACTTTATCTAGCAATCTAAGTATCTAGCTGTCGTTGAAATTCGAATACTAAACAAGCATTATCGATTATGTTCAATATGTTCATGTATCGTATTAGCATCAACTTTCGTTGGCTAAGGACAATATGTTCATCTATGTTCTATCTAGCAACCTATAAGCTTTTGGAGAATATGTTCAATCTAAGATCATAAACTAGGTAGCTAATCTAGTCTAAGCATTCCGAACAACTATAGATAAAGATCTTCTAAGTTTATTCTCTATTTGTGTCTAATTCAATGATTCATGATTCTTTGAAAAAACCCTAAACCTAACTAGAGAACTACTCACTCATAGTTGTGGTTAGACAAGAAATGATAGATGAAAAACTCATAAAATAAATCCAATAGAAAGAAGAAACTGTATCTCTTCACGATAAGTCTTCGAAAACTCTTAGAATAAATTAAGCATAAAAATAAGGATAATAATAAGGATAGCTTAAACAATGGCTTAAAAACAAGTATTTATAGGTTCAAAAACTTCTAGGACGAAATCCTAAAGAAATTAGGAAAAAGAGCAATTTTTCTGTTTTTCTCGGGCAGATTTGAAGGCTCGGATCGATAGATCCAAAACTAGATCGATCGATCTGGTCGCAGACAGGTCGATCTGGTTGTAAACAGGTCGATCTGGTCAGAGACAGGTTGATCTGGTCAGGATCGATTGATTTGGAAACTTATGGTATTTTGAGATCGATTGATCTGGAGTCAGATTGATCAATCATGTTCTTCACAGCTTCTTGGCTCTGCGCATACTTCATCTGCTCGCCAGACTGGACTGTCTTCATGAAATTCATCATAACTTTTGATCGCCCCGTTTGATCGACTTCAAACCACTTCCAAATAAAAGCTAACTCAAATATCTATCTTTTGTCCAAAATTGAGCTTAGTCTATCGGTGGAAAGTTTCTCAAAAAAAGGCAAACTTCAGACATGTCTACATGATTTTGCATTTTTTGTTCCAAATCTTGCTCCCAAAGGCATTATAACTCTTACTTACATGTTTTGACCTGATAAAACTCTAAAACACACATATAATGACTCTAAAACACATACTTAAAACACGTAAAATACGTAACCTATTAGTTTAGCCCTGATAATACTAGTTCAAGAAATTAGTCATTTTAGCACCCACAAGGTGTTTGATAAAATTCTTGTACCAAAATATAAAGTACTTTACATACCTAGCCTATGAAAATAGATGATTAGGGTGTTTAGTGGTTATTTAAGTTTGATAGTAATGCTCATTGATCATTTGATAGTTAACATGAGTTATTGATTATTAGATGATTAGTGAAGAGACTAATATCATATAAGTGTATTAGTTAAGATTAATGACCTAAGAGTGAATGATTAGCTTATTGAAGTATATTAAACTTTACTAGTTAGAAAGTAATCGCCTTAGTCACTTACCACTACCCCAAGAGATTATTTCATTTATTTGATTTTAAAAACCGATTTTAGTCATTTTCCGCTTTTATTAACTTTCAAATTTCGTTTCAAAACCAAAAACCCTTTTATTGCTTAGATTGAATTAATGACATGTATTCTTGGTGTGAAAAAGCTTGTTTCCTCATGGATTGACCCTAAAGTATTACAAGTGTGATATGTTAATGGGTAAATCTTCGATTATCAAGTATTACCCAAACCGACCTGATACACGAAGTACTACTGACCTTGCGATTCAATCAAGTATTTTGGCATACCCGTACCTGATCGAACCCGGTTGTTCAAGTTGGGTTCAGGTTTGGGTTTTAGGTATGGGTTTTTGCCCAGGCCTAGTTCGGAATGAGGAGTACAATAGTTCAAAGTCATCATCATCATCACTCACGAGGTTCCTTTCTCGACCCAATTTTTCAGCCACCTCAACCTGGATCATCATCTCTCAATTCGGAAGATTAGTTGGCAGCTAGTCCGATTCAACATTTTCCTCTTCTGATTTTTGTTTTGAATCGAAAACATGAATCAATAGGCTCCTGAACCTGAAATATCATCTCGGGCTCTGGCTCAATTTGAGATTGGAGAGTGTTATACTCGCAAAGAAGCAACTGATCTTGAGAATGAATCTTCACAAAATCTACGACCATAAGGACAAAATGTTGGGAAGAGGGTTCTTAATCAAACCCCAAAAATGATATAATAAAGGTATAAGGGTAACATCAAGAATGGAGGAATTCATGAAAGGTCATTTTAAAGATTTTCTGATATTAAGAGCCAAAAGAATTTAGATAAAGAATAAACATGATTCACTCTTGTAAGATGTTTGTGTTAGAACTTGTTTCTGAGAAAGTGACTGATTATTTTTCCTGTGGTTTTTTTTGTGAAAACGTTCACCAAAATGACAAGATCTTGGGCATGATAAAATTGTAGCCATGAGCACTTGTTTTGGAATGTCAAAATTAGAGTTATGAAAAATAGATTTCCAAAGTAAATAGTTTGACTAAGGGTCAAATGTTGCTCTTTGGAAATTAGAAGGAAAACCCAACCAAACATTAGCTGGATTTGGGATTTGGGAAATGAGTTTAACATCTAAATGAATATTCTTATTTTCCTAACTTCGTTAAGTTATATTGTTGACTAAATCAACAAATATCTCCTCTAATTGAATTTTGTAACAACGCAACTAAAGTGAATTCTCAATTATTTTGTTATTCTCCTCTTTAGTGACATGGACGTTACATGGAGCTCTTGTGGGTATTAAGTCATGGGCAATGTCTACTCATTTCATGGATCGAACATATAAGGAACAATATTCCTCATGTCTATTCTCTCTGTTTTTATTAATTTTGAGAATGCAGACATTACTAGCGTTCGTTAACTTCTGATTTTGAGTGTTGTAAATCAGGAGAATATACGGTTATATTTTGGAATTCTAAATGCATGAAACCGTCACACTACGGACATTTAAAAAATTAAAGAAAGAGTGTATCGCCTCTGCATAAATCATTCTTCATTTCTAAGATATTGGTTTTCGATTTTGTTTTTATCTTTATCACAAGCAATTATTCAGGTTCTACAGTTTGAAGTGTATCTTTTGAAATGGAACAATGGCTTGAATTTGGTTTCTACAAGCCTTTCGTGTATGGGAAGATATTTGGTTCTAATTACTCTCTTAAATGGGTATTTTTAACCAAAGAAGGAATGTGAATGGTGTCTGACAACTTGTAGCCCAAATATAATTAATCCAATCAATAAGCTTAGTAATTGATTCAGAGCGCAGGTATAGTCAAGATCAATCAAGGCAAAGGGCGTTTACTTTTCCCGGGCAATA
This sequence comes from Cardamine chenopodiifolia, assembly GCA_963922655.1. Classification (NCBI taxonomy): domain Eukaryota; kingdom Viridiplantae; phylum Streptophyta; class Magnoliopsida; order Brassicales; family Brassicaceae; genus Cardamine; species Cardamine chenopodiifolia. The sequence continues at coordinate 17,070,543 of OZ000470.1, read as the reverse complement.
AATGTAACAAGAATTAGATAAACAACTTGTAATAATTGTATCAACAATAAATGCAAGAATTACTATTAGTCTCCTTCTCTAACCGATTAATTGATTTTTCCACAACTACCGATAAACGTTACGTCTACGGACATTGCAATTCTAACATTTTATAATAATTACAAAAATCGTCTTATACATTCAAGAGAGTAATTAGAACCAAATATCTTCCCATACACGAAAGGCTTGTAGAAACTGCAAATTCAAGTCATTGTTCCATTTCAAAATATACACTTCAAACTGTAGAACCTCGATTAAACTGAATAATTGCTAGTGATAAAGAGTGGTGTGGTATGGCTTGAGGGAACCAAATCGTTTTACTCCAGAACACCTTTGCCAGGCATGTGCACTCCTTTACCAAGTATTGGTATTGGATGGTGACAGTCACCAACAACCATAAGTTATGTACGCAACAGTATAACCATCAGTTTTACTATTTTGGTAAATTCAGTATCAGACCATGTTTGGTGAGATCTGAAAAATTTTATATTTGAGGTTTCTGGATTTGATATTTTAACTTGAAAATCAAAATATTTGGATCTGATTCGATTCGTTTTTACATAATTTTTTTATTAAAATGTATCTACACTAGTCTTTTATATATCATATAATGAATAGAAGAACATGTCAAAACATAAACAAATAAATTTCATACAGAGAATTTGTGTACTATTTTAGATATCACATAATTAATATTTATAAAAATCAACTTGAAATTTTTTTATGTTAATTTTATTTTAAATATTTTTAAAATATATATAATATTATTTTAAATTTTAACTATTTTGACAAATCTAGATAATTGTTTCAAATACGAAATCTTGTATTCTGAAATTCAATGATTATACATCCGTGTCCACTCCTCTACCAAAATAGTGAAAAAATAATGGTTATGAATCATTTATAATTGCTGCGCGACTTATAATTATTGGTGAATGCCACCATGCGATACTAATATTTAGTGTAGGCATGAGAACATTAATTATCTGTGTGACACCATGCTAAGCATATACTTGGCAGTAGCAATCAATTATCCTTTATTATATTATATATGAAATATCAATTTGTTATATATGAAATATCAATTTCTTACACAGGTCAGCATCAATTTGAGTGGCAATCAATTATCCTTTGATTATATTATATATGAAATATCAATTTCTTATATATGAAATATTAATTTCTTACACAGGTCAGTTTGAGTGGCAATCAATTATCCTTTGATTATATTATATATGAAATATCAATTTCTTACACAAGTCAGCATCAGTTTGACAGTACATGCTAACAGTATTACAATTTTTTAATAGCTAAGGTGACCCTGATTTTTAACACCTGACTAGTTCTTTCAAGATGAGTAGAGCCGTCTAATAGCCAACGCATCAAGTTTTCTAATGGGTTGTGATTTAGATAATTTGGCGTTTGAGGTAAATTAATCTCTGACTTAGTCTTACATGGCAACTCTTTCTCAACTGAGAACCACCAACGCTTGGTTAACGCTTAACAATATTACTTTCTTTACATCAAATATATTCTTTTCGAGAGAATAAAAAAAGACATCCATAGGAAGACAACATAAGAATAAACAAATCAGTATTGAGGTTTTTCATCGATAATTTTGATTTATATATAATATATGTTGGATGGTTTGCTTGTAAACCAAAAAAAAAAACTTTACGGTTGAAGTTTTTCAAATATTTCTGGTATATTCGAGTAAAGGTGTTGAGAACCACGACATTGACGATGATTTAGCTAATGAATGGATACTTTTTTATATCTTTGATATATTTATGGAAAATCTAGAAAAAATGTTAGTTGAATTTGATCGTTAAACTTTACATCCTTTTTTTCGTGTTTAATTTTTTTAAAATTACAAATTTCTCAGTTTACTATTAAAAAATCTAGACATCGAGCGAATTGATATTTTGTTCAATGAAAATGATTGGAATTAATTTGTTAAATATACTATATGTTAGTTGGACGGTTGATCACTGTATAACGTCTGGACCATATATACGAGCATTTATACTAGATATTTGAATAAAAATATAATAAGTATGCAAACTATATTGTCATATATAACGTAATAGTTAATACTAACTAACTAAATATCATCACATTTATAATTGGTATAATTTTATTATTTAGTAAATTAGAATCATGAAAATATAGATTATAAAAATTAGTTTTTTATAACTATATTTTGAATTTTAAATTACCATATATATTTAGATATATCAATATATTTTTGAAAAATATACTACTTTATTAGATCAAGATAATAATATATCTAATGCTGGGTATACAAATAATAAATTAATGTTTTTTTATTTTGTAATTACATGATAATATTAAAATAGAACTTCATGATTGGGTGCTCAATCCAAAAATTAATGTTTATGACTTTATGTTTGAGAATTAAATAATCATGTATCAGAGTATACATTTCACGCCATCACATATGCAATATGGAGAGAACGAAACCAACGAAGACATGGTTGTGTCTCGATTAACATGGATGGACTAGTTCGTGAGATCGGAGGAAGAGTGTGCAACAGGCTATCAACGTTAGAAGCGCAAAAAATTATGATGGATGTGCTCCAGGTTTGGTTTGCTTCAAGGTTATGACGAGTTCACTTGGAATATTTACTTTCAGCAAAGTCATAAGTGAGTGCGTACTCTTTTTTCTGGGAAGTGGTTTTGTCCCAATTGGGTTTTCCACTTTCGGATTTTAACAAAGCGACTGCTTGTTGATGTTTTCAGCTTAAATAAACTCCCTCTTTCGAAAAACAGATGCATTTGATATAAAAAATGATTTTCTTTGAATATATTTTTACATACTATTAAAAAAAAAAAAGAATTAAATAATCATTAAGTTGAAAAATTTATGAAACAGATAGAAAATAACGAAAAATAATAATAATTCAGACTTATTAGACATAATTTACACACGCAAAACGAATCAGAGTAAAGAAACAAAAAAACTTACACACAAAAAATGCTTGACTAATATACATTTTAGGACGATTGGTTAATTCTATGTTATTGTATAATTTGACTGTTTCGTCTAATTCGGTATGGAGTGTCTATACAACCGCATCATCCGTGTTTTAGAACAGAGATTTGAAAGTATATACATTGCTGAAACTTTCAGCTAGCGATAAGCAATCCGTAGAGCATAAATAACGCAGGTTTCTTTTGTATTTTAGTTGTTTTGTTTATATATATTTGATCCTAATTTTGTTGATATTCTTAAATGGATTTCCTGATAGCACTTTCTTGGTTGGTAAGTAAGATATTTTATTCAAATGATAATTAATTGTTCTAGATTGTGTTTATGCTCTAATTAAATCTAATATATGTATGTATTTAAATTTCCTGATTTAATCGGGGCCATTGTCAATGTGGGGAGTTAAATGATGAAAAAATCAAATTGAAGACTATACTCGCATCACATTCGAAATCCAAAGTACAGAATTATTTTTGGGTGAATATGCTATTTATACAGTTATTGAAGCATATTTTAGATATAAACAGTATACTATTTCAAATTAGGAAAATATATTATTTTTTACTGTTCTTGTGTAATAGAAAAAGTGAAGATGATAAAAATATCATTCCAAAGAAATTCACAGATGTACAAACCGTGTTATATACTCACGGGTATATAGAATATATCGTATATTCATAAATGTACAAACTATAATATGTACAGAAATAATGGTGTTTCCTTAGAGGTGTACACTCATGTGGTGTACTAAGAATGTGAGTGTACAAAGCATACATTATCATATACTCACATGTGTATAGAACATGTCATACACTAACAGACATACATTGTTGATATACCGAAGTGTATTTCGAATTTTGGTTTGGCCAGTTCATATAATTTATTAGAGAACCAAAAGGTTTTCGGTGACGGTTATGTTCTGTTACTTTTTATTTTGATCATACCCAAAATTTAGAAAGAAAAACTTAAAGACATCATCAATCTAAGTGACTCAAAAGTCTATTTCTGTACTTTGCAATTTGCATAACACCAGAGTAAACCAAATCATTACATAAAACCAAAGTAAAACTTTGAAACAATACATCCAAAGTATTCCAAACAAGCACGAGATTCAAAGTAGAGTAATTAGGTTTGAAGAGCTATAGTTTACTCTTAGTTATTTAATACTTGTTCGGATCTCGGTTAACACATGATCTGAACCGTGATCTAAATTATTTGAAAACAAGAACCAATCGGATCTTTCAAAGGAATTTGATGTAAGATAAGGTGTGGTGGCTTCACAAACAGACAGTCGCTTCTCGCTTGTGAAGAAGAGACGAACGATGGTGAAGATATGATACGATGGCGAGCGCTTCTCTGAGCTCGATTTGAAGGGTTGTGAGGATGGATTTAGGTGCACCATAGAGTTGTGATAATTCTCTGATACAATACCAATACTCATCCTTGATGAATCACTCAAACAAGATAAGAGTAGAACCTAATTCTCTCAAGAACATTTGAAGAGAAGAAGAAGAAAAGTGCGGCTTTTTTTATTGATATGAAGCATGGAAAACTATTACACAGCTGTATGGGGACTTTCTAAGAGTCCTTTAACTAGCCCTAGGGACAAATTAAAAGAAACAAAAAGCAACAACAAAGCAAATAAAATGCAAAAAAAAAGAACAACAAAACTCATCATTTTAAGCAAAATTAAACAAGAAAATAAAACTACTAAGTGCGAGCATTAATATCTTTCAGATGCGTCGTTTTGGTGATATCTCTAATCATTGCTGAGACTCTTTAAACCACCATAGATATTATACATTGAATACAACTTACCTGGATGAGTTTGAAAGTGATTAGAGATTTTTTGAGCCCTTTCTTGTGCTACATGTTGATGCATGAGTTCTTCAATGTAAAAGTCTTCTTGGAGCTTCTCTTGGAGGACTTTATCCACTTCTTGAAGCTCTTCTATGTCTTTGATGTCTTGAGCTTGCTCTTGACCCTTTTGTTCATCTTTGGAGCTGATACTTGTCCCACACGTCTTTTGCAGCATCAATGTATTCTCTTCTTCTAAAGATCTTTTGACCTGCCAAAGAAGAGTTCATATCTGGAATTTGTTCAAGGCTGAGTTGAATGACTGCATTAGCAAGCTCTTCCTCGCATATAGGTGGTTCGGACCAGTTGCTTTCGTTCATCTCTAAAGAGCTCAGTGTCTTGTATGGCTAGATTGAACCTCCTCTGGAGTTGTTTCGGCTTTGAGTGTTTCATGGGATTTTCTCTAATCTCTACCACTGAATGTGACTCATCTTTTTCGATGTTAAGATTGATGTCTGCATCAGAACGAAACTCAATTCAAACTCTTTTTGGATCGGTACCAGTTCAGATCTTCGGATCCGGGTATTTGTCTAGATCTAGTTTGTACACCAACTTCTATTTACTACGCCTGCACATCGGCGTTAGAAATTTTGATGACATACATTGTAAATACGATGTAATGTGTTTTTTGGGAGAAAATGTCTTACAAATAGTACAAAACAGTAAAATTTGACTGGTTAGTAAATTGAGAATAGTAAACTCTCTAGTTTACAAACTACTTTCCAAAAAATATTTATATAGCAGATTAACTCATTTATTTATCTCTTATTTTATTTTTCGTGAAGTCTTTTAAAATTAAAAATATAAAACCTTCCGTATTACTATATTTTTAATACAATATTATAGCAATGATATTCGTGGATGCATTGTTCTTGAAGAATTAGCTGAATTTCTTTTGTAAAAACTGGAATCTTTGACGTAGAGGTGAAATGGTAATAGTTGGTTCGAGATGGTGGAATATCAAAACAGCTGGAAGTATATTATAAAAATTTCATTTCCAATTTTTTTTATTTGTTTCATATATGTGATTAGTATGTGGTGTAATATAATTAATTTGTGTTACGTAAGTTCGTTCTTATAACAAGATTTTTAACGATTGTCTATCGTTTTTTTCTTAATTTATTTTCTAAAATTAAATATTTTCATGATATATATTACAAATGATGATGAGTCCACATCTCGGGGTGGTAGTTGGTGTTAGTGCCCTATGATTTGCTTTGTAATAAAAACTTGAATTCTTGCAGTTTATTTATATTTTAATGTGAACAATTTTTGTTTTATTGTTTATAGAAACGAGTCGTTTCTTTTCGAATCATTTCTAAGATATATTTGAAAATTTTACTCATGAGTCATGACTGCACAATTGCGCGGGTCCTACCACCATGTATTATATGATACGTGTAACATTCTATTCACATTTAAATAACGTAATAAACATTTTTCTGTCACATCTCACTCATATAAAGAGATAGAGGTATTAGACCTTATTGCGCTAACTGGTTCATCCGAAGATTGGCTATCTTTGGATTTTGAGTTTGATGATTTTTTGGCTATCTTTTTCCCTCTTCCTCTATTATTTTTATACCAGTTGTAACAATATATGTCCAGACTACCTTGAAATAGGTGCCCGATCACGAGATTTTGTTCTCTTATATTTTTTATACCTTGAAATGGTATTTTTGTTGCCAGAAAAAAGAGATAGACGTTTTTTTTTTCTTTTTTTGTCGTCTCGAATATAGAGGTAGTACAGTATTTTCTTTTGTGGTTTTGGTTTTGTGAATATTATATAATAATTATTATTATCGATTGAAATTAAACTAAAATAATTAAAAGTTAAACAATTTTTGTTTTTTTTTTTATTTTATATTCTTAATTAAAAAATTACAAGTCATGAAAACGAAGAATAGAGATAGTAATTATTAAAACAAATAAAATTATGAAAACTTTAAAATGAAATACAATACATTAATAATCACACAACACAACTAATAAAACACACATAATTTAAACAGTACAATAGACTTAACTCACAAACAATAATGATTTTAAATCACATATAGAGACTTAAATATCTCTTTAATATGGACAATACTTTAGAACAGCTGATTGTATGAATAAATTTGGTAGAAAACTATTTTTAATATATTTTGAAATTGGTTGGAAGATTGATTTTGAAATTGATAATTATTGAGATTTGAATAGTTAAAATGGTAATTAGTAGAATTTTGGGCGTTGAAAATATTGTTGTTGGATCTATTTCACTAAAATACGGGTTTTTTTGGTGTGCAAATCAAATGAAACATATGCTTCTAATAAAATATTAAAATGATGAATTTTGATATAAAAAATAAAAAAATTAATTAATTTATTATTAAATAATTGACTTGAAATAATCCGGATAAAAATATATATCAGAACAATCCATATTATCTCAACACATGTCTCAATCTCTTTTCTCATCTCAAACGCAATTTTTTGGTCCAATCACTTTGCACCATGTGGCCACGTGGAGCTTTTCTCACCGAGATTCAATATGTTGAATCTTTTCAATCTGATTTAATACACTTCATTTCAACATAACACACTATTTTACTCATTCAACTGTTGAATATTTTATTTAACAAACCATTATAAATAGTCTTGCACTCTGAATCCTTCACTATACTTTTTGACATTTCAATAAAACCCATTAGTCCTACATGTCTTTCAAAATTAAATCCGACATGACAGCTTTATAACCATAAAGACTAAACATGTGTCTACTCCTTTCAATTACAATCTTTTTATAACTGCTGGACATAGGCGACACACCTCCACACAAATTCAACCCAAATCAAGAACAAGTTAATTTAACAAGTGACCAAGCTCATGGAGCTTGGCCCACCAGCTCGGCTCCTCACCAATTTATGGAAAAAAATAAAACCTTCGAAAAAAACGAAACTTTTCCAGAAAAAGAAATATGCGAGAAAAAGGAAAGATTACAAGAAAAATAAATCAATTTTTAAAATAAAAATCTCGTATTTAGCCGATTCAACACCATTATAAAGAGACACCCCTTCACATAATTTAATCACACATTGGCACAAGTTTCGAAAGGTCAAGACCTTTGTTCTCTCTCTAGTCTTTATTTCCCTTTCTTCGCTAGCTCGTCATCTCGACAATATAGCTATTTCTTTGTAATCGCCGAGGTAAATGCTTTAATTGATACAAAATCTCCGAATTCTCTATTTCTCTTTGATTACCCAAACCCTAATTCAACAATAACTATCTATCAATATTAAATGTTCCTAAGTGGAGACAAAAAAAAATATTTATAAGGAGCAAAATAAATTTTATAAGAAAAATTGTATAAACTTTATTAAATAAAATGAAAAATATCAAAAATATATATCTTAAAAGTATATTATATGTTTAATCGTATCTCAACTTCTCATAGAAAGCGGTTGCAATAGCAGTCTAACATAAAACCTACCAAAAAATATATACAATATATAATTTATATTTAAAAAACAAAAAATGTGCTAGTTATTATAAATATTTAAAATTAAAATTTTATATAAAAATATATTTTGTAGTTACATATTTTAGTTTAGTTAATATATACAAAGTATTTAAAAATTTGATGTGGTAATATTTGATAAGCAATGTTCTAAAATACACTATATGCTGGTCATGTGGCTAATCATCGTATAGCGTATGGACTTATATACAAACGTTTACACATGATATTTAATATATATATATATATATATATATATATAAAATAATGAAAAACATAATATGATAATACGTCTGCAAGTTATAATGTCACATACAACTTAATAAAAATTAACTAAATGTCATCACATTTATAATTACTAGAATTTTATTGCTTAGTAAATTAGAATGATAAAAATATAAACTATATATATCAAACATAAAATTTTCATATATAAAAGATTAGTTATAACTATATTTTGAATTTCAAATTACTATATATATTTATATCTCAATATAATTTGAAAACTTTACTACATTATTAGATCAAAATAATAATATATCTAACCTGTATACAAATAAATTATTACAAATAATAAATTAGTGTTTTATGAATTTATGATTGAGAATTAAATAATAGTAATTTGAAAATGTAAAAAAGGGATAGAGAATAGTTTTTAAAAAAAAATTCAGATTTAGTAGACATAATTTATACATGCAACACGGGTAAGTAAAGAAACAGAAGAATTACACGCAAATAATGCTTGACTAATATACATTTTAGAAGAAGATGATTGGTTTAATTATTTAGGGTAAAATGTTTATATAATCGTTAACCAAAAACCTCCGTAACATTATAGGAGAATAGTTGAAAATATTAGATATAACCGTTTGGTTAATTACCATATTGACCAATTTATCGGCAACTTGATTATAATGTCTTGATACAAAGGTGAATGCTATATCAGTAAATTTATCCGTCCAACTGCGAATATCTTGTAAAATAAAGTCCATGTTTGTATTAGGTTCACGTGAATGAATAAGATCGTACAAAATCTTACTATCACCTTCCATAATTAACTTTTGGAATCCTCGACACCATAAAGATTGGAGAGCATGGAAAACGACAATACCTTCAGCCTCAAGAGGAGTGTTTCCTTGAAGAAGTTTTGTGGAACCTGCCATTTTGATATTCCTATTGTCATCTTGAAGAATCCAACCAACCCTAATCTCTGTATGATCATGTTTGAAACTTGCATCAACATTGCAATTGTAATAGCCCGAAACAGGAGGTGACCATCAAAGAGCTTCATTAGAAGGAACTGTTTGGTGAGTAGTTGATGATGTTGATCATGGGTTGACCTCTAACCATTCCATAGCATTATCCATCGCTCGTTGAACAACGCTCAATGGAATAAGAGTAACTCTATTGAAGATTAAATTGTTCCGAGATTTCCAAATCTGCCAAAGAATCCAAAAACTACAAAGGCGAAGCTCCAGAGGCATGGTGGAAGAATAAACATCGAGAATACCTTTAATATTTTCCTCCACTGATTTAGACAGATTAGGAATCCCAGAAGTTGGTATATTTGAAGATCTCCAAACCGCCATAGCATACTCACATTGGAAAAATAGATGTGATGTTGTTTTAATGTGTTGCCAGCATGCTTTACTAGTCGCATCAATAGGTATTCCACGTCTATCCAACTCTGCTTCCGTACCTAACGCAGAAGATAACATGCGCCAAAGAAAATGTTTAATTTTTGGTGTGATCGTAGCTTTCCAAATGTCTGCTTTAAGAGTAGTGCTTCCTCTTGCTGGTGGAATCGAAACATGGCCCGGATAATGGATAGATAACCAGTAACCCGATTTTACAATATACATACCGTTTTGTGTAATGGCATAAAAGGCGATCCTCTGTTTCCCGTTGGGGAATATAAAGACGTCGAGCATATTATGCATCCTGTGAACATAGATGATGTCAAAGATTTTCTTCATCCCATTGACGACCATTTGATTGCCATAAATCGCGAAGAAGAAGAGAATTAGGAGGATCACTAATGGCGGTTGATCTAGGAGGATGGGTAGGCAACCATGGATCCTTAGACGGGTTAATAGTTCGAACATTTCCAATCTGAAACCATATACCTTTGTAGAGTAAATTACGACCATTAATAATAGATCGCCAAGCATGAGATGTCTTCTTGAAATCACAGCATCACCAAATGACGTATCCGGAAAGTAACGATTTTTCATAATTCACGCCAAAAGACATTGCGGATCTTGAAGATGTCTTCCTGAATTTTTCAATGTCTCTAAAACCAATACCGCCTTCTTTTTTTGGTAAACTCATTTTCTTCCAAGTAACTCAAGCCATACGTTTCCGAGACTCATCTGATCCCCACCATAATTGAGATAATACCGAATCTATGTCATGACATATCGAACGAAGTTGTTTGTAACAACTGATCGCATAAGTACACATTGCTAGTGAGATTGAGATTGAATGTCCAACATCAGAAGTTGGATATGGGTCATGAGTAATATATAAAAAATATGAGATAATCCATTCATCGCTAATTGACTTTTGAATTGAAAACTCATAATTTTATACCTCAAACATAAAAGATGTAACTAAAGTAAGATGTAACTAAAGTATCGGTGACTATTAGAAATTGTTTTGGTAACCAAAAAGTTTCGGTCTAAGTTCATAATTTCTTTGAACTAAGGATCATAGCAGATTAATTTAGTTTCTTCTCCATCATTGGTGTATGAACTCAGGATTGAATTATCAACGCCAGATTACTGTTGAAATTTAAAGTAGCCTTAACTAACATAGTCAGTATTCAGAAAACTTACTATTTCATATTGACCGCTTACACTTTTTGGGCAGTAATTTCATATACTCCAATCTCTTATTCTTTAATTTCTTTTTCTTTTATGTTTATTTTTATTCGAAATATTATAAAATGACCAAAAATCATATCTCTTTCCATATATTTACAAAAAACCAAGAATTCTGACCCCACATCCATTAAATTTGTCAAATTTTTTAAATTTCTTAAAAACCAAAATCATATCTTTTATTTCAATTTCTTAAAAAAAAATTCTATTTTTTCTACTCTTCTTCTTCCCCACGACAAGAGATCCACGAATAACACCCACACTTCCATCATTCGAATTCTTTTCGTTTTTCTTGCAATTACTGCAATTCAATCATCTATTTTCATCATTTAACCTTGTATTTGTCTTTTTCATCTAAAAAAAAGAGAATCAAAACCCTAAAAACCAAAAATGGTGAAAACAAAAAATTTGAAGAGGAAGAACCAACAACGTGGAGGGCCTCGCCTAGTTGATTCGCCTGAGAAGACGCCACCGTCTTTGCCTGAGGAGAGGCCGCCATCTTTGCCACCCGTCGAACAAACTCCCGAGACCCGACGAACCCACCAAGCTCAAGCTTCGCCGCGAAGAACAGAGCCCGCCGCCGGTTCCTCGTCTCGACCTTGGGTGGTAAGTGTTATATTATGCTTTCTTTGAAAGTTAAATCGAAATGTATGGTTGTTGGAAAAGAATTGAATGGTCTTTTGCTATGTGAATTCTGGGTACGACTAGTACGCTTGATACAACTGTTATTTGCTCTGTGTATTCTGGGTACAAGTAGTACGCTTGATATAACTATGATATGATAAACAACTAGTATAACTATAGGTATATATACAACTGAATATGACCAATACAATTATGTATGTGGATATTTGTTTGATTTCAGGAGAATGAGGAGGAAACAGAAGGTATACAGCCTATTCCTCTGGAGAATTTTTTCTTCAAGAACACCGATTACGCGGTTTCCTGCAAGTTGTCTTCAAAGTGCAATGATGTGAAGACAATGGAATTGATAGAAGATGTGCTTGAAGACAGATAATTGGAGTGGTTTTTGAACCATCCTCAGTTCTGGCATGTGTGGCACATGCCGAGACAAAAGAACCACAAACTAACGCATATGTGGTTGATGCTTGTGCGCACGGTGAACAAGAAGAAGGGGAAGATGGTGTGGTTCGTTGTGAATGGAGTGCCTATTAGGTACTCAATAAGGGAGCATGGTCTTTTGAGCGGGTTGGACTGTAGGAGGTACCATGAGTCTTATGAAACAATGATGGGGAGTTATCGTTTCCTGCTGAGACTATTCAAAAGAACTAAGGGGATTACTGTTCAAGATGTAATCGAGAAATTTAAGAAGATGCCAAAAACTCCAGATCGACTGAAGATGGTGATCTTACTGTTTCTGAGCACCGTCATCAAAAAGTCCAAGACATATGGACAAATCGAGAGTTTCTTCTACAAAGTTGTCGAAGATCTCGAAGCTTGCCGGACATTTCCCTAGGGGAGGTACACGTTTTATGATCAATTAGACGAGATCTGGCGCACCATGGATCATTTTAGAGAACGTGTTCAACCCACATGGACATTCCCGGGATTCATTTTTCCGTTAGAGGTATGAAAATAAATTTTATATAATTTATAATGTGCAAAAAATATTATAAATTAATTTTTAATGTGCAGATTTTAGCGACTGAAGCTATTCCAAACATGCGGACGACATTTAGGACTGAGTTCGTTGATGATAAGGGTGAAGTGAGTAGTAGGTGCCCGAGGATGTGCAAGAGGCAATGGAAGCCTTGTACAATGAAAGAGTTGTCATTGGAAACAGTTAACGATGCTCTTGGAGACACTAAGGTATGAAAATTATGTAGTTGTATTCTCTTTGATGATGCCCGAGGATGTGCAAGAGCCAATGTAATGTTTTGTCTAAAATTGTTCTACACAGTTGTATAGGTTATATTCACTTGTATTTGGTATATAGTTGTATTAGTGATATGTAGTTGTATTCTCTTTGATGATGCACAGGAAATCCATAGTATCTTACATCTTACACTTGAAGAGGTATCACTACTTGCCCAGATCATGGAGGAGGATGACGAAGGAGAGGACTACTTGTCCGTGAATTGGAACACTTGCCTTCTTCAAGCAAACAAGAAGATATGATTTGAAAATTTGTACAATTTGGATGTGGCTGGCCGAAGGGACAATCTGAATGTCCAACGGGTCATGAGTCTCAAAGACACATTGATGAAGGTCATTGAAGAAGGTTTTGCTAAAATTCATGGGAGGGTTGACGAGTGGAATGAGAGGTTTGTTGGGATGGAGAGAAATTGGACGGACTTTCCCCCTAAAGCTGTAGCCTCGGAAGATGAAGAGGATGGTGAATCAGAAGAAGAAAATGACAAAGAAAAAGAAAAAGACAATGAAGAAAATGACAAAGAAGAAGAAGTGGGGATTCCAACAACCTCTACCCGTACACCTAAGGAGAAGGTGGTTATAAACCGTTCAAAGAAGGCGAAAAGGAAGGTTGAGCCATCGAAGTACAAGAAAAGTCCTTATTTGAAATAATGATCTTTTAAGTTATGTTTTTATGAACTTATTATCTTTTGGAACTTATGGGTTTGTTGAACTTATGTTTATGTTTTGAACTTATGATCTTTTGGAACTTTAGAATTTCAGTATTTAAATTGGTATTGTCGTATTTTAATATTTTGAATCAGTATTTTTAATTTTAAAAAATGAAATGTCATATTTAAAATAATACAACTGTATACGACTAATACAACTGTGTTACTGGAAATATTAAAAAAATATATATTAAAAAAGTCACGTTTGCACCGCCAAGACACATGTGCGCCGTCAGAAGCCATGTGTGCGCCACCAATTTATTTTTATATTAATAAATTTAACACATAGTCGTATCGTAAGCAAGTAGCAAGTAAATTTAACACATAGTCGTATATTTGACATTTTTCAACGTTTTTTTAGTTGTATTCAAGTTTTTAAAACAATTTTCTAGTTGTATCAGTAAAATTTGGTTAATGAAGTATGTTTCAAAGACATTCATATAAAAAAAAGTTATAAACGAATTTTTGGGTGATTCATGTCATAATAGGTAAAGTGTTTAGTGAACATCCTTATATTGTTATAGTAGATTCAACAATGGAAGTTATTTATAATTATGTGAATTAATAAGTTTTGCGTGATTAAATTGGATATAAATGAATATATTATTTATGAATCAATTAATATTTTTAAATAAATTTTTAAAAATTTATCGAATTATTCATGTCTCAGTCGTATAAGTCATATATTAATAGAACATATAAATCATGTGTTTTCACTTGTACTGCACTCAAACCACTAATATAAACTAGTTTTCTTTCTCCTTTGTCGGTGTTCTCCCATGGACGGAAACCTTGTAATTTGAGGTTTTCTTTTTTTCTTGACATAATCTGGAGGGTGCACACACATGGCACGTACATTGTCAGACACATTCCACTGAGACATATGAGGAACTAGAAATATCGTCTTATAGTAGGCGAATGCCAATTGCTCCATCGCATAGAATTTGGAGCACAAATCTTCCACTTCTAAGTGAGTATATTCTTTCTTCCTCGTTTCCATAACGGTAGCTATGGCATGCACACATGGATATTTATCAATATCGAAATGCTTGCATGTGCAAGTTTTCATCCTCAAATCAACGAAATAACCTCTTCCATCGCGTCCGATGACATTAAATTGTAGATAGTAATTGTTCAACACAGTCACCGTTAAATGTTGTGTTGCAACACAACTTTCGTGAAGCATATTCTCAATAAAAAGCATCAATTTATATTTTCGGTAGAGGTCTGCCTATGTTTGTTAAACCACTCAACTATTTTTTCGATAATTGCATCAATCATTGGTAAGAGCGATTATTTTCATGCTTCTTTGAAAACAACATTTAAAGATTCCGCACAATAATGGTATCTATGTTGTACCTTTCGCTAGGGAAAAAACACCGGGCCCATTTATTCGGTTCGACACTTCTTTCAACATACTTTGCTGCACTAGGATACCTTTTCTTGAAATCATCGTAGAGTGTTTCAAACTCAGCTTGTGTGTATGCATGAGCCAATTCCCTGAACTTTACTGCAACTCTTTCTTTGTTGACGTTTGAGACATGCATCTTCACATTCTGTGATAAATGAAAGATACAATACCCATGATGAGATAATGGGTAAACCTCACATATTGTCTTGATGAGACTTTGATTCCTATTAGAAATAAACACTAATCCAGGAACATCCGGTATTAGTGTTTTCAACTTATTGAAAAACCATGCACAACTACCATCTTTTTCGCCATCAACTACACCAAAAGCAATCGGATAGTGGTGATGATTAGGATCTTACGCTGTTGCAACCAATAACACCCCACCATATGCATTCTTAAGGTGAGTCCCATCCACAATGAACACTTTTCTCATCACTTGGAAGCCTTCCACGCTGCTCCCAATGCGAAGAATAAATACTTAAACTTTTGATCGTCGTCCACTTCCACATATGAATCTGTACCCGGATTCGTAATATGTAACATGTAAAAATAAGAATACAACATCTTATAGCTTTCTTCCGGACTACCTCGTACATCGGCACTAGCTTGTTTTTTTCCTCTGTACGCCATCGAATACGACACTTTAACACCATACTTTCCTTGCACCATACCAATCAAGCTTTTTGGAGTTGGCGTGTTAAGCTTCTGTGGATAATGATTTTGGACAATGGATGCCACTAATTGGGGTGTGCTTTTTCTTCTCTTTACCAATAAGGTTGATGACACACGAGAATACGTGTGAATTTTGTTGTACGTCCTAACAGAGAAAATGTCTAAATCCTTAATCCTTGCAGCTCATAAAGACCACTTGCAACCATTCATTGATTCACAACATTTTACCACATACCGCGTTTTATCTGATTTCACGATATCGAAGTGAAAACAATTCACAAATGAAGCCTTTTCCACTAATTCTTTCACGTCTTCTTTGCTTCCAAATTCTTGACTTAATTTTACATTCATACCATCTTCTCATTCTACATTATGAATCTCATCTCCTTCTACCACATGTGTATCCCTCACGTGAACGTTATCAAATTCAACCAAACGTGTATCTCTAACCTTAATATTTTCTAAGTTTTCACATTCTATTTCGTGGGCAACCGTTGCATATTTTCGGACACTTCACTTGCAGAAATAGTTATGCTTCCATAATTAACTCCACAATTTACTCGACCAGTAGAAACCATGTCCTCGTTATTTGCATTAACTTGACTAACGCGATCTTCTCTTGGATCATTCGTCTTCGTCTCAACATGCAACACACCTTTCATTTTACCTTCACATGGTTCCAAATAACAAACAACATCATCATCATTAAAGATATATATTGGCCACTTAGGATCAACTCCAACCGGAAAATAACTCAATTTCATCTCGCTTTTTTCTTCATTTTCCCCCATCTTCTTACGTATACTTTAAACTAATATGTCGTACGTTACCTCCTCAACCTATTGTCTCATCAAAAGAGCGTGATGAACATCTTCTCTTGCAATTCATAATATTTTCTCTCCTTTCTTTACATGTTATCCCCCATAATCAAAATGTATGATCGTGCGCTGCTTTCTATTCAGTGTACCCTGAAAATAATAAAATTGTATCATTAATTACTTAGTTGTATCAGTTATATGCATGTATATAATATGTCTTAGTCGTATCAGGTATACGCATGTATATCATATGTCTTACTCGTATCAGTCATATTCACTCTAAGTCATATCAGTTGTATTTATTCTTAGTCGTATCAATCGTATTAATACTGTAAATATGGGTTTTGACGAACACAAATCTCTTCGATTCGCTGTCATTAACAAATATCGTTATATAACAACAAAAACTTCAAATATAGTCATAATAATACGTGATTCGAGTTTCAATGAGCAAAATTGAGTTTTTTTGGGTTTTTAGGAAATCCGAAAGCTTACCTCCAATGACGACCTCAAGTTTCTTTCCACCTCCATTTCTCCAAAATTTCTTCTCAAACAACTCCAAAACCCTTTAATTTCAAAATCTCATGTTCAATTTGAGAGAAAAAAAAAAGCAAAATTAATGAATTTAAAGTTGAAAGGTTTGGTTTTAATGGTGAAAAAGAAGAAGATGGTGGTTGGGTGGAGTGGGACCCATCCAATCTTAAATTAAAAACTGATTTGTTTTTCTTTTTATTTTTATGGTAAATAAATGTGAGTGGGGCCATTTTAATTTTAATTTTATTTGTTTGAATTAAATAAATAAATGAGGGGTATAGAGATTAAGTGAGGGTATTAAAGATTTTGTGAGGGTATTAGAGATTTTGTTTTTGCTATTAAGAACATTTTAGAAATAAATCCACACCTTGTAAACTCAACTTAATGCTTTCATTTCTTAACAGTCAGTAGTCTTACCATTTCATGGCGACCGTTTCTTACCATTTCATGGCGACCGTTTCTTAATGGTTTATTACGGCCTCTTTTGAAAACGATTCTCTGACTTTCTCTTACGAAGTGGGGGCCTCGGAAAACATTCTATGAATATTTTATGACAACGTAGAGCTCAATAATATAAAATAATGGTTCCATTGCTCGTTGATTTTGGACCTAAACATTATAAATATCAGATAACGAGGTCTGACTTAGAGAAAACGCGGTAAAACATATGACTTTGGGAAAATATTAATGGAGTGATTTCTTCTTGTTGTTGAATAGTGAGTTTTTATTATTATTTAAAATTTTTGTATTTGACTACTATTGAATTTTTTTTATAATATATTATTTTTATGTGAAAGATTAGTTCATTACAAAGCATCCTACCAAAGTAAAATTCTAAAATTTAATATACATTTAATAAATTAGATATCCACATAAATAATAATATGTTACAAAAATAACATATTATATAAATTATGTTTTTTAAATATGAAAAAGTCATCCAAAAATATTTAATTCACATCATTTTCATTTACTTAATTTCTCTACAAATTTTTGTTATTGAATGTATGTACTCTATAAATCCCCTAAATAAATATATACACAAAATTTTGTCAACTACAAAAATATATAGGGTATGACCTATTTAAATTAATAAGTATTATAAAATAATAATATTTTTGGTTCTGATTGGCCTAGTAAAAAATTAACAAAGTAAGATAATATATTCAGATACCTCTATATAAAAATGTGAACCATTAATATCATAAATTATAATAATATAAGCTTACACAAATATATATATATAGAGGTGTTCTTGTCTTTCTATAATATTTATGAAGCTTAATATTGTTTTCAACTGCATCATCAGTAATAAAGATAATAGCCACAAATTCTATTGAAGTCTAAACTTGGGAACATGTATTATTATTTTTTGTCCAAGCGGTCCATTAATAAGCTATTAAATTTATTTTAATGTGATATTTAAGATTATTAAGCATAATTTTAATTTGACGAATATCAGTTTCATAAGTGAATTTATTTAAAATTTTGAATATCAGAAACTTTGAACGAATTTTTCAGTGTTAGAATTTGATTTTATTACTGTCTTTTATTAAATATTAATTTTCCAAACAAAAACCGGAAGATTGTAGTATATAAACATCGACTTTACCTAAGATCAAAATTGTTTCAACTCATATCTTTTGAAAATCCTACAAGAAATATCGACAAAAATAAACGTACAATAGAATAAGAAAATACAATAAAACCTTACAAATGCACTATATGGTCATTCATAGATTATTATTTTTTATCACAACTTCATTGATAACTGCATTCACTTACAGATTGAATTACTGATTTTTTTTATCAAAATGAATTTAACAGACTCAAAGATTAACTACACCTTATTTAAAAAATAGAGACTCAACGATTGTAAATGATATTGGTAACAGACTCAACATTAATAACACCTAACTTTAGTTCAGAAAAGCGAACCTTCTTAGTCATCTAAAGTATTCAATTAATTCTTCTAAATCAATTAGAGATATAGAAAGTGTTTTTATTTACTAAAATGTAAAAATATTTGGGCTAAAATGTAAAAGAGGAAAAACCAGTTAGGTTTTTGTCTTGTTTTTTATAATAGGACTTTCAGTTTTAATATAATATACTAAATAAAACGTTTATAAAAAAAGACTAGAAGTGTTGTCAACAAAAAAGAATTTAAAAATTTGAGAGGTAATGGGGGCATTAAATAATAAATCAATAGGGGCAGAACTAAAACCTTTAATAAAAATACACTAATTTTGTAATATTTAAGGGTAGCAAGTAGGGGTGGACACAGGGCGGGTACTTGCCGTTTTTGGTTGGTTTAGTACTTGTCCCGTTATTTGTAAGTAATTGAATTTTCGGCTTGATACTTGTACTCGTTCAAACAAGTACCCGCACAAACAAGTACCCGCACAAACAAGTATCCGTCAAAAATCTATTACTTGCAAATACTTGCCTTGTTACTTGGTCCACTTTTTTTAGCTATTACTTGCAAGTACTTGCAAATACCCGTTTGTTTTTGAGCTATTACTTGCAAGTACTTGCGGGTAATTATGGCGGGTAGTGGGTAACGAGCAGGGGATAATGGATAGCGGGTAAAAACGGGGCAGGTATTGAAAAAAATTTCCGACTTGTACTTGTCCTGTTACTTGCAAGTATTTGTTAAAACCGCTTTGTTATCTGGTTTGTTTAAAACGGATACCCGCTTTTACGAGGCGAGTACGGAATGGATCTGGCGGGTCGAGCAGATAGCAAGTACTTGTGCCCAGCCCTAGTAGCAAGTGCCCCTCCCAATCACTATGTACGTCCGCCCTGAGTAAACTTTTGCCTATTGACAAATCTCTTTTTTAATTATGTTAAGTTTTTTCTTTTTTTTGTTAATGGGTATTTAAAATTAATATTAATTTATTGATGAATTAATGTCTATACAAAATAAAAAAATATTATTGTTCCAACACTATATATATATATATATGATATTTTAGATCATTTTGCACAGTTGTCTACCTATGCTTGAGAAAACAAAAATGGAAATCATCTCAGAAAAAGCTCTATTCTTGCTCTTTTGTTATATCTCATCTTGTTTATCTATCTTTATAATCGCAAGATTCCGCCGGAGCTCTTGCCGAGCCGCCATGCTACCACCTGGACCTCCACGATTACCAATCATAGGCAACATTCACCAATTCGGTAGAAACCCGCACCGTTCATTTGCCAACCTCTCAAAAACTTATGACCAATCATGAGTCCTAAGCTTGGATGTTTAAACTCAGTGGTCATAGCTTCAACAGAAGCTGCAAGAGAAGTACTAAGAACACACGATCAAATCTTGTCGGGCCGTAAGTCTAGCAACTCGATACGGTCCTTCAATCACCACGAAGTTTCCGTAGCCTGGCTTTCTTCGTGCTCAGCTCATTGGAGGTATAACTAATACCAATGTTCATTTTTCTTCGGTGAACACTACAAGAAAACAATCAATTTGCGACGGTTATTTGTGACGGCACTATCGTCTCAAATATTTGTGACTAATTTAAGACAAATTTGCGACGATTTTAAGACAACAGTAAAAGCGTCGCAAAAATGTCATAAATTTAAGACGAAACCAAAATCGTCGCTTAATATTTGCAAATTTGCTATGATTTTGAGACTAAAAACAAAATATTGACACAAACTACACGTTACAAAAATGTCAAAAATTTGAGATAAAATCCACGTCGTCGCAAAATATTTGCAAATTTGGGACGTTTTTGGGACTAATAATAACAAAATTATTGACACAAACCAGAGTTCGAGTTGCGGAAAACAATTTTTTTTCTCATTTCCTCGCAAAACAATTATATCTCAAACTAATCGATTTCTAAAAAATTATCATAACTATGACTATCTAAGTATATATTTCTATATATTGTTATACAATTTAGTTTATACATATTATTTTCCAATATATATATATATAGACATAGTGTATGTTTACAGATACAATAACCGGTTTTCTTAACAAAACCGATAACTAATGCACACGAATGTATATATATTAGTTTTGATAACTAATGCACGTAGACAACCGTGACACAGTGGTCGTGTGCTCCACGTCTTTAAATCACCATGACCCCGCAACCAGTGTTCGAGTCCAAGAGGTTGTGGAAAATAAAAAAAAACTTTTACCCATTTCTAAAGTCCAAGAGGTTTTTATAAATTTTAATATAAAATTTTAGTTTTTACAAACTTATAAACATATAGTATTTCTAAACTATCCTATACAAATAATTATGTTATAATATTTTCTTCTGGAATATATTACAGTTTTTTAAAATAAATTTGTATTTTTGCTAATTTAAATTTAAATGTTAAAGTACTATACTTTGAATTATGTGTTTTCAATTGTATATAGTTGCTTATATATATATATATATCCATATATAGCATTATTGCAAATTCAATTTTCTTATATTATATCTGAATCTAATCGATTTCTGTAAAAATATCATAACTATGACTATTTAAGTATATATTTCTATATATTGTTATACAATTTAGTTTATACATATTATTTTCCAATATATATATATATATATACATATGTATATATAGACATAGTGTACGTTTATATAAACAATAACCGGTTTTCTAAACAAAACCGATAACTAATGCACACGAATGTATATATATTAGTTTTGATAACTAATGCATGTAGATAACCGTGACACATTGGTTGTGTGCTCCGCGTCTTTAAATCACTATGACCCTGCAATCAGTGTTCAAGTCCAAGAGGTTGCAGAAAATAATTTTTTTTTTACCCATTTCAATGGTTTTTATAAACTTAAATATAAAATTTTAGTTTTTACAAACTTGTAAACATATAGTATTTCTAAAGTATCCTAAACAAATCATTATGTTATAATATTTGTTTTTGGAATATATTATGGTTTTTAAAATAAATTTGTATTTTTGCTAATTTATAATTTAAATGTTAAAGTACTATACTTTGAATTATGTGTTTTCAATTGTATATAGTTTCTTTTTTATATATACATATATATATATATATCCATATATAACATTATTGCAAATCCAATTTTCTTATATTATATCTGAATCTAATCGATTTCTGTAAAAATATCATAACTATGACTATCTAAGTATATATTTTTATAAATTGTTATACAATTTATTTTATACATATTATTTTCCAATATATATATATATATATATATATATATATATATATATATAGACATAGTGTAGTTTTATATATACAATAACCGGTTTTTTAACAAAACCGATAACTAATGCACACGAATGTATATATATTAGTTTTGATATAATACACATAGACAACCGTGGCACAATGGTCGTGTGCGCCGCCGTCTTTAAATCAGTGTTCGAGTCCAAGAGGTTGCGGAAAATAATTTTTTTTTTACCCATTTCGTCGCAAAACCGTTGCAAATTTGCAATGGTTTTGCGACGGTTTTTAGAAATTTTAGTATAAAATTTTAGGTTTTATAAACTTGTAAACATATAGTATTTCTAAAGTATCCTATACAAATAATTATGTTATAATATTTTTTTTTGGAATATATTATGGTTTTTTAAAATAAATTTGTATTTTTGCTAATTTATAGTTTAAATGTTAAAGTACTATACTTTGAATTATGTGTTTCAATTTTATATAGCTTCTTATATATATATATATATATATATATATATATATCCATATATAGCATTATTGCAAATTCAATTTTCTTATATTATATCTGAATCTAATCGATTTCTGTAAAAATATCATAACTATGACTATTTAAGTATATATTTCTATATATTGTTATACAATTTAGTTTATACATATTATTTTCCAATATATATATATATATATATATATACATACGTATATATAGACATAGTGTACGTTTATATAAACAATAACCGGTTTTCTAAACAAAACAGATAACTAATGCATACGAATGTATATATATTAGTTTTGATAACTAATGTATGTATTCAACCGTGGTACAATGGTCGTGTGCTCTGCGTCTTTAAATCACCATGACCCTGCAACCAGTGTTTGAGTCCAAGAGGTTTCGGCAAATAATTTTTTTTTACCCATTTCGTCGCAAAACCGTTGCAAATTTGCAACGGTTTTGTGACGGTTTTTATAAATTTTAATATAAAATTTTAGTTTTTACAAACTAGTAAACATATAGTATTTCTAAAGTATCCTAAACAAATTATTATGTTATAATATTTTTTTTGGGAATATATTACGGTTTTATAAAATAAATTTATATTTTTGCTTACGGTTTGCGACGAAAAATTTAGAACAATTAAAAATCGTCGCAAATTCGTTATATATTTTAATTTTGGGACGATTTTGAGACGTAAATGATTGTCTCAAAAGTCATGTTTTCTTGTAGTATATGATTTGATTACTATACATGCAAAAAATTGTTCTATCAACAATTAAAAAATTTGTTTATATTTTTAAAAAAGAATACAATAGTAGTTGTCTTCTAGGATAGTCATAAAACAAATTCAAGACTAGACAGTTTCTAGTTGTATTTATTATGTGAACACATCACAATAATTACTAGATGAAATTTGTAAACGCAAACCTAAAATATTTGTATCATCTGAGTTTGCCTTTACAATTTAAAATGGTTGGTCATACGTCTCATACCAAAATATTGTGTTTAAAATATAATAATTAGCCTTAAACATTAAAAAAAAAGGTAATAACATACGCATGCAATCAAAGACCTCCAGTAACGGATATAGTTGGTATATTTTGTCAGGTTGTTGAGAAAAGTGTCGGGGAGTCAACTGTTCTCCCCGCAACGTATCGAAGCCACTTAAGCTCTGCGGATGAAAAAGGTGCAAGAGCTTGTGAACTTCATGAGTGAAAGCAGCGAGAGAGAAGAAGCTGTTGATTTTTCTCGTGCATCTTTCATCACAGCTGTTAATATCATATCGAACATTCTGTTTTCGGTCGATCTCGGTAGCTACGACTCGAAAAAATCCAATGGATTTCAGGACGCGGTGATTGCTGCCATGGAAACTGCCGGGAAACCAGACGCTGCTGACTTTTTCCCATTTCTAGGGTGTCTTGATCTGCAAGGTACTAAAAAGACTATGAAGGTTTGCACGGAGAGGTTGTTTGTTTACGGTTTTCCGTGGGTTCATGGATGCTAAAAGAGCGGAAAAATCATTGCCGAATAACTCTAAAGATGTTTCGAATCTCGATTTCTTAGATTCGCTTCTCGGCCTCGCCGAAGGAGATGAAGCAAAGCTTGACAATAACGATATTGAACACCTTCTCTTGGTAAGTCCTACCAACTTGCAGATTATCAAGATTTATAAGATTGTGGAACAATCAATTTTTTTCGATTAGTTTTAGGATGAAAATTCATTAATTTTAATTTCAACAAATCTTAAGACAGAAAATGCTGTGATATATATATATATATATTTTTTTTTTTTTTCTGTTTATTAAAGTTTTGAGATGGAATCGCATGAATCTTTTTGTATTGTTTCGAAATGTCAACATCACTATGTGATTATATGTCAGGATATGTTTGTAGCAGGCACGGATACAAACTCTTGTACTTTAGAATGGGCAATGGCAGAGTTACTTAGTAACCCTAAAACCATGGTAAAAGCTCAGGCAGAGATCGATCGTGGGGTAGGCCTAAACGGTGTCGTTCAAGAGGCTGATATCTCAGAAATGCCGTATTTACAAGCGGTCGTTTGCATCCAGTTGTTCCTCTTCTCCTCCCGTGAAACGCGGAAACCGATGTGGAGGTTCTTGGATTCATGATCCCTAAAGACGCTCAGGTGTTGGTGAACGTGTGGGCCATAGGACGAGACCCAACTGTGTGGGAGAATCCGACCCGGTTCGAGCCAGAGAGGTTTTTGGGACAGAGATTGATGTGAAAGGCAGAGATTATGAGCTTACACCGTTTGGATCCGGACGGAGAATGTGTCCGGGGTTGCCTTGGCTTTGAAGATAGTGCCTCTCATGCTTACCTCTCTTCTTTATTCCTTTGACTGGAAGCTCCCAAACGGCGTCGTCTCTGAGAACTTGGATATGGACGAAACCTTTGGTATCATACACAAGACCAACCGGCTACATTCCTTTCCTGTCAAGAAACGCGCCATTAGTTAGCCATTAATACTCTCTTCTGTTTATTTAAAATAAGTCAAACCCTTTTATTAATGATCCTGCGACTTAAAAATAAAGAAGATCATCACAAAGGCGTTTATTCTCAGTTGTTTAAGTTTGAAGATTTCATTTCATATGGTTGTCAATGTATGGATATTGAAATTGGGTCTGAGTTATATCCTTCGCTTAGTCAAAACCATAGTCATAAATGCGTATGAATTTTCCAGTCCTCAATATATTAAAAGATGAATATTATTGCTGATGAGGGCTCACAAAATTTTCAGCAGTTTTTTATTTATTTTATCCAAATTATGTTAATAAGAAATCATTCCATTTGCCAAACACTCTTATTTGAATTAGTTTTCTTGTTTGATTAACATGATTTCATTTTCCAAACATTTTTATCTAAATTAGCTTTTTTATTTTATTTTTATTTTATTTATAGGTAATAAATCAATGTACATTTAGTTAACTTACATTTATTTCTATACTATTATTTGAGCAATGTTGTTAACAAAATAACCAACTCTCATGTGGCATATTATAAAAAAAGTCATTGCAAGATTTTGTTAAGATGTCTTACCTATAATTATACTACAAGATTTCACAAATTATCTGAGATTTTATTATTTGTTAACATTAAATAGATATTAAAAATCTAATTGGGATTTTGTATATGGATATAATTAAATATTTAATATCAAAATTGTTAAGATACAACTGATTTTGATTCATTCATATTTATAAAGATTATAAATATTAATTCTTAAAAATAATCTAATAAATCAATAATTCGAATACAATTTTTTTTTATTATACAGATCATTTTGAGTATGTGGCCAACAAACCGTAATGAGAGTTTTGATGTGATGTTATAAACTAAATTATATATTAACGAAATTATTTTTTTTGTTTTTTTATGAAATTAATATTAGTTTTTATAAAATAATATATTTTTCTCGATTATGTATGTTGTTTATAAAAAAATAATAATTATTTGTTCTTATAGGAAATTTGATATAATAATATAATAAATTCATTTACTTATATTATGGATTTAGATTATGCAAAATATTTGACTTAGATCAAAAATAATGAAAAATATAAATATAAATTCAGATTTTATCACTTACTTTCTTAATTCTGGTTTAATTTGTTAATGTATAATTAGGAAAATATTCTTTAAAATGTTAGAATTTCCAATATTTTAACTTTATTTTTAAAACATCCTCTGTATATTTATGGAGAAAACAAAAGAGACACTTTCACTAATTTGTCAACATCATAACTAAAAGAAGATTGTTAGCGTTATATAAAATTTTCTCAAAAATAGATGTTGACAACAAAATTATAAGGATTTTCAATTATAATAGTATATATATTAGCGTATAATATTATTAGGATTTGATTTTAAGAAGTATGCCATAAGTTAACGATAATGTAAATATGAGATTAATGGTTAAGATTAATTAATCATTAATATTGGATCACGGATCAAAACAAATTTTGCTTGTATTCATAATTAACGGCTTTTAACATTGAATTCGAAAAAAATTAGTTGTCAGATTGTCGGGTTTACTGATATGATCGCGGGTCTATATTGCACCTAAATATATTGACTAAATCATATTATAAATTTTTACAAATATAGTTATATATATATATATCATCATATTACATTCATATTTATAATAACTTTAGTAGTCAAAATTCACATAATAACCGCTAATTCGCATATCCGACTAATTTGTTGAGATATACATTACATAAACATTATATAAATATTTTTTAATTTTAAATAATATATAACCAAATTTTATAAATATATAGTTTCCCACACTACATAATGTGGGTCACTATCGAGTATAATTTAAAACAAAAACATATTTTGATATATAAATATCATGCAAATTTTTTATTTACGAAACAGTAAATATCTAACAAAACACATTAAATTTGCTAGTTTAAAATGTATTGAAATTTTATGATACGTTAATTATATAAATAATACTATTAATAAAATTAAATAACATAAAATTTTACTATATTTTACTAAAAATAAGAAAACTAATAAAATTAAATAGCATATAATATATTTGTGGATGACACGGGCTCTTATCTAATAAAAATAAAAGCTTAAAGAGTGTATTGAATAAAGAATTTAGACTGATTTGAGTTTATAATAAGTTTTTAGATGATTTTAATGAATTTTGGTAATCATTTAGAAAATTTGTTATTAAATTATTTGAAATTTCGTATTTTCAAATAAGAATTTTTTTGAAATATCACATAAAAAATAAAATCCAATTTTTAAATTTTTTTAATAATAGTAAATTTGATTAGATATTTTAAAATTATTAATTCAATAAAACTGAATTTTATACTATATTTTAATAACATATATTCATATTTTAATTACATAAAATAATAAATCATATGTTATTCATATTTTAATAATATCTAATTTATCATTTTAATTCAAATCTTTTTAAATGTTTACTTCAATATATTTCTTTTTTTTTTACAGGATAACAGTTATTGGTAAAAGCATGGAGAAGCGTTTGGAATGACATACTGTAAAGAAATCATAAAAATTAGCAAAAAAAAGAGAGACATAACACCTGGTTCAGTCAAGTTGGTCCCTGATTGTCCAATTTCATATTTAAAATGTTGGTCATCTGTCGTTAACTTGACACTGATGTGTTATTTTTGTATGACGACCAGAAAAAGCCACCGATAAGATGCCCAGAGGCTCTTGTCAAATTTGTAGTTTAAACTATCTTTACGTAGAGACCAATCTAACTTTCTATATATATATCGTTCAAATTTTACCAAATGGTCACGAATTTATTTTGATTTTTGTTGACAAGTGATAAGAATTCATATAGAGCGATGGAATGGATTATGAACACGTTTCACAAGAATTATATATATGAAAGACTCAAAATTATAATTTATAGATTGTCGTATATGTTAATTAATCGATTGAATTTGAGACTTATCAAAATATTTATTTTTATTTTTATTTTTTCATTAGATTGATTAAACTTGAGTTGCAAAAGTTGTTATAGTTTGATGTAACTTGCACTAAAATATATGTAGTAGAAACTGTATATATATACAATAAATTTGTAGTAGAAATATGAATTACATTTTTTCAAAACAACTTGCCAGTAAAACTTATAATGTTTAGTTGCAGTATATATTATTAAATTAAATTAATAATAATAACATTTACTACAAATTTAATAATTAAATTAATAATAATAACATTTACATAAAATTATTGGATCAAAAGTGGGTTTAATAAATAAATAAAAAAGATTCAAACCATAAATTTTGAAGACTGCTTGTATTTTGACAATGAGCATTAAAAAAAGCACATATTTATAAATCCATTCCATCTAAAGCGGGATGAATTTTGTGGGATGAGAAAGGAACTTTTGTGGGGGCGGCTCAAGCAATTGGAGTTATGACGAATGCATTGAAAAATGAATTGCATGCTCTTATTATAGCAATACAGAATTGTTGGAGTAAGAATTACCAAAAAGTTGGTTTTGAAGATGATAATATATGTATTTTTGATCTGATTAAAGGGATGAAGCTTGATTTTGGAGTTTTGAATTGGATTAGAGAGGTTCGTATGTGGAAAGAAATTTTGAAAGATGTCAAGTTTGAATGGGTCAAGCGTAATTATAACAAGCCTGCTGATCTTTTATCAAAGCCTAGAATCCCAACTAAAGCTTCTTTTTATTTTCATGATTTTTTTGTTCATGTTTGTATTACACATATTTCACATTCTGACTTTGTCAACTCATTAAAAAGTAGATGTTACAGAAAAAACAAATTTGTTTACTTTACATTTTAAAATAATTTAATAAATAACAAATAAAATTAACATATAAAACGATAGGAACATCTTTGTTTGATTTGTCCGAATCAGACAACTAAACCATTAAAACAAATCTTTAACCACGGTATGTTTTCCTGGAAATATTCGAAATGAAAAAAGAAAAACAGAAAGAGAAAGGAGGAATCTTTAGATTATTTTAAGAATAGATTAAAATTATTTGGAATACATGATTATTCGGTCTCACATATATACAATCGTATACATACTCAAGAAAGCTATCGTATATCGTATATTGATGCATCAAGATATTTGCAAATATTCCAAATATTCTTATTGTTATCTTTTATTTAATTAATTATAATAATCATAGAATTTTAGGAGTTTTAGGGTTTTGAGCTTTTATTATAAATAGCTATTGTATAATCAATTGTATGTTATTGATATTGAAATTCATTAATAAAATTAAGAGTTTTTCGCCTTTATAAAAGTGATTTTGCAAAATCATTAAGAAAAGTATTCTCAAATCCTAGTTACTTTGGATATTTTCAAAATCAACTAACCTCTAGTTTTATCCATACAAGCTTCTACTTTATCAGTTGGTATCAGAGCCATTTTCTTTAATTTCTTATCAATAAACGATTTTTGATGTCATGGTGAATGATAACATTTATCTTTTCGTGGAAGAAAGTATTTTTGGTGAGAGAGAAAACTATAATATCTACAGAGAGATCTATTATGATCTCATCTATGAAGATGATGTCATAGTTATTGATTTTTTTGAAGAGGATGTTTTCGAGAAACCGTTTCATGCAAAATTCGTACATAACAACATATTTGCAGATTCAGGGCAGAATTGGATCTGTACAAAATCTGTACGAAATCCAATCGGTATAAAATCAGTGCGAAATCTGTTATTTGAATATTCTGTGCAAAAATCCACTTTGTGCGAATATATCTGAATATCCGTTTGCGCAAATCCGGTGTAGATTCAAACAATCTTTGAAGACGGATTTCTATAGATTTATTTGGTTCCAAGAACGCGAGTGAAGATTCAAGACCTAATCTTTCTTGGTCAGCAAGACCCGATGCAGTGGAGATACAAGATTCGAGGACGAATCTTTTCTTGGTCGGCGAGACTTTATGCAACGAGAAAATATATTTGCATCAGGTCTCACCGGCCAAAAAAAACATATGTTCTCGAATTTTGAATATGTGATGTATCATGTCTCACCGACCAAAAAAGATTCAGCCTCAAATCTTCAATCGCGTTCTTGGCATCAAATCAATCTTAAAAAATCCGTTTTCAAAAATTGTTTAAATCTACACCAGATTTGCGCCAAGCGAATATTTTGAGATATTCACACGAAACGAATTTTGCATGGAATCTATAGATAACAAATTTTGCACTGACTTGATTTCGTACAGATCCAATTACGCCCCGGATCTACAAAAATGTTTTTATGAACGAATTTTGTGCGAAGCGAATTCTCGAAAGCATCATCTTGAAAAAAAAAATTAATAACTATGACTTCATCTTCACATATATCATAGATATGATCACCATAAATCTCTTTGTAGAACTCATGGTTTTCTTTCTCATCAAAAAGACTTTTGTCACGAAGGTAGATGTTGTTACTCACCATAACATCAAGAATCGTTTCTTTGATACCAACTGATGCAACAAAATATGATAGCTTTCTTAAGTATCTATGGATCTCGAAGAATGAGACAATCATAGCTCAAAATTTGATGAATTCGTGTATCAATGGATCACAAAAACAAAAAATTCGTTTTCGAAAATACTTTTCTCTTAAAAACTTAAGCTTCTTTATTAAAAATCATCAACTAAATAATACAAAAAGCGTAAAAATGCTATTTATAATAAAAGCTTTAAATCCTGAATAATCTAGAATCATTTTAACTAACTAATTGAAAGAAAATAATTAAAAATATTTAGAAATATTCCCAAATATCTCACTACATCAATATTTGACTGTTTACGTTTAATCTGAGAAAGATACTAAGTGCAGTGTGATTTTGTTTTGAACCAAATTTATTTAGCATTATTTAAAAAATCCACACTAACCAAAAGAAAACTCCAATTTCTATTGTGAGAAGTATTTCAATATTATTTTTTTGATTTGATTCCATACGGTTTAGAACTTCATTCTTCAATTAAAAATACCACTACATAAAGACTTCAAACTCCATAATCAATATTTGTCTCTGTAAGAGTTTATCTTTCGTCTAGACTTTAACAAACCAATAGAAATAACCGGCAGAAACACCACGAATGATAACTTTACTGAAATCAAACTTTACGAAGAGAGACATAAAATAACTAACACAAAAAAACCAGAGTGAAAAATACGATTCATTTTCCATCCAATATAATCTATCAAAATGTTATACATGATAAACATGGTGAGATTGTCGGCAAAACACATAAACAGACACAATGTATTGACGAGACACGTCGAAAAGACATCAACCCAACCAATTGTGGTGTGAAAGAAAATATCGTACTCATAGGCGAGATCACAGACAGATCGCTGGTACCGGCAAAACCGTGAAGAGGAGAAAGACAATCATCCAAAAAATTTACCGTCCCCAAATATTGAAGGTTTTTTATAGATAAATCCTATAATATAATTAGAAAGAGTACGACCGACGCTGGACTCGACGCCGGCCGGTGAATTTATTGAAAAAACGAAGAAGAAATATTGATGTAGAAAATCACTTTTAAAAAAAAAAAATTGAGAGAGAAAGAAGTTAGAGAAAAATTAAGAAAAATCACATTGTACGGAGTAAAGGAGAAAAAGAATTTGTTTACGTATTAGGATTCACATTCACTTTTCTTGTTGGCCCATTTTAAATTTATTGTTTTATGTTATTGCGTTTGTCCATAACTTCCATTTTATTGTTGGGTTTGTGTAAATTGAAGTAAGTTTAGGAAAAAACAAATATTTTGGTTCAAATTTGGAAGTTAATTTACTTATACTAACCGAACCGAATTTTAATTTCGGTCTAATTTGGTAAAAAATAAATTAAACCAAATAAACCAAAATTTTAAAATTTTGAACCAAACCGGACCGAATAGATTTGGGTAAAAATTAACCAACTTGAACCATATTCGATAATTTTCCCGTTCTCTAATTAATATCCGAATTGATCCAAACCGATATAGGTTCCCAAACTGAATTCATACCAAAATTTTAAATACCTAAATGGTACCTCGACTTTTACATTCGAAACATTCGAAACCCGAAAAAACCGACCTGACCCGAATGTCCAGAATTACCATAAAGTTAGTCCACTAATTATTTAAGCGCATTAGGGCCTATTACATGTAAGCCCAAGCTCATTTCTCGGTCGGAACTATCGTTCGTGTTAGTCGCCGTCAAAAACCAAAAACCAAACACCGAACACAAGAAGTTCCGTCGGAGCTGAGATTCTATACCACTCTTTTGTCTCTACTCTTCTGATGTATCCAAAGATATCATTTTTTCCCAGAAAGATTTCAACACTCTCCTTACTCAATGAAACAAGGATCCATCAATTTCTAAGGAATCTTTGCACAGGTGTTCAAAGGTTAGAATTTGCAAACCCTAATGGGTATCAAATCGAAGATAATGTAAATGGAGAAATTCAGAACCAAACTGGGAGCTCTAGAGAAGTTAGTGAACATCAGAATTGGGGTTCGAATTCGTGGAAGCAGAATCCAAGTAGGTCTAATTCACAGGTCCAATCTCATTATCAAGGCACTTGGTACAATAGTGTATCGTCTTGGCATTCAGGTATTACATCTGATTGCGAGGTATATGAGAAAATTGAGGAATTTGATGAATTTTGCAAGCAAGAGAATCTAAAAATGATTCTAACTACTATGGAAGAATTGGAAAAGATGGGTTATGTTATGGATTTACCTAGACTTTTATTATTAGCAAAGCTATGTGGAGAAGAAGATGGTTTTCGAGAAGTCAGTGTTTTACAAGAAGCTAAAGCTTCTGTTCAAGGAAAGATCAGAGCTTTAGTTTACAATTTAGATGCGAATTATTTAAGCTATTATACCGACGTTGTGATTGGGGAGTTTGATTCGTTTTGCAAACAAGGTAAGGTGAAAAAGGCATTGTATAGTATAGATACATTGGCGTGTATGAGTTATGTTGTGGATTTGAGTAGGCTTTTACGGTTAGCGAAGTTATGTGGAGAAGCAGAGGCTTTACAAGAAGCTAATGCTGTTCATGGGAAGATTAGTGCTTCGGTTTGCAATTTAGATGTGAGTTCATACCATGTTCTGATAGAAATGTATTCTAATTGTGGGTTGGTGAATGAAGCCGCGAGTGTTTTCGAGAAAATGCATGAGAAGAATTTGGAGACTTGGTGTAGTATAATAAGATGTTTTGCAAAGAATGGTCTAGGAGAAGACGCTATTGATATGTTTACTCGTTTTAAAAAAGAAGGAAACAAACCTGATAGTCAATTATTTAGAGGAATTTTCTATACATGTGGTGTGTTGGGTGATGTTGATGAGGGATTATTGCACTTTGAGTCAATGTCTAGAGACTATGGCATCATCTCAACAATGGAAGATTATGTAAGCGTCGTCGAGATGTATGCATTACCTGGTTTTTTAGATGAGGCTTTAGAATTTGTTGAAAAAATGCCAATGGAGCCGAATGTTGATGTGTGGGAAACATTGATGAACCTTTCTCGGGTACATGGTGATTTAGAGCTTGGAGATCGGTGTGCTGAGTTTGTTGAATTGTTAGATCCTACACGGTTGAACAAACATTCTAGGGAGGGGTTTTTACCAGTTAAGGCATCAGATGTTGAGAAAGAGAGTCTAAAGAGAAGGTCGAGTATTCATGCTCTTAACGGAATCAAAAGTAGGATGCAAGAATATAGGGCAGGGGATACGAATCTTCCTGAGAATGATGGACTCTATGAGCTATTGAAGAATTTAAAGATGCATATGGTAGAAATGGGTTATGTTGCTGATATAAGACATGCTTTACATGATGTAGACGAAGAGAGTAAAGAGACGGCACTTCTTGGTCATAGCGAGAGAATAGCTTTTGCTCGTGCTGTTCTCAACTCCCCAGCCCGTACACCTTTCACTGTGATAAAAAACCTTCGTGTGTGTGTTGATTGTCATAACGCGTGTAAGATTATGGCAGATATAGTTGGTAGAAAAGTGATCATGCGAGATATCAAGAGATTCCATCATCTTGAAAATGGTGCTTGCAGCTGTAAAGACTACTGGTGATTAAACGACAAACCATTGAAGTGTGTTCTATAGTATCGGCGTTGAAAAGGTTTTGGCTCTTTTTTCTCGCAACTCATCAGTTTAGTTTTATAAAACAGATTTTAGAAACGCATTCTCCATATGTATGTTGCAACGTTTCCAGGATGGAAGAACATTAAACAGTCACAGAGACAAACATAAATCATAAGCAGCAACTTTTCGCCAGGCATTTATACCGTGGAGCTGCCACATTGTTGTCATAGGTCATTCTCATATTTTTTTGTCCATTTGATGCAGCTTTTGTTTGTGTCTAGGTTATGATCAGCTATACCATGAATGCTATGTAATACTTTTCTGGGTAATATTTGGGTTTCCTTGTTATCACTTCTGCAATTGAACTGTAAGAGAGTGATTTTCTTAATTGAGTTCATTGTTATGATGATGTTAGTTGTCATGTTTTGATACAGTCCAACTAAGGTCTTACCTTGTTTTTCTGATGCACTTGTATAATATATGTATGGGTTTCAGTTAACCCGATAGGTTTTGGTGTTTAAATCAACTATTTTGCCTTAGGAAAATGATATGAACTGTTTTGGAGTTGGATACGACACTGGTTGTTTTCACCAAGCATTACTTGGTAATCAAGATTGGCGCGTGTAGTTCCAACCTAATTCACTTCTCTAAAGGATCCTCAAGATTCGATACTATAAGAACTCTAATATCTTGGACTGCAGTATGAGTTCGAGACCTTCTTATGGTTGGTGTAGCATCTTGTTAATTTGGTAGTGATTTATTGATGAAGGGCTGGCTCTGCTCAATCAGGAATGGCGAAGAAAACCCTCGTATGGAATGATAATTGGATCCTCGATGGATCCACCACTAAGAACGTCCCCTATTTTTGATACCTGCCTGAAAGTTTCAGACCTCTTATGTCGAAACTTAGGAAGGTGGAATGAGCCCATGTTACGCCAATTATTCAATTTGGAGGATATGAGTACTATCCTCCAGATTAAGGCTAGGAATAGCTTTTTATTTTAGCAGACGAGGTCAGATCCTGGAGTCACTGTGGGGAGAGCACATGAGGAAACAGAACTGTGGCATCGAGTTCAACAGAACTCACATTCTTCCCCGTTAACGTTGTGACTGGGTTACTTCAACATCGAGCATGGGTTCCGCCGAGTTTAAATATCAACAAAATGCAACATTGGGTCTTCTTGGATTAATCCTTATCGCAGTTGTGGTGCGGCTTGGTTACTTCGAGACCATTAAGGTGAATGCTTAATGCATAGTCATCCATCCTTTTCTCAAATTAACTCTGCTTTAGAGACTGAACTGCGTAGTCTCCTCTGGGCCGGTTGAAAGCTTGAATAATTTTGCGACAGCAGCATGTTATTTTGAAGTTATGTCGAATCAGATTGTTGCAGCAATGGAAAAAAGTCGATATTTTCCTGCATATCGGGTGATTTTGACGAACATCAACCACTATTTACCTTCTTTTCCGGACTTGAGCGTTATTTTTGAACCAAACAGCTGGAGTATAGCGTCTGAAGCAATAGCCAAGAGTGACACCACTAATGACCGGTACCAGTCTTATATCGCAAGGGGAAGACCCTTGTGGACACGTAATTTTGTTTAACCTTGGCCTGGTCCTAATCCGTGAGCTGATCAACTCCTGTCTCCGTCTTTGTTGGCTCGTATCTCTCACATTTTGAACACGAGTTCCTCTCTCACTGGGTGCTGGGCATGTGTTTTATTTCATCTCACTTATTGGTGCAGTTTTACCGTTTGTTGTTTTACCTCAATTTCTCTGATTTTGCTTTATTCTATGTTTTTATCTGTTTTGGTAATGAAGTGTCTTTCGCGGAAGAAAAAAAAGAAAACTAACCTTTCTCAAGTGATAATTTACATATCCCCTTCTAAACACTTATCTAATGATCATTGTCAATGTCAGAAATTACAAACGGCATTAAAAAAACCAAATTACAATATGTAACAAATTTGTTACATAATTAGATATATATGACATATGTTGAGAAAGATACATTAAAAAGATGAATTTGACTATAATTTCCGTATATAAATTTTATTTGCCAACGGATCACTAAATCCGTTAGTTTCTTTCTTTATATTCAATCTTTCTTTAATGCGAATTGTGTGCATGAGTAGCATCTTTTGGCTAAACCTTTATAATACACATTGCATGAAAAAAATACGACGGTTCCAACAACAATTCTAAAATGTCAATATTTTGATACCAACACTTCTGTATCAAAGTCATTTTAAAATATTTTGACTTGTTTTGCTCTCGATTCAATCCCAAATTTTTTTTATTTCTTCGAGTAAAGTGATTATGCCAATGATTTTGGAATCGAAAACTCAATTGACATCTGCATACTATGGAGTAAGAGAACAAACACCGATTAGTAACTAGAAATTTTACCGGCAAGTAAATAATCACCGGAATCAAGCACTTTACTAGGAGAGACATTATTGTTACACTGACGAGGGAAAGAAATGAACGAAAACAGCTCAACCTAGAAAACACCACTATCCAGCGTGTGGATATTACCAAAGAGATCCAAACGGAAAAATGGTAATTTCAGAAGAATCAATTGCGATGTCGCTAGGAAAAAAATCATCGTCTCTAAAAGTGAAAGAATTTCACACCGCTTATTCCTCAAAATCATCACAAACGCATCTAATTTACCGTACAACAAACATATCAATTCAAACGCCAACAGAACGGATGAAATAATGGTAAGGAACAGTGCTCCCGTGATAGCACGTGCTAGAAGCGGCCAACACATAGAAAGATTGGGTTGGAGATTGTACAAAAAATTAGGAGATGTGGTAATTTGATTATGAACAAATTGAGAACACAAAACAGTGTAGATGCACGGTGTCGGTGTAAAGCCAGTCACCGGCGAAACAAAAAATGGAGGACGGTGGTTACTTTGGCAACTATTGAAAGAGAAGAGAAACTATTGTTTTAGAAAGAAAAAAAATCATAAAATACAAAACAGATTTAATTTAATGTTTTAATTCTTTCAAAATTCAACTATTTTTTTCATTGAATAACCTCTCCTTATTACTTTAGACTTTTAATCACGTATCGTCATTATTATTTTGATATTTGCCAATTTTGGCTTTGTTAAGCATGGGTTGAAGAATTTAATTAAATCAAAATAAATACTTAAAAAGTATATAAATTTGAGAGCCTTTTATTACAACAAGTTTTATCTGTATAATTTCATTTACCTGTAGCCCTAGCTAGTTCCCAAATTTACCTTCCAATACATTTGTTTGAACAGTACTTCCTGTATATGTAAAGGATAAACATTGTTTTTATTGATTTGAGTCTAAAACTTTTAAATACAAGTGTAGTATTATAGTATACTTCTTAAAACAAAACTAATTGCAAATCATCTTATGAGTGTGAAATAAGACAGTTTCTAGGAGAATGAAGATTGGATTATATTCTTCTAGTTTACTCATGATGAAACAAGTATATTTAAGGATAAAATGAACACAATAGAAAATCTAGTTCTATGAGAAAATAAAGTTGTGGTGATAGTTGTTGTTTAGGTTTACATTAATGTCTTGTTGGTTTAATATATCATCTTCACCATTTACCCAAGTGATTCCATCAGATACTAAAATGAATGGTTCGAAGCTGAAAAAATACAACCATCTTAGAACAGTTAATTTTCGCTTTTGCTCTCAAAATCCCTTTTTGTTGAGTCTTGTTAAGTCTTTCGAGTCGTCATGTGTCTAGATTCATTTATGTTCATCTAGGGGATTGTTGGAACTTGTTTTGACAAAATTGTTCCAACCACTTTTCCAGTGAAGATGTTCAACGGAATGACCGAATCTTGGACACGATGGAATCAATGTCGCAAGCACAACATGGTAGTGTTTTTGGAATGTCAAAAATAGAGTTCACTTGAATGATAAATAGAGGTCCGACATGATTAGTTTGAAGTGAAATTTTAACCAAGGGTCAAATGTCCTACTTGGTTAGAGGAGATACCCAACCACATACGCAGAGCCGGTGCAATAAGAAATAGTGCCTAAAGCAAAAGTATTTTGGTCCATTTATAATTCTTGTATCTGATTTGATGCCCCTTTATTTTAATCTATTATTTTGGTGTCTAAACCCATTTGCTTGTTGGGTTTTAGGTCAAGGCCGTACTTGCACATAAGTGCGTCGAACCATGTTTGGGATTTGAGTAATGAACGTACAACCTCAAAAATAATTCTTATTTACCCTAATTTGTTTAAGTTATATAGTTGATTCTTTTATATTATTTTGGGTCAATAAGGTCTGACTCATAGCTCAATCCCTATTAAGAGGGATAACACAGACTTAGTGAAATTAAAATTTTATAAAAAATCCGTAGAGTTGAATCGTTAGCTATTTGACTAAAAACACTTTCAGTAAATGAACAACTATCTCCTTTAAAATTGAGTTTTGTAACAACCAAATTAAGTCATGTGTTGATTAAGGTTAGAATCAATTTACGTTGACAATCAATTCTCATAACTCTCATTATATTAATTAAGATTGTAGAAATTCAGGTTCCTATATAACTTTGGATGGTCTTGTTTAGCCAAAGAAGTGGCCTTGGTGCAGAGTCGTTCTGGAAGGTATACACAGCTTTTACCATCATTTCAAACTCTCTCCCCTCAGGCAAATTCCTTGACAAGAGACATTGCCAAGAGTCTGATGCGAGAGGTGGATCGGCATAATTTCATTAATTTTTTTTTTGATGTGGCTCGTTCTTAGCTTTGCAGTTATGCCTCTATTTTTTCTTTGAAGTTTTGTTGTAGTCTCTCTGTTAACCAGATTTTGGTTTTTTTTTTTGGTTTAATTGAAAGAATCCAAGCCGAGAAAAAAAAAAACAATATAAAGAAGATAGTACGTATCCGCCACTAGCAAAATCCCTAATATAGAAGTACTCTTAGCTTTCACAAACAGGAAGAGGGAGGACCGCCCGATCGCTAGGAAGAAGCAAGCCTATTCCCCGCGCAGGTGAGGTCAGGAGTCAGACTCGGAAGATTCTGTCAGCTGAAGGAGCAGCTTTGGGTCTAGTACATCTAATAACACTAGAATTTTTACAGTTATTTAAAAAAACAAATTGTCTAAGATAACCCACCATATTTGAGGACTAGATTGAAAATTTTTCTTTTGTCAAAAAAAAAATAGAATAACCTGTTTTAATTTTTATTGCTAAAATGACCTACTTCAGAAAATTATTTTCATAATACTAAAACTGTCATTTCTAACTAATAATTATTAAAATAATTATAAACAAATTATTATTGTATTTGATTAAAAACATTTTAATTCATGTTTATAACTACAACTGTATTTTTCTATATATTTTTCTATTTAAAACACTTTATTAGGGTCAACGAATTAAGTGTTTTTGAAAAACTTAAAATTTTATTACAAAAATTTGCCAAATATTAGCTGAATCAGCCAAATATTTGTAAAGTTTATCAAATCTCCGCAAAATTTGTCAAATATTCTCAAAATTTATCATATGTTCGTAGAATCTATCATATGTCTGCATGGTAAATCATCATATGTCTGCATAGTCTGTCATATGCTCGCAAAGTTTGCTAAATACCTAGTATATCAAATACTCGCAAAATTTGTCAAATGTTTGCAGTATCTGTCAAATTCTCGTAGTGTCTGCCAAATGTTTACAAGATCTATTAAATATACTAAAAGTCTGCCAACTATTTTGCAGAGTCTACCAACTATTGTGCAGAGTCTATCAACTATTTGATAGAATGTCAAATTCTCGTAAAATCTATCAAATATAGGCAAAATCTACTAATTACTCTATAGAATCTGCAAAATATCTATAAAATCTGTTAAAATATGTTGTTAAATATCTGCACGTCTACGAAATGTTGGGAGAATTGGCTAAATACGTCATCAAAGATCATTTAAAAAAAAACAGTTTCTCAAATTTTAGAAAATTTAATAGTTATTTTGACTATTAAAAAATAAAGTGAATTATTGTGGTAAATCTATGACTACATATATACCCAATCCAATAACGCATGAATTTTACGG
The DNA here is from genome assembly GCA_963922655.1 of Cardamine chenopodiifolia. Classification (NCBI taxonomy): domain Eukaryota; kingdom Viridiplantae; phylum Streptophyta; class Magnoliopsida; order Brassicales; family Brassicaceae; genus Cardamine; species Cardamine chenopodiifolia. Next base: position 17,029,880 of record OZ000470.1, on the reverse strand, counting down.
AAAAAAAAAACATAAAATACAAAATAAAAACGTGGTCATTAGTATGTTGCCTATTTGGCAATTTTGGCTTTGTTAAGCATGGTTTGAAGAATTTAATTATTATTATCTTTTTCAACTTTTTCTATCGACAGAAGAATTTGATTAAATCAAAATAAATACTATTAAAACTATATAAATTTGCTAGCCTCTTATTACGACAAGTTTCGTTTGTATAATTCCATTGACCAGTATCCCTAAATTCACAAATCCCTAGAAATCCAGATTGCAAATTTTTAAAAACTTTACGGTGATCGAACCTTCTTCAAGCTTGTTCAAGGTATGCTCCTCTGCAAATTCTTCTCTTTTGGTCTGTATCAATACTCCTTGATCGCCACGAATATTTCTTTGATCGATATTTTTAGTTGGATTATTGAGTTTACGTTTTGAAGTTGTATTTTTGTGATATATCGAACTGATTCTTTCAAATCAAATTTAGACTAATCTTGCTCAAGTTCTATTTCCTGTGATGTTTTAGATTTATTGTAAGCTTTTTGCTGTTTTCTTCGATCTGTGTATTTTTTTTTTTTGTGAAATCGATCTTAATTCGAGTTTATTATATAGATAAATAACTATTGAGATTGTTTCTTTTATTTCAGATTCAAAAGAGTGTGTGATCAATTGTTTTGGTTATTGTCACTTTGATGTTTTTTTCACTTAATTTTATTGGCTGTAGCTCTCAATTGGAGAATTTGTATTTTTGTAGGTATTAAGCTATAATGAGATTCAGAAAAGGAAGTAGAGTTGAGGTGTTTAGCTTCAAAGAAGCACCTTATGGTGCGTGGCGATCAGCGGAGATTATATCGGGTAATGGTCACACATACAGTGTTAGATATTACACTTTCGAAGTTTCGAACAATGAGGAAGTTGAGGAGAGAGTTCCAAGGAAGATAATTAGGCCGCGTCCTCTGCCAATAGATGTTGATAGATTGGAAGCTGGTGAACTTGTGGAGGTTCTGGATAATATTTCTTGGAAAACTGCTACGGTTCTGGAGGAGTTATCTGGAAGATATTATGTGGTTCGATTACTTGGTTCCGCAGAAGAATTTACAGTTCATAAGGTTAACCTTAGAGTTCGACAGTCTTGGCAAGATGATAAATGGGTTATGATTGGAAAGGTTAGTTTTTACTTATGTTATTTCAATTAGTGGTATTGTGTTTTGAAGTAATGTTTATACAAATATGCTTATGGAGTTGCATGTTATCATCTTTCAGGTATCTTATTCGGTGAAGCCTTCTATGCTGACTGGATCAGATGTACACCAGAATCTAAAGCCCCTTGTGAACAGCGTGGTTCCTCAGGAGACTAGTGATGCTTCTTTAAGAATGTTGAAGAGACTGTCACCTTGTGATTGGTATGAGTCTGCTGAATCATGCACGAATATTCCTAAGAAGATACGGTCGATGGAGGAAGGAGGACATCAGCATCGGGTTGCTTCATCTTCAGTGTGGAAGGTAGATGCTGCGGCTTCCTGTTCTGGATGTAAGGGTGGTAAAATGCGTGTGCAAGCTTCTGTTAACAATACTAAAAGTCGTGTCCGTCAAATGGTGAGGGTAAGATCAAAAAGGTTTAGTGAATGTATTGGTACAGGAAGCTCAGTCTTTAATGGTTGTTATGATGATACTGATGCATGCTCGGTTGGTAGTTGTAGCCCTATTAGTTATGCTGAGAGTGACGTGCCAACTTCATTTCTAGATGGTGCCGACTCTTGTAATAGTGATGCTGAATCTTCAAAAGAAGCATTTGGCTGCAGAGAGGAAGAAGCTAGGCGGAAACATTCATTACCAGGTGGTGGAGCAGTGAGATCCTGTAGGCCTGAACTATACACTTACCAGAGTACACTGAGGAAGTTATTTGCTTCCGGCCCTCTAAATTGGGATCTGGAAACATCACTAACTGATCTCCGACTTTCTCTTAAAATCTCAACTGATGAACACTTGTTCGAGTTAAGAAATCTAAAGTCTGCTGGTACCCACAGTTAATTATGTTAGTACCAATCAGGATTCATTTTTTTTTCTTTTTGATCCTTAACAGTCTTATCTTCAGGTGTTGGCACATACTTCTCTGCAATGTGGAATCAACTGTTATAGGGTTCTTAGAATGATTGTATAAAAAAGACTGTTAAACTGTTAAGGGAAAGTATGTATGGAAACTCTGCTTCGTTTGAAAATATCATATTTTTCTTCTTATAGTTAAAAGCTTAATTTCCTATGTTGTAATTTCTGGATATTAAAATTTTCTAAAAAAGTTTCAGTATCTATGCTCTAAGATGAGTCATGTTTTGGAGAATTGTGTTTGTTTTGATTCATATATAGTTTAGTTTCTTGAGCTTAAGCTTCTGGATAAGATTGAGTCATTTGTATTTTCCTCATCAGTGTTGGATTATTGAACTTCCCCTACATTTTTCAGGAACAGTGTAAGCCATGTCTAGTGCCTGCAGATCACGCTTGCTTCTAGAGATGTTACTCTGATGCATGGGGTTTACTGAATGGTGCAAAACACAATGCCCCTTCTTCCTTGAATCCATATTTGAAATGGTGCTGTGTTTTTCTGTTTCTCTTTGGCTATACATAACTGATCTGTTTCAGGTGTTTTAGGATCAGCTATGTGCACAGGCTTTGAACTGTTCTTAGCCCAAGGAGAAACATTTACAGTCTAGTTGGGTAAGTTTGCCGATGATTGGTAAGTATTAAATGTATCTATACCTAAGAGATTATTGAGGTTGTCTGGAATAATTTTACGGTAGTATTGAACAAATGTGTTACCAATATATTGCAAGGTCATATTCGCATGATTCTTGTCCATCCTTGTTAGTATGTGATGTAGTACAGTGGGACTGGCGATCAAGATCTTGGTTGTTAAGAACTCGAGGTTAGGACATTTCAATCCGATTTACAAAGCAGCGAACTTATCCTGCTGCTCGCTTGTCAACCTCAACTTTTTGCCCTTTCTGAATCTAAAGAAATTGAAAAGACTGAGAGGAGGAAGAAGAAGCCTTGTTACAAAACTTATGAACAAAAAATATGTTCTTGAATTCCAAGAATCGCATTCATTGGTTTTTCTTTCTATGGTTGCTTCAAACTGAAAACAATTTCTAATAGCTTACACAATTTGGAAACACCTGTTTTCCTTGTAACTAATTTATTTTATTGATACTTCTCGTTTGAGTTGTAAATGTATCAATAATCCAGATTTTAGTTAATTAGCTTCAAAAATAGGGAATTTAAAAATGATTATATTCAAGCCAACAGATGCAAATATGTAACTAAATGTAACAAATAGGCTTCTGCTTTTCAAGTAGATGAGTAGATTTGGTTTCAGGTCTCTGTTTATACAATCTAAATCTCTGGCTAAGCTTAACAAGAACGCATGGTATAATTTCATTACTCTGAATCTCTGACTGAACAGAAACAAGATTCATACTCATTCGAAGAAGATGAAAATCATCTTGAGAGACGAAGAGATTTGGAACTGAATTTACAAATATCATACAAACCGGTTTTCTCTAAACCGAACTCTAATTTGTTGTAAACCACACTATCTAATAATATCCTCTAATTCTTATCATTTCCTCTGTTTCCAGCAAAATAAAAGTACCTGAAGGTCCTTGGGAAGGTACTCATGCTTCATGGAGAGATCCATGGTGCGTTTGAGATGCTGATTACGAGCATCAACGACCTCTCTGGGAAGTCTATTCATCGCCTCTTTAATGTCCATATTGTAATACTGATCGTACAGATCATCGTACCTGAGACCTGATTCAAGAAAAAGCAAATCGATTTACGAATTGATTAACATCGAAACTGATTCAGGTTCGGACTACAGAAGAAGCTAGGGTTTTCGAGATCTGATCGTATCTTCGAAGACGAGTTGATATAGCTCTCATGTGCATCCGAGCGAGGAAGTTCTTGTTTGGATCGATGAACGATTTCAGAAACGACGATATTTTCACCCATTGATGGAGAGTGCGAGCGTCTCTTGCTTCTCAATCACAAAATCGGAAAAGTTAAGTCTCTGTTGTAATGTATTGATTCGAGTTTTTAGATTTTATATGTCACTAGTTTAGTGCAGAAGACGCTGTTCGACATCAGCTTGATGCATTGAAATATAATGACCATCCTCGTTATGATTATGGCACTGAAGTCATGTATCGGGTAAAAACTTTCACACCTTGATGTTTATTTTGATTCAAGAAACTGCTCCAGTTTTAGCAAAAGCTGCTCTTACAGGTCGTATCGATTGGTTACAGCTTTTGTGATGGGGATTTGGCATGTTTTGTTGAAATAAACAGTTTGCTGGATTTGATCCATTTGAGAGATCTACTTATTCCGGTCCTTTCTTTGATCTAGGACAGGTTAGTTTTTAAATCTTTCTCGTTTTAATACTTTGATTATCATATTGTTCCTAGCTTACTAACTAAGGTTCTCTCATTGGTTGGTGCAGTTTGAAAGATTTAGGCGTATTTTTCATCACTCGTCTTACTGTTTGTTGCTTGGTCACAAAGATAGACAAATCTTAAGCAGTTTGTTCGTGGAGGAGGTATCCTCTCTTTTCTTGAAGATATTACAGTCATTATAGAGCTTCCTTGTTGTTTCATGATGTTCTCTTTTGTTGGTATATATATATATATATATATATATATATACAGAATCGTTTCAAGCAGAGGATTTGGATTCAAGGAGCTCGACCTGAGGAAGAAGAGATATTTGAATTCACAATGTTCCAGGTGGTTTCCTTTCTCACTATAGAGACCCTAAGAGTTTGAATGTGGATTTGTGATCTGCAACGATGATATGATTACTTATGAAATCAATTGACAGCAGATAGGTGGTTCTTGGGATGGTTATGGGTTGACGGAGAGCTTGCTTCATGATGGAGATGGCTTACTGAATCAAGGGTTGAGCTTCATCTCTTTTTCAGGTTATCGAATTGTTCGATCAGATGCTATGCGTGATAATTTGGGACCTGGTCTTGTAAGTTTATTTAATACTACACGGGCGATTAGAATTAGATGTTGCTGTATAGGAAACAAAACAAACATAGTAGCTTCTTATGAATCTAAACTGTATATTGATGGAATCCATCTTTGTTGGATACTTGCATATAACGGTAATGGTTTTGCTTTAAAAGCTCCTTTTAGTGTATTAAACAAAACTCTTTTGGTAATTGTAAACGCACAGGCCATTTTGTAGTTTTGGGCTCATGAAAGCATGAAAAGCCAGCATTTTGAAGAGGTTCTCTTATGAGCTGCTATGACAAATGTGGTAAAAGCTCTTCAATCACCCAAAGATTACCTTGCATCGTTAGTACACATCGATGTTCTAGATGCCTCTCGAGGGATCCAGCAATGACAATTTATTATTGAAGCTACTGACTTAAACAGAGAAGTGTTTGAGATTGCGAGAAGTGTAGTTACTGACCTTCGATTATATTGATATGTCGCACAGAGTTCCCTGTGATGCTTCAAAGACCTTTTTGTGGTTTGTTCATTTCTCTGTTTTGTGAAATGGAGATTTCTTTGGTTTCTGAATGAAGTTTTACTCTTATCACTGGTCATAAGAGAAAGCAAAAGAATAATACAAACGTGAAGTGCTTTCTCCAAGTGACTTATTCCCAAGTTTGAACATTACCAAAAAAAATAGGGACTCAAAGAGAAACATGATTTTTCTTCTACACAAGAGATATAACAACGAAGAAGTTAAACAAAGATATGTAATTCTTCTCGGATTTAGGAAAAAAAAAAGGAACATAAAAGATTTGAGTACAAGTTCATAATTACCAGTTTATACATCTATTTACTAGGCCATGTAGCTTGAGCTGACATAATGATCCCAACGATAACTCCAAATAACCTGAGAGCACTCCCAAAGATTTCAATCACAAGAATCTTCACAAATAGCGTCGAGTTCTGAGCATCAGACAACGCACAACTGCTTCCAATAAATTTGGTTGTTTTTTCATAGATTGCACATGTGATTTTTAATTAAATTGAGATATGAACTTTGTAATTTTCATTGATAGCATACAAGACTAGTATTTTAGTATGTAGAAGGAGCAAGAAATTTTGTGACTTCATCATCGAGGAGTTTTGGTAATCCAGCTGAGATGTTATGTATATGCATCGATTGCCGCAATGTTTGCCATCAAATAATAGATATAATAGTGGAGCATCTAGTGATTAAGGGTATCGATCAGAAGTACACGGAGACATAAGAAATTATATGTCGGATTATGTTCTGACATCAGAAATTAAGGTTTATGAGTTGCTTAGGATCGTCTTTTCTGTGGGTGAAGGCAGTCCACAGCCATGGAACTATATTGAAGGTGAGTCTGAGGATTGTGAAACTATAAAAAACTCTGGGTTTAGGAAGAAGTTGAAAGATGCTGAAAATCCACTATACTCAGTTTCTGCAATCATGGCTCTTTAGCTAATATAAATGAAGAGTGGAATGTCATAGAACTACTTTAATCAGCTTTTGACAATTTTTTATAATATGCTTCCAAAGTTTACAGATGAGATGAACAAATTCCATTGCAGGTAATTAGACTTGACCTTTGTTTTCTTGTCCAAAAATACAGTAAATAGACTTATCGTTGCGCTGTAAAAAATATCTAACATATTAACTTTTTATCAAAATTCTCCAACTTTTTTTTTGGTTTAATGTATGTCATTAAATTTACCATAATGTCTAAATTAATGGTCAAAAACCGAGTTTGCTTTACACTTTAAATGTCTGATTTATAACCTTTTGTTAGAGAAGGTCTGTAAATTATTAGGACTTCCACTTTTAAAAAAACACTTTTTTATTATTTGAAATATATATATTATAAGGAGTTGTTACACCCGAATAAGTACAACAGAAAATGAAACCAAATCTGGGGAAAACATTAAAATCCCCAAACAAACTTAGCCTAAACAAAGAAACCACAAGAAGCAAGAGAACATCTTCCTCCACAAATTACACAAGGAAACACCTATGAAGTTTACATTGAAAAAGAAGCACAAAACACTTTAATAAAACTTGAAATAAATCACCTTTCTCTCTCAAACCTTCTCATGCAATCACAGAATACTAACATCAAGTCAACGGAGGTTGACCATGAATCCTACACAACTTGAACTTGTACACAGTCTTGCCTCTATCTTCTTTCTCCGCCCAGTACTTTTCAACCATGTACAAACCAAAGTACACGTATCGTTTACTTCTTCGATCCCATTTTTCTTCGCCTCGTATCACTCTCACTTCCCTCTTCCGCCTCATACTATTAACCAATGCTAAATTCCCTTTGGTCAATTTCTGATCATGAGTCTTCTTTTCCGTGCTTATCACGTTACCTCCTTCACCTGTATAAACCATAAAACCAGACTCGAACTTATTCTTGTATCCGTACCTTTCTGATGCGACGATACTTGTCGCGAGGTTCATATCTCCCACTTTCATGTAATCGATCCCGCACATCGTCTTCGAATGAAGCCCAACAACACGCAGTTGAGTTTTGTACTGAAACTCATCCCCAACTTTGATTCCAGGAACTGATCCAATTCTCTTCTCTACGTTCACTTTCTTCCCCATATTCTCTATGACATCTAACGTTTTGATGTCGATTCTGGTCGTAGCTTGGAAAAAATCTCCACCTCTCCTTGCTTGTTTTTCTTGTTCCAACCGTTTGTAAACTTGTTTGAAAAAACGCAATACCTCAAGAACTTTCTCCCTAGCAGTAGGGTCATAATCCGCTTTTCTAATCTCTCCTTGTCCATTAGGTTCAGGACCTGCAACAACATGACCATGATCTTGATCAGTTGGTTCTTGTTCGACACGAGTTCCATCATGTTTAGGAGCTTGAATAGGGTGATTCCTGGCAGCTGCATTACCACTCACTTTGGGAACCCGGTTTTGTTGTATAACCGAGACACGCTCAAGTTGATTTGACCGTCTTTCATCTCCGTGTTGAGTCGCTTTATGAGCATTTTCTCTTAGTCTTAATGCATCATTAATAAACTTCTTCTTGACATATGCATTAACACTCACTTTGGAAACCCGGTTTTGTTGTTTAACCGGGACAAGCCCATGTTGATTTGACCGTCTTTCATCTCTGCGTTGAGTCACTTTAGGAACCTTTCCTCTTAGTCTTGATGCATTCATCTTCATCACAGCATTGACTAGGACAGTCATCTTCTTAATTGTAACAGAAACAGGTCTTCTTCTGCTTTGAGAAGCTAATAGTTTCTCAGATTCCTCTGAGCTTAGAAGTTCAATTTTACTTTCACGAGGTGGATTAAAGTTCCTCTTAACTGGATCACATCTTCCAATCCCAACATTACCTTTGAAGCCAGCTCTCTTCGTAACCAAATCAAGCGATTCGGCTTCCTTAGGCCTCTGGTTCCTGTGATCAGCAACACCAACACCTGCAGAACCAATCATATTCTTTCCTTTCCCATTTGTGACTGCAACAACACCACCACAAATCTCACTTTGGGGTTTCTTGACAGTAGTTTGAGTGTCACATCCATGTCTAGAATCTCGTAAGGCAGAGACCTTTCCTTGCTTATGAGAAGGTGAAGTCTTTTGAATCATCTTCCTGCATACATAAAAAGTGCACACAATCAACATTTTAGTAATCATTAAGCATTTTGTTATTCCAAACTCAGAGACACCTTAAAAAGCAATTGTGGAGCCACTAACTACGTTAATAGTTACCAGTTATAATAAAACTTTGAAATGCATAATCGAATAATTATTTATCACTGTAGCAACTAAATTACTATTTAATTTTATAGATAATTTTATTTTAATAAAATATATTATTTAATAAATGTATTATGGATTTTCAATATATATCAAGATAAAAAAAAATTTTGTTTGGCTTTATTATATATATATATATATTTATTTATATTTAACTTAATGTTTTATTTAATTAATATGTTTATCATTATCTTATGTGTTTTTTCATTGTTACGTCTAAGTGGCAGTAAAATATTAAAGACTGGTCCGAACATAGGGATGGACCTTGGTCCGGAACCTCTTAATTATAAAATATTATATATATATATATATATGATGTTACGTATATTTTATATTTTAACCTTAAATATATTACTCAACTATTGACATCATAAATTAACTATTTCTTATATTTTTTAAATGTTAAATTTGTTATTAATTTCGACATCCAAAAAAAAAAAAAAAAAACTTATTTGAAGTATATTTTTTTGGCAATCATTAGATTTCGATTTCAATTAAAGGAATAAACGAAAAATATTTATGGAAATTAGAATTTGATTTCAGTTATTTATAGAAATGTAAATTAATTAATTGTTAGTATTTGGCATATAAAATAAGACTAACATAATAAGAATCTAAGTTAAATAAGAATGTTCGGCAAATAAAATAGGCTAAAAAGCTTATTATGTGAATATAAAATCATGAGAAAAGTTTTGGGTTTGACATGTTAGCATCAATGTTTTTCTTTTAATATATTGAGGATAAGTGACATGTGTCTTTCTATTTATTGTCAATTGGTTTTGAACTCAAAACTAATAAAATTTAATAAATTTGGTCTATTTTTTTTAATGGATTAATTCTTTAAGAAAATAAGACAATGAAATGTAAAGAAAATTGAAAGATAAGGAGATGAATATCACCTGGTGTGAGTAAATTACTCAATGAGTAAGAATTCTCTTAAAGAGAAGTATTTGTTTTGAGCTTGTAATTGCGATTTGTTGTGTTTGAGATTCAAATCTGCAGATTTAGATTTAATTAGTTGGAGAGATATTTTCCTGTTGGTATTCTTCAATTTTTGGACAATTTAAGAGTATTTCTGGAGGAATTTGGAGTATTACAACGGGAGAAAATCAGACTTCAAAATTTATAGGAGAGAAGAAAGATTCATGTTATGTGCTTTATTACTTTTTCTGAATAGTGAATGGATGATTTCTAAGTGCATATGAAACTTCTTTATATAGTGGATTTTTTTCTCAGTAAACGATATTTAATATATTTACTTATTTCGAACTTACCTTACATATTAACCTTTGACCAAAAAGAAAAAAGTTTTTGGAACAAAATTAATTAATAAATAACTAAGTCAGATATAAAATTCTTGCATTAATATAGCGGTCAAATTTGTATATCTTTTAAATTATTTCTTTAAATTATTTTGGTAAATCTATGGTTTATCTCATTATTTAGTGGTGAGCCTTTGGGGGGGCTATTCAAATATGATTTAGGTAGAGTTTTAATCACTATAATAATTTTTAAATCTTGTGAATTCTTAAATATTTTTTTTTAATTAAAAATATTTTATCAAAAACTTGTATATGTTTTCACAGATTTAAGAATATAGTATTGTAAAGTTTTGTTAACTTTGTAATTTTTATGTTATTCTTTCACTTATGAGTAACAATGCCAAGATTACTGAAATTAATTGCAACTACACTTCCACTTGCAGCTAATAAGATAAGTTGTTTTGTAAAATTATAAAATTTAAATATACGTTAATTTATATGTTAATGATTGATACAAAAAAAATTTTAAATAGTTTTTATGTTATCGTATACTTGATGTTTTATATATTCTATATATCAATTTATATTTCTTCTATTTCGTAAAAAATAATTATTTTTTTTAAGTTTGACATATGTTATTTTTCTGTAATCAAGAAAGATAACTAATGGTGGAATAATTGTTATGTTGTCGACTATGGAGGAATAATTCTGAAATACCATTTTGTATATGAATTTTTATTTTAATTTGGAAGACCTTTCTGAATATTTTTTGCATATGAAAGACCTTTTTAAAATTGCAAACTGCAGTCATATTTTTATTTGGAAACTATCTTTGCAGTTGAAAAAATGTATTCTTTTATATGTTAATCAAGTTAAGGTAGTCCTATGTTAAAAATAAAGAAATATATATACATTGTATATTGTTTATTCTCAAATAGTAGATGTAGAGAGTTTTTGTAAAGTCTTTGAAAATATCATGGTAAATTTTAATATTTTGAAAGAGTTTTTGTATGAACAAAAAAACTGAAACTGAATCAACCAATAACACTAAATTTTAACATAACAATAAAATCTATGAAATTCATTTATTTGAATAACACATGACTTTGATTGAATTTGTAAAATCTTCAACCCAATAACTTTATTAATCTAAAGTCTTTTTCCCATACCAAAACAAAAGATTATTCTTCCTTCATCGTCATCAACTATAAAACGACAGAGAAAAAGAGAAGACATAAATCTAATTTTTCAAGATAAATATAACTGTAATGTTGTAATGTGTTAAATTATTTACTAACATATTAAAAAAAGCAAAAAAAGAACAAGTTAAATGTGATGAAAGATAAAAGATTCTGACTATTATAAAAGATAAAACGATTACTGAAGCTCTTCACAATGATTATGTAAACTCTTCTTATGATTAATAAAGTATTAAGCTGTTAGAAAGAAGATTCTGAGTATATTATTGAAGAAAAAAAAACCTTTAACTCTCTATTTTGACTTTACTAAAAGTTGAAATAATTCTATACATTTTTAAATAACATTTCTCTCTCAAATCTTATTGTACGGTCATTGACTTATTTCATTTATATGATAATATTATATCAAATCAACCGAGATTGACAAAAAAATTTCAACATAGCTTAAACTTGTACACATTCTTGCCTAGGGTAGGCAAAAAAACCAATCCGAACATCCGATCCGAATCCGAACATCCAATCCGAATCCGATCCGAAAAATTTTATTCGAATGTGGCAAATTATCTTATTAAAATGTAAATCTCTAAACCCAAAAACATGTATCCGTTAAAGTATCCAAAAATCCAAAAACACATGACTAACAATGAGAAAAATACCCTAATTCGAGTATCTTATCCTATAAATATGAGTTTTGTATATGTAACATATACAAATCCGAACCAAAAAATCCAAACAATCCAAAAAAAACCAAAAAATCCTAATCCGATCAAAACCCAATTTTTGGGGTTTTAGAGAGTTTTAACTAGCCTGTCAAACGGCTTAACCCGCGGATCAGGGTAAAATTTTACTCGTAAATTTTCAACCTGCTAAACATGTATAAAAAAACACATTGCGGGTATCCGTCAATCTGCGGGTTTTGATCCGATGACCACACGTGCCCCCAATCCAAATTTTCAACCCGCATCCGCGACCGACCGACAAAAATTCTCCGTCTGTCAATCTGCACCCGCCTTGCGGCGGGTCAAAAACCGCGGATTGAGTCAAATTTTGACAGTCCTAGTTTTTATTCTGAAACCTGAACCCGAAAACTTCTACCCAAACCTGGCTATTATTCCATTGGAGAGTAAATCCTTAAACCCAAAACCCGAACTCGATCAAGTTATATCCGAATCCGAACCTAAACCTGAAATCCGAATTCCCAGCCTAAGAGAATACTACTATCAAGTCAACGGAGGTTGACCAAAAATTCTCTAAGGCTTAGACTTTTTTTTTTTGATAAAACAAAATCTTAAACTTGTACACACTAAAAAATCATTTTTTCATGTTTCCCTTATTTGGGCTTAGAACACTCTTTCTGATTTAGAGGTTTCATTTCTAAAGAAGAAGAGAGCTTGTGGCTAGAAATTATTTCTTTCGGTGCGATTTTCAAAGCTGGGTTCCAGATATTTTCAATTAAGTGGACAGAAATCACTCTCCCAATAGTGTTTCTCTGGGTTAAGCTTGGATCTCATCATAAATCCTCAAGATCCAACCTTTTTCATATCAACTTTAGCAAGCTTTTCTTTTAAAAAAAATGTCTGTTATTCTTGACAAAGCTCTTCTTGGAATATCATTGAAAGAAGATGATGAGCCTTTCGACATGCCAGATTTGCCGGATATTCTTCAAGTGAGAATAATAAAATGAGTCTGATAGGAAGATTGTTGAATCCTGAGTGTCAAAAAATGGTGAATCTCATCTTAGATATGCCTCGAAAGTGCCAGATCTACAACAGAGTTAGAGGTGTAGCTTTATCAAGTGACAGATTTCAGTTCATCTTCAAATATGAACAAGATCTTGAAGAGATTTTGAGCAGAGGGGTTCACACGTATAATGAATGGGCGATGATGATGGATAGATAGATTGAGAATCCACTGCCGGATTACTTGTAGTTTCTCCCAGTCTGGATTTAAATAAGGAACATACCGGTTAATCATCGAACAACCAAGTCGATTATGACTTTTGGAAAGTTCGCGGGTAAAGTTATTGAAGTTGCCTTTGATCCCATGAAAGCTCAGAGCAAGGATTTTGTTCGGGTAAAGATTCTCTTTGATGTATCCAAACCTGTTCGCAGAAAAAAATTCATCAATCTACCGAAGAATGGAGGTTCGGTGACTCTAAGGTATGATTTTGAAAGGATTCAAAAGAGATGTTTCATTTGTCAAAGGTTGTCTCACCAACATGAAAGTTGTCATGTCTTTAATCAAGAGCGTTTGGAAAAATCTCGTGAGGCTAAGCTGAAAAGGAAAGAATCCAAAACAATACCAGTTCCTGCTTCAACTGTCAAGGAACATGTGATTAAGGAGGATGATCCTCTGTTTAGAGTAATTGAGGAAGACCAAATTGGGTTTGATTCAGCAACAGGAAGGGAAAGAATCAATAAAGAAGTGGTGGAAAGTATCAGACAGTATCTTCAAAGTTCGGAAGGAGCAGAAAGGTTGGCCAGGGAAAGCCGTGTGAAGAAAACCTTGGCAGATTTGAAGAATGATCCTCTTGGAGCTAAAACTATGCTCAGATTGGAACCTCCTCCAATAATTACATCAGATATTAATAAAGGAAAAGGTCTAATCTTCGAGTATGATTCAAAAGAGCTATCTCATCAAGCTCCAAAATTGATGAATGATGCGATTAAAGCGGGTATAACGATGACAAGAGCCCCTGTTAATGATTTTATGTTGTCTGAAGGTGAATCGATTAACTACCCTTCTTCTCTTTTGGATTCTAAGGAAAGTCCAACGGTTTTTAGATTTGACTCCATTGGAGATGGATCGTCCGGGACTTATCCAAAGAAACCAAAATCGAGAAGGAGACCAATCAGAAGCAGAAGTACTAAGATATTTCAGCCGACATCTTTGCCTGAAGACATTAACCAGGAGGAATCAGTAGTGCCAGCTATAAAAAGAAAAGTTACAGAAGAAAAGAAAAATACAACAAAAGCCGCAAAACGCGCAATCAATGAGGTGGTCCCAAATGAGGGACCGTCCAATCATTAATGAGCATTTGTAGTTGGAATTGCCAAGGCTTGGAACGGTCTCAAGACTTGACGATTCCTCGCCTCAAGGACTTGCGTAAAAAACTATTCCCTGAGATTTTGTTCTTGGTGGAGACAAAGAATCGAAGAGATGTATTAGTAGACTTGTAGGAATGGTTAGATTATGATCGTGTACATACGGTGGAGCCAATTGGGAAAAGTGGTGGATTAGCCTTGTTCGTAAAAAGAGGTGTCGAGATAGATCTTTTGGATGTAAATAAAAACCTTATGGATATGCACATTCAATGTGGTGGAGTTGAGTTTTATCTTTCATGTATATATGGAAAGCCAGCAAAGAAAGATAGACCAAAATTCTGGGAAAAAGTGTCAAGAATTGGGATCAATAGAAAGCAGCCATGGTGTATGATTTGTGACTTTAATGACATCCTCCACAATGGAGAAAAAGGAGGTGGTCCAAGAAAAGGAGACTCATCCTTTTTGCCTTTCAAGGATATGTTAAATTGTTGTAGAATGTTTGAACTTCCAAGCAAAGGGAATCCCTTCACTTGGGGAGGTATGCACCATCTATCATGGATCCAGTGTAAGTTGGATAGAGGTTTTGGCAACAAGGCTTGGTTCTCGGTTTTCCCAGCCGCAAATCAGCTCTTCTTGGATAAAAGGGAAGTGATCATAGACCAGTACTAGTGAGTTTGACAACGTCAAAGGAGCAGTACAAAGGATGTTTTAGATTTGATAAAAGAATTTTGAACAAGACAAATGTCAAAGCAGCCATACTTCACTCGTGGAATTTTAACAGGCGGAATAGAAGACTGAAAATTTCAGAAAAAGCTGAGAGAGTGTAGAAGAGTGTTGAGTAAATGGAAAAAAGAAAACAATATCAACTCAAACTCTAACATGGAGCAGATTCAAAGAGAACTGGAGTTGGAACAGTCCTCAGCTTTCCCAAGAGTTGAATTGGTTTGGAGGAAGAAAAAACAACTAGCTCTAGCAAACAAAGAAGAGGAATCATTCTGGCAGCAAAAGAGCAAAGAGCAGTGGGTTAAAGAAGGTGATAAGAACACAAAGTTCTTTCATAACTCGGTTAAAGTTGCTTGAGGTAAAAAACGATTGGACAAACTGATGGATATCAATGGTAATATGCAGAAATCAGAGGCATCAAAAGGAGCTGTAGCAGAGGCATATTTTAGGAAGATGTTTCACTCGACAAATCCGGGTCCATTTAATCACATGTTCCAGAGGCATCAAAAGGAGCTGTAGCAGAGGCATATTTTAGGAAGATGTTTCACTCGACAAATCCGGGTCCATTTAATCACATGTTCCATGATTTCAATCCAAGAGTTACTATTCGAATGAATGCGGCATTGATTAGATTTGTATCAAAGGAAGAGGTGACTAAAGCAGTCTTTGTGATTAAACCAAGTAGTGCTCCAAGAGCAGATGGTTTTACTAGTCTGTTTTTCAGAAATTCTGGCATATTTTGGGAGATCAAGTCTGCTCTGAAATACTCCTCTTCTTCTCAGCAGGTGTTTTCCCTCGAGAATGGAACTTTACCCAATTGTGTTTGCTCCCTAAAAAAGGAAAGTCTCATACAATGGCATATCTCAAACCTATAAGCTTATGCACAGTTTTGTACAAAATCATTTCCAAGATTTTGGTGAAGAGGTTAAAGCCACTGCTCCCACATATTGTATCCAGTAATCAATCTGCCTTTGTAGCCAAAAGATTGATTTCAGATAACATCTTAATAGCCTATGAAGTGGTACATGGGTTGAGAACTCATCAGGATATTTCAAAGGAGTTTCTAGCAATCAAATCTGGTATGTCCAAAGCATATGATAGGGTGGAATAGCACTTTTGAAAGCTTTATTGACTGCACTGGGGTTTCATCGAGTTTGGGTCAATTGGGTTATGTTCTACGTGACATCAGTCTCAATTTCAGTTCTTATTAATGATCAACCTTTTGGTCTGATCAAGCCTGGGAGAGGATTAAGACAAGGAGATCCACTTTCTCCATTCCTCTTTGTTCTTTGCACTGAAAGACTTACTCATTGATGAATAGAGCAGAGAGACAAGGGCTGATAAATGGGATCCAATTTGCAAGCTCGGGTCCGGCAATTCACCACCTGTTGTTTGCAGATGATAGCTTGTTCCTTTGTAAAGCCTCACTTGAGCAATGTGGAATTTTAAAAGAGATTTTGAACATCTACGGTGACGCAACAGGTCAACAGATCAATTTGGAGAAATCATCAATCACCTTCGGAAGTAAGGTGAATGAGGAGATGAAGGATAAAGTTAGAACTTTGATGGGCATATCCAATGAAGGGGGGGCATGCACTTATCTGGGACTCTCAGAATTTTTCAGTGGTTCCAAAATTCAGCTATTGGACTACATTAAAGACAAACTCAAGTCGGGACTGAGTAATTGGTTTTTGAGGTCCCTTTCGTTTGGTGGAAAAAAAATTGTTGTTGAAAGCCGTCGCTTTGGCTATGCCGATATATGCAATGTCTTGTTTTAAACTCCCTAAAACATCTTGTGATAATCTCACTAATGCAATGGCAGATTTCTGGTAGAATGCAGTTGAGCATAAGAACAAGATACATTGGGTGAGTTGGGAAAAGCTATGTTTGTCTAAAGAATTGGGAGGCTTAGGTTTTCGTAATATTCAAGCCTTCAACCAAGCCTTATTGGCTAAACAAGCATGGGGGCTGTTAAAGAATCCATCATGTTTATTGGCTAAGCTTTTGCAATGCAGATATTTTGAAGTTGGTGAATTTTTAAACTCTAAGGCAGGATCCAGACCTTCCTTCGCATGGAGAAGCTTGTTGTATGGTAGAGAGCTTCTTGTCAAAGGTTTAGAGAAAAAGATTGGCAATGGGAAGACAATCATGGTTTGGTCTGACGAGTGGATAAAAGAGGATGGTAGTAGGCGACCTCTGATGAAAAATCCGATAATTGATATTCTTATGACAGCAGATCAACTCATTGATGCAAATAGTATAAGTTGGGATATGAATAAGCTGGAGGAATTATTTTATCCCAATGACATTCAAATCATTATCAAGCAAAAACCAGTGTTATCAAAGGAAGATTATTGGATCTGGAAACATCAAAAGAGTGGAGTATACTCAGTGAACTCAGGTTATCATCTGGCGAATCGTGAAGCTAACAAAGATCTGATTCGAGAGGCAAAAGCTCAACCTTCTCTTAATGGTGTAAAGCATAAGGTATGGTCAGTTAGTGTAGCTCCAAAAATAAAAGCATTTATGTGGAGAGCTCTTAGTGGTGCTTTGGCGGTGGGAGAAGCTTTAAAACATAGAGGAACGAGGGTGGATTCTACATGTTTTCCTTGTGGCATTGGTAAGGAATCTGTTAACCATGCCTTGTTTACTTGTTTTGTGGCAAGACAAGTTTGGGCTATGGCTGGAATTCCATCACCAAGAGGTGGTTTCGATCAGCTTTCTCTCTTCTCAAACTTCCATTACTTGTTCTCATTGTCTTTGAATGTGTTTGTTCCCAAAGATATTAGAAGTAGTTATCCTTGGATTCTGTGGAGATTATGAAAAGGGCACAATACCTTCCTTTTCGAAGGAACTAAATATGATGTCTTATCTATTTTGAACAAAATAAGATTGGACCAAGAGGAATGGGCTCTGGCACAATTGGTTCAGCCTCAAGAAGAGGATCTGTTGGATGAAAGGACAGGTACAAATAGTAAATGGCAACCGCCGCCAACAGGTTGGTTAAAATGCAACATTGGTATTGCTTGGTCAAAATCTAAGACCCTAGATGGAGGAGCATGGGTAGTTAGAGATCATAGAGGATTGGCAAGCTTACACAGTCGAACATCATTCTTTGATTCTCATAGCAAAGAAGAGGTTAACCTGAAGGTTGTACTATGGGCGATGGATTGCATGACTCAACACAATCTAGACAATGTGATCGTGTTGATTTGGTAACTGCGGTAAACATGCCAGATGTGTGGCCCTCTTTTAGCTTCCAGATTGCCGAATGTGTTATTAGGATAAAGAATTTTACGAATTCGAAGCTAGAACTGGTTAAGGCTTCAGGCAATAGAGGAGCTGCTCTCATTGCTCAAAGTGTTACGTCTGATTCACGCATTCAGTCATATGTGGCGTCTTCCTTCCTCTGGTGGTTGACTAGAGTATTTGAAGATGAGAGCTCCATAGCCTCTACGAATAGCTAGTCTTTTAGTGGGACGAAAATTAGGATTTAGGTGAAAGATGCAATTTTTTTGTATTCAATCTTTCTTTGTATTTTGGCATAACCGATAATGATTGTAATTTACTATCATTTCATTGGTAATATAATCAAATATGACCAAAAAAAAAAAAACTTGTACACACTGTTGCCTCGTATATCTACCCAATACTTTTCAACCATATACAAACCTACGTATATATATTGTTTACCTCTTCAATCTCATATTTCTTGGCCACATATCACTCTCACTCGACTCTTTTGCTTTAGCCAATGCTAAATTCCCTGTGGTCAATTTCTGATCATCAGTTTCTTTTCCTTGCTGATCACGTTACCTCCTTCACCTGTATAAACCATAACACCAGAGTCAAACTTATCGTTGTATCCATACCCTTCTGACGCGACGATGCTTGTCGCAAGCCTCATATCTCCGATTTCCATGTAATCCATCCCACACATCGTCCTGGAATGAAGTCTGACAACACGAGGTTTGGTTTTGTACTGATAATCATCCCTAATTTCGATATCAGGAACTGATCCAATTCTTTTCTTTGAGTTCACTTGGTTCCCCATATTCTCGATGAATTCTAACGTTTTGATTCTGCCCGTTGCTTCGAGCGAGTCTCCATCTCTCCTTGCTTCTTTCTCTCGTTTCAACTGTTTGAAAACTTGTATGAAAAGATGCAATACTTCAAGAATTTTCTCAAAAGGAGTCGGATCATTAGGTTCAGGAATTGCAACGACATGATCATGATCAGCTGATTCTTGTCTGACACTAGTTCCTTCAGGTTTAGGATCTTCTGTGAGATAATTCTTGACAGCTACATCACTTGTTCTTGGATTCTTGAAGACCTTGTTTGAAGAATTGGTCGCTTGTGAGAACGATTCATCTTTGCTGCAGAAACATTACAAAATACACAAAAGTCAAATTTCTTTAGTAATTCAAAGCACCAAAATTTCTGTGATTTCGATTTCTAAAACATCATAAAGAGAAAGTGAATAAGCTTTTCTCATATTCCACAGAAACAGAGATCCAACAAACTAAAAAGCCTCCACAGATTGAATTTGAGATTCAATTTTCGCGGATCCAAATAGGGCTGAGTTCGAATCTTCGTGTGTGTGGACATTGAATGTGTGAAGAAAACATTAACATTGGTTGTGACAAAATGAGATTTATCCAACTGATTTCAAATCAATTCTCATAGATTCTGAGAGAATTCGCACAAGCAATCCAAGCACAAAACGATTCAACCAAAAATTTACAGATTGTTTGGAGAAAATTAGATAAAATCCAAGCAAAAGAATCAGAAAACTGAATTTTTGAAGGCATTCAAATTACATTTTCTCGGGAAAAGCAAAAGCAGTTGGAGGAAATCGAAAGCATGAAATCAGAACTAAGACGAAACCAATACCAAAACATGCGAATACAGAGTGAAGAAGATGAGAAGGAAAACTAGTAAACAAGATCAACGAATTCAATGGTATTTAGCAGAGAATTGCTAAGAATAACGAATGATTGATCTTCTTTAACCTCCCCTGCGTTTTTCTCCAGCTACGGCGAATCAAACAGTTAGTTACTACCTCTTTCCCGCTCCGGCGAAATGAGAATTAGTGGAGACTTTGAAAAAGTTAATAAAAAACTGAATTCAGTGTACAGTAAAACCTCTAGGACCATGGTATTTTATTATAATGATATTAATTTATCTATAAATTAATAATTATTAATTTATAGAGTTTTATTTTAATTGTTAAAATTTTAGAAAAATATGAGTTAAACAATTTGATCTAAATAAAATTAATGTTTTGGATATTATAAAAGTTTTTAGTTTTGAATTTGAAAGTTTAATATTTATAAGAGAAAGAAAAAATTTGTTGATAATATATAACAAAGACAGTAGATGAATTCTGTTACACAAATGATATACATAAATTTAAATTTGTGATCAATGACCTCGATTGTTGTATTTGAGCCGCATGTACTATTATCAAAATGAAAATGATGCATATTTAGAATTTAAAAACTTACAAAAATTTTGGCTATTTTCATGAAAATTTTATAGAAAATACTACAATAGATAGTTTAAAAACACAAAATAACATTTTTATATCAGAAAAGTTAATGATGAGTTCTAACAAAAACTAATTAAAAAAAACACTAAAACCATGTATTGATATTATATATATATATATGTGTATTTAGATGATTATTAATTTATGTTATCAATGAGACTATATTTACGTAGGAATTTAGAATAAATATTATCTTATTATTTTATCAGTTTTATTCATTTTTACGGTAGATTAATTTATGATCAGATAATTTTATTATGTGAATGAATTTATCGAATATTAATTTATAGAAGTCTCTGCAAAGGGACCACCAAGTTAAGTCGTGTGATTGCTTTTTATTTTATTTAATAAAAGTTGTACTACAATATATAAAGCGGATAAAACTCATCCAACCCGGTTAAGGCTGGTGAAAAACTCCGAACCGAAAAGAAAATTGAAGGCTTAACTGGACCTGGTACAAAGACCCAAAACTGGGAACAATCAAAATCCTAAACTGCACCAAAGGAACAGCTGCCGGGAAATGATGACGCTCGTTCCGTAGCTGGAACATCAAACCTACGACGAAGAACACGGCAAAACATGACCTTCACCACGAGCTATTAATCTCTGCCCCCGAACTGATCCAGAACAGAAAATCTCTGGAAAAGAAGCGGCAGAACAAGACCTCCGCCGCTAGCGGATTAGGAACTCCGCTAAGATCAGAAGAATCAGGCCCTTCAACTAACCTCCACCTAGCTACGCGGCTGAGCGATGAGAGGAGGCAGAACAGCGACCGAGCGCCTTGACCAACTCCACGAGGAAGCTTTCCGCAAAGGAGAAGGTGTCTTGCATAATATATTTTATAACTAAAAGGTATGATTGTGCAAAAAATATTATTTATTTTTTTATAAAAATAAATAATATTGAATATTGATTTTTCGGTTGTCTGAGTAAGTCGTCTCAGTATTACCGACCGTTTCTTGTCCTAGATTTGAAATTTTGGTGTCTACCAACATTATTGATTTCTATCTACTGATTTAGTATGATTTAATCACTAGAATTCATAAACTACGAAAAAAATACCAATGTAAAACTCTAATCAACTAAGAAAACAAATTTAATAACCCAATTAACACAAATTTTTTTTTTGAAATCTACAATATTTCTAATTAAAATACACAAATTGAAAATAAACATTACAGATTAAATAACAAAAAAATGGTTAATACACATTAGTGAATAACAAAAAGTAGTTAAATAACAAGAATAGCATAGGAAATTACCTCGAATTTGAAGCTTGAGTTGGAGCTTCAATGGTCACGGTGTCGGATCTGTTGTCTCTGAACAAAAAAAAATCCATGTGGAATTTGTTTTTCTATTTTTTATTGATTAATTAATAAAATATTAAAATAATGAATTAATGCATGAAATGAAGAAGGGGTATAATTGAAAATCAACACTATTATAAAAGGAGACTGGTAGATAGATTACTGAAGAGTAGTTGAAATTTCTTTTTAAGTGAAAGGGCAATCTTAGCCGTTGATCCCTCCTTTGTCATTTTTTCATAACGCAATACAAGAATATATTATAGTGACTGCTTAGTCCTTCTTTACTAACAAAGTACAAGAATAAATAAGAACAACCAAGCAAGGCTCAGTTTGTCAGACACAACTCAAACATCTTTCTACATGGGTTCTTTAGACTTGCCTCCTCACACGTCATCATTCAAGGTTCTTTCTCAAATTTGATTTATATGAAGAAAAGAAAATAAGAAACTTATTATCACGACAATACATAATTTCGATGTAACAGGGAGGAAGTGAAACATTTCTTCGGAATGTGTTTGAGAATATTCTGAAAACGTACCTAAAGAAGAACCCGACAGCCAAGAAGATATGGGAACTTGTTCAGTCGTGGACAATGAGAAGATCTTCTACGACCACTTCACTTTCAAGACACTTAAGGTACGTCTTCACTCTGGTGAAAGTTAGTGCTATTTGATTCTGAAATGTTCACAATTGTACAATAGATCAAGCAGTATTATTACCTGGACATTAGTTTGACATCTATTATATACTTCCTCTGTTTTATTTGTTTTGTACACTTATTTTGAAGTAATGTATAATACGTATAATATTCTCCTTCTCCTTATTGTCGTTGTTCTTGGTTTCTAACCCCCGATATGATCATATTGAATATGAGAAGTGGTAGTTAAAAAGGTAAAAATCGTTATCTATTTATTAATTTCGAAACTTGTAATATATATAATTTAATGAAAAGAAAATTGTAATGTATAAACTTACAAGAAACAAAAATAGAGATAAATGAGGAAATGAGTTTAAAAGTAGAAATAAATGAGATAAATGAGGAAATAAAGTGAAATCTTGCATAAAAAGCTGTAAACCAGTCATTTACATGAAAATAAAAGTAAAAAAAAACATAACTTATAAGTTATAGCAAAACGGATGAAGTAACTTTTTTTAAAGATGGTATATAAGATTTGGTATGAATTGATTTTTCTTTGGGGTGAGTATGGATTTAGGTGGATGGTTACGGAATTGATTCCTTGTCAAGATTCTTCATGGATTATGGATATAAACTTGGAGGTAGATTTGATTTTCCTATGAAGAAACTAAGAGTTCTCTGGTTTTCTCCTCCTGATGTTCATGTCCCCGATGATGGTCACGGTCTAAGAAGCGGCCCTTTGCCACGGCTTGTTCTAGCTGAGGTTCTTGTGGACAAACTAAGCCCTGAATCACAGGTGTGAATGATCACAAACATAATGGATTATTATGTTTCTTAATAACATATGCTATATGATTTCTCTTTTGTCCTAACTCCTAATTAATGGTTAACTAGGAAATAATAAGGAAGTATCTAAAACCAGAAGGTGGTAAGCAAGCCGTTCTTTCAAGTACTTTAGGGTCATTAATTTGGAACAAGCCTACATGGACCGACTTCAAACAACTTGCCAAGTATACATAAATATAACTCTTTAATTATATATATATATATATATATTTCATATTCATACATTTATTAATTATTATAAGCTAACGTAGCTGTTAATCTACGCTACAGAGAAAGCCAATTCGCGGCATGGGCACTTATCCATGGCTACATGATGGACCATCTTGCGTTTTCGGTTCATCGACTCAACTATCCTTTCAATGAGATCATATGCGTAAAAGAGTATTTAGAAGAAAAGGGATTTGAACTCAACAAGGATGGAGGAGTTCTCAAAGGTACATTTTACTTAGTCCCTCATGAAATTTGTCATTGGAATTATTCTATTCTGTATCCATTATTTAACTGAAGTGAATGTGGGTGTGTATATATTTTAGTGAGTCAAGATGGTCTACTGTTACAAATCTCGTCGATCTCGGAGAAACTTGCGGTTGAATTTGCAGACGGAGTAACTGAAACAATCCCAGCTTCATACATTGAGTTCTCTCAACGTTTGGTTCTCCCCAAGTTTAAAAATGTGCCTCATGAACAGGTTGTAAATTTATCATTTGGACCTTGTTCATTATATATATGCATTAGTTTGTCCATTGTATTCACGATTTTATACCTATAAATTTCAGGTTAAAGAGCACCACAGACGCGATGACTTTGATTTCGATAACGCAAATAACATTTTGGAAAGCGCGCGTTTCACCTCAGATTTTTAGAGTCATTTTGATTCAATACTGTCAGAGATCAAAACCATTAATAAGTACAATGTGTTATGTAAGTGACTGTATTCATTGTGTGTGGGATTTCTGTGTGGAAATAATGAGATTCAATCAGTTAACCGGATCCAGCAGCGACCCGGACCAAAATACCAAACCGAAGATACTTTTTAATCGTTTATTTGCTTTAGTTAATAAGTGGAGAGAAACAAAAAAAGTTAATAAGAGGAGATCTTATCGTTTACTTGCTTCTGGCCTAATATCTAGACAATAATAGTATAATTATCACAAAATTAGAAAACTTTCTGGCCTATCAGTAGAAAGTGATTATTATTATTTATTTTTTTTATAAAGAAAAGTTTATTTCCAGCAGGGAACTTCCTCTTATAAATGTTGGAGGAAAAAGTTCTTCTATAAGTGTGGGTCCTAAAGATTTGAGTAGATTTTTTTTCTTTTGGTGCAACCGGTCACACTGTCAGATTTTTCAGTGATAATATCAAAAATATTTATTTTTGTGAAATTGGAGAAATATGTGGATGATTCTAAAAAAATTCTAGAACTTGCATCAAGATTTAGGTTTAGTTTAATAAATAGTTGTTGGATAATTGACTTAAAATTAAAACCCATCCAAAATCAAGTTTAATTTTCAATATTCCTTCTTAAATTTGATATTCCAAATAAGTTCTTTATCTTGATAAAGTAATTGTTTTTAAGAGGTTTGGTGAAAATGTTGGCTACTCCACATCCACATCTTTTTTGTTAACACACATTATAATGTAGTGATATTATAAGTCCATGTGTTATTTTGATCATTCTTAACCAATGGAACCAAATAGTATAGTAAACCCATCAAATCATTGTTACGTACAAATTTCACAAGTGGAAAAAATGGCAATTGTGCTTTTGTTTCGTGCTATATATTTATGTGTTCTTCTTTGGAAATTCCAGACTGGTGACAAGGTGTACAACTATTGAAGAAATACAAAGTGAAGAAGTTTGCAATTGAGAATAATGCTATGGGTTTATTTGCAAAAGAGAATAATGTTACGCATTATTTAAGCTTCAGTGTCTGAGTGGAACGTAGAAACCAATGGGGATGTGTTTATGTTTTTATGCATATTAGAACTCGAAGATGGAGAAGACCATTGAAACGTTTGGGGCCAGTTTTAAATCCAAGGACAAGAAGATCCAGTCCAATGGTGCTCGAAAAGATTGAGGTGTAAGATCGAGGTCCATATTACCGCAAGTACTTACATCAACTTTCAAAATAATCAATCTCAATCCACCCAGTATAAAATTTTTGCGGCAGTAATGGAAGCTCCGGTCGTGTTTATCTGCGGGGACAACGGTTAGGCCATCAGTACTCATATCTCAGAACAGTTTCTATGAAACTGACTTTACTTTTTCTGTTTTCATTGTAAAAGAGACCAAACAATTCCTCTGATTTAATATGAGCTTATGTGGTTGAACTGTTGAAGTTATGTTATTTAACCGTTTCTTTGGGGTTATGTTTTGAAACAGTTGAGTTTTGTTTTCGTAGTTTCATTTTCCTTAAATTTACTAGCTTAGATAGAAGATGTTAAAGATCAATCGTGACTCTCCTTCCTAGATCACGACCTTATGACATACTCTCCTCATTCCAATCTTCATGAAAATTTGCTAGAAACTAGAGTAACTGTTTGCTCTCACTTTGTTGCATTTGTATTATTTTAATGTCTTTCGTCGATATTATATGCTAGGCCTGTTTCTCTCCAAGCATATGAAAAGATGGGTCATGGAGTTTCAGCTTGAGAGCTCTGCTGTTAAACTGGAGCGGATGAAAAGATCGGAATATGAAAGGTTGGATAAGACGAAATGAAAGTGGAGACTTGCTGGCAATGGCTGTATATATGTGTAGTGATGGTAAGTAAATATACAAATGCAGGAAGGAAAAAGTAATATAAGTAGAAGTTTTACATGAGTTTGCATATTTAATATTTTCTAAATTATAGTGATACACATATTCTACCAATTCTGGAATTGGTCAAAATCACGAAAACAAGTCTTATTTCAAGGTTTACGAAATAGAATAGTTATTTGGGTTTCCACTTTTCATCAACAAAAACAATTCGGGGACTAGCATATCAATGTCTAACTTGCATTAGCTAACGTTACGAATATGATTATGTGTTCGAGAAAATGATAATAGACAATACCAATTATTTGATGGGTTTAATATTGTCTTATGAAATAATAATAAAAAAATTGCTCTATGTAAAACATAAAAAATATAATGCACATTTATGTTTAATTTTTCATCTAAACACCGTATATTTCTCTTATACATTTAATATACATACAACTGTCTTAAGTTTTCCTAAATCATATTTACTAGCTATTATTAGGTAAATAGTGCATTATAAAATAAATATGTTAAAATTCATCTTGATAATGTAATTACGGAACACACATAAACATTACCTGCGCGTAGCACGGGCAACCCCTAGTATACAATAAAACTAAAATATAAATAGAGCTAAAAGAAACATGAAGGCACATCTGTTGGTAAAATAGACAATCATTTAAATTAAAAATTATGGTAGAAAAACACACACATAATTAAAATAAATACGGCTAAGAGACGTGACCCACGTAAAAAAGTATCAAACAAAGATTCATAATGTCTAGATGGAACCTTCCAAAAAAAATGTAATGATTATAAATACAAAATATGTTTTACAAAAAGTTATGATAAATAGACACAATCCTTATAGATTGTAATTATTACTAGAAAAATAATTATTGAAGAGAGACACGACATAAATGGAAAACTATTAAACAAAAAATCATAACGAGTGAGCGCAAGCTTCCACTAAGCCGAATCTCTTTCTCTTTTTTTTTTTCCATCCAAATAATTGATTAATAAGTATTGTCAATATCTTGGTTTACAAACGACATAAGAAATAAAGGAAAAGAATAAAATAACGACCAAAGATGTTCAGATATAAGGGATTTCCTAGCTAAGTGATCAGCAAAGTTGTTCTGTTGCCTTGGCTTGAATTTGAACTTGATGTCGTCAAACATGTCGCTTCAAAGACGTATTGATTCTGTGTAGTGCTTCAGCCTGGCGTTTTCTACTTTTCATTAAGATTCCTGATAATATTGTAGTTATCGCCTTCGAATTCTACTTTCTTATATATGTGATCCATGCAGTTTGGATTCTCCATAGTAATGCTGATAGCTCCGCTTCCTCAGTCGCATATCTTCTATGTAATTGGCCTATATCACAAGTTAGTAGTATTCGAGCGGAGTTCGTAAGATCCAAAGCTGCCTCAAGAGAAGAATATTTGGAAACTAAAAATTTCACTGAAGATTAACCATTCCTCTAGAGAATGACATCACGAGCATTAACAGCGAACTTACTACGACGTAGCATTAAAGTTAACCGCATGCACTAATTATATCCTCTCTTTTTTTTAACTCTAAATATTATCACTTTGATTAAGAGTTTACAAGATTACAAAGAAAATATTCATATAACTATATTATAAACAAAGAGGTCAAAGAATGATACAACATAAAAAGTGAAATTGACGATGCTTCAATTTTAGAAGTTTTACTCGCTTAACAAATTTGTTAAGTTCTTTTTCCGTATTCGAACTCAACCATTGCGATTTTTCACTATCACCCAACTATGATGCATTATAAGAATTTCGCAAATCTAAATATACCACTGCATGAAGATTTCAATGGTTGTCTAAAAACCAATGGTTGTCTAAAACCAATGGTTGTCTCTGTATAACTTTGTTTTTCACCTAAAGTTTAGCAAACCAACAGAAATAACCGGCATAAATACCACAAATGATAACTTCACCGGAATCAAATTCTACGAAGAAAGAAACAAAATAAGTAACACAAAAAACCAGAGTGGAAAAATACGATCTATTTTCCACCTAATATAATCTATCAAAGGTTTATTATGTGAGAAAAAGTTTCTATATCCTATTTATTTAAGGGACTATTGCTCTTAAGAAAGAAAGACAGAAAAACTGTTTATTTAAAAAATAATTATAAATATAAAATCTACTTTTATCAAAAGTTATGATAAAGAGGCATAACCCTCAAAAATATTTATTGAGATTGTTATTATTAGTTGATATAAAAATTTTATGGAGAAGAGATGTAACCTTCAAAAAAATGTCTTCGTCAATAAAAACTGATTTTCAACAAAATAGATTAAACATGAAATAGGCATAAAAGTACAACGAAGAGTTTTGCTTATAACCCGACCAAACACGGATATCACCGAGAACCTTCTACCACAACCGAAGATAGGGTTGCCATTGACTTCCACCAACGCATCATGTCTTGACCATTACGATGACAAATCATCTTGTCAATCCAAATCTGCGTCTGAAGATATTGAATGCCATAAAGGCTAGCAAACCGGTAGATCCACCATTAGGAAGAACACCAAACAAAGATCTATATACTTAATGAGAAATACTGTAAATATAAATGATAAAAATATTGTCTATTTTAAACCGTCAACATATGAACTTTTTGTAAAAATTTCTCGCGCATGTTAGCATTTCAACAATTTTACGCTGGATTGCTAACGTTCACCTTCCACTTTGGAAAGTCACTTCTACGGCTTTTGCTCAGTAAAAATCTGGTTGAACCATCGCCAAACTGTCGACCAACCGACATAACCTTCGATGGGAAAAATCTTCAATAGTATGCTCCTATCTTGTACCCAGAATGAGATCCTCATAAAGGATTAGGCCGCTCACAACCGAATTACTCTGTGGATTCACGTTTGTCTCTATCAAACCAAACAAAACCGTTGCCAATGGTTGGAAGATTTTGCAAATTAACAATGGCGATTAGAAAAATTGAAGTAATTGGAATGAAATGCTTTGTTAAAGAACAGAGAATGAAAATTGATGAAAAACTATCCACAAACCACATAAGATTTGGGATAAGATGAATGAAAGAGAGGAAGAAGACATATTGAATCGATCTTTGTTCAAAAGAGAAACAGAAAGAATTCTCTCTCTAATTTCTCTGTTCAATACCTTGTTATTGTTAGTAGATTTCTAAGAAAAACAGTTACCATCTTTATAAGAACTGTTTATTTAAAAGAGAAAAAAACTACTCTTTACCGAACAGAATATAATGCTTCAATTGAGGAAACAAATGGATTGGAAATATCAATTTTCCTATAATTTATTTGAAAAATATGTAAAGGACGCACAGTGGAATTACGAAACAAAGACATATTTGTACGCAATCACGATGAACCAACGTCAGAGGAATTAGAAGAGAGGGAAAGGAGATAATCTCTCGAATTATTTGGAATCATTGGGCGAAACTAAAATTCTAACAAATAACAAAAAATTTAATAGTTATATGAAAATTATATTATATATATATATAAAGAAATAAAGGTAAAAAACATTCATCGTAGATAGTTATTATTATTAATGATTTAATCCAATAATTTTGTTTATAAAATTATTTTCAACTTTCTCTGTCCGTAGTCCGCGTTAATAATACGGGGAAGACATTCAACATCAATGTATGAAAAACAAAATAGGTTATATGCTTCTGCCGTACCGGAGACGGACAAAGTCATATCACGTGACCGAACCAAATCAATCCATCAAAGAAACGCTTCAAAGTATTTATTGTTATCATAACGGTGGAATAAGTAATTTCTCAAACAATATATAGAATTGGTTATGAACTAGTTACTTTTATTGATTAACTTACTTTGGCATTTATTCATATATAAACCGACCTAGAGATTAACATAATCTCGTAAAATATAACTCTAACAAAGGACTGTCATCGGAAGCGAGATGATGGGTTTTGCTCGAAAGGAGTTGGAGCCGGCTTCGACCCTAGATTACCACTGTCAGAGATGATGTCTAATGCGTACTTTTTTTGAGACCAAAAAACTCCTTCTGGATCCCGACTAACTTCAATCCCAAGACAGTATTTCAATTACCTAAATCCTTCATCGCAAAACAATTGCTCAAATAATTATGAAGTTTTTTGGAGCATGTAACCATCATTTCCACAGATCAAGAAATCATCAACATACACCAATACCTGAATCTCAATATTATTACGAGTCTACGAGAAAAAGAGTAATCTTCATACGATTGTATGAACCCAAAACGAAGAAGAGAATCGGATAATTTCTTGAACCAATAACGGAGAGCCTGATTTAAACCATATAAAGACTTACGTAGGCGACAAACCTTATTAGGATGGGAATGTCGAAATCCTGGTGGGAGCTTCGTGTATACCTCTTCGTCAAGATCACAATGCAAGAATGCATGGTGAACGTCTATTTGGTATACTTACCATTGTTTTGCTGCAACAAGCTTAAGAAGAGTCCTTACTGTTTTCATTTTGACGTCCGAGCTAAATTTTCGCTGTAATCTTCACCTTTAACTTGGTTATTCCCAAGAAAAACGAGACGGGGTTTAAAGCGTTCAACAGTATCATCTACGTTATACTTCGTTTTATAGACCCATTGGCTTTCAGTGGAAACCTTATTCGGTGGGAGATCAACAATATCCAAAGTTTTGTTGATTTTAAGAGCATATACTTCTGTAAACATAGCGTCATTCCACACTGTTAATCTGATCGCTTCTTTGAAGTTTCTCGGCTCAGTATTAGACGTGATTGCAGCCAAGTATACCCGATGTGCTGGAGAAAATTTAGCATCGTAAATACAATTATTTAAAGGATATAGTGAATTACCTTGGACCGATGTCGAGGACAATAATGTAGAAGTCGTGAGAGAATGAGAAGAGAAGGTGTACATCGGCATTATAAGTCACAAATTCTTTCAACAAGACCGACGGAGTGCGTACTCGCTGACTCTATCGAAGAAAGACAAGAGCTTCAGCCATAGGAGTAGCCACTGGCGCAACAATAACATGTTGTTCATCGTTAACAACAGGTGGAACAACTGGTTCATTAACAATTTCTCTAATCGGAGAAGACAGCACTAGCGGTTCATTATTAGGAATCGGAACCAGAGTCAAGTCAACAGTAGGTTGTGGTGCCGGTGAGGCATCACCACTCCCCCTTACCACAAGCGGCATAGTGTACAATCAGTCCTCATCAACCGTTTGTGAAGGAGAATTGATTGCATGCGGAGGAGAGGTAGTACTATCGGCAAAAGGGAACACGTCCTCGTGAAAAACAACATCACGAGATATTAAGAATTCATTTATTTCTGTGTCAAAAACTCTCCAACCTTTCTTACCAAAGGGATATCCGACGAAGATACACAAGCGGCTCCGTTCTTCAAATTTGTCTTTGGATCGTGTCACACGATGAACATAGCATGCAGAGCCAAAAATGCGTAATAAATCATATGCAGGCTTGCAACCATGTAAGACTTCATACGGAGAGAGACCATTATGAATGGAAGACAGTGTACGGTTTATTAAGCAAACACCAGTCTGGAAAACCGACAATTTGTCAACAATATTTCTTGTCATGGCCTTGATGTCCACAGTGACAACAAAGAATTAAGCGATCATGAGACTTGACGATAGAGGAGTCACTTCTTCCCCCACTTGTGTTGTCCAATCGAGTCGAACCTACATCGCGAGAAGAGAACTCGCTATGTCGAGCCACAAAACCAACCGCCTCATGTTGTTGCTCACGAACTCGAGTAGAGCCCAGCCTTTGCTCCTCTCGTATCACACAAGAATACGCTTCACCAAGGGATGGAAGAGGATCCAAACCGATGATGGTAGCACACATACCTGCAAATCTCGAGTCATCAAGTCCATGATGAACTGGTGTATCTTCTCTTCGTCTCTTTCTTTTGAAATCTCCGAAGAAGCACCACAAGTGCACACCAGGAGAGGTCAATAATTCTGAAACTCCTCCCACAAGGCAGAAAGACGCCTGAAGTAGTTGAGAACCGACTGACCGTCTTGACGACAACTCGCCAATTGGGTTTTCACTTGATGGGTTCAGACTTTGTTACCAATTGAGAAACGCTGCTTCAATTCCGTCTAAAGTTGATGAGCGTCTGAGATGAACGTCACTGTTGACTTCACTTTGGGCTCAACAGAAGAGCGAATCCAACCAATAATCATGGAATTCACTCTTTTCCAATTTTTCAAGATCAGGACTATCATCAGCTGGTTTTGGAATTGTACCAACAATAAATCCTGTCTTTCGCTTCGCATGGAGAGCATTCGACATCTCCCTGCCCCACTCATCGTAATTTTCTCCACTGAGAACCACAGAAGATACCGAAGCTCCAGGATTATCCGAACTGGACAAGGAGTAAGGAGAGTCTTTCTCCGACTGCAATGCAACACCACCGGTAAGAGCTAACAGATCTTTGTAATACTGATGATTTCGACTGCTGAATACGAATTAACACTTTTTAACATCCCACCTGTGATCTACAATATATAGAAAACATATATTCATAGGGAGAAAACATATCAAATTCCACATTAAATTTTATTCTATCATTTCATGTCAACTGTTATCAAATAAAAGATTTTTTATAACTATTTTTATTTAGTTACAAAATATAGTAGAAAATTTTACATAATGGCCTGCCAAAATTATTTCCATTCGGAAAAATCAACGGTGGTAGCTCTTCATTTGTAGAATACTTATTGAGATTTTAACTGATTGACTTCATTAAAGATTGAAATGCCAAATTTTAACTGATAACAAAGTCTAACCATCAACCTATATGGCTTAATGTGCCTCGAAAGAGTTGACTTTAATTTAAATATTATATATGCAACACATTGACACTTTTTTTTTCTTGTTCAAAGTAAATAAAATTTTGATTTAGTCAAAATCTAACCTCATGCATTGCATTGGCCTCCTATATATTGCGTATTTGGGAACTCCTTGCTCTTCACTTCAAACTCATTCAAGACAAAAGTTAGCCAAAACCAGAAACAAGAAGACTAATGTCTATCTTTATTTTCTCTTCCTCGTCCATGTCTCTTTAATCCTTTTCAAAAAGCTTTTACTATCAAAAGGGAATCTTCCTCCGAAACATAAAGGTCTTCCGATCATAGGAAACTTGCACCAGTTTGGAAGATTTCTTCACAGATCTCTTCACCAAATCTCCCTAAAATATGGACCGGTGATGCTTCTCCGTTTGGGGCTAGTTCCAGTGGTCATTGTCTCCTCCAAAGAAGCCGCGGAAGAAGTCCTCAAGACTCATGATCTTGCGACTTGTATCCGACCTAAGACGGTAGGGGCTGAGTTGTTTACTTACAACTATAAAGACATTGGTTTTGCTCCTTTCGGTGAAAACTGGAGAGAGATGAGGAAACTCGCGGTGCTCGAGCTCTTTAGCCCGCAAAACTAAAATCTTTCAAATATATTAGAGAAGAAGAAAGCAAATTATTGGTGAAGAAAGAGTAGAAGAGTTGGTACTTGAGTCAGAAACCAACCTTGGCTCCTTGGCGTTTGCCGACTTCTTCCTTGCGGGATGGCTCATAGACCATATCTCCAGTAAGCATTCAAGGGTGAAAAAAGCCTTTTTCAAACTCACCAATTTTTTTGAACATGTGATTGATGATCATTTGAAGAGTGGACAACCCCAATATCACTCGGACATCGTCAGCGTTATGTTGGATATGATCAATAAACCCACAAAAGTCGATTCTTTTAAAGTCACTGATGACCATCTCAAAGGAGTCATGCCGGTGAATAGCCCTGTCAGCGGTTCATACCCGCCCCACCTGACCCGTCGCACTGCAGGTTTGGGTTAAATTTTACCCGCAAACTAGGAACCCGCTTGACCTGTGGATTGTGAAATACCCGCATCTGCTCTGTATTAGTCAAGCGGATTAGCGGATAACCCGCTTATCTGCTATTTTTTTTGTTAAAGGATTTTCAAATTAATTTGCAGATTATCCGCCAACCCACTTCTCCAAATTAATTTGAAGCGGATTGATTACCCGTCAAACTTAAGTGAAATGAGTATCAAATAAATAAATAAATATATATATATATATATGTATATATATGTATATATATGCAGGTATCCACGAACCTGTTTCTCAAATACTATGGTGGGGCTAAGCGATCTGCCGAAACTGTGAGATGTCAAAATGCATCAGTAGGGGAGCGTTCTGCCTTCCACCCGCCCCACAATAATAATATTCCACCCGCATCCGTACTCGTCAGGCGATATTTTAGTTTTTATCGACCCGCATCTGCTCCACGGCGAGTCTAACGGGACGGGACCTGCGGGTTGGTTCACAAATTGACAGGCCTATCGATGAGTACAAATAATTCTTTTGAAAAATCTTTAAAGTTCTACTTACATAGCTTGGAAAGCAAGTAAACATAAGACAGAAATTTTGATAGAAATTCTGACAAATATCTGATAAAATTTTTGACAGTTTTATAATATGTTGGGAATCCATTGGAAAATTCTAACAGACATAATCTATAGGAAATTTTTAACGGATTTCCGATAGAATTTTGAAGGTTTCATTATGGCTAGGATCTTTTTCCTATATAGGGCCATATTGCTCCATGATTTTATTTGATATCCTATAATAAAACCCAAAATCATGAACTTTTCTATGTTATTGATCAGGATGTATTTTTATCTGGAATAAATGCGGGAGCCATTGCGATGATATCGACAATGACAGAGCTAAGCAGACATCTGAAGGTGATGAAGAAACTCCAAGAAGAGATTCAAGCGACACTCGTATCCAACAAAGAGAGAATCATTCAGATTACATCCACCTGCTCCTCTCTTGCTCCCAAGATTAACAATGTCCTACACCAAGATTCATGGCTACAACATTCCTAAGAACACCATGATCCAAGTCAACACTTTTGCGATAGGTCGTGATCCCAAATACTGGACAAACCCGGACGAGTTCATCCCTGAAAGATTTGTTGATAACCCTATTGACTATAAAGGTCAGCATTTTGAGTTATTGCCGTTTGGAGCTTGACGTAGGATCTGTCCTGGAATGGCCACGGGGATCACTATTGTGGAGCTTGGCCTTCTTAATCTTCTTTACTTTTTTGATTGGAGTTTGCCTAATGGAATAAAAACTTCCACTACAAGAAAACTACCGCAATTCCGACGGAGGTTTCCGACGGATTTATTTTTGTCGGAAATTTCCGACGGACAACCGACAGAAACCGTTGGATTACCAACTGATAAAATCAGTCGGAAATCCGTTGGAAATTTCCGACGGAAATAGATCCGTCAGAAATTTCCAACAGATTTCCGACAGATTTTCAAATGTCTGTCGGAAATCCGTCAGAGGAAACGAATGTAATATAGTCGTTGCACAGTCCGTCGGAATCTGTTGGAAATTTTCGACGAATTTATTTCCGTCGGAAAATTTCTAACGGATTTCCGACGGACTATCGGCTGTCCGTCGGAAATCCGTCAGATTTTGTTTTAGAATTTATGGACTTTTCATGTATGGATTTTATTTTAAAATTTTATGGATTTTTTAATTTATATTATGGATTAAAATTTTGAATTTTATGGAGTATTATGAATTTATATTATGAATTTTATGGAGTATTAAAATTTATACTTTAGAATTTAAATGACCATATATATTATAAATTAATATATAAAATTTTGAATTTATATTATAAACTAAAATAATAAATAAATTAATAATTTATAGAATCCGTCAGAAATCCGTCGGAAATTTCCGACAGATCCTTAAAAAATATTTATTTATTTCATAGATCAATAAAACCCTAAATCCGTCGGAAATCCGTTGAAAATTTCCGACGGAGTTCCGACGGATTCTATAAATTATTAATTTTTTCTTTCTTATTTTACACATTTATCACATGTTTTTATAATCCGTCGGAAATTTTCGACGGATTTCCGACGGATTTAGGGTTTCATGGTTAAATTACAAATTTTTTAACATTTGATCCATTGAAACATCATTTTTCGTTTAATACATAAACATTTCAAACAAAATAGCCATTAAAACATCTTAAAATTCAAAATTACAAAAAAATTTAGTTTATGAGTTATGTGTTAGTTAATGAATCTTATACATTTAGTTGTATATGTTAGAAACTTATTTCGAATTAATTAATTTGATAATTTTATAACTTAAGAAGATGATTTAAACATAATTTAGTAGTGAAATGTGTAAATATCACATATACAAATCCATTAAATAGTAAAAAAATTTAAAATATGATCAAAACCCTAAATCTGTTAGAAACTTTTCATCTCCCGCGGTTACCAAATTTTCATTTAATTTATTTGGTTTCCGACGGATTTGTCCGTCGGGAACCTGTTATAAATATATCACCTTCTTTGCGAAAATCATCCGAAAAAACGATCAAATAATTCAAAATTTGTCTCAAAACTTCGAAAAACCTTTGGATTTCTCCAAACCTCATCACATATGGCCAATCTCCCTAACAACATGTAAGTTTCTTTGATTTTCAAGTTTATTGTTTAATCATGTTAGATTTTAGGAATTAGATTGTTGGATTAGTGTGTTAGGAGATAGATTTTTGGATTTGGAATTGATTTTAGGAGTTAGATTGTTAGATAAGTGTGTTAGGTTGTTATATTTAAGTTTGAGATTGTTAGATTTTAGGATTTGAAATTGATTTAGGATTTATGTATTTGATTTTGATTTAGAGTTTAGGTTGTGAGATTTTTCAAAAAGGATTTTATAAATTTAATTTTATAATTAATAGAATTTTTATGAAATTATTTATTTTTCTGATTTTTATAATCTTTTTAAATATTTTGAATTTTTATGAATTTTGAAGGATTTTTAAGAAATTTCCAAACTTTATTCATTTTTATAGATTTTATGTAATTTTATTAATTTTTTTAGAAAATTTTATTATTATGAATTTTTAGGATTTATATGAAATTATTAAGTTTATTTTTAATGTAATTTTTTGATATTTTCTGAAATTTTTTAATTTTATATAAATATTTATATATTTTAGAATAAATATAAAACTTTATGAATTTTATAGTATTATCAAGAATTCATTTTAATAAGTTTTTTCGATTTTTTAATTTTTTAATTATTTATAAATATTATTAAAATTTAATATTAATATTTTTTATATTGTTTATTTAAAAATAAACCATAATTAAATAAAATTTAAAAATATTTTTAAAAAATTAATTTAAATAAATCCGTCGGAAATCCGTCGGTAATAATTCTGTTAGAAATCCGTCGGTAATAAATCCGTCGGAAATCCGTCAGAACCTCCATTAAAAATAATCGTCGGTAATCTGTCGGATATCCGTCAGAATATCTTCTGACGGATTTCCGACGGACATTCCGACAAAATTATATCCGTTGGAAATCCGTCGGAAAATTCCGATGGATTTCCGACGGATTGTTGATTTCCGACACACTAGAACCGACGGCCATATCCGTCAGAATATCGTCAGAAATACCATTTTTCGATGGTATTCCGACGGATATAACCGTCAGTTTTACGATGTTTTCTTGTAGTGTTCAGACATTGACATGGAAGAAGATGGAGCTTTTGCAATCACCAAGAAAGTCCTCTTGTTCTCATACCAACTCCTCATCGCTGGTGAAGAATGTAATAAATATAATAAGAACAAGATTTCAATGTTTGTCTATTATACAATATCGGTTTTGTTTTTTTTTCCCTTTTTTCAACGTTTATCCGGTCTTAGTGTCTTGTACTCGATATGTTTGTAAAAATGTTTTCTA
Source organism: Cardamine chenopodiifolia (assembly GCA_963922655.1). Taxonomy (NCBI): domain Eukaryota; kingdom Viridiplantae; phylum Streptophyta; class Magnoliopsida; order Brassicales; family Brassicaceae; genus Cardamine; species Cardamine chenopodiifolia. Next base: position 16,991,934 of record OZ000470.1, on the reverse strand, counting down.
ATGTCTTCAATAAAACATTTTCTTTTATGTTTATAATAATGTTTTCATAAAACGTATGTTAAACTGTATCGTTCATCTTTTATTGAAATGGTCTTTGATAAAAATTCGCTTCAAAGTTGAGCATTTTTTATAATCGACATTTATTAAAGTGATTATTTGAGTTAAAGAATTAAAAAGAATTTTGGTAGCGTGTATATTAGTTTTTCTAATATCCATAGTAAATATAGTGTTTTTCTTTTTTTATCAACTTCCACTAAAAAACATAAACACAGTATAATTGGAATAAGGTAACATCATGACACTAAAGATAGGAAAAAAAAGAAAAAATGATTGTGAGCTACACGTACAAACTATAATACAGCATTAGGCCATATATCTATGTATTAATATCTATATGAAGAACTAAAATTACATAGTGGACATGCACAAACAAAAAATAATTATTTAATGAACACCATGACCATCATTTTTGTCTATCAGTTTGATCCAATGTTTTTTTCTTCTTAAAGTTAATGTAGGTACCAAAATCAGTTTAAAAGATGAAACCGACAACAAAAATAGAAAATCCAACGAATCTAATTGCTTGCCACATGAGTTTTTTTGCCATTTAAGTAGACACAAAAAAAAAAAGTAACGATAATGTAAAAAAACATATCCCTGATGAATGACATAACATCCACCAGAAATATTGGGTCAATTTAGAAACAATAAATGATGGTTATGGTTTTTGTCACATAATTTATGTTTGTTTGGTTATGTCACCATGCAAATTTAATTATTCATGTACGAGGTGGTAGAGTTGGGTAGACGGTTGTTTCTTTGTCTCCATAAGTGGTACAATGTGATAGAAACCGATGGGGATTTAGACAAGAACCAAGAGATCAGAGCCTGCCAGTTAAGAAATTTGATATTCGGGGAGGTCAAGTCAAGGCAACACCAAATACCAAAGGCAGCAAAAGGAAGAAGAATTCATAACCATGCTTACTAGTCTGGCTTGGGTCGGTAACATGTCTAGATTCACAATCCAGAAAGTTGAAGAATGCTTAGGCACATAATTCTTGGACCAAACAGCTTGCCCCCAAGGCTTCTTGTCCTCAAAAGACCTGAAGTGATTCCAAGTAGTCTTAGTGGAGGAAAAAACTTTTCTTGTACTCATCAAGTCCCCATGAGGAGTCATAACACCTTGAAGCCACTGGAGACTAAACAGAGAGAAGATGGTTTCGGATAGCAATGATATTGGGGTTACTAGAACGGATTGAGGGAAGAATCCAACCCAAGTCATTACAAAGTTCAGCCATATAAGCATCAATCGGAATGCCAATAGATCTAGGACCAACCTCACCAATAAAGTCAAACAAAACTCCAAACGGATACCACCTATCAAACCAAAACCTAGCTGAATGCCCATCACGTAAGTGACACACTAGGAGATATTTAGCCTTTGGTCTTAGAGACAATAAAAGATGCGGTTGAGCTTCCACTACCCAGAAACAAGAGCGCTTGAAGTGATGTTCATATATGTACACTTACTACATAACATATTTTAAAACATTATTCATCACAAAGCTTCTTACTTTAAGTCATCAACGGCTTCATCATCTGCATTCTCGATCTTGAGCATCTCATCTCTAGACAAAGTCTTGAAATGCGGTAAAACCTTAGGAAGCATTTGCAAATCTGCCATGTATATACTCATCAAATCAAAGGCGATGCACGTATTTTGCAATGTCTCTGGCTAAAATTCTTGAGAACAAACCAAAACACACACGTCGATGATCCTACATCGATTGCTTCTTTTAGAGCTGCTTTGATTCTTTGTTATAGCTTTTTTCTTTAACTGAATGTTAAATTTCTTCAATCCGCAAAAACATTTTATAACGAAGTGCTACACCACTTTAGAGTTTTGAAATTGTGTCAATGAAAGGAAAACAAAGATATAATGATTTCCGAGTTTTTATCTTGTGGCAAACCATGTCTATTATTTTTTCGTATTGTTGATCACATGTTTCTTTGCTATAGCTTTATCTATCAATGTGTCTTCAAATGTCGCCTCGTGTATAAGAGTTGTTCCATCTCATTATGGATAAACCATTTTCCTTCTCGAGATTCGTTCTCCAACGCTATTAAACCTTTCAGTTGCTTATTCAACGGCACCAAAGGCTTCAAAACAATGAACAACATGAACACTAATCAAATCTTCAACACCCATTTAAGCAAGGGACATTATGGACTAAATCGATACGAGTAAGAAGAATAATCTCTAGTGTAAAACCCGCAAGCTCAATCCCATCAAAACTATTGCTTATGAACAAGTTATAGATATCTCGATCCAAAACATTTGATTTTTTTTTAGTACAAGTGTTTTAAGACAAGATTTCTATAACATGTGTGTAAGCAATAGTGTTGATGAGACTAAGTTTGCAGGTTTTGCGTTTGAGATTATTCTTTTTTTTTTCTTTAAATTTCTTTTGGATTTCCATTAACTATACCGGTTTTGACCGGGTATAATTACAGCTGAAACAGAACTTATAACAACAATAACTAATACTAATTCTAGAGATTATTGTTCTTACTCGTATCAATTCTTTCTATTGTCGTAATCAATGAGGATTATAAGAAGAAAAAAAGTGTACGGAGAGAAAATTCGTCAAAAAGAGGGTTAAAGAAACTAGCTTCACTTTTTGGATATTCAAATGTGGGTTTCTCAATAAAAATATTAATTAATATATAGATAGATTTGACTATTTGAGATATTTTGGTGAGGTTTCTCAACTATTTGAGATAAGACCTATTTTTATATTAATATTGTTTTCTGAGAAACCTACACATGAAAACCTCTTTAATGAGATGCTCTAAATAGAACACGGAATTTATCGTCTCTCCTTAGCCAATGTGGCGGCCTTTTCCAGCCCATTTAGGCCCGAGCCCTTTAACTTTAAAGCTGGCTTGTTTAACATTTTGCTTACAGGGCCGGATATACCTCTCCTCCAGCAGGAGATTTCTTCCAGAGTCACTCTTCTTCCAAGCTTAAGGGGCGGCCAGGCGTTGTCAAAAGCAGACTGTGATCAAAGCAGACTATCTTAGAACCGAGATCGGCAAGGGAAACATATCTAGCCAGAGTGAGTTTTTCACCACTATTCAATCTACAATGAACCATGAGAGAGAGGTTTTCTCCATATCTAACACATGTCATTCCACAAAAGCACAACATATTCGGGAAAGAGAAGAATTGAGGATTCCGATATAGTTACAAACCAATGAGACTGAAGCAGAATTATTCTTATGCAAAAGTGACCAAAAATATATTCTACCAAACAATAAATTATTGTATGCCGCCACATGTTATAACTTACTCAGATTGCAAGAATATTAAAGAACAAAACCTCCCAAACCAAAACTATAAATTGTAACAAAAGACAACAAAACAGAGAATCGATCATTCGTCACCATCATTATGTTCACCCAGTTAGTCCCCCAAGCCATCCAAGTAGCTCTGTAAATCTTTTAAACCCTCCGCAGAGAAGCTCCGGTGAACTCTCAACCTCGGTGCAACCAAGCTCGGTGGTGGCTGTGGCTGAAGACACACAACCACAGCCGTCACATTATCCCCACTCTTCCTCTTTATAGCTTCTTCAACCAACTCTTTACTACACATGACTGGGTCATTGTGCTCCTGCAGTCTCCTTCTTGCAAAATCTACAGCGTTCTGGCTCATGAACACATCCCAAACTCCATCACACCCAATTATGAGGAACTCATCCTCTTCAGTTAGTTTAGTTGTCCTGAGCTCAGGCTCTGCAATCAGTGGTCCACCGTCAGACCCGTCTTTCTTCTTCTTCATGCCGTCCATATGAAAGTCCCCGAGCGCACGAGCCACATTAAGTTGACCGTTTAGATAGCCATCGTATACATATCCACCAGATGCCTCAATGCGTCTTCTCTCCTTACTGCGCTCGGGGACTTTCAAATTCGGGGAGGTCAAGTCAAGGCAACACCAAATACCAAAGGCAGCAAAAGGAAGAAGAATTCATAACCATGCTTACTAGTCTGGCTTGGGTCGGTAACATGTCTAGATTCACAATCCAGAAAGTTGAAGAATGCTTAGGCACATAATTCTTGGACCAAACAGCTTGCCCCCAAGGCTTCTTGTCCTCAAAAGACCTGAAGTGATTCCAAGTAGTCTTAGTGGAGGAAAAAACTTTTCTTGTACTCATCAAGTCCCCATGAGGAGTCATAACACCTTGAAGCCACTGGAGACTAAACAGAGAGAAGATGGTTTCGGATAGCAATGATATTGGGGTTACTAGAACGGATTGAGGGAAGAATCCAACCCAAGTCATTACAAAGTTCAGCCATATAAGCATCAATCGGAATGCCAATAGATCTAGGACCAACCTCACCAATAAAGTCAAACAAAACTCCAAACGGATACCACCTATCAAACCAAAACCTAGCTGAATGCCCATCACGTAAGTGACACACTAGGAGATATTTAGCCTTTGGTCTTAGAGACAATAAAAGATGCGGTTGAGCTTCCACTACCCAGAAACAAGAGCGCTTGAAGTGATGTTCATATATGTACACTTACTACATAACATATTTTAAAACATTATTCATCACAAAGCTTCTTACTTTAAGTCATCAACGGCTTCATCATCTGCATTCTCGATCTTGAGCATCTCATCTCTAGACAAAGTCTTGAAATGCGGTAAAACCTTAGGAAGCATTTGCAAATCTGCCATGTATATACTCATCAAATCAAAGGCGATGCACGTATTTTGCAATGTCTCTGGCTAAAATTCTTGAGAACAAACCAAAACACACACGTCGATGATCCTACATCGATTGCTTCTTTTAGAGCTGCTTTGATTCTTTGTTATAGCTTTTTTCTTTAACTGAATGTTAAATTTCTTCAATCCGCAAAAACATTTTATAACGAAGTGCTACACCACTTTAGAGTTTTGAAATTGTGTCAATGAAAGGAAAACAAAGATATAATGATTTCCGAGTTTTTATCTTGTGGCAAACCATGTCTATTATTTTTTCGTATTGTTGATCACATGTTTCTTTGCTATAGCTTTATCTATCAATGTGTCTTCAAATGTCGCCTCGTGTATAAGAGTTGTTCCATCTCATTATGGATAAACCATTTTCCTTCTCGAGATTCGTTCTCCAACGCTATTAAACCTTTCAGTTGCTTATTCAACGGCACCAAAGGCTTCAAAACAATGAACAACATGAACACTAATCAAATCTTCAACACCCATTTAAGCAAGGGACATTATGGACTAAATCGATACGAGTAAGAAGAATAATCTCTAGTGTAAAACCCGCAAGCTCAATCCCATCAAAACTATTGCTTATGAACAAGTTATAGATATCTCGATCCAAAACATTTGATTTTTTTTTAGTACAAGTGTTTTAAGACAAGATTTCTATAACATGTGTGTAAGCAATAGTGTTGATGAGACTAAGTTTGCAGGTTTTGCGTTTGAGATTATTCTTTTTTTTTTCTTTAAATTTCTTTTGGATTTCCATTAACTATACCGGTTTTGACCGGGTATAATTACAGCTGAAACAGAACTTATAACAACAATAACTAATACTAATTCTAGAGATTATTGTTCTTACTCGTATCAATTCTTTCTATTGTCGTAATCAATGAGGATTATAAGAAGAAAAAAAGTGTACGGAGAGAAAATTCGTCAAAAAGAGGGTTAAAGAAACTAGCTTCACTTTTTGGATATTCAAATGTGGGTTTCTCAATAAAAATATTAATTAATATATAGATAGATTTGACTATTTGAGATATTTTGGTGAGGTTTCTCAACTATTTGAGATAAGACCTATTTTTATATTAATATTGTTTTCTGAGAAACCTACACATGAAAACCTCTTTAATGAGATGCTCTAAATAGAACACGGAATTTATCGTCTCTCCTTAGCCAATGTGGCGGCCTTTTCCAGCCCATTTAGGCCCGAGCCCTTTAACTTTAAAGCTGGCTTGTTTAACATTTTGCTTACAGGGCCGGATATACCTCTCCTCCAGCAGGAGATTTCTTCCAGAGTCACTCTTCTTCCAAGCTTAAGGGGCGGCCAGGCGTTGTCAAAAGCAGACTGTGATCAAAGCAGACTATCTTAGAACCGAGATCGGCAAGGGAAACATATCTAGCCAGAGTGAGTTTTTCACCACTATTCAATCTACAATGAACCATGAGAGAGAGGTTTTCTCCATATCTAACACATGTCATTCCACAAAAGCACAACATATTCGGGAAAGAGAAGAATTGAGGATTCCGATATAGTTACAAACCAATGAGACTGAAGCAGAATTATTCTTATGCAAAAGTGACCAAAAATATATTCTACCAAACAATAAATTATTGTATGCCGCCACATGTTATAACTTACTCAGATTGCAAGAATATTAAAGAACAAAACCTCCCAAACCAAAACTATAAATTGTAACAAAAGACAACAAAACAGAGAATCGATCATTCGTCACCATCATTATGTTCACCCAGTTAGTCCCCCAAGCCATCCAAGTAGCTCTGTAAATCTTTTAAACCCTCCGCAGAGAAGCTCCGGTGAACTCTCAACCTCGGTGCAACCAAGCTCGGTGGTGGCTGTGGCTGAAGACGCACAACCACAGCCGTCACATTATCCCCACTCTTCCTCTTTATAGCTTCTTCAACCAACTCTTTACTACACATGACTGGGTCATTGTGCTCCTGCAGTCTCCTTCTTGCAAAATCTACAGCGTTCTGGCTCATGAACACATCCCAAACTCCATCACACCCAATTATGAGGAACTCATCCTCTTCAGTTAGTTTAGTTGTCCTGAGCTCAGGCTCTGCAATCAGTGGTCCACCGTCAGACCCGTCTTTCTTCTTCTTCATGCCGTCCATATGAAAGTCCCCGAGCGCACGAGCCACATTAAGTTGACCGTTTAGATAGCCATCGTATACATATCCACCAGATGCCTCAATGCGTCTTCTCTCCTTACTGCGCTCGGGGACTTTCAAATTCGGGGAGGTCAAGTCAAGGCAACACCAAATACCAAAGGCAGCAAAAGGAAGAAGAATTCATAACCATGCTTACTAGTCTGGCTTGGGTCGGTAACATGTCTAGATTCACAATCCAGAAAGTTGAAGAATGCTTAGGCACATAATTCTTGGACCAAACAGCTTGCCCCCAAGGCTTCTTGTCCTCAAAAGACCTGAAGTGATTCCAAGTAGTCTTAGTGGAGGAAAAAACTTTTCTTGTACTCATCAAGTCCCCATGAGGAGTCATAACACCTTGAAGCCACTGGAGACTAAACAGAGAGAAGATGGTTTCGGATAGCAATGATATTGGGGTTACTAGAACGGATTGAGGGAAGAATCCAACCCAAGTCATTACAAAGTTCAGCCATATAAGCATCAATCGGAATGCCAATAGATCTAGGACCAACCTCACCAATAAAGTCAAACAAAACTCCAAACGGATACCACCTATCAAACCAAAACCTAGCTGAATGCCCATCACGTAAGTGACACACTAGGAGATATTTAGCCTTTGGTCTTAGAGACAATAAAAGATGCGGTTGAGCTTCCACTACCCAGAAACAAGAGCGCTTGAAGTGATGTTCATATATGTACACTTACTACATAACATATTTTAAAACATTATTCATCACAAAGCTTCTTACTTTAAGTCATCAACGGCTTCATCATCTGCATTCTCGATCTTGAGCATCTCATCTCTAGACAAAGTCTTGAAATGCGGTAAAACCTTAGGAAGCATTTGCAAATCTGCCATGTATATACTCATCAAATCAAAGGCGATGCACGTATTTTGCAATGTCTCTGGCTAAAATTCTTGAGAACAAACCAAAACACACACGTCGATGATCCTACATCGATTGCTTCTTTTAGAGCTGCTTTGATTCTTTGTTATAGCTTTTTTCTTTAACTGAATGTTAAATTTCTTCAATCCGCAAAAACATTTTATAACGAAGTGCTACACCACTTTAGAGTTTTGAAATTGTGTCAATGAAAGGAAAACAAAGATATAATGATTTCCGAGTTTTTATCTTGTGGCAAACCATGTCTATTATTTTTTCGTATTGTTGATCACATGTTTCTTTGCTATAGCTTTATCTATCAATGTGTCTTCAAATGTCGCCTCGTGTATAAGAGTTGTTCCATCTCATTATGGATAAACCATTTTCCTTCTCGAGATTCGTTCTCCAACGCTATTAAACCTTTCAGTTGCTTATTCAACGGCACCAAAGGCTTCAAAACAATGAACAACATGAACACTAATCAAATCTTCAACACCCATTTAAGCAAGGGACATTATGGACTAAATCGATACGAGTAAGAAGAATAATCTCTAGTGTAAAACCCGCAAGCTCAATCCCATCAAAACTATTGCTTATGAACAAGTTATAGATATCTCGATCCAAAACATTTGATTTTTTTTTTAGTACAAGTGTTTTAAGACAAGATTTCTATAACATGTGTGTAAGCAATAGTGTTGATGAGACTAAGTTTGCAGGTTTTGCGTTTGAGATTATTCTTTTTTTTTTCTTTAAATTTCTTTTGGATTTCCATTAACTATACCGGTTTTGACCGGGTATAATTACAGCTGAAACAGAACTTATAACAACAATAACTAATACTAATTCTAGAGATTATTGTTCTTACTCGTATCAATTCTTTCTATTGTCGTAATCAATGAGGATTATAAGAAGAAAAAAAGTGTACGGAGAGAAAATTCGTCAAAAAGAGGGTTAAAGAAACTAGCTTCACTTTTTGGATATTCAAATGTGGGTTTCTCAATAAAAATATTAATTAATATATAGATAGATTTGACTATTTGAGATATTTTGGTGAGGTTTCTCAACTATTTGAGATAAGACCTATTTTTATATTAATATTGTTTTCTGAGAAACCTACACATGAAAACCTCTTTAATGAGATGCTCTAAATAGAACACGGAATTTATCGTCTCTCCTTAGCCAATGTGGCGGCCTTTTCCAGCCCATTTAGGCCCGAGCCCTTTAACTTTAAAGCTGGCTTGTTTAACATTTTGCTTACAGGGCCGGATATACCTCTCCTCCAGCAGGAGATTTCTTCCAGAGTCACTCTTCTTCCAAGCTTAAGGGGCGGCCAGGCGTTGTCAAAAGCAGACTGTGATCAAAGCAGACTATCTTAGAACCGAGATCGGCAAGGGAAACATATCTAGCCAGAGTGAGTTTTTCACCACTATTCAATCTACAATGAACCATGAGAGAGAGGTTTTCTCCATATCTAACACATGTCATTCCACAAAAGCACAACATATTCGGGAAAGAGAAGAATTGAGGATTCCGATATAGTTACAAACCAATGAGACTGAAGCAGAATTATTCTTATGCAAAAGTGACCAAAAATATATTCTACCAAACAATAAATTATTGTATGCCGCCACATGTTATAACTTACTCAGATTGCAAGAATATTAAAGAACAAAACCTCCCAAACCAAAACTATAAATTGTAACAAAAGACAACAAAACAGAGAATCGATCATTCGTCACCATCATTATGTTCACCCAGTTAGTCCCCCAAGCCATCCAAGTAGCTCTGTAAATCTTTTAAACCCTCCGCAGAGAAGCTCCGGTGAACTCTCAACCTCGGTGCAACCAAGCTCGGTGGTGGCTGTGGCTGAAGACACACAACCACAGCCGTCACATTATCCCCACTCTTCCTCTTTATAGCTTCTTCAACCAACTCTTTACTACACATGACTGGGTCATTGTGCTCCTGCAGTCTCCTTCTTGCAAAATCTACAGCGTTCTGGCTCATGAACACATCCCAAACTCCATCACACCCAATTATGAGGAACTCATCCTCTTCAGTTAGTTTAGTTGTCCTGAGCTCAGGCTCTGCAATCAGTGGTCCACCGTCAGACCCGTCTTTCTTCTTCTTCATGCCGTCCATATGAAAGTCCCCGAGCGCACGAGCCACATTAAGTTGACCGTTTAGATAGCCATCGTATACATATCCACCAGATGCCTCAATGCGTCTTCTCTCCTTACTGCTCATGGGTTTGTGGTCTCTTGACATTTCAATCGCTTTTCCCTGGCGGGACAAGACTGCTCTACAATCTCCGGCGTTTGCTACCACCAACAACCTGTCACCACAAAACTAAATGCTAAAATAGTAGACAAAAAAAGGTTTCATACCAAAAAAAAGAGTATGAACTGAACAAGTATATCTTAGACTAGAGGACCACAACTGTAGTGAGCATCAATACAAACTTCGATAAACAGACATGTAAAGCTGAGACAATAACTACAGTAAGCGAAAGAGAGTAACATCTACAAGCGAATTGGTGGTACAGGATTGTGCTCAAGGTAGGGATTATGCATACCACGCAGTTGGGGATAACATGGATCTATTTCCCAATACTTTCTTTCTTATTTAAGCAAAGATGTAAAGGCTAAGTAGAGAACAACTAATATAGGAGACAGTGGAGCGTAACATTTTTCCGCAAAAGATGACCACACAACTAGTTGGCCAAAACTCAAGAGAATGTGCTACACATCGCTAGCCTACCTATGCAGTCTTAGGTAATAGTAATTTTAAGTTTATGAGTTTAGCTTAGACGTAACTTGAAAGATAATAAGTGTTGAATCAGCATACCTCCCAAAAAGAATAGCTGCCAAAGCAGTAGTTCCTGACGCAAGGCTCCCATCCAATGCACAAGCTTCAGAGAAGGCAGTATCTGTTTGAAGAAATGCTGAAGATAACACCTTATCGATTTCACTAGGAAACTCTTGATCCTCAACAATGTACCTCGGTATGTGGTAACACGCAAAATCAGCAGCATGCTTCCCACCATGTCCATCAAATACCTAACATAAACAAATTGGTTCAGAATCAATCGGGCATCATTGCGGCAATTACAAATTGTACAAAATCAAGAAAAGTGTAGAAATTCACCCCGTAAAAGGCACTTGGACCGTCTTCTTCTAAAGTCTGTAGACCATAACTATCCATGAAATTATCGAGGCATAAATAAGCATCTTCCATGCTTGATCTTGAGCCAATATCAGACCAAGCTCCCGAACGCATAACAGGAACAAACTCAGACTTATTCTTCTCTAAAGTAAACTCATTCTCAACAGATAAATCTGACACCTTTGTCTTCACCTACCAAATAAATCATTCAGTAACCTTCAAAGCATCTCATAATTTTTCTTTTTCTGAATTACATAACAACGCATTCAATTTAATTGATTCATCAAGCAGATTAGGAAACCAATAATGAGATTAATAATTACAAAATCAAACATTCAATGTAATTAAGATGATTGTCGCATAAAATAAACCTTAAACTATCTAAAATTGAGTTGAAAGAAACAAATCTTACGAGAGATGGGTGTCGAACCAGCGACCTCTTATTACACGGCGACAATAAACGTTCGCCGTCCAAGCTTTGCCTATAAGCGGCGGCGGAGGAAGAGGAGAAGAGAGGATTCGGCGGTTTTCCGCCGTAACTCGAACTCCCATTCTCCGGATCAGAAATTCCTCTAGTTTCTTCCATATTTCACCATCATCGCATCTCGCGATGAATTCTACAAGTAATTTAGCGAAAGAGCTAACGAGTCAACTCACGAGTCAGCGACTCAATTAAACGAGTCGAGTAAAACGATTTTCTCGGAGAATGTAGCTCTAGATCAGAGATTCGTAAGCAATGGGGTTCAATATCAACAGCAAAATTGAAGCAACTGTTACAGTGTCGCACGCATTTTAGGGTTTAAGAAAATTAGGGTTTGTGGTAGAAATTAGACCACCCCTTTGGGAGAGAGAGGGAAAGATATAAAGCTGTTCGCCGGCGGAGGCGAGAAATACGAGTCCGACGGTTATTTAATGGAAAATAATTCGAAAAAGAAAATGCAACGTGGAAACATAAAACGCCGACGTATTTAACTTTGTAGACATTTTCTTTTTCTTTTGGATTCTTTTTTTTTTGGTTAAAGATCTTTTTAATTTTTGTTTTGTCCTATTATATCCTTTCATTTTTCTTACTTTTAACTCTCATGATTAAAAAATAAAAATTTCCAAAAAAAATTCCTCCTGATACCCATCATCAAAATATTTAATCTAAATTTAAATAATTTCATAAATAATTTCACAAAATATACAGTTGTTTCAATAATTTTCATATTTCAGAATTCTTGTATTTTTGACTGCAATTCTACGTGCACTATATTCATAATAACATATATCTAATGAACAAAATTATACTATACACTTCTATTTGCAGAATTATGAAACTTTCAATAAAATTTATATCCAATAGTATAAGAAAGTGTATTTTTAAAAGAATAGCACTCCAAATTTAATATAAACCTTTTAAATCTTTGAATATTATACCTAAAATCTTCCATTAGTATTTTTGGTTTACTAATTAAAATTAATTATGATTCATATTTTTGAAAATTAAGCTGTATATTTAGTATAAAAATACTTACAATTTTTGGTCTACATAAAAATTTTTAAAATATGTTTTCAGATGAACTTTTTCTTGAAAAGAAATTCAGATTCTCGTGGTAATTGTTAGGAAATATTCAAACATTATATATTTCGCCATTATAAACTTTTTGTGTAGATTTTTTTGCTGAAAACGATGGTTATCTCTCATTAATTAAACGGACCGACAAGAAGCTGGTTGACGTGGTAGCATGTGATGACACATGCTAATTGGCTATCATTATCAAATTATTTTTTTCACTACGGCGTGACACGTGTACGTGAATATGTTATTAGAAGTAGCAAACAAATTCACGGCTTTCTTGTCTTCATATGGACTTAACATTTCTAATGCTATTGGGTCAAGTCCATTCTTTTCTAGGTTTAGTTTCTACTATGGGCTTTAGTTAACTATTAAGATATGTGCATAGTTCAAAGGAAAATGTAGGATGTGTTTGTGAGAGAAATGTTTTAAATTCTTGTTTTCATCGAACCATGCTTCTCATATAGGTTTAAGCAGATTTTTACAGTAGCCTATTTTATATTTGTTTACCAAGCAAGTTTTCGTGGAACTCTACCTTATATTTAGATTTTTTATAAAGTAGTTTTACATTTGAACTTTACCAAATAGATTATCGCAAAATTGATCATCTAAATATGCCTTATTATAGTCCAATCGCGATAACCAACTTAGTAAAGCTAAAATATAAAATTATTTTGTAAAAATTAAATAAAAGGTAGACTATCACATTAGTTTGCTTGGTAAACCAATACAAAGTAAGCTACTACAAAAATCTGTTTAAACTTAATTAAACTGTAACTATGAGCCGTAAACCCTATATCGAGCTTTTAAACACAATCTATGAAACTGAAAACCCAAAATAAAATTTTCAAAACAAACCTGTGAAATCTAAAAACTTAATTTCAAAATTTTACACTGTAATATATGAAACACCACAACGTAAATCAATCAGTAAAATCTCAAACTTTAAATCAAACTTTTAAACCAATCTTGTCAACTCTAAAACTCTAGTTCAAAATTTTACTAAAACCATAACCATAACACCCTAAACTTTTCACTATCTCTATACTATTATTTGAGCAATGTTAATAGCAAATTAACCATCAGTCATATAATATATTACAAAAATCATCATTAAAATAAGTATTTACCTAGCAATTGTTAATTTGTCATTAAGGGTAAACCTGTCTAAAAGTTTGGAACGAAATGGATATTCAAATGGTTCTTTAAATGGGTCAATATCCAATCCATTTAACAATACGCGGACCCTTACAAAAAATCAATGATATGAATTTATTTGGATACTTTTAAATTTTAGAAAGATTTCATTTAAAAGGATTTATTTGAATACTTAAAATTTTAGGAAGATTTAATTTAAATCTGTAATAAATATTTCACATGTCTACATTATTATTTCAGCAATGTTAACGCAAAAATAACCAAGTTTTACGTGTCATAGTACGTTAATTGCCACTATATTTTATTAGTATTATCGACAAATATATCATTTCTTTTAGAAGGATAGCAAAATCTTAAATTTTTCATTATACTTTGTTGATAACACACGGATCCCCAACCTGTTTTTTACAATACACCCAACCATCATTATAGAGATTTTAACCAAAAATAGTAACTTACCATATTTTCATATTTCACACCTTTTTTCCATAGCAATTACATGCAATATACGAACAGATTTTGTGATCAGAATAAAACCAGAATATACGGCCTAACAAGTTATGAATCTGGCCTATGAAAACATAATTCATATATTAATATCAAATTTCGCATAAACTAATTCTCGAACCAATCATCGGTAGCTAACATTCCAAAATCTTTGATCACAACAATATCCATGATCTCTCTATATCTCCATATTAATTCATTTAACCGGTTTAAGAATTCAGACTAAAAAAATTTAATGCATACATTAATATCTAATTTCAAATATAATTCCCGTAAGATTTTCATTATTGCATATTCTCTAATATTCTAATATTCTCTCATATCTCTACTATCTCTACCTAAGCCGTCTATATATCCTATATATACTATCCCCCATTGCCAAAAGCCGTCTATATATCCTATATATACTATCCCCCACTGCCAAAACAAAAAACCATCAAACACACAGCAAACATTCTTAGCCTAGAAATCAATGTTATTCAGAAAATGAATGTTTCAATGGCTCTAACTTACTTTTATGATGTTAAACCTTTCCAAAGTACATGGCGTGTTCAGGTTAAAGTGCTTCATTCTAGGAAGCAATATACAACACAATCTGGAGAAACATTTGAAATGGTCTTACCTGATCAAAGGATAAGTTTTGAAAACTAACTCACAATTGTTATTATGTTTTAATTTACATATATATTGATTTTTTTTTAAAGATAACACTCATTGGTCGGCTCCCATTTATGTTTCTTAATATTTTATAGGGTACCAAAATACATGCTGACATTAAAAAAGTAATTGTGAGCAGATTTAAAAACGTATAACAAAGGCTGAATGGAGAGTCATTGAAAATTTTTCATTGACTCAAGTGAAAGGACAGTACATGATTACTATTCATCCTTTCAAGATGTGTTTTGTTAACAGCACCTATGTTAACTCATGTGTTAACAAATATAACGATGTATACTTCGACATTGCCAGAATTTTAAACCATCATTGTTAGTGATCTAAATCCTTGGTTCTTAATTGGTTATTCCTTAAATTCTATATTTTAATAACCTATTTTAAAACCATAGTTTATATGTTAAACTACAAAAAATACTATAAATCTTTATTAATTTGTTTATTTACGTGTAGATGTATTTGGCCAAATTGTTAGTGTGGGCAACATTGATAATTTTGAGGTGAACAATAAGCCAAAAAGCTGGAGTTTGAAATCCGAAATACTAGGTAACTTTAACTCTGTTTTCAATTGCCACTAATATAATTTTTTATAAGGGTTATAACATAGACATTTGCTTATGAGATTAGGAATGATCGGTTGCCATGTACAGTGTGGAGTAGATTTGTTGATCATGTGGTCAATGCTTACAAAGCAGCAGGTGATCAAATGATAATTTTTCTGATTAGATTCGGCAAAATCAATACTTTCAAGAGTAAGTTATATATACATAACTTTAATAACTAAATTATAGTATAAAAAATTGTTATACTTTATAAAAGCTAAGGTTTTGCTGAAATTGAAAATGTTTTTTTCAAGAGTAAAACAAATTACCAATGCACTTGATACTTCTGATATCATTATTAACCCCTTATATCCAGAAGTGACTGAATTTATACCAAGGTAACCTATATTTTCTTTTTTTAAGTTACTTTTTAGTGATAAAATTGTAACATGTTTCAGTGCATTTTGCCCAATGATGGTTTTGGTTTGACCATTAGTCAATCAAAGCCAAGATTAGAAATGGTTGTTCACACAAATGATTATTTTAACCTGTATCCTAGAAAAACAATTGAAAGTTTACTTGAATCTAACCAGGTATTATTGTCTCACTCTATAATATATAGTTAGGTTATTTTCCATATAACTCAGTAGTTTTGTGTGTGTGCATGTTGGAAAATGTAAGATTATGTGCACAATATTTTTAATTAACACGAATATGGGTTGGTTTTATGTGGGGGTGTAGAAAATGCAGCAAAAAAGTGGAAAGAAACAACAAGAATGACAATTATTTTTTGGCTACACCTAAAAAGCCTATATTCTGGTGTCCAAAATGCTGTTTGAATACCACTAAAGTTGTCCTTAGGTGAGATATATAGGCTCTCGATTTTATGTTTATAAAGTAAATATTATATATATTTAAATTCTTTCATATTATAACTATGTTTACTTATTAAAATTTAAGGTTCAAGTTGCATATTCGTGTCATGGATCAGAGAGGAGAAATAAAATGTTTGTTGTTTGATGGCAGTGCAACAGAAATTGTAGACCAATCTGCAAATGACCTTCTTGATGGTGTTTATGATGATGATGTAAGTAATATTATATAATATTTACTATACTCTAATTGTAGTATTATACTGATATACAACATTTTTCAAAATTTGTAGTTTCAGGATCCTGATAATTACCACTATCTATTAAGAACTTAGTTGGAAAAACATTTTGTCTTCTTATTTTTGGAGGTAATGACACCTATAGAGTGGGTAAGATTTGATCAGGTACTGATGTATTGAAAACTAAAGATCTTGATGATTTAGATGGAACATTAAATCCATCTCAAATCATCTCTAGAGGTCAGGTTGTTTAATCTCTTAAATATACAACTGAAACATTCTTAAATTCTATTTGAGTTATTGTTTTTTTTAATTTTATTAACATCATATGTAGGAGATATACTTTCTCACTAATAGCAGTGAAGCAAGTGACTATTCTGGATCTGATCAAGTTACTCCATCTTCAAAAAGAACTAGAGAAAGTGATCTTGAGGGATCTTCGACAAAGAAAAAGAAGATTGTGGAGGGAATCAAGGAAGAGGAAGTATATGATGTTAAGACAATTAAGCAAGAGAAAGTTTAGAAGACCAAAGAAGTGGAAACTAAAGAAACAAAAGTTTTAGACTATGCTTGGTTTTGAGACTAATGTTTTCACTCAAGTTGATTGAAATGCTGAATAAGAATTTGAGGAGAAGAAAAATTTCTGTTGGTTTTCTATTTATTTTCTCGCACTGTTTTATCAGAATAGTAACTACTTTTCTATAACAAAGATAGATTTAGTTACTTTTGTTAAAATAGTTTTGGCTTTTGTTTTGGTTTTGTTTCTCAGTTTTTTATTTAATTATATGAATAAATCTTCTCTTAGTTCGTATTTTCTATTTTCGGAATAACAGTAAAATGGATAAGTAGTTACTAACCTTATGCATTTCTACTTCATAATGTAGGTTGAAATCATTTGCTATCTATTCATCTGCATAACTAAAACAATTAAGAATGTTAATCATTGGCACTGTAGTTTACTTAAATAATATTATCAGCAATGTTGACATTTATTACAAATCAAACTACAATCATATTTACTAACTAACATCTAAAACTAGGAATCTTATATTAACTCGCATATAAATTTTTACTTACCTCATGCTTAACTTTAAAAAGGTTAATATCCATCTATATTAGAGATTAATCTGGATAAGCAATATAAATAAAAATGTATGCGAGTTTTTTCAAACTCAGTTCAAGTTACTATCTAATATTTATCTTATACAGTAGTGTAGATACTCTTTAAAATACACATTGTCATTTCACATTAAACGAATAAATATTTAAAGTTTTTAAGTTACATGAAATTTAATACACATTGTCAGTTCTGAATCCTTATATAACAAACCTGAAATTATCCTTAGATCTTAACATCTCAATCCTATAATCTTCTCATTCTTACTATCTGAACCCAATAGGTTGATACCTACGATATTTACATGCTGAATTTTATTACCTTTAAGCTATGTACTATGCACATTCAGAAACATGTAACCGTAACCTATTGGGTTCAGTCTTATATTGTAATTATTACTTTATTATAGGTTACGACATGTGGAATATATTCTGGCTGAATTTTATAGATAGTTAATGATATATCCCATGCTCATTTAGAAGTCTCACATAGTTGTCTATTATGGTTTCAGTCTTATATTCATTCATGAATATATTTTATATTTTACTAACCTAATGAGATGTTAACTAAAGTGATGTTGTATATGCATCTATGTACGACATTATTCTGCATAAGTAAAAAGTTTTATGTTAATAACCAATAAGCAATATAATTAAACTGGCAATAAATTTATTAAAATTCAATAAAGATTATAATTTAGATTTTATCTCATACAACTGTTAAGATACTATATCTTCACAATCTATTAAGTTTTATGTTACTTCTGAATCTATATATCGTACACGAAACTCAGCAGCTTCATTTCTTAACATCTCCTTCCTATTATCTTTTCAATCATGTTATCTGATCTAACTAGGTAAGTCATTATTATACTTCTAATCAATGATAGGATACTTTTGACACATAAGTTGAAAATTTGAAAATGTTATCTATTAGTATACACATTCATAATAATATGCTGTTAATTTGTTTTATAGGATGAAGAAGAGAAAAAATACAATGGCTTCTGAAGCAGCTAAAGAGGGAAAAACAATTGCCAATAACTAATTATGAAAATCATATTCCACAACCAAATGTTACCAATACTCCCAGTTCTATACTTAATAAAAGTGTTTTTGGTAGAATTATGCAAGATATTACAAATATACATCCCTGTTCGAAAGATCATTCCCAAAATACCTTTAAGAACAATTATTCTACCTCTGTAAACAATAAACTATTACTTATATGTAATAATTAAATTGTAATTTATCAAACATTCTGCTACTTTTGGGAATGATAATATGTCTAACACATTTTATTTATTTAAATATTATTAATATCTCTATATTTTTATTAGAGTCATCTTCTACAAAGCAGTCAATTCAACTATGTGTAACACAATTAGGGAGCATCTTGGAAACAACAAAACCAATATTAAAGTCGTCAAATGTACCTGAAACAACATTTGCAGTCTCCTATGTCCTGTCTGATGATGAGGAGTTTCAGTCTCCCACAAGAACAAAAAAATACATATTATCAGTATTCATCTGATGATATATCTATATAGGTTAATTTATGCTATTTCTAAATTTTGTATTTAAATTACTGATATCTCTAAATCATAGTTAAACTATATCATTTGCAGAAGACAAAGATGAACAAATCTTTGATTGTTCTAGCCCTGAAGGTGATTTTGAAACTAATGAAGAAGATGCAATAGACAATACAGAAGTTTTAGCAGAAGTTAAGAAAAAACTAGAGTATTTGAATACAATGAAGAAAACTTTTCAAATGATTTTTTCGAATGTTTGTTCATCTCAACAGCAATTAACAACAAAAAAATTAGTAAGTTTTATATTCACATTATATATGCATATATATATATATATATTCATTTGGTATCACTTACCAATATTTCTTTTAATCTATCTAAAACTATGTAGCCCAAAAGACAAATGAAATATCTTGATAATGGTGATCTAATTTACGAATGTGAGTATTGTGAGGCTTTTATGTGGTATGATGAGCGTATTAACAAGCAGTCAAAAGTTAGGAAGTCAGTATTTTCTCGATGTTGTGGGCAAAGACATGTTAAACTTCCTTTTTTTATAGCAAAACACCAGAAATTTTAGTTGCCTTGCTCACATATAATGATGATCTTAGCAGACATTTTTTCATTTACATCACTTGGTGGGAAAGTTGATAGGTGTATTAGAATAGGACGTGGACCTAATATGTTCCAATTACAAGGAGAAAACTACCATTTAATGGGTAGTATGAAATCTGAAGAAGGTGAATTTCCTAAACTTCAGCAGCTATACATTGTTGACACTGAAAATGAGGTTGATAATAGAGCTAGTGTTATGAGGTATGGTTTAGGAAATGATTAAAACATCTAAGTTTTTACTTCTTATATGATTTATAGTTAACATTTTATCAACATAATGCATGTCATATTAATCGATTTAACTATGCAGCAAAAGAAAGCAGACTGGAAAATATAAGAAAAACAGGAATTAAGAAAAGAAGTTATCCAGAAGATCATTAAAATGCTGGATGATGTGAATCCTTATGTCGACAGTTTCAGATCAGCAATAGACATATTCAATATTAATTCTGATGAAAGTTTTTATATGAGGATAGTTAGTAGTCGTGAGAAGGATGGAAGGACTTATAACATGCCAACAGCTTCTGAAGTTGCTGCTTTGATTCCTGGAGATTTTAATTTGGGAATGGATAATATTGACATTGTTTTGGAAGAAAAATCAAGTCAATTACAAAGAATCAGTGAATTGCATCTCTCTTATCTTGCATTACAGTATCCCCTATTATTTCCAAGTGGTGAAGATGGTAACAGGCTTGAAATTGAGAAAGGGCATACAAAAGTTGGAAGGTTTAAAAGTAATAAAGAAAGGAAACAATTTAGTATGCGGCAGTTCTTTGCTTTCGAATTCAAGAAAGAAAAAATGAGTCATATACTCTTTTACATTCTAGGCACTTATTCCAGCAATTTTTGGTTGATGCTTATACTATGCTTGAGAGTAACCGTCTTGGTTATATCAAATACAGTCAGGCAAGTTTGCGAGCAGAGAATTACAACTCTATAAAAATGGCAGCAGAAGGAGGAAACATTAATATGAATGAACAAGGAAGGGCATTCTATTGACCATCTTCTTTCACTGGTGGTCCTAGATATATGAGACAAAAATACTTAGATGCAATGGCTATATCTAAGTATTTTGGATTTCCAGACCTTTTTATCACTTTCACATTTAACCCAAAGTGGCTAGAAATCTCAAGGTATCTACATGAACGTAAGTTAAAGTGTGATGATAGGCCAGAAATCATATGCAAAAATTTTAAGATGAAGCTTGACTCACTTAAGAAAGGAGAACTTTTAGGAAAAGTTGTGTCAGGTAATTATATGTTTTTACGACAACATTGGTAGTTATTCTTTATAATTTTATAGTTTGTAATTTTATTTTTAACAGTTTTCTCTGTGTACAGCTATGCATACCATAGAGTTCCAGAAAAAATGTTTACCACATGCTCACATATTGCTATTCATAGATCAAAAACATAAAATTTTCAAAACAGAAGATATAGATAGAATTATATCTGCTGAGATTCCTAAAAAGAATGAAGAAAGAGAGCTTTATGAAATTATGAAGGATATTATGATACATGGACCATGTGGGGCTGTCAATCTATATTCACCATGTATGGTGAACAAGAAATGCTCTAAATTCTTTCCTAAGCCACATACAGAGGAAACTATGATTGATAAGGAGGGATTACCAATTTACAGAAGAAGGAAAACATCTAATCTTGTGGAGAAGAATAGTTTTAAATGTGATAACAGATATATTATCCCATATAATAAGAAACTGTTGTTACGCTACAAAGCACACATTAATGTAGAATGGTGCAACCAATCAGGTTCTGTTAAATATTTGTTCAAAAATATTATTAAAAGATAGGATCGTGTTACTGTCACTGTAGAACCATCTAATCTAGAGGAAGTTATTGATCAAACAGAAGAATCTCCAGATAATGTCAATCAGAAGACAAAAAATGAAATCAAAGAGTACTTTTATTGCATGTTATTCATATAATTCACCATATTAGCAGTCAAATATGTCTTCCATTTTTTAAAAACATTTCATTTTATGTTTTTAAAATTATTTTATTTGCAGATTTTTAGATACATTTCTACATGTGAAGCATCATGGATGATTTTTAAATATCCTATTCATTATCGTACTACACCAGTAGAGAACCTGTCTTTCCATCTACCAGGACAAAAGCTTATATATTTTAAGGGGGATGATGAAGCAGAAACAATTCTTAATCATGAATCACTAGAGATTTCAATGTTTACTGCATGGATGAATCTGAACAAGGTTAGCTCTATTGTTAGATCACTCACTTATGATGAAAGTCCAACCCGGTTCACATATGATTAAAAAGAAAAGCAGGTTAATCTAAGACAAAGAGAATTTTCTATTGGAATAATTAATTATGTTCCTATGAAGATAAAAGAATGATATTATCTGCGAGTACTACTTAATGAACAACGAGGTCCTAGAAGTTTTGAGGAAATAAAAACAGTTTATGGAGTAGTTTACCCTATATACAAAGATGCATGTTATGCTCTTGGTTTGTTAGAAGATGATCAGGAATATATAGATGATTTAAAAAGAATAAGTTACTGGGGTAGTGGGAACTTAGTTCATGCATTTTTTGTGGTCATGCTTCTTTCAGCTACATTATATAGTCCAGAGAAAGTGTGGGCAAACACTTGGGAGTTTCAGTGTGAAGACATCTAACACATGCAGAGAAAACATTTAAACATATAAGGTATAGACTACTAATTCTGAAGTTGATTTAGTACAGATTGTTGATTTTTACTATTCTTTTATAAACATGATCACGAATTGCAGATTTATTTTTATCTGATGAAGACAAAACAAAAATTGTACTTCAAGATATATACAACAGACTCAGAAGAAATGGGACGTGTCTATCTAATTTTGAAAATATGCCCCAGCCACCTAGACAAAGTGTTACTGATTATAATGTATTGATAGTTGACGAGAAAATTTATGACTGCGGTGACTGAGCGGTGAAGCATATCAACTAGATAAATATGTTAACACCTAAACAAAAAAAAGTGTACAATGAGATAATGGAGGCTGTAAGAAGTAAGAGAGGAGGAGTGTTTTTTGTATACGGTTTTGGGGGAACTGGTAAGATATTCTTGTGGAAAACATTATCTGTTGGCATTAGATGTAAATGATCCATTGTACTCAATGTTGCATCCAGCGGTATAGCCTCTCTTTTGTTGGCAGGTGGTAGGACATCTCATTCTAGATTTGGGATTTCTATAAATCCTGATGAGTTTACAACATGTGCAATCAAGCCAGGTACAGACCTTGGAGATTTGGTGAAAGAAGCATCTTTAATCATATGGGATGAAGCTCCTATGATGAGTAGGTATTGTTTTTAATCTTTAGATAAAAGTTTGAAGGATATTTGTGGAAATGGTGATAGAAAGCCTTTTGGTGGGAAAGTTGTTGTGTTTGGAGGTGATTTCAGACATGTTCTTCCGGTAATAGCTGGTGGTTCTAGGACATATATAGTCTTAGCTTTAATGAATTCTTCCCCAAAAAATTGGGATCATTGCAAAGTGCTTAACCTTACAAAGAATATGTGTCTTTTGTCAAACAGTCTAAGTGATGAGGAAGCAAGGAATATTAAAGAATTTTCTGAGTGGATTCTGGATGTTGGTGATGGGAAAGTTAATGAACCTAATGATGGTGAGGCTGTAATAGACATTCCTGAAGAGTTTCTTATTACAAAGGCCATTGATCCTATAACAGTAATAAGCAAAGAAGTCTATGGGGATCCTAAGCTTTTAAAAGATAAAAGTATACCTAAATTCTATAAAAAAAATAGCTACTATTTGTCCAACGAATGATATGATGTCTACAAGATAAATGAGTATTTTCTTGATAAAATGGAAGTTATGTACAGATTACTAAGATTTCATTGTATTGAAATATTTCGTTAAGTATTTACCGAAAGTTTTATTTTTGGCAGGTGAGGAGAGACTATATCTTATTGTTGATAGTTTAGACCTTATTTACGCAGATGCTAAGAAAAATCTAGTGTTCACTCCAGATTTCCTCAACAGTGTTAAGCTTTTTGGTTTGCCTAACCATAGATTACGATTGAAAAGTTGGTTGTCTTGTAATGTTGCTAAGAAACATTGATCATAGAGGAGGTCTAATGAATGGTACAAGGTTACAAATAACACAGATGGCTAAATTTATGGTTGAAGCTAGAGTTATTATAGGAGATAGAGTCGGTGATAAAGTAGTTATTCCTAGGTTGCTAATATCACCATCAGATCCTAGATTGCCTTTCAAGATGAAGAGAAGACAATTGTCATTATTAGTTGCATTTGCAATGACAATCAATAAAAGTCAAGGGCAATCTTTGAAGTATGTAGGATTGTTTTTACCGAGACCAGAATCCTCACATGGTCAGTTGTATGTGGCAATTTCTAGAGTCACATCTAAGAAGGGATTAAAGGTCTTGATACTAAATGATGAAGATAAGCCACAGAAGAAAACTACAAATGTAGTTTTCAAAGAAGTTTACAGGAACCTTGCCTAACATTAGCTTGACATCAATCAATATTTCTAAGGTAACCTACTTTTCAGTAATGGATTAAGGTTGTCATATATAAGATACAAAATTTATTAATAAGCAAGTTTAATGTTCTGTTTTGTTTCACAGATAAATGCAGGTAAATGTTCATATCATCTGGGAACATTATTCCAGAGCATAATAGTAATGGTTAATAATGAAATTCCATTGAATTTCTAAGTTTTTGTTACTAATTTGAATTATTTTTAAGTATTAAAACTTTATAGTACATCAGTAATGGAATGATTTACTTATTCTTTCATTTTGTAACCGGTTTAATATTAACCAGTTATTATCTAATCAGTGATGATAGACATGTCATATTAAAAAAACTCTAGCATACATATTCCAGAATATGGTAGATTCTTATCTCTATACTTTTAAACAAAACAGATAATTAGTTGGTTTTATTGGTTTACAATTTGCAGTATGTTGGATTATCTCTATAAAAAAAAGAGAAATTTATTTTTTTGGTTGGATTGGTTTACAGTTTTATACCTACCTTTTAGGTGGGAGATTAGTAAATTTTTACAAATTTCAACCAAATTTATCAAACATAAATTCATATTAGTATCTATTATTATATATATACTTCCTATCAATATTATTCAGCTATTTTAGCTTCTAAACATTGAAATTTCGAGTTGTTTTCTGACTAACCTGAATATATTGACCAGATTACTATGTCTCTTCTTCATCATCTTCTTCTTCTAGCATATCCATCACTCATTCAACAAATAGTAATATACATAGTTAGTTATTATAGATAAAATCACATGAAGCTAAAATATTCCAACATCTAAATATGCTTAGAAACAACACTATATTGTAATCTACTTTCTCAAATAATGACTAACTATGTTTATAAACAACAAATTTCATAACCTGCTTTGTTAAATTGATGACAGTGTCCTTTGAAATTACTTTTTGTGTTGTCACTCCCATCCTATCTCTCGAGAAGATAAGAATGTTTATGAATCGTAGCCTGAAACTAAAAAAAAACTTTAAAAAACCATCAATATAGACTTAAACTGACATAAAAACACACTTTTTTTAAGAATAAACACAAAATCTGAGACCATACAATCAATATTTTTCTCCTAACGTTACAAAGAGATTCAAGTTATGAAAAATAAATTGTAAGTAGTTTATAGTAGGAAGGTTCCAGGTAAAACTCGAATTCTATTTTCAAATTACTAATTTTATTTGACTCCAAATTTCTCTGAAGTAACAAAGTGAATAATAAATTTTATTATTATAACAAAAGAAAGTAAGTTACCTTTGAATCATGATATTGAAGTAGGTTTCTCAATAATGGTACAGCTTCCATAACATAATCAGAAACATCAGAAGGTAGTTTCTTGCATATATTTGCAGTAGTGGATAGTGCTACACGCTACAAGAAGCCAAGCAATGTGTGCATTAGACACACGTGTATGAAAAAGCATAAAAGAGAAAGTTACAGATTTACCCACCTGAACTCTAGTGGAGAAGAAATCCAGATATGAGAGCACAACCATAAGAGCATCAGCTCGCAAACAAGCAGTTGGGTGCTCCTGAGATATCTTTTTGAGAGCTTGCAGAGACTGTTGAAGAACACATTTAGAATACGGATAAAATTTCAAGTTTGAATCTTAAGAAAATTAAAACATTGGATATGTGTAGCAACTGGGTGAGTTCAAATTCAAAGTATTATTCAATTTGAGCAAAAGCAGCTAAGCTATCTAGGATTGACCACAAGACATAGTATTTCAGATGAAAAAAAAATGAAACAAAATCTTAAGTTTTGCTATGATAGACAACCTGCTCGGCCAAATCCATGTACTCGATGGTTAGCAATCTGGCCACAAAGCATGAAATGGCCCCGTAATGTACAACGACAGCACAAGAAGACGATAAACATCACATAGATGGGTAAGAGTCCTGGCTGCAAGAAGCATAATGTCGGGATTGCTTTCATGGTTGAGTAAACCAACAAGAACAGGCACGAAGGAATCAACGGAGAAGGTGCTTAATGAGTCTTCGGTCCCAATGGATAACATCTCGCAGAGCTGGGTTAAAGCCTCGACTTCTTGTGAATCTAACACTTAAAATCATCGATTTCAACTACTTTTACACACATGCAGCAAAAAGAGACGGTTAAGTAACTTACGGCTTACATGTCTCTCTATAGATCCGTGATGTGGATATATCCTTTGTGAAATATCCACAGAATCAAAGCTGATTAACCAACGCTGTCTACATATCGGAGCTAGCTACAGATCGGAGCTCTCAGCTATAGATTGGAGCTCTCAGCTACAGATCGGAGTTCTCAGCCTCTCTACACCATCAATATCGTGGAAATCAAGAAGAGATGATCATCAGAGCTGCTTCTAACCTTACGTACTCTCCACTGGACCTTGGTGGATAAATTTCTCATCGTTGTCGGATTCTGATCCAGCCGAAAGAAAAAAGAATGATCTAGATTCTATGTCGAAGAAAATATCTTCTTCATTAGTTTTTTTCTCTACACTTTACTTTTTTTTGCGCTTACACATTAAGTTGTGAGTATTTCAAAATATGGACTGCATAATTGTTGACATTTAGCCCCAATCCACATCTATATCCAACCAAATGTCTTATTTTTATCAAAGAAAACATTAATTTTAAAATTAAATCAATATAAACCTATACTACAAAAGATTTTAAAACACTAAACATATATAATATTAATTAACTAAACACCTAACATATATAAGATTAATAATAATAATAGTAAATCACATATATTATATAGTCTAAAAACTAAAAAAATATATTGTATAACATTAATAATAGTATAGATTATATACCAAATTTGAATTATCAAATAATCATTATTCAGCGGTACGTAGTGTGGATCACTATCTAATTATATTATATAACGTAATGAAAATAAAACAATATCAACCAAAATATATGCAAAACCGTTTTCAATATATCTTATAAACCATATATTCGATAGTTAAAAAAATAATTTCCATATATTTTCTATTAACTTTGATTTACAAATTACCTTTCTTCATATTTTGAAAGATTTGACATCTAAACCTAGCAGTCTCTACAATATATATATCTCTCTCTCTCTATATATATATATATATATCTTTAACAAAAGAATCTCTCTCTATATAAAGGAGATTGATTAACGTCAGAATTCAATCACACAAACATAGCGTTCTCTTCATAATTTTTTTTTCACTATAAAATATCTCATTTCACAGTTTTTAGCAGTTTTGTAGTATTCGCTAAATGATGATAATGTTTTATATGAATCTCTATCACTGCTAAAACCACAAGAATCATATTCATGTTAATACAAGACGTTTTTTAAGTATGAACAACCATTTTCTGCCATATTTTTGTTTTATTACTGATAATTTTTTGAATGCATTCTCTACCATCGTAAATGTGATTTCATTGCTGACGTCAATTGATTTGTTGTTGATTTATAGTCTGTTTTGTTCTTAATATATTATCATTGCTACAACTTAAAATATTATAATGTATATCGAATATATATATAAAATATATTTTCGCCATTTAAGTTGATGTGAAAGCTGTCCCCTCAATATATGATTTCAATTCGTAATGCTTATGATGTTTCAGTTCAGTTATGTTTTATTGCATTCGATCTCTCTTAACTTTCTTTTATTAGTTTCCTGTTTCTGATTTCATATTCACACATTAGAACATTTTCACATTTTAAGAAATTCCGTAAAATTTAAGCATTATAATAGATTGACACATTATATCAAATCACATTAGCACGAAGAATAAGTATAGATATTTTAACTAACCATAGATAACCACTTCTTTCTCTAATTCCGCACCAATAAAATTTGACTCCTTTTCTCCAAATTTCTTCATATGAAACTAAACAACGATCGATTACGTAATGTCAATTGTATCATAAACACAGTCAATAGTTTGAACAGAGTAATTTTTTTCAGAATTCCCTCACTACATATACAAGAAAGAACATATATATAATAACAGACTAAGAATGGAATTAATAAGTTTCAATGTAATATTGGTTAAAGGAAGCCTATTTTATAAATGAACAACTATCATGCATAGATGTTTTATTAAATACATGTAAAGTATCCTAAATTCAAATAAACCAGAAACATATAATAAATCTCCCAAATTTATACAACTTAAGAAATCTATATGTCCATTTTATACAACTGAGTTGGATCTCTTTACCAGTACAACTGAGTATTATACACTCATGAAATCAAAATGAGGTTTTACTTCGATTTATATATGACATAAAGTAATTGAACAAAACTTTAGAGAAACTTTAAACATTTAAATTCGGTAAAATTCAATTATCTGGATGTGATTTACGAAAATTAATAATGTAGAAATCCTTCGTACATATTAATTTTCAGTTATAGTATACAATTTGGTATCAATTTCAAGAAATCGTGGTATTGGATTGATCTGTTATGATTTTCGTTACTGAAGAAGAAGAACAGTTTCGGTTTCTCAGAAAAAAAAAAAAAACTTTTCTTTGTTTGAGATACATAAAGTATTTGGCTTGTGCTGGTAAATAATTAGATATATTCTTACATTAACCATATAATAAAAAAATATTTGATGAATACGGGTTTTACCCAACAAAAACATAAATAATTTTTATTATCTTAATTTGCATGCTGTATAATTTTTAAAGTTTTTATAATTTGTATCATATTAGTGTTAATACAAACTACAATATCATTGTTATATTTATAATAATTAAATCATATTATAGTATTATATTAGTGATTTTAATTAACAGAATACAAACCATAAATAAGACAAATAAAATACTAATAGAAAATAAATATTATCTAAAACAGTAATAATAATAACTAAAGAAAGTTTCGCATATTGCGCGGATTTGATATATATATATATATATATTGTTTTATTTTTCTCATATACTTTTCATTCTATTTTTAGTTTATTTTTATTGTTTTCTAGGTTTTTTGTATGCACTATTAGATATTCACATTTTTCTATTTTTCATGGTTTGAAAATTTTTCTAATCGATTATAAGATGTGTTTTTTGTTGTTTTATTTATTTTAAATTTTATTTATTTTTTTGAGCCTTATTTTTTCGTCCTACTACATATTATTTTTTTTATTTTCTTGACATTAGTTTTTTCTTCCCTGATTTAGGTTTCTTCATTATTTAAAATTAATTTGTTATTATTAGAGTATAATATTTTGTTGAGATTTTGTCTTATCATATTGGTTTTATTTTTAAGGTATATCTTTCCATTTTATCATTTAATTATAGTATATATATATATAGTTACTCTTTTCATTATTATACATTGGTTTTTTCCTATATATATATTTTTTTTGTTTTATTTTTTGAAAATGGGGTCATTATTTGATTTTTTGTTTATTATATATTTCTCACTCTCTATTTGCAGTTTGTTTTATTTAGTTATGTGCATTTTTAATGAAATGTATTTTATGTGTAACTGTAACATATTTTTATATTTTTTAATTATTTGTATTCTTAGTTTTATTAATCTATTTTTTCTTTGTAATTAAACTAATAGTTTTATTAATCCTTATAAATATTTTAATAGTTCTGTTTTCCATGGTTTGAAAAATCTTCTTACTGATTATAAGAAGTGATTTTTGGGTTGTTTTCTTTATTTTAAAGTTTATTTATTTTGTTGGCCTTCTTTTTTTCTTCCTATTATATATTATCTTTTGTTTTCTTGACATTAATTTTTTCTTCCCCCATTTAGGCTTCTCCATTATTTAAAATTAATTTATTCTTTTTAGAGTATCATATTTTTAGAGGTTTTGTCTTTATTTTAAATTTATTTATTTTGTTGGCCTTATTTTTTTCTTCCTATTACATATTATTTTTGTTTTCTTAGACATTAGTTTTTTCTTCCCTCATGCATGTTGGTTTTATTTTTTAAGCCGTATCTACACTTCCCGCTTTAACATTTAATTTAGTCAATATATATATATATATATATATATATATAGTTACTCTTTTCATTATTATACATTGGTTTTTTCCGACATATACTTTTTGTTTTATTTTTTTGAAAATGGCCTCATTATTTGATTTTTTCGTTTATTATATATTTTTCTCAGTTTGTTTTATTTAGTTATGTGCCTTTTTAATAGAATATATATATTTTTTTTATGAGTGACTGTAATATATTTTTATACCTTTAATGGTTTTGTGTATTTGTTAATTTATTATTCTTAGTTTTATTAATCTATTTTTTCTTTGTAATTCAACTAATATTTTTATTAATCCTTATAAATATTTTAATAGTATAACACATTTGTCACTAACTTTAGTATTTCAATTCACACATAATTTTAAAATTCATTTCTTTTAAAAAAATATATTTTATTATTACTCAAAATTTGATATGAATATCAAAATAATTCTCTTCTACAATAATGTCAACTTATTTTGTAGTGTAACCAATTTAAAATACAATCGTGATCAAAATTTATGGTTGAAAAGTAAAGTTTTTATTTTCGTTGGTCCCGTTAAACTTTCTACAAATATTGAGAAATCATATTTTTCTTCTTCTTCTATTGGTGTTTGAAAACTTTCTGGATCTTTGATTATCACTTCCACATCTAATCTTGTTTAAGCATTTGTGTTGAAATTTTCGATTTCAAAAATATTTCAAGGCTATGTGTGTGGTGTTTTTAAATTGGGAATATTGATGTATGAATAAAGTTTAATAAACCATTGCTTAACGAACCTGATGTTTGTTCATCAATATCATGAAATGTAAGATAGTAGTAGATCAAATCTTTGAAGTTGTTGTCATGCGTTTGAAGTATTTGTTTGTTGGCAAAAGTAATCGTGTAGGTTATATTGTTTTCTCCACATAGAGGTCTTGTGATTTTGAGTTGGAGATGATTCATGTTTTTTGTTGTTGATGGAATCATTTCATAATAAACTGTATATTCTATATTATCTATTTTATTTTATTTTTGGATTAGGAATTTTTTTTGTTGGAATTTTGAATGTATTGGTCTTGTATGTATGGTTATTATTTATATATTAGTGTAAAACAAATGCTAATTTCAGTTTTTATTTATTTATTGATTCATTATAATTAATTTTAATTTTTAGTCTTTATTTTCTTTGATTATTAATTCTTTTTGATTAGTAGTATTATTTGTGTTGACCAATTTTATTTTATTTTGTTACCGTTGGAAATAGTTTATGGTAGTAAGTTGTTTAATTAGTGTTTTATGATTAATGTTATGTATTGCCCCATATATTTTTAATAAAATTTTATGGCCACTAATTAAATCAGTAATTATGTTGTTTTGTTTTTTACTTTGGTTAGATTATATGGACTTTATTTTTAGTTTTTATTATATGATTATTTTAATAATTTGACCATATATATTATAGAGTATTAAAAGGACTTCTGGGTGATTAAATTTTTTGGAAAGTAACAAATTCGTTTTTTTTTTATATTTGGGTTTTTTATTAATATAACATTTTTTAATTTGTAATGGTTTGATGTTTTAGTTAGAATGAAAATAATCTAAAAGAAAGAGATTAAGAAATGAGAAAATGTGTCATGTATAAAAAGGACAAGTGGCAGTATTTTAGATCTACACAGAAAAGTAATCCTAGTATTTTTGATTAATAAAACAATTTTTAAATAGAATGATTTGATTTTTTTACTTAGAATGAAGAGAATCTAAAAAAAATTAAGAAAAGAGAAAAAATGTCAATATTTTGGAGGTCTACATGAAATTAATTTTATTATATCAGATAAATTATATGAATATATAAACTAACCAAATATGAAAAATACGGATTACTATAGTGTGAAATCGTAACATGTGAAGCCGTAGCTAACCCTTAAATTTGAATTCCAGATACTCTTAACCCGTGGAGCCCATATCAATGATTTAGCCCGCGAAATTAATTGGTTTGTAATGTGTAGAATTAGAATATCATCGTTTGGTCTGAATACTTTTTTTAGCTATTAGTCTGTAACATGTTAGCCAAAAAAAAAATGTTAGCAAACAATATATTTTGGTTTAAATTGTTTCGCGACTTATAATTTGGATTTTGTAATGAGATTTTACTATGTATGGAATAATATGCTCTTGTTTCACATAAACTTCACAAACAGCTGCCTCTGTCTGCTTTATATTTTATTTTACAAAACAGATTACTCTACTGATAGTAAGACATATATAGAGTTGGCCTAAAATTCTTTTTGTTGATCTCTAATGATGATTTTATAATTTCCATATTCTTTTAGTTACTTTCCAGAAAAATGTTTGGATGGAGTTATTTTTACATGATTCAATGTTTAGAATTATTTTAGCAATTCCCTCCATTTTTCTTATTTTGTTAGGTAACCAACGTTTTTGGATTAGAAAATGAAAATATTTGAGTCCTTTAAAATGTAATATTCATGATAATTTAGTTGTGTTCAACGAATTTAACTTAAATTATTTTATTTCAAAGCCGCCTATTATAGGAGTCTAATCTATATATATGGGGGAAACGGTCATTTAAATAACTAACTATCACGTTTTTGCCAAAATAAATACAAACTTTTTAGTGAGCAAAAAAAAACACAATCATATGTTGACCTGACCAATCTAGTAATCAAATTAGTCAACTTTAACTCTGTTTTAATTAACGTTAAACACTGTAAAAGTGTTGAAACAACGTCGTTTACGTGAACTGAGAATTAGAACAAAATCCCTAATTCCTCTTCTCCATTCTCCAGTTCTTCTCCTTTCTTTAAATTGCAAAGCTTCAATTCAATAAAGATGACAAACTCGAAAATGGCTCCAAAATCCGTAAAACTAGTGGATATGAGTTCAAATTCGGATAATTTCATTGGTAAATCGTTTGAAAAACCGGAGTTTCTATAGGAAAGAAAATTGAGCTATGAACTTCATCTCTCACTTTCTTACCATCTTCCACAAAAAAAAACTATGTGTCTTATTGGTGCCTACACATATGTTTTACATCTCTAAATCAAATCTCTATCTTTTGGTCTTTGAGAGTTAGTTTCCTTCTAATATATTGATCAGTTTTACTCATAAACCAACGAATATGACATAACTGGTCAATGGATTTACCTTTTGACCAATTTGTACCAGACTTTTACATCAGCAACATATTAGAAGACAATTGAGTTCACATTTTTTGTAAGTGCAAGTTTGGACCAAGATTAGAAACGGAGATTTGAGGAAAATAGTTACATGAAACATGTGCACTTACAATGACTAAAGAGAGTTCACTAAGAAAATGAGAGCTCAAATTCAGAGCTTTTTGATTATTTTAGAACTTACAGGTTCATGTTGTGCTATTTCCAATATTTCTTATAGAATGTCTTTCCAATAAGAACTGAGCTCAAACTCACAAAAATAGAACTGAAAGGAGAAGCTAAACATTACCTGAAACTAAATGAAAAATTTGCAACTAAGAACCATGAAAAAATTGCAACTAAGAACCAACACTGCTAGATTTTTTACTGCATCATGAGTCATGGAAAAACCTGCAGCTAAGAAGATGAACATAGACTTGTTAAAGGTCTTACAAAGTTATTACAAAACCTACAAATCTTGCAACCAAGGAGGCAAAGAGAGACTTGTAAAAGTCATACAAAGTCATTACAGAACTTGCATATTTTGAAACTAAGGCAACATTAAAAATAACATAAGCTACCAACATAAACAACAAAAGTACAAAAGCCACTTTTCCTTTCTGGCATCTTGAAACTAAAGTGATAGGATAATCAAATCTAAAGTACAAAAACACTATTTTGTTCTAGTTCTCACGCAAGAAATCGACGTTTACAGTGTTTAAAGTTAGTTAAATGAGAGTTAAAGCTGACTAATTTGATTATTTGTGTTTTTTGGCTCACTAAAAAATTTGGCAAAAACGTGATAGTTGGTTATTTAATGACCGTTTTCCCTATATATACGGGGGAAATGAATAAAATAAAATTTGCTTAAGGTTGATTTTAAAGGAAAAAAAAAACGAAAACAGAGGAATAAAAATGGCAGGGAGAATAAGCTGCTGTGTGAATCTTCCTCCCATAGATTCCAACTCTGCACAATCACTATCACCACTTCTCAAGACAACGTCACAAATCTCTTGGTATCTCTTCTGTTCATGAAAAAATCAATATTTACCTCATCATATCAAATATCATTTTATTGTTTTATTATTGTAGGAGAAGAACAGAGGATGCGACGGAGCCACGGAAGAACAAGCGTTCTCTTGTATTTGGCGTGGCTGCGACTATCATGATCGGTGCGATTCAGATCACTGACGTGGCGTCTCTAGAAGCAGCGGTTGTTGATTCGCCGGTGAAAGAGGTGATGCCGTCGCGGAGGTGGAGCGACAAGAGGAAGTGTCCGCCTTGGCTTGAGAATTCGCTTGAGACCATCGTACCGGAGAATCTTCCCCGTCCGTCAGCTCATCGGCGTTTGGAGTTAGCTGGCCTGGCTAAGGGTAACGCGCCGCCGGTCGGTGCGGTGCTGACACGCGCCAATAGGGCTGGTTGTTTCTCCGTTTAAATTGGAAGTTTATTACGTTACGTGTAAGGTAAATTAATTAGAAAGAAATTGTAATACACACAAGAACCAAACTATTGTAAATAAATTAAAGTTAGATATGTACTTGCATATTTTTTTTTTTTTTGGATTACGTATTTGCATTTAAAGTTATTAATCAAAAAGTAGTTACAAAATGATCAATTGAACAAATCCAACGGGAGTTAAATTTTTGAAAAATGTGTTTAGAGGATAACATTTGTGATTATTTGATCTAGTTAAATCAAACAAGGATGAAACAATATCTTTATTTGCGGGATTAGATTTCGTCCGTTCTTCTTTTTTTTTCTTAATTTTTGGGTGTTTTCAGGTTTGTGTGTAGGAGTAGTACTCTGTTGGATGTGAGATGAGAGAAAGTAGTACAGGCGTGAAGTACAAGTACTTCCTACTAATATGAGTCGGCCCATTATTAGTCCAGAGTTTTAAGCCCAAGTCTATGTTACTCCAACCATTACTTTAACTTCGGCCTAGTAGAAATGACTTTGAGAACGCTGCATTCAATACGGAATCAGGAATCGTATAGCTACCTCCTCCACCTTTGCGCGTCTTGGGATTAATTTGTCAGTCAATTCTCAAGTAAAATAACGAATGCTGGTAAAAGACACTCGAATGCTCTGTACCGACCTGACCCGCTAAATCCCCTCTAAGGCCCGCTCAATATTAGGGGTGGCAAAATCTTTTCTAGTCCCCATAGCTAAAATGTTTTACTTATTTTTAATACATACATATATATATATAACTAAAGATAAAATTCAAAAGCTTTTAAAGATAATTTTTTGAATAAACTAATTAATTTTTTTTTTTTTTTTGATATATCTTAGTCTTTTTTACAAATACGTATAGGTATATTTATAATATAATATCAATGTCCCATTATCTAAATTTAAATTCAATATAATATATGTTGGACAAAAAGTTATGACAAGTTTATTATGGGATTTGGAATAAGGTGTCACTAGTAAAACTCAAATACATAGTAGAAAAAAATTAAGACCCATGTTATTGTTGGACCTAGAGTTGGGCCCTGGGGGAGTCGCACTACCCACCTTTTACTAATCCAATATACTAGTTTAGAGTACATATTCTCTATTGAACGAACATTTCTTTCTTGGATCAAGAAACTTTTTTCCTTAATATTGATGAGCATTTGTTCTTGTACTTTGAGCATGATGAAGGAAATTCACAATTCCAATATAGAAACAAATTCAAATTAATGTTCTTAAACAACTGATTCTCACCTCCTGAAGTTTCGATTACAAGTTTAAACTTCAACAAGATAATGAGATGTCCCAGTAAAGGTTACAAGGAAAAAAACAAAATATAGAGAAGAAAATACAAGATTACAAAATGATCTGAATGCACTAATGGAGCTTCATATACTTGTTTTTAACAATCACGATTAACAAACTTCACCAGCCTATAACAATATTCATCATTCACGTGTCAATCATCCAATCGCTTCTACTTATCCATGTGATTAGTCAGCTCTTCTTAGCTCAGTCAACACTTCAACACTCTACATCAAACCTTGCTATAAATCCTTCTTAAAACCTTTTTCATATTCATTTTTTTTCTCACTTCATTTCATTTCTTGTAATCAAATCTTTCCCCTCCAAAGAACATTGTCATCAAGGTTCAAACTCAGGAAACCTCTTATGGATATTAAACAAATACTCCCGAGTAGCCTCTTCAATCAGTTCTTTGGTCTATTTAATGAGTAACATGGTTGCAGCCTTCCTTTTCCTATTAATTATCTTTCTTTCCAAAACTCTATTTGGTTTTTTAATCAATACATCAATTAATACTGAGGGAAGCTGAGTTGAAGTATTGACATTACCAACCAAGAATTTTAGTTGTGAGACATGAAATACATGATGTACCAAAGAATTTGCAGATATATCCATTTTATGAGCTACTTGTCCACATTTCTCCAGAATCTTATAAGGATCAAAATATTTTGAAGACAACTTCTGGTTTGAACACATCACGATTGATTGTTGCCTATATGGTTGT
This sequence comes from Cardamine chenopodiifolia, assembly GCA_963922655.1. Taxonomy (NCBI): domain Eukaryota; kingdom Viridiplantae; phylum Streptophyta; class Magnoliopsida; order Brassicales; family Brassicaceae; genus Cardamine; species Cardamine chenopodiifolia. Next base: position 16,954,950 of record OZ000470.1, on the reverse strand, counting down.
AGTTTGACATAAAAAATCACCAATATTAAAACTTCTTTCGGATATGTGTTGATCTACCAACTGGTTCATCCTATGATGGGCTCTTACGAGGTAAAATTTGAGGATTAGATTTATGCTCTCTTTGTTGTAAGAATTTTGCCACTATTGCCACCTTATATTCACCTCGTAAGTATGCAAAATCTCAGCTCATTCAACTCTAGATAATGCAACATCCACTAAATTGTCCGTACTCTACTTATATATTATCTTATAAAATTCTACTAGTTAGGTAATTACTATTGTTCAATAAGAGTATTTAAACAGTGGTCCAAGAGATAGTTGAGGCATTTCTAATATATTTTGTGATAAAATGGTTGGAGAGAAGATAATGTTTCCATTTCGTTGATGGACAAGTGTAACTGCTTCCCCTTCAACTGACGATTGATATATGCCACAAGATGATCTTCCTGCATCAATACTGCTCTGGTTATTAAGGTTCACAATTTAAGAAGTAGTCCAACTTGAATTAAAATTCTTCTTGGCATGAGCATTTTCATATAATCTTCCCAACAACAAGCATTGTCTAATATATTGAGGTTAGAACATCCTAATGTACATTTGAGTATCCATCCTTAACCCTAAAAAGTACGCACAAACCAAATACTCTTATGAAAGATTCACGCTAGTCTTCATCAGTTCAAAATGCTTCATTTCAGCAATATGATCACCAAACACATTTTCAAACCTTTATTTAAGCAAAATCTTATAACTATTCCAATCATTCAACATATTTCCTCCATTTGTAGATTCAGAGATTTATGCCAAATAGCTGCATGACTATCTAAATGAATTGCTGGAATTTTTACTTTCAATTCATAGGAGTATAATCAATGGGAAAAACTGGAATTTTTACTTTCAATTCATAGGAGTATAATCAATGGAAAAAATCTTTTACTTTGAACAACCCCTCTTTAATTTTGTCTCCATTGAATCTTAGAAAATCCACCTTCCCCAATCTAATCAATCATGCATAATTTTTTTGTCATCCATATCGATTGTCACTTACCGGATCTTGATTTTCATACACTATCTCATGCGTCACCGATACTTCCAGAGAACTTCTTTCGTGATTTTGATTACCACTTATTGACGAATTGTTCATAGTTATTGATTGAATCATTTCGAACATATCAACATGTTCTTATCCAATATTTTGTTTTGATCAACCACTTTTTCTTCAAGTGTTTAAGTTCGCGCAAGTATCAAATCAATTCCGATTCTAAAGCTTCTTCCATCTCTCTTACAACCGACTATTTGAGTAATTCTTGAGCACATATTTCCACCATAAATATTGTCTTAATAAAGATCAGCTCTAATACCTTTGATGAAGAAAATTCACAATTTCAATTAAGAAAACAAATTCAAATTGATGTACTTAAAACAACAATTGATTGTTACCTCTTGAAGTTCCGACTACAAGCTTAAACTTCAAGAAAACAATGAGATGTCCCACTAAGGGTTGCAACAAAGAAAACGAAGTAGAGAGAAGAAGATACAAGATTACAACAGTTGGATACATTAAGGGAGCTTCCTCTACTCAGTTTTTAACAATCACACTAACAAACTTCACCATCTTGTAACAATCTTCATCATCCACGTTTCACTCATCCAATTGCTTATACTCATCCATGTGATTATCAACTTTTCTTAGCTTAGTCAATACTTCAAAACCCTCTACATTAAACCCTGCTTGAAATCCTTTAACTCACTTCTTCATATTAATTCTTTTTCTCACTTTATTTCATTTCTTGTATCAAAGCACTTGTCTTTCTCTTGTAATTATTTGCTTAGCTCTTTCTTAACTTCGAAACCAAGTCTCATCCTTGTTCTTAAGCATGGGATTAAAGTCCAAACCAAACCAAACCAAGGTTTGGGAAAACCGATTTGGATTCGATTATTTGATGAGAACTAATTAGAAAAGATATGAATTAATATCAGTTATCTCTTTGGTTTGGTTTGGTTCTGGGTAACCGAATGGTTATCCGAAAATCTTAACATAAACCCTCGTCTCTTCATCAGTCTCCATCCTTGTCGTCTTCATCGACAAGATCTGTGTAACTATGTTTAACAACCGTCATCGAGCCACCACCGTTATTTTTACCATTTTAAGTTGACACTTTCAACTTTTGGTAATTGTCTCAGCAAAGAAGGAAATAAACATATGTACGTGTGTATGTATAAGTTCGAAAAACAGAGGCCTAATATTTGTTTTTCCAAAAAGTCCAATTTGTTTTTACGATTTCTAATTTTGGGCTGAATTAAAAAAATTGTCTAACTAAGTTTTTTTCCCCAATTAATAAACCAAACTGAATTAACCGTAATAACCGAATTTATCCAAATTTAACAAATTTAAACTAAAAACTAAAAATTTTCAGTTAATTTGGGTAGTAAAATAAATAACCGAACTAACCGAGAACCGAAATATTTTTTGATTAAATTCAGTTAAAATATACAAAAACCAAAGACCCGATTAAGCAAAAAAAAAACCGAACCGTTTGACCCAAAATATCGAAGTCTTCCAATCATTTTCCTAATTGTATTTCGTAAAATTTCCAACTTTCATATCTTTGTTGCAAATATTTTCGCATATATATATATATATATATATATATATATATTCACATATTACGGCTGATTAATTATCATGCACATCAATATTTCACTTTCAATATTTCTGAACCAATCTTAAACCATTTTAAATTCTATATTTTATTTTTATAGTTCAATCATAATCATAATTCTAACATTCATTCTTCGCATTTTAAGCTACAAGGTTGGTCCCTATCACTCGCATGCTCAATTGGGTTACACGAGATAATCAATGTAGTTCGGTTAAGTCGGAGGATCCAAGATAACACTATTCTTAAAAAAAAAACCAATTCAATCACTTAACTAAATCTTCAGCTACTCAATAATTAAATAGAATATACAATGTCTAACTAAGGCTCTAATTAATTAGTTTATGTATTGGTTCTTGGAATCCACTCAATAAACAATTTGAGAGGAGAACACCAATCCAAATTACTTTAACTGCCAAAAAAATGAGTTCAAAAATTAAAATATTTAAGGAGTAATTGTGAGTCCTAAAACTCGTACTCAGAAATTTGTTGTTTGGTTGAAAATAATTTTAGGGGTAAAAGTTCGTGCAAAGCTAAACGACTACAATTATTTGAATTAAACGTACTGAACTTTATTGATGATGTCAGATTGATACAAAGAAACCTCGAGGACGAAAGAAAAAGAAAGAGTAGCAAGCTCGACAGACCATATAGAAGCTAAAGTTTTCTAGTAGATCAAAAATGGTTATTCGGTGAACTCTAATCTTCCTTAAATAAGCTCAATTTGACTTCCTTCCCTATATTTTTCTATCGTTATTCGATATTCTCTTCTCCAAAATCTCTTCTTTTTTATTTTTCCCCTGAATAATATTGTATTAGGCTGATCCAAAATCGCCAAAGGTTCCAACCACAAAGAAGGTAAGGAAGCAAAGTAAGAAAAACAAATAAACGACCAGTATGCATGTACTGAAGAAGTTTTAAGAACAGAGAAAGGAGATGACAAAAACTGTTTCTTCTTATATCATTCTCCACATTAATGCCGATTACATTATTATGCCTTATATAGGCACATTGCATAAAACCCTAAAGCTTAATCTAGATAAGATCACAGCTGTATATTTCTGCTTTTTCACACGGTTATATCCTTCAAGGAATCAAATTTGTTACTTGTATTGATCCTGAAAACCGTACTGCAAGCTGGCTTCTTTCCCAATTGTTTTGTCTCTTTTTTTATTTTCCAGTTGTTGCAGGTTTGAAACAGCAAGACCCTCTGGTTGAGACTGAGTCTTTGCTTTATTGAGACTGAGTCTTTGCTTTATTGAGAGACATTTTCAAAACTGTGTCGTTTTGCCCTGTCTTCAAAGTCTTTGTGTTGTCTAGTTTGTTCTTCAAAGTTGTGCCATTTTGTTATGTTTTTGAGCACTCTGTTTCTAGTGAAGTGATTACTCCAATAGCCCCTCTCAAAGTTGGTGTAGGTGGCTCAACACACCAAGTTTGAAACGTAGAGCACCAAAAGTAGCAAGCGGTAAGGACTTGGTAAAGATGTCCGCAATTTGATGATGTGAAGGAACAACTAGTACACCCAATGCAACCCTTTCCCTGACATAATGATGATCTCTTTCGAAATGTTTTATGCGTGAGTGGAACGCTGGATTTGCAGTGAAATAAATGGCTGACAAGTTATCACAGAAGAGGATAGGGGTCTCATGTAGAGGAACTCTAAGCTCTTTCAAGACCGAGGCTATCCAACTTAACGCTAAAGCTGTTTCTGAGTGAGATCTATACTCAGCCTTTGTAGAACTTTTAGATACAGTAGGTTGCTTCTTTGAAGACCATGATATTAAGTTGTTTCCAAGATAAGCACAATATCCATCAGTTGATCTTCTTGTTGCTGTATAACCGGTAAAAGCACTGTCGCTATAAGCACTTACTGTGCAGTTTGTATTATTGCTAAAGCTTATCCCCATGATGATTGTTCCTTTAACGTATCTCAAGATCCTTTTGAGAAGATTATAGTCTGAGACGGTTGGAGCATGCATCTTTTGGCATACAAAGTTGACAGAAAACTGCAGGTCAGGTCTTGTCAGGGTCAAGTATTGAAGCTTGCATGCTAAGCTTATGAAATACGTGGGATCTTCAAACAAATTATCTTGACCTGAGACTTTATGTAGCTGAAGAGGAAGAGGAGTTGACATAGGAGAACAATTTTCCATTACAACAACTGTTATTAAATCTTCTGCATATTTTTGTTGAGAGAGGAACAAACCTCCTATGTTAAACTAAACTTGTATTCTGAGAAAGTAATGTAATTGGCCCATATCCTTCATTCTAAACTGATTACTCAATTCTCTTAAGAGTTCTTTCATTGCTTCAGAAGAATTGCCAGTTATAGCCATGCCATCCACGTAAAGAAGTAACAAAACTATATTTTTAACTTTCATGTAGATGGACAATGAACGATCCGAAATACTGCATATAAAACCAAATTCCAGTAGTTTGTTGCTGAACTTATCAAACCATGCTCTCGGGGATTGCTTCAGACCATATAGAGACTTGTGAAGATGACAAACATGATTTGGATGTCGTTTATCCACAAAACCTGCATGTTGTCTCATGTAAACAGTTTCTTATAGTTCTCTATGCAGAAATGCATTTCGGACATCCATTTGCTTGATATCCCATTTCATGATTGTTGCCAAGTGTAGTACAAGTTTCACAGTTGTGATCTCACCACTGGACTATATGTCTCTAGGTAGTCAATGCTTTCTTTTTTATCAAAGCCTTGTGCTACTAGACAGATTTTGAGCTTATCTAATGTACCATCTGTGTTTAACTTGGTTTTGAAAACCCATTTAATTCCTAAGGCATTCATATCTGGTGTATAAGATACCAGGGAATAGGTTTGTGTTTCTGCGCAATTTTCAAGTTCTTTTGTCACTACAGCACTCCATCATAAGTGTTTTAAAGCTTATGAAACCGTCTTTGGTTCTGGATATGTCGCCTTATGAGTTAACAAAGAATATCGAGGATTAGGTATGATTATACCAGCTTTTGATCTTGTTATCATAGAGTGAGTAGAGGCCTCTGCATTTGAAGAAGAACCCCCTGGATCATTAGATGAAATGTGAAAGTTGTTGCCTATAGGAAGAAGATATATGTTTTCCGTACACCCAGTACTTTCATTTTCAACAATGACAGGGGATTCATGATCAAATAACAATGATGAGGATCTGATATTTGCAACAAGGGAGTCAGAGGTTTCTTGTCTTGCAGAATGTGTCTCAGACTCTGATGATATTGATTGAGGTGGTGAAGACTCTGATTGTGTTGGCAGTGTCTGATTATAGGCATTCACAGTTGATGAATCAACATTAGGAGTTGCAGACAACTGAATCCATGAGTTTTCTGTTGAAGTGGCATTTCTGAGCACTCTTTCTCTAAGGTGGGAGAGGTGAAACTTAGTTGCCAAGCTTTCATAAGCGATGTTGCCTGAATATTCTTTAAAGACTGATATGAATAAGAGTATGGAAAACTACTTTCATCAAAGATCATGTGTCTACTGATATATACACGGCCTGTTGGAGGATATAGGCATCTTTATCCTTTAAACTTCTCATTGTAGCCAAGAAAAACGCATTTAAGAGACTTAGGGTCAAACTTGTTCCTAGCATAGTCTTTTAATGTAGGAAAGCATACACATCCAAATGTTCTTAAAGATGTGTAGTTTGGCGCTTTACCATTTAGCATCTTAAATGGACTCCTTTGATCTTGATTTACTGAAGATGGCAACATATTAATTAAGAAGTTTGAGGTGAAGAATGCTTCCAGCCAAAATTTGTGTGGCAACATACTTTGAAACAACATTGAAAGTCCTAGCTTAGTGATATGACGATGCTTCCTTTCTGCAATGCCGTTTTGTTGTGGAGTGTGAGGGCATGATATAAAATGTCTGATACCAGTTTGTTCCAAGCTCATAAGAAAATGTTTATTAACAAACTCCCTTCCTCCATCACTTTGAAAGATACTGATCTTTGAGTTGCATTGATTTTCTACTAGTTTCTGAAACTTGAGAAAGATTGAAGCAAACTCTGATTTGAACTTTAGAGGATATAGCCAGGTAAACCTTGAGTAATTATCAATAAAGATTACATAATATCGAAACCCTTGAGCGGATACAACTAATGTAGGACCCCATAGGTCATAATGAACCCTTTCCAAAGGTTTTGATGCATATAAACTAGAAGATGAAAAAGGTAAATGACTACTTTTTCCTAGATAAATTGCTTCACACTTTATAGGAGTGAGCTTATTTATGCTAATAGCATTATTTTGAGATAGTAGTTTCAGGATCTTCTCATTTGGATGACCCAATCTCCTGTGCCAGACTTCACAACTTGCAGCGCTTTGTCTATTTGAATAAAAGGCTTTGAAGGTTGAGTCTCCCAGAACATACAGACCCTTAGTGTTTCTTCCTAGAGTTAGGAGCTTCTTGGTTTCCTTGTCCTTTACACGAACTTCATTAGAATCAAACTTAAAAGAACATGGATAGCCTGATGTGAGCTTTGACATAGAGAGAAGTGATTTAGCAATATTAGGACACACTAAGACATCTTTAAGAGGTAAGTTACCTGATGTGGAGGGAAGACTTGCAGAAACCACATGTGTAATTGGTAAGAAAGAACTGTCACCAATCATCACAGTGTCTAACCCTTGATAAGGAGGCTGGGACTGATTTAATCTCTGTGTTGAGTTTGTGATGTGTGTTGAGGCTCATATGTCTGGATACCATTCGTTTCTAGAGTTTTCAGTGATATCTGTGATATGCAGAGCAGCCAGGGCAGCATGCATGTCATCTTCTTGATAAGAATTGTGAAACCTATGCCAACATTTTAGAGCATTGTGTCCCATTTTCCTGCATATTTGACACATTGGTTTGCCATCGCTGCTGTAGGTGTTCTGTGAACTTTGTGAACTAGTTAATGAGATTTGCTGATGAAAGCCACGTCCACGAGTTGAAAATGATCCTCTTCCTCTTCCTCGGTTGTTGCTGAACCTATTGTTTCCTCTGCCTCTTCCATAGTCTTCAAAGTAACTTTGATTGTTGTTGGATATGATGATATTAAAGGCAAGATGAGGTGATACAGTAAGGCCAACTTCATATCTTTGAATTCGATTGTCAAAATTCGTGAGTCGAGGCACAACGTCATCGAACATAGGAGTTGGAGCAGAATCCATTAAGCTTTCAATGCTTGTTTTTATAGGCTCATACGCACGTCCCAGACCATGTAAAGCCACAAAGATCTTCATCTTCTCACTGACATGACTACTAATGGAAGATAGTTGGTTACATACATCTTTTATTTCTTTTAAATACACCACCATGGTTTTATCATGTTTGGTGATTGTTTGAAGAGTTCTCTACCACTCAAAAATTCTTGATGATGAAACCTAGTTAAAGTGATTTGCTAGGATGAGCCACACATCTCTGGAGGTAGATGCATTGACAACAACGCTTAGAATGTCTTCAGAGAATGATCCAAGGAGCCAAAATTTCACTATTTGATCAATGCGAACCCACAATGGAAAGTCAGGATTTGTTGTATCGTTGACTCTGCCATCGATGGTAGGACTCTGTCATCGATGGTAGGAATCTGCAGCCTTTGATCTGGTTGTGGTGTTCCTCCATTTATAAATCCCAGAAACCCTTGACCGGAAAGAAAAGTCTCAAACTATGTCTTCCATAAGATATAGTTTCTTTCAGTTAATCTTATGGTGACACAATTGGTAATGTTCAATGTTGGTTGAGAGTAGGTTTCAAGAGCCATAACTCTGATACCATGAAGAAGGTTTAAGAACAGAGAAAGGAGATGAAAAAAGCTGTTTCTTCTTATTTCATTCTCTACATTAATGTCGATTACATTATTATGCCTTTTATAGGCTCATTGCATAAAACCCTAAAGCTTAATCTAGATAAGATCACAACTGTATATTTGATGAAATGCCAAAGGCCTAGTAGCCAAAAGAGATAGACAACTCATGCATGAGATGAATGATGTGAGGAAACTGTGATGCAGGGGCAATCTTACTGTCACGGTTACAGGAGATCTTTGATCCAAAGAGGGTTACCTTGCACATACGAGTGATATCTCTGATCTGATGTAATGCTTGAGGCAATGGTGTTAACTGCTTTGTTGCAGTTCTCAAGGTTAGACAAAACCATATAATCTAAAAAACGACTAAGGAACCTCTATAACTCAGTGAGTTGTACCCAAAGCAGAGGCAAACATCTTGGGGCCTTTGATATATTAACTAATTGCAGGGTGAGCCCTAAGTGATGTTGGGTTAAAGTAAAAAAAATAAAATTTAGTCCATTTATAAAAGTGTGTAAAAAAACTGCAGATTTGACGTCTCGAACTTAGACACTCATAATGTAAAATAAACAGAGTTAACCACTTCACCAATACACATTTATTAAATTTAATGCCTTGAAAAATTCATATACGTTTGGCGTCGAAAGATTGCTCAGGCTTTTTATATCTTGAAACAGGCTCGATGCGGATGGGCCTACAGTCTCACTGAGTAAACTTTCAAATCTCTTCCTTTTCAGCTCGTTTTCGTATGACTCGGTCTTCTGGTCCGACTTGCCAGCTCGAAGCGAATGGGTCTCCAGTCTCGTGTTTCAGATGGACTTCAGACTTTGGTTGGCTAAGGCTCATTAGGCGTTGGGCTTTTCGAGAGACGGGATGTGAAATACATCTCCAACAGCAGTAGTTACGATTACGAAGCAATTATTAGATAATTTAATTGGATTAGAGAGGTTATTAATAGAGCTCACATATCTCCTAAGTACCTTTAGGGTTTTCTTCTTCACTATAACAGCGCCACTCCTCCTTCCATTATACACTCCCATGCTGCTCTCTTCCAATCGCCGCCTCTGATCATCGATTAGGTAATATACATTCACTCTTTTTTTACGCTCCGATGAATCAATGTAGTAGAAGAACCTTCGATTTAGAACATTGCTGTAAATCCCTATTGGCCGTTCGTCTCGATGAATGCTTATATATCTGATTTTGAAACTTGAATTCATAGTTCGCTGTAATCTACCTTTGTATTGTTTTGATTGAATCCGCTTGTCATTTTCCGTTTTGCAGCCATTTTTGTTATACCTGAAATGTCAAACTTGCCTCAGCCTTGTATGCAAATGGGTCCATTCATCAATGTCACTTCTCCAGATCTGATTGGTAAACCGGAATTGAGATTGTCAGAACCAATCCCTGGTTATCAAGAACCACCTTCACTGTTGCCAGTAACAAGTCACATCTCCGGTGTGAGGCAAGATTTTCATTTAATGGTGCCTAAGGATGCTACTGTAGGATCAGTTAATATGGATACAACTCAGTTACTGGGTAAGCGCAAATCACTGTTGCAGTCTCCTCAACTGTTGTCTCTGCAAAATAAACGGATGGTATCGGCGAGTCCAATGCTGGTGCAGTCATCTTCTGTTTCCCCCAGAACACAGTATTTGCCTGCATCGTTTTTTAGTAAGAATAGTTCTGTTTCTTGTAATAAATCTGGGAAGCAAACTGTGGCAAGGAAACAAACTTCGCAGAAACCGCTGCCTGTGAAACCACAGAATGAATCATCTCAATCTGTGAGGGTTATAATGAGAGAATCTTTAGCAGGTGCACTAGCTATGGTACAATGCCAAATGGAAGCTCCCAAGTTACATAGTGAGACTGCAACTAATCCTCTCGCAGGTCATGTTGGTGAGTCTATGTCAGCTGTTTCTGGAGTTGATGTGATGGTATCTAATGGATCAATACTGACTCTCAGTGACCCTAGTCCTGTAGGAGGTGTCTCTGTTCAGACAATTGATGCCAAAGGAATTATTGCACAAGAACCTTTTCCGCAAGACTATATATCGTATAGTGACAATGTGTTTTCAAATGATGATCTTTGCAAGGAAATGACCTTTCTTGGGCGCTGGAGTCGGATATAGAGTTTACAGAAATTTGTCAAAATGAAATTAGTGGAGCAATGGCTAATGATGGGAGCCAGGAAAAAATGTTGCTGGATCCACAAGTTTTGGCATTTAAAATAGAGGAAGAGCTCTTTAAGTTATTTGGTGGTGTGAATAAGAAATATAAAGAGAAAGGAAGGTCACTCTTATTTAATTTGAAAGACAAAAGTAATCCTAAACTCAGGGAAAAGGTTATGTATGGAGAAATTGCAGCTGAACGATTGTGTTCCATGTCAGCAGAGGAACTGGCTTCAAAGGAACTAGCAGAGTGGCGACAAGCAAAAGCAGAAGAGATGGCTCAAATGGTTGTTCTGCAGGACGCAGAGGTAGATATCAGAAGCCTGGTGAGGAAAACACACAAAGGAGAGTTCCAAGTTGAAGTTGAACCAATGGACAGTGGCTCAGTGGAGGTCTCTGTTGGAATGAGTTCGCTTAACTGGTCTCGACCAACAAATATTAAGGAGAGAACCCCTTCCACCACTAAAACAATTGGCATCAAGAAGGAATTGAATGGCTCTGATGAGGCCCCAATTAACGGAGTCACAATAGATGATGAGATGCAGGCTGCCACTGGATCTCTTCCTCCAATTGTCTCTCTTGATGAATTCATGTCAACCATAGATTCTGAATCTCAGTATAATTCTTTGTCTTCAGATACTGAGAAAAGATCTTCTGTTTCAGATGATAACGATGCAGAGGTGGGTTTAGTTCATACATCACCCAAAGAAAATGCTAATATCATTCTAGGTACATCACCAGTTAAGGCTGAGGGTGGTGACATAGTATTGTCAAAGCCTAATACTGATTCGAAATCTGAAACTACTTCTGCTCTCGTACCTGATGGTGAACCTGTATGGGAAGGTGTACTCCAGTTCAGTGCTTCTTCTGTGAGCTCTGTCATCGGCAATCTAAAAAGGTTTGTAATCAATGGTTCCATGAGTGTTAGACCCTTAATATGGTCTCTCTCCCACTTATTTGTACTATTCTAGTGTTTATCAGCTGCATGGAAGATATTTTGAATGATTTCGCCAATTACAAGATTATCTGAATTATAACCTTCTAATTTGTTTCATGTCATCCATAGAGATTTATTTGCATTACAGGACATTATGTTTGTGTCAAAGTTTGTACACTTACTGATACAATGTTTAGCGTTTACTAACCTATATTTACGCTTGACAGTGGCGAAAAGACTACTACTAAAGAGTGGCCTATGATGCTTGAGATAAAGGGTAGAGTCAGATTAGATGCATTTGAGAAGTTCGTTCGAGAGCTCCCAAATTCTAGGAGCCGTGCTGTAATGGTATTAATTTACATGTTTCCCTCTATCATTAATTTCACTGTTTATATTCACACTCTTCTCGTGTACATTCACATGCATGGAAAACTGTCTGCATAGTTAAAAATAGAAGTCCCTGTTGTGTCTGATGAGTGTTTAAAGTTTACACATTTTGTGTCTGAGCCCCTGATAAAACTATTTTAACCAGTTTGTTCCATATTCCGACAAAACTAAGACATGTTTGTTCTTGATTCTATATGTACGTGATGAACTTGTTCCCAGTATTCATGATGGGTACTTACATACCTTGCTTTTGTGTTACAGGTTATGTCTTTCGTCTGCAGAGAAGAGTGCTCAAAGACCGAACAAGAGAACATTTCTGAGGTATGAGCGTTAGAAATTAACTAAGATTATGTGTAGGGGTGTTCAGCCCAAATACACCAATTCGGAAATGAACCGAAATAACCAATCCAAAAACCTAACAAATCCTGATATGTTTCAACTAGGTTTACTTTTCTATATTAAAAAAAAAACTGAATCCAAAACCCGAAAAGAAAAGAAAAGTTAAAAGGGTCAAAACTGTTATTTTTTAAAAGTAAAATGTATTTGATTCAAATCTAAACAGAAACCAAATCTAAACCAAAAACCCAAACTGAATCTGGTTTGAACACGTTAAATTTCTGTAGTACAATATCATATTAGTTAGTGGTTATGTTGCTGTCTGGATTGGTAACTAATTTGGTAATTTGGTTTTACTATCACACAGGTGGTGGAGTTGTACGCCAAAGATGAGAGGGTAGGTTACGCAGAGCCCACATCGGGAGTTGAGCTTTACCTTTGCCCAACCCGTGGCAGAACCGCCGAGATTTTAAGCAAGATTGTTCTGAGAAACCAACTCGATTTCTTGAAATCTTTAGATGATGATGGTCTTGTAGGTGTTGTTGTATGGAGAAGACCACAATTTAAAAAACCACCATGTAACAACTCTCACAAGAAGTACTACCATGAAAAGGGTTCTCCATTAACCACCAAACTTAATACATATCGTTACAGTAACATGCTACAGGTCAACTATGATGATGGTGGTGATGTGCCGCCGGGGTTTGGTCCAATGGCCATGGCTCGGAATGATGATGATGATTTACCTGAATTTAACTATTTTTCTGGGGGAGATGCTGTCAAGAATCAGACGAGCTGGTGCGGATCCATAAGAGAGCTTATTCATAAATATGGAAAATCAGAGCCTTTGTGGAACCAAAGTTTCAATAACGACGACAATGATATATTACCAGAGTGGCAGCCTCAACCGAACCGGAGTCATGGGCTTAATTATTATGTAAATGGTGGCTCGATGGTTAGACAATGTAACGAATGGTGGCCTCATCAGGCTAATGGAGGAGGATATTAATTGCATTTTTTTTTCTTTAAACTTTAACCATTTTTTTTTCTTTTGGAGGCATGTATTAATGTAAATGCTCTTCAAAATTGAGTGATATTATTTTCTTCTAAAGTCATTTGAGTTTGCATAATTAAGATGGATTTGTGCTACTCACCAAATATATTGCTCCTCTTTTGCGTTGAGCTTAGCTTGGAGAAAGAGGATTTCAGTGTGGAAACGGTTTAGCTTTTTAGAGTTGGGGGGGGGGGGGGGGGTGTTTGAATTTGTAGATAGCAAATTTATTCCAAGCCACATCTGTGGGTTTGCTGCGCTTTGGCCTTGGTTGCTTCTAGTAGTAGAGAAGGTATGTTTTGGAAATAACAAAAGAGTTAGGTGATTTTGGACTGTCGATTTTAACAACAGTTCAAATACTTAGTCATCCTGAAAATTTTCTCTTTACAACAATATAATAATGAGTTCCTGCTAGTGGTTAAACCCCAATAATTAGATGCTCATATACATTTTACATCCTCTTTTTCATGTTTGCTTCACTTTCTTGTTTGTTAAAGTTTATGATCTGTCTCAATTCTTTCGTATATTTCGAACAAAAAAAAAAAGGGTTTCCGAAGACAATCAATATATTATATGATTATCTCATGGGTATTATATATCGCGATGAGTTATATATACTTCAGTCCATGCAACTATTTTCTCTTTATTTTTTGGTCATCGAAACAAAATAGTTTTATTTGTTTATTTTATTTTATTAGTTTAATTCATGTATTTATTGTCTTTTCAAAATTCAGTCCAGATAGAGAGAGCATTAGTGTTTTTTTGTTCTTTCCTTTTCTGGTTTTAACCAAGTCGCTGGAGTCTAAAATTTGGAAACATTAGCAAAAGAAGAGAGTATGAAGAAGAAGAAGAAGAAGAAGAAGAAGAAATTGGATTCGTTTCTGTTCAAACGGATCTGGAATGAAGAAGATGAGGAAGTAAGAAGAAGAGCTCCTTGTCTTAATGGTTCTATTGTTGCGAAATTCTCCAAGGAGCAGGTTTTGAGTAAGAATTAGGAAGTTGAAAAGGAGGTTTCTTGTTCACTTGGAGACAATCAACGAAAGGAAAGATCCGAACTTTACTACGTCTAGTGATTTTGAAGCCTTTGGATTTTCTATGATGCTTTGGGGACAACTTGAAGCTGAAGTTTCTGATACGGATGTTGAAGGAACAACCCTTAAATGAGAATGGGGTAGGGAATATAACCGATAACGGGACTTCTCAAAAAGCACAGCAGAGTGAGAATGGTGAGGAAATGTTGAAGGAACATGAGGAAGAAACCAATGCTGAAGCCTTACATGAGAATGGGGCACCAAAAATAACGGAGAACAAGACTGCTCAAAAAGCACAGAAGAGGAAGAATGGCAAGGAGATGTTGAAGGAGCATGAGGAAGTAACTAATGCTGAACCCTTAAATGACAATGGGGGCAGCGGAAATAACAGAGAGCGGGACTACTTCTGGAAAAGAGAGTCATGAAGATGATGATGAGTTATGCGCTGTGAGGGATGCATTTGAGACCATGATGTCGCAAGGTTTAAGTGATTATCAAAAGAAGTTGCAACTTAAGAAGCTGATGAACCTTGGAACTGGCAAAAGAAAAGAGTTGAGCGATGAATGGTAAGCGTTATGCGTTGAGGAAAGACGATTGAATATCAAGAAGCTTAGCTTTTCCGCCAAGCTTGCAGAGGCAGCTAATGATACTTAGATGAAACCAAGAATCTGTTGATACATTTGGCGTTGTTTGGGTTATTTCCTAAACAAAGACATTTACAATGTAATTTTACATTTTAACCACTAAAAATAAAACCAAAAGGCCAAAACAAGTGAACAAAGAAACACCCTAACCAAATAATAAAATATTTTTTCTTTGTCACCACCTAATCCTGCAGTCCCCAAATGCACTTCCTTTGTAACAAATGGCTTTATCCATATGAATCCGACAGAGGAAGACAAAAAGCTTTTAGTCTTGGGATGTAGCAGAGTATTCAAAAAGCAAACGTTTTGAAGGTGCGGACTGCAGAAGGACACGCAAGCGGCTCGTGAGCTGATAGATCAGTGTCCATTGCATCGCCATCTCAGAATCTTTCATCTGCCTTACCACAGAGGCCTGTAGATAGAGACGGAAATAACCAGATGATGCTTATTTTGGTAAGTTTTCAAAGGAAGAGTCGCTTTTACTTGCAATATGCAGAAGAAAGAAGATTTTACCTGAAGACGTTTTCCGAGTTGCACTTCGACTTCTGTTCCAAATGAGATGTTGCTCGCCAGAGACTTGAGAGGATCAATGGTTGGATCGACCGAGAGTAAACTTGGGATCTGTGGGGCATACACCAACCTCCATCTCGCCTGACCAAACACTCCTTTTCCTTCTATCCTTGGCATTATGGTTTCAAGTGTTGCGGTTGCAAGTTTTTTGAAAGCAAGTTGTCCGTCTCCTTCTAATATGGATTCTGCTAATTGGCTCTCAAACACCTTTGCAGCCTGGGAAAGTGAGATTACAAACAGAATTTCCATCATAAAGAAAACCACAACAACATTATGAAATTTCAACTAGCGTTTTGACTTCAAATGTACCTCAGAAGGTGAGAGTGCATCCTGTTCCACAGAACGAGTTGAAGTTACCACAAGTTTGTCTTGCCAATTGCTGGCACGACTTTGGATCCTAAATTGCCATTCTGAACCAACTAAAGCTAAATCTAGCAGAGGATCTAGTCCATTTTCAGGCTCGAACTTCGCAAAGTTTAGATGCTCCCTCTTCAGACGTACCTGTGTTTAGAAAACAAAATAGTTGTTAATTACTTAAGGACAGCCTGTGTCGAGCTTTGCTGGAATAAACGAGTTCACTGCAGTAAATCAAAACAGAGAATTAGAGAAAACCTGAGTAGCCACAAGATTGACATCTCCATTCTCGAATGTCAGGATACCCTTTGGTTTGATATATTTGGGATGAGCCATGCCATCAAGTTCAAGCTCACCGCTAACAGCAAAATTAAGAATTAAAGGATACACTATCATCAACTCTGGTCCTAAAACAAGTTTCATATCACTCAGACGGATATCCATATTTGGTTTCATTTTCACTTCTTCAATCTCTTTTTCAACAGAATTTGATTCGCCTGTTGCGGGCAAAACAAGCACAGAGATCATTACAAAGTCCAACTAATGAAATAGAAAAATATCATAAAATTTTTGCTACTAAGGACATAAGTTACCAGCAGACTGGGAGAATTTCATCCTTGAAGAAGCCCGTTCTGTACCAAAAAATCTAGCAAAATATCTTGAAGCAACTGCTTGATTAATAGCAGAACCTGGAATCCTATACTGATTGGCTGCCAATCTATTGAGAGGGGCAGCTCCGCCACCCTTATCATGAGGCAGATAAGCTTCTCCATGGCTTAACTTAATATTTCCTGATATAGTTGGCTGCAACATTGATCCAGTAATTTGCAGCTGTGTATCAACCTGACCACTGATTTGGCAACAGGATCAGTCTCATTAGGAATCAGAAAATGTAATAAGCTCAGTAACATGAGTCTAGAAGAGAAGAATGGAAGAAACCTAAACTGATCCAAAATAAAGTAGATATACCAATGGTAATAGTAAGAAAGATAAATCAAAATTTTGTGGACGAGCTTATGATTGATAGCAGCGTTGATTGCAGAGTGTACCTTAAGCAATTCTTTGCTCTTACTTCTAGAACTTCACATTTGAGATCTATTCCATCGCCAGTAGATGCTTCATTTGATCTAAGGGGAAGATTTCCTTTAACAACCAGCTTTCCCCTTCTACTTACCCTGCTTTCCAATGAGCTGATGCACAACCTGTTTGATTTAACATGCAAGGTCCCACCAAAGTTTGTGAGAGGTTTACGGAGCACAGGTGAAGAGATTGACGCCCTGTGGAATGAAGCAGACCCATCAAGCACGGGATGCTCCACTGTACCTCTGACCTGCTCAGCAAGTAAAGTGTGTGTAAATGAACTTAGTCAGGGCCTTCTACAATGTTTAAGGACATGGACAGAACAATTTAACTTTCTTATGATGTAAAGGTAACTTAACAAAAGAGTACACGATAACTAATATTTTGGCCAACCTGAAGCCTGATATCAGCATTGCCTTGGAGCCAATTAGCATAAGGAGATATGGCTGTCAACAATGTCATTCCCCCATCCTTGATGTCTGCCTCCAATCTAACTTCTCCTGCATCTAAAATATTCCAGTTTAAACCTTTGAGACTCTCAGCTAGTTGGCTGTCCCATCCCTCTTCGCTCCTATCCCTTGAGGTTCTCTTCTCATCATCTTCCTTTTCTTTTGCCCAGCTAGGGGTTTTCACTGCACCGCTTCTATCAGTTTCTCTGTCTTCTCCCTCAGATATACCTTTCTGCGAAAAGCTAACAGGAACACTTCCTTGTATATGCACATGACCATTTTGGACAAATGGTTCAAAGTTGGAATTGAAAAGAAAACGACTGTTAGATGTAAGAGAAGCAAAAACTTCAGCTCGTCCAAGGTCTATACCACCAACCGCACCATCCAATAATCTAACTTGTACATCACATTCTGGTTTTTCAAGACTCCCTCTTAGATCCCCTTCCATATGCAAAATGCCTTTGATTGGTGACAAGAGTTTCCTCAAAGAGTGAACAAGATCAGAAGCTGATGATTCAACAACCTCGACCAAGGTAGGTATCAAACTAACAGGAAAATTCAGAACAGCAAAATGAAGGTTTGTTTTTGGCCCCAATAAGGTCCCATCTGCATGCAGTGTAGCGTTTCCTTTTTGAATAAGCATCTCCTTAAGACGTAGACCATCATCATTGCTATATGAGCCAGTAGCCAGAACACGCTGTGTTTTGTAAGTCCCCCACTCCCAGTCATCTCCATGGAAGTCAAATTCGGCCTGATATTAGATGTAAGAGGAAGAGTTTTAAAAAGAGCATCACTAGAGATTCTCACGTCATAAAAGCACTTTTTTTAATTTAAAAAACAATTGCACCCTCCCCTTGGCCTAGAAAGCTTATGAAAACAAATGTGGAGCTTCTTTTAGATGATGACAATCTTTAACTATCCATTTTTAAAACGAGATAACAGGGTTATTTTTATACCAAGGTGTCTCCATTGCCTCCACCACTAGCATCCAGCGAACCATGCCAATGACCTTTGAGTTCAGCTAAACCTGGAAGACTTAGATCTTCAAGAACAACTTCATTTGGTGGAGTATAATACCCACGTATCTCCTGATTCCAAGAAATCATGAAAATTAGAATAGGAAAGAAAGAAAGACAAGCTTCATACCATATTATAGAATTTGCTTTCGATGTCAGAAGCCCTCTTTACTTTCAAATGGAAGAAAGGCACAGTATGTGGTACATTACCTCAAGTAAGTCTCGAAGATTTTCAGCTTGTAGACAGAGATTTTGCACACTTTGAATAAAAAGATCCTGACATACCAACCAAGAAACACATAATCAGAGGCATCCAACTCAAAGAGAAGATGAGAACATAGTTTTGGAGTCCACGAACATGAACATGCTCATGCAAGTTAAATTTTTCTTGAACCACATTTTATAACATGGCTACTCACAATATAAGCATGTGATTTAGAAATAACATTAGCCAACCTTTGATTTCGAGTGAACATCTGGATCTGTACTTCTTGAAAGAAGCCTTGCAAGAGGAAGCATCTCAGCAACCTCTGCCTTAGGCACTTCAAGTCTCATTCTCCATCTTCCAACGGAAGATATAACACTTCCTAAATGACCAGTCATGGCTCTCATTAAGAAACTGCCAGCTTCCTTCTGACCAAGGTCTCGGTCACGGGAACCCGGCAATACATATTCACCTTGAAGCTCATACCGGCTATTGCTTTGTTCCAGAATAGTTTTCTCAACAGTGATCTTCAGGAAAAAAGATGAAAAAGATAAGCAGAAATATAATCATGCACATTTTCGTATTGCCTTCACTACTAGACGTACTTATCAATTACACACTGTTAAATCTCACAATAACCTTCAGTCCTCCAGACAACATGAAACACTTAAAACAATGCATAAAGCAAAAATGACAAAAGCTTGATTTAGTTACGGTCTTTTATATGGTGGCAAATGATGTACTATGAAATGATCAAACTAGACAACAGCGGTGATCACACTAGATTTCTTAGAAAACTAAAACAAACAAACAGGAACCTGTACAGTATACTACATACTACATACCACATCACCACTCCATCTTACTGCAACATCTAAAGCTTCTCCAAGAACTCCACTAAATTTTGGCCGAATTACAGACAACAGGCCATGTCCCCTGCGCTTTTGAAGATTTAGTTGAATCTCTGCCTGCAAGTAATATGGAAAGTAAAATATTATTGATAATCATAAAGAGGCAACTCGCCAGTAGCTACTGAAAAGCTAATTATGTAAGTTATAAGCTTCTATCAGACGCATTAAACCACATTTAAAATTCCATTTCCATTATTCTGCTACAACTAACTCATAATACTTGCAGGATGTCATCGTGAACGTTCTATTAAGTGTGCCTAATCTTCATTGACACTGTTCTGAACATGCAAAAAATATCCTGAAAAGACTAAGTTTAATAAACTGTTCTATTTCTGAACATTCACTCAGCATTATTACAGAATGAATTACTCATATGAATGTGCTTACCCTTTGAATCACTCCTCTTAACGAGGCTAACTCTAACTCATCAAGTGGAAAATTGCGTATCTGCGATCAGATATGGGGACAAAAACTGTAAACCATCTGCCGCTGATTCTCATTTTCTCTTCAAATGATCAAATAAAAGTATCTATTCATGCAAGAGAAAGCAAAACCTCCAAAGTAGCGGACTGTTGTGGTTGAAAACAAGCGTTAGCTCTTAGTTGTCCCTTTTGAAGGGAAAAGGAGAGCAACTTTCCACTTTGTACAGTTTCATCAGAATTAGGCTGTAGTGGACCTATAAAGTCTAGTGTAAGACTTTCATCTGGTCGGCCCACGGCATCAAGCTAGATATGCAACAATACTAAAAAATATTAGTATAAACATCATTGTTAACCTTTTTCTAACTAAAAATCTGTCAAGAACACTGTTCAAGTCAGATATATGAGACGCATGGACACAATTTTGACCAGATAGCCTTCATGGCTTTAATAAACTGACAAACAATTTAAGAAAAAAGCTTCAACAATTAGAAATCTCGTATAAATCACAAATCCTTTACTGCCAAACAAAAAGGTCAGTTGCAATCACAATTAAGAACCACCATCACAAAGATAGCTGCTACTAGTGCTCCCTATGTTACTGATACTGATGATATGATTCACTGAAGAAGCAAGGAATCAGGACATTACCTTAACATGATCACGTGAAACACTCAAAAGTCCAGATAATTGAGGGGCCAAAATCAACTGATTCAGCTTGAGACTTGAGATGGAAATTTCACCAACGAGGCTTGAACTTGCAGCTGCATCTTCACATTTTTCTGACTCAACATCTCCATCTTTTGTAGTGCTCTGTTGTTTTACCTTCCCCAGAAATTTGATCCTTCCTGTTGCTTTTAAGTGTGTAGGTCTTGGAGAATCAAATGGATAGGAAGAGACCAAGCTGAAAAACTCAAAACCACGCATACGTAAATCCAAATCAAGCCCCTCAACAACAAATGGCATGGGCTCCCCTTGAGTAAAGTTTTGGTGAGACAAACACTGATCTTGGTATGAGGTATCTAATTTTGTGTATAGATCAAAAGCAATGGACGATGAATTAACGATTATATTATCATGTGATATCACAATATCTCCCCGGGCATCAGTTAAGGAGCCATCAGCTTTAGGTGCAGCCCATTTGATGTCAAACCTCCTACATTCAAAATTCAGATGGAACGCAATAAGACAAGCACAAAACACCAGTCAGCACTAAGTATAGCCGAAAAGAATGGCAACGGAACCTTACGGTTTCAAGAGGGCCCCAGAAAATTTTGTCTCCCCAGTTAAATCACCCAACTTCAGCGGTACGAGACTAAGATATTCAGGCATATAACGATGCAAAACCTTATCAAAAGATATATTTCCTGAGAAGTTCACATCCAGTGCGGTATCATCTACCTCCCCCTGTAAACGTATATACCATTTCAGCATCAGAAAGAAAAACAGAAAACGCAAAACGAAAACCAGCACTCTAACTTACAAATTACTGACTAACGGATGACAAAATGAAGACATTAGGTTTTGAGATATTACACATATTGATATTGTCCCTCAGATTAACCACATAAAGCAGCATGTCAAGTGAGCTAGTGAATATATTATTCAAGGAAAATAGCAATCAACTAGGGATATGATAGAACTGAAAATTCCAAGTAATTGGCAAATAGATCCAGAAGCGACAGGATGGTATTTGTGAAACATAATCATTTTTTTCTTCAGTTAACATACCGAGTTGATTATGATGGAAAGCATATCAATGCACCATTCAATAGAAAAAAAATAACCTAAATCTCAGACACAGCTACCACTCCTCATGCCTACACAGATTCGCATGCCTGATGTGGAACAAAAAATCAGAACCATTTATTTGGATGAAAGATGGGGCTTGATGTTTTCAATTTATAAACCTATTCATTAAATCAGCTAGAAAGAGTAAGCATGCTTTTGCAGACCCCTCAGGAGAAAACTCAAGATTGAGCCACATATTTTGGTCATAATGCCAAGCCCACTGTTTGGTGTTCTGTTTTCACTCACCCCAGTCCTCCCCCAACCCGGATACATTAATGATATGAGGTCAATTT
Organism: Cardamine chenopodiifolia; assembly: GCA_963922655.1. NCBI lineage: Eukaryota > Viridiplantae > Streptophyta > Magnoliopsida > Brassicales > Brassicaceae > Cardamine > Cardamine chenopodiifolia. The sequence continues at coordinate 16,932,838 of OZ000470.1, read as the reverse complement.
TTGTAGGATTATACAAGGAGAGGTAGGGAAGTACATATAACATACCTCTGGACAGATCCAAGCATTCCCTGCTCCACGAATCTCCCCACCATCGACAAGGGTAGCTCTAATACCATATAAATCAGCAACCTATCACATGAAAAGGGGTAATTTGAAAGTATCCGAAAGGGTCATACATACTTCACAGAGGTGGAAGCAGAAATAAAATACTTACACAGTTGTCAGTGTTAAATGTGAAATTAGCAGAGAGATAGGAAAATGGAACACGGTCAAATGCTGCAACAGCACCAGCTTCCTTGTTTTGCAGCATTGCCTCATATGCCAAAGATGTAGGGAGATCTGGAGACAGATAAGCTATCTTCCTAGAGACCATGCAACTTCCCACAAAAACGGGAGCATCAAGCGGGCCTTGACAGTTGAATACAGCTGTAACAGAACCAGCTAGCTGCAGTCCAAGATGATAGAATGAATTGGGACTACGTAAAGGAATCATAAAGAAAAAGGAAAGAGATGAAAATACATCAAGCGCTAAATAAATGGTGAAGTTTAACAGAACATTCATAAGGCAATATAAAAGATACCGGGAAAAACAAGGGCTTCATCTTGAACGTTTTCATCAAAGCGTTAATTTCCACATAGGGAACCTGAAACAACAGCAAATCAGGCGTTAAGATCAGAAGTCATCCAATGTAGCGAGAATATTGACCCACAGAAAATCATTTCAGTTTGTCTGTCACTGGTAGTCTAGGTATCAAAACTTGCGATCTAGATCAGGGGTTCACATAACAAATGTTACCTGACACATCAGATGAAACTCCCCCTCATCAGGATGAATACCAAAATCCCCAGAAGCCTCCAAAGGAACCTTTCCAAACCAACCACTAGCATTATGAAGGAAAATGCGTGGGCCACGGAAAGACAGGCTAGCTGAGACATCCTGAAAAAACAAACGAGATTATATGAGGCAAAAGGTAGCCTGTATCAGCAAAGAAAACCTTGTGCTGACATTCTGTGTTTGTAGCTAAAAGATAACAACAGAAGAAGCATTATATCTGAATACATGGAAAGCGTAAAACCTCTACAGAAAGCCATGTATTCTTGATCTTCTAACGCACAGGAAATATAGCATGAAGACATGAGAAGGCATATTCAGGAACGACTTAAACTCAATACTTACGGAAAATGGAGAAGGTGCATCATATATATGAAAGCCTAGTCCTGTGACATCAAGCTGGCCATGTAGATTTGGAAATATTTCCCCTCTAGACATACACAGATGAAGCTGCAAAGCAATAGACGACAGTCAGGGAAAGAAAGCCCAAGGGCAAACCAATATTTATTTCAGAAATTTGCTCAGACTCATTAACTTGTAAAAGAAAAGAAAGAACTTCCAAACTTGATTTCAAAGATCCAACAATAAGGTGTTCTCAAGCAAGCTTGGCTTGGTGACACTGGAAAGACTAACCAAGTGGGCATATTTTAACAGCACAAAGAGATATTGTACAAAGAAACAACAAGAACAAAAAATGTAGAGGTTGGAAATATAAACCGCAGATTGTAAAAGCTCATTGAAAATGATAAACTTTAGTTTACTAGTGGATATTAGAAAAGCACCTCACCAGTAGCTCTTCCCTTAGACCACTCAATTGGAATCTCTAGAATTCTTTCAAAAATCTGCAGAGATGTAGAAAAGAGATAAGTCAACCATTGCAATTGATACCAAACATAAGTCATCTATTTCACCTGATACCTTACCGGGACAAAGAAGTTGGCAATCTTTAAATTTGCATGCCAGTTCTGCTCCACAGTATCAACAAAAACATCAACAGACAAAAGCCCACCATCTTCAGATGTTATATCTGATCTCCACATATTACAGTTTCCAGCAAGTTGCACGTATACACGACCATAGTGATTCTGAAACTTAACATGTCCATGGATGTTCCTCATTTCTCTACATAATAAATTATGCTTACAAAAATCAGTCACTTAACAAGACCTCTACTTCACTCACCTTGCACTAAGTAAACAGAACCATACTGATCTCAATATAGGGTTTAAACCGACACGAAAAGAAAATTTATGCTACAAATTTGATTATCAAAAGTTAGAGCTGGAGATTAAAAGAAAGGGTATAATAAATGGCTTATCTGAACATTATATTGACAAAGATAGATGACCCTCACCTGGGCTCTGTATCGCCATAAGCTAATAGTATAAGTGTCCCACCTTTAAACTGCACAGAATCAAGCATAACTGGTAGTGTCTTCTCAGGATAAACAGCAGGCAGCTTCTCCAGTCCATCACTCAAGTGAGGAGCACTATCAGCAGCATTAGGATTTGCCCCTCCTGTTAACTTCTTAGAGGAACCAGTTGAACTATTAAACACCACTTCCTTCAATTTTATGTTCCATGGCCAAGTAGGACGCCAATGATTTGCTACAGGCTGATTCTCATGCTTTCTGAAAGTAAAGTCCTGAGGTTGATTTCCACTTCGATTACCATATGGAACATCATCAGCTTTCTGATCCACAACATTCATAGATGTATCCCCTGTCTGACTGCTTAAAGTCTCAGATTCAGTAGAATTCACAATATCTTCAACACAGGAGCTTCTTTTAGTTTGTAAGAGTGCACAAAGTCTATCAACAGTCATAAGGAATGGATCACATGATACAGTGAACTTGTCTAACGGTGTAGCCTTTTTTACAGGGAAGAACCTTTTTTCACTCCCTCGATAATCTTTCCCATCCAAAACTGATTGATCACCATACGGCACATGAAAATCAAATTGATTACTGATTTCTCTCTCACCTTTGACTAACAGCATATCCAAACTCAACTCATCATAATCTGCGGATGACACTGAAGGCTCGTCTGGCTTTTGTTGTGATAGGCTATAGAAATAAGATAGAGCTGCTGAAGCACTGCGCTCAAGAATTCGCTTCTTGGCACTAATATCCGACATTGAATTATTGTGTGATTTTGAATTCCACTTAAATTTGTACTTCCTTGGGACCTTTAACATTTTGGACAATAACTTAAGCCCCGAACCAGGAATTTTTATGCCAAACGATTTCTCCAATTCAGCATGCTTCACATCATAATCAACACCGGGGTCCATGCAATGTCGATCTGCTGAATGCATCTTTTCGTCCATGCAAATAAAGGAGTTGGGATTTGCTATTTCAGTAAAATGTCTATCATGCTTTACCGCATCATCTTTAACTTGAGAAGAATTTTTACACGGAACAATATAGCCCATCTCTGCAGCTTTTCTTGCATCATTGTCCCTTTCATTGTCCCAACGGATCCCTGCTTCCTCCCTTGCTAATCTTCGAGTTTTGGTACGAAAATCAATCCCTTCTTCAGAGGACGAATGGCTTGGCAAAGTAGGTTCAGATAGAGGTATCCCTAACCATGTAAAATCTTTCTTTTGAGCAACCAACACAGTCGGATTACTCAAAATCGCATCAACCACAATCTTTCCCCTCCTAAGACTAGCAAAAGGACGGACGCAAAGTTTCATAGTCGGAACCTCACCACACGAGAACTCTTCACCATGAGGCCCAGCGGAACAAGCTTCAAGTGTTATACACAATGGTGAAACTCTTCTAACTTTTCCAAAATCAACCTCACGCTGAATACTCTCACTAAGCACAGAGCAAACAGATGGTAAAAGCTTAGTCTCAACAAAAGCACGAGCCTTGTTCTGTCCATACCAAACCAATAAACAAACACCAGAGATAACAGCAAAGAAAACAGAACACCTCAAGAAAAACAAACCCTCTTCCCAAACAGGAGCTAAAGACTTAACCAATCCCTTACTTCGCACAAAAGGCTCTTTCAAACATTTCACCTCCACTCTACTTCTAGAATCAAGAGACTTCCTCAGCAATTGTACATTTTTCCCAAAAAATCGAGAAAATTTGACAACTTGAGCTAACCAATCATTCTGTTTCTTCTCTGAACATATACGCTTGCTTCGAAATGCTCTTCTAGTAACATTGATTTTATTGTCTCTGCGATTTAAAGAACAGCCATGAAGAAGAGGAGTACCAAGAAAAGGGCTTTGCAATCTCAGACTCATTATTTAGCTACTCATCTGCTGGGGACCAAGAAGTGTTGCTCTTAGCCCCCGAAAGCTTCAAAATTTAAGACAATCCACTCTTTGGATTACTGACATGGATTGAATAGTTCTGAGGATGTGGAAAACTAGGGTTTTTACGGTATAGAGACTAACTCGACTCAAATTCCGAGTAATTTAGCTTAAGCTTCTACGATTACCGGAAGAAATAAGAAGAGAATCGGAGAAGCTGACGAGTTTCGTGGGTACAAGGATAGAGAAGGGAAGAAGAAGAAAGAAGCAAGCTTTGTATAAAGAAGCAAGCGAATGGTTACAACTTATAAATGTGGTAATCGCTTTTCTTCACCACTCACAATTTGGTACAAAGGCGTTCAACCAATGTTTTTAAACCTGCCCGATTCAACAGAAAACCGAAGTATCTGGTCGATACACAGATTAATAAAATAAAATATATATAAGTTTTATAAAATATGCGTACACAGATTAAGAAAATAAAATATATAAATTTTATAAAATATGGTTGAAAAAATAATTCTTACCGAAACTATTGACTTCGCATAGTTAACATAATAATATACACGAAATATTATATGTTATATGCACAATTATACCAAATATTAGTATATCATAGTAACATGTACGAATTATCAATCAACATAATCATTTTTATTATTTTAATTTAACATTCATAATATTCATATCTTCATATCCATTTTATATGTGTATTATATATAAATATATTAATATATATGAATAATATTTTGGTCCAAAATAGATTTAAAAACTATAATTTCGAGATACCAAATTGGATATGTTAGATCTAAAAAATAATAATTCGGATTTGTCCAAAATAGGTAAAAATTAAAATAGTGGTATAAATTTTGCTTTTACCTTAGGTTTTTCTGGAGGACGTTTATAAGGCCGAACATCAATAGTAAAATAAAATTTATATTACTGTTTTAAATTTTACCTATTTTGGACAGATCTGAATAATTATTTTTCGAATCCGATGGACCGAATTTGGTATTCTGAAATTCTACGATATCAAATCCGTGTCCACTCATACACTATATAAAAATTAAAAAAAATACTAATATAAATTTTATTTTAAAAATATAAAAGAAAAGTTAACAGAAAACATTTCAAATTGATTTTTATAAAACTTTTAGAACATATTTGTTATATAATTTCTCAAATAATACACAAAAATTATTAAATGAAATTTATTTTTATTGATATTTTAACAATTATTCTATTCATTATATAATATACAAAATAGTATATTATATATATATATTATACATATATATAACTGATTTTATGATATGTTATTATGATTTTTAAATTAAAATAGTAAAAAAGATTATGGTGTTGCACATATGATTTATGAAATTTCGTGCATGTTATTATGCTATACAATACTTGATGTAGTTGCGCACATGACATATGATATTTCGTGTATGTCACTATGCGAAATCAATAGTTTGTATAGTTATCAGAACATTAAATTAGTTATCATGTGTATATTTGTCATGGCCTACAATTTGTGTACCAGAGAATCATTTATCCAAATATCGAAACAAATTTTAGTTATAATATATTATATCATTATGGTATGTTTATAAATAATAAAGAAATATTTAATACCCGTGAAAGAGATCATATACTCGAATAGAAAAAAGATGTTTTATGAGTGTATATCTTGAATTATAGAAAATGTGATAAATTACAAATAAACAAAATCGTTTATTTATATAGACATGAAAAAGTAAGTTATGATACACGAGTTTAAAACCCAAGTATATTAGAGCAAGTGTACAGATACACGCAGAGTATAATAGGGGTCGAATTCTCAAGGACCAACCTACACTACGGAATCTTAGAAACTAGAACTAAGGTAAGACGGAAAAAAGAGATTTATATTGATGCAAAATAACTAGGAAGCAATTGAAATAAAACAACGAAGTAAAATCTATGGATAAAGGTGTTAGGCCTAAGGAATTTCTCGGAAATCAGAGATCATAAATCAGACAACTATTCAGAGAATGATGAAGCAGTTATCTCGAACTCAAACATAAATTTATAACTAATCCACTTTCGTTGCACCAATTACTTTATCTAGCAATCTAAGTATCTACCTGTCGTTGAACTTCGAATTCTAAACAAGCATTACCAATTAGGTTCAATATGTTCATGTATCGCAATAGCATCCACTTTCGTTGGCTAAGGATAATACACTCATCTATGTTCTATCGAGCAACATATTAGCTTTTGGAGAATATGTTCAACCTAAGATCATAAACTAGGTAGCTAAATCGAGTCTAAACATTCCGAACAACTGTAGATGAAGATCTTCTAAGATTATTCTCTATTTGTGTCTAACTCAATGATTCATGATTCCTTTGAAAAATCATAAACCTAACTAGAGAACTACTCACTCATGGTTGTGATTAAACAAAACATGATAGATGAAAAACTCATAAAATAAATCCAATAAAAATACCAAAGAAGTTTCTTCACAATAGGTCTTCAAAAACTCTTAGAATAAAATAAGCATAGCCTAAACAATGGCTAAAACAAGTATTTATAGGTACAAAAATTTTTAGGTCAAAATCCTAAACCTATTAGGAAAAAGAGCAATTTTTCATTTTTCTCGGGCAGGTTGATCGATCGATGATCTGAACATGTCGATTAGGTCGGTCGATCGGGTCTGGACAGGTCGATCTGGTAGGTCGCTCGGGTCTGGATCGGTCGATCTGGTATGGATAGGTCAATTTGGATTCTCATGGCATTTTGACTCCAGATCGATCGATCTTCACGGCGTCTTGGCTCTGCGCATACTTCATCTACTCGCAAGACTGGAATGTCTTCACGAAAATCGTCATTACTTTTCATCGCTACGTTGGATCGATTTCAAATCACTTCCAAATGAAAGCTAACTAAAATATCTATGTTTTGTCCAAAATTTATCTCAATCCATTGGTGGAAAGTGCCTCAACAAACGACGAAGTTCAGACATATCTGCATTATTCTGCATCTTTTGCTCCAAATCTTGCTCCCAAAGGCATTAGAACTCTTCCTACCATGATTAAGACTCTACGAACACCTAAAATGACTCTAAAACACATACTAAAATATGTAAAATACACAATCTATCAAGTTATTGTGCACGCATAGTAATGTTGGGCTCCATACAAATTATATTTTACCAATGATTTTACGCATGTGTAAGATGTGTGGCCGTGTTTTTTTTACTTTCATACACTCCTCTTTAAAGACTAGTATCACTATCATCTCTGACGTTATATATTTTTTGGCTCATTAAAATCTTTTAAAGGAAAACCCAATAAAAAAAATCATAGTAGGTAAAAAGAGTACAATCATGCAAGCTCCACCTCGAATGATCATGATCACACTTATAGGTCTTGTTGGCGATGCATTCCGATTTTATAGACATGTTTTCTGAAGATAGTGGTGGGTAGTGCTTTTGTGAAGAGATCTGTATCATTTTTCGATAATCGGACATATCTTACTTTAATATCTTCTAAAGTTCTTGGGTGTATGAAAAGTATTTTGAAGGAATATGTTTGGTTCTAACACTTTTGATGTATCCATCATTTTTCTGAGCAACAAATGCATAATTGTCTTCATATAAGATTGTAGGTTTCGTTTTTACGCAAATTTCACTACTTAATTGGATGTGTTCTCTAATTGATCTTTGCCATACACACTTTCTACTCACTTCATGGAGTGATGGTTTCAGCATGATTCGAGGAAGTGGCTACAAGCGTCTGTTTCTGAGAACGCTAGGATATAGTGGGGCCTCCAATAGCGAGACGTATCATGTTTGTGATCGGGTTTTGTGCAGATTTGAAAAAATCATGCATCTTCAAATTCAACCATTCAACTTTCTGAGTTTTTAGGATAAAATAATTCTAAATCAATGGTCCCTTGAATGTAGCGAAAAACATGTTTAATCTCATTCCAATGTCTTCGTATAGGGGATGAACTGAATCTTACCAACTTATTGATGGCAAATAATATATCAGGCCGCATACAATTTGCAAGATACATAAGGGCTCCAATTGCATTTAGATGCAAGTACTTCAAGACCAATTATATCTTCATTCTTCTTAGTTGGCCAAAAATGATCATTTCAACTTTAAGTGATCTAAGGACCGTTGGGTTATTGAGAGGAGTTTCCTTGTCCATGCTAAAGTGTTTTAACACTCACTTAATGTATATGGACTGGTGTAAAAATATTCCTTTATGAGAATGCTTGATTCCAAAAATTTTCTGTCCAAGATCGTTCATCTCAAATTTTATTTTTAAATAGTTTATTGTTTTCTGAATTTCCTCTTGAGTTCCAATGATGTTTAGATCATCAACATACACCGCGATAATTACAAATCCGAGTGTTGTTTTCTTAGTAAAACACATGGACATATTGGACTATTCACATATCCTTGTTTTATAAAATGTTCAATTTACCTAGAGAATATCAACACATGTCATTTTGTTCCCCTGATATATTTCTTGAATTTTCAGTGAATGTCCATATGAGTTCTCTATAATTTTTCGCATCATTGTGGTGTCGGGGTGACCAAGGTGATCATGTCATAGTGTAAAATCATCACCATTTTTCTTGATCACAACACGTGATTCTATATCATTTATGTATGTATGATGTAAACCAGAAGGGAGTCTTGATCATTTTTCCAATACATGATATTTCGTGTATCTCACTATGCGAAGTCAATAGTTCGTGTAGTTATCAAAACATTAAATTAGTTCGCATGTGTATGTATGTCATGGCCTACAGTTTTTGTACCTGAGAATCATTTTTCCAAATATCGAAACAAATTTTAGTTATAATATATTATATAATTATGGTATATTTATAAATAATAAAGAACTATTTGATACCCGTGAAAGAGATCATATACTCGAATAGAGAGAAGTTGTTTTATGACTATATATCTTGAATTAGAGAAAATGTGTTATATTACAAATGAACAAAATCGTTTGTTTATATAGACATGAAAAAAGTAAGTTATGATACACGAGTTTAAAATCCAAGTATATAACCGCTAGTGCACAGATACACGCAGTAGTATAATAGGGGTCGAATCCTCAAGGATCAACCTGCACTACGAATCTTAGAAACTAGAACTAAGATAAGACAGAAAATAGAGATTTATATTGATGCAAAATAACTAGGAAGAAATTGAAATAAAACAACAAAGTAAAATCTATGGATAAAAGTGTTAGACCTCGAGAATTTCTCGGAAATCAGAGATCTAAATCAGACAACTATTCAGGGAATGATTAAGCACCTATCTCGAACTCAAACATAAATGTATAACTAATCCACTTTTGTCGCACCAATTACTTTATCTAGCAATCTAAGTATCTAACTGTTGTTGAACTTCAAATTCTAAACAAGCATTACCGATTATGTTCCATATGTTCACGTATCGCAATAGCATCAACTTTTGTTGGTTAAGGACAATACGCTCATCTTTGAATACCAATATCACTATTTTATCTTACGTTATATATTTGTTGGCTCATTAAAATCTTTTAAAGGAAACCCAATAGAAAAAATCATAGTAGGTAAAAAGAGTAAAATCATGCAAGCTCCCCCTTGAATGATCATGATCACATCTTACAGGTCTTGTTGTCGATGCATTCCGATTTTATAGACATTTTTCTGAACATAGTGGTGGGTAGTGAGTTTGTGAAGAGATATGCATAATTTTTCGATAATCGGACATGTCTTACTTAGATATCTTTATTCTCTAAAGTTCTTGGGTGTATGAAAAGTATTTTGAAGAATATGTTTGGTTCTATCACTTTTGAATATCCATCATTTGTCTGAGCAACAAATGCAACATTATCTTCGCAACAAATCAACATTATCTTCATATAAGATTGTAGATTCCATTTTTACGCTAATTTCATTACTTAATTGAATGTGTTGACTAATTAATCTTTGCCATACACACTTTCTACTCACTTCATGGAGTGATGGCTTCAGCATGATTCGAGGAAGTGGCTACAAGTGTCTGTTTCTGAGAACGCTAGGATATAGCGGGGCCTCCAATAGTGAGACGTATCATGTTTGTGATCGGATTTTGTGTGGATCTGAAAAAAATCATGCATCTTCAAATTCAACCATTTAACTTTCTGAGTTTTTAGGATAAAATAATTCTAAATCAATGGTCCTTTGAATATAGCGAAAAACATGTTTAATCTCATTCCAATGTCTTCGTATAGGGGATAAACTGAATCTTACCAACTTATTGATGACAAATAATATATCAGGCTGCATATAATTTGCAAGATACATAAGTGCTCCAATTGCATTTATATGCAAGTACTTCAAGACCAATTATATCTTCATTCTTCTTAGTTGGCCAAAAAAGATCATTTCAACTTTAAGTGATCTAAGGACCATTGGATTACTGAGAGGAATTTCCTTGCCATGTTAAAGTGTTTTAACACTAACTTAGTGTATATGGACTGGTGTAAAAATATTCCTTAATGAGAATGCTTGAGTTCTATCCGAGATTGTTCATCTCAAATTTTATTTTTAAATAATTTCTTGTTTTTTGTATTTCCTCTTGAGTTCCAATGATGTTTAGATCATCAAAATACACCGCGATAATTACAAATCCGAGTGTTGTTTTCTTAATAAAACACATGGACATATTGGATTATTCACATATCCTTCTTTTATGAAATGTTCACTAAGACAATTATACTACATGCATCCAAATTTTTTTGACCCATAAATGATCTTTGCAATTGTATTGCACATAGTTCTTTGGGTTTTGGATTTTAATGCTTCTGGCATTTTGAATCCATCAGGAATTCTCATATATATATATATATATATATATATATATATATCTAATGACCCATATAAATATATATGTTGTTACAACATCCCTGAGACGCATCTCTATATTTTTATCACCCAGTAGAGTCATCAAAAATTTAAACGTGATTGCATACATTAGGATAATAGTTTTCCTCATAATCAACCCCGTGTCTTTTAGAAAAATCTTTGGCTACACGACGAGCTTTATACTTCATAATCTCATTTTTCTCGTTACGTTTTCGGATGAAAACCACTTATGACTTATGGGTTTCACACTTTTAAGTGTGAGCACTAAAGGTCCAAATACGTTTTTTTATTGAGTGGATCAATTTCAACTTGCATGGCATCTTTCCATTTTATCAAGTTATATCTCTTATGACATTTATATACTGACTTTGGTTATGATCTTCATTTTCTTCCCTTATTTCCTTTGAAACAAGATATGAGAAAAGATCATCAACGTTATCCATTTTATTTCGATTCTATATCTTTCCACTTTGGATGGAGTTGACAGAAATCTCATGATTTTTTTTAGATTCATGATGTTCCATATTTTTGTCATGATCATGATATATTTCTTCCATAACACTTTATGTTATTGTGAGAACATTTTTTTCAACTTCTTTTCTTTTTCTAGGATTTTTTTGTCTTTAGAGCTCATTGGTTTACCATTCTTCAAGCGTGTTTGAGACTCACGTGTATTTCCTGCTTTTTCATGTTTCTATGGAATTTCTATTAGAGTAAGGGCATTTGCAGCTGGTATATGTGACTTAATTGTTGTCTTAGTGTCTACAAATGCATCAAGTAAGTAATTTGCTATACTGTACAAATGCATAATTCTTCTAACTTTTAGTTCTGATTACTTCGTAGGAAGATCAAGGTGTGAAATTGATGGCATACACCATTTGATATCCTTATCTACCCTTTTATTTTCTCCCTCTAGAACTGGAAATTTTTTTTCATCAAAATGACAATCGGCAAAACGTGCCGTAAATACATCACCAGTCTAAGGTTTTAGGTATTTTATAATTGATGAAGAATTACAAACAACATATATTTCCAACCTTCTTTGTGGTTCCATCTTAGTACGTTGTGGAGGATTTTTTGGATGAGAGATATTTTGTTCTCGACCAAAAGGTAATTTTAATGGGAATTATTATGATATGCATTTGGCCTTATACGAATAAGTGTCTCTACATGTAAAATAGAGTGTCCCCATACGGAGGTGGATATTTTTTTTATCTCATTATCAATGGTCTTGCAATCAATTGTAGGCGTTTGATTAATGATTTAGCCAAATTATTTTGTGTGTGAAACATGTGCTATAAGTTGTTCAACATTTATTTTTGTTTCCATGAAATAAGCATTGAATGCTTGAGATGTGAATTCACTAGCACTACCTAGTCTAACTCCTTTGATTGAATAATAAGGAAAATGAGCTTTTAGTTTAATTATTTGAGTTAGAAATCTCCTAAATACCATAGTTCTAGATGATAACAGACAAACATTTGACCATCTACTAGACACGTCTATCATTACCATAAAATAGAAGAATGTTCCACATGATGAGTGTATAAGTCCACAAATATCGCTTTGAATTTGTTCAAGGAAATTTGGTAATTCTTTATCTATTTTACTTGGTGATGGTCTTGTGATCAATTTACCTAGAGAATATGCAACACATGCCATTTTGTTCCCCTGATATATCTCTTGAATTTTCAGTGAATGTTCATATGAGTTCTCTATAATTTTTTGTATCATTGTGGTGTCGGGGTGACCAAGGTGATCATGGAATAGTTTAAAATTATCACCATTTTTCTTGATCACAACATGTGATTCTGTATCATTTATGTATGTATGATGTAAACCAGAAGGGAGTCTTGATCATTTTTCCAATACATTATTTTCCCCTTATTTTTAAGAAGTTATATACATGTACTTCTTTCCATCCTCAGTTGCAACTAAGTATCAAATCTTTGAAGATATATATCTTTAAAACTCAACAAAATCCTTTTAGATTTTGGAAAAAATAATGCATTGTTTACTGAGAACTTTGTCCCATTCGGTAAAGTAAAATTTTCTTTACCAATCCTTTCAATCAAGTTTATTGGCCCCGATATTGTGTTGACATTAATATTTTTTGTTTCAATTTAGAGAAATATTTTTAATGTTTCATAATAGTATGTGTTGTTCCACTATCTGGTATGAAAATTTCTTCAAAAATTATCTTGGATGTTGTTCAATTTGTATTGTGATCCATTTTTGAAATAAACATAATCAATTAAATAAAAGTGTAATATTTTTATTCATAAACAATAAGTCACACGGTAATTATACAAAATATGTAATACAAGAAATATAATTTTAATGAAATAAGCAACACTTTATTTATACCATAGCTATAGCATCACATGATAGGCATTTGAGTTTTCCATGAATGTGGTATCATCGACATCATTAGTGAAGTCGGATGCATCAAGGTGAGTTGTATCTTCTGAGTGTTCCACGAGGTTTACTTCATTTCCCTTGCCTTTGGCAAACTCTTTGTACAGAGCACACAGATGTGCAAGAGTCAGACATACTTGGAACCAATGTCCCTTAGTGCCTCATATGAAACAAGCACTGTCACATTTCTGGGAGGTTGTTACTTGGACTTCTTCCTCTTTTAGAACGAGTTCATGTACTGTGGGTTGTAGTTTCTCCCACGTCTGCCATAGTTTTAGCGGCCATGTCCTCGAAATTTTTTTTTTTCCCTCACTGGATTTTTAACATTTAAAGCATTCACTTCAGGAAGTGATTTTGATTCCATGGAACCAAAGTGTTTGGTCGAACCACATGTCAATAAAATAAAATATATAAGTTTTAAAAAATATAGAAATTTTTTTCATATTGTTATAATATACTATATAATTATGGTATGTCTATAAATAATAAATAAATATTTAATAGATGAGAAAGGGATCGGATACTCGAATACAAAGAAGACGCTTTGTGAATATATATATATATATATTTTATTATGAAAATTTATATTACAAATGAACGAGAGTGTTCGTTTATATAAACGTGAAAAAGTAAGTTATTATGCGTGGATAGTGACGGTGGACTCCACATAAATTATATTTTATGAATGATTTTACGCATGTATAGAATGCGTGGCCGTATTTCTTAATTTTCATAACATAGACAATGTTTAAAAGAACAATATTTAGGCTTTAGAATAGTGACAGTAGAGTAGACCAAACCGTGCGAGACATTGGCGAGGTGCAATATGGTTTAATTGTGATGTGTATCAAAAAAATGCATTACGAGGATTGAGAAACAATGATAGTTAGTACAGAACAAATGGTGCGGTATAATGGTGAAAAACATATATATACAATACGGTATAAACTTTTGAATGATGAAAAATTCAACAAATAGTGCAAGATATATATTGTAAATAAACATGGATTAATGATATTATTATAATTTTAAATTAAGGTGTCTAACTAATGGTCAAGAGTTTTTATATATTATTTATGTTCCATAGATACTAAATATTAAAATTTAATTTTTTTTTGGAATTTATTAAACTATATATTTCCAAAATCAAGTAAAACGATAAATTCTAAAAGCCAAGTAAAATAATATTCTAATAACATATATGCAATATTGTATATATATTGACAGATTATTATATACTGATCAATTTATCAAGTGAATATACTAGATCATTGAGATTATCAGTTTGATATTATCGATGAGATTGTTAGATACACATGAAGATACGATAGATGTAAATCTTTCTAGTGTATACCTTTTATATTTAGACAGACTCTTGTATGTACTCTATATGTGTATATGACTGATGAATACAATTCACTCTACTGAATTTTTTATCTCAGAGATGACCGATAAAATCTATGTTCATAATTGAACGTGATGAACGAATGGCTCAGAAATTGAGATAAATGAAAATTGTTCAAGGTATTCGAGTTGAGTAAGCTGAACATGATTGATTGATCAAATCAAACTAAGTTGGCTGATCAAGCCTTACTCGATCGAAATGGACTGAGTTGTGTTAATTGGCCAAGTATTACCGAGCTAAATCGGGTTAGCTAGTGATGGTGTTGTTAACGACATTGAACATGGATGATGGTGTTGTTAAATTTGAATGTTTAAAGCAGATCAAGTGGTGCAAATCAAATAATTACATTATATAAAAAAAATAAAAAAATGTTTTACATAATACTATATATATTAAAATAAATTTTATTAAGTTTTTAAAATATATATTAGTTTACCATATTTTCAATATGTATGTAAAGTACATATATTTAAAAAATGTTGATATTAATAAAATCATTTAAATTTTTAGATGTAATAAAATAATATGAAATGATAATATATACAACAACAAAAATTCTATTCTAAAAACTACATAATTGATCATTTTATATATATGAAATTTTAAAATCATTAAAATATAATATTTGGAAGTATTAATTTATAATGCAATAAATATACTTATAGTTATAAATATGTAAAAATAAATAGAAAATAACTTCAAATACAACAAAAAAATTTCAAATTTAATATTAAGTATTTTGATTTTCTCATAACATACTCTCCCTCCGTTTTTAAATAGTATCGTTCAAGATTTTTCACACATATTAAGAAAACAATTAAATTTTCTATTATACGCCTTATTAATAAATCATAGAAAACTTTCATTGGTCAATATAATAGAGATAAAACTATAAATTTTATCCAAAAGCCGCATCAGAAATATAAAACGACAAGTTAATATAAAACAAATAAGTTAAGATAAAACGACACTTATTTTAAAATGGAGGGAGTATGCAATATTTTTCCGGATGTTTGCCATAAAATTGCCATAATCTATCTCTGCAGCATCCATGTCACCAAGATCAGTATCAGAATTTGTGTTGCTATTCTTTGTTTGTCTCATAACGTTTTGAATTGTGTGCAAATAGGAGAAAGATGAGAAGAAAAAAAAATAGAAAAGAGAATGTCAATTTTGTAAAAAGAGAAATGTATGTCACATCGTTCACATTTCAATTAATACACGTCTACTCGCAGTAGATGAGTATTTTCGTAAATATGTTAGTCCGATATGACATATCTTATTTTTTATGTTTTTTTCGCTGAGATAATTTTATCAATTACCAAATACTTAATTTATTGTTTTTTTTTATTGCCAAATATTCAAAAAATCTATTATATAAATATATCAAATACAATTATTATATGAATATATTAAATACAATTAGAAATTTCTCGTACATAACTTTGGTTTAAGAGAGATATTGTGAAATAGCTAGAATGAAGTCGAACACGACCAACTCTACATGATATTGTATGATACTGAGAACTAACTTTTTAAAATTAGGAATCACTTAAACAATTCAAATATATGTTTAATCATAGTCAAACACGACTGCGTCACTAACCAATTTCTAAGCTATCCCGTTCTCACACAACTAGTTACACATCAACTTTTGTAAAGATCACTTATTATTTCCTTTTTGTTGATATCTTCAAATCTCGTTTGCTTTGATTCGGAGATATCCTCCGCATATACAAATGAAAACTCCATGCTCCAATAAAAAATTGCACCATGTGTTCTTTGATTCTTATCTTAGACTCAAAATATCCTGCGTTTAAGCATCTGATTTACACAACCACTTTTTTGTTGAACCTCCAAACTTTTTTGACGATAGAAAAAAATAGAGCAACCAAAAATAAGTATAGGGAACAAGATTTGTCATAATTGATTGTGGGTCAAGCCAATACTAGATCCATGAGATAAGCTGGGTTGGGTATACAACTATGGTTATGCATGGTTCATCGTTGTTACAGTTAAGGTTGTGTTTATCGATTGGAAGATATAGTGTTGGTTGCAAAATTTGGTGACTTGGTCCAAGGCATGATCAACCTATCGATGAACATAAAGTGGGGAAAGCGTCTGAGTTTGAATGAATTCACATAGGTTTTATCTATACCATGAATGATTACACAAAGACAAGGACAATCAGATTGGGACTAAGTGATTGATTGATAAACTTGGCAAATGCATGATCCATCCGGGTTTGACCTAGTGAGATACGACGACCATACTCACTAAGACAAATGAAATTTCCTTACCCTTCAAATGGGCAATCGCTTTGGAACATCAACCTAAGAAACTAGCAAAAACGATTATTTACCATCCCTACATATAATGGACAAGGGAGAACACGAGCAAATGAATTTGTGACAAGGCATGAATCAAACCACATGAATTCCAAAGAAAACATAAAACAAATAACACCATCGAACCATACATAATAAGAAAATTAAGGAGAGAGCGCAAAATTACGCACCTAAAAAGGTCTCAGATTAAGAAACAAAGATGTTCAAAAAGAAAAGAGAGCAATTTTGTCTTTCGCCTGTTCATGGTGATAAGACTAGAAAAAGGATTCAATGTTTATAACTCTAAAAACCAGACCCTTCAAAAGATTTATTAAGGCAGAGACTCTCATATGAACAATATACGACAAAATATATGTTCATATTCGCATTTCCATCAAGATCAAAATAGTGGTGCTTCGGGATTTACCGCACAGGCTGTTGGTTATAGTGGCTCTTCTCCTTCTTCTTTGCAGTGGCCAGCTTCTTACGTCTTGCAGCTGCCTCCTCAGCAGCAACTTTAGCTGCACCATCCACCTCTTTGCTTGACTTTTTCTTCTTCATGGATGCAAGCTTTTTTAGCCTTTCTTTGACATCTATTGCAGATTCTCCCTCAGTCGGTTCGGACCCAGCAGCTTCATCTACAGCACCCGAGTTGCTGATTGCTTGTTGCTCTTGAGATTCTTTGACCTCCTTCTGCTTCTCCTTTTTTTTCTTCTTTTTTGCTGCCTTTGACTCCCCACCTGCTGCATTCTCCTTCTTCTCTCCCTCTCCATTGACATCTGATTTCTTTTCTTGTTTAGCCTCTGTGAAAGAACAAGCAAGGTATTGGGGTATTAGCAAAACGCTAGACAGATCAAAACTCAACAAGGAAAACAAGCAAAAGCAAGATATTGACACAATAAAGAACATTAGAAATGACAATACGGCAATACGGTATCAGTTGCATTGCTTGTATGATTAAAGAGGTAAGAATTGAAAACTACCTTGAGAGTCCTCTTGGCCATTACTCTCCTTAGGGGTAACACCAAAATCAGCCAACAAAGCCTCAAGCTCAGCAAGTTCCTTCTTTTTCCTCTCTTTCTTGGAAAGCTGCCTCTCTGCCTCTTTAGGAGGTGCAGGAACTTCAGGAACCTTCTTCACCTCAGGCTCTGGCTCTGGATGAACCTGTACCTCTGCTTCCTGTTCATGCTCTTCCTCCACATCACCATCGCCATCATCAAGAATATCTTCCTCACTTTCGCTTTCCTGACAAATCAAAGCAAGAGAATCCCATCAGAAACCAAAGAAATCACACATCCAATTTGGACAAGAAAAACAGAAGCTTTTTAACCAAGAAAAGGAGAAATCCAAGCAAATACTATCAAAACATAGGTAACACATAAGTGAAACATTCACGAGGGATAAAGCAACATGTGCAATGATAACAATTCCTCTTTTAAAAAACAAATATAAACTGGTACGTTTGTCATAATCTACCAGAGAAATAAACATAGGAGAAATCAACAACAGAACAGAAACCAACTCTCAGAATTCACAAGTCACAAAGAGATTCGTTAAGCAAAAGACAAAGAGCCTTGTTTACTACCAACATGTCAAATCTCAACCAATTGAACAATCAGAGAGACACAACAAAAACAAAAAGTGTAGATTTCATACCTCAACATGAATGTCAAAAAAATGACCTCAACAATCAGAGAAACAAAGCAAAAACAAAAAATGTGTAGACAGCGAGACTTATTTCAAATCCTAATAGGCATACTGCAAAAACCCACAACCAATTCAACAATCAGAGAAACACAACAAAAACACAAATTGTTTAGATTTCAGACCTCAACATGAATGTCTTTAGAATCAGTATGGGAAGGCTCAGAAGTACTCCAACCAGACGTAGGAGGAGCAGTGGTGGCATAATAGTCATCATCTTCATCATCATCATCAATATCAGCCCAAGACTTAACTTTCAAAGGCGTAGGTGCCCAAAACACCTGTGGCTCAGGCTCCTTCTGTGTCTCTTCCCTTGACTTAGAAGACCCTTTGATCTTACCTGCCTTATCAGACTTCTTCTTCTTCTTACGAGTGTCCAAAGCTGCAAACAAATTGGTGCTCTGGATCGTGATAGATCCTTCATCTCTCCTGTTTCCATATCCAGCCATCTTAAACTTCTCTCAAACAACAAGATTGAGACTAAACCAAGATCTAAACTTCGATTTCACCTGGAAATTTCGACGGATAAACAAAAGACAAAAAACACCTAAAAGATAAAGCAAGAACAGAGACAAAAATATGAAATCTGAATCGATTTCAATGAAAAACAAAAATTTATATGAAAAATCCTAAACTTTTGACTGACCACTGATTGCCCAGATAAAGAACAGTGTAATCCGATGAATTGAAAATTTAGGGTTAGAGATGAGAAATCATAAATCAATCGGAATGATATGAAACGGAAACGAGCGAAGAGGAGAAGAGAAAGAAACTGTTTTGAAGCGATTTAAAGGGGGGACAAGATTAGAATTAGGGTTTTTGCTTCTTCTCCTAGTAAGGATGAGGGAAATCTGGATGTAGCAGCCCTATAGGTTAGGGCTAATTCGGCAAAGGAGATAACGCAAAAGAAGCCATTAAAAAGCTCGTGTCTCTGAATTTATACGAGATATGTCTAAATCTACGTTTTGGTACGTAATAAATTATGGTTTATCTGTTTTTGCTCAATGTGTTTTAGATGATACAGTTTAGCCCAAAAGTTTTGAAGGGCAAAAGACAATTTCCATGGCAATTAAAGGAGCTGAATCCATGCTCTTAAAATTGTGTTCTAACTCAAAAAAATTTAGCCAAAATTTATATAAACTAATTTGTAAAGGTTGTGCAAATTCATATACAAACTGAAATAACTTTGCTAAAATCTACATAAAATAACTCGAACAAGTAAAAAACGGTTAGAACGATATTTTTGGTTATTTTTGGAGATTTTAAGTTAGTTTATTTCCCGCAGATTTTCGTTATATTATTTTGTTAATTTTCTTTCTGCGAATTCTCATTATATTAATTTTTCCCGCGAATTTTTGTTATCTTATCTCGTTAATTTATTTCATGTGACCAAATGTTGTTAACTTTACTACAAAAACACCAAAAGCAAAATCTAAAAGTCACAATTCGAGTGATATTTGGGAGGAACCATATTACATGATCTGGTTCCATAATGTCTTTGTCATAAAACAAAAAGAAAAAAACTTATTTCCCATAATTTTTTAAATATTTTAATGACATCTCGTTATGTACATAACTGAATTATTAAAATAAATGAACTTGTCATACCGAGTATTTTTAAAGTCTCCGATTAGAAAGCCGGTTGAAAATAGAGAAATCCCAGAAAAAATAATACAAAGCAAAATGTGAAAGACAACGTCTAACCTAAAAAAGTCAATCTAGAGATTAAGTTTAAATAAGAAACCATCTTCGCCCAATATATTGACCAAAGAAAGGCGAGCTCAAAGTTATTATATTGGTACATTACAATAGTCAGAAATGAAACAATCGTCGGATATATATCCGTCCCGGAAACAGCTGTTTTTGACGGATATATATCCGTCTATTATAAATAGTCAGAAATGAAACAATCGTCTAAAATCCAGTTTTCGACGAGTCCGGATATCCAGTTTCCGACGGAATAGTCCGTCCAAAATCCATCGGAAAACTACCGTCGATAGATAGTCGGAAACCCGTCGGATAGTTTTCTGACGGATTAACCGATAGATTTAAGACGATTTATAATCCGATGAATAACCGACGAATTTCTGATGGTTATTTCCGACAGAAACCAGACATCGAAATTCCGATGGATCGGTTTCCGACGAATATTAAATTAATTTTTTAAAAATTAATTTAAATCAAATTATAATTATATTTTATAAATTTAAATAATTTAGTTAAATAAAAAACATTAAATTAAAATTCATAAACAAAAATAACATATAGTTCAAAAGAAAATAACAAACAGTTCAAAAGAAAATAAAAAATAGTTCAAAAGAAAAGAAAAAGTATTCAAATAAAAAGATAATTCCTGAAATTAAAAAAAAAGAAATCTAAAAATTACTTGGAGGCGGTTGGAAAGAACAGAAGAAAAACATTCATCTGATCATGCATTGTTTTGAGCTATGCAGCCGTGTTTTCTTCGATTGTCTCAATCTTGTTGTTGAGAGTTTCGATCTCGGCCGACTTCTCTTCCAGTTGAGCTCTAAGCTGAAAATTTCCATAAAACCTCGAAGTTGTCGAAGATGGCGAGAAATACTCTTATGGAAGTCCAAAAACATGGCCTTTGGACTTTGAAGTGACATACGAAACAAAATATAGAAATCATTAGAAATGAATAAAATAAAGAAAAAACTAAAATAAAATAAAGAAAAAAAAAATATTACTTACTTCGTAAACAAACTCATTGAACTTATCAACGGAAACTTCAGAACAAAGAGGAGTACCTTCAACAATCGGCTGTGATTGCAGAAACTCCTCTCCCAATCTGGTTTGTGTGCGCATCATGTAGCAAAACAAGATGGGATGGACGGACACCTTCTTGACGGAACTGAAATGTTTTATTTAAAACTTTAAGTAAAAAAATTTCAATAAAAGTATAAATTTAAATAAACTTACCAATTGTTGTTCCCGGGAAGCCTTGTTCGTTGCTTCCAAATTGTGAATGGTAATTCTTTTGCCCTTCCGGTCACTCTTCTGGTTGGTTGATTTGAGTTGCCGATGTTGCATCGGTTTCATTCATCTTCTAATAATCAACCTAACCGTTCCAGAGGTCTGGCTTTGCAAGCAGCTTCCTCGGAATATCATTCTGGTTCCACTTGTCATTCCACTCGTTCAGTTTCTGTGAGTATACTTTCGATGCCTTAGCATCAAACTCACGTTTAACCCGAGATGTAAGGTATCGATCCCAAGTGAAATCTTGATGCAAAAGAAAATGATTAAAATATTAAAAATCATAAAAAATGTATTATCATAAAAAAGAAAACGTAAAATTTTTAAGTTAAAAGTAAAGAAATTCATACCGCAAATTGCCGAAACCATAAATAGGGACGCTGAAACATTCCATTGAGCATACGGTTGATGGACTTGTTTATCCTATTATGGGATAAATGGAACCTATAAAATAAAATTAGTTTAAAATTGTCAAAAATAAATAAATTAAACAAATAAAAACTTTAAAACCTTTTACTTACCAAGTACTGTTGCTGTCACAATCGGGATGAAGATGAGGCAATCTTTCCCGACCAGGCTGAAAAACAAAATCCTCAATGCTCATCTGGATCGGAGCAGAAGTAGCTTGATGAATAGCTGGCGGAGATTGAGTCTCCGGAACATGAGTGGAACGGTTTTGACTCGCTCCTTGGCCACCTCTCGAACCACCCGACTCAGAAATGGAATGAAATCGACCATAATTCATGAAAAAAAATAAAATTATTAACAAATGAACATATATAACAAAAGAAATAAATTAGTAATGAATTTAAATAATTATGAAATTTTTATAAAATATAAAGAAATAGAAACAATTATGATTATAGAGTTTAAATATATATATATGTTAGATTATTAAATTATAAAATATATATAAAATTTAAAAATATATAAAAAATTATGAAAAATTGACATTTTTTTATAAATAACTAAAAGAATTTTTAAAAAATTAAAATGATTTTTAAAAACTTAAATAATTAGAGAGCTTAAAATCTATATACATGTTAGATTATTAAATTATGAAAAATTTATAAAAATTTTTAAAATATAAACAATTATAAAAAATTAAAAATTTATAAATAACTAAAATATTTTATTAAAAATAAAAACAATTTTTAAAAACTTAAATAATTATAGAGTTTTTAATGTTACAATTATAATATATAAAAACGATTCTTAAACAACTAAAAATACCAAAAAATCAAAAAATCATATTATCATACATAAAAACCAAAATCGACATTCCAATTAACTAATATCCTAAATCTTCAATCTATAACACTAAATCGTAAATCATAAACCTTAAATCTACATTCCAATTCCCAAAATCTAAATTCCATATCCTAAATCTACTTTAAAACATAGAAACTTACATATTTGATCGTTGTGGATCTATTGGAATAGAGTTTGGATGATTCTGACACTTGGAACGGAAGATTTGACAGACTTTTGGAGATTTACGGATTTTTGGAATGTTTCTAAGTTTTTTGCGAATGGTTTTGAGAAGAAGAAGAATCTGTATATAAAACGAATTTTCAGACGGCATATCCATCGGAAAACACTTAGAAATAAATTGATCGTGTCAACGACGGTTACCAATGCCTTAAATCTTGCAATCTGTCGGAAATCCGACGAAAATTCTGACGGATTTCCGATGGATTCTGCAGAATTTCAGGATACGCGGCAACCCAAAAGACATTTTCCGGTGCATTTTTCGCGGATCCGTCGGAATTCCCAATGGATTAGGGAAAATCTAGGCTTCGCGGGAAGCCAAAAGGCATTTCCCAATGATTTTTTCGCGGATCTGTCGGAATTCCAACTGATCCGCAAAAAATTCATGTCTTATCATTGGTCAGTCAAGATTAAATTCAACACGTATTTCCTCAAATCAGGGATTTGAAGGTTTTTGCAAAACATCGGGACAAGAATACGTTTGTACTAAGATATATTAACCACTGCATTGATAAAATTACAATACCTAGTTGATACAAGTCAATAATTTACAAAAAACAAAAATTTATGTTAGTTTATAAGAAATGTTATATGGTAGGTATGTATTCATATGTACCTTTAATCAAAGTCATCTTAAATGTTATAATTTAAGAAATACTTCAATTTGTATGCTATTAAATGAATATAATGATCCACCTAGTGTTAGAAATTGGTTTCTATACTAATGTGTGCCAATCTACTATCCAAAATCTTCCAAAACCCCTATTCCATTGGAATGTTCTTAAAATTCCGATGGATTCGTGGTTTTTAAAATATATATAAAATATCCATCAGAAATCTGTCAGAATTTTAAGAACATTCCGACGGATTATTTTTATATTTGTTTTAAACCACGAATCCGTCGGAATCCCTTTAAATTCTGACGGATTCGGGTTTTTTGGGAAAAAAAAATTACAAATACAAATATAAAATACTTTACAATACTTTACAAAATCTTACCAAAATCTCAATACTTTACAAATACCAAATATAAAATACAAAATGCATTACTCCGCATCTTGAGATGATCCGTCCGATGGAATTGAGTCTGAATCGTCTTCGAATTCGCCATGTGATTCCTCCGAGTCTGAATAAACCATATCACCGGTTTGTGTTAAATCAACCACACGCTTAATGTCAAACGAATGATGAACATGATCCATTTGACAAACTCTAGTTGGATGTAGGGCATTATGTTTTGAAACTCCATTAATTCTTTCTTGTGGGTTAATTTCAGTAATTGTGATCCAAGGATCTAACCGATAAGATATTCGAGGGTACCGAATGTAGCAAACCTATATAAATGAAGATAATTTGTTAAAAATAAAATATATTCGTAAAATTAAATATATTAGTAATCCATTAATTCTTAATAATCAAATATATTAATTTAATCATACATAGTCTACTTGTGATGTTAGAATAAATGAAACACCAAATTCTGAAGGTGGTCTTGTTCTTCCCTCCTCAAGAATTCTAAACGCATATCCCCTTGTGCAATACCTTAGATATGAAGTTGCAATGTTGTTTGGACCATTAACAAAGTCCATTAACCATGACGGAAATTCTTGACCATTTTCGATGCCCTCAGAAACCTATAAAAATATAAATAAAGAATATAAATTATTGTGAGATAAATATTATAATACAATTATAAATTAGTTAAAATTGTTTAAAAACTTACGTAAACTCGCAACCAAGAAGCAATTTTTTGTTTTTTTAGGATATCAAGTTCGGGTTCAGTCTTATCTGGATAATAATCTCATACTATCGCCATGTAAATGCTATAACATAACCCAAAATTTTATTAATCATATATTAATTAATTTCAAATAATTAGTAATTAACAAAATAATCATTACCTCTTATACCCCTGAATATCCTCACAATTTGTGAGAATATACATATGTAAGTGCGCAAACTCCTGCTCTGATGGTTTCCATTTCTTTCCTTTTCCACTTACTCGACCAATTTGAGCAAAAAGACTCAGGAACATACACCGGATATATCGCTCTCTCACCTCTATCATCATGCCGCGCCAGACGTATACTCTTAGTACGCACTTCCGATGGAAAATAATATTCAGCAAAGTGTGAGACTTCTTCGTTGATGCTCTGTGCGATAATAGATCCCTCAACTTTGCTTATTTTTAAAACCTTTTTCTTAAGATGGAACATGTAACACTCAAACTGATACATCCAACGGTACTGAACAGGACCTCCAAGTGTAGCTTCTCGTGGGAGGTGGATAGGAAGATGTTCCATAACATTAAAGAAAGACGGTGGAAATATCTTCTCAAGATTACAGAGGATAACTGGTATATTGTCCTGTAAATTGCGTATACCCTCTACTGTAAGTGTCCTCGTACATAAATCTCGAGAGAAACCACCAACTCCTAAAAAACATAATAAACAATATAATCGATATAAAAGTATATATGTTACAAAATGGTTAATTAACAATATGAAAGTATCAATATATATCTGCAATTGCTTCGTGTACGTTTTTTTGAAGAAGATGTGTAAAGGCAAATGGAAGAAGCCGTTACATCACAACATGACAATCATGACTCTTTATCCCAATAAACTTTCCTTCGGAGAAATCCACACAATTCTGCATATTAGATGCATATCCATCCGGGAATTTTACATCATCTCGAGACTGAGCTAAACAATGCTTACAATGAGTTGTATGGGCTGATGGAAGTGGGTTTCAAGCTGGACTGGTTGAAGTCAAAGCTTGATGGGGTTTTCTTGAAGAGCAAGAAAGCAGGTGCTGATGGGTTCCGAGTCCAACAACTCGAGGAACAAGTCAAGACTATTGAGCTGATGGAAGTGGACTCGAAGCTGGAATGTTTGAAAACAAAGCTTGAGGATGTTTCCTTGGAGAGGAAGAAATCAGATGATACTGATGGGTCTCGGTTCCAACAACTCGAGGAACGCGTCAAGAATCTTGAGCTGATGGAATTGGGCTTAAGGGTGGAGTACTGTTTGAAGTCAAAGCTTGAGGAAGTTTTCTTGGATCAGATGAAAAAATCAGATGATGCTGATGGGTTTCGGGTCCAACAACTAGAGGAAAGCATCAAGGATCTTAAAATGATGGTGTCAGATCTCAAAAATGAACTGGACAAGGAGAAGACCAAATCTTTTGCTGATGAATTTTTGTTGGTCGATGAGGTTGCTTGACGTAGAGATCAAGTTATTAGTTTATAGAGAATTTCTCCAGTAGACAATACTCTCATTTCCTTTCTTTTGTTTTTATGTTGCTCTCTGAAAACCTGCTTAAAGTTGATGGTTTTCGTTGATCGTATTTTGGGTTAATGTGTTCTGATCCGATCCGTTATCTCTAAACTTCTGTCATTGTCTCTTAGTTGATACCACCAATGACATCGCATTCAAAATATCTTGATCTCTTCTTTGTAGAGCTATAGACAAGCTGTCTGTGAGTGCTAAAAGATGTATCATCATTTGCAAATAGAACACAAAATCAAATCTATGAAAGTATCTAAGGAGACCTATGCTTGACGTCTTTTTGAGTCTTCTACGCCTTCATTGTGAATATGCTTAAGCACCTCAATGGTTTAAGAAAATAACTCAACCAAATGCAATAGAGTTTATATAGTAAAAATTCCAATGAGTATTTCCTGGTCTTTGAAGTGCTATATCTTGATTTAACCTTCTTCTAGTAATGATTTCACCACTAATTCCTTCCTCAATCAGTTTTTATAACTCTCTCATATCATATCTTTCTTTTTGTATGAAACTCCACCACATTCACCAATAGAGATACCATTTCAAAAAAATTGCAACATCAAAATACTTTTTTGCAACTGCCACAACAAGTAATTGAAGTTGGTGAGCAAAGCAATGAACGTAACAGGCTGATGTGATTTCCCTCAATATTAATGACCTTAACCCATTCAACTCATCCATCATATTAATTGTTCCGTCATAACCTTGTCCTCTCACCTTTTTGATGGTCAATCCATAATTAGCAGACAAAGAATCAATAGCCGATTTTAAAGATGCTGAAGATGTTTCGCTCACATGTGTAATACTCATGAGTCTCTCTTTGACTATCCTACTTTTATAAAAAACGAAATACTATTGCTATTTTTTCTTTATTAGAGACATCAACATACTCATCCACTAACAAAACCAAAACAATCATGGTCCATTTCTTCAATAATTGATTTGACAAGTTCTTCTGCAAAACAATGAATAAATCTTTCTGAATCTTTGGAGACACCATCTGATTATTCCTAGGAGCATTTTGCAAATCAAACTTACTCAAAGTTTCGTTTTGTTATGCAGTGTATTTCAAGAGTTCCACAAAGTTTTCTCTATTAACAGATTTTTCTGACTCATCATGACCATGAAAAGGTAACTTTAGTCGCAATCCGTATATGAAAGCATCAATTGAAGCATTCAATTAAATCTGAACTCATTCCTTGTAATATCATCTTATTTATGCAAAATATGATTGATAGACTGATCTTGTTTCATCAAGTTTTCACACTTCATGACTTCATTGTTAAGAAAACTATTGGGACCTCCCACATGTCCTTTCAATCTTTTAAACTTATTTCAGCTAGTGAAACCTTTAATGATAAATGCATCATTTTGTCCGCCTTTACCAGCACTATCAGCATAGACAAAAAGTTGTTTCTTTCTTTACACTATACTCTAACCAGCTTTTATATATATAAAACCAAATAGGGTTAAATCGCCTCATTAAACTTCCAATCGGTGTTTGTGCAAAACTATGACACGAGATTCATAAGGACCTATAATCAAATATCGGCGGATTACTTCACTTCTTTGACTAATATGATATTATGATATTTTACCCAAAGTAGATCATCCAAATCACTTGCATATGAAGATTTTCTTTTCAAAAATTTAAACATCATTTCGATCATCTAAAATAAAAATGTTGAAATAAATAAATTATTTTTTAAAATTTACAAAAGAGCGACAGATAGAACTGATTGATGAGTTATAAAATTAAACTATAGTCCGTTCTTTATAATAGAAAACAAGTATTTTTGACTAAAAATTAAAAGTTTGGAATTAGCAAGCACCAAAGAATTATTGATTATGAATCTATAAACGATTAATGAAGGAGTTATGATGAAGAATAGTTCATATTATATCAAAAATTGAAAATCAAAATCTTAAGAAACATAAACAATTACAGAGATTAATCAAATTATATTTGTAAAAGGTAGCTAATAATTATTAGACTACAATCATTGAAAAGAAACATGACAAGAATTATGAATTAAAATTTGTACTTACTTTGTTTAAGATGGACAAAATTTAGAAAGAAATTGATGAGTCACGTCAAGTTTGATAAAGAAAAATATCTCTATCGATTAAGAAAGATCAGTTGGGTTTTAATTTTCTTAAAAAATTAAGAAACTAAAATTAGGTTTTCCTAAATGTCTTGTACTGAATAATTAGGCTTCTTTAAAATATGGGCTGAGAATATTATTTTTTTATGGCATCAAAATAAATCAGATGAGTTTAGTTTTTACAGGGTCAATTAGAAATTTGGGCTGGGTTCATTATGACAAATTCTGACAAAAACTCAAAGCATTAATAAAATTTCAATTTTATGTGGTGTCAGTTGAACCCACATTACTGTTAGCTTGACACCAACCATATCTAGTTATACCAGTTGTGTAATTTGATTTGTGTTCTAGCAAATAACTTGATTTGCCTACAAAATCACCAAAAGAAATAAAACGAGTTTTTTTCTTTTTTTTTTTATGAAATGTTAAATTTATTTATCATCAAATAAGAATATTTACACTGTTATTGAAAGTTAATAGAAACATAAACTTGAAACCAAAATTTTTTTAAAACCTTAAAAACCTAAAATCTCACTCAAAAAACTTATTAGTTATTCCTTGAAATTGATCGATGAGCTCGTAGGGAGTTCCAGCGCCTTCTCATATGAGCATATCTTGAAGCCGACGAGTAATTCAAAGAGTATATGTGGGTACATATGTCTTGGTCGATAATCGTTACCAACTGGGGAACGTTATGAAGAGGCTGCTAATGCCGTCTACCATTTCATTCACGCCAAATATGATAAATGGTGGTTTGGAAACAGAGCCTAATCAGTACATAATTTAGCTTATTGTACCTGTGATTCGATAACGAAGAGATGGTTGTTGTCCAGTCAAGGGAGATATTACGACAAAAAATGGGTGCTCCAATGTCCAATCATGAAAGAGTAAGGGCATGCATAAAACAAGTGATCACGGGACTCCTCTGGCTCCTGGCAAAAAAGACAGGCTTGATTCTCCCCCAGTTTCGAGTCCGCAAACTTATGGCTAACTTGTCCTTAATCACCAACCATGTGACCATACGATACGTGCCAGCTGACCTGAGTTCTTTTGCATCTAAAGTTGTTCCCAGGTTTGTCCAGCTGATAAAACAGCTCCATAGTTTCCATCTTTACCGTGCCACAGGATGCGATCCATGCCTACTGCCGGAGATATCAGAAACATATCCCGGAGTATAATACCAAGTGTCCCCAGTTGGGCACTTCTACGCTGACGCGCTGCTCTAATAAGAGTGAGACAACCTCGGAGACTGTTGCATACTTGTTAGCACCCAAGATTTAAGGGCCAGTTTCACCCACTCTTTCCATCATATTGCCTGATGAGTGCCAATTTTTGAGCCAAAACAGCGTTGAGTTACCATCTCTGAGATCATGTTTCATATAAGTAACAGCCATCTTCCGCAGTTTTAAAATTCTCCTCCATACCCAAGATCATGTTGTGTCACGCATATTCCAGAAAGAATGCGAGTGTATGAGATAACGTCTAAACCAAGCCACCCACAGAGAACCAAATGACAAAAAAAAGTCTCCAAATTAGATTGAGTTTATAAACCTTTGACGAGTCTCGCAATTTTCGAATACCCAAACCTCCTTCTTTCTTCGGACAACAAATATCCTCCCAGGATACTTTAGCTTTTGTGTGATTATTTGGTGATCCTGACCATAGGAATGTACTACACAAACTATCAATAGTATCAAAACAGCTTTTCGATAATTGGAAAACAGAACACCAGAAATTTACCATGCTCATTATTACTGCTTGAATGAGTTGAAGTAGACTGGCGTAGGACATATTTTGACTACCCATGCTAAAAACCAGGACCTGATTTTGTCTATTAATGGTTCATAGTCTGATTTTGACATTACCTTTGTTGTGTATGGGAGGCCAAGATAGCTAACCGGCAGAGACTCGATTGGAATTTATGTTCTATGAATTTCAGCCAAAGCTTCATCGTCTGCTCTGCCCGCTCAATAAATTGATGATTTGCTTGGGTTTAGGAGCAAGTCCGACATGGTACCAAAATCTGACAATATGCTCATTATCTCTTGAGTCGATGTGTTTTTACCATCAGTAAATATCCTTACATCATCCATGAAGTTGAGATGTGTGATGTTGACTTCTTTGCATTTAGGATAAAACCCAAAAAGACCAGCCTCCGCACCCTTATTCAGTAATATGGACAACACATTATTCACTATGACAAACAAATATGGAGAGATAGAGCATCCCTGTCTAATGCCTCTAGATCTACTAAAGAAACCTCCAAGCTCACCATTTATGGAGACGGAGAAGGCTGCCGTAAACATACATAAATGAATCCAGTGAATAAATTGCTCAGGTATATCTAGGACTTGCAGAATTTTGACAATGAAGTTCCATTGTACTGTTTTGAAGGCCTTGGCAATGTCCAGCTTGAAAGCACATCTCGGCTGAATGTCTGTCTCGTGATAATCTTTGATAAGTTTGGTTTCCAGCAACACATTATCAAGAAGAAGTCGATCCTTTATGAAAACACACTGATTTGGTTCGATAAAATCCGGTAGGATGCTCTTTAAGTGGTTTGCCAATATTTTTGAGATGACTTTGTAGATGATATTGCATCACACAATTGGTCTGTAATCTTTCATAGTTTTTGGGATAAGGGACATAATAGTAGCTTTGACACTGCGAGGCAAAAAACCAAATACGAAGAAAGATTGTACCGCAGTCACGAAATCTTTACCAAAAATTGTCCATGCTACCTTATAAAACTCAACTGTGAACCGTCCCGTCCCGGGCATTTATCAACATGTAGTGACAACAAAATTCTTTTTATCTCGGCCGCTGAAACTGAAGCTACCAGAGTATGAGTTGTGTGATGAGGAACTCGATAGTTAAGAAGTTCCTCAAGAAATTCAACATCAACAGGGTGATAAGAAGGTGGTGCGTGATTCAGAAAACTCTCAAAATGGTCTGCAACCACCTTTTTAATCTTCTAAGCATCCGTGATAACCTCACCAGTTTCCAATTTTATTATACGTATCATGTTCCGTGACTGCCTTCCTTGTGCTGTTTTGTGGAAAAAGCTGTATTTTGATCCACATATTTTAACCATGTGATTCTTGATTTTTGACGAAAAAAGCTTTTTTCTATAAGTGCCAGTTGGTGCCAGACAGTATAAGCTTTGTTTACCTCCCTTGCATTGGATTCAGAGGGGTCCAACAACACCATACTCTGCTTTTTGCACATATTATCAAAAGCTTCCAGAGCTCGATTAGTAATGTCGCCATAATAGGAGCGATTGAGTTTGCGTAAGATCGATTTGAGCATCTTTAGCTTCCTCTAAAACAAGAACAAGGATGATCTATTGTGGTATAAATCTTTCGTGGCATCCCAACACCCTCTAACCTTCTCCAGAAACTGGGGATGCTCTGTTAAGAAATTAAAGAACTTATAAGGGTGTCGATTACGCGATACTGACGTTGTTAGTTGAACCCAACATCGTACATGATCTGAGATTCATTCCGCCTTGAAGGTGGCAAAATATTATGGGTATTGACTACACCACACATTATTCACTAAAGCTCTGTCTAGTTTCTTGCCAATATGATTTCCTTCCTGATTATTCCACCACGTGAAGTGGGAGCCCACATAAGCCAGATCCTCAAGTCCACAGTGGAGGATTGGATTTTGAAAATCTCGAATACCCCCATGTCTACCCGACATGATCTGCCCCGAGTGCTCCGAAGTGGACAAAGTCTCATTAAAATCACCCAGAATAATCCATGGCACCGCATCTTTAACATACTCATCATAACAATATTTTAGCTCTTTCCACAACTGTAGTCTATCCACTTGGAAGTTTGAAGAATAAACACTTGTACATATAAATTCACCTCCCGTGGAAGTCTTGATCCAACACGTGATACTCTGCCAACTTTTGTAGAGTATAGTAGCATCAACATTACTTGCATAGCAGAACCATATCCTACCCAACCGATGGTGATCATAGTTTGTAACTATTTTCTAGTTAGGAAAACCGCAGCAAAAATGTCTTCACAGTTTTCTTGTTGCACACATGTTTCAACAATACAACCCAGTGAAGGTTGCGTAGTCTGTACCCAGATCCTTAATATATTATGCTTATGTGGCTTGTTGAAACCACGTGTGTTCCATGAGAAAAAGGATATCATCGAATCAGTGCTTCCTTGCGGAAGCCCTTGTTTGTTGTTTTGAGGTTGTGCCTATACTTTGTTCCTTGAGAAAAATTGTGGCAGTTTTCTACGCTTTTGATTTATTCTTGTTATTTCTGGAGTTATTTTGCTTCAGCACCCCAACTAGGGGAACCTCTCTATTTGTTTCCTGAACATCTAACTTCCCCTCTTCAGGTAACTTATCCTCTTGAATTGAAGCCAACACTGTAAAACGAGAAGGAGAGACCGCCTATGTTTTATCAGTTGTCCCCTGTGTAGCAGTCGTGTCTCGGTCCGACTTCTGTAAGTGTTGTTTCCCTTGCTTTCCCACCAGAGACCATTCATTCTCAGGTACCTCAACTGTATCACCATTTGGTTTTGACCATTTTTAGATGTACCTTTCTGGAGAATCTCAACCCCCATAGTATCTTCTGCAACTCTCAAAGTACTACGAGGTTCTGTGACTAAATCGGGTATAGATGTCTCCACTTCCTAACTCGTAACCAAGGCTCCCTGTGTTTCATTTTTCTCTACTGCTTCCTAGGGAACTTCCCCCTCCTCCATTTCCTCTTTCTCTGCCTCTACTTCTAGATTCATCGTAACTTCAACAGTGGTAACAACGTTCTTATCCTTTTTAGGAAGAGTCTCCTTGGTCAAAATTGTCTTTTCTCTCTCTCTTTTCGGCTAGCCATAGAACCACACACCTCCCTTGTAAGTATACCCATATACCTATGAGATATACTTTTTTAGATTTAATTAATTAACAAAAAATAAATGATCTACTTTAAATTTAAAAAATAAATCTTCAAGAATATCTTCTCCAATAATATCTTCAACTACACGTTTCTGCTAATTCAATCTCTCCAAATATCTTCAACCACATGAGTCACGTCAGCATCAATTGACTAATATCGAGTTTGTTCCAACAAGCCACTTTTTGTTCCGATAAGCTCTGCACTTTCACCTTTTGCAACATGCCATTCCAAGAAAATCAGATTATGGGCAGCCCAAAATCTTGGTTATCATCATCCACAAACTGACTGGGAGACTATTATTGTGTGCCTTCCACAGAGCACAACAAACATCATTCTAAGAAGATTCCCCTCTTTTCTTTGGCAGTTAACTATCTATAAGGTTTGGGAGCAGAGGAATTATTGCGACACAGTTGGAAAATCCGAATAGACAAAAGAATCAACATACAATAGTTTTAGTGATGCAATAAGATAATCATGTGATTTCAAGCAATATGATCTCTACGCACATGACATATCATAGAAAAAGCTCATAGTTTGGACAAACTGTTTCCGTTTTAACATTTTCTAAAAGTATTTCAACCTCACTCACTACAAAAAGGTAACTTACATCACTTATTTTATGTATTTGCAGTACGATGCAAAATTAAGTAAGTGACTTTGCAGCCATGATGCAAAATACTTGCATTGGTTGAGATAATTATTGCATCACTTTTTGTAATTGATGTTAATCTGCATTATTTAAAACAAATGATGTTAAGTTTGCATTAATTACAAACAAATGATGTTAAGTTTGCATCAGTTAATATTAATGATATTAGTATTTGTTAAAGTTTTAAAATTTGAAGCTAGATAGTTGTATCATTTGTTTATAATTAATGTTATAGTTGCAGTTGTAAACAATTGATGATTAATAAGTTGATTTTCATAATTAAATTAAATTAGTTAAAATATTATTAAATTTAGATTATAATATGTAAATTTATTGATAAGCTATCGTAAATTATTTAATTAAAATAAATAATTACTTGGTGATGAATATTTTTCATCTAACCTCTTAGTAAGCTTATTCTAAAATGATGAGTTTATTTACAGAGAAGTAAACTTTTTCTCCCAACTTTTTCAGACAAATGTAAGAAAAAAATGGCATCATTTATCAAATGATACAAATTTTTTTTATTATTTGAAAAATTGATGTTAATTTTTATTTTGCATCTTTTTTTTAAGTGTTGCAAATTAAGATAAATTAGTTTCACTTTTATTTAACTGATGTCAAATAACTAGTAGTGACATTACTTAATATAATTGATGTTAATTGATAAATTCTATATCGATCATTAATAAATAACTCAAATTAATATCATTTATTTGATTGATGCAATTTAACTGATGTAACACATTTTTTTTGTAATGAATCTAAAGTAAAATTTTCTCCAACTCCATTGTTTATCTCATTCTAAAATAAAGTAATAAATAGTATTACTCTATATTTTAAGTAATACTAATCATTACTCTATTATAGAGTAGAATTTTTTAATTTACAAAAATCTAATTTTAATTTTAAAAAAATTATTTTATACTTGAAAATATAATAAAAAAATGTTTACTGTATACTTAGTTAAATTGTAGATATAAAATAAAAATTAGTAATATAATTAATTAAAATTTTGAAACACAGCAATAAAAATATTTATTTAATAGAAAACACAATGACATAATTGAAAATAGATAATGAGTAGTGAAATGAAAGACAAAGGACATAAATTAAATTTAACACAACAAAGATTAGTAACTTAATAATAGGGATATATAAAATTTATTTTTCACTATAGAAACATCAAAATGCGCTAATTGATCATTTATAGTAGAGGTATGCTAATAATGATGCTTAAAATGTTTTATATTTTTTTTTCGTTTTTATACTGTATAATGTAATTATATGCATGTAATATGTTTTTAAAATTTTAATAATATCATATTTATATTGAATTTTTTGGTTTAAAATAAAATAAGTAGGTTAAATTCATAATTGATTAAAAATTAATAATTAATTAGAAAAAGATATACTTAGAATATTATTTTTTAGTGTAGAAAATAGATGACCCAAATCTATTTTAGAGTTATTCTATCTTAAAGTAGAAATAGAGGAACGCGTTGGAGTTATTTTAAAATCACATGTTATTCAAGTAGTGATTTCTAAATATGTTATCAAATCCTATTTTATTTAACTTAGAATATATGTATAATCATTCAAAATAATTTACAATCTTTTGTTATTCAGTTAGGAATTTGTAAAAGTCATATTAAATCTAGTGTTATTGAAAATTAACAAATTTTTAACTAAAAAATATTTAAAGTGATTTTGTTAGAGTTTCGACACTTTTTGACACGAGAGGGATGAGAGACTAACAAACAATAGCAAGAATCATTTTTGGCTAAAGAGCAAGAAGAGAATGCGAAGTTTTATTAATTAGGTAAAATGTGTTAACAAAGCTGTAGGGGAGCCCTGTTAATATGCTCGCCATCTGTGACCTTCTAGGGTTTACAAAACTAGAAAAGGAAATATACACATGCATACATTTAAAAAATATAAAAAAGGACCGTTTTACATCTCGACTGAACAAAAGGAAAAGTTCATCATAAACCAAAACCTTCTAAACGAAGAGAGTCTATCATGTAGGGCCTGCAAAGACAACAGATAAATAACTTAAAGTACTTACGTGCTGGTGTCGCATGGAGGTCCACAAATGTTGTTCTCGAGCTGAGTAATAGCTTCCTCGGGTATCTTCTGTTTGAGTTCGAGCGTCGTGTATTTCCTCTCGAGCAATCCTCATATCTTTTTCAGTTGTACGCTGGTTTTTCAAGCTGAAATCGTTTACTTTAATGAAATATTTGAAAGTCCGCTTTCTCGGGGATTTACTCGTGCCGGGTGAGGTACTCCACTTGATTAACTCGAGCAAAAGGGGATTTTTCTTGAGCATTATCTTCTTGAATGTTGATTACTCGGTGAAAATCAGAGCTTAACTCATTATTTCCCTGTGCAAAGACCAAATTTTTCTTGATAAATGCCGTGAGTAGAGAAGCTAAGGTACTGCTGAAATCTCTCACAAATCTTCTATAGAAACTTGGTAGTTTGTGGAAATTTCTCACTTTTCCAATGCTTGTAGGAGTTGCCATCCTCGAATTGCTCATTTTCTTCTACCTATGCCGTTAATTAATTTTGCTAATGCGATAGTTATATACAAGGGACAATTATAAATGTGTGAATACTTTGACATAAAAAAAGTGTAGAGTACCGCCATATTAAAAAAAGTAGCATAAATTTTCAGGAACTTCGAATAAGAAATATTGAAAAATACAATAATATTATCTCAACTTTAATAATGGAGTCAACTAAAGACTAAGTTTAACAACTAAAATTTAAATTAAATATATTGGTATCCAAGGTTCTTAGGTATTATTTTTTCAGCAAAACAATATCAAATTTTTCATTGAAAAAAATAATCCTTTGCTTTTAGGTAATAAAATTTGATAAATTCTAAGTCAACATATTTTTGTTTAGTCAATTTAAAATTTTGGTGCATAATAAATTCTAAGTCAACATATTTTTTATTTAGTCAATTTAAAATTTTGGCGCATAATAAATTCTAAGTCAACATATTTTTTATTTAGTCAATTTAAAATTTTGGCGCGTTATTTAATTTTGTTAATAAATTTTTTTGATGAGTTAATTAATTTTGCTAATAAGTCAACCATACACAAAAGAAAATATTAAATATGTTGGATGTTTTTACCAAAAAAATTGTAAACTTTCATATTTGTATCATTTTACAATAAATAATATTTAAGGTTTGAAAACTTTGGAAAGAAATTTCATTTATACGACTACAGAGAAAATATTGTCTACTTTGTAGCCCACAGTATCTAAGCTTTGTTTTTCTTTTAAATATGTCAATTTGTACAATAAAATCTCAAATCGATTCGTAGAAATTAACAAACCACCAGCCGCGCCACCTACTCACAATGCAACCCTCAAACTTAATTTCGTGTACGAGATGGAAAGCTCTCGTATACATGGCGGAGGTTCTGATCTTTCTTTATCATTCATAAAAAGGTATGAACCAGTTTGCTCTATCATTCATGAGACACGAGAGATTAACTCTGATTGTGGCCTTAAATTTTTTTTTTTTTGATAATGGGTTTATTGTGGTCTTATTTGATACAGAGATATAGAGATCTAGCTTCATGCCGAGGAGAACAATTGTTGAACATTTCAGAAATCCTATGTCTCCGACCTCACCAACCACATCTAAAATCAGAGGTACTATTTTAATAATGAACGATAAGAATTGAGGTTTATAACCAAAGGAATTTTAATATATATATATATATATATATATATATATATATATATATATATATATATATGACAAATATTACATAACCACTTAAAAAGAACTGGCATGAAATAATAATAAAAAAATATAACCTATAAAATATCCCCTTGTAACCAAAAGAAACTATAACAAAAAAATGTCTTATAGCCCAAAAAACATAAACACTTAGCTAGAAGTGATATGAAATCATTTATTTTTCTTTAAACCAACTATAAATTCGTCTTTAGTTTAGTCTTCACTAATGTGAGTTTTTTTCAAGTATGGTAAGTGGTTATGCTTTTCGGTTTTGGTTGTTGTCTTCCTACGCCTTGATCAATACATTCTCTTGTCCTGCACAACACACTTTGCCTAAGTTGATCATATCATAATGGTTTTATGTCAATACCTAGTTTTTGTCTGAAATTTCATAGTCGTGCATAAGGATCTTGATTTGATTATATGAAATCAGGTTTATCACGTGGTGAAATTTTGGCTAAAAGATGTTTGAAATGTCATAATTTTATCACTTACACATGATAAAATAATAGTTATGTGAAATTCTTGCTAAAATAGTGTAAATTATTCATATTTGTATACACGAGAAGATATTGTTAAAGAAACTTTTATATCTCTCATTGTTCAATGATTCTCATTTAGAACTTGAGTTTATTCTCCAAGTGGGAATGTCCATTTTTGTAGCATAGTCAACTCATTCATAGCCGCAATGACAAAACCCAAGATTGATATGTCATTCATTGATGTTGCTAATGAGTTAGTTATATACTAGAAAATTTTATAAATGTGCAAATACTTTTCCATAAAAAAGTATGGAATACCACTATATGAAAAACTAGCAGACATTTTCGTGAAATTTTGAGTAAACTGTTTTGATTTTAGAGTTGAGTAACCAAAATTCAAATTAAATATATATATATATTTATTTATTTATCTTATTTTGGTAATCTAATCTAGTCGGTATTAAATATTTTTCTGTTTGTTATTTAGTCAAACTAATAAGCTAAAATATATTCGCTAATAAATTAATTATGTAGGATTGTCATCAAATGAAATATTGAGTTTAGCGCAGTGAATGGTTCTCAACTACAACACATGTATCACCGATTTTTTGGTGATCAAGTGGGAGAGAATTCAGTTACAGAACATAAAAGTAATGATCTGTAGGAACGTGAATGTGCCTTGTGAGCACACTAGAATTGTATTGAGTGCATCCACTTCTAATTGATTTTGATTTATAGCGAGGCAGCAAACAATTTTTATCTCCTTAGCAACCCAAGTTTCAGACACCGGTGGGATGTCTTGACTCACAATACTTACACGGAAAAAATAATTTTCATTAAAAAAAAACACCATGGAAACTACATCTCTCTTTTTAGAGTCTTTGTGAGTTTTCCTAATAGAACCATATATACATTTTGGTTGAGTTGTAGTCTATGTTTTCCATTAATTTTTCAAGTTTTTCATGCATGAGAACAGTGTACTAGTTCTGCAAGAGATTTGAGACGGTGCATTAGGGGTTTGCGCATCAGTGGAAATCAATTCCATTGAAAAGGTTATGAGATGTGAAAATGCAGATAATGTGCAGATTCTTCCTCGTAGATTCTCGTTATTTCCAGACAGAAAGACTGGTGGAAGATGGTTACTGCTTACTATTAACCAATAACTGAAGTCCAAGTGTCAATAAACATCCTCCACCAGTTTCTTTGTCCAGATAAAACGAGAATCCACAAGGAAAAATCTGCACATTATCTGCATTTTCACCTCTCATAACCTCCTCAAATGGAATTGGTTTCCACTGGTGCGTGCACCACCAATGCACTTGATGCATCATTCAAAAACTCTTGCAGAACTAGCATACCATTCTCCTGTATGAAAAACTCACAAAAATTAATGGAAAACATAGACTACAACTTAACCAAAATGTTTGTGTGATTCTGTTTGAAAAACTCCCAATGACTCTAAGCGAAGAGATGTAGTTTCCATGACGTTTTGCATTTTAATTATGGATTTTTCTTTCCATGGAAGTATTGTGGGTCAAGAAATCTCACTTGTGTCTAAAACTTGGGTCACTAAGAAAATCAAAAAGTGTTTGTTGTCTCACTGGAAACCAATTAGAAGTGAATGCATTCAGCACAATCCAAGTGTTCTCACCAGGCTCATTCACGTTCTTCCGGATCGCTAGTTTTATTTTTTGTGCCTAAATTTTGTCCCACTTGATCACCGAAGAACCGGTGATACATGTGTTGTAGTTGAGAACCATTCGATTAGCTAACCTCACTATTTTTCATTTGATGAAAATCTTACATCAAAGAAAAACATATATAACAATCAAGGCTGGTCCAAAGATACTGGAGATCCAAAATGTCACTAAAAATAGTTGTAAATGTTACTTCTTCTACAAAACAATTTATTGACTTGTATCAAATACTTTCCAAAACACCAAATTAAGTTTTAATAAGTTGTTTGTATCTTAGAACTAAATATACTCTATGACAGAAACAACATATTCAAAAGTTTGTGTTTAAAGTTTAGTCACCTAGGTAAATTTGAGCCATGTTCAAAGATGTAAGGGTGGAGAGGGGTTTCGATGTGCTTCAGCAGTGTCATGAGCCATCTCTTTGCAACCAGCCCGCCAGAACCAATCAAATGGCAGCAGAGTTGCTGGATGTGTATCTTGCTTGCCCAATCCATGTAACCTATTGAAATCAAATATATATATATATATATATATATGTATATGTTAAACCGTTATAGCCTTTTGACTAAAGAGTGCCTCACAGAAAAATCAAAACGAACAATTGAGTTTTTAAGATATAGTCGTTTATAGAAGCATATTAGAAATCTCACACTAAAACTAAAAATTGATATAAGTTAACGAAGAACATTGGCTAATACAATTTTTGTTAATTAATTTTGAGTTGGCAAGTTCATAGTTCTAACTAGGGGTGGGCAAATCAACCTTACATGAACCAAACCGTAGTTAGATGATTAAGTGTGGTTTCAGTTTCATGTAAAAACTGTTTTGTTAGTAAACGTATTTTGGTTTTGGTTTAGTTTGTTTTAAAACCGTTCAGATTTTTGGTTTTTAAAGTTTTATATTATAAACTTTCTTGGTTAGCATTTAATCTTCTGTCTTATAGTTTTAGGGTACATGGATAAAATGTTATTTTAAAAGATTTTTTTGTTATATGTGTCAAAGAAGAAAAATAAATCGTATAAAAAGGATGATTTACTATAATAACATTTAATTGATCAATATGTTGCAATGTAGTTATGGTTTAATAGAGTATAAATAGAAGATGGTACAACTCAAAAAAAATACTTGAAGAAAATCTTATTCTCCAATGGTAATTTGCTCTATGTATTTTTTAGAAAATCATGGAATAAACAAAAAATAACCGAACCGAAGTGAATATTGTTTTTATATAGTTTTAGTTTTTATATAACCGATAAACCGTAAAACAAAAAAAAATTGAACCGTAACCAAAGCGTAAACCGGTATGCCTAGTCCTAGTTCTTACATGATATCATATCAAAATAAATTTCATCTTAAAAATTTAATAACACTATAACATAATCATATCATCATAATATAGTAATATCATCGGCACAAAGGATGAGGTATCCAGCAATGATAGATTGGAATGGTACAAATCCAATATTGGTCGATCTAAACACTAACATAACTATTTGCATATATGGCCACTAGCAAAACGGTAAGGAAGTACGGCCAAAAGTAATAACCACTCAAATACTACAAACTGAATACAATATATATATAATATTTATTGGCAATATCAACT
The DNA here is from genome assembly GCA_963922655.1 of Cardamine chenopodiifolia. Lineage (NCBI taxonomy): Eukaryota > Viridiplantae > Streptophyta > Magnoliopsida > Brassicales > Brassicaceae > Cardamine > Cardamine chenopodiifolia. The sequence continues at coordinate 16,890,983 of OZ000470.1, read as the reverse complement.
GCTACAGATTGCTCAATAGAGCTATCTAAATCATAATGATATGCTGATATTACTCTTAACAAAATATATTTTTACTCCTCATCAAATTCATAAAAAATTAAAAAAATTAAATAGTTTTAAAATCTACAAATATTCATGACCTATATCTTTTTATTTAATGGATATATGTTCATATGCTTTTATGTGTTTAGAGTAAATGTAACTTTAGCATTCCAATGTTTTTTTCTGTGACATGTATGTGGTATATTAAACAATTATATATAACAAAATAATGAAAAAATAATTATCAAAAAATAATTCTCTAAATTTTGTATTTATCTATATACTATGTTATGCATCCAATAATTTTTGGAAAAAAATCTGAAATTTTTAAAATTTCCAAATACTATTCTAAGAAGTTTATGAAAGAAAGAAAATAGCAATGCCAAAGAAGAATGTAACAGAAAATCATGACTATTTTATGTGTACAAATTCCTTTTAAAATATGTTTGATAGGTGATGGTAAAATTTTAAATATAAAAAAACTAAAAAGGTAACTTACTGCATTCTCGTTTTAAAAGTATCCCTGATGAAACATTTGAAGAATATGAGAATTTTGAGTTAAAATTTGACTGCTAGATTAACGATATGAAAAAATATTGTTGGTTTAGGGAATGATACAGATCCACAAACTTTTGGAGAATGAGATAGTGCGCCATGCAAATTATATACAAGGCTTTTTGGAAATACCAAAAATGTAGATGGATATCAAGCATCAGGATCTTGGGATTTTTCTATGGGACAAAGCAAAGAGGATCCAGTAAAAAAACTACATCCCTAAAAAGAGCTAAAGATGGAGATTGTGGAGACTCTAGTAATACAAGCATGGATAGTAGCTGTATGGAAAAGACACTTAATAAAATGATTGAGATAAACAATCAGGTTTTTAGCTCGATACAACGACGAGAAGAAATAAAACAAAGAGAAGGTATCTCTAGAAGAGAATAGAAAAGAAAGAATAGTATATGGGAACGATCAAAGAAATTTCTAATTTGGAGGAAAATATTTGTTATGATAAATTGAATAAAATTCATAGATACGGATGATTGAAAGACGTGTTCATCATGATGTCTAACAGAGAACATATTGGCTGGATACGACGGAACATGAAATGATGTTTTAGTTTATGTTATTTAGTTTTTTTTTTAATGATTTTTACTTCGTTTATCTTCTATATTTTGTTTTGATTTCTTGGTAATAAAATTTTTCTTTTAACATTAGTATCATTCAATATAGTTTTGAAATGACATTTTATCTTCTTTGTCAAAGGTCCATTTCCAAACTTAACACCATTGTCATTGTGGATCTTCTAACTTTTGTTTTTCTTGATCTTCGAACATCATGCCTTCTTAGGTTTCCAATAATCTTAGACCTTTCCCAAATGAAATGTAAACTAGATTTTAACTAATTGTTGCTTTGTTTTTTCTTAATATATCATGATTTGTTTTATTATATATAATCACACTCATTCATCCCATTAAAATGGTTTTTATGTTTTTGTTTTCTTACACAAGGTTGTCCGACGACAATTTTTTTTAAAATTGCAAGAACACAACTCGAGGATGAAGATTTAGATACAAAGATATTGCATTTGCTTGTGAGAATGATTGGATTGGCATAAGTATTGGTTACACATCAACATTTCAGATTTAAAGATTATATTGAGTCTCCAGTCCTAAGATCCAACTGGATATGATTTTATACACATCCCCGGCCTATTCATCAGGCTAACAGGTATTTCTTGGCCTGTGGTTGCGGAAGTCTAGAGGTCTTTCTGATGGATGCGCTTAGCCTAATGTTATCTACGTTGACCCTTGTCCCGCAGCTGTGGAATTGTCTAGTATATTACAAGAAGATCCTAGGCATTTTTGACAATTTTATCGACTGTGTCCACATGTGTTTCTCAAGTTACGTAGAGTTAGTCGAGACAACACATTTGAAAGATACGAGATTCATCTGTGTTGAAGAAATAGTTGCCACTTTTCTAGTCATCATCGGCCAATATTTGAGGTATTATCACACTAAAGACGTCTTCAAAAGATCAAAATTTAAAGCAAAGTACAAATTTCTCTAAATTTTTAAGGCAATAACACAATTGCTTCGAGTTTGAAACACTAAAAAGGAATAGAAGACTTCAAGAGACTAAGTGAAGTCAAAGAAGTAAACGAAGAAGCCACGAGCAGCTCTCGTGTCTTCATATTCAGTTGGTAAGCGGTTGATACGTAGTTAACTTCTTTTTCCAGCTCAATATCATTTGTCTTCTTACTCTGTGCGGAGAACATAGCATGCGTGAAAGAAGATAGAGAGAGAGAGAGTTCGATTTGTATAAAAGGACCAAGTTGTGATCTTTGTAGGCTAGCAAAGAAAGAGTGTAAGGGTTTAAAGGTGGCTGAAAGTTCCACTTTGTCTCAAGGGTTTGTGTAACCAAGATTTTCTAGTACAGTTAAGATAGAAAAGGTTCAAACTTTCTTTATAAAGCTTAAAGCTATCTTCAAATGGTTCAAGATTTCTTCACAGTTATGAGCAAACATTTAAATTTTTCTTCATTGTCACGTTCAAGTCTTGTAATTGTATATGCATCGGTCTTCTTTATTTTGTATAGATATGAAGTAAATCCTCATAGCCACTCTTATAAGAGCCTCAGTCCAGCATATGCCAATGCACTATTTGCTTTCGTATATCCATAATTCCACCTATTTGAAGACCATTCACAGCCTTTGTCGCATATATGATATATCTAATTCTTGTAAGATTGCTACCCAAAAAAAAAAAATCTTGTGATATATATTACCACCAATTATATCACATCCATTTTTCATTAGCTTGCCGGTGGCGATATAAGATAATGGAATCAAAGCATGTAAGATCTACGGTATATTTTCGAACGAGGAATTTGATATTGTCGATGCATGAAGTATCCAAGAAAAACCTAACAAAACATCTCGGTAAATAATATATTTCTATACATTTTGATTATAAAAAAAAATCAAACATTTGGAAAACAATAATCTTGTGTAATTTCCTAATTAACATACTTTTGTCATCGAAAACAGTAATCATTTCTAGCATTACCAATAACGGCACCACTTGCATTACTTCCCCACACATCATCATCAAAACAATGTCCATATTTGATACGACAATTCTACCCATTTTCCCACCACTTGCATCATTACCACCACATTGTTTTCACATTGATACACAAAGCCGGATAACATTTGTCTTAGTCATTGTGATAAATGTTGCTAGTTTTCAATCGTTAATCATAAATATGGTGTGAATAAGTACAGGTTAAAGAGGACGTGCACTGGATGGCATGTCTTAGTTTGTCAAGAGATACCCGGAGAACACCTACCCGACACCGAGGAAACCCAAGCATCCTCGTACTGCAACAACTCCACTCGAGTAAAAGCCTCACATAAGCACATGTACTTGCATTTCCAGATTTCAATGTTATGTTTGAAGTGGAATGCAAATGCTTCGGGCTTTGGCATTGAAGCTGTTCTCAACCATAGAGGAAGATATGTACCATGATGTGTCACGTTTTAACCTAAATAACACAATTAATAAACTGCAAGTGAACAATGTGTCAATTGAAGTACTTGAGATGTTGATCCCACGTAGACTGAGAATCTGTATTACAAATCTAGTTAGAAAAGAATCAAACTAGAACAAATAAATAAGATTGTGTGTGTCGAAATTTAGTAAGCAAATAAATGATAACTAGGATTAAGCAAAGTAAAGGGATTTAGAAAATATTAAAATATTAATTCTCATTAGTATTGGCTTCTAATTTTAGTCAAATATGAGCTATTGTCTTGTTCCAAGGAAGAGTCATTCCTTTAATGCTCAATATGCACAATTTCTTTTCTTTCTTTCATTCATCAAGTGGCGACTTCATATGCTTTTCATGCAAACCATCTTGTGTTTATTTTATTTCTATATATATGAAATGTATTTATACAACAAATTAATAAGAAGAATTATTCTCCTCTTTATTCTTTATAGTCTTATCCCGCAAATATTCTAACATGGTATCAGAGCAATATTTGATTCTCTTATTCTCTTTAATCTTTGTCTACATATCTCATTCTATTTATACTATAGAAAACTCCAAACCTATGATAATTTCAGTTATCCTCAAATGAGGAAATTATTTGTTGTAGTTTAGGACCATAAGGACCGTTCTTTGTGACTGTGGACTTTGGAGGCATGTTGAAATTAGTCAAGATCCAAAGGAAGCCACCAAAAGAGATGGAAAAGAAACCATCATAGAAGGAGAAGAGGAGGCTGCTCTTGAAAAGGAAGCCAAGTGGTTTCAAGAAGATCAAACCGTCCTCGGACTTCTCCAAAACTTTCTTGAAGCCTCCATCCTTGAAGTTTACTCCTATTGTAAAAATTCAAAAGAGCTATGGGATATTCTCAAAAACGTGTATGGAAATGTGTCAAACCTCACCCGTTTTTTTGAGGTGAAGAAGACCATCGACAAGCTAAGCCAAGAAGATATAGAGTTCATCAAGTATTTTGGAAAGTTTAGGTCCTCGTTGACCGAACTTGAAATGTTAAGGCCGAGTACCTTGGATCCGGTTGTTCTCAATAAAAGACAGAAGCAAGACAAAGTTTTTGGTCTCTTTTTCACCTTGAAACCCGCCTTTAATGATCTCATCAAGCATCTCCTAAGAGTGGACAAGCTCCCAACCCTTGCAGAAGTGTGGTCTCAAGTCCAAAGGGAACAAGGATCACTTGGTTTTTTTGGTGGAAGAAGGGAACCTCTCATGGCAAACAAGGAAGTATACAAGCATGAGGAAGGAAGTTATGGGTGTGTGACCATTGAGAAAGGAATGGTCACCCCCAAGAATAAATGTTGGCTACTTCATCTTCTTCTCAAGAAAAGGATGTTCAACAAAGACCCAAAGGCCAATCTTTCTCATGGAGGCATGGGTAATCAAGGACAAACCGGTTCATCAAAACAAGAAGGAGAGGTAGACGATGATGTTGCAAGAAATTTGGACTTAGAGGCTTTCATCCGGTCCATTGCTTCCTTAAAAAAATTTGTTACCACTTTCTTTGCTAGTAAACCAAGTAAATATCTTGTCATAGATTCGGGAAGGGGGGGTCTCACCATATGATTGGTAACCCGAATCTTATAGACAATATAAAACCAGCAACTGGTAATGTATCCATAGCTAATAGTGATATGGTTTCCATAAAAGAAGTACAAGATTTAAAATTATTTGATAAAATCTCTAAGGCATTCTTTATGCCTAGTTTTACTTCTAATATTTTGTCGATTAAAAAATTAATTTATGATCTTAATTGTTATACTATATTTGGACCTAACAATGTTTATTTTCAGGATATTGAGACCGGAAAAATACTTGGAGGAAGAAACTCAAAAGGGGATCTATATGTTCTTGAGGACACTTCGCCGAGTCCTTCTAATTTATTGTTTTCAAATTCCTGTCTTGTTGTTAGTTTTAATGTTGTGTGGCATGCTAGATTATGATATCCTCAATCTCGTGCTCTTAAATTGATGTTTCCTAATGTTTCTTTTGATCATTCTAGTTGTGAGGCTTGTATTCTTAATAAAAATTGTCGAATTATTTTTCCAAAGTCTTCTACTATTTATGAAAATTGCTTTAACTTAGTTCATTCAGATGTTTGGACATCACCTCATCATGCGTTTCTAAAGACAATAAGTATTTTGTGACATTCATATATGAAGAATTGAAATATACTTGAATTACATTGTTTTGTCTAAAGATCGTGTGTTTGATGCTTTCATTAATTTTCAAAATTATGTGACTAACCAATTTAATGCTAAAATTAAGGTGTTAACGTCAGACAATGGAGAAGAATACACAAGTCAGAGATTCAAAGAACATCTAGCAAAACACGACATCATGCACCAAACAAGTTGCCCTTACACACCACAGATAAATGGAGTGGCAGAAAAGAAGAATCGACACCTTATGGAGGTTGCAAGATCGATGATGTTCCATGCCAATGTACCAAGAAGATTTTGGGGTGATGCGGTCATGGCTGCATGCTACCTCATCAATAGAATTTCAACCAAAATCCTAAACAATGTGTCACAATTTGAGGTACTTACCAAAACTAAACCACATATTGATCACTTACGGGTATTTGAGTGTGTTTGCTTTGTGTTAATACCAGGTGAACAACAAACCAAATTGGATGCCAAGAGCACTAAGTGTATATTCCTAGGCTATTCAACAACTCAAAAGGGCTACAAGTGCTATGATTTTATCAACAACCACAAATTTGTGTCTTGGGATGTGAAGTTCATTGAAAACCAAAGATATCATGATAGGAAGGACTGGGAAGGCGTAAAAATATATTTCACTCTCCGTCCGATCTAGCCACAAGTTTAAGATTCCTCCTAGACCACCTCAAAAATCAAGCACCACAAAGACAATCAGATGCGGACAAGGAAATGGAGTGCACACCAAATGTTCCTATGGAAAGAGAGTGCACACCAAATGTTCCTATGGAAAGAGAGCGTACACCAAATGTTCCTGTGAAAAGGAGGTGTACACCAAATTTTCATGTGGAAAGTGGGTGTACGCCAAATGTTCCTGTGGAAAAGGGGTGTTCCCCAAATGTTTCTGTGGAGCAATAAGACTGTGATCAAGATCAAAGTGATGAATTCAGTAGTCAAGACCAACACCAGGCTGATCCGGAGGATATTGTGACTCTCGATGAAGCGGTTAGACCTTATGAGTGGAGGTAGAAGAGGTAGAAGAAAACGAAGAAGATGACGAAGACTCTCCTTCTCCACTTAGACGAAGAATCTCCTCCTTCACTTAGACGAAGAATCTCCTCCTCCACTTAGAAGAAACACAAGGATCTGAAATCCTTCCAAGTTATGGTTTATCCCATTCAATCGGTATATTCGCTTGACCTTTTGCTGACTGATCATCAAGAGTTCTTGGACAGATTGAACTAGACAAGAGACCTCAAAACTATGAAGGAGCCAAGGAAAGAAAAGAATGGTTGGATGCAGTTGGTGATGAAGTTGGAGTTATGAACCACAATCACACATAGAATGAAGCGGATATTCCTCCCAGAAAAAGAGTAGTTAGCTCTAAATGGGTTCTTACCATCAAATACTTGAGCAATAGAGACATTGAACGGTACAAAATTCGCTTGGTGGCACAAGGTTTTTCACAAACCTATGGATAAGACTATACAAATACCTTTGCTCTCGTCGCCAAACGCCACATGGTAATCGTTATCCTTTCTTATGCTACTAATTTCTTTTACAATGTGAGCTTGAAGAAGAAGTATACATGACACATCCACCCGGTCTTGAAGATTCTATTGCTCCTAGAAAGGTTTTAAAGCTAAGAAAGGCTATCTATGGGCTGAATCAATCACCAAGAGTTTGGTACCACAAGTTGAGCTCCACACTCAAAGACTGAGGCTTCAAGAAATCTGAAAGCGATCACACCTTGTTCCCATTCCAAAGCTCTCAAAGTATCATTATGGTTCTCATCTATGTGGATGATCTTATCATCTCTAGTGATGATAAAGAAGGTATTCAATCCACCAAAACATATCTTAAAATTGTTTTGATAATAAAAACCTTTGGGAACTAAAGTACTTCCTAGACATTGAAATTTGTCGTTCTTCAGAAGACTTGTTTCTTTCGCAAAGAAAGTACACACTTGATCTTTTGGATGAGAGAGGTAAACTTGGAGCAAAACTGGCCAAGACTCCACTCCTCGATTGCTACAAAGTCAAACGAAAGAGGGAAAAAGCCGAAGAGGAAGAAGAAGACAAACCATATGAAGATTTGACATAATACCGCCGACTTGTTGGTAAGTTAATCTACCTAACCATCACTAGACCTGACATTTTCTTTGATGTGAATCAGGCCAGTCAACACATCAAAACTCCCACAAAATATCATTGGAGAATGGTGGAGCATATCCTTAGATATCTCAAAGGAACCCTGGGCCAAGTAATGTGGATGAGAAGAAATGGTAGCACCCAGATAGTGGGGTATTGTGATGCAGACTATGGCGAGGATACATTGGATAGAAAATCAACAACCGACTATTGTACCTTCATTGGAGGAAACTTGATAACTTGGAAGTCAAAGAAGCAAAAGGTGTTGTCTTATTCAAGTGTGGAAGCGGAATACCAAGCAATGATGAAGTTAATAAATGAGTTTACTTGACTCAAAACTCTCCTTAAAGACTTTGGCATTGAATCTTCCAGCCCTATCACCTTTCATTGCGATAATCAAGTGGCCATTCACATCGCAACCAACTCAGTCTTTCATGAAAGAACCAAGCATATAGAAGTGGATTGTCAAAAGGTCCGAGAAAAGATTGAAGCAGACATGATTCTACCATGCTACACTCGGAGTGAAGATCAATTAGCGGACATATTCACTAAAGCTGCAAGTCTTAAAGTTTGATCCCACATATTCACTTGGGCTTGTAGACCTTTCACGACTTTGATCCCATGTCTTCTCTTCGTGGAAATCATACTCTTTTTTCTTTACCAAGATTTTGTCCCAATGGATTTTTTATTAAGGTTTTTAATGAGATGATGTTTCATGGGGTTTCAAACTTAGTTTTGGGTGTCTTTGCGGCTAATCTTGAGGAGAAGTATCAAAATATTAAATCTCATTAATATGGGCTCCTAATCTTGGTCAAATAAGAGCTATTGTCTTGTTCCAAGGAGAAGTCATTCCTTTAATGCTCAACATACACAACCTCTTCTCTCCCCTTCATACATCAAGTGGCGATTTTCTATGCTATTCATGCAAACCACCTTGTGTTTATTTTATATATATATATGAAATATATTTGTACAACAAATTAAGAAGAAGAATATTTTCTTTTTTATTATCTCTCATCTTATTACGCAAATATTCTAAGATAAAGTACAACTAAATCAATAAATTGATGGCAATACATCAATAAGAAAAACGTTGGACATTCAAGGATTCTCAAGGGTTCATGGATCAAATCGATAAAAGGAATCTAGTGATAAGAATATGATTAAGATGTAGTTCTAGAACTCGAAACAGAATTTTGTACTTCACCTATCTTAACTACACAATTACTAAACTCTCGCAGGTAATCACGCAGCTATATGCGATTTATATCAAGTTTGATTATCATTCACAAGAACATAGTAACTCAACTTTTGCATGTTAAAAGATCAAGCTCATCTACAACTAGTTCTAGGAAACTGATTCAACACTTTCGGGGTTCAATTTCCCTAAGATCAGATCACTAGATATGCGGTTAGGAAATCACGCATTAAAGAAGAAGAAGAGATGACGAACTATCTAATAGAAACTATTTTAAATCCATCCACTTAAAAAAACTAATCAATGAAATCCTCTTTGATGAACATATTTAGGCACGGGGTGAGTATATAGAAACAGATGGGAATCGAAAGAGCTGGCCTTCGCACTTTCATGGATCAAAAATGGATCTTGATGATGGATTCATGAGCACCACATGAGGGATGAGAGACTCGTGATACTGCAACAACACTCAATCTTATGGGGGGATGGACACCAAAACGACAAGAGAAATAATTGTTTTTGGCTGAAAAGCAAGAAAAGAATACAACATTGTATTAATTAGGTGAAAATGTGTTTACAAATCTGAGGGGGAGCCCTGTTAAGACGCTCGTCCGTTTTGACCTTCTAAGATCTAAGAAAGAAGAAAAGGAAATATACGCAAGCGTACATTTAAGAAAATAAAGGAAGGGACAGTTTTATAAAAAGGAAATTTTCTCCTAATTAATTACACCTCTTCTGAACAAAAAGGAAATTTTCCAAATAAACCAAAACCTTCTAAACGAAAATAGTCTCTCATGTAGGACCTGCAAAGAGAACAAATAAAGTACTTAAAGTACTTACATGTCATGTCGCATGGAGGTCCACGTATGTTGGTCTGGAGCCAAGTAGTAGCTTCTAAGGTATCTTCTGTTTGAGTTCGAGCGTTTTGTGTTTCCTCTCCAGCAATCCTATTATATATCTTTCTCAGTTGTACGCTGGATTTTCAAGCTAAAGTCGTTTGCTTGAGTGAAAAATCTTTGAAAGTCAGCTTTCTCGGGATTTACTCGCTCCGGGTGAGGTATCTTGGTTCTCCGCTAGATTAACTCGAGGAAAAGGGGATTTGTCTCAAGCATTCTCTTCTTGAAGGGGATTTTTCTCAAGCATCCTTGTTGTGGTACGAGGATGGTTGGGTTTTCTCGATGTCGGGTAGGTGTCCATGTCCTCTTTAACCTGCATTCACACCAGATTTATGATTGTCACAAAGGCTAAGAAAAACGTTATCCGGCTTTGTGTATCAATGTCTATATCTATACAAACTTAAGAAGACCGTTGTATATACAATTACAAAACTTGATGTGACGATGAAGAAAATTTTAAATATTTGTTCATAACTGTGTAGAAATATTGAACCATTTGAAGAACCTTTGATCGTTCCCATATACTATTCTTTCTTTTCTATTCTCTTCTAGAGATACCTTCTCTTTGTTTTATTTCTTCTCGTCGTTGTATCGAGCTAAAAACCTGATTGTTTATCTCAATCATTTTATTAAGTGTCTTTTCCATACAGCTACTATCCATGCTTGTATTACTAGAGTCTCCACAATCTCCATCTTTAGCTCTTTTTAGGGATGTAGTTTTTTTACTGGGTCCTCTTTGCTCTGTCCCATAGAAAAATCCCAAGACCCTGATGCTTGATATCCATCTACATTTTTGGTATTTCCAAAAAGCCTTGTATATAATTTGCATGGCGCATTATCATTCCCTAAACCAACAGTACTTTTCCTTAGAAGTTAATCTAGCAGTCAAATTTCAACTCTAAATTCTCATATTCTTAAAATGTTTCATCATGTACTTTTGCATGTGATTTCTAAGGAAACTAAATTAAAAAAAAAAAATTACCTTTTTGTAATCGTCCCCACATGACTAAAAGCTGTATTAATCTAAGATATGAGATTTTATCCATATTAGTTTTTATCCATATCTAGAGCTAATATGGATCAGCTCGTAGATGTTATTATGATGAATTTTCATATTCCTCACTTTGTTTCCAGTGTTTATAAGTTTTCTTGTACCCAAGCACGAAATTTATAACGGATAGGATTTTTTCTCCACAGTTAGCACTCCTAAAATTAAAAAGAAAATATTCCCCACAGTTAGCACCGCAGAAGGATTTCTGATCAGTCCGAAAGTTGAATGCAGAATTTGAAAATAAATGAGAGTTTGGAAATTATTGTACAAAATCGAGAAAAAATTATAATCGAGTTCATCCCTCATATCTTCAATTTTCTTTTTTTTGTCTAACATATTTTTAGCTTCCATTTTCAAATGAGCAATATGTAGGACATTTTCATTTTGTATTTTACTAAAAAATTGAAATAGTTTATATGATAAAGCTAAAAATTGATCAATAAATATTTGACTTGACTTAGTTTTTGTGCTAAGAAAACTGAAGATTTAAAACTAGAAAATTTGAAAGAAATATCAAAATAACATCTACTTAAAGAACTAGAATTAGATATGAGTCACTAAGATTAAAGACATGAAGTTCATTACATTAGTATTCATCACCTTTGTAATGTCATCTCTGGCTCCTACCAAAGCAGAAGAAAGGGACATGCATCATCAAATAAACTTGGACAACATAGTCACAACAAGAAAAAGAGTAGATTCCGATCACCATTTTGGTCTAACTTTCATGGTTGGAAATTCGTCGGAAAAATTTCACAAAAAATTGGTCTGGTATTTGTTGGAATAAGTCATAGGAATTTCATCAAAAAAATTCTTACCATTTTTAGACTATTTATTTCGATTAAAAATTTAATGAAAAAACTAAAATTGTCGGAAATTTTTGACGATTGGTTTTTTCAAATTGTTGGAAATTTAAATTTTATTTTAAAAATACTTAGAATTACAAAAAAAATTTTAAAAAAAAACATAAACTAAAAATGCCTTACAAAAATAATAAATAGTACAAAAAAATTGGATAGACTTGGAGAGATTTAAAAAAATTGTAATGAAATAATATTAAATATATTTTATGAAATTAATACCATAATTGGTTGGATGATTGAAATATTTGGAAAGATTTTATAAAATTTGGGAGATTTGGAATGGTTAGAATGTTTAGAGGATATTAAAGAGAATCTAGGGAGATGTTTGAAAGTTGAAAGTGACTTGAAAAGAAAATATCGTGTGAGATATATAAATAACGCATCGGTCGGAAATTGGTTGGAAATCGTTTTTACATAAGATTTGAAAATTTTTAATAGTTTCCAACCAATTTTTGACCAACTTCAGAAATTGGTCGGAAAATAGTCAGAATGTTTCTGATCACCGGTGTTAATAGGAAATGGTGGTCGAAAAATAGACTTGTTTTTTGTAGTGAGTAGACTTTTCATTGCTGCAAAGATAACAAAGAATTCATCGTGTAATGTAAGATAATGAGCTAGGTTATTTCTCTTAAAAACGTTTTGCTTTCGAGTGCACGTGCTCTCCACGCGTGGATAAGCTTTCTTCCAAAACTCTTCTTCTCAACACCGCGAAGCTTGCTCCATTTAGAGGCTGGAGTGTGGTGGCTTCGGCAGCACCGACTCCGGCCTCCCCCCTTTTCACTTTCAGCTTGTTGTACGGCGTCTCCTGAGTAGGTACATTGCTGGTTCGGTGGTTTTGGCATCCCCAGATCTGCGTTGTCGTTTTGGCTGCTAGTCGACGGTGGTCCAAGGCGTTTGTTGTGCCCCATTCTCCCATCTACCGACTGTTTTCTTGGTCGGTGAGAGTTGATTCGTCGAAAGTTTCAGATTTCCTACGATGAAGTTCAAGTCTCTGGTGTGTGAGGACGACGCCGAAGCTTCTCCACTCATTGTCACTCGCTTCTGTTTGTCGGATCTGGTCGTTCCTTAGTCGTTGCTATTTTCTCTTTGAGGCTCTCTTCGTTGGCTTTAGATCTCTGATGCTCGGCAGTGAAGTCCTAGTTGGTATCTGGGTTTTCATTCTCTTCGGTGGCTTACTGACAGTGGCTCACTAGAGTTGTTGAGTTTTTCCTTCGTGCCTTTCTCTTTGAGGATGTGCCTATAGAGGTTACGATGGTGGTGTGCTCCTCGGGGCTGTTGCTACGAAGTATCGAGTGGCTCAGTGATGCTAGCTGGTGGCGTGATCTTCCTTTGATGTGGGCTAGGGTCTCATGGCTTCGTCGTTGGTGGTGGCTCGGTGGTAACGAGCTACCGGTGTGTCCCATTAGTTAGTGCGTTTGGTTGAGGGATTTGTTGCCTTTGACTTTAGTGGTGGCAAAGTTTATGGTTGCTAGTTCTCCGATGTGGCCCTTTCCGTTCCTTTCAAAGCGTTTTTCTTTGTCATCCTCCAGCTTTGATCGACGGTTCGTGGAGCGGCTAGATGTTTTATAGGTGCCGGTTTTTGTTTAGGCTCCGGTGGTGACCTATTGATGAATAGAGGCGCCGGTTCTAGTTTTGGCGGCTATGATATTCCCGTGGGAGATGATTCCATTGGCTTTTGCAAGTTTTAGGATGGCGGTCTGAGGCAGATTCTCTAGATACCCGTAGAGGCTCCCGTGTCGCCGGGTGTGTGATAGTCTGTCAATGTGGTTTTGTTTTTGTGTGTGTCTTCGGAGAAGCTGTAGGTCCCCCCCCCTGTCTAAGGTTTTGAGGGCTGGCCCGGAGGGGATTGCTCGTGATAACGACGATGAGGACTCCAGTTCTTAGGGATTGTGGCATCGACTCAAAAGTCCAGATTTCAAAGCTCTGAATTGGTGTTTCTTCTTTGGGTTTCTGATGTTCTTGCTTAGGTGTTTTTTGGTTATTGTTGTTTGTTTGTTGTTTCTGTAGTTTTCAATCTTTCCATTTTCATGATATCTCTATAACTTCTTTCGCAAATTTAAAAATGGTATACAATTTAACATTTTACAAAAAGGGTTAGTTCTCTTCTATATATTTTATTATTAGTTGTTTTAATATATTTTCATAGAATATGTAAATCCAGAAAAGAAAAAAAAACTTAAATATGAAACTCTAAATTTATTATATAAAATCAAATGAGAATATATAAAATAGTTATATCAAGTATTTAAATGCACTATATGAGAATATATAACAACATAAGTTACTTCATGGAGTTTAATCATGAAATAGAGAATTGTTTACGTTTCAAAGTCTTTGTTGTTTTAAATATAATATAGAATGAAAAAATATCATAAGCTTACTTTATCCTCAAGTTGTCAATGAAAAATCAAAGAACATCCAGTAAACTACAACTCCATTAGTAATCTATGAGATTTTTGAATAAAAAGAAAAGAATGTATTTCTATTAGCATTCATGAAACACATGTGTTAAGTTTTACAACACTATGTTAAAAAAAATTATGTAGCATCATCTAGTTTGTATTTAACACACCAAAACCTTGATACACATATAACAACATCATTTTCCGAAGCAAACCACTTTTCATTAAACTCATCAGCATATTCATTCTAAGCAACACACTAAAACTCAAAACCATGTTAAATCGTTTTAAGTCACAAATTCATAAATGACACTTAAAGAAATTAAAAAAAAAAATCTTATACATACTTAATTTCCTTTCAACCAAATTGTACGAATCTAATACACTCATTAAAAATATTTTTGTAAGGGTCATCATGAACTGTTATGAGGTGTTCCACATTAACAACAACACCGGATACATCTATAGGCAACAAAATTTGTAAATTTGGTTTAGAAAATTTTCAAGTATATGATAAGTTAAGGAGAATTACATATATCTACATATATATATATATATCTATATGTATTTAAACCACTCTTATGAACTGAAATAGTACCTACTTAGGAATTGGACCTAACAACAATTTCAAAATTTTCATAATCTATAATTGATTGTTGTTCATTAGAAGACTCTCATGAACCACTATTTTGTTATGGAAGAGAATGTAGTATTAATGCTTAATATTCCTGAATGTTCTCGTCTCTAGAGCGACGTTGAATTTTTCAGTTTCCTTCTTTAAAATCTGGACTAAATCGGCTTTGTAATCCATTTGGACTCATTACTTGAATTTTGTATCCCTACATCAAATATTGTTTGATAGAAACATGAGAATTTAACTTTTAAAAGTAGGAATAACAAAAATTTGGTTGATTGATATAGAGTTAGAATGCAGAGTCAAAGAAAGTTCATTAGTTACTTATAAATACATCTAAGACAATAAATTTGATTGTGTCATCAACATTATTAGTTTCTTATTTTTTTATAACCTTCACACAAATTATGAGTGCAAATAATTTATTCTACCAAACATTTTCGCAAATGATTTAAGAAAGAATGCTGAAACAATCAAATACATAATATATGTCCTTTGGCAAAAATGTTTGACAGAATAAAAGATTCGCACTTATGGAACTACCAATGGAAAATTTGTGTGAAGATTGTAAGAAAATGGAGAAAAAATTTTCAGCCAGTGTATCAAATGAATGTATCGTATATAGTACTTAAGATCGAATCCATGGAGAAACAAGATAAACTCATTAAAAATACAAATTTTATTTCAATCTAAGCAAATAAAAATTTGTGTTTTGGAAACCAAATTTGAAAGTAAATAAAAGCGAGAAATGACTAAAAATGATTTGAAATCAAAGAAAAGAAGCAATGAGTCTCGGGAATGGCAATAATTTAGATTAGATGAAGAATCTTTGATGATGCTAAGAACATATTATGAAGACTATCCTTGGTTATGGATCACTAATTAAGACTAATCCACTTCTATGGTACTAATCTCTTCACTAATCATTTAATCATCAACAACTTCCATTCGCAATTATAATGATCAATGAACATTAATATTCAAGTCTAATCCAACCACTAATCACCCTAATCAACTACTTCCATATGCTAAGTATAAAAAGCTCATTTAGGTTATTTCGAACATTTTCATTGAACACCTTCCAGACATGAAATCCTCACGATCTAGATTTCTCAGTTACAAGCTTAATCTAGCATTACTAGCAACCTAAATGAAGGATAATCAAATATCTAGTCCTAAACATCATCATTAACCCATCAAATCATCATAATCAACCAACCCTTAATTTCATCTAAAAAACTACTCAATAATAAAAACACAAAGCAATAAAATTGATCTTTGCATAAACATGATTAAGAGAAGAATAGTTGAAACATTAAAAAGAAAAACAAGATTTGATAACTTGAATTCAAGAGATTCATACAAAGAGTTTCTTCAACCCTAAAACTGGCTAAAGAGAATCTTTAAAAAACAAGCATAAGATAATAAATTAGGTTTAGAGAGTATTTATAGGAGGAAGCAAAATAGTTTGGTCAACTCAACTTAAACCAGGTTTAACCCGGTTTAGAGATAGAAAATCAACACTCGGATTGGTCTCAGCGGTTATACAAAACTGATGTAACATCACGCCATGGTCTAGCGGCCTACATGATCTCGATGCACCTCCCCGCTATAGTCCAACGGCCACACCATCGCGCTCAACCAAACCACCAGTCTTCTACGTGGTTTTTGTCAAGTCTCCAGCGGTAGTCATCACGCCGCAGATGGTGCAAGAACGACCATCTTACTCTTTCATAATTTTCCATGCTCATCTCAATACAAAATTCTAATGCAACCCCTAAAGTTAAACAAGACATTACAATCAAATTGAAGAAATCTCTTTAACATTCATTAAGGTGTTTAGTGCAGTAAGAGAAATAAAATTATTCTCAGTCATTTTAGATGAAAGCTTTTTAAGGTGGTTTCAAAAGAGTTTTTCTTTGGGTGGTTTCTCTCAAAACATAGGAATGCTAGTCAAATGCAAAATCCATCTAAGAATGGGAAAAATTGATGCATACAAAGTTTAACTCTCGTTATTCTACCCCATCTCATGAAATGCATCCTAGTTTTTACCCTTTTCACAATCTTTTCATTTTCTTTTCAACCCCGACATCAATAGACTTTTTGGTATTTTTAACACCCATCCTTATTATCAATATCTTTTTTTAGTTTCCTAGGGAAAACCTTTTAATTCAATACTTAGCTCATTTCTAACTCTTTCTTTGATTTTTTTTGCTCCCTACACTTATTTTTGTTTACAATCTTAGGGTATCTACATTTTTGTTTTCTTATTCATACTTGAGAGTTAGAGCTTTTTGGCTTATCAATTAGTTTCCCTAGGGACTATTTTCATAACATTGATCAAGTTTTTCTTTTCACCTCTTTCTTTTCTTTCTTTTACAACACCCAAATCAATACCTAATATAACCATAAAAGTCTTTCATTCTCATTCTTCGTTAGACTTACCATTGCTATCTAAAACGAGAGCTAATCTTTTGTTATCTCCGATACTCTCAAGTTTTTACAAAATCATAGCATTATAAACAAAAAGTCTCACTCATCAAATCAATCAAAGGGTTTGCAAAAACAGCTTAAGGTTAAAGGTAGGGAACCACTCTAATGTGAGAATGGCCATTCAGGTTAGCACAAGGGTGGAAAAAATGGATAAAAAAACCCGAATATGATTTATACTCTACCATGAGAATGTATTCAAATCACCCTAAGGAAGAATATTATATTCAAATTAAATCCAATTTCATAGAGATGCTTCAAAGATCATGCAAGTTTCACAAAACTAGAAGTTATATTTCAAAATATGCAAAGGTGCAAACATGGATATTTCATTTTTTCAAAAATTTTCAAACAAAAAATAACCATGACTAAGGGCAACGATCTTAATCCTAAGCATGAAATTCTACAAGGAAAATATCTCAAATATATATGCAAACCTATATGCTTCTAGACTCAATCCTAATATGTAAATGCAAAGGTACATGCTTCTTTTTGTGCTTTTAAATTTTTTTAATGTTTTGGCTTTTTAATGCATAGTTTCATGTACAATACAAGATGTCAAGAGAAGTAAAAAAAAAACCACTTCGGATAGCATATCTCTCCCCCAAAACTTACTTCACACCGTTTTGATGTGAAATAAAATTCAAGAAAAATACCAAAACACACAAAATGAAAAAGTATATATATATATATAAAGGACTAAATAAGATGGTATATACAAGGGAGTGAAATAGTCATACCTTGTCCCTAGTCGGGAACCTTAGGGAGTGGAGAGATAGGAGGGTTTGTTGAACTCATTGGAGGGTCCTTGAATGTGAGTGTGAGGACTGTCTTCATCAACTCTTCGATCAATTTAGAACCGCCGCAAAAGGGTTGGATCGATCCTTGCTCCTAGCTCTATACTCAACCATTCCATCAATACACCTCCAAGGTGTTAAGGTCAATGAAGAGGGAGTCTTTGGTGACTTGATAAGGGTGGGAGGGTGGGTTTCTTTCATCACTCTCTTATTTTTTAAAATAACTTCCTTAGCTTTCCTAACCCTCTTGTCTTTACCATTTCCATCATACCCATCAAATAAAGAATGTAGACATTCACCATCCAAGATCTCTTCATCAAGCTTTAAAGTTTCGTGGTTCTTCACAATCACAACCTTGGCCTCTTAGTTTTCCACATTCTCATTAGTGATCGTTCCGAAAAAATTTAGAAGAAGCCTTGATTGGATAAGATACTTTGGTATTGACATGGCGAAGAGTCACTCTATTGTTTGGAAAGTCGATGTTTGCTCCCGCGGTGTTGAGAAATGGAGTTCCGAGAATGAGAGGAAGCTTTTCAGGTTGTGGCCTCTCCACAACCATGAAATCCTTTTGGATTAAGTAATCTTCAACCATAAGCAGATAATCCTCAATCAAGACAAGTGGAGGTTTCGAAAAAGCATCTCCAAACGTGATGGAAGATAAGTGTTGCTTCACCCCTTTAATCCCTAATCTCTCAGTGACATCACATTCACGCTTGCTCCAGAGTCACACAAGACATTATCTATCTCCAAATCACCAAGAGAGCAAGTGATGATGAATGTACCCGGATCTTCAAGCTTTGTAAGTGACTTGGGTTCAAGCGGTGTTGCGTTTGGTGGTTTGAACACTTCCATCACCTCTTCCACTTTCTCACGATTCGCTAGTATGGTTTCAATGAATTTAATATGGAGAGAAAATTGGTGCAAGCTATTCATGGGAGGCAATATTACTCCAATATCATTCATGCTTGCTTTAAAGCTCAAGAAGGCTTTCTTTTGAGCCTTAGTAAGAACTCCTCGGGAAATGAAAGTGGAGGTTCATGAGGAATCTCAACCCTTGAAGTATCTTTCTTTTCAACACTCTTGGTCTCCTTATCTTTTTCTTTAGTGCTCATCTCTACTTTCACACCACTTTCAATACCCAAATCATCAACATTCGAACCATATAAAAGTCGAGAAATCTTCTCAACATCTTTTTGTGCTCATTACCATGGAAAATCCTGTACGTCTCTTGGGAGGCTAATTTTTTCAACCTCATCATTATCACACGAGAAGATGGCATTACAAGACTCCTTGAATTTACTAGGAAGTGAGCCCATTAGTTGTTTAGAAGTTGATGATACTTGAGCTAATCGGTTGTCAAAGTTCTTTACATGTGAAGCCAAACTCTCTAACTTCACAACTCATTATGTGCCCCATCCACCTTTGAGTCCCATCTACATTCATATTGATCCTATCCATGTGTTTGTTCATTTCAAAGTTCCCTTTAGTTTAACCTTAGAGGAGCTTTCGAAAAAGGATAGTGTTTGAGTCTTCTTTAGTGGGTTGGGTTGGTTGGGTTTGATAGGTTTGGGTTGGGAAGAAGGCTTGGGTAAGGTTGTTGAAGTGAGGTTTTTTTTTGGTAGTTCTCTTGATGGAAAACTTGTCCTTGAGGCTTTTAAGAATAATTCGGGGTGAAATCTTATTGTTGGTAACTACCATGAAGTTCACTTCCTTTGTATCTCTTCACAAACATCAATACCAATCTCTTGATAGCATTGTTTTTCATTAAAATCTCCCACAAAATTCATTTGTCTTTGAGAAGTTTGCATCATCTTGTCAAATTTCTCACTCAAAGGTTTTATCTCTCTTCGAGTTTGATCTTAATAACTACTACCTTCCCTCGTAGGCCTAATATAATCTTCACCATAATTACCATCACTTATAGCAAGATTCTCAACCAAAAATGAATACTTGTTGACCCAAAAAGTAATCGTTACTTGCGGTGTCGAGGAGCATCCTAATCTTTGGTAGCACTCCACGGTACAATTTTGAGAGTAGGGACTAGTTAGAAAACCCATGATGAGGATATTTCATAGTGTAACCCTTGAACTGTTCTCATGCCTCACTAAAACCTTTTGTGCAAACCCAGAAATTTCATTCCTAAGGCGAGTCGTTTGCGATGTAGAGAATAAGTTGGCCAAGAAGACCCTTTTGCATTGATCCCAAGAAGTAATGGTGTTGTGAGGTAGGTTATTCTCCCAGACATGAGCTTTGTCTCCAAATGAAAATGGGAAGAGCCTAAGCTTGAAAGCATCCTCCGAGATCCCATTCATCTTCACCATACCACAAAACCGATCAAATTAATCAAAGTGATCAAGAGGATCCTCCATAGCAAGTCCATGAAACTTTAAGCTTTGTACCATGTTGATGATACTTGTCTTTATCTCAAAATTTATGTTCCAACCGGTGAAGGCCTAATCTCGGTCCTATAACCATGAATGTGCAGTCCATCATAAGCTCCAATCACTATAGTTGGTCTTGGGTCTCCACCAACATTCACTAAAACATGTTTATCAAGTTTTTGGCGCTGTTGCCGGAAACCAATTTTTGCTTTCGAATCTAAGATTGAAGCTTAGTCTAGGATTTACTAATTACCTTTTAGTTTTGCTTGTTTTTGATTTTCAAGTGTATGCTGAGGAGAAGTGACGGGTCTGTAAGGTCTCATGTATCTCACTAATTAAGAGCTAGCAAAAACCGAGTGTACTAACAACAGAGCAAGGAAAAAAATGTCAAAACTAGCCAACATGGGCGATAACATCGACAACAACGCGTTTGCTGATGGGCAAGCCACTACCGCTACTCAACTCCAAGACTTACAACAACAGTTACAGTAGTTGTGTCAACAGCAACAAGCTCAGCAGTATACTATTGGGGACGTACACACTCATACATTCTATTAAAACAAAGCTAATATCTGTCCACCAGAGATTGCGAGGTAGGATTATGAGATCAAGTCTCAATTAATTGCATTTGTGAAGTAGCATATATTCCATGGGTTATCAGCTAAGAATCCAGTTGATCATATTGAGAACTTAGAGGAAATCTGTAGCACAACTAAGTCTAATGTGATACCCGCTGATTATCTTAGATGTAAGTTGTTCTCTTTCTCTTTAGCGGACAAGGCTTTGAGGTGGCTTAAGTCTTTACTTGTTGGTTCTTTGTGGTATTGAGTTGAATGCATAGCCATTTTTCTAGACCACTTCTCCACCAAGTCTAAGACATTCGCTTTGCGGAACAAGATCGTTACCTTTGGACAACTTTTAGGAGATTCCTTCTGTGAGGCTTGCGAAAGATTCAAAGAGTATCGCAGAGAGCGTCCTCATCATGGGTATTTAGAGGAGCAAATACTTAGCATCTTTTACGATTGCTGTAAGTAACAAGGATTTCATGACTCAGAGTATCACAAGAGCATATAAGCTTATAGAGAACTTGGCTGCGAGTTCCAACAAATATTGTCCTGAGAATGATCGTTCTAGAAAGGTCACCAGCGCTGATTCTCAAAAAATCGATGAGCTGACTGCTACGATAAGCCTGTTACTAAAAGTAAATCATGGAGGTGTTTATGAAGACGGGTTAGATGCGGTTTGTTTCTAAGGAATTGCTGAATGACAGAATATTAGTCTAGAGAGGTTAACAATGTGCAAGACAGGGGTATTTGCATAATAGAGGATTCAATCAAAACTATAGAAATCATCCCAATCTATCCTACCGCAACACAAATATCGAGAATCCTCAACATTAGATCTATCCACAGCAAGGAAAACACTTCCAACAACCATCAAACTCATCTAATGAATCTCAAGGAAAACTCAAAAATCTCATGCAACAACTCCTTGTTTCTCAACAGAATTATGCGAATGAGATCAACGCAAAAGTGGATTCCATGTATACCGAGCTGAATGGTAATTTTGAGGGCGTCTACAAACATCTAAAGTTGCTCGATACTCAGGTTGCTTAAACTGCAGAAGTAGTAAAACACTAGCAAGGATTCCTTCTAGCAAAGGGTGAGCAAACCCCAAGGAATGGAAAAGGTTCTAATGGCTCAAAAGTGGATGTGCATATGGTTAAAGAACAAGTAAAACATTCCCAAGAGATTAGACTTAAACTCATGCTGAAAAAGATCTTGGAAGGTCAGAAAAAGATCTTGGAAGGTCAGAAAAAGAGTGCACAAGAGATGAATGATAGAATAGTTGATCTTGAATGGAAGCTTGAGTATCCAATCTCTGCGATTTCCTCAGATCGATCGATCTATTCTCCAGATCGATTGCTCCAGTATCCAGATCGATCAAAACCTCCACAGATCGATCGATTACCACCAGCCATGTCCACCCATAATATTTCAGATCGATCAATCCAAGCCGGGAACACTCGATCCATAGCAGATCACCACTAGTGAGAGAATCTAGATCGATCGATCCACTCTGGTATCGATCGATCCGATCACCAACCAATAATCACCTCCACCACTCAAGAGATCCATTCTTCAGCAACACTTGTTTTCGTACCCGAAACGTCCATAAACCGCCCCGGCTCCACCATTAATGGTATTGCCTAAAATAACGGATCCAGAAAAGTTTGTTGTGTTATGCTCCATCTTTGGAATTGAGTTTGAAGACTTCCTCAGTGATTCTAGAGCGGTTGTGAACATCATGTCAGTAGAACTTGCTGGTTCTTTTGGGATTGATACTATACAATCTTCGCACAAGACTCTCCATTTCGCAGATGCCACAGTATCAACTCTGCAAGGCTGCATCACAGACTTTCAGGTACAAATTGCAAAATGCTTGATACCTACTGATTTTTAGGTTATCGAGATGAGCAATAATGCCTATATGCCTTTGATTCTAGGAAAGGCATTGTCATGCTACCATAGGAGTTGTAGTTAATTTACCTAACAAAAGGATCTGTCTCACAAACATTGACAAAACAGTCTTCTACAATGCAGTCTCTCAACAGCATGACAAGATTTATGGCGCCTGTGTTGGCTGATAGGTTCTTTATCACTTTGACACCAAAGAGATGTGTCGGTGATACTATTGAGTCCAAGCTGAGGTGCAAAGGTATGTCGAAACCTTTCTCTAAGGTCATGGCACTCATCACTCCATAATTTAAGGACAAAGGACAAGCAGCTGTAGTCAACATGTTGAACAAGGTTCTGAAACTGGATGTACATGATAAGCACACAAGCATAACACATTACAACCCACCACCACCACACTCTGATCCTTCTAAGGATTCTCATAACGTTTATGCATTGCTGCAGTTGAGCTAATGATGTTAAACAAACGCTTGGTGGGAGGCAACCCACTGGTAAGTATATATTTTATGGTTATTTTACTTTAGTTTTATCTTCTATTTTATTTGTGTGTTTGTCATCCCTTTCTTAAG
The DNA here is from genome assembly GCA_963922655.1 of Cardamine chenopodiifolia. Lineage (NCBI taxonomy): Eukaryota > Viridiplantae > Streptophyta > Magnoliopsida > Brassicales > Brassicaceae > Cardamine > Cardamine chenopodiifolia. Next base: position 16,867,311 of record OZ000470.1, on the reverse strand, counting down.
GTCTATTTCACACAGAGATGGTGTGAAGTACGTCTGGGGGAGGGTATTTGCTAGGACTAACGCTGTTTATTTATTTTGGTTTTATTTTGAGTCTTTGTGTCGTTTTATTAATTCAAACATGGGAATATTATTATGATGTTCTTGGTTTTCATCTGGTATTGACTAACTTTCCACAGTCTTCTAACAGTGATTGTTTTCAACATAGGAAGATTGGAAACACCGTTGGTGGATCAACTTACCTGAAGTTCCATACCCTTTGGAAGTCTGAATGATCTAACGTTGACTCTATCATGCAGGATCTTTAACATGACTTAACTTCTCACTTAATATTGCATAAGGATCACAACATTCAGGGTTCAATTCCACAATTTCTACCACCATTTTCAGAACTCCGAATGGCCAACCTTATCTTTAGTTTGGTACCACACCTTTACCTTATCCTTTCATTTAGACCACATGCCTTCTCTTTCATGACTATCATGTGCAATCAAGTGCAAAAACTACGGAGTATGTGGACCGATACATCTCTTCGTTCCAAGGATCTCTAGTAAGGTTAATGCTCTATTTTACTTAGAATGATATAGGTTGATTTATCATTAGTGAATGTATTATATGAGTATGAATGGTTCCAGTTTCCCCTTCTCGAGAAAAAAAAAGAAATAAAAGAAAAAAGAAAAAAGAAAAAAAATACGAGAAAGGAAAAAGTACAAAGAAATAACTAGGATAAATTTTTTATTGAGCTTAATGTTTTATCTTAAGCACCATTGCAATTCTTTTACGACATTTACAAAGCTTTTACATAGATTCCAAGGTTAATGAGGTTGTGTATCAATATTTGGTATTTGTCTCACCGTGATTTTATGCATTGATTTTCATATATCTTCATCATCAGAGAACCTAAACACTTCAGTCACCATCAAACTAGCCATCCATTCCAAGCCCTTGTTGTGATTGATAATCTCTTTGTGAGATTACATTTTACAGAGAATTCAATGAATTTTAAAGGGTCGACAATTGAGATTTCAGAGATTCCTTAGCATTTTGGGGACTAGAGTAAGGTGTTATTGTTATGCTTATGGCAAAGTACATGTAGTACTAACTAGTTCTTTGATATTTTCTAAGTTATAAAGGATTGGAAGTTCAACGCGGTGGAGTCTAAAGGAGTGTGTAAGTTCTCGTTTCCAAACCTTTCTTCTAATTTGTCTTTATTGATTGTTCTTACTTGATGAAAAGCAATGATTCAAGTATGGAGGATTGATATGTTAGGTTTTTATCGTATTTCAATATAGGATTAATATGTTTTTTAGAGTCTTTATCCTTGTTTATAGAGTCTTATCAGGTATGAAGTCGCTTGGGAGAAGTTTGATCCAATTGGAATGAAGTTGGAGCAAATGAGAAAAAAGGAGTCGATTAGAGAGCTTAGATCGATCGATCCCCATTCGGATCGATCGATTCGTCGATCTGAGGAATTTTGTCGTGCCTAACCAGATCGATCGATCTAACCACTTGATTGATCGATCCCATATATGTGGAGTTACCGTGAGTTTCCAAATCGATCGATCCTACTTGGATTGATCAATTCATCCTCTCTAACACATTGCCATGGAAAACAAGATTGACTAGAGGACTTTAGCTCAATCAATCCAACCTTGGACCGATCGATCCAATATGGGTGAAGAATCAGATCGATCGATCTAGTCTTGGATCGATCGATCCCAACACAATCAAGCCACCCAAGAAAAAAGGAAATTATGCTTCTTTTCCAAATTGGTTTAGGATTCGACCTAGACGAGTTTGTACCTATAAATACTTATTTTTAAGTTATTGTTTTGGCTATGCTTACTTTTATTTTAGACTATTGAGATATATTGTGAAGAGATATCTTTTGGTGTTTTATTGGATTTATTCATGAGTTCCTCTTCAATCTTCGGTTTCTTCACTTCTTCTTTGGCTGAGTAGTTCTCTAGTTAGGTTTAGGGTTTTCAAGGGGATTATGAATCATTGAACTAGACATAGATAGCGAATCATCTTTCCATATCTTCATCTATTGTTGTTCTAATTGCTTAGACTAGATTGATCATCTAGTTTATGATTTGAGGTTAAACATATTCTCCAAAAGCTTATACGTTGTTGGATAGAAAATAGGTGAGCGTATTGTCCTTAGCCAACGAAAATTGATGCTATTGCGATACGTGAACATATTGAACCTAATCGTTAATGCCTGATATTTAGAATTTGAGGTTCAAACGACAGTTTAGATACTTTAGTTGCTAGATAAAGTAATTGATGTCACGACAGTAGATTGGTTATATATTTATGTGTGAGTTCGAGATAGGTATTTAATCCATTCCCTGATTAGTTTTCCGGTTCGTGATCTCTGATTCCCGAGAAATTTCCTTGACCTAACGCTTTTAATCAAATAGTTTACATCGTTTATTTACTTTCTATTTACTTTTTTGAATCCACAACAACAAACAAAACTCTTTTTCGTCTTAGCTTAGCTTTTCATTATGTAAGAATTGTAGTGCAACTTGATCTATGTGGATTTGATCCCACATATAGTACTGCGAGTATCTGTACACTTTCATTTCTATATTTGGGTTTAAAATCTATGTATTAGTTTCGAAATAAAATCAAATCCTAATAGCTAATTTCTTGTTTCTCCGGCAACAACGCCAAATTGGTAAATGGTTTTTCAACCGGTCTATCAAATAAATGTATCGTGCATAGTACTTTAGAGTCGAATCCATAGAAAAACAAGATCAGCTCACTAAAAATTCAAAAATTCATTTCAATTTTAGCAAATAAAAGTTAGTGTTTTGAAAACCAAATTTGAAAGTAAATGAAAGCGAGAAATGGCTAAAAAGGGTTTGAAATCAAATAAAAAAACGATGATTCTTGGGAATGTCAATGATTTAGATGAGATAATGAATCTTTGATGATGTTAAGAACATATTATGAACACTATCCTTGGTTATGGATCACTAATCAAGACTAATTTACTTCCATGGTATTAATCTAATCGTTGATCATTTAATCATCAACAACTTCCATTCATAATTATAATGATAATGATATTAATAATCAAGTATAATCCAACTACTAATCGTCCTAATCAACTACTTCTATAGACTAAGTATGAAAAGCTCATTTAGATTTTTTCAAACATTTCATCGAACACTTTCCGGACATGAAATCCTAATGACAAGCTTAATCTAGCATTACTACCAACCTAAATGAGGATAACCTAATGTCTAGTCCTAACCATCATCATTAACACATATAATCATCATAACCAACCAACTCTTAACTCATCTAAAATACTACTCACTCATTTCAATGAAAACACAAAGCAATAAACTTGATATTTGCATAATCATTATTAAGAGAAGAAAAGTGACAAATTAAAAAGGAAAACAAAATTTGATAACTTGAATTCAAGAGATTCATTCAAAGAGTTTCTTAAAACCCAAAGCAACGAGATGTTACACAAAACCGGTGCAACATCTTGCCATGGTATAGCGGCCTACATGATCTCGATGCACCTCCCCGCTATAGTTCAGCGGCCACACTATCCCACTCAACCAAACTGCCAGTCTTCTAGGTAGTTTTTGTTAAGTCTCCAACAGTGGTCATCACGCCGTGGAGCCAGCTCGCTGAGCTACACCGGTCGCATCATCCCGCTGCAAGGCACTGCTGGATCTCATCGGCCAACTCTATACCGCTGCACTTGCCTGCTAGTTTCCTAGGTGAAATCGTTGGCTCGCCATCGGTTATGTAACCCCGCGGTACCAAATTGCTGAAGGTTAGCGACATCCCTTGGCCGTTGCTCGAGACCGCTTCAGCTCCCATCATTCATCAAGTCTTCTCTTTTGCTCCATTTTACCCCATTTATCCATCTTGTTGTATATTTCACTCCAAGACTTATAAACGAAGAAACATATGCAAATATATAACTAATCTCTTAAATATGCAATGCAAACACAAAAAAAACTATGAAAAATGCAATATAAAAAAAATAAAATCTCAATTTATCAGTTGATGACACAGTCAAACTTCTTTTTCATATCATTTCATAAGTAATTAATGAAATTTCTTTGATTTTTCGTTTTAATTCTATATCAATATACCGAATTTTGATCCTTCCTAATTTTAAATAGCTAAAACTCATATTTTTTATCATCAATATTGATGTAGTGAGACAAAATTTAGTAGTGATTCTAATTTCTAGATGCATCATCCAAATTTGAACTCAACATTTGAACTCATCCATAACTTCTGTTTTAATGAATTTCACAAATGCATCTAGATACTATGTAACTGATTTGTTTAATTGTACTAAAACCATCTCGTAGCTGCATATAGACGAAGCATCCAGCTGTACAAAAGAACAAAACATTAGCAAAATGAAATGATTGTTGGCAACATGGATAGTAGGAATTTAGTATGAAGTTGTCTTCTAACAATACTCTTATTTATTTATTTAAAAAAATTTACTGTTTTAATATATAAGAGATATGTAAAGTGTAATATACTAGAAGAATTTATAGAGATATGAATAAATTTGTATTTGATCATTATCTTTTTCTGATTTTGTGTAAAATAATATTCTATCAATTTATTTCTAAAAATACTTTTTCTAATTATATTTGTTGTGTGGTGATCGTATTTGATTAGTGACATCTTAGAAAATAATATAACTAACATTAAAGTCATTAACTCTACAACAAATTTTAGAAAATTAAAAAGGCTCAAATGATCCCACTAATCAGGAACCTCTAGTCCCTTCGACACTGATATGATGAATACTGATTCGTGCTTAGGGGAGAAGTTTAAAGAAAAGTTTGTGAAATATGCCACACACAAAAAAAATTAAGCGCCACACGAGTCAAAAATAAATCTTTCCATTTAGTTATCTAGCAAATCATGTCAATCATCATTAATCATGTCTATCACCAAATTTTGTCCAAAATTAAACTTTCATAAATCTTTTGTATCCAACACCCCCAACCACTACAATTACTGCATTATTTTACCCTTCCAAAAATGGCATACCGCTGATCCACATCTCTGCATCAAGTCGATCACCATCTTTCGCGATTTATTTCGATACATAAATCTTGTCTATCCAGTTATTTCATAAATCATGTCCATCATCAAATTTTGTCTATCCAATTATCTCATAAATCTTATCTATCATTAAATCTTATCCATCCAGTTATCTCACAAATTTTTTTCATTATCCGTAAGTTTACCCATCTTCTCAAAGCAAAAACTTGTTGTGAAATCTCGGAAAAAGGAAAAAAACTCTAGAAAATCAAAAGATGAACAGTGCCAGTGAGAGATAGATGTTTGCATGTTTGTCTCCGAAAATGACGTTTCGTTTTACTCTTATATCTTTATTTCTAAACTTTTATGAATAGTGGATTTTCCTCTTTTCCAAATTTTATCAAAGAGGTAATTACTAGTTTGATTTGTTTTTTTTGGTAAATTTTGAGATGGGTTAAAGATGATAAAACATAACTTTTATTTTATAATTACGAAAAAATACTATTTATGTTTTTGTGTTTTGCAAATTTTTTTTTGTATTTTACGTATGTAAAAATAATTTTCGTCCAAAAAAAAAGAACTACCGCGAGTCATCATCGTCGCCGCCACCATCGCCGCCACCGTCGCCGCCCCTACCGTTGTAGTAACCCTCTCTTTGAACTCGAAAACAGACATAGAATTGTCTGAGAACTTGAGAAGTTATGGATGGAAAGTGAGAAATTTGAGTAAGTAGTGACCCAACGAGGTAAGGTAGCCTTGGGAAGAAAGAACCCATCAAAGGGAATTGATATTGATCGGTGGACTAGTTGAAACCGAGCTGGGAAAGACTTAGAATGATTATGAGGAATCAAGCAGTCTGGTAAGTAGGTGGTGGCAAGGTGCTTCTAGAAAGCAGTCTGGTAAGTAAGTGGTGGCAAGGTGCTTATGGGAAGCAACCTAGAAGGTAAGTGGTGGCACGACAGCTGAGCTTACCCTTCCATGAAGTCTTGGTGGCTGAGTCATGGAGGAGGTGTCACCAGGAAAAGAGTTGAGCTTTCCCTTGGCTAAAGTCTTCTTCTCCTATAAAACTCAGTCCGACCTCTTCTCTTAAAGTTGTTGAAAAATCTCTAAGAAATTTTCTAAATATCCTTAAGAAAATCTCAAAGTTTTGGGAAGGAATTCGTGAAGAGACAAAGAAGAAAAACTAATCCTCGAAAGATTAGTGTCCGCCCAGACAAGTTTATTCAAGCGGTGGAACAAAGCTGTTGGAACCATAGACTGTGAGTTCGGTGCCTTAGTCATTTTCGTGGTCATTGATGCATATACATGATTAAGATGTATGATGCATGGATATTAAATCATTAGCCTCATTAAGTTCTCGGTGAAACTATACTTGCGTTTACTTGATGAGATTAATGATATCGAGACTTGTACTTAGTTATTTCGCCACTGGAAATTGGTGAAATAGCCACGTAAAGTGGCATGATATGGTTGAGAATATGCATAATTTTGTGTTGCATATGTTTGGGTGTGACAGACGCGGTACGCAATAAGGCGTGATCGGCCGGGATCCGAGGCGCGGTGAGGCGTGATCGGCCGGGATCCGAGGCGCGGTGAGGCGTGCTCGGTGAGATAGATCGGTATGTCTTTAGCAGGATATGATTATGTGTTGTGTGCGTTGATAGCTCTATCCTGATTCATACGGGGGATTGGTTCTCTACCACCAGTTGTATGTCGCATGACGATGCGTTGTTCGGCTCACTTGGCATGTCCAGTTTTAGTGGTTGTATGCGGAGTGAGGTAAAAGACGAACATGGTTAAGGATCATTGGCATGTTCAGTCTGAGTGACTGTATGAATGAATGAGGTAAAAATATGAACGATCTAAGGAATACCGATGCTATGAACGGTGAACGGTGAATAAAAAATGAGAGTTGGTGAGGAAGGATTGCATAAATTGTTCATACTTTCTTACTTCATTTTCTGTAAATGATGTTTGTTGCGTGAATTTATTTGGGTTGGTGGGATTCATTTTATGCATGTTAGGCACCCGGATTCACTAAGAAAATTAGTTGCTTACCCATTCTTACTCCTTGCAGGAAAGCGGTAGTAAGCGGAGTTAGAGAAGGAACAAATCAAAGCCGGTGTAGAGTTTGTCTTTTTGTAAAAATGTATGTTGTAAATAATTTAAGGTTTTTATGGATTTTGTTGTGCGCACATGTTTTTGCGGATGTATAAAATGTTGGTTTAAACTTAAGAAATAAAGATAAAGGTTTATACAAATGATCTTAAGTTCCGGTTCGATATTTTGCTTTGTCCGAGCGAACTAACTACAAGTTCTTACTCCGGTTGAAAAGGTAGGAATAAGAATAAGTAGGAAATGGTGATAAGGATGTTTTATCTAAGGACTTGGATTGATTCTAAGGCTTTGGACGAGATATCCTAAGTATCATAGTAGCATCTTTAATTAGAAATGATCGGGGGTGTTACAACCGCCGTCCAAAAAAAAAAACTCAATAAGTTTGCGGCAATTACAATAAATCTACGGTAACTATAATAAATTTGCGGTAACTAAATAAGTCTGCGGTAACTACAATAAGTCTACGGTAACTAAATAAGTCTACGGTAACTACAATAAATCTGTAGTAACTAAATAAGTCTACGGTAACTACAATAACTCTGCGGTAACTACAATAACTCTACGGCAACTACAATAAGTCTTTGGTAACTACAATAACTCTGCGGTAACTACAATAACTCTGCGGTAACTACAATAACTCTGCGACAACTACAATAAGTCTGCGGTAACTACAATAAGTCGGCGACAACATTTCAATAGTTCTACGGTAACTACAATAAGTTTGCGGTAACTAAATAAGTCTACGGCAACATTTCAATAAGTCTGCGGTAACTCAATAAGTCTGCGGTAACTCAATAAGTCTGCGGTAACTCAATAAGTCTGCGGTAACTCAATAAGTCTGCGATAACTAAATAAGTTTGCGGTAACTACAATAAATCTGCGGTAACTAAATAAGTCTGTGATAACTACTATAAGTTTGCGACAACGTTTCAATAAGTCTGCGGTAACTACAATAAGTCTGCAGTAACTACAATAAGTCTGCAGTAACTACAATAAGTCTGCAGTAACTACAATAAGTCTGCGGTAACTAAATAAGTTTGCAACAATGTTCAATAAGTCTGCGGTAACGAAATAAGTTTGCGGTAACGAAATAAGTATGCGGTAACTAAAACAAGTCTGCGGTAACTAAATAACTCTGCGGTAACTAAATAAGTCTGCGGTAACTAACATAACTCAATAATTATGCGGTAACGTGAAATAAGTCTGCGACAACGTTAACGGAATAACATTTTTGTAATTTTTGGCCACACTTGAATTAATATTTAGTGACACTATCGTAAATTTTTTTACACAACATGGCAAAAGTACGTTTAGGATTTATACCGTACTTTTAACTAAAAAATACACAAATCATTTTATTAATTAAACTACAATTTTGAATCATTCTAGTAATCTTCCAGCAAATATAAGTAGAACCTATTGAATTTACGTTGGCATGATGTGATGCGTGGGGCCTTTGTTAACAAAGGGTAGTGGACTGAGAGATGTGTAATTCAACTACTTCATTGAGAGAAAATATGACTTCTTATCTTAAAAGATGGCATATGTAATAATAATCTCAAGTTTTAATTCCTTGATGGAGCTATCAATGCTTTCTTGGTGTAGTGGATTAATATAAAATATAATATAACAGAGTTTAGAATTAGTAACTGCACTAGCTAGGCTTTGGCATATTATCTTGAAACGAAAGAATCGAACTGATTTAAATGGTTCTGTTCGGTTCAGTTTCGGATAGTCAATAATATTCGATTGAATCTGTCATACATAATTTTTTATTTTCGATTCGGTTCAGATATTACCTGAAGACTGAAGAAGTACCCGAAATAACCAAATCACTATATAATATTAGCATAGAGTTGATTCCACTTTCCCTTAGAATTTTTGGTTCGGTATTATTTGACCTTTTGTAGCGTTTTTTTTTTTGTTATTTTTTACCGTTAGTTTGGATACATTATGTTATTTTGAGTAAAACTAACTAAATCAAACCGAACTTAAATATATTTCAGTTCTAAATCGGTTCTCAATTATAATATCCAAACCGAATCAAACTGAACCAAACCGAATCCAAGAGAACCAACCCAAACCGATTAACCTTGCCTAACACAAACTATCAATCTCTTCGGGTTTGAAAATGTGGTGCAACTTGGGAACCATACAAGAACTTAACCGAGAAGAAGAAAATTTTCCTCAATTCGTTTATGAACTCGATGATAATGTAACATTATGGATATAATACTTATTTAATTAAAATCAGCATACAAATTTATGACTGTTATGAGGCCATAGACTGACCAAAAAAACAGGACTCAGAAGGAAAATGGAGTGGTCACACAATCCCTTACTTGCAACCAACACTCTCTTTATGACTCTTATTCGGTTATGATCTTAGTAGTATTCTTCAACTTTGATATCCAAACCAAAACAAAAAACGAAAGCCATTACAGAATATACAAAAAGAAGGCCAGCCGATCCATCCGTGGCCGCTGCAGCTTGCTAATAGATGCGCATAAACACAGCTCTTTGTAGACGGATGAACCGGTTTAGTACCACAGGTTACCTACCATTGGTATGACACTAGTCAAATACATATAATAATAAGTCTTTAGGTAGTTAAAAGACGATGGTTGGGTCTATAAAAGCTCGTCCCATGCCCATCGTCGTAAGCTACTTCTTGTTCAGAAGAGCTTCTTTGAAGATTCGTCCTCATCCATCGTCATCTCCTCTTCACGACACTCTGCGCTGCAAAATGCTTTCTCACTGCAATTCATAACCATACAAACATCACAAGTTTAGATTTGTCGACATCTCAGAAGCTTCCCAGTTCATAAAATTCTACCTAGGAACCATTTCCTCACACTATGATATATCTAACATTCCAAATTGCTACTTATGCAAATCATAAACATCATATTCTTGGGCGTGCACATGTGCATTTGTGTGTGTTAGAGAATACAGAAAAATGAGCACGCACCGGTACATATATATGTCTTCACCAACTTCAAGATTCTTGTTGCAGAAGTTACAGAGGCTGAGGAAGTTATCCAAAGGAGACATGGAATCTAACTGCTTTTCAATATGCTTCTCTTCCTTCGACTCATTCTCGTGACACGCTAAAACTCGATCACCATAAATATGAGTAGTTTTTGGATTAGGACCATGTGCAATGATACAAGTGTAGTCCTCCATATCATCCTCAGACAAACAAGAGGAGAATGCACCGTTGGAATCAATAGCTGGGAAGTCCCTTTCAGTCCCTAACTTGGATAGAGACAAAACTCGGGTTTTTTGCAAGTAATCATTCGCAGAAAATGATCGGTTTACGATTGGCTCACTCTCAAATGAGTTATCACCGATTTCGAAAACAACACCAGATCTCTCCTTTACGATCTTTTTCGGGACCAAATTGGTACATTTGTCCCTAATCTCAGAAGATTTGATTCTTAACGAAGGTCCAAACACAACACTCCGATCATCACCAAGAGAATCAACAATGCTTAACCCAACTTTAGCAGCAGGGACACAACAACAGTTAAGATGAGCAGTAAGTGATGTTCTTGGAGATCTGAGAAAGAATGGATCAGCCATTGTAGATAACACCCTAAATTCAAGAGGAGATTTAGGGCTTCTGACAAAATCAGAATCTGAGATGCACTTGTTGTTGTTCAGACCAATCAAAAGACTCAAAGCCAGTGGGTTAGTGATCGGTTTGATGATGTTGTTGTTGTTGTTGTTTCGTCCGACCGGATCTGGAACCATAGACTGAGACATTGGTTGATCTTTTTGAGGAAACATTGCTCTTTTTTTCAGCATTCACGGTTATGTTTCTTCTTCTTCAAATCTGTTCATAAGTTAAAAAAAAAAACTTATTAGAGACTCTAATATACACCAGATCATGTTCAGACCAAGATTAATACCGATTACTTTCAGATAAGTTTTAATTCAAAAGTACCTTACTTTTTGGTATTCTAGTTACTCTGATTTATGTATTTTTAACAAAATTTATATAAATGAAATGTCAAGAAGAGACCAGAGAATGAGATTTTTCAAGAATATGCCATAATATTCTTTAAATAAATTCCTCTATGGATTACGCAAGCTTGAAATCAGCGGAGAATATTTGCAACGGAGAAGCTAAAATGGTAATTTGCGATAATTTTTTATCCTTTAAACAATATATTAAAGAAATATATGAACTAGGAAGAAACAACGTGCAAAGATAATATCTTTGATAATATTAGACCAATAATTTTCTAAAAAAAAGCCTATTTGATTCAGATACGTAAGAAACTGCATTTTAATACTATGCTTTACAAGCTATGTTTAAAAAAAAAAAAGAGAGAATCATTTTTTCAGAAAAAAATATATATAAACTCCGAAGAAAAACATGCAAAGATCATACCTTTGATAAAATTAGACCAAAACTTTTCTAAAGAAACTGCATTTTAACTATGCTTTACAAGCTATATAAAAATAAACCATTTTTCTGATTAAGATGGGGGAATTAGTTTCTGGGTTTTTTTAGAGGTTTTCTAAATTACGAGCTTTTGATTGATCGAAATCAATTTCAGAGACGGTTTCTTACATGGATCTTGTAATCTCTCTCAATCTGTATCGATAATTTCTGGGGGAAAAAGAAAGACTTTGAAGAGAGACTTAAGAAATTGGAGAAGATAGAGAGGTGAAAAAAAGAGACTGACCCGCTCGGATCTTGAATTCGGATCTTTGGGCCGGGTAAGATGGATCTGAAAACGCGTGAGGTGAAATGGTATTTTCAGTGAAGCGTCTAGAAGAAAGAGAAAGAGTGAGGCTTTTTGAAATACTTGGCTCTCTTCTCACTCTTCTCTATACCAAATTTTGGCACTTTTTGCACTGCTCCCACTCTGTTTTATTTCTTCTTTTTGTTTTTTGAAATATTTTTTTTGTTTTTTGAAATAGTCAGAGGTGTCGGTTTCAAAAGAACCAAATAAAAATTATAGTATTACAAATTAGCCGGACAAACATATGCTTATTCTTTTTATTTTGTGAAAATGAATAATATTTTCGGCTTTCGTGTCAGAAGAGTATGTTACAATTTGGAAATAACATTTTTACCTTTGGTTTTATTACATTTCATTATCCATATGTTTTTTAGTTAAATTCATGTAATATTTTTTGTTAGGGATTAATAATGTTTGGATAACTAAGATATTTTGTAGCTAAACCATTTTGTTTGGGTTCTATATTTCTAATTTAAGATTTAGTTTTATGTTAGGATAGGTAAAAGATAATGTTTGGGTATATTTATAATTTAGGGTTTAGTTTTGCGTTTAAATTCTCTATTTATATAATTTAGAATTTAATTTTATGATTGGGTAGACAAAATTTTGTATAGAAAAAATATTCATATGTTTTCGTATACCAAAAATTTTCTTATAGCCATAAAGTAAAATTGTCATAAATAGTAATAATTTCATCAAATTCAATTTTTGAATAGTGAAATGGCAAAAAATGAAAATTTATAAAAATTTGTGGGAAAAAATGAAAATTTATAAAAAAATTTAGCAAAATATGAAGTCTCTCTTAATATAAAGGATTACATGGAAACTAATTAAGGGGTTTAGTAGTGAATTTTAATTAGTTTGGAATTTAAGCAATATCACATTTGCGATTGAATCATTTTAATTTTTTGGTCCACATTATACGTTGTTTGTATAATAATTTTTAATTATATTAGAACACATAAACGTATAGCTAGTTAGTTATCCATATTTCCCTCTAATCTGTGCTTTTTCTTTTAACTTTTTACTCATTCTATCTTTTTTTAGAAAAAATAATCTTGTGGATTTGATACTTTTACAAAGCAGTATTAGACATTGCCACTTTTTCGTTTTTGTCTATAAATATGTTTTTGTTTATCAAAACTTTCAATTTAAATTATATGTATACTTTTAAAAATACAAGATTTAATTTGATAGATTACCATTTAAACCGTAAATGTTTCTTTTATTTGAAAATATATATTTTATTAAATCAAATAATGTTCAACAAAAATCTTCCCAAATATTTTACTAATTTTACTTGTAATGAATTTATTTCTCCTTTCCAATAACTTTATTAAATCAAAGTTAGTATACAGAATTTTCAGAAAATTACTTACATAAATAGGTATACGGAGGGAAAATTGTCAGCTTCGATCTTAATTATTTTCACAGTATATTTTCATACACCAACTAAAATTCATTGCGTTTTTCAAATTCAAATTATAAAATTTTCAAATTTTCAAAAAAAACTATATAAACTTTTATATTTGTGTTGAATTCAACTTTAACTAAAATGATGTTAGTCAAACCATTAGTGCTGAGCAGGTATCTGTGGGGAAAATGGTCAGTTTCAACTTTAACTACTTACACAATACATTTCATACACCAACTAAGATTCAATGCGTGTTTCAAAATTCAACTTACAAAATTTTCAAAAAAAAAAACTACACAAACTTTGACGTGTGCCAAAATCAACTTTGACTAAAACAGTATTAATCAAACCATTAGTTAGTGCTGAGTCAGATATCACGTGACATGTTCATGCTGAGTCAGATGTCACATGTTATGTTCCTGCTGAGTCAAATGCCACGTGTCTAGTAAAAACAAATTTAACCATGTAGCATATGACTTAGTAAAACTAGACATGTGAATATGCTATGTGCATTCGTGAACAATTACAAATTTAACCATATAAAATTATAAGTTTGGAGTCTGCATATGAGATAATACCATTTTTCTTTGAATCTTATCTTCAATATGAGAGAAACACATACATATAGTGGGATTTTTTTGATAATATTCAAAGTATATATGTGGTGACTTGTCATGTGAGCCCATATTTAAACGAAAATGGTATTTTCCCACCTGCAGACCACCCAAATTTTGTTAGTTTTTGAATCAGCCACTAAATTTTTAGAATTTTTGTCAACTCGACAGAGAAAACGAAACTTGATTTTTTTGTACTTTTAACTTTAAAATAGTATAAACGTACAATTTTGGCAACACATATATGAAAATTTGACTTGTACTTTCTTAGTGGCCAGGTTTGTAATTATTCAAAAATATATCATCTAACGGTCGGAATCCTATGGTTGTGGTTGAATTAATAATGGTTTCTGTTTTTCCAGTATAAGTGTCACAAAATTTTAGACCTAAAACATTGCATAAAACTTTAAAAGCCGTGAGAAAAATATATTTGAAAAATAAACGTGGCATCTGACTCAACAAGAACATACCACGTGGCATCTGACTCAACAATAACTAATGGTTTGACTAATACTATTCGCTCAAAGTCGATTTAGGCACACATATGAAAGTTTGTTTATTTATTTTTTTGAAAATTTTAAGTTAAAACTGAAAAATGCAATTGAAAAACGCATTATACCTTAGATGAAGTATGAAAATGCAGCATCCAAATAATTGAGATTGAAATTGATCGTTTACGCGGTATTTGCGTCATAAACTAAGAAAATACATCAAAAAAATAAATTTGACGATGCCTTCCGTATATAAGTTTTACTCACTAATGGATTACTAAATCTATTATTTTTCTTTCCAATATTTTATATTGCTCTAATAGGAATTATGTACGTGGATATCTAAAATGCATCGAACGGTGTATGAAAAATGCTTTAAAATATCTACTAGGTTTCTGTATTGATGGTTGATGGTGATTTGATTTTCCATCATTGACATCTAATCCAATTCCTCTAGTAAATTGGCTCTCATTTTATTTGTATTTATCGTTGGATGCTTTAGAATAATTGATATACATGCATGTTTCCTTGGATTTTACATTTTTGACTATTTAATTTATCAGTTTGGTTCTTATTTATTTTTTATCATAGTATATTTAATTAAAATATAATACTAATTCATAATCATTATACAATACCAAAATCTAGCAAAATATTTTGACCATATATTTTGTAAAATGTATAGTTACAAACCAATGTGATTATACGTGCACAAATTTTTTTTTATCGTCACAATTTTTTTGCAATGAGTATTTCTTACAAAATAATTATTTGAAATTTGTTACATATTTGATATATACCTTATATAGCAATTATTTACGATAATTTAAAAATTGTAAATATACGTTGCAATTGTACGATAAATTTGCTACAAAAATATTATCGCATTAATGCGATATATATAGCTAGAAATTAAAATATTACAAATTTTGCGAAGTCTCTACAACAAACATGAATTTTCTATGCTCAATCAGCAATAAAAACTTTTTTTATCGTAAATTCATTACAAATCAATATTTGCAATAATATATTAACCTATTTGCTACCTCCATCAGTGTTGTTGTTGTATCCCTCCTTGCCTTGGATTGCTTTCTATATTAGTATTTTTCATGCTTCTACGCATATTTTTTATAATTTACGTTTCCTATTATTAACATTGACCATTATATACTATATATATTATGTTTTTTATGCACAATTTGATGTACCAGTTAAATAACTCATTTTTGTAAACTCTTCCTTGTTAGTAAAGACGTCCATTATACTTTTTTGTGTTTTCAATTTTATCTCTACCACAAATGTATATACATTTATTTACTTAACTTAATATCTCATTAGCACCTTATATCTTACCAAACTTTTATTGTTTGCAGTTTCAAGTTTTAAACTTTGTCTCTCTTTCCTACGTGTCTCCATTCCATATATCCCCAAATATTCAATATAATTATCACTAACACAACCTTGGTCAATTATAAACAAATTTAATCTATGAATATAATCATAACGATTACAGTGAAATAACTACATTCTCTACCCTTGTCTACCCGTCCCAAAGAACCGATATTAATATAATATAATTGACATACCTTTCAAATGCTGACTGCTCTGATATAGATTTCCTCCTAGAGGAGTTAGTCGTTCACATATTGTGCCGTATAGGGCAGCGTGATTTTAAATCCCTCACTCCTTTTAACTCGGTCCAAAGCAACAAAATCTGATGTATTTTTTCTGGAAGTCTTATCGGTTGTCGATCTAACATAACATGTTCCAAATAACTTCATAGCTAACAAAGACTATATTTATTGGAATTTTCTTTTCTCATGAGATCAAAATGGTAGCGTCGTCGCCAATCAGCTTGAGGCCATGTGCATACTTTCTGAAGAAAATCCTTTTAAAGTTGTATGGTGCTAAAACCTTTCTACCGACCACAAGATTCCTAGTAATTCTTCTTCAAAACCAGATTCAATGGTTGGTTGAATAATATTGTTGACTATGAAACTTCACTTGACCCTTTTTATCCCGTACCAACCAAGAAACACCTAAGTTTTGATGCTTATTTAACTATGAACAACCTATGTTAGATTCATTCATCATTTTTCACAAGAATTTATATGAAACTAAATTGTTAGTTTCCTAATTGACAATATTACAAGCCAATAGTAAAAATTCTTAATTGAAAAACAAATAAATAAATTAGATTAATTTAATAGAAAACGAGCAACTACTTAATTGTAAAACCTAAATACAAAAGGAGATTGTTTTACTTTTTTTTGCAGCAGAAATTTATTTACTTCATACATTAATATAAATAGAAAAAAAAAAAAAACAAGCCCTAGATAGAGTGTCTATTCCACAAAAAAATAAAAGTGTGGGAAGATAGAGAAAACTTGAGAGCTCATGGCAACTTCAACAGAGGACATAACAAATTTAACACCAGAAGACGTAGAGGCTGCATCCATAGGGATTTGTTTTTATTTTTTGTGACTTTCCATCACAATGCATTTAGACTTTATCCTCGCTTGTAACAAGTTGTGGTATTATACAGTGTCTTCATGTTGTTGCTAAGCTAGTTCTGAGCAATATTCTTCTATTCCGCGTAGTCCAAAAACATCTTTACTCCATCATTCGTGTTGTTGACAGTAACTCTCCTTGCGTTAGAAACATTTAAAATTTCAAAACTAAGTGTTTACATTGTTTTGTCTATTGGTATATCACTAAGTTTAATGAGTTTTTTTAACTGATTCCCTATGTTCTACCAGCTCTCATGTCTACTATGTCTAAATTATGTTTTGTTATATATATATATGTTTTTCTCCAACCGATTTCATATTCATATCTATTAATATTCTCATTCTAACCATTTTCAACTCATATATGTTATTATCTACACCAAGTTGCTTTCGTTTGGAATTTGTACGTATGGTATTTTTCATGCTTCTACGCATATCTTTCTTTATAATTTATGTTTCATATTATTAACATTTGACCATTATATACTACATATATTATGTTTATTTTTCTATGTACAATTTAACGTACCAGTTAGATGACCCTTTTTTGTAGATTATTTCTTGTTGGTAAAGACGTTCACTATACCTCT
Organism: Cardamine chenopodiifolia; assembly: GCA_963922655.1. Taxonomy (NCBI): domain Eukaryota; kingdom Viridiplantae; phylum Streptophyta; class Magnoliopsida; order Brassicales; family Brassicaceae; genus Cardamine; species Cardamine chenopodiifolia. Next base: position 16,849,768 of record OZ000470.1, on the reverse strand, counting down.
TTTATGTTTTAGGTTTATCTTTACCACACATGTATGTACATTTATTTATTTAACTCAATACCTCACTAGCATCTTATGTTTATCAAAAAAATTTTGTTAAAGTTTCGAGTGTTAAAAATGCGTCCTTCTTTCCTGACATGTCTCCATTCTCAGTTATAAACAATTTTTATTTACGAATATAGATGTAACAATTACATTGAAATAACTACCTTTTATATCCTTGTCTAACCGCTCCAAAGAACCTATATTTATATAACGTAAACTGACATACTTTTCAAAGGCTAAATGCCCCAATATAGATTCTCTCCTCGGGGATTTGGTCGTTGATATATTGTATCGTGTAGGTCAGCGTAATTTTAGATCCCTTGCTTTTTTCATCTTAGGATCTAAAGCAACAAAATCTGCTATATATACTATGAAAGTCTTATCAGTTGTCGATCTAATATAGTATTTCCTTACTACCTTCATGGCTACCAAGGAATCTATTTATCAAATTTTTCTTTCCTTATGCATTCAACGTGGTAACGTTGTAACCAATCAGCTTGAGGTCATGCGTATACTTTCTGAAGAAGATAATTCCAAAGTTGCATGGTACTAAAACCTTTCCACTGACCACATGATCCCCTATAATTGTGCTTCAAAACCAGACTCGATGGTTCGTTGAATAATACCGTCGACTATGAAACTTCACTTAACCCCTTTAATCTCGCACCAACCAAGAGACACTACACTTCCAATGTTTATTTAAGTATGAACAACCAATGTTATATTTATTCATCGTTCTTTACAAGAATTTATATGAAAATAAATTGTTAGTTTCTTAAATTGACAATATTACAAGCAAATATTAAGGAATTTTAATTAAAATAAATAAATTTAATTAGTTGAATCTAATAGAAAATGAACCACTACTTAACTGTAATACAAATGAAAATTATTTTACTTTTTTTGTAGTGAAAATTTATTTACTTAATAGATTCATAAAACAAAAAACTCTTAAATACATTGTCTATTCCACAAGGAAATATAAACGTATGAATATAGAGATAATTGAAAGTTCATTACAACTTCAGTAGATGACATAACAAGTTTAACACCAGAAGATGTAGGCTGTGTCCATGGGGTTTGTTTTTAATTGTTTTGTGACTTTCCATCACAAGGCATTCAGACTTTATCCTCTCTTCTAACAAGTTATGGCAGTCTACACCCTCTTCATGCAGTTGCTAATCTAGTTCTGAGCCATAATCTTATATTCTGTCTAGTCCAAAAACATTTTTTCTCCATCATCCGTGTTGTTGACAGTATCCCTCCTTGCGTTGGAAACAATTGCAATTTTGAAACGAAGTGTTTACATTGCTTTATCAATTAGTATATCATTAAATTTAATGAAGTTCTCTACCTCATCCCCTATATTCTATCATTCCTCATGTCTACAATGTGTAAAATATGTTTTGTTAGTTATATTTTCTCCCCTCCCTATTCGATTGCATTCAGACTTAATCTGTGTTGTTGACAATATCCCTCCTAGCGTTGGAGACGGTTGCAATTTTGAAACTAAGTGTTTATATTGTTTTATTTATTGGTATATCATTAAGTTTAATAAGGTTCTTTTGCTCATCTCCTATGTTCTACCTTTCCTCATGTTTACTATGTGTAAAATATGTTTTGTTATTAATATGTTCTCCCCCATTCGATTGCATTTCATATCCATTAATATTATCATTCTAACTATCTCCAACTCATACTTGTTATTTATACTCCACCAAAACTGCTTTCATTTGAAATTTGTCTGTATGGTATATTTTCAATACTTCTAGCATATATATTTTCACAATTTATGATTCATAATATTAACAGTAATCATTATAATATATATATATATATATATTATTTTTTATCTACAATTTGACATACCAAATAAATGTTATTTTTGTAGACTATGTCTTATCATTAACGACGTCCATTATACTTGTTTTGTGTTTTCATCTTTATCTACCACAAATATATCTACATTTATTTACTTAACTTAATACCCCACTAGTACATTATGTCTTATCAAACTTTTCTTATTTACACTTTCAAATTTTAAACTTTGTGCATATTTCATTACGTGTCTTCATTTTCTGCATGCTCATTAATTCAATATAATTATCACTAACACACCCTTGGTCGATTATAAACAATTTTCATTTACAAATATAGCTATAACAATAACCCATGCATACATGCTCCAAAGAAATATATTTATATCATGTAAACTGACATACTTTTCAAATGCTAACTGCTTCAATATGGATTCTCTTCTAGAGGAGTTAGCCATTGACATACTGCGCCGTGTAAGACAACATGATTTTAGATCTCTTTATCTTTTCATCTCAGAATCCAAAGCAACAAAATATGTTGTATTTACTCCGGAAGCCTTATCGGTTGTCAATCTAATAGAATATGTCCTTAATACCTTCATGGCTAACAAAAACTCTATTTATTGATATATTTTTTCCTCATCCTGGCAGTTCGCAGTTAGCAAACATCCTTTAAACTTAGCCTCTGATTGTTTTAACATAAAATATTATTTATGCATGCACTAATCGTCAAAAAGGTACTTAAATTTAATCTTCCATGCTCCTGCTCTAGTTTCTTCATTACTATAAGTGTTCCCCCATTTGTTTGCTTCAACTGATGTACGTAAGCCAATAACAACTTGTAACTATCTTCTATGCTCCTTTGTGCTTCAACTATTGTTCTCTCCTTTGTGTGTCATGCCCTTATATATGACAAAAACTCAAAGCTCCCCCAAAACAATAGTCGGTACCTCTACTACCCTTGGCCCAACCTTCCCATTTGCATACTTCGACTTTACCACTTCACCTATCACTTTTAAGCTGAATTTTATTTCTAATATGACTGTGTTGACATATTACATGTGTGTGTCAGTGTTGTAGTCCTCACTTCGATGTTCTCAGAAGTTCCTCTAACGACATGGCCATATACTTCTCCATGGAATTTATTGTCAACACATGCCACAATTAGTCGTTCTTTGTCGGATTTAAGCTGCTTGAAGTTGAAAAACTTTTTCACTGAATAAACTTATAGTCATGTTATCGTGTCTTACTTGTTCCTAAACACTCTCTGGATATATATGACATTATTTTGTGGATCATGCTCCCCATACCGTAACTCTTGAGTTTGTAAAAACTCATCTCCAAAACATGGATCACAGTCTTGTGATGAAAGTACGTATGTCCCTAATATTTTACTGTAAATATTAGCAAGACTTAGTTGAATTGTCTGATCTCCTCCATCTCCACCCATACCATCTTCTAGGACATTGACATCCTCTTCCATTTTTCTTTCTTTTTCTAATCTCATAGGCTATTTCCCTTTCCATTTGTTTTCCTCAATTTGTTCTTGACATTGACATCCTCTTCCATAGTGTACACGAATGAACATGATTTACCTCCAATAAATTGTCTAATCTCATATTTCTTCTCCATATGAACTTCCAATCGCAAATGTCACTCTCTCTCACTATCAGTTTTTAACACTTATTGCTCTGATCTCTCTCCACCAACCCCAAATTGTATCCACGTCTCCGTTATAACCTCAAACAAAAACCCATATGGTAAGTATTTTCCACAAATTAGCTACAAATTCGTGTGAAACACTGTTATTTTATTCCACCTAACTGTTTGCTTAATTCAAAATCCCCCCCCCCCCAAACCTTCCATGACGTAATCCACACAAGTAAATGCATCTCACTCCCCAAGTCACTGCGTCTTCTGCATTCACTTCCATGCATTGTTTTCATTTTACTGTAAATGGCTTTTCTCGAAAATCACTTGGTAAAAATGGTTGGTTTGGTAAATCTCCCAAATAAAAAATTCTACTACTAGTTTTGGAAGCTGAGGAATCTAACAACATTCTTGACGTAACACAACCATAAACCTTTTCTTCTTCGTCGAGGAGAGAAATTTCAAATTTTCTCTTTATTTTGCTAGTGATAGATAATAACTTGTCCATACAATTTGCTTTGATCAACGTAAAAATATCAAAGATATATTTGTTTTTTACTTCTACACTGGAAATGTTACTATGCATATTTTAATATCCACGGTAGAAGTTTAGAAAAACTACTTTATTTTTAGATCAATTTTTTATACGTAGACTCATGTTAATCAACAAATTCAAAATCTCCTTCAAAATATGTGTCTAACTACTTTATTTGAATTTTGTTCATAACGGATTTGTTAAGTATAAATAGCTTTTAAAAAGTAAGTTACATATCGAAGTAGTCTAATTGTTACCAAAACGGAAAAATATTCAAACAAAACATTTGACACTTTAGAGAAGTGTGGAGTTATCAAAGAGTTTATGTTTTTCATAATATTTTCTCTGTCTTTCGTTCTACATATTTTTTTAATGCTGATTTATCATTATTGTATTACAAATTATGAAAACTATTACAATGATGATATTACAATTTACAATGGACAATTCTACCGTCTGATGATATCCACAATAAGCGATTTTGTCTGCACTATTCTAAAAATCTTATGTAAAGTTTGCTTCTATTAATATACATAAATGATAATAAACCGCATTTTTTGGGATTTAAACTCTAAACTTTCTGATGTAAAAACATTAATGAACCCTTGATAATCACTAGGCCAAGAGGGCTTACTCTCGTTCTACATATTTTAAATTGGAAATATAATTTGTTAATCCATAATACTAAAACTCTTTGTTATGATTTAATTTTTTCGGTTTTATTTCTTCATTTTGGTTAGTCGAAGCTGAATCTAACAAATCATATATATGAATAAAGGCTAATTCTCTCTAGTTTTGTGACATGTCAACAACCAAGAAAGTGACACGTATTAAGATAAACTAATATCTAATTAATTATACATTGGTTTTTTCATAATTTACATATTTTTTGCCATAATATTTTTCTAAGAGCACCCTTTTCAGTGAAATACTTTATTAAAGTATATATTAATTATAATACTATTATTTTTAATATAATTTGATTATTTAATTAAATTTTAAATGGAAAGAAAATTAAACCAGTAATAGAAAACATAATAGAAAGACTAGTCTCAATGGTTTCTCATCAGTATCATATAGAGTAACGATTATTGCCATCTCTTTTTTTTTTTTTTTAATATTTAATAAGGAAAATTCCACCAAAAAACTATTGATGGAGATGTCCTAAAATCTAAGATATACTTTCAAATCTGAGATCTTGGTTCTTACATGATAATTTTTCCACGTTTTTATTGGATTCTAAATCTTATAAAATTTGGTAGCACTTGATGTAAAAATATTTATTTGATTATAATTTAAAAAAATATTTAAGAAAAAATCTTATGAAATTTGGAAATTCTAAAAAGTTTAAGCTTGTAACATAATTCGATCACAAAGACCCTCCGCGGCCCGCGGGAATGCACAGCTATTAGTCTAGTAATCTAATAACTCATAATAACTCAAGGCTGATGATAAAAAGAAAAAAATAATATCTTTACTTCTGCTGAATTCTTTATCTAGTACAATTGCCACGTGTCAAATTGTACTTAACTATCCCCTGACGGCTGACGCACTACGACATCATTCCCCTCGCTTGCACTTTACATATTTTTCTCTATAACTTTTGTGAACTTTAAGGAAAAGAAAGATTTTTCCATTAATTTATTTTTTAAAGATTGTCGTGTTCGGTGTAGCAATCTCTTTCTTTTATACTTGTATTTGAGACTTTCGCAGAACCATGCACCGACACAAAGCCATTGTCACTATTCTCCGTGGTTAATAAAATCCAACGGTGTACAAACAAAAGATAGCTCGGTAATCAACGGTTTTTCTTTCATGTTATTTTTTCTATAATGCGTTTTGTAACGCTCCTCCACATCATAGTGCTTTTAGTGGGTCCTATAGTCTCCACACGTGCACTACTCATTCTTGATTCTAGTAACCTTTGTACGTTCTGTATATATTTTTGATAAAAAATTTCTATAAAATGCAAGGGAAATAAAAAACTTTTACAGGGCCTAGCCCATTGGCATAGTTGCTTTTCTCACTCATAAAATAACCAAATTTATATCATAAAAGCCCAATAATTGAACTAATGCAAAGAATCCAAATCCAACATCTTGGATTCTAGTAGTAGGATTTTTTTAATTCTTTTTGTAAATTTAGTAGTTGGAATTTACTTCGTTTGTATTTATGACGTGATCAGATAGAGAAGAAGAGGACTTCTGATCATGTTTCAGCCAATGTGAAGTGGTGACTTCCTATGAACCCGACTGTTGCGCTCACACCAAATGAAGTAGATGGATGATTGCCATGGGATTATGAAAAGAGTTTTGAGAGCTTTTGTGCCTAAGAAAGTCTTGAGTGTTACATTTCAAGGCTAGCACTTTCTAAATAGACCAACTGTAGTTGCACTAGAAATAGATGTGAGATCGAGATTCATGATTTGCAAAATGCACCAGGAGGTCGTGTGGATTAGTGTGTAGAATTTCACTTAGTGATTTCAATAATAAAATATATTCCAAAACCTTTTAGATTTAATTTAATTCAACCACCTTTGATCCATAGTGTATTGGCCTTAAAATGAATCCAAGTTTTCAAATGATTCTTCTTCTCTTTGGCGTTACTAAGCGATTTAAACAACTCGTATAATGGTTGAAAACGAGAACGTTTTGCTGAAAATTTGTGACTGCTTGACCAACATGTATAATAACAGTTAAACCAAAAATTATCAAAATAAATGCAATATATAATAATAAAAAGCTATAAAAACATCAAAACCATATTATTATTATTATAAAATATAGAAATGTTCATTATTATTGATAAAAAATATAATAAAGCTTTAAATAATTGTTCAAATACAAATAAATTTTATAGTAAAATGTTGATTACTTTATGCATTGAGTTCATCACCAAAATTTTCATTAAGTAGTGTGACAAACTGCAAAATGCTTGCTCGAACTTGTAGATCTTCCGGATTGACTCTATAACTATTATAAAGTCTCTTCAATAAATCAAAAAGGTTTTTTTTTTTTACTTGAGGTAAAGGAAAATTGCTTTTTAAAATCCGTGAGAACGTTTTGTTTCTCATGTTAACTCAAACTTTTGCGTCAAGAATTGTTAGCTTGTTTCTCTAGCGTTATCAATTCTAATAACAAACGAGTCATCTCATCCGATCAACTGAGTTTCTATTCGACAATCAGTAGAAACATATATTCAATTACAAGAGCATAAAATAAAATTGAGAAAAATATAATCTGCTAACGAATGAATTACATCACATATAAACACAAAGAGATGACGATGCCATGAACGTAACAAATGTCGACGAATTTCTGTGGAATCTAATATTTCTATGCACGTAATTTATAATCAACTCCATAGTTCTAAATGATCAATCATCAATAATTAAGCGTAATATATGAGAACTTTTAGTCATTCATCAGTTAGGGCTTTATTGGTTCTATGGCTAAAATCAAGTGTAATTAGGTACAAAAACAGCAAAAATATGAACGTAACTAATGAATGAAAAAAGTAATTAAGATTTTTAGATTATTTACATTTGTTTCTGGGCTCTTTTCGGCTTGGTTGGAAACCATGATTTCAATGGAGAAAAGCGAAATTAGGAGATTAGATTAGATAATGATTAATGTTGTAAGTTTGATTAAAAAAAATAAAAATTTATTTAATTTTTTTATCATCCACAACCGCAAATGTTTGTGAAAAGTAGCTTTTAAAATTTAGTGGTTTAGAGTGGTCCAAAACGATATAAAACGATTCTTACCATTATTGTAAAATTTACCAACCATAACCGCCTGCAAACACATCGCTTGCAGATAGTTTTGGGAGAGCCAATCAAATTCTAAGAGGCAATACGGTATTTAATTTACAAGAGAAATTTTTTTTATTCTTTCTCTAATTCAAACGGTACAACTTTTAGTTAGTGTTCTTAATTATGTTTTTCTACAGCAAATAGAACATGTGATAACCGAAATATGAAACATATTTTTTTTACCGTACAAACCGGCGCAACATTTTTATGAATCCTAAGTCAAACGAGATTATTGGTCTTATGGGCTTTATCACTAGTCGGTCGTTTTAAGCCCATATCATTAGCTATGCGTGTATTTCTCTCGTTTCTCTATAAGCAATAATCGAAAAAATTGATCAACAAAATATGAGAGTAGCTTCTCTCATCAGCTGAATCTTTTTCCAGCAATTATCTCAATTTTTATTTAACAGTAAAGAAAAAAAAAGAATAAATGAAAATAAAAATACATCAATCAATAGGAATTTAGCATTGAAAACTCATTTTTTTCTCTTTTGTCGATTTCACAAGAGAGAAAACATTGAAACTTGGAGCTTGAACTTTCGAAATTGAGAAAATTGCTTACAATTTTTTGTGTTTTTCATCTAATTGGATGTCTCTATATATATATTTGTTAGTAAAACCAAGTTCTAAATTGTAATTTGAGATGAGTGTTTTCAATTGAGATTTCAATATATTTGAAATTTTATGCAAATTGGATTAAAAAACCTTGTATTGTGAGTTTAGTAGAACATTGAGTTGGTAGTTAATAGATTTTAGTGGCTGATATACAATGAATCATATGTATATTAGTAGTTTTGATCCGAACAGATCCAGTTTTGCGATTTAGTACAACTGGTGCAAATTGGTATTACTATTACAAATTGTATAAAATGGTATAACTATTGCAAATGGTACAAACATGTACAAACTGGTATCACTTAAAAATAGTAATATTGTTTTATTCTTTTTCAGAGACAATGAACAACACTGGTCGCACAATGGTACGTTATGATTATGGGGTATACTATTCAAAGATTACCTCTTGATTATGTGAAAAGAAGAGGAAGGATTCAAAAAACTAGGTTATCATCAGTTGGAGAATATTGGCCAAGGACAAAGAAAAAGTTGGGAGGAGACTTAGGTATATGGTTTGAGAGTTGTGGTCAAAGTGAGAGTCAAGATTAATTCAGATATTTAGTTGTATCACTATTTGTATTTATTTTATAATAATAAAAATTTGTGTAACTAATTGTATTGGTACAACTAAGTATTACTGGATTTGGAAAACTACAACTAAACTCAATTCCATTTACTAAATACACACACAACAAATTTAAAAAAAATCTAAATAAACTAAAACATCATTTTTTCTTACGAGATAGTAAGTAGTAATCAAAATAACATTAATTAGTGATATTAAAAAAAAAATTTCATAGTAGTTGGATCATCTTCTTCTTTTCAATTATATACCTTATATTTTTATGATTACTTTGCACATTATAATGCCAAATAAACAAAAAATGTGTTTTAAATCATAACATACCTTGAAACCATTGTAAATGTACTTTGAACACTAAAAACCATAAGTACTAAGTTAGTATTAATATAAATTAACTTTATACAAAGTTACAACTATGTGTAATGGAGTACAATTTGAAAAATGGGTACAATTGTTAGATAAAATTTATAATTTTAAAATTGAAATAACGGCACCATGTATGTGCAGGTATTAATTTTGGCGGCACCACGTATGCACTTTATTAAAAAAAAATTTAACTTCTTTTTGTAAATATAATTTTTGTTTATTAACAGTTGTACCAAATAGTTCTAGTTGTACTGAATTACTCTTAGTGGTACTTAATAGTTTTCTTTTACCTAAACATTTCATCATACATTATACGAAACAAAACCAAAAACTGAAAAAACAAACATCAAAATTCTCTCGTTATAGAATAATTAACAAGCATAATAACAAATTCAAAGCTATATCTCATATAGAAATCAATACATTGATAAATGATCTCTTAAACATCATATTTTCTGTATAATGAATCATCAAGACCAACTAAAACAACACGGTTGATTTGTAGAGCTTTTAGCGCAAATATCGTTCCGTTTTCCAAGGAAGAGATGGTGCAAATGTCAAGCATCGAGAGAAAAACCAACAAATTTTCTCTCAGTTGTGCCTAATTGTGTTAGTTGTCCAAAAATAATAATTCGTATATTATCATCCGTCTTCTCATTATCTTTTTCCTCTTCATCCTTTTTCTCATCCTTCTTATTCTTATCATCATTTTTCTTCTTCTTATCAACCTTCTTATTCTTATCAACCTTCTTAATTCTTATTGTTATCATCCTTCTTCTCTTTATTCGGTAGTCACCGCGATCTTATGTATATAACACTTTGTGACTATTTTATATGAATTCTAATATTTCATTCGAAATACAGCTTCAGAGACGGCATTAGTTTAGTTTCATCATTGTTATCCTGCAATTAAAGTCAAGTTATACCAGTTAATACCAAGTTGTAATTTTCTGTTAATTTTAAGTTTTGGTTTGCGGGTCGACCCAATTATTATGGATAGACAGAGAAATGGCTGGTTAGATCGGTAATTTTATTAAGATGTTAGGATTTGGAGAGTAATTATCTTAATTTTTTTATTTAAATTAAATATAATGAATATTAGTAAATTCTAAAATGCTTGTTTGGCGGTGTTGGCTCCTTCAGCAACGTCGGCCCGTTTCTCTCCGGCCTAGGTGGTTTCGTCAACACCTTTGCCCGGTAAGTTTTTTTTGGCATCCTTCAGCTTTTAGGTTTCGAGATAATCTATTCCTTCTTCCTGCTCAAAACTTTTGCCACCAATCTGGCCCTTAGTTTATCCACTTTGCCTTCAGAGTTGAGTTTTGTCAGGAAAACCCATTTGCAGCCTAACACATTTAGATTTGGTGAGCAGGGAACTAAGGACCAAGTGTTAGTCTCTGCACACTTGGTTATTTCTTCTTCCATTGCATTTTTCCAGCCAAAATCTTTTAAAGCTTTAGTAACGGTTTTAAGTTCAAAGTAAGCTGTTTTGAGTATATGCATTGCATATCTTGGATTTGGTTTGCGTATTCCTTCGTTGCCTCTAGTAACTATAGGATGTTGGTTAACAGGAGGTGTTAGAGGTAAATGGGGAGCTAAGTCTTCATCAATTTCTGTAGATTAGTGAGGTTGATGTAGAGGAGTCACAGACGGGAGTTGTTTGAGTACTTGAGCCAGAGGGAGAGTTATGAACGTTGTCGCCAATAGGATCAGAATCTAAGTCTGTGTCGTATGTACAATGCATTCCTTTCTCCCCAATAGAAGTACTTTTAGGATTTTGATGTAGAGAAGATATCCCTGTCTATGAAGTCTGATGAGAAGTAAGAGAATCTGTAACTTGGTCTGTTTGTCTGACTGATGAAGGTGATGTAGCTGTTTTTACATAAGCTGGGGCTTGTGGTTTAAAGCTTTGGTGCCAAGCTTCTAGTAAGGGTGTGCTCATAGAGGTTTGTAAAGAACCGTATGTATCATAGAAAGGGAAGACTAGTTCATCGAAAAGAACATGTCTGCTGATAAATACACACCCAGTTGGAGGATACAAGCACCTATAGCCCTTGTATTTGTCATTGTATCCCAAAAATACACACTTTAGAGACCGTGGATCAAACTTAGTAGTGGCATATTCTCTGAGCATAGGATAGCAAGCACAACCGAGTGATCTGAGAGATGAGTAATCAAGTCTTTTTCCGTTAAGCCTTTCAAACAGGGTGATGTGGTTTTCGATAGTGGAAGAAGGCATAATATTTATCAGAAAGTTTAAGGTAAAGAAGGCTTCAACCTAGTATTTGTGAGGGATCTTTGCTTGGAATATCATTACCAAACCAAGCTTTGTGATATGCATATGTTTTCTTTCAGCCAGGCCATTCTGCTAAGGTGTGTGAGGACAGGATATATGCTGCTTAATTCCACATTGTTGAAGATGAGTGAGGAACTGATTGTTTATAAACTCACCCCCTCCATCGCATTGAAAAGTCCCAATCTTGCAGCTGTATTGGTTATCCACAAGCTTTTGAAACATAACAAAGATAGAGTAAAAGTCTGATTTTCATTTTAGTGGATATTACCAGCAGAAGCGTGACCAATTGTCAATGAAGATAGTATAATATCTGAAACCTTGCACTGAGTTAATTGGAGAAAGTCCCCACAAATCACAGTGGACTCTTTCCAAAGGTCTAGTTGCAACAAAAATTGAAAGAGAGAAAGGTAAACTAATGTTTTTTCCAAGCTTACATGCCTCACACATCACTTATGAATAGATGATAAATGCTGAAGAATCTGAGAGTTAGGATGACCAAGTCGTCTGTGCCAAACTTCATAACTTGCTGCTTGCTGTCGATTTGAGAAGAAGACTTGGTTTGAAGATCCTCCACCTTATAAAGTTTATTATGGTTTCTGCCCAGAGTTAGAAGCCTCTTTGTTTCCTTGTCTTTAACATGTATCACAGTCAAATTTAAAAGTGCAAGGATAGTCATGAGTGAGTTTTGAAACAGATAAAAGAGATTTGGCTATGTCTGGGCAAACCAGAACATCCTTTAAAGGTAACGTACCAGATAATGTAGGCAAAACAGTTGTTCCTGTGTGAGTAATAGGAAGAAATTTTCCATCTCTTATCATCACAGTGTCTGATCCATTGTAGTTGTGGGCTTGTTGCAGATGCATTGGAGAGCTGGTGACATGAGAGGTAGCTCCTGAGTCAAGATACCATTCATGTCCATTGTTATCTGACACTTCAGTGATTCTCAAGGCAGTTAGAGCAGAGGGTATATCATCATACTGGTAGCTATTGTTGAATCTATGCCAACATTTTAAAGCGATGTGCCCCATTTTCCCACAGATCTGACAAAGGGGCCGTTTTCTGCACTGAGGGATCTGGAGGCGTTGTTGGAAACAAAGGATATCAATGTTGATGGAAGCCACAACCTCTTGTAGAGTAAAAGCCACGACCTCTTCCTCCTATGTTGTAGCGTTGTCCTCTTCCTCCATAGTTTTGATAACCCGGACTTGGAGATGTCTGAATGGTGTTGGAGGCAAGATGAGGTGTAACGTTTGGAGCTGTTTCATAACCAGTCAACCTATATGCATAACCATTCAGCCTCGGCATCACATCTTCAAAGGTCAAGAAAATAGCAGTTTCCATAAATCCTTCTATGGAGGTCTTAATAGGCTCGTATTCTCTGCCTAAACCATGAAGGGCTGCAAAAATCTTCATGTTTTCACTGACCGGGTTCCCTATTGAAGACAGTTGCTCACATATGGTTTTGATCTCCTTTAAGTAGTCAGTCGTGGGTCTTTCTCTCTTTTTTACGGTTTGTAGCTTTCTTTGAAGTTCAAAGAGACGGGAGGAAGAAATCCTGTTGAAATGGTTTGCAAGAGAGCTCCATACTTCTTAAGCACTGTTAGCAGTAACCACTTCAGAGAGAATGTCTCCGGATAACGAACCCAACAGCCAGGCTTTAACTACTTGGTCGGACTTGTGCCTAGAGAGATAGTCTGGATTTGGAACTTTGTTGACTTGGCCGTCTATGTTTGGGACAAGAAGAACTGAAGCCGGTGCTGCAAAGGTTCCGTTGATGAAACCCAACAAATTTTTTCCTGAAAGAAAGGATTCGAACTGTGTCTTCCAGATAGTATAGTTTCTCTCGGTTAGTCTCATAGTAACACAGTTGGAAATGTTGATAATGGGAGCGGTGTAAAGTTCAAGAGCCATGCATGCATACCATGTAAGAAGAAGAAGAAACAGAGTGCTTTGTTGAGTACTTTTAATTTCTTTTCATTTCATTCAACTTAGCTTTTACATTTTCGTTTTCTGCTTTTATAGAGGAATACATTGAGTGGCTTCTCAAACCCTACAGCCACGTTGGTCCTTAATTTGTGGTCATTAATGCAAGAGGTTCAAATCTGTTGTTCACGGCAACTTGGTCCTTGTCTGCTCTGTTCTTTTTGTCTGTGTTTGCAGGTTACCGTTGGAAAGCACATTGTACGGTTGTTGCAGGTCCTTTTTGGGAAACACGCTTTGTCGTAGGAGAAGAAGATGTTGGAGACTCTCTTTGTATCAGAGGCTTTACTTCTGTTTTGAGAAGATGTCGAAGACTGAGTGTGAGACAGAGGCTTTGCTCTGTTAATAAGTGGGAGTGGTTCAACAACCATATCTGAATATTTTAGTCATCCTCTCCTTTGTTTTCTCTGAACTTGTTGCGTTTCACTTCTCCAAAGCCTTTGTTTCGTCTTTCTTTCTCTGTAGCTGCCACAGGTTCGATCCCTTATTTAATTCTGTATAGATATCGTTTATATCGATTGATGTAGTTATGTTCTAATACAATTTTGATGATTTTTCTGTAAATTAAATAAAAACAGATGAATAATTTTTTTATTTTTTTTGATTTAGCAATGGAGAGTGATGCTTCATGTAGCTTATTTTTATGTGGGAAGTCCACTGTGGAGTCTGAAAAAGCTAAGATTTTGAAGAACAGTAACGTTCTTAAACTCCCAGATAATACTAAAGTTTCAGTCTTTTTACAATCTGAGATGAGGAATTTGGTTATAGACGATGATTCCTTTAATCTTTCACTCTTCATGAACTCAATTTCAACTGATCGGTTTGGGAGGTTTCTCATTTGGTCTCCACGTTTGTGTTCCACTCACGATGTTGTTTCTCAGTAAGCAATCCATTTGTTTGGTTTCCTCTTTAAGTATTTGTTACTTTTTTGTGTGTTAAAGTCTGCCTTTTTAGTTTCTTTCAGTAACTTCTCTGAGCTTCCACTTGGTTCAGTTTGTGTCACAGATATCCAATTTAAGGGTCGAGGTAAAAAGTATTTTTTTTTTAACAATGTTGGATTAGAAATTAGAAATCGAAACCTGAAACCTTGTTTGTGTAATCGATGAACATGCAGGCAGAACAAAGAATGTGTGGGAATCTCCAAAGGGTTGTCTTATGTATTCTTTTACTTTAGAAATGGAAGATGGTCGAGTCGTGCCTTTGATACAATATGTGGTATCTCTTGCTGTAACTGAGGCAGTGAAAGATGTTTGTGACAAGAAGGTATGTTATTGAAATAACCTTTTGTTGTGTTCTTGATCCGTTGCTTCAGAAATTACCTAATTTAAAAAGTTTACCGATTTTAGGGTTTACCGTACATTGAAGTTAAAATAAAATGGCCAAATGATCTCTACTTGAATGGTCTTAAGGTTGGAGGCATTTTGTGTACTTCTACATACAGATCGAAGAAGTTCCATGTCAGTGTTGGTAATAAGCATTACTCTTTACAAATATATGGCTCTACAAGAAACTCGAAGCATTACTCTTTGAGTTGTATGTTTTTTTAATTTAAAAGAAAGTGACAAAATTGATCCCTTTTGTAGGAGTCGGATTGAATGCGGACAACGAGCAACCGACCACATGCTTAAATGCAGTACTAAAAGACATGTCTCCTGAATCAAGCATACTTAAAAGAGAAGAAATACTTGGTGCCTTCTTTCAGAAATTCGAAAAGTTCTTTGATCTATTCATTGACCAAGGTAATGTAAACCTCTAATCTTGTAGACTGCTTAAAGATTCAGTCAGCTTGCTTCTTTGTGAACATCTTTGTCTCGCTTGATGTACTCTCCAAACAATATTTGTTGAGTAACTATTTAGATGAGATGAGAGTAAAAGAAATGGTAATTATCTTACTAACCTTGAGCCCGTATAATCAGTCTCCTTCATCGCACTGCACTTTACAGGTTTCAAATCTCTGGAGGAGCTTTACTACAGGACATGGCTTCACAGGTGACGGTTATGTCTTCATTTACATTTTATGTTTGCTTATCATTGAAGGGGTTCTGTTATCTGAAAAATCTTGAACTGATTATGATTTTATTCTTATCTCATTTGCCACGCTATCTGAGCTAAAAGGCTGTATTGAGTTTCTTAATACATCACTTTTGAGGTTTAGGGATCCAAACTTTACCATGTATTTTACACATGTGTAGTGAGCAAAGAGTGATCGTAGAAGAAAAAACTGAGGACCAAGTTGTTCAAAATGTTGTGACTGTCCAGGTAAGATTTTATTTTGCATCCAAGCTTGACAAAATACCAAAATGCTAAAATTCATAGGTAGTAATATGCGTAAATTCATAATTGTTTATATCTATCTCCTTTAAATTTACAGGGTTTGACTTCTTCGGGATATTTGCTGGCTATAGGAGATGACAATCAAATGTACGAGCTTCACCCTGATGGCAACAGGTAATTTTTTTGAGCATGTGTTGTCCGAAAGTTAACTTTTACGTTACACGTTTAAACCTAATAAGTAGTGTATATTTTTCTACTACAGTTTCGACTTTTTCGAAGGTCTGGTCCGAAGAAAAATATGATCCAATGATTCTCTGGTTGCATCTTCTGGTGGAAGTAGATGTTTTAGTACCATGGGCTTACACTAGTGTTTAGTTTCGATTTTCACGTTGCATTTTCTTTTTCCTTTTACTGCTGGTGTCGTCTATGTGTTTGATAGGCATGATGACTGCAAGCAAGAAATAAAAATACTAGGCCAAGCAGCTTTTGGGGTTAAAATGACAGATCCTGGATCGGTTTCTCCAGGAAACACTCTGTTTTGTCTACTTTTAGTTTTACCCAATGATCAGATTTTGATTTTGTGAAATTGGAAATGAAGAGAGTTAGGTGTTCAGAGGTTGTCGAGGTAACAAAAACCGGACAACACCTTTATTATAACAAAAGTTACACTCACTTTTTTGTTTTGTTTTGAGTTTGTTGTATAATCTTCCTATATTTTATTTAAACACAATAATATATGATTGGTTTTAAAAACCCAACTGCAATAAAAGCCGGACAAAAATCAACCGAGAACACCAACCTCACATTTTTAATAACAAAATGCCAAACCCATTGATGAACCCAGAAAATTTTACTAAGTAAACCTCTGCATTTTCTCCATTTTTGTGTCTATAATCTCTCATAAATGAGAATTATGAGTCAATGCTCTTCATATGAGAGATTATATCATTTCCCACCAGGTTCTTTTAAACAACCTGATCTCAACGTTTTAAAGCAAAAGCCTCATTAGAAACACGAGTGTAGAAAAAATGAGACAAGACTAATCATCAATCCGTCAAAACGATGTTTACCTCAAAAGTTTTCACGTTGGCTTTGACCGATGTCATGTAGATTACAGGGCTTTACATGTATTTGCGAAGCCATTGCTTGCACATATCGAGTACAGTATGTGAATTGGCATGTAAGGCTTGATGAGCTACATATTCAACATCAGCCACGCTTCCGCTTCTGGATGCTATCTGGAACGCACTTTTCAAGCGGCCACATACCACGCAAGCCAGCACCTTTCTGTACTCGTTTACAATCAGACGTGTATCAGCCTAATGATCCCGCATAATTGTACAATACGATTCAATATATTACATACATGAGCTTACTTATGAAGCAAAAGTGATTTTGTGAATAAAATACCCAAAATTAATGGTAATTTAGTGACTCCATGAGATATATGATTATTCTATGAGTTAAACTCTTTATCATAGTGGAAAGATCTAAACAATTATAACTGCATAAGGTCTTACCGATGGCTGCTTGTTAACATGTCTATGAGACGGTCAGGGCGCTCTTTGTGCTTGTTGGCATATACATTGATGGCAGCACCCAAGACCTGCAACATTTCACAGAATATAAGCCTTACGGAATGAGCTTTATCTGTATGTGAAAAATTGCCAAATCGGAATGAAAGCACAGAAAGATACATCCAATACTGAACACCTGTATATACCACCCGCTAAAACTGATTGACGAGAAACAACGTTAATTGAAAACAAATTCTTTTGGCCAATAATTAAGCGAATGCTTTTGAATTCCCCAAAAAGAGTTTTATGTTGGACCTTAATACTGCAATGTTCAATACCTGATCCCAGTCATCATCTTGGATTGTTCCCTTAATGTTTTTGAAAAGTTCCGTCAACTGACTGCCTTTCTTCCTATCGGCTAGTGACGCAGCAACACCAGCATATATATCAACAGCTGCTTATTAGAAGTAAGGGAAAAGTCAGATACCATGCACAACAACATTTCACATATATTAACATAAAACAAATAGAGGCACCTGAGAGCTTGAATTCATATATAACTGGATAAGCTAAGTCGAAATTTTTCTCAACAAGAGTCTCCACTATTTCACATCTCCTCCTGAAAGTAAGAGCCAAGAAAACATATTAGCTGAAGGTTTTCTTCAAACTTTCACCAAAGCAAATATGATTATTTAGTTGTCTTTCAGTAGCACATCCTTTAAGGATGGTAGAAAAACTGGTGTTCAATTATCTGGACAACAGAAACATATCCTCATCTATTATTTGATAGTCATCATGGCTATGTGATAAGAAAGCTAAAAACGATTTAGAAATGCTAGATAAGCTTCTGTTGGGGTGTCAAAGAAAAGTGGAGTGGAATCATGAGGGCAGTGTGGAGAGGAATACAGGTCACAATGAGGCACTGTACTAGTTCTCTGTCTTTCTACTATATATCGTTTATGATCTCCCGATGCATAAATCTTAAAGTTTCTTAAAGTTATTTAAGGAACAAGTTGGATCAACAAATAATGGCAACAAACTTATTTTATATCCAATCATTTTTTGAGGACAAACCTGGATGTCTCTGGATCATTTGGATTTCCAAACAAAGAATGCTTCCATGGTGCTCCTTCAGAGTCATTAAAGGATTTCACCACATCAATCTACAGGAATAACAAACTCAGAATGTGAAAGGTGAACTTATAAATCTATACAGCCCTACTTTATCAAAAGGGTGACATAAACGGTGTTCAAGGTTACCTGCATTTTCACCCGAGAGGACAACTTAACAAGAGTTTCTTCACTCAGCTTTTCTGCGGCAATTTTTCCTCTAACACCCTTTGTAACAAGTTTTTTCGAGTCTGAACCTCTATGACGCGCTGTCAATGCTTCTTCAAAGTGTGCCTGTACCCAGAGGTTAGTTAGAGACTGATGTTCCCAAAAAAAAGTTCAGACTACACACAGAGATGAAATGAGTGATGGGGAAAGACCAACTGACTCTATACCTTTGCATGCTCAAGATGCCTTACAGCATCCTCCTGAGTGGTAGAATTCATAAACAGCTGAATACAGCAATACCCAGAGGTGACATAATCCTTCTTGAGTACCTGAACAATTAAAAAAAAGAGTGAATTAGCATTACGTTTCATAGGTATTCCAGAAAGCACTTAGTCTCCCAGGATGTGTAGCATACAGTTTTACAGCCACTTGCCTGTCTTTTAGAAAGAGAAAAGAACACTTATAGGTCATGATCAACAAGACATGATCAGAAAAGTGTTTATGCTGCATCGTAGTTAAACCTTAAAGAGTACCAATACCATAAATGCAGTCATAAATTCATACTATAAACCTCTAAAACTATAGGATCTGCACTTTTAAGGATGCACTAGAAACTAATTTCAAGCTTGAGATCAGGGTTTATGGTTCAGATTGCAGGAGAGGAGGTGCAATGCAGAGAGTATAACTAGCTGAGAATTTTGGGATAAGATGCACAGTTTTGTACTTTTATATTTGCAGCGTATCTGTCTGCATGACTACATAATTGTATAACAGAACCTATGCGCATGCAGCACATGGAACAAACAAAATTTAGATTCTAGTTAGTACGACAAAAGGTGATAATTTCCAAGTGGAAAGAACCCAACAATAAGTTGAAGGCAAGGAACCATGACAACAGAGATGTTCTCACCAGAAACTTGTATAGGTAATTGAAATGCCGGTTGGTCTCGAGATAAGCACAGATACGTGCAAGAGCTCCAGCTGTGTACTGATTTATGGCTTGATCTTGATGCTTTGCAGATTCAAGTCTTTCTGTAATTACTTCCTCAAGGGATGAGATAGCTCCATAACCGACACAAGACTCACACAAACTTTCAATGGTCCCATATTCAGTTGCCAAGGGATCTGTTCGTTGAGGTGATGAAGATGAGCTTACAGCGCCCGCAGATGAAGTTTGCAAAGGAGGGGGAAGAGCACTCGGTGGAAAGAATAACATGCATGCATCTTTATAGTGACCATGCTTGAACATAAACCCAAGCAGATTTTGGCGAGCATGCTGCAGAACCAGAAGAAACAAAATCAATAAACCAAAAAAAAGTAAAATTTAACCAGTTCCTATGTTTACAAATAATGCTAATTGCATACAAACTCAGAAAGAAATCTTCAAAATCGGGTCCACCCAAAGACATGTTCAAGAAAGATGAGTATATTGTGAGGCAATTCCAGAAGAGAAAACTTGCAAATTCCAGAATGCACTAAAATATTACTGCCTTACTTCCTGCAAGTAGTTGGTGCACTCAGAATAGCGAGTACTATCCAAGTTGCTTCGGGGCCCATCTTCAAAGTCTGAACCGGGAATAGAATTATTCTTTTCTGATTCCAGAGATCTTCTCGACCTCTCTGAACGAGGAAAAGTAGATGGCATATGCAGCACATTCAGGTATGAGTCTGCTGATAAAGAATCGTCCAAAATTGTTGGCGCGCTTTTAGCCAAATGGTCATACCTGAAATGTGTCAACAACAGTCCCAAGAATAAGATCGGTAGGTGGATTACCAAAGCCTTGTACTTTCCCCCCTTCAACTTACATTAATCATGATTGTATTCTCCATTCTCACCAAATTATAATTCCTTAAACCTTAGCTAATTAACCTGTTTTTACGTACTTACAACACATCTCATTTCATGTATATGTTCAACTGAAATTTATTTGATCAAATCTTGTCCTGTGACTGGATTAGTAAGACATTTCACACAAAAATAACTCTTGACTATGCCCCATACTAGGATAACAGTTTTAGTTTTAACAGAGACACTTACATGGAACGAACAGTTGACACATCCACAGGCGGACCTCCTTCTATTGTATTTATTATCTCCTGAATGACATCAGGAATGTCTTCCCCCTTTAATTGAAATGCTTGCCTATAGAGCACAGAATAAGAACTTTATTACTGCACGCAACCTTAGGTTGAAATATGCAAAAAGAGGGTTGCAATTCATGTGTTTTGCCACATCTTTTAAACTATCACGTACTTGAATTTGACTCGAGCTTGGGCATAGCGTTCCATCCTTAACAAAGCAAGACCCCATGCTTTCCACACGGGAAAAACATCAATCTGAAATTAATCAGGTACACAAGCAGGAGTTATTGCGATGAACTGGCTTACAAGGGGTGAAAATCAAGCTATAAATTTTACCTTGCATTTCTTGGACATATACACTGCCATACTATACCGTTCATCAGATATTAATCTGTCTCGAAGACATTCAGATGACAATTTATCAGCAATGTCATCAAAAGAAGCAGCAATTCCAGACCCTAGGAGACTCTGCAGCAACTCTGCGCGCCCCAACCAAATTTCTGCAAGTGAGAGGACTTCAGATGGTTCATCCATTGACTGACTGCCAACAGTGGAGCTGCCAGCATCAGAAGATATATCATCCACATCTCTACTTCTTTCACTGTTGTTATTGGTCAATTCAGTGGCACCTTGAAGCTTTCTAAGCAATGATTTCGCATAAGATAAACCCTGCACAAACAGGTAAAAATAGTTGCTTTAGTGTACAATACAAGATCGACCATATATCTCCCTTATATAAAAGACACCCTCCTAATATGATTCGAGGAAGAGAATTTAAATTACAACTGCCATACCTGCACAAATGCCTCCGTTGCATGATAAGCTCGGCCAATTGTTTCAACAGATGCACCCTCTGACAACTGTTTGGAGCTCAACACATTCTTCACTTGACTGATGCATAGGTCCATGGCACTTCTTGCTGATACTAGCTCATCTGAACAAAGTGAGAGCAAAGCCTAGAAGAAGAGCAGTGTCATGAAAGTCCAAAGATTAAACTTATTTCCACAAGTGTAGATAAGAAGAGTAATACCTTGAAGAGAATAATATCTGGGGTGCTTTCATATTTGTGAGATGCACGAACAGCTTCATCTTTGGTTGTGTCGCCACTTAACATCCATTCTTCGGCAATAGAAACAGAAGGTAGCCTATCTTGCCCATCTGCCGAATAAGATGATCCCTGGTCCTCTTGAATACCTGTCATTGCCTCCCATGCAGCTCTCTCAGAAGCCCCCAGTCCGGAATTCTTTCTTTTACGATAAACATCCTTTGACGTTGTCCTGTTTTCAGCATTACGTGGAGCCCATGAAAATGCTCTTCGAGCCTCTCTCTGAAAATTGCTTAAACTACTAGTGAAGGATCCTTTTACTGCTGGCTCTGCTCTTGGTTTTTGTCTTCGCCGTGACGCAGACACAGTTATTCGAGGTTCTCTTGGTGGTGGGCTAATTGTAACAGAAATAGCTTTTGCTGCATAGGCCATGATAACATTGTTATCTCTTAATGCTGGGAACTCTTTGAGTATCTGAAGGAAACATAAAAGTAAATCTCAGAAAGTCATCGAGAGTGAACAGAGCAAGGAAGAACAGAGGAAAACACTTTTTCTAAATATATATAGACATGAACAAGAGTTAAAGAGGTGTATTTCACAAGAATAGAGATGATATTCAGCAAAGTAGAGAAAGTGAAAGAATCACAGAAAATTTAAAAGAAGATGTCTCTAGATATACCAGTGACGCATATTGTAATTGTTTTCTCATCAGCAGAGCTTCAAATATTAAATTGGGATGCTCATGAAGCGAAGAGCATCTCTGTTGCCAAGGAAGCGGCAATGCAGCTAAAACTTTCAGACCTAAAGCCCAGGAATTAAGCCTGGCGACTTCCAAATCTGACAGATTGCTATCTCTTCGCTTCAGAAAGAAATGGACCTACAAAGAAGATGAAACAAACATTTTTCTAAACCCAACAAAAAATAATGATCTCATAACGCCATGTTAAAAAAAGGAAAAAATTTGTTACCAGGAGCTGTTTTGAACGAAGGTCAGGTAATAATTGCATTGCACCCATTACCACTGGTAGAGCATCAGCCGAGTCTTGAAGTGAAGATAGAAATCGAGATGCTTCTGCAGGACCACCACCATTGAGTGGATCAGTGGTTAGAAGCTTTACAAGCTGCCGTCCTTGTAATTCTCTTCTAAGATCTGTTGATAATCCGGCACTTTCAGCAACTTCCAGTGCAGCGGAAACAGCTCCTTTCCCAGCCAATCTTAAAGCCAAGCCTTCAGGGTCTTCTTTACATTCAGCTTCTACCTGTTTCCCATGCAAAATTTTGAGAGTGACACCTCAAGCATACCAAAAGCCAAGCATTGATCTTAAATAAAAGGGAGAAGCATAACCTCTTGCCAGCTATTATGGCGATCATCTGCAGAAAGTATGTGGCTGTACTTCTGCAGAGCTTGTCTCCTACGCAACACCTAGATGCACAAAGAAGAATGAGAAAATAGGTCTTGATTGATCAATAACAGGGTGATTGAGAACTTCTGTTACAGCAGGAATCTAGAACTGAAAGCAAAACTCCCTTATACCTCATAGCTGATTGGATCGCTTTCTAAGAGATGACAACTACACATTGTAAGTACATTTAAAGCTGCTTCAAGCTCCCACGCATGCATATACCTGAAACAAGACGTACCAGAACTTCAAAACTGACCCACGACAGAACAAAACTGCAGGCAACCGTTTGTAAAAAGTCAACAATAAAATATATTTTTGAGTCAAATAACTTAAGTGTAAATCCCACATTATACATGCGCTAACACAGCTATAAATAACAAGTCAAACCAATGAAACATCAGCATGAAGTCAAATACATTTAGCAAAAACATGGTAAGGTATTAAGCAGGCAAAAAAAAACATCGGACAGCGCCCATTAGTTTCACTGAAAGCATATTAAATAAAAGCAAGATACTCAGCGTAGACGTTATCTGCAAGACGTTAGTTTTGATACCAAAAATAAGCGAAAGATCAAGATACTCAACGTAGTAAATCGCTCAGTCTTCTAACACAGCCATCTTATTCTTACCCTAGAGCTCATATGAAATTCTCTAAACAAACCATTTTCACTTCTTTCTACATCATTGTCTCATCACCATAATGATTTAGGAAAAAAATGTATATCATCAAAGTTGATTTTGCTCATAATCTAGTGGTTCACATGAGAGAACCGAGAGCAACTGATTGTTATATTTCCAATACTAAAGTTAGATGCTAATTTTATTTACCAATTATCACCTAGTGATGGGTCAACTGAAAGCACTGTGGTTGGACAGAGTTCAGGACAATTCAATCAAAAAGAGATTTACCACCATTGAACTCTTTAGGAATAATAAAATAGGAAAAAAAATCATACTAATTGTCGCATCTAAACATTAGCTGAGTCGGCTTGGCCAAATTCATTTTCTGAGAACCAAAAGAAAATGCGTAAACAAATCTTTGGCTCTCAACCCAAGTGGCATATAAATAGATTATATTGCATTTCACAGTTGCTATAAAAATTTTAAGTTTACTTACTTAAGAGCCAGTGTTGCAGCGAGCTGTTTATCCTTAAGCCGCAGGCAATACTGCCAACTGTTGCTCCAGATGCTCTGACCTCCATATCCCTGAGATCGTCCTAATGTTAAAGGATTTTCTTCTCTACTTTTGATTAGGAGCTGAAGTAACAAATCAGAAGCCCCATTACGCAAGAACCGATCCGAAAGTGCTAAAGCATCCATTAATTTTCCTTCATCAATTAATCTAGCATAAATTTCAACAAAAGAACGCTCAATAACTTCAAATTTTCAAAATCCAAAAAAATAACCCAGAAACTATTAAAAAAGTTAATCTGGAAGATTTTTCACAAGCTAACGAACCAAAAGAAGAAATAGACATGAGAGCAGCTGACATACCTATTTACAGCTTTCTCATATGGTACTTCATTCTCCCAATCAAAAGAAAGGAAAACTGCAGGATCAGTTCTACCAATTCCAGTTTCAGTGGGTCCGCCATCACGAGCACTGCAGTCTGTCAATGCTGGTTGAATGTTATTGTTAGAAAAAATTTCTTCTGCATCTGACTCCGAGTCGCTGTCATGTTCACGAAGTCTCTTGATAGCAGTTCTTTGATCAGGTTTAATCTGTGTGTCATCAGCTTTTTGCTTAGGTGTCACAACATATTCAGAAACTCGATGAAGGTTGGTCTGCATTTGTATCCATCGGTTTAAAGTGGGAAATCTGTGAAGAGAAAGTAAAACATCACAGAATATGATGGAACGTAAGAACTGAGTTGATTTTAAATTTAAAGGAGGAAAAACTAATGTGGCTTGACAGTACCTCTCAGACTGATCAAGAGAAAATTCGTAAAACAATCTGTCTGCATCAGGAGAACTTGTAAACTCATCGTTCAAGGAGCTAGATATGACAGAATCACTGCCATTGTACAATATGCTCCCACCAAATACGCAAGCTAGAATTGCTCGTACTGGGGATATTTTTACCAAATGCCTGATTACATCCAACTGAAGAGGATACAGAGGGACACCAGGGGTTGCTGAGGAACGGACGTAACAGTTGGGTTTAGCCTCTTTTGAAGGAGGGAGCACTTTACTCTCTGAGTGAGAGCATGGTGTGGTTGGAATGACGGGTATACAAGCCCATCCATGACCAGAACGTGGAGGATAAACAGGGGGAACACAAGCAGATATCACTTCATGAACAAAATCAGCAGACATGACCTCAGCAACTTTCGCAGCTGCATCTGTGCTACTTCGATCAAACACCAGACGCGTCAATAGCTGCAACATGCACCAACATCAACAGGTTACTCATAGGTCTATGCCCAAAATGAATGTTGGATTCATGGTCAATTTTTATAACATTACCACACAGGCCAATAATTTTAAGCAGACCATCATAGGATCTTAAGAGGCCACTCCTCATGCTGGCTAAGTTAATATAGTTTATAGATATAAAATGCTAGAAACAAAATCAAGCAAAGCGAAACTCAGTAGTTCTTTATTAAAATAAAAGCAGAATAGCAGGTAGTCAAGGAACACTTACGTCTTTAGGCCATTCATAAACAAGAGAGAAAAAGTTGAAATCATGGGTTGTGTCAGTGCCGTCTACTATGTCACCAATAGCAGCAATATAGAGGATGAACTGAGATAGATAAGTAGAGCTTTTGTTGCCGAATGGGCCAAATGACCTCTTCCCCTTGTCTTCAGTTTCATGGGAAATATAATTTCCATCCACATCTCTATTTGCGGAACCAGAAGGACTTTGCTTCGTATATTTTAGCCCAAGACCAAGAACTCCATCCTTCTCAATGGCCATGTCTGAACCGCCCACTTTGAGTATGTCAACTTCTGGCTTTTCATCAGCGATTGCTCTTGCTAGGTTATGAAGCTTACCTATTCTTCGTTAGAAGAACAATTAGAGCTCTATGAAAGGTCTAGAATACATAATTAGTAAAGAGCAGATAACTCAATTTCATACTACAGCAAGAACAGATGGAAAGGGTAGAGAAAGAAAAAACAATATACCACTCAAGAACTGTCGCTTGCCCCTGTGGGCATCCTCAATCATTTGATGTAGCATTGCAAGAGCACGATCTTTTTGTCCCTGTCTACGAGATTCCGTGCAAGATGAAATGATGGTATCTCCACTGAAACTGGCTTGAAGAATTTGAGGGTTATCCTGGCATGGCAGTCCAGGAGACTAGTAAATAGGCCAACGAGAATAAGAAAAGAGAAGGATCTTAACATTATTTTGTACGCGTGGGAATTCAAATATTCTAAAATATGAGCAGGATTTATGATCTTTTCCTCGGTAATGAACAAGAAGAGCGTGGACAAAAAAAATCATATTTCCCACTCACGTACTACTTCCTAAACTAAAATATTATATATTTAATTTCCCGCTCTTAAGCAGCCAGGCAATAAATAAATAAAAAGTCATCTAAGATAAAACTGTTACCATTTGTACTAGGCAATAATATTTCATATGATTCCCCATGTACATCAGTTTTAAAATATAACCAAAAGAACAAAGAAAAATTCTCATATCAAACTAAATGAAAGTTGTGCCTTTTATGCAACTTGAAAACTGACCTGTTCAAGGAATTCCTGCAGACGCTTTAAGATCCTCCGCAATACAGAGATTATTGCAACTTCATGGACCTGATCCCAGTAAGTAAACCCCACCTTTGGAGATCCTCCAGGATAAATTTCTGATAACATAACTTGAGACTGCATATAAAGTAAAAACAACTTAGAAAAACAGTAGGTGTACTTTCTTGAACCTTTTGATTCAATGTAACAGCATTGCTTTTACAATATTTAATACTAAAACCAGCCACAATCTATTAACGACGGTCCAATGTCTGGATATCTATGCAAACCATGCCACAACTTTAACTGAAATTAACCCCCAAGCTTGATTGCATAGTCCAAAAAGCAATACAAAAATGTATAACGATGAATAATAAACCAGACTCCTAAAATGCACTTCACCAAACTTATATTTGCAGAAAATGCAAATAAATAGGCCACAAAAGAAAATACAGAAACTGGGAACAGAGACCAAATACAGATAATAAGCATAGGTTACTGTTTGTAAACCAAGTAGAAGTATATGAAAATCAAGAACACTGCTTGCCTTATCCAAAAGTTGTTTGGAAATTGTTGGAGACTTGGCAGAAGAAGAAGCTGCATCTATGCATAGTAGAATCTGGCACCACAAAAGGCAACTTAAAACTTGTTTAGAGGTAGGCAAGGCAATTGATTGCAGGGTAATTCTGTCAGAATCTGCTAAAGCAAATGTATGGATGGAGACAAGAATTACAACGACATAAACTTACCATAGCCAATGGACTCAATTGAGAACCTAAAGAACTAAAATCTAAATCTTTCACAGCAGATGCTCCTTCAGCAGTCCGAGACATCACATCTTCTACCTGAGAATAATAAGAAATAGAGATATAGATAAATAATCTCTGTTTCTAATCAAGGTTATTCACTAAATGACTAATCCTCTGAAATAGTATCAGACAGAATTTAGAAAGAACAATAATTAATTTCAATGACGCAAGGCAACATCCTATGAACACTATAAGATGCATCCCCAACTACCAATAAAAACACAAGAACAGTATGCAATACACAATCCTCATGGAAAGAGAAAGAGGTCTCAATCCTCATATGGTGAAGCAAGCACTGTGATGTAATAAAACGAAATATACCAGTGTTCTTTTGAAGGCATTATCCACCCATTCAGCTAACTCAAGAGTAGCTTTGTCCTCTGCTGATAACGCAAACCGATGAACTGCCTGTTCTCCAATGTCATATTTAGCTCTTTGCATACACCTGCAGAATGAGAGTTAATATCTTAAAGAAGTGGAATGAGAAAGTAATGTATTACTCAAGATATCAATTTAGGGAGCGATGGCAGAGGCAAAACGGGAACAACTGACAAGTAATGATACACAAAACATACTTGCACCTTGAAGAGAAGTTAATTCATAAACTATGTCATCAGCACAGCTATAACTCTTGTTCCTTAGCAATATATTAAGGTGATAAAAACTCCAGATAGCAGATCAGCTTCTTAAAAGAAAAGCAACTATACCACAGACCTCCAGTGAAAGTTAAAGTTCAGACCTCCAAGTTTTCAGTCCTCTCATGACACAACTCAGCAAGCTGAAAAACTATCCAACATTTGCATACACATACACATTGACTCTAGATAAAACAGTAAATGCAAAGAAACAAATAGACCGATCTTTTAAGGGTTCCCTAATAAAGAGATCATCCTGCTTTTTAACTTCGATTTGGTTCCCTAACATTTTAGACGTGAAAATGGAAGAAACAGTAAGGCGGCTAACAGCTTTTCCCTGAGGACCAAAATCTAAATTACCAAACATTAAATGATTATTCAACTTACAGGTTAAGCAGTTTCGCAGGGGCCGCCCTTAGAACACTCAAAACGTCCTTTAAACCCCACTGGCGTTCAGAAAGTGGCAGAAGATGCTGCATAACAGATAACCGCCATTCACAATCTTCAATGAAACGCTTAGCCATAGATACTCTCCATTCTAAAGCCTGTCTTCCATCATCACTGTAATTACCATCCAGTTGACATTCTTGATCAGTCAGCTGTGATGGAAGATTGCAGTGTAAGACATTGAGTAGCTGTCTTGTGAAAGATATAACAATTTCCTTTTCCCCTTCTGAAGCAAGATCGCCAGGGTCCAAACTAGGCATATTACTTTTCTCAGAAAAACACTCTGAGGAGAAACATTGCGTGGAACTGAGACGGATATCATCAATATGTAAGAGTGAAATAACTATGTTCACCATCATAATCTGCAAACAAAAGAGATCTCATGTTAACAAAAACAAGTAAACTGTAACTCACTGAAAAAATATAATGTCTGATAGAAATTACACTAGGTGAAGATGTAGTATGAGGCATATCATATATTTTTGTAATATTTTTTTCAGTGCATGCTATTCAGTTCCATTTGTTTTCAACATGTTGTAGCCACAAAATTGCTGACACAAGCCCAACTTCCTGTAAATTAATCAATGTATATAGGTATATTAGTATTTTACCTTGCGTGGAGCATTTTTAATGGCCTCCAAATGATTAGTGAGGTCTTTTAAATGGTAAAATACCACTTGATGACTAGCATCCGTCTCATCTTTCATGGCCTCTTCCATTGCACCTAGCGCTAAAACAATAGCCTCCAAAGCATAACGCATATGCATCAGTTCAATATCTTGTATCCTACAATGTACGAAGACATCGAAAGTGAAACCACCGACTACGAATGACTCATCCCAGCAACGTAAAATCAAAAGTGCATTTAAGAATGTACGCATTTCAACGAAAACACAGCATCAAAATTAACAAACAGACAAAAATCAGTGTGCTAGTGCAACAATTATTGTGTATATATTTACGAAACGAATGGGGACAAAGTTTTTTTCAAGGGAAAGGTGCTATAATCTAAACACAGATGCAACAATCAAAGAAAGTAAAGTGACAAAACTGATTGAAGTATTTGTATACAATTTAGCTAATATAAACTTTGATTGAACTGACCTCTTCCAGGCTTCTGCAGTTGAAGCAACAGGTTGCATAGTAATAAGTGAAATAGCTTCTTGGAATTTTATGCCCGGAACAACATCAAACAAGACCTACATAATGGTATGCCATTACAACTTGTCCGGATTAAGAGCACCAAGAAAATGTGCAGATGATAATCAACCAATTGCTAGAGTACCACTATCACTTAACTTAAACAGAGAAAATTGCACATGAGGATAGCAAGATAAACACATGCCACTGTCACAGGTCATGGTATACCAGCACCTAGTTGATAAAGTTTAACATAGCTTGGCAAAAAACAATTGAAAAAAAGAAAAAAAAAAACAGAGATGTGGAAAAGGGAAAAGAAAGAGGCAAACTTTAAAATCTTTCCTGTGAGGATATAACCTACAAAAACTTAGAGATGATACAGCTTCAGGTACTACATAAATGGTGATTTAACATACTACATGCGAAAGCAAACTCATAAATTCAGTGAAAATATCTCAAAAGTACATTTGGATTTATATTGTATGAAATTCATGGCAAACTCAGTGTCCTTCCCACAGACAAAGTTCATTATGACAAAGTTCAATAGGGAAGAATGGAAAGTGATATATGATTCAGGAAACAGAGATGTATATTCTTTAATTTCTTTAAGAGGTCCAAAACACACACACACAAGTAGATTATCATGAGCTATCAAAATTCATGTATGTGATCTAAGGTTGTTAATTATGCAGTACATGTATGTCCTTGCTTGGTAACGATATCACAAACTCTTATGAAACAGTTGACCCTCATGATAACTAGTCTATTTATCTAAAATGGGCTTAAAATGCCACTGTAATCCTATCATTGATTAGTCTTGACTCCTGATAAACCATAGTAACATATCCTGCAATATTCTCATGTTATCTATTTCTCTTCTTTTTTTAATTTTCCGTGTTTCACCATTAATCTAATTATTATAGCTTAGAGACGTCTATTTGTACTTTTTTCTATTTTCCCCGTGAGGGACTGCGAAACATAGTCTCTGTATACAGAATGGTTTTAAGAAAGTCCTACCCGAAGTGGACTTTGCGCTGAAAGCCTTTCCAACACAAGATTTTCAACAAACGGATCCACCTCAGAATCATCATGCTCAGATGGCACATTACCATGCATCAAGAAAGATGCCTTTGGAGTCCATGATTTACCAGAATTGACACAAGCAGCAAAAGATGCAAGTTCCAGCTGATAGCATAATGTATCACAGAGATGCTCCACATAAGATTTCTGCCCAGAACGTTGTGTCCAGTTAGACTTTCACTGTCATCTTCAAAAAATAATGGATCCAAATAACAGTTTACAACGGAAAAAAAAGTTACTTCATCTGTCTCGTTTCCATAAAGAGAAGATTCTTCTAATCGAATTGCTTGTGAGTTACTAGTCCAAAGTAGCCGCATCAATTTTCTACGGGTTGCAGTTTTGCCAGGCAACAGATCCCAACCCATGGAAGCTACTAATGGGCGAAGTCGAGGAAACAACATAAGAACCTGTAACATATGAGCAGAAGAAGGTTTTCAGATCCCAATAGAAAAACAGAAGTCTAAATTGGGCAGCTGGCAATCAACAATACTGTGAATATCACACACTTTCTTTACGGAAGAAAAGAATATAGAACTTTATTATATTCCACGTACATCATTAGCCTCCTGAAGCTTCTCTTTCTTTACAGAAGACAAAGCAGCACACATCACACACTCAAGCACATGTGATCCAGAAATGCGAGCATAATGATACATATCTCTGAGGCAAGAATTAATTGCCCTGCTCGTAGGGGAACTTTTGTCCTCTATATTTCTCTCAGTTTTCAAGTCCCCAAGATATCGCCGGAAACACTCAAGAGGGAGTGGAATTTGGTCACTGTCGAGAGATAAATGTATCTGGCTATCTGGGAGGAGTATATCATCTTGAATACCCTGCAGAGGAAAACATTGTGAATCCTTGGTTAAACATAAGAGCTTATAGTACAAGATAACTTAATCAAAGCCATGCATATACATATTTGAATATGCACATATAAGCATACCCTTAAACTCAAATCGACCACCGAACTAAAATACCTCTAGCCTATATATTCACAAAAAATATAAAAGAACAACGCCAATTGGATATACAACCTTCCCGTTCCAATGTTACCAAGATAAAAGAACGATTCTAAGTTCCTAATCACAACGAATAATAAGCTATAGTACATATTAGCAGGATCTGTATATTTTCAGGTCAGGAATCTGTGCCAATATATAGTTGTTTATTACATGGGAATCCTACTTATTAATGCGAATGATTCCCCAGATAGGTTTTATGAAAATTATAACAACCTGGATCATCTGAACAAGATCACCGCAATTCAATGAGAGAGCTTCTTTATAAATAAACAGCAAGTTCTTGCGCATCATGTGCCAGGAGTCATCATATTCATCCTTTTTAGCCATAACTCTTGAAAGGAGAGCTTTTAGGACATCACTATCAGAAAAGAAAAGAGAAAAAAGATTAATTGAAATAACCTCTTTTGTAAATTTGCAAGAATAAGCCCCCAGTAACAGGAATACAAATTGAAGCAAGGAATGGAATGGAATATGCAGGGCCATGGATGTCTTCATCCATTATAAGGGTGTCCTTTTCAGTATCAAATGAACTTTTACATTGTTCGAGATTTTCCTATGGAATTGAAATGAAAAAAAAAAGCTCTGTCGTAACCAAACAACCATTAATAAGCTCCTCTATTTTTTTTAGTCCTGAGTCTAAACCTCAACTCCTTCCCCAAGTCAAGGTTTTCAATTTCTTCAAAATAGAAAAGACCAAATCCACTCAGAAAGTGGATACAAAACCAATATTTATCGATGTCCTGTAATAAGACACTACCCATGAAATTTGTGCTTCCACATACTTCCCTACACAGGACTTCGCATAGAAAAGGAGTGATGTTGGGCAATTTCATACATAAGAAAGCTACACTTATCACTAATCTGAAAACTTTTTAAAAAGATATTAATCCAAATGTTAGTCTGATTTTATAGCACATTTCCAACCAAACAACCAAACTGGCCTCCACCTGGGAAAGAAAAACAGAAACGGGCATCCAATATGTGTTCTCCAACATTCAAATTTTACTGAAGATGATCAAATGATTAGTTTTATTAACTGGATATGGGGAACAGTAAGTGTATTACTATATAAGCAAACAGAAGAAGAGAATGTGGTCAACCCTTTTTCCAGCTCTGCAAACACTCTTTAGACAAGAAACGGAAAAATGAATGCCAAGGGAACAATCAGAACGCAAAAAAGAAAAAGTGAATTAAGCCAAGAACATACTGATAATTCTCTTTCTCTACTCCATAATCAAGGTGAAGATAACGTATGCGATCAGCTGCGCCACGCTCGTCCCCTTCATCCAATTTTACTTTCATAGCATCCAACTGTGCTAACTGAACATATTTCGGTATCAAAGCAAACACATTGTTGTTATCCAACTCTTGAGAACCAACACACGTCCCCTCGTTTCTCTCCATTCCCTCTTCTTCTCTCTGAACTTCCTCCACCAAAATCTCAGAACCCATAAGTTGCCTCTTTATATTACAACATAAAGCATCAAAAACATCAGAGTAGTCCAATACTATACTCCTCAAAGACACAACTTCCTCTTCCTCAATCTTATAACTTCCTTCACTGCTACTACTTGTATCAACATCAAATCTCAACCTCTCAACACCAAACTCCAAAACACCCTGCAAAACCCTTAGACAATTTCCTAATCCACCATTTTCATCACTTTTCTCCAATTTTTCATCCCTCTGCTCTTCCTTAATCCTTTCTGTTACCCTATCGATCAAAACCTGAACCATCAACAAATAATCCGCACGCAAACTCAAAGTCTCCGAATCAAATCCCCAAGGCGAAGTAGGATTTTCAAATCGCAGAAGCTCAATCGTCGAGAGAAACGAGAGAAGAGACGGGGAAGAGCAAGAGCGTGACCAGAGAACATTCTCGAATCTTCCAGCGTTAGAAACGATGGTTTGTAGAATCGTGAGGGCAAGGTCGGGATTACGAACTCTGAGAGCGAGTAACGTAGCCTTCAACGGCTCGAATTGAGCTAGATGAAGGTGGTTCGCCGCGAGACGGGTGAGGATCTCCGTTTCCTTATCCATGGCCGTTATGAATCTCGATCACTGAATCTAATACATACCGATTAATCTTTGAAATTGTTCGTCTCTCTCCGTTAAATCTGAAAGTTTTCGTTTCACAGTTCGTTTTCAGATTTTCTTCTTTTTGAAGAATTTTGGTCTGGAATCGTCAACTTAGCTGAGAAGCGCCTGCCTAGTCGAGCAAACCATTAAGGCTGATATAGTTTAACCAACTGGTTTAAATCGATTTGGTCCTGACTTGTTAACCAATGGTTTTGGATTATTTCTCTCGAGTTTAAAACCTCTATACTACTATTAAAAATATATATATATATTTACAAAAAATTATTTTTCTAAAATGACCCATTATATTTTAGAAATAGCTAGAATATTCTCTTTCTAAATTTATTGCAAATGGCTTACTCTAAATTTAGGATATATATATATATATATATATATATATATATATTAATGCCAAATTATCATTTCTAACTAATAAATATTTACAAAAATATTTTATTTAATTAAAATTTTTAATTCATATTTATAATTAAAACTGCATTTTAATATATATTTTCTACTTAAAATATTTGATTAGAGTTAAAAAAAAATATTTTTTTCAAAAACCTTAAAAATCATTACAAAGACTGCCAAATATTAGCAGATTCTGCCAAATATCCGTAAAATTTGTCAAGTATCCACAAAATTTATCAAATATCCGCAAATCTGTCGAATATTCGCAAAATTTGCTATATATTCGCAGAGTTTGTCAAATGATTGCAGAATCTGTCAAATGGTTGCAAAATCTACAAAATGTCTGCAGCTAAATGTCCAAAATCTATCAAATAATTGTAGAGTTTGCTAAATGCTCGCAAAATTTGTCAAATGCTCCCAAATTTGCTAAATGCTCCCAAATTTGTCAAATGCTCGCAGAGTCTGCCAAATGCTCGCAGAGTCTGCCAAATGCTCGCAAAGTCTACCAAATGCTCGTAGAGTCTACCAAGTGCTTGCAAAGTCTGCCAAATGCTCATAGAGTCTGAAAAATATTTGCAAAGTCTATGAGGAATTCCTGCAGAGTCTACCAAATATTTGTAAAGTCTGTGAGATATTCCTGCAAGGTCTACCAAATATTTACAAAGTTTGTCAACTATTCTACATAGTCTGTCAAATAGTCGTAAAGTTTGTCATATTTTCGCAGAATTTACCAGTTACTCCGCAGAGTCTACCAGTTACTCTGCAAAATCTACTAGTTATTGTGCAGAGTCTGCAAAATGTCTGTCAAATATGTGCAAAGTCTGTCAGATACTTGCATAGTCTGCCAAATATCTGTAGAGTTTGTCAAATGCTCACAGAGTCAGCTAAATGCTCGCAGAGTCTGTCAAATGCTCGTAAAGTCTGTCAAATGCTCGTAAAGTCTGTCAAATGCTCGCAAAGTCTGCCAAATGCTCGCAAAGTCTGTCAAATGCTCGCAAAGTCTGCCAAATGCTCGCAAAGTCTGCCAAATGCTCGCATAATCTATCAAATCCTCGCAGAGTCTGTCAAATGCTCGCAGAGTCTGTCAAATGCTCGCAGAGTCTGTCAAATGCTCGCAGAGTCTGTCAAATGCTCGCAGAGTCTACTAGATGCTCGCAAAGTCTACTAGATGCTCGCAAAGTCTGTCAGATGATCGCAAAGTCTGCTGGATGCTTGCAAAATCTAATGGATGCTCAAAAAGTCTGTCGGATGCTCGCAGAGTCTGCCAAATATGTCATCAAGGGTATTTATGGAAAAAAATTATCTTTCAATTTTTAAATGTTTTAATAGGTTATTTTGGCTATTTCAAATATAAAATGGGTTATTGTGGGAAATCATCCTTTATAAAAATAACATTGAAATGTAAAATATTACATATAACCATTACAAAATAATAGTTTTAATTAATTAGATACTCATGTGCAATGCGCGAGATTTAATTTTAACTAACTTAATTGTCTATAACTTTTATGAAGAGCTCTGAAGCTAAATCTCAAAGGAAGGCATTCATTTGAGTCGATTTTTCAAACGCTTTGGACTGGTTTTCGGATCATCATTTCTCTTCTTTGTATCTAAATGTGTGTCCACTATTTTAACCTGAAATGGCTCAAAAGACACAAAACACACCAAAATATACACAAAGACACTATAAGACTTCTAAAGTGCAAGAAGACTCACTTGGACACTAAATGAAACAAAACACAATGAATATACCAATAAAACATGATAAAAAGGATATTAACAACCTTGATAATGCGGTAAATATGGAGTATATCTAGATGATTAGTAAAGAGATTAGTACTACGGGCGTGAATTAGTTGATATTAGTACTTTAAGACCAATGGATTAGCTCTAAAAGGTAAAATTTAGCTCCTTAAATTAGCATTCAATCATCCTATTCACCTATCTTATCCCCAAAAATTTGTTTTCTCTTATTTGAATTCCCGTTTTGTTTACATTTCGAATTTGATTTCATAAACTAAAAACCTTTTGTTTGCTTAAATTAAGACTTGACTTGCATTTTTAGTGTGTTCATTGCTTGTTTCTTCGTGGATCGATCCTAAAGTATACAACATACTTAGCTTAATTGATAGCCTAAAAAGCTAACTACCAAAAATTAAAACAAAAATAAACTAACGAGTAATTGTTGGATTCTATCAAAAAAAAACTAGTTATATCTTTTAGTTCATTTTAGAGATATATAGAAACAAAATATCAATTTTAATGACTGATTTGGAGCTAATTTGAATTGGAAACACGTAACAGTGTTTATTTTTTGGAGCTGATTTGGAGCTAATTTGAAGATCATGCACCACATGTATTATAATATTTATCTTCATAATCTGAAATCTCCCAAAGCGAGACACATACGCCAAAATTTTATTCAGTTTCTCCCATTTTTTGAAGAAAATTTTGTTTACTAAACCAACTACTTATGATTTTTATTTTGTTCCCTAATTTTTTATTGTTAATAAATTTTATTTATATATTTATGGCATTACTTCGATTTGAATATAATATAATAAACTTACTTTTGCACCAGAAAAATTACTTGTATAACAGTATCTACAGTTTTGTTACCAATCAGACTTTTTAAAATTATTTAAAGTCAGAGCTTCTACAATAATAGTTTCTAGAGAAAAAGTCTCTAAAACCAAAAGCCTACAATAACATTCCTAACCAGTCGGCCCTATATTCTCTTAAATAAAATTCACAAGTTAAATAGACGTTTATTTCCTTCAAAAGCCTTGCTGAGAAACACTTCGCGTCCCATGTAATCACTATCTATTCCGACAATGGTAGTGAATTCATCGTACTACGTTCATAACGCACAGTTCAAAGAATTTTTTATCTCACAACACCGCCTCATACACCAGAGTACAATGGAATATCGGAAAGAAAACATCGAAATGTAGTTGAAACCGGGCTGACGCTATTATACCAAAAGAATATTGGTTGTACACTTTTGCCACTGCCGTATTTCTAATCAATCATCTCTCCACACCTGTTTTGTCGCTACAATCACCTTTTGAGAAGTTGCTTCAATGTACACCAAACTACTTAAAGATGCGCATCTTTTTTTGTCAATAATTTTCCTAGCTCCGACCTTACAATGCACATAAACTTGAAGACAAATAAAAGACATGCATTTTCCTTGGCTACTTCATCACACAAAGTACATACATGTGTTTAAATCCACTCACCGGCCACATCTACACATCGAGACATGTTCAACTCGATGAGGCAAGCTTCCCATTTCAAAAATAAAACTTGATATCACCTTTTCTTCTTGATTTTGACGAACGCCAATGGCTTCCGCGGGTCATGCATATCCCTTATTTAGCTCCGCCTTCGTCAATTTTTTCATCACCGGTGCCTTCCTGCTCGGATTCTCATTGCTCGTCGCAAGCAGCGGTGACACACTCTATTACACCGGAGAATTCATCGAGACTCACAGAGATAGTGATGACATCAAGTGATATTTCTCTAAATTTTAGTCCTAATCATTCATACCTCACAAACAGACCCATAACAGAAACATGTCCAAATCTTACACCACAAAACACCACACACACACGCAACCCCAATCCTACACCAGACCAAACAGGCCCAAATACCACTTAACCAAATCCTCATCAACGACATCCCATACCACAAAAATCTCAACTTAAATCCAAATATAGTCATTATCACAAACAACTAATACCACCACCTCCTCCGCGTATGAGAACACGATCCCAAAATAATATCATCAAGTCTAATACAAAATTTCTCAACTCAACCACAACCTAATCCAACATAAAACCAATCCCTACAACGGTAAGCCAAGCGTTGAGAGATAAGAAATGGTGTGATGCCATATCCAAGGAATTTATTGTGCATATTGGATAAGAAACTTGGGATCCTATTCTCCCTAATAAAACATAAAATATCATTGGTTACAAATGAACTTTCATAGCTAAAATGATTTCCAATGGTCTTCTTGACATATACAAAGAACAACTAGTCGCTAAAGACTTTCAACAATGACAAGGAGTTGATTTTTTGGATACCCTCAGTCCCGTAATAACGTCGGAAACAATCAGATTGGTACTAGGGATTGCAGGACATAGGCCACTTTGTCAACTAGACATCAACCATGCTTTCCTACAAGTCACACTAATAGAGGAAGTTTATATGACACAACCCTATGGATTCATTTATCGTGATCGCCCACATCATGTATATCGACTAAAAAAGATATATGGACTAAAATAAGCACCACGATCCTGGTACATGGAGCTAAACCAGTATATGCTTCTTGATGGATTCATGAACTCAATCACAAACACGTTACTCTTTATTCTTTGGAGAGATCGACACATTGCATACTTACTCGTCTATGTCGATGTCATTGTGGTTACGTCTCTGGTGAATCATATTATTATGTCACTTGCAAACCGTTTTTCGATTAAAGGCCTTGGAGATCTCAGTTACTTTTTGGGAATTGAGGTAACATGATCGTCACGGGGAATTCATCTTTAGAGAAAATATATTGTTGATCTTCTACACAAAACAAACATGACCAGTGTTAAGCCGGTTTTGACACCATTATTAAATTCACCCAAACTTACGCATTGCTCCGACAATCCACTACCAGATCCCACACAATATCGCACCATAGTAGGAAGTCTTCAATATTATACCTTTACAAGGAAAGAAATATCTTACTCAGTCAACAAATTGTCACAATACATGCATCAACCTACCACGGAGCACTAGAATGCGACAAAGTGAGTATTATGATACCTCGCTCACACGATTTTTCATGGGAAATTTCTCTTCATCACAACTCCATTGATACTTCATGCCTACTCGGATGCTGATTGGGCGGGATACACTAATGATTTTGTCTCCACTAACACATAAATTGTTTAATTTGGCAGTCAACCTAACTGGTGGTCAAACAAAAGGGAGTCACTCAATCTTCAACAGAGGTTAAATAAAGATCAGTTGTCAACACATCCTCGGAACTACAATGGGTATTAGGAGGGGACACGGATCGGATATCCGATAATTTTATAGTATCCTGATCCAGATCCGAGAAATAACTATCTGGATCCGTCATTATCTGCAGATTTTCCAAATCCGATCTGGATCCATCCAAAGTGGCTAAAAATATTACAATTATAATATAAAATTATTAAAAATAAATTTGAAAATAAAATTTTAATAGAAAATATCATATAAGATATTTCAAACTAATTTTTATAAACATTTTATAACATATTTACTATGTGAATTCTAAAAAATACACAATTTTTTCAAATAAAATTTGTTTTTTGTGATATTCTGACCAATTCTTTTATCTATAATATAATATATAAAGACATTATACTTGTCGAAAAAAATAAAAATAAAGACATTATACATATATTTTAAATAAAAACTATTTATAGAAACGAATTCGGATATCTGGATCTTCAAACTAAAATATCCGGATCTGGATCCATCGGATATCCTATTTTTTGGATCGGATCGGAGCGGATTCGGATATATCCGAATATCCTATTTTCCAGATCGGATCAAAATGGATTCCAGATCGGATCGCGGATCCTGTATATTTTCCCACCCCTAGGGGATGTTCTCTTCTCTTTGAACTTGGCATCAAACTTCCCATAAAACATGTCATCTATTGTAACAATATCGGTGCAACGTACATATGTGCGAATCAGGTGTTTTACTCACTTATGAAACACATCGTTTTGGATTATCATTTCATTTGAGAAAAGATTCAATTTTCAGGGTTCTAAGAGTAGTGCATGTCTCCACTAAAGAGCAACTACAGTATATGCACTTAAGAAGCAGCTTTCTCGTTTACCATTTCAAATAGCTTGCAACAAGAGTGGAGTTATCATGGTACCTCCATCTTGAGAGAGCATATAGATAAATATATTATGTCAAGCTTAATGGGCATAACTGTAATTAATCATTAGATAATACCTTAATAGCTAGTCTCGAGTATATATACTTGCACATGTAGCCTCTCATATCAATAAGACATTACAGTCATAGAAATCAGATACGAAATTCATTTGTGTCTATTCATTTGAATTGTGATTCATCTACTATTGTATATAAATAATAAGACTTCAAGCAATTAAAAAATCACACTCCAACCAACTCCTTTTATAAAGAAAAATATGGAAAAAAATCTCATCATTCAGTCAGCATGAAAGTTACTCGTTAAATCTGTATATCTAAAAATATTACAAGATCCAATTGGTAGCAGTAACCAATTTCTAGGGAAAAATTAGAAAAAAACAAAATATAGTTATAGTGAAAAAAAAATGAGAGCTGAAAAATATGAAGCAATAGATCTCTACAGCTAGGATTGATACAATTATTTATGCTAATAGGAATTCCAAAAACCAGATAATCCAATTGGAAAATATGCATTTAAATAGTGTGTCCGAATTTGATACTGTAAATATTATTATTTTTTGTATATTATACTTTTTTATGAACGTAACAAAGTTTTATGTTCCAAATACTCTGCATAAAAATCCAATAAATTAATTATTGGTACAAGATCCAAGACTAACAAAAATTTTCAAATGTAACAACATGTTGGTTTTGATGAATGATAACTCAAAATTAATCGACCATGCCAACATCGGATTTGTATTGCATCTAAAACAAATCAAACAAAATTTAAGGGTTTTTCTGCTAGAAAACTATCAAGATTTTTTTTATTGCAAAATCAACTCTGGCCTAAAATCTGTGCAAGTCAATCGATCAAAGGTTCTATTTGTAACAGAATGTTCACTTTACCAAATTAAAGATCTCTAGTCTTCTTCTCCAAAAAAACAGATCATCTCTCTCATGTCGTTGGATCAAAATCTAAAATACCCTTATACACCTCCTCACAACTCTTCGTACCCTTTTTCAATCCAATATCCCTTTCATTAATAAAAATACAAAATTTATCCCTCCTTCCGTTCTTTATTTTAAAAAAATAAAATTAAAAGAAATAAAATTACCTTTTACATGGTGGAAGAGAGAGGGAAAGGTGGGAAAGAGAAGAAAATGTGATTGAATGTGATTGGTGAGAAGTTAATGAAGTGGATAAATGTGATTGGTGAGAATTTAATGTGAGATTTAGTAAGGACCAATCAAAATTTTGAAAAAATAGAATTTTTTTTTTGTTTCTTCTTCCTCTTACCCGGGAAAATAGTTGATCCACCATACCTCAAATTTTGAAGCTTTATTTGAGGTAATTTCTTTTGCTTTCCTTTTCTATTAATGTTATATAAACGATTTGTTGTTGTTTTGGGTGGGTATGAACCAGTTTTGGGTGGGTATGAACCAATTTTCATGGGTAAATTGTTGAAGATTTAAAAACTAAAATTTGGTTTCAAATTTTCTTGATGTTTGTTTGCAATTTGGGTTATTCAACTCATTTTCTTGATGGGTTAAAGTTTGATATTGATAAAATTTGGTAAATTTTGGGATTATAGAGGTTAACTCATAGGAAGTCGTAATTAGAAAGAAATCAAAATCGTTGTATAAATAGCGAAATTACCCAGAAAATGAGTACAACTGGTACAACTATGTATACTTAGTACAACTGGTACAACTATATATACTTAGTACAATTGGTACAACTATGTATACTTAGTACAACTGATACAACTAAGTATATTTTGTACAACTGGTACAATTAAGTATATTTTGTATAACTGGTACAACTGTGTATATTTCGTACAACTGGTATAACTAGTAATACTGAGAGTACCATAAAACTAATATTCAAATTATTTTTATGCGATTTCAGGGGAAAATGAATAAGAAGCGATGCATAATCATACATTTTGATTATGGAGGATATTATGCAACTAAAGGAGGAGGTTATATGGAATGAATTCAAAGCGAAGATCAAATTTACACTGTTGTGATGAAGAAATCTATAGAGAAGGTAACTTATTATGAGTTGGTTCATACCATTTGCTAGAAGATGAAGAGGGATGAAGCTGTTACGAAGCTGAAAATGAGTTACATTCCAAATGCAGATCCTAAGCAAAGACCATCATTTATCTTAGACGATGAAGAATTATTTGCTTATTTTATGTCATTTTCTGATGATAAATTTGGGAGTATTTTGCATGTGGAAGATTTAGGGGAA
The DNA here is from genome assembly GCA_963922655.1 of Cardamine chenopodiifolia. Lineage (NCBI taxonomy): Eukaryota > Viridiplantae > Streptophyta > Magnoliopsida > Brassicales > Brassicaceae > Cardamine > Cardamine chenopodiifolia. Next base: position 16,806,954 of record OZ000470.1, on the reverse strand, counting down.
AATGAGGTGTGTGAGGAAGTAGAGGATCAAGTAAGTGCATCATGTGTTAATGATACACTTACTCCTTACGAAAAGGAACATGGGTTGGTGAACAATATTGAAAATGTTTCACATGATGATGATTTATTGGTGTTTGATAACCCAGAAGAACTAGAAAGAGAAGGACATGACGATGGAAATGGTGCATGGGAAGATGGTGTAAATGTTACTTTGCACCAAGATTTTCATAATAAGGCAGAAGTGCAAGTTTTAGTTGAAAAAGTTGCCCATCATAAATGTTTCGAGTTTGATATTATCAATTCCGATACATATTTATATGTGGTCAAATATCGTGAAGCAAAAGGTGGTTGCAAATGGAGTATACGGGCTGCCAAACTGAAGGATGCAAATTTTTTCTCAATAAGAACCCACAACAAGATGCATACATTCTCTCGAGCTAGTAGTAGTAGTAGGAGAAATAGAAGAGACGAAACGGTTAGGTGCATCTGTTGTGCGTGATGATTATCCTGGTGAATTTAAAACACCAGCTCTAAAAATGGTTGTGGGGTTGGTTCAAAGAAAAGTTGGTATTGAAGTGTCAAACTCGACGGCATATCGAGAAAGAGTACTAGCTGCTAATGAGGTGTGAGGCAGTGCAGAGGAAAGTTATAATTTGGTGTATTCATTTATGTACAATTTGGAGCTCCAAAACCATGGTATAGTTACATAGGTGGAAGTAGATGAGGATCACAAGTTTAAGTACCTATTTTTTGCGTTGGGAGCTTCAATTGAAGGTTTCAAGGCCATGAGGAAAGTTATAGTTATGGATGGAACACACCTAAAGAATGTACACGGTAGAATTCTAATTGTTGCCACAGCTCAAGATCCTGAACACCACCATTACCCACTTGCCTTTGGTGTAGTTGATGGTGAGAAAGATGCAAGTTGGACTTGGTTTATTGAAATGTTCAAATCAGTTGTACCTGATTCCCATGAATTGGTGTTTTTAATGGATAGAATTCAAAGTATCATTAAGTCGGTGAGTGAAGTGTACCCATTAGCTGAACATGGATATTGCATGTATCATTTGTCGCAGAATATGAAAGCAAACGTTGGCCACGTCAAGAAAGAGTTAGTTGCTGCTAAGTTCATGGAATGCACAAAATCTTATACGTAGGATGAGTTCACTATATTGTATGTCGTATTTAGAAAAATGTACCCTTCTGCAGCCGAATATTTGGATAGAAGTGTTGAATCCAAAAAGTGGGAGAGATGTTATTTTCCAGTAAAAAGGTACAACTTAATGACCACCAATAATGTTGAATCGATTAATGGTGTCTTTAAAGAAGCAAGGGAGTACTCGCTATTATCAATGCTTGATGTGATTGTATCAAAAATGTCTGACTGGTTAAACAAACATCAGAAGAGTTCCATTGATGTTCCTTCTACACAAGTGTTGGTACCTCATATCGAGAATTCGTTGACTGAAAGATTACAAGAAGCAATACGGTTGCAAGTGATTGAGCTTAACAACTTTTATAGTGAATACACAGTGAATACTTATGTGGTTGATTTGGATAGGAAAACATGTGGTTGTAAGCACTTTGATATAGATAAGTATCCTTGTGTCCATAAACAGGAATGGAGAGGTACCATTACATGAACTATGCTCCATATATTATTGGGTTGAGATGTGGGCATTGGCATATTGTAGGACGATATATCCAGTTCCACATCATTCTTAGTGAAATATTCCCGACGAGATACGGTAAATGTATGCATTACCTCCGGCATATGTCAAGAAAAAAGGTAGACCACAAAACTTAAGTTCCCATCAGTTGGAGAACATGGTCGGAGGGGACGAAAATTGAGTAATAGTGGTCAAAGTTCAACTGAAAGTGTCCCGAGTTCGAGTCAAAGTGTTCCAAGTTCGAGCCAACGTGGGAGAGGATCAACTCACCGTAGGAGAGGCATGTTTAGCTCGTGGTGGACAGATCTTGTGTTTCTGTCCAGGTACAACTCAGTACAATTGTGGTACAACTATGTTGAATTCAATATATGTTCATTTTGCTTATTTGTAATATAAAGACCATGTATGCTTGACATTGTGTTTAATTTAGATCAATATTATCTTTATAACTTATGTAAAAATGAAATTCTTTATTTTCGTCACATTACATCATATTTTGTCAACAAATACATAACACTCTTAAGGTTTGTTTAGATGTGAAGCATTATAAAATTCAAAAATGGTGAAAAATGGTATTTTCTCACATTTGTTTTCATGAAACTATAGTAAATGTATCATTTAGATGTAACTGCATTGGTACAACTATAAAATTAAAGTTTTCAGTATGGTACAACTAACTATTACATAATCCATTAAAGTAAAACTATGTACATTTCAGAGTACAACTGCAAAAGTTTGTACAAATATAGTACAACTATGTTAAATCACTTTGGCATACTTTTTGTCGGATCCTAGGTAGCCTCTTAGCACGTGCAATGATTGCAATCATTTATTTAATTTTATTTAAATTATTTATTTTTATTTAAATTATTAAATTTAAATTTAAATTATTAATTATTAATTATTAATTTTAATTAATTTTAATTTTAATTAATTTTAATTTTAATTAATTTTAATTTTAATTATTTCTTTTAATTTAAATTTTTAATTTTATTTAAATTATTTAATTTAAATTTAAATTATTTATTTTTACTGGAGAAACATAATGGACATAGTTGTACCAGTTGTACCAGTTGTACCTGAGTTCAAAAATACATGAGTACAAACAGACATGAGTTCATAAAAACCAAAGTTCATAAGTACCTGAGTTCATAAAAACCATAGTTCATAAAAACCTGAGTTCATAAAAAAAAGAGTTTACAACATCATCCAACCTAAGTCTTATGCTTCTTCTTTCCGGGTTCTTGTTCTTATCTTTCGCCGTAAAAGGAGATTGTTGGTACTTGGAAAGTTTAGTCTCCCTGGAACTTTTCTTCGACTTGCGTAGAAATTCACATTTCTTCTTAGAACATGCCTTAGTACGCCTATGTGGCATCGGTTTCAACGGCTCGGAACTACCACGGGGCAAAAGAACATCATCACGAAAATCTTTACGAAAGTCTCGAACCCAAATCCTTCTCATAAGATGTTCTTCTTCATTAAGAGAAGATTCTAGCATGCTATAACTATCTTGTATTACAAAGATAACAACACAAGACTTTTGTATCACCAAAGAAAACAACAAATAAAATCTTCAAAACAAAATATACATTTATATCACCAAGCGTCGTATTGATATCTTTTAAAAGAAATCCTTTCATCGCAGTATGCACAAACTTCCTCTTTCACATTCTTGGACAATCCTTATTGACTGGAACATCTACACGGTACTTCAGCCTTAAAGATGGGATAGCCTCAAATGCCAATAGCTACAAATAAAATTTAAAAATACATTACTAAACACATTAAATTAACCAATACATTTAACACAAAGTTGTAATTGTATTACCTCTAAAGGAACTATGAACCCGGAAAATGTCCAGGAAACCCCTTCATCTTTGACTACACCATTGAAATGGTTCAATATATGCTCCAGCTCATGTGAGCAGTCCTCAAATGTGTACCCCTCCCAAGGAAAGTTCTTGCATTTTCGCAAATCATCAACAATGCGCAGAAGAAACGAGTCAACAACTTGTGGTACCTTTGACTTCTCTTTCGTGATCAAGGCGAGGAAGTACAAGACAACCATCCTTAATCGATCTTCACACGCAACCATGGAGATCAACTTATCTTCTACCTCTGACAAGTAGATCCCCTCCGTTCGCTCAAATTGTTTCTGAACAAAATTAATGCTCCCAAGAGTCTCATATTCTTCTGGGTACTCACCACAATTTAGATCGGATATCAGTCCATGCTCCCACGAAGAATAGCGAACAGGAACCCCATTCACGATAATACCACCACACTTTGCGCTTCTCTAGATGCGCAATCCGTAGAGAAAGCATCCACAAGCCCATACACTTCCTCGCTCTCTCCATGGCCATGTGGAATATGTGCTTGAACTGATTCTGATAATCCGTAAACCAATCCATCTCCATTTCTCCAATGGTCTTCCTCAACAACACCAACACCTTGGAAATCGAACATCTAGTCCCGATCTTGCACGACTTTTTGTAATTCTTAGGGTTGTGGTAGAAGCGGGTAGGTTGCTGAGGCTGTTGTTGCTCCTCATCATCACTATTCTCCTACAACTAGAATAATATACTTATTAGTTGTACTAAGATTACCAAGATTACATATACAGTTGTACCAAGATTACAGATACATATAGTTATCCCAAGATTACCATGTCATACCAAATTCAAAATTCAATAATTTTGCGGCAAAATAAAGCTTGCTATACAATTAAACCTTTCCCTAATAAGATTACTCAATTGTACTAGTATTACCTAAGGGAATGGTTCAGCCATGGAATGATCCCTGGACCTTCTGTTATCTGTTTCTTGTTGTCTGAGGATGTTCTCTCTGGGTTGTTTGAGATGTTCTCTTCTGCTCTAGAGGCCTCTAACTCATCTCTATCTACTGCTGATTTACCGACCCTTTCTTTGAACATTTATGTTTCTTGTTCTCACCATATCTGCAATTCGAGCAAAATACACACATTACTCAAACACTAAACATAAAACTTCATATTTTTAAGTCTAAGGTTTCCGTTTTCAACAAGCTTTAACTCAAATAAGATATCTAGAAAACTTTATTCTACATTTATCCATATTTCTCACAAACACACCTCAAACAAACCTTCATTCACAAACATTTATAGATTTCGGACCCATTAAACCCTTATTCAATTCCCACTTAACCGATTTTTTAAAACCTTAGATTTTTAAAATTGAAAATTGACGGTTTCAAATTACGGACCTTAAAGACTTGATGTTGAACAGCGGCTGATAAAGAACAGAAGAGCGGCAGCTGAAGGTTCACTGTCGGCGACAAAGTACAGAGGAGCCCCAGAAGAAAAACAAAAAAATCAAAAAAAAAGAGAAAATAAGAGGAAGACGATGAGAGATGGAAAAATAGAATACGAAGATAGAGGGAAAAGAAGAAGAAGATAATGGCGAGAAAACGATTTTTGGTGGTTACAGAGACACCGTATTCGGCGGTTTTGCAAAAAGAATAACACGACATGAGAGAGGGAAAAGAAAAAGGAAGAAGATGAATAAGACCCGGATCCGGATCCAGATGGATATGAGTCAAGTTTTTAGGGTCAGATTTTAATTGTTATTGGGGTAGGTCCATTTTGTTCTTTATAATAATTTGGCCTTAAGAAGTAATTCGGTTTTTTTTGTAATATTTGTAACATCCTTTGATATTTGAAACATTTAATCCATTTTCTAATTTAAAAATAAATCAAATATATATTTATAACATAAAGAGGGTATATCAGACAAATTGTTTGAGTAAGAAGGTATATCAGATTTTACTCCATGTCGTTACACTCTCTGGCTCTCCGTACACGCAGAGTTTGGAAGGTAGCTGCAGACGCGTGAAGATGCCGCCTTCAGCTCGTACAAGTCAGAGCATTAATTATGGGAGAGACTCCAACAATAAGAAGAATTGGTGAGCAAGTTGTCGGGTGAGGGATCTTTGTGTTATAAGCAGAGATTGAGTTAGACTTGAGAGTTAGAGTGAGAACAAGTCTGTTTGTGAGAGAGAAAAGTTGTAAGAACCCTAAAGGCTCGAGTTTGAGCAAGATCTTAGCGGATTTCCGAGAATATCTCGGTGAGATTTAGCGTTCCGTTTTGAAGCCTGAACTCGTAAAATTTGCGTGTGTTCTTTACATTTCAAGTTATGTTTCTTACAAACGAGTGACAAAGAGAGTTGAGAGAGATTCCGTAAGAACTGAGAGCAAAGCTTGCATATTTCTTAGTTCTAAGTGAGAAACCTTAGAAGATGTCTTCGGGCAGGGCTGAGGTTGAGAAGTTTGATGGAGAAGGAGATTACATTCTCTGGAAGGAGAAGCTACTTGTTCACTTGGAGATGATGGGTCTTCTAGATGGTTTGGATGAAGAAGATGAAACCGCAGAAACTGCAGAAGCTGCAACTACTGCTTCTGAAGCTACTTCCAAGAAACCAGAAGAAAAGACTTGAAAGTGAAGAAAGAAAAGGCCAGATCCACTATCATTCTCAGCTTGGGAAACAATTTCCTAAGGAAGATCATTAAGGAGAAAACTGCAGCTGGAATGATCAGTTTTTCATGCCTAGATCTCTTCCTAACCATCTCAAGCAAAGGCTATATGGCTATAAGATGAGTGAAAGCATGACGGTAGAGGAGAATGTTAATGATTTCTTCAAGTTAATATCAGATCTAGAGAATGTGAAAGCAATAGCCCCTAATGAAAACCAAGCAATAGTTTTGCTTATGTCTTTACCTAAGTAGTTTGATCAACTAAAGGAGACGTTAAAGTACTGCAAGACTACTCTAGCTCTAGAAGAAATCAAAGGAGCCATTAGATCAAAGATTCTGAAACTGGGAGCAAATGGAAAGCTTCTAAAGAACAACTCAGATGGTTTATTTGTTTAAGAAAGGGGTAGGTCTGAAAAGAGAGTGAAAGGATCTAACAAGAACAGATCTAAGTCCAAAGGAGGAGGAAAAACCTGTTGGATATGTGGAAAGGAGGGTCATTTCAAGAACCGGTGCTATGTATGGAAAGAAAGGAACAAGCAGGGTTCCACATCAGACAGAGGAGAAGCCTCAACAGTGACTTCTCAACCCACAGACACATTTTCTCTAGTGGTTTCAAATGCTCTCTTTGGTTTTGTAGATGTCACAGATGACATATAGATTCTTGATACAGGTTATTCCTTCAGTATGACCTGTAGAAGAGACAGACTTTAGGTCTTTGAGGAAACAACAAATGGGAAAGTAAGAATGAGGAGTAACACTTACTCAGATGTCAAAGGAATCGGTAATGTTAGAGTTGTTAATGATGATGGATCCACCATTCTTCTTACTCAAGTCAGGTATATTCCTAAGATGTCAAAGAACCTCATTTCATTGGGAACTCTTGAAGACAAGGGTTGTTGGTTGGATTCAAAAGATGGAGTCTTGAGGATCTTCAAAGATGACTTGGTTGTGTTAACAGGAAGGAAGAATAACACTCTATATTTCTTCCAAGGAGCCACTTTCACAGGAGATGCAAATGTTATTGAGAAGGTGAAAATGAAACCAGGATGAGGCATAGTCGACTAGGTCACATTGGTTCAAAAAGATTAGAAGTGTTAGTCAGAAAGGGCAATCTCAACAAGAATAGAGTGAAGGAGATGCAGTTTTGTGAAGATTTTGTCTACCGGAGAACTCACAAAGTCAGTTTTGGGTCTGCAACACATATCACAAAAGAGAAATTGGACTATACTCACTTGGATCTCTAAGGCTCTCCATCAGTTCCACTTTCTCTAGGTAAATAGTGGAAAGTGTTGACAGAGAATCAACAAGGAAAGAAGCTTAAGACGTTAAGGACTGATAACGGGCTTGAGTTCTGCAACCAAGAGTTTGATGCATACTGCAAACAAGGTGTTGTCAGACACAGGATATGTGCATACATACCACAACAAAACAGTGTTGCAGAGAGGATGAACCGGACCATAATGAACAAGGTTTGATGTATGCTATGTGAATCAGGTATGGGAAAACAGTTTTGGGCAGAAGCAGCCTCCACTGCAGTATTTCTGATAAACAAAATTCCATGCTCATCACTGGATTTTGAGGTACCTGATGAAGTATGGACAGGTCATCCACCATATTACAAGATCTTGAAGAAATTTGGCTTTGTCACCTATGTCCACTCAGATCAAGGAAAGATGAACCCACGAGCGAAGAAAGGTATTTTCTTGTGTTATCCAACTGGTGTTAAAGGGTTTTGGGTATGACTACTAGATGATAGAAAATTTATTGTGTCAAGAGATGTGGTATTTCATGAGGATCTCATGTTCAAAGACATTGAGGCATTGAACATCAAAGATGATGAAAGAAGAGTCGCAGAACAAGAAAGAATAAATATTGAGCTAAAAGAGTTGTTAGAAAAAGAAGAATCTCAGGATCAGGGAGGAAAAGGTTCAGGAACAAGTCAAGAAGCAACAACCAGCGCCTCAAGAAATAAAAGGCAACAATATGAGGAAGAGTCTTAGAGTGAATCAGAGGAATACAGTCTTGAAAACTATCAACTGGCCAGAGATAGAATTCGAAGAACTATAAATGCTCCGAAAAGATTGGTTGCAGAAGCTAATCTGGTTGGTTTTTCTTTGAATACAACTGAAGATGGTGATTTACCTGAGTCTAAGTCATATAAGGAAGCAATCACAGGTATTGAATGGGCTGAATGGAAAGAAGCCATGGAAGAAGAAATGAGATCCCTAATCAAGAACAACACTTGGACGCTGGAAGACAAACTTGATTCAAGTAGAGTAATCGGGTGCAAGTGGATATTTAAAAGAAAGGCTGGTATTCCAGGTGTTGAGCCTCCAAGATACAAGGCTCAGTTCGTGGCTAAGGGATACTCACAAATGGAAGGTATTGACTATCAAGAAAATTTTTCTCCTGTAGTCAAACATGTCTCCATTAGATTTTACTATCAGTTGTGGTTCATTTTGACTTGGAGTTGAAACAATTAGATGTTATTACAACTTTCCTCCATGGGGATTTGGAAGAGTATATACTGATGGATCAGCCTGAGGCTTATGAAGTTGAAGAAATCCCAGAAAAAGTATGTCTACTCAAGAAAGCCTTATATGGGCTGAAGCAATCTCCAAGGCAGTGGAACCAGAGATTCGACTCTTTCATGCTAGGTTCAGGTTATCAAAGGAGCAGGTATGACTCTTGTGTTTATATAAAAGAACTTTCTAATGAAACATACATCTAGTTGCTTTTGTATGTAGATGATATGCTAATAGCTTCAAAGGACAAGGAAGAGATCCAAAAATTAAAGAATCTACTGTATCAAGAGTTTGAGATGAAAGATTTGGAACCTGCTAGAAAGATACTGGGTATGGAGATCAAGCGAGACAAAGAAAAAGGAACCTTAGAGTTGTCTCAAGAAAACTATGTTGAGAAGGTCCTACAGACTTTCAAAATAGATGAGTGCAAATCAGTCTTGATACCATTAGGTGCTCATTTCAAGCTGAGAGCAGCTACAGAACAGATTCTCAAAGAAGAAATGGAGTACATGAAGACTGTGCCATATGCAAATGCTATTGGTAGCATTATGTATCTGATGTTTGGGTCAAGACCAGACCTTGCTTACACAGTTGGTGTGATCAGCAGGTTAATGAAAAGTCCCACTAAGAATCATTGGCAAGCTGTGAAGTGGGTGTTGAGTTACATGAAAGGTTCAAAGAAAGTGAGCCTATAGTTCAAGAATGAAGGGAAGTTTGAAATCAGAGGTTACTGCGACTCATACTATGCTACAGACAAGGATAGGAGAAGGTCTGTAATAGGGTATGTGTTCATAGTTGGTGGGAACACAATAAGCTGGAAGTCAAGACTTCAAAAGGTAGTAGCTCTCTATACTATCGAGGCTGAATACATGGCATTAGCAGATGTAGTCAAAGAAGCAATATGACTAAAAGGACTTGCAGAAGAAATGGGATTTAACCAAGATGCTGTTGAAGTAATGTGTGACTCCCAAAGTGTTATTGCTTTGTCTAAAAACTCAGTTCACCATGAGAGAACAAAGCACATTGATGTGAGGTTTCATTTTATCAGAGAAAAGATAGTAGAATGAGAGATCCAAGTTGTTAAGATCTCAACGATTTGGAATCCCGAAGACATCTTCACAAAAGTTGCACCAGTGAGCAAACTTTAAGATGCAATGAAGCTTCTCAGGATCTCTAGTAACTGAGAGATCACAGTTCCGAGATTGGAAATCAAGTAACACTAAGAAGGAATTCAGGTGAATTTGCAAGGAGGAGTTTTGTGGATTTTGGTCTAAAATTCACCAAGTAAAAGGAAGACTATGAATGTTTAGAGGGTTCAAAAGCAAGTTAAAAGAAAAAAATGATCAGAGGTTCTGTTTGTAACCGAAGGTTCACTTTACCAAATTAAAGATCTCGAGTCTTCTTCTCAAAAAAACAGATCATCTCTCTCATGTCGTCACAGTCTCTGGCTCTCCGTACAAGCAGAGTTTGGAAGGTTGTTGCAGACGCGGCCTTCAGCTCGTACAAGTCAGAGCATTAATTATGGGAGAGACTCCGACAATAAGAAGAATTGTGAGCAAGTTGTCGGGTGAGTGATATTTGTGTTTATAAGCAGAGATTGAGTTAGGCATGAGAGTTAGAGTGAGACCAAGTCTGTTTGTGAGAGAGAAAAGTTGTAAGAACCCTAAAGGCTCGAGTTTGAGCAAGATCTTAGTGGATTTACGAGAATCTCTCGGTGAGATGTAATTTGCTTGTATTCTTTACATTTCAAGTTATGTTTCTTAAAAACGAGTGACAAAGAGAGTTGAGAGAGATTCCGTAAGAACTGAGAGCAATGCTTGCACCTTTCTTAGTTCTAAGTGAGAAAGGTTTCAATTTTCTTGGTTCTAACTTTCACACATCTTCATCCTGCTGTAGCTCTTTGGTGAATGTTACCATAACTTCCATCATAGTTACACTTAATCCAGCCAGCATCCGGTCTTACCCATTTCAAACTTTGATCTCTTCTCTCTGATAAGATAAGAGGATGAAGAACATGTCACTTCTGTTCTTTTTGGTAACATCGGTATCCATTCTTCTGATTTGCTTCACGTAACACTTTCCGCCATTGTTGGTCTGATCGTTGATCTGTGATTATGTTCCTTGATTTCCATATTCTCCATCGTAAATGTAGTGGTAGATGTCTTTGCAGCAAAGGAATTTCTTTTCCGATGATGAATCTCAAATAAAGCATCCAACTTGTCCTCAAAAGATGTTAAATTGATAATAGTGTTTGCAAAATAGATATTTGCAACTCTCCATATTTGTTGGACATAGTAACAGAAGAAAAGATGCTTTGTAGTTTTTGTTTCCAGTATACATCTTTTACCGGACTCATCATTTGGAATCCTTCTTTTGACATCCTCTTCTCCTGTAGCTAATGCTCTTGACATTAATTGCCACAAAAAATGTTTCATATTTGGTGTAATATTCAATTTCCACATGCGCTCTTTGATTGCCACAAAACTACAATTTGTTTTTGTTATTCTTTTTTTTTTGAAATATATTAAATAAAAATAAATAATCAAAGAATAAACTTTGTTGTTTTGGACACAGAAAACGACTTAATGAAACAAAAGTAGTTTTTTTACCCAAAAGTCTACGTCAATGATATGGGTATGAATATGTTGCAAATGACTTGCACAGAGTTTCAGATCAGAATTGATTTTGCAAAAAAAAAATTGATGGATTTTAAACGGAAAACCCAAAATTTAACTAATAGAAATTGTTTTCATTTTTTTTAACTGCGTGTAAAATATAATTACTTTATGGGTCAACACTAACATAATCATGCACCTACTGTCTAATTAACTTATGATTTCATAGGCTGTAATGCTTAGCAAGTATATTAGAGTTTTCCTTATTATGTATAAAGTGAAATTGAGGTCTTATTTCAAGAAATATTTCAATATTAACATTTCTAAAACAAAAGCACATGAAGTGATAAAAAAAAAAAATCTTATGTAAATCATTTTGTCTACTTAATCTACTTTTGTTTTCTAACAGCCATATATTAATTAGAAGTTCACACTTTCATCGGTAGCTCAATCAGAAAGGAAAGTGTCTACAAAGTAAATTTCTAAAACTAAAAATCTAGAGGTTCGGGTTAAACAGTCGGTATGAATATTACATGAACGAAGAATAAAATAGGTAAAAAAAAAGAAAATTTACTCGAAGCAAACCAATCTCGTTGAGAATATTGAAGAAAACAAATCATTCTTTTGGAGATTGCACCATTGTGACAAGCTCTACATAATGTTTCAAAGATTTGAAAGTCAGTTCTTCTAAATATAATGCTCTTCATAGCCCATATTAACCCTTCTATCTCTGAGAACGAGAGGCACCTCCTTAAACACTTTGTCCCTAAAGCTACCAAATGGTTATTTTCCTCAAAACAAATCCAACCCAAATTTGCTTTTGTTTTAGGAAGGTAATATTGAGAAATTTCTTAAAATAAGATGAACCTCAAGTTTTTGTTTTAAGAAGATATATTTTTAATCACCAAAACTACTTAATTTACTGAATCGCTGTGTTACTTAATTTTTTTTTGATGTATTCTGGTTATTCTGTTTCTCGATACCCCTATTTCAAGGTCATTCCTATATATAATATTGTAGTAAGTCAACTCATCTTGACTACATTATTTCATATGAAGTTTTTTTTTTTGTCGTCTTCATGTGAAGATATAAAATCGAGTAAGAAAGTATAAGTAGCTCACGCTTAAGTGTTCTTGTAGCAAATTATCTTCTTCGTAGTATTGATCTATTCTTGTAAACGCCATAACATCAAGATGTGGTGGATTGCTTGAGGAGGATCAAACTGGGATGTAGAAATATTCTTTGTTTGTTCTGTTCTTGGTGTTAGTGTGTTCGCGATAGATTCATGAGCTTGATTAGATTCGAGTGTGGTGAGTTTGTGTTCTCAATTTAGCTAGCTGATGCTTGATGCGATCCCAAGTATATTCGGTGAGCTTTGCTAGTATCACCTCGCCATTCTATTGGACCAACCTCCGCCCTTCATCGGCATATGAATTCTTCTTTGTACACCAAACTCTTTCAACACCGAGATTAAGTATATAACAAAGATATAGGAAACCAAATTTTAAACTAGAAATCGTTTTGAATTGGTGAAAAATATCTTAGGTCGAAAGATAAAATATTACATAGTTTATAAGGATCATAAAACGTTAACATATAATCACTTTTTCTATGCATTTGACGACAAGGAAAATAATAATAATTAAGAAGCATGGCTTCTTTGTTGACCATTTCCCACAAATATTTCATATTTGACTAAGTGCCAAGGTCGTAAAAAGAAATGCATTTCTTGGATGGTTACAAAAATGAATCTTTGGAGAAACAAGGGAAAACAAAGGCGGAAGCAATGGTTCTTGGACAATAGAAGCATTTTTCTCAAAGAGCTCATCGCTAGCTGCAACGGCCAAACCAATCCTATCCGTAGCTTTTCCTCGTACCAGATCCTCAAGGCGACGAATCATTTCGATCCGAACCGTTATTTCACTGAGGACCTCTACTATACATGTTTCAAAGGTACTATTGAAGATAGATCTTATATTATAAAGAGGTTCCCTGAAGAAAAAGTTAGAGGAGATGGAGATGGAGATGGAGTTAGAGCTATTTATAACGATATTGTCATATCTGCTCGTGTTACTAATCATAGTAACTTCCTTAAGCTACTATGATGCTGTCTAGAGTTCCCTTTCCCGGTTCTTGTATTTGAAAACACGGTGAATGGAGCGTTAGGTCACCAAGGAGCCATTAGTTCTAAGGATAAAACGTTCTTGCCTTGGGATATAAGACTTTAGATAGCAAAGGAGATTGCAAATGCTGTGACTTATCTTCACACGGCGTTCCCTAGGATCATTGTTCATAGAAACATAACTCCTATGAATGATTTCTTAGATGAGAACTGGACAGCTAAACTGTCTGATTTCTCACTTTCTTTAACACTTTCAGAGGGAAAAACACAGATGGAAGATTGGGAATGGGATGGCCTAGATGTTTAGACCCTTGTTATTTCCATACAAGTATAGTGACAGAATATGCTGATGTGTATAGCTTTGGAATCTTTATGATAGTTCTTCTGATTGGTAAACCGGGTATGGTGCCTTGGTCTGATGTCCGTTTCATCGATATCCGTAGGTATGTGAGAGTTTTGCAAGAAACTGGTGAGTTTATGGAGACCATATATCAGGTTGGGGTTAGAGAGATTACAGTTTCTGAAAGATTAAAGGTGGATGCTTTTGTTGAGCTAGCGTTCACATGCTGTGAGAGAAGTATTGAGAACAGACCAAAGATTATCGAGGTAGCTAAGGAGCTTAAGCGGATAGAGCGATCAATTGTTGCTACATCATCCATTGGTCTGGTCTAAAGATTTTGAGGTATATTACATTAATATGTATATGTTGTTGTTGTTAATCTCTTCATTATATAGGTTCTTGGAAGGATAAGAAAGTGTTTGAGGAATCGTCATGTGTCACTGTTTTATCTTTCTTCAAATAATTGAAGTAGTGGACTACCAAACTCTATATTAAAATATTAACTGTGAGCCAAAATAATTGTGGTTAATATGTCAACGAAAAATATAATGGTAAGTTTATATAGAGAAAAAATATCTCATAATGTTTCATTTCTACTCTCTGCTTAGTGAAAAAGGTGAACAGAAAACCAAATTGGGTCTCTTGGGTGCTCCTTGATGATTTGCAATATTCTGGCTCTTTCTGAAATAAATATATCTTGTGGAGATTTCTGAAATGCCAGCCTTGGGAGAAACCGAATAAAACGGATTCATGTGATCGGCAGATTTCCAAACAATTCTATAAACCCTAAAATTTTGTGAAGGAATGATATAAAACCCTTAAGGAAAAATTTTAATAACTTTTTTGATAGAATAAATAAATATTAGATTGAACATAAATAAACAAAATTCACAATCGAGTTGTACGAGAAGTGGAGGTCAGGGTCGGCCCTGATAATTGGTGGGCTAAAACCAAAAAAAATTATGGACCTGTTAATTGATAAATTAAAAAAAATGGTAATATAAAAGAGGAGAGAATTGAACCTCTTTTAAAAACAAGACAATGACCAATTCCTCGAGTGGCATTTTCACTAAATAATCGGCTGACCATTTACTTCTAATATTGAAGACCCCAACCATAGGCTTCACCAGCTTGTATTCAGGGCAAGGTTGTAGCTCAAGTCGATTATCCCTAATGGTTTTTAATTTTATTTCGATGCTTAATCAATATTTATCTCTTTTGTTTTCTCAATTTCTATGACTCTATCTTGTATCTTATATTTACTTTAATTATTTAGGTTCAATTCTTTTGTGAATTGTATATTTTTTCTTACAAAACATTTTCTTTTTTTCTAATGTTGCTTATAAATATTAAAAGTTTTTCACTTTCTCGTTGGTGAATAAGTTATCTATATTTTAACAAAGAATTTTGTATTATTAGTATTTTATGCACAATTTATATATGACAGTTATACACTATTTACAATTTTTATTTTGATTTGTTTTCCTTTGGATATTGTGTCCAATAAAAATAACTCATTCGTCGTACTATTACTAGATACTAAACATAACCGTGTACTTACCGTCTAAAATAAAACATCTATAAACTAATACTCATCAATTAATAATTTTTTCGGTCTCGAATTATTTTTTGTTGCCCATTAATATCTAGATAAATTAATATCTCGAATTTATAGATATTTTACGATATTAACTTATGATTTTATGGACTGTAATGCTTACGAAGTAGATTAGAGTTTCTCTCATTATAAGGTGAAATTAAGGCCTATCTTATTACAAATAAGCTATTTTCAATACTATAGTTATAAAACAAAAGCAAATAAAGTAGACGTATAATTTACAGAAGATATTTTATAAGTAATAGAGAAACCCAGAAAGGAAGAGTGATTAAGAAGTAGTGAGACAAATAATACTATATGTCTTCTCTCCAAAACAAAAAATAATAATAATTCAATGATGCTAACATTTTTCTTTTCACTATTTACAATGCTAAGACATAATCTCATCATTTAAAAAAGGTTTAAAGAAATTGAAGAAAAGAAAAGTAAACTTAATACAAGAGCAAGCGTGTTGCCTGAATCCGTGTGGGATCAGCAAAGCGTGAAGAGAAAGACCTAGAAAGATTCTCAGGCTCATCATGGTCGTGCCATCCTGGCCCTTGATCAAAGTTCAAAGAGTAATCGTAAGGCTCATAAGCCACGACCTTCGTAGAAGAAGAAGGAGAAGGCAACAGCTTAAGCTTCATCAACAGAACCTTCCACTTCGGTAAGTGTCTTCCTCTTCCTTGTTGCTTCTGTTCTCTACAAGTCTTGCTGTATCTTCCAAGTACAATTGTCTCTCTGTGAGATGAAGCTGACGATGACACGTTCCATCTCTTCTTACTTGGAGATTCAAACATCATTTTGCCTTGCTTGAGTTTTAATTTGTCTTTTGTCTTTGTGAAGCTCTTAGCTGTGTTATTTATATATATTGTAGTGGCTAGATGGATACGAACACGTAAAACTGAGACTATTCAAAGTCAGCATTGAAAGGCTTATGAAACTGCGTTAGCCAACTTGTATGAATATTTAATTGGTGAAAGGTAGCATTTTAAATGCCGGTATCTGACTGTATTACAAAATAATAGTCAAGGTAGACCTTTTTTTCTTTGGATATGACTTTTTTTTGGTGTTGTTGACATAAGCAAGTGGTTTTATTTAGGGAGGATGTCTCTTATAGTCCTATCTATAAATCTGAGTTTTAGTTAGAAGTAAATGATATATAGAAGTAATATAACCTTATTATTGTAAAGTAACTAGATTAGGACCAGACTCAGGTGCGTATAATACATTCACAAATCTAACTAGTTTGTTACCGGAGATAGTTATTTACGTAAATTTATTTTTATACATGAATAAATGAATTTACGTTTATATAGTAAATTTTTATTATTAACATATTAAAAATTTATAGCACGTCTATTATTTTTTGTTTCATTTTTTTGTTTGTTTTTCCAACTATGGTGTGAGATTTGGTAAAACGAATCTGGTGACTGGCGGCTATGCTCTCGCCCATATCTGGACGAGACATTCTTCCTGCACTATCTCCCTTGTCCTTCTGCTCTCTTATGTTTCAAAAATTATCTCGATTCCCAACCAAAAAAATTCCTTCTCGCACTTCCACTTCTGAAATCCTTAGCCATTATTTGTCTCTTTGAATTTTTCGACAACATTCTCTAACTCAACCCTTCTTTCACCAGTTCTAATTTTTTATTCCTATTTCGACCTCTATACCCGAACATGTTTAGTTTTCGCAGCTTTCTTTCTTCTCAATCGTTAGATTCTTATCCATCATCATCTTTAATCTCTATGAAACTCCACCATCTTTCTCTATTCTCCAGATCCTTATTTGTACATGAAAATTGGCTGCAACGGATGCAACTCTCTTCCCTTTGGGAGAGATCAATTATGACTTTCTCCATTTGGGAAGAATCATTTACAAACTCTTTCTCCTCTATGGAAAAACATCTATTTCAATTTTCTTGTCCAATAGAAATGTTGTTTCTTCGATTCGTAAACCGAGAATATTATGAAATTTCCTAACTAATTTGTAATCTTGTGCCAATTATATGTAACTTTTGTTTAACTCTTGTTGACAAATCAGACCATTGTTTAGTAATAGGTCTTGAATCTCATTTCAATACTCCTAACATTCCGTACTTGAGATCAACTTTTGACACTCTTATCGCCGCTAGTTTGCCTATTTGGATCATTGTGTTGAATTTGATGTTTCTCCCCGTGTCCATGCATAATTATTTTTTGAATTATTATTTCTTTATTTTTCATACAATATATCGTCTCAAATTCTCATTTATTCATGTCTATTTTTTTTTGGGGGGGGGGGAGGGATTTTTGCACTAATGCTTTGTGAATCACATTTCAATACTCCTAATATTATGTACATGAGATTAACTCTTAACACTCTTGTCGCCACTGGTTTGCCTATTTGGTTCACCGAGTTGAAATTGATGTTCCTTCCCGTGTTCATTCATAACTTATATTCTCTTATAAGTTGCAAATATGCAACAATCATCATTTTTGAATTCTTATTTCTTTGTTTTTCAGACAATATATCGTCTCAAATTCTCATTTATTCATGTCTATTTATTTGGAGAGGAGGATTTTTGCACTTATAATTTGTTTGATGTTCGGTTTTCTTGCAAGAATAATTTTCACTAGAGTAATTTTATTATTTTCTGTAAAAATAATGATTCTGTAATTTATTGTGTTTTATACAATTCATTTGTTATTACAAAATTTTTTAATGTGTTTATGGGTTGATATATTTAACCATTTGATTCATGGAATTAAATAGATTCATATGTTAATTTGATCCATTAAATTTAATATATTCATGGGTTAAATCCAATCAATTTACTTTATAATTTATTTAACATTTAACCAATTAGCATAATGAAGTAGGTTGGATTTCATTGAATCAACTTTTTTCTTCAAATAATTAAAAACCGTGGAAAATTTTTTTATTGGAGTCTAAATAATATTAAAATATAAAAATTATAAATTTTAAAGAAAAGTTCAAATTTTATTGAAAGAAAATGATTTAACATATATTAGAAAAATAGAATAGAAAATTATATATTTTATTATTATTCTTGTCCATTTTCTTTTTAGATTAAGAAAAATAAAAATAACATTTTTTACACGTATCGGAATCTAATCGATCAACCGACACGTGTTATGATCATGCTAATTATAATTTTGACACGTGTCAAACTCTCGTGAGAGCAACCAAAGTTTATATAATAAGATTTTTGTTTGTTAAATGGTTATCATCTAAAAGAAAATTACAAATTAAACCGAACTAACCCGAGTTAGCAATTGGTTACAAGAGTAAATAGGTTTACAAAAAATTCAGAAGAACCGGAGTCAAAACTACAAACCGAGAAACATAAAGAACGACAATGCCAAAATCCTTTTTCTCAGCCATCAAAAGGTAAGTTCGAATCGCTAAAGAAGCTCAGAACCACTGGAGGCGATGGAACTCTTGATCCGGTAAAAAATGAGACACTTTGGAGGGACATTTGAAGGGGATGTTAACATTAGGGATATTAAGTGGGTCCAATCCGCTCCACCAACCCGCTAATCTGGGGGTTCCAAACTTCTATCCATTACCCATCCCGCTCAAAAACCGCAAAACCCATAATCCGTTAACCCACGGGTTCCAAATTTCTACTCATTACCCGTTCCGCTCAAAAAACCACGGAACCCGTAACTCGCAAATCTGTTTTTTTAAAAAGATTTTTGAATAAATTTGGGGTTGGTGGGTCTCCAATCCGCTAATCTGCTTCTCCAACCCGCCAAATCCGCAAAATGTGTATTTAAAAAAACATATTTGCGGGTTACTGCCCACCTGCAGATTGATTCCACGATCTGCACCCGTGCCGCAATCCAAACATCTTACCCGCACCAGCATCCAACATGTAAAATTTTAATTTTTTTAATCCGCACCCGCCCCACCGCGGGTCAAAATCCACGGAACTCGCGGGTTGAATCAATTTTTGACAGGCCTAGTGAACATGTGATAGAAAACTTATCATTATTATTTCAAAAGATTATTTACTTACCAAATATGAGTTTTTTTGATAAAAACAAAATGTGAGTTTTGTTTTGATTAAAAACAAAATAGAGTTGTTTATTAAAATATAAAATTTCTTCTTATTTCTAATATATAGATTTGACACCGTTTTTATTTACTATTTAATATTGAATTTATAACTATTTTTTATTCGAAATAGCATTATACTATTTTTTCTTTTAAACTTATCATTATTCAGTTATTAGTTTTGTTTTACAAAATCTCAGGATTAGTTGGGTTTTCCTATTTTCTAGTCATCTTAAACTCATTCAAACTTATTTTCTATACATTATTTCCATTTTTCCAACACTTATTAAAAACAAATTCTGTTTCGGATTGACGTTTGTTTAGGTTTTTTTTGTTCGTTTAAATTTTCTTTCTATATTGGAAAAGGATTAATAATATAGATTTTTTTTCTCTCAAATATTTAAGGTAGATTATAATTTTTATTATTAATAGACACATAACATCAGCTCGTGTCGTGAGATGTTTGGTCAAGTCCTATAACGACTGAAACCCTCATCTATTGATTTATTTTTTAGGAATAGCATATGTGAGTATGATAAACTGTTTTTACTTCTTTGAATGTAACAGCTTTTAATTCTTTTTTAGATTTAGTCAGTCTTATATATTCAGTAACATCATTTATTGTCTTATATTTACCGTTACAATGAACCATTCGACCTTTTCTTCTATTTTAAAAGAACTTTTATTTTATTTTCTAATTTTTCAAAAATCATCATTTTAATCTAAGTTTTTATAAATATTTTATGATAAAAATTTTATCTACTCATCGAGTCTGAATTATAAAAAATGTATTGAAATCGACATTATATAATATTTTTTAACATCATAACAATATGTGATCTAAATATGTTATTCACATGTGAAATGGAGCACCATGATCATAATCATGTGATGATACTTCAGCTCTTACAATGGCACAAGACATTGATTCTGAATTCTTTTTGATCTCCAGTAGAGCAGAATTATGTAGTTGATTTTAAGTATTCAAACAACAAAGAGTTTTGGGCTCTTATAGATTTTCACGAAACATGATTTTTGAGGTATCATAGGGCACTGTTTTAGACTGGGTCTCCTTCGATGAATAAGCATAAACTGTTTAATCGATCTCATATTTTTTAATGTTTTAGTATTGAGAGGGTATTTGTAGTTTGGAGGAGAAATGAAAAATTATTTGTGAATTTCATATATATAATATTCGTGGGCAATAGAAAGTGGTAATATATACCGTGAATCTTGATAATTTTATCAGAATTTCAAAATTTGTAGATATTAATTTTGCATAAGTAATGAGTAAAATATATATTATTAATACAGATTTTGAGACGCATCAAAATGACATAAAAGCAGCACAAATAGCAGATAAAAGTCTTATGACGAATATAAAGAAACATATTAAAAGGACGATAAATATTTTTCATTCAACAAATATAAATAGTTTATAGTTAATTAAAATGATTCCAAAATCTAAATTTTATATTCGACATAAATGCGAAAATTAAATATATTTTAATTAAAATGATTCCAAAATTCAAATTTTATATTTGACATAAATGCGAATATAGCAGATCAAATATATCAGGTGGTTTAGATTTTGTCACCATTCATGTATATTTTTGGACCACATGATCTGCTAAATCCGTACTTAATCCGTCTAAATCGCTTAATATATTTGATTCACACTTAATCTGGCTTATCTATTTAATCTATTTTGAAATGATCGATTTTTGGGCACAATGCAATCATAGCCTTGAACACTAGGTGGTGTTATATAGGAATGTCAAAAAATCATTTGTTTGAAAATAGAGTACGAAGTGGCTACTTGACTAAAGGTCAAATGTCACACTTTGAAATTTAAAGGAGAAATTCAAACAGTATGTGTGCTAAGTCGCGCTGGATGTGGGTTATAAAATTTAAAATTTGAATAATGTGTTTACAATCCAAATGATTATTCTTATTTGTCCAAATTCATTTATGCTATTTTGTTGATTAATTCAACAAATATCTCTTTGTAATTTATTGGAGTTTTGTAACAATAAAATCAATATGCATTAAGGTGAGAATGAATTCTCATAATTGTGTTATTTACAAGAGATTCTTCTCTTAATTTCTTAAAATGTTGAGTTTCTTTGACTATTTAGTCATAGCTTCATCTTCTCAATTTTGTGATCCAACACATAAGAGAAAACAATCTCCTACCTCCTTTTTCTCTTTTTGTGTCTCGTGTCTGAAAGTATAACACAGTTTTACGTCCGTTAGTTTTTGATTTTGGGTTCTACGAATCAAAAGAAGGTGCAGTTGTATCTTAAAATTTTTGATTGCATAACACCATCGACAATTAAAGACTAAAGAAAAAACATCTCCCCTCCGCAAACATCGTTCTTCGTTCATAAGATCTTCGTATCGATTATTGTATTATTTGATTCTGTTTTTATTTTTGTCAGTAGCAATTATTCAAGTTTCCATGCTGTAGAATTCGAGTTTCTACGATCTTAATTATTTAACTTTCGTTATTGTACTAACGAAAAACTAATTAATTGTCAAAGACCAGGTGATGATTACTTAACGAAAACCGTTAATCGTTCATAACAGGTAATGATTGAAGAGTTGTGTTTTTTGCTTGATCAAAAACGGGATTCGTATTCGTTGGTTTCATCTATGGTCGGGTCTTTGCTTAATCTACGGGTTTAATTTTTCGGTTGTCTATCTGCTTAAGTTTACTAAATAATCTTCTGCAAGTTGTTTGTGTGATTTTCTTTTGATTATTTTTTTCGATTTACTAATCATGGTGACTCCGTATTGTAACTGTGTTCGGAGAAGAAAGGAAATTTTTTTGTCATCGTTTTCCTTGATCAGGTTTTCTCACTAGCAGCAAGCCACTCTCTGTTTTATTTGACAACAACTTATTGCTTGTTCGATCTGGTTTTCCGGTTTCCGGTTTTAGTAAAAGGAAGTCAAGCCATGATAGGCTTGTTCTTTTGTCAGTCGCTTGCGACATTGACCAGCGACTGAAATTAACAACAAGGTTTGTTGTTCGTATTGGAGTCTCTGTTCTGTCCGTTTTCCTGTTGCAAGCTCGCAGCAACTGATCACAGCGACTGATCACTGTTATGTTCGTTTGTCGGAGCAACTGGTCACTGTTCTGTTCGTTTGTCGTAGCGACTGGTCACTGTTCTGTTTGTTTCCATATCGCTGCGATTTATTTATTCAAAATTTGAAATATATATATATATATATATATATATATATATATGATTTTTTTATAACAATGCAAATTATGGAAATATTGATTATGGAAAGATCCGTCAGATAAGCGAGAAGACACAACTGTCTTCTTCTGAATCTTTCGTTAGAGCTTCAACTCTTTTGGAAGAAGTGAACGTGAGAGAAGAAGGAAGAAGCTTCAGCTCGATCTGTGTGATTTCTTCTTAGGGATTTTAGAGTTTTCTTTTGTTATTTCTTGAAAAAGTAAGCGTAGTTCAGTAATTATGGAATTTCATTTGCTACATTTAAAGCAAAGTGGAAAGCAATGAGAAGTTGGCCAGTTCCAACTACAAAATTTGATGTAAGAAGCTTCCATGGACTTGCTTCTTTCTATAAAAGATGGACTTACTTCTTTCTATAAAAGATTTGCACAAAAAAGCAGTACTATCATGGCTCCAATAACTTAGTGCTTGAAGAAATTTATGTTTGAGTGGAGCATGGTTGCACGAAGGACATTCGAAGTGGTGAAGTAGAAGTTCTGTGAGGCACCCGTTTTGGCGCTTCCAAATTTTAATCAAGTACTTGAAATTAAGTGTTATGCAAGTGGTGGGGGTATAGGAGATGTTCTTGTTCAAGGGAAACGCCCTATAGTTTATTTCAGTGCTTACAAGAGTTAAGATGAACTACTTAATTTATGATAAAGTTTTTTATGCGATTGAAAGAACTCTTGATCATTGAGAACATTACGTGAGGTCGGGGCAGTTTATTCTACATTCTGATCATGAGGTGTTGATGTACATCAACAACCAGCACAAGCTGAATAATAGGGTATGCTAAATGAGTGGGGTTTCTCCAATATTTCTGATTTGTGTCTAAGTACAAGGCTGAAAAAACAAATGTAGTGGCTAGTGCACTCTCAAGGAGGTATGTTTTGATCTTTATCCTTGAATCTCGGATTTTGGGACTTGAGATGAAGAAAGAGTTGTATAATCGAGACTTAGACTTCACACAAGTCTATAATGACTCCAGGAAAGGTGTTTCAAATTAGTACCAACTACGGAATGAGTTTCTTTTCAAAAGAAACAATTTGTGTGTTCCTAATAGTTCCATAAGGGAGTTGCTGATTCATGAGGTCATGGTGGAGGTTTATCTGTTCATTTTGGGATCATTAAGATGTTGGATATGTTGCAAGAGTATTTCTTTTGGCCACAGATGGAAAAATATGTTCATACTTTGTGGAGATTAATTGGTAGTAACCTGCTCTTTAGTACTTCTGGTCATCCACAAAATGAAAGACACACTGAAGCAAAGTTTGCTTACCATCATTCAGCAAGCTACACTACAAAACTTTATTCATTTAAGGTAGTGTATGGTCTAAACCAAGGGGGGGGGGATCCAGAATTGATTTCAGTATGGGGCATATAGTCACTTTTAAAACTAATTTTAGTTTAGAAGTATATAATAAATGTAATACTAATTATTTATAAGGATAAAAAAACAAAATAGGGTGGGGCACATACCACACGCCCCCTTGCCCTAGGTCCGCCAGTGGTCTGAACCCTCATACTCCTATCATTCTGATTCCATTGCCTTTTGAGTTTAAAGCAACCTATGAAGCAACCGAATGTTTGAATTAAGATTGATAAGGCTAATGAGAAGTATAAGAAGATGGCTAACAAGAAGCAGAAGTGCAAGTTTTACTTTGAGCTTTTTGAGGAGCTTGGAGTTGCACAAATGTTTTCTCTTGATAATACTTGGTTTATCAAGTAACATAAACTGCAGGATTTGAGGGCAAATCCTCTCTAACCCTAGTAGTCTACTGCTGGAGTTGGTGCTAAAAAACTCGATCCTTATTTTGATAAAGTGAAGGATGAACAAAAGGTAATTGAAGTGAAGGCAAAAGGGTTTATATAAGGCTTATCATTACCAAAAGGAGCTAAGGATGTCCAAGTATCATCCACTTCATGAAGAAACATAGTTGAAGAAAGAGATCGTACAAGCCAAAGGAAGTATGCATTATCTTATCTGCTTAACTTAAAGTCTACATTACTGTATCTGCTTGAAGTCTGCTTTAATGCATA
Organism: Cardamine chenopodiifolia; assembly: GCA_963922655.1. NCBI lineage: Eukaryota > Viridiplantae > Streptophyta > Magnoliopsida > Brassicales > Brassicaceae > Cardamine > Cardamine chenopodiifolia. The sequence goes on along the minus strand of OZ000470.1, from coordinate 16,782,234 downwards.
TGCTAGGAGTTTGCGATTAAGTTCTCTAAGTGGGATTTCGTGGGCTGGAGTGTATTGGGCTTCTTATTTACGTCCAAATCTATTAAAGGAGAGTTGAAGAGCCATCTAAGTGAGATGAAGAATTATTTTCGTCTTTGGTCAAAACTACATTTATTTTATTATTCTTTTATGCTTTCATCGTATTAGAGTCTGTTTTTTGTTTCTCAATGTTGGCCACTCTTTCTAGACGAAATTTGCATGTATCCTCTATATAATGAGGTTTACATTCATTAATAAAATAAGAGAACTATTTTGCAAATTTGGAGAGTCTTTGTGACCCTTTTGGATCTTTTTAGATATTTTGCCTTTATCTTTTGGTTTTGGGAGAACCATTGGTGGTGGTTTCGAGTGTCTTTATCACTTGGTAGTGGTAACTTTATCCAAGTGTGGTGCTATCTCAACGGGTTTCTTTATCAGTTCTAGTGTTTCAGCTTTACAAGTCATGTTAATCCCGATCTTCCCATATATCCTGTTACTTTGGCTAAACTTCAGATTGTTTCAGGAACCTTTGTAGTCCAAAGCAAGCATTAATTTGGTACCAAAATTTTCATGTTATGATCTATACTTTCACTCCGTATTTGCTTCCTACTACACGCATCAGTTCTATACTGTCCTCAACTAGTGATACATCCATGCTTCAAAGACTTTAGCCACCTGTGAGCTTTGTCACTCAGCGAGAATAGGAATAGCTTACCTCGTAAGTAGTCCTATGGTAATCATCTATGTTGTAATGATTTTTGTAAATAAAGAAAGTAGTAAATAAAAAAGAATTAAATTATGGAGACGAATGTTAGGTGTATGTTATATCGCATTGATATCGATAAGCTATCTAACTATTCATGGATTTGTTAACCAATTGTTCTAAAACTCGAATCACTAATGTAACGCTAACTATCTAAACATGAATTCCATAACACTAAACTCTCGAATGAATCTTAGTAAACATGCTAGCATTCTAAACAATTTCTATATGTTCACTTAGACGACTTAAAATCAACTCTCGTTGGCTAAAGATACTAATCTCATCTAACATAACAATCGCTTTTGACGCATAAGTTAACCTATAAATCATATGGTAGGTAATCAAACTAATATAAGCATTGAGATCACAATAGATGAGGAACACTAAAGATAAATCCCTAATCTAATAACTTAACCCTAATCGATCATTGAATCATCTTGAACAACCCCTTGATATGATTGAGTTTTAAACCCAAATTAGCTAATTGCAAGTGCACGGTGGAGTCACTTGTAGCACAGTAGGAATCCATGAAATCTGCTAAGCTAAGCAAACAAGTTTGATTTTTGGTTTTCTCACAAATTCAATCTAAAAGACAAATAAAATAGAACTAGCCAGAACTAAGCAACAATGACAAGCGTGCAAAAGACTAACAAGATCAACTTGGCTTAAGCTAATCTAACATTAAGATCATCCTATAAGAAATTTTCAATATAAATCTAAGTCCTAAGCATCATCAATCAACTTCAAATCATCCTAATCTACCAAACCGAAAGGTCCTAATGAGACTATTCACTAATTATGATGAGAACACTAAAACTCATGATGAAAATTTTCACAATCATGATAAATTAGTGATTAGAAGTGTAAATCTAAGAAGGAAAATATATAGATTGCATAAATCAAAGCAAGTTCATACAAAAAGGCTAAATGTTCAGAGATAAATAAAAACATGACAACTTAGGGTGAAAATATGTTTTTTTTCCTTTTTTGTGCAAGGGTAAAAATATGTTAAAAATGCTAAAATAAGGGTCTTCGTCCAAGTTGGGTCGATCCGGTCAGGTCTAGATCAGTTTTGCAACATTGCTCATATTCAAATCTTCATAACTTCCTAACCGTAACTCCAAAGCCACTTCCGTTTCAACCTAAATGCCTTATTTTGAATGCTCTTTAATCTAATTCAGGTGGTTTCTCAAATTATTGAGATTTTCTTTGCACTTCCCATGAATCATCTGGTAATCCAATCCGATTGAACCCAAATCTTTTATGTTCCAAAGCTTCTTTTTGCCTCTTTAGCTCCATCTGTCCATTTTGTACGTAAATCAACACCAAATACAATGCAAATGCAATCTTACAACTCTAAATACAAAATTACCCTAAACTACATGATGAATGCATATTTACAAGTGATAGTAATGATTTTAAACCAACACACTAGTAATGAAAAGGGCTTAAAACACCAATATATCATTACATCACCCCTAAACCCAACATATGAATTACTCTGAGACATAGATGAAATCATTAAAAATGAAATGAATGATTGCATAAATATAAAAATAATGATAACAAGGTTCAGAAAACACTTCTAAAAAAGTAAGAGATTTCGTCTCCCAAAACTACAAAAGTATAAAGCAAAAGTTGTAGAAAAACAAGATAACAAGTTGGAATTGTTGAGAATCGACTAGCCCTTATTTATATGAAAACCTAGGTCCTAAAGTCGGTTGGAATTGGGAAGCCTCGTCTTGTGGATCGATTGATCCCACCCTCAAAAAAATCTACTTCATTAATTTGATGCATTGGTCTATCCGAAGTCAGATCGGTCGATCCCCACTTCTCTTCGTTTGATTCTTGAAGTCTTGAAACACCTAAACCTAGTCCAAATCATCCTTTTAACTACAATGACTTATTAAACCAGTAAAAACTCTAACCAACATAAAAAAGACACAAAACTTAATCTTACACTCGATAAAAAAACTCAATAAATATATGGAATCAAAGGTTAAAACCCTTAAAACCATGACACATCAACAATCCATCATGTATATGTAGAGGATAAGCTGTTCTTTTTTATGGTTTGAGTCCAAAGCTTTTAGATATAAGTGGAGTATTACATGATACTTCTTAAAATAAAGTTAATGACAAATCACTTAGCGAGTATGAAATGAGGTCGTTTTTAGGAGAATAAATTTCATGCTATATTCTACAAGTTCATTCATGATTAACCAGACATGTTCAAGGGAAAATGAACACAATAGAGAACCTATTTCTATGAGAAATAGAAATTGTGTGATAGTTGTTTTCTGGCTTTACATCAAATTTTGGATGGTTCAAGACATCATATTCACCATCTGGCTGAGTAAATATGACAATTATTAAAATGAGTGATTCAAAGCTGAAAATGCAACCATCTCAAATGCAGTGAATTTTTCGTTTGACTCTCAAAAGTCCTTATGTCGAGTCTTGTCTATCTAGGTAAAGTTTTTTGAGTTGTTATGTGTCTAGAGTCATTTCTATTCATATGAGAGATTGTTGGAACTTGTTTTTGATAAAGTGGCTTTAGCCAGTTTCCGGTGAAAATGTTCATCGGAATGACCGTTCTTGGACACTATGGAATCGTAGCTGCGAACACTACATAGTGGTGTATTAGAATGGCAAAAGGGGTGTTTGTTTGAATGAAAAACGAAGATCTGAAGTGGCTAGTTTGACTAAGGGTTAAATGTCGCACCGTGCGGTGCTGGATCTCAATAATTAATTCAACAAATATCTTTTTGTAATTGATTGGAGTTTTGTAACAACAAACTCAATCAAGGCATTAAGGTGAGAATGATTCTCCTAATTGTGTCATTAACAAATTATTCACCTCTTAATTTCTTAAAAAGAAACGTTGGGGTTTTTTTTGACTATTTAGTCATAGCTACATCTTCTTAAATTGGTGATCCGAAACATAAGAGAAATCAATCTCTTTCCTCTTATCTTCCCTTTTCGTGTATGAGAGTATTAAAACAACACCGTTTTTAAGTTCGTTAGCATTTGATTTTGGGTGCTACGAATCAAAAATGTGACATCTCATCCTCACTTTCCGGAATAACTAAATATCATAACGGTTTATTCCAAGAATACCATGAGTTTGAAAACAACAACTTAAAGAAAAATGTGTTATGATGCGTCTTTGAATTGAAAACAGTTCATGACTACAACTTATTAAACCCTCCTAGACTCCCCATTTCGTCCGTACGCTTTGCCCAGCTTCCTATTCTTCACCTGCATCCATAAAATCGGAGGAGTGAGTAAACGAATTACTTAGTGGAGCGATCCCATATGCCCACACAATCCTCAACTACATTCAAGCTTGGCATTCACACAAAACACAATTCCCTATCTAGATGCAAGACATATTACAACAATAAATACTAATCTCAAGTGCTTCTAGACTTTCCAACAAGAAACTCAAGCATATGCAACAGAAATGTAAACTCAAGCATATGCTCGTTCTAATCATGGATAACCAGTGATTTTCAGAATTCATCAGACTTTTTCTGATTTACTGATTTTCATCTTCAAAAGAGTTATTTGCTATTTGGTAGTGATCAAAAGAGTTAATTGCTTCAGAGTTAGGCAAACTTTGGTTGATTAAAATGTAACCTCTGAAGGAGGTAGTGGACAATATTCAGTCTCAGGTTGCAAATGTTGAAGATGATCTCAAGGTATTGATGCTTAAACCTTTAGTTTTACGGTGATCAAATGCTGGTGTTAACAACTCTGACTGCATATATTATTCATGTTTGTGTTGCTGAACCGGAAGCAAAGTGGAAGCAAACATCCGAAGCCATAGCTTTACCAAGCCCGCATGCCCGCTGAACCTGCATTCCCGCCTGGCCAATGCCCGCTAGGCCCACAAAACTATGGACACTCCAGAACTTGTCCATGCCCGCCACGCCGAGGTGCTATACCATTTTTATCAATGTTATGTATGTAGAGGTACATCAACAAAGGCGTTTTTGAGAAAAAGGTATACATTGCTCCTAACTTAATGCAAGGGACCATTGTTTTTTATGATCTTTCAGCCTCCTCCAATGGACCTTTGTATTATTTAATGGTAGACAGTACCAATCTTAATGATTAACCATCAAATTTTACTTTTCTTCTTTGTTACAGGAAGCTGCCAAGCGTTTAGAGTCAAATGGTGAGTGTTTAAGGGACCACCATGTTACAATCTCTGTTTTGCTTTATTGGAAAAAAACATTGCTCACATTATCAACTTTTTCATCAGGTGTATATGGTGCAGAAGTGGAATACGTGCTTCTTCCCGCAGCACCGAGTACGAACCCTGGAACCAATAAAAAAGAAGAAGTAAATGCCTTTACTCTTCACACTAGTGCTGGTTCTGTGTTTGTAAGTTATGTCACAATTAATCATATCCTTATGTATTGCAGGTAAGTATTCTTGAAAATGTATATTGGAAGGAACTCGGACTTCTCGTTTTCGTCTGGGTTGTATTCCTAGCACTGCAGATAACCAAGGTTAACTATTTACTTTATCAAGCAATACTCATACATATGTATCAACTCAGTTACCAAATTTTATTGATACTTTTTATGTTCTTACTATGGAAACAGCAAAACTTGGCTACTTGTTCAACAGCATATTGGGTCATAAACTTGTTATAGGTATAGAGTCAATTACATTTTCTTTTTTGCAGAGTGATCTATGTATACTGCTTATATAGATGTTTATGATTTCCTATCGTCATGCAGATTCCGGTTGCAGTTGGTGTATCAGCCTATGAGGCAGTAGCTTCGTACCAGGGAAGAAGAATCATTGCATCTAAAGGACAAGGAGATTCGAATTTCACCGTTGGTCAGCTTCTTCTTTACTGTACATTTGGCAAATTAGCTGGCATAGTCGGTGGTTTAATTGGTTTAGTTGGAGGTTTCATCATGGGTCCATTGTTCTTGGAGCTCGGTGTCCCACCACAGGTGTGAACTTATTACAACATAATAATCAAGAATCGTTTGTTCTTGTATCACTGAATCCACTTTTTGTGTGGTTTTTTTTGTAGGTTTCAAGTGCCACAGCCACTTTTGCTATGACTTTCTCTTCATCTATGTCTGTTGTAGAATATTATCTTCTTAAACGATTCCCTGTTCCATATGGTGAGTTCTCTGTCATTTCTGTTCGAATATATATTAAACTTTGACGATATCGTCATCTGTTTTCTTTTGTGCAGCTCTGTACCTTGTGGCAGTGGCAACACTTGCAGCATTGGTTGGACATCATGTAGTCAGAAGGCTAATTGTAGCTCTCGGCCGGGCATCTCTCATCATTTTCATCCTCGCCTCCATGATTTTTGTCAGCGCGATATCACTTGGTACATGACCTTCCTTCTCATCTTAAACTAATTTTTCTTTCCCTTTCCTGCTAATTTTGTTTGTGTGCGAGTCAAACTACCTTCGTACCCACTTAATCATCATAACCCCTAAGCTACAACTCTTACGAGTTTCTGATAAAATATGTGATCCTTTGCGCAATTACTGGCCGATTTGATCACCTTTGGAAAATTTGTAATTTTGTTATGGTTGTTTCTTTTGTTTGTAGGCGGTGTGGTAATAGTGAACATGATTGGCAAATTCCAACGGCATGAGTATATGGGTTTTGAAAACCTCTGCAAGTACAGTGGCTAACGTTTTTAAGAATTTTGTGGCTCAAGTTAGGATTCTTAAACCATAGGCTTGTTCTCTGCTTTGTTTAGCTTATGCCAAATCGGCTATACTCACCAAGTAACTTGTTAAATGTCATTTCTTAAGTTTGAAAATCAAATTGTATGTTACTCTTACTTTCACATGCTTTTTCCTTCTCTTAGAAGTTGAAACACACTTAGCTATGTCATATATTGTTACTTGCTATTACAAAACACTATGTTGAATGAAATGGAAGTAGGGGTGTTCAATCCAATAAACCGAAATTCTCATCCAAAAATCGCACTATATTTTAATATAGTTTAAATATATTCACTTTTTCTATTAAAAAATTTGAACCGAAAAAGAAAAAAAAACTATCTAAAAGCAAATTAGTTTTGGAAATTATTAATATATTTGATTAAAATCTGAATATGGACCGAAATCGTGACTGTACCAATCACTAATTGGTAGAGTAATGTTGAAAAGAAAGAAAAAAAGCATTAATATTACCCGAGATAGTTGGGCCGGATATTGGATCCATAAACTGGCCCAATCACGTACAATGAGGAAGAAGACAAAACGGAAATGGTCATCTCTGTAAAACGCAGTGGTGGCGGAAGGGTCTCTAGTGGCGGGTAAACGCAACAGCCGTAGAGATGGACGACGAGAGAATTCGAGAGAGAGAGAGGCTTCAGATCGAGCAGATTCGTGAGCTTGATTTCGAAGAGTTACAAGTTGAAGAAGTCGACGACCTTCAAGTTTCCGATGACGATGAAGATGATAATGTTGATCTCGATTCATTTCGCTTTAACTCTCACGCCCTGGTTTCGTGAGCAACCTCTCTTCTTCCTCTTTATCATCTCTTAATCACTTTGCTTTTGGTTTTTATTTATTTATACATTCGATACGTCGTTCATTTGCTATTTCTAGTGACCACGCCAAGCTCACTGTGTTGTTTGTACAATATTATCAGTTTCGAGTGTATTCACTAATTTGAATGTACAGTTTTTGCTTACTTTAGGTTTTGGTGATCTTATAGATAACGGATCTATGAAATAGTAATTTGAGTTTTCTTAGGGTGTGAAGGTATGAATGAAGCTTTTTGTTTTATCTGACTTTGCTTATGGTGCTTGACAGTGGTAACCTTGGTGATGATGAACTTATGTTCAACCCAGCTTTGGCTTCTTTACATACCTATCTTGGTGGTATGGACTAATTCTCGTCTTATGTTTTGCCGAGGTGTTTTCTTATACGGATCCCACTTTTGACCAACCTTACGTTTTTATACTGTTCACCAGAGGTTGAAGACACTCAAAACAGAATTGCTTTTGTTGATGGAGGCACTGTTTTGAAGATCCCCCTTTTCTATCTTGAAGGTACTCATAATAATATGGTGTGATGATAGCTTTCTCCTTTTAGTGGTTAATCTGTAGCTTTAGACTAAGAGTCTCGATGCTCGTTCACTGACATGAGTTGCTAACTTGAATTGAACAAGCACACCATGTTTCTTCTTCAAATGTACAAGTACCATTTCTATAAAAAAAATCTTCTTTTAAATACGTATAGTGTGTGAAGTGTCATCTGTCTCCTCCTAGTGTTTGGTACCCTGATATATATGTATGAAAGACATTGACACTGCTGCTTTGCAATACTTCAGGAGTGGTTCTATTTCCAGAGGCAACACTACCACTTAGAATTATTCAGTCTAGTTTCTTGGCTGCTGTTGAGAGAGCTTTGAACCAAGCTAACGCTCCATCTACAATAGGTGTGGTAGGTGACTTAGGGTCTGTATATCTCATGTTCTTTTCTACAAAACAAAAAAAAACTACACATCTAAAATTTATCCTTTTATCTTCAGATTCGTGTTTACAGAGAAGGTTCTCTGTTCAAGTATGCTAGTGTGGGGACAACTGCAGAGGTAATTTTTCTATATTTTCTTATTTTCCTTTTCTTTCAAATGGATTGTTAGATGTAAGTTATAACCTTTCAGATTACTGTTTCCAACACATTTGTTGCTTTCTCCCATTCTTTATATAGTGTATCAAACTGTTTCTATAGAAAATGGACAAATATTGGGTGTTGTCTTTGAAATTCTGGAATCTGGTATGTTTGGTGGTAGCACTAACAAATCTGAAGAAGAAATACATTTTACAATTGGCATCCTTGTTGATCAGTTTCTTGCCTAAATACTGTGGATGTTAGATCATTTGTGCAATGTTTCTGGAGCAATGCTTGAGACAGGATCCTGATGTAGGAAGTTGGAAATGGCAGGGTTGCTGTATTTTTAATCTGTGGCAATAATTTGATCTTCTAGTTGCTATTATGTAACTTACTATTCTCGGTAATAATCACAGATACGACAATACCGTCGACTTGGGGATGGTTCATTCAATGTTATTACTCGTGGACAACAACGCTTCCGTTTAAAGCGTCGCTGGACTGACGTTGAAGGATTCGTATGGACATTCTTTCATATATATACATAGATGCACCACCTCTTTATTTTTGGGAAATACATCTTTGTTTATAATGAAAGAAGCTTATTTCTCAATAAATCCTTATTGCAGCCTTGTGGAGAGGTTCAAATTGTTGAGGAGGATGTGCCATTGAGGACTCCGAGGGATGTGGTTGGGAAACTGGAACCATTAAGCAAGTTGCGAGGTCGTTATCAGAGTACAATGTCTTTTTCTACACCTCTTAGAGATAAGGACGCACAGTCAGTAGCAAATTCTGAAGACAGTTTTGAAAGTGCTCTTTCTCCGTCCGAAAAAAGACTTCATTATTCAGTAGTTGACTCAATACTATATGACGCGACAAGTAGTGATGATGATCAGGTAGTTAGCACATCTGATATCCAATGCAGTGGGTCTAATCCATACAGCTCTAGGTCCATTCGATATTTATCTTCTGGCCAAGATGACAAAAAGAAAGACGGGCAATCAGAATTTGGCAAGACTCCTGTTTCACAAGGGAATTGTCAGAAGCAAAATAGGCTGGCAAGGTTCCGAGAAAATACTGATCTAACCCGATTCCGTATGGGCCCGAGAACATTTTGGCCATTCTGGGTGTATAAGATGTACGACTCATACCATCTTGCGCAGAGAGCAGCTGGTATATACCTTTTTTTTATCGTTTTCTAAAAGTAGCACGTATATTAACAGTCTGCTAATGTTAAGATAATATGCAGATCTGTGGAAGCAGATAGTTGGGGTTCCAAACATGGAGGCTTTTGTGAATAAACCAGATATTCTATCCTTTTTCATTGGTAGTAAAATTCCCGTGTCTGAGTCTATTAGACAAGAGCTCTTGGAGCTTAAAGGAGTCTCTTACAGATTGCAGCGAGAAATTGAATTGCTTGAGAGTTTTGATCGTGTTCGGTGTAAACACTGTCAGGTAAACACTGTGGGAGCATGGCAAATATCGTTGCTACTTCCTCTCTGTTTTATATTTGGTTGACCGGTTCATTTGCGTATTAATGCAGACTGTCATAGCAAGAAGAAAAGACATGTTGGTTATGTCTAACGAAGGTCCTCTCGGTGCCTACGTAAACCCACATGGCTATGTGCACGAGATAATGACCTTTTACAAAGCAAATGACATAGCGCTAACAGGTAGACCTGTTAAAAAGGACAGCTGGTTTCCTGGGTAAGAGTTTTTTCATTAATATTTGTCCTTTATGAATCTTATTTTGTACTTCCTTCACTATACCTATCACTCATTTGATACCTCAATAGTTTATAAATAAAGCTCAATGACTGTTATACGTCCTAGGGAGCTTCCAAGTTGTATGATCTAAAAACTAGCTTTGGTTCAAAACAAGCTAAATATTCAGAGCGTTAGCATATAAAGAATTCGGTAGATCAATTGTTCATAGGCATAGGCTGACTTGTTTAGTTCATCGTGATTCTTGTACTTTATTAAGCACAAAAATCTGTGATATTTCAAGTCTACCATAATAACTCTGATTGATGCATCTAAAATCGCAGGTATGCATGGACAATTGCAAACTGTGCGATGTGTGAAACCCAGCTGGGTTGGTTTTTTACAGCAACAAACAAGAAGTTGAAGCCATCGTCTTTCTGGGCAGTTCGAGGCTCACAGGTCGCAGATGACATGCACTGAAATGGTAATTAAAACCAGGTCTCACTCACGGATCAATTCACGCTTCAGTACCAAATTACAATAGAAACCTCAAACTTACCCAAACTGGTACCATCCCAGTATCCTTTATGCTGAATATTACAAAATAGTTTGTGATAGCACTAAGCGGGCTAGAGTACAGAATTTTAAAGTAGTAACAAGACAACTCTTTTGATGTTTTCATCAATATGCATCCATACATACATTATATATATCCATAATGTGATGGAGGAACCCTAGTTAGGCTAAGAATATAACTTTGATGTGGTCTTAATAAAGGAATCTTGAATCTCTTATGGCTTTTGTGTAGACCTAAATGAATGAAACACACTCACTGCGGGTTTTAGTTTTTAAGAAACAAATGAAGGTTAGGGAATGACTTTAAAACATGTACTGGATTGGGCCAAGGATGAATCACAGTATCATTTGGGATTGTCCAATAAATCGTGTACAATTCTGATTTCTACTTTGCTTTGGTCAAAGACTTGTGATAACTTATATAAGTCAGTCGCCTCGTGGTTATTAAGTTTAGCTATACTGAGACTGTATTGTGACATTGAGGCTTCACTTTCAATTTTAATGATCACAATTGAGCATAGCATAGTCGTATAGATCCATTATAAAGATCACTTTCCATTATCCGATTATTGTGAACCGCAAAGTAGGTCAGATTGTTACTATCAATACTGATGGAGTGAGAGCTGCAGATTTATAGTCTAAGTTACTAAGAAGGCAAATCAAAAAGGTCAAGTAACTTCACAGCTTTTGTTTTTTAAAGAAAACACAAGGGCAGAAACTTGATACTGCAGGCTTGACTTGTTTAAATGCAACAAAAACATGAAATACTTGGATCACCATTGTCAAAGATTTGGTATTACCATCCGGATTTCATCTTCATGCTTTCAAACAATACTTTCGTGCACGGGAAAAACCATAATTACCATTCAACTTGGATACAAGCAGAAGCAGTAGTATAGAACGAGATGTGCCCTGTATTCTGCACTTAACTCAAGTTTCACTACATCAGTTAGGAATAGAGAAGAAAAATAACCTATATGATTCAACTGCCTGGTTCCTACATGATTAACTGAAAACAACAAAATCACAAGACAAAACTCTAAAAGCGACTATAATAAATACCAAAAACACCCATTTCTTTTTCCACTACTGCCACTGCCTCATAAGAATATCATTATTTGAACATATATGATCAGACTCCCCTTTTTTCTAATAAACTTAAACTTCATTCCTCAAACAAGTCATCCAAGTTAAAAGACACAGCGATTTTTGCAGTTGATACACTACATTACAACACTGATCACAACAGTTGTAGCACTAGGTGAAGAATAGTTTTTTGGCATACATCTTTCATTCAACCTTGCTAAAAAGATTCCCCTAATCCCATATCATCACTGATCACAACACTTCTTCTTTCTCACTGAGCGGATGAACGGTAAAAGCTAAATTAAGTTGAATCCTAACAAAAAATTACAACTTCATGACACAGTTCGACCATAACACATCGATGTTATGTAAAGATTTTTGGCCCATTTTTCCTGCAGAAACAAAAGGGATTCGAAGTTACACCTCAGAAAGTTTGAAAAGCCAAATAATAATTGTACAAGGAAATAAGAGACCAGCAAACAAACCTTGACATGATTACTAGGAAAAGCAGAGGTTCTAAGTGTCTCCTGTGTCTCATCGATAAGCTTCCTTCTTGGTACACTAAGAACAAAGGCAGCTTGATCGCAAGTTGCGGCAACTGATGTAATTCGGTATCCATTATCCCATCGACGATGTATACCTTCACTAGGGTATAGAAAATCTAGTTCCACAACCTGCATCACCAGAAAAAAAACACCATATTATCATGATGTTCTATTCAAGGCCAGACCCAAAACAAATTGAACAGAACTTCACAAGACCTGGTCAGAAAAATGAGCTCCACGAGACATTACAATCCCCCATTTGCTTCCAGTAGTTGCCATTGATGTAACATAAAATCCTTCCCTCCACTTTTTATTTATCCACTTGAAGGGAAAGGAATCGCTGACTTTGTAAGATTGCTGTAAATACTGAGTCCCTGAATACAAAGGATGAAAGTTGTGAAACAGAGAAAAAACCAAAATAAACTGTTACACCTCCTCCATTCAAAAGAAATAAAACAAACATTACCTTTCGACATAACCACAAACGAGCTCCCATTATTTGCTCCTGCTACTGCTGTAATATAGTAATTCTTTTCCCATTGTTCCATAATCCATTCCTAGACAAATGGCAAAATGCACAAGTTGAAGAATATCATAAATGAAAGTGACAGAAGCAGTACAGACATGACAATATTGAAAAGATTACTCGAGAGTTTTGAATGAAGCTACCTTGTGGAGAAAGATTGGTGATAGCTGGTAAACTTGAGCTGAAAAGCCAGTTCCTGCATCCATGATTAAAGCCCAGAGATTTGAGCAAGAAGCCACACTGCTGATAAATAACCCATCTTCATTTCCTTTTTCAATGTGCGGTGCAATCCTTGTATCTGAAACATTATAATGATATCTGCACAAAGATAAAAGAAAAGTCATTTGCATGTTCATCTACGTACATACAAAGAACTCTCAAGTATGATCCAAGATGGCACCGTTGCTTCATTGGTCTGTGAGCACTGTAAATGCTGATCCATTGTGTTGCTGGCATTCCCAATCTGAGCTTCTTTGTTGGTTGTTCGTCCTCCTCATCCATTGTCAGCCTTCCCCTCTTTTGACCTACTTGATGTATGAGCTTAACACAAGACAAACACGAAAAAGCTTTAGACATTATAGACTGGACCTAAATACCAGAACCTCGATAAACATGTCATAGAGAAGATCACCAAATCACCTTTTGTGCACCTTCAGTATTTATTGGCCTAATGTCTGGGTTTGGACCGACTATTCCATCGAAAAGGGAGATATATTTAGCATAGTCAGGTTCCTCATCGAATTTCAAATTGACCACATACTCAATAAATTGACGAAACGGTTGGGGGCAGAAGCAGCAAAGAGTTTCTGGGGAAGTAGCCATCTTCTTCTTGCAAACAAGGAAACCTTTGTTCTCTCCCTGACAAAAACAAGTTAATGATTCAGACGTTAAAATGCCAACAAAATAATATAAATAGCTCGAAGAGCCACCAACCTGGTACCCTTGCCATGGAAGCCGGCCTCGAAGAAGGAAAACAAGAGTATAAGCAAGAGATTCCAGGTCATCCCTCCGACTACAAGTTCTACCAAGATGAGCATGTACACTAGCATAACGTACTGTTCCTCTGAGAATGCAAAAGCCAACACATATATAATAAGAAACAAAAGATTGAAGTCCTTAATAAGAATCAATATCACACACTTCTTGCCTAGCTGAATCATCTTACCTAAAAACATCAGGACGCTGGTCATATTCAACGTGTAGTCCAGTTGTGGTATCACGCCATTTGGTTGCTGCAAGATTAACGGATTGGATAAGCAGTACAAAGACAGTAAAGTATGGTCACTCTACAAAAATAAAGTATACCTAGGCCAAGGTCTACAAGGAAAAGTTTTTTCTCTTCAGGAGTTCCAGGAGGGCCAAGCAAAAAATTCTCTGGTTTTACATCGCCATGGACATATCTGCCAAGAACAGGAGCACTGCTTAATAGCAAACAAAAACTATCTAATGAAAGAAAGTTGCAGTAGTAGCACTACACTCAGTAAGAATATAAGAAAATTACCCCCTAGAATGCATCTTTTCCAATATGGATATAGCCTCAATTGCAATGCACGCAACCATCTCTGTTGACATCCTGATAATGTACAAAACAAACAAAGCATATGGTGAGTACCAATATAAAAGGGCTTATCTCAGGAAAATTTAAGCTCATCAATGGGTTATATAACAAAATCTTTGAGATGCTACAAAGTACTAAAAGTTTCTCAGATGGAATACTAACGCTTGAGTGGTACTATTGCAAACATCCCATAAGTTAGGCCCTAGAATATCCATAACCTGTATGAAAGATTGAAAACTATAATTAGTCATACGTCAAGTAGCTATCTGTTGTTAAAACCTAGCTTAAATCAACTTACCATCACATAAAAATCACCTTGACGACCTTTAAAATGAACTTGCGGCACACCATGACTGCCACCAAGTGCACTGGACAAACAGATAATAAAGCATAAAACATTAGTTATCTCATCCTTTTATAAACCAACTATTTGAACAAGTAGAGGAATCCTAGAGCCAAATACAAGAAACCATAGAACTCACTTATAAACTTGCCACTCATATGGTGGCCCATAGGTACATCCTTTGCTGCTTCTATGCTCAAATTTCAAAGCTACCTGCAAAAGCGGACACATCAAAATCACAAAAAGACCATACAAAATCAAAAGGAAAGAAAGTAATTTTGAAAACACAAACAACATACCTCCATAGCTCCAGGCCCAAATCTAGCATTAGGAGTGTTCGTACCCATCTTCCGACCAACATAAACTTGTCCAAAACCTCCTTTACCTAGTTTCCTATCTAATTTGTAAATGGGAGAACCACCAACCTGAACCTGTAGAACCAAAGGAGAACAGTATTTTAGAATCAAACATGCCACAATTTGAAGTGTTTCTCCTAATCAAAGACACAATACACAATGCAAGACACAAATAACCCAAAACCAATAATAAAGTTGAAACCTTTTCAGGAACAGGAGGAGCGTTTCCTTCATCATCAGGAATTGGTGCTGCTTGACCACCACCACTATCAAATTCATCCATTTTCTTATCTTCTCCCAAAACCCTAATCTCTTCTTCCTCTTTTACTACAGTATTCACCAAAGGCGTCGCCTTTACTTCTTTCTCACTCTGACCCTTCACCACTACTCTCTTCTGTCGCCTTGGATTTCTCCTTAAAGCAATCGACTTTTGATTCGGGTTCTTATCAGCCCGATCTCTGCGTGCGTTGCTACGCAGCTCAGGCATCGTACGTTTGGTGGTTGACGACGTCCATGGAACGATCGAAATTACTGATAAAGAAAGAAGCTTCCAGGACCATGTGATGGATAAAGTTAAAATCTTTCTTCTACGAAAAATTGAAAGTGAAGAAGATGAAGAAAGTGATGAATCTGAGAGTTGCAAAATGCTTATTAATAATTGCTTGTTTCGTTCGCACCGAGCTAGCTAGATCGAATTATCTTATTAAGGAGATTTGGGGATTTTTTTTGTTGAGACTTGGCAAATCAAAACTAATAAGGACTGATCTTTTTTCACCTTCTCGTTTTTTTTTGTTTTTTATTTATTTAAGGACTCTTGTTTCTCTTCAATTAATGGTCTTTTCTTTTCTTTTGGTCCATGAATTTATGGGGTTTTAGTGTTTTTTTTGTTGATCTAGTCATCTACACTTTGGACATGATTAACTTGGATAAATCAAATCTGTAATACATAAATTTATAATTATTGGGTTTTTAACGGTTCCAGATATTTGTGATTAACGGCAAGAAAAGAAAAAAAACAATTTTGTTTATTTTTCTAATAGTAGAAAGGAGAAAACTATTTTGTTTCTTCTTTTCGAAAATCAACGGTATCGGGTTCTTAAGAGTTTTGGAGACATGTGATTAATGATGAAAAAATTAACTTGACATGTCTGGTTGGAATCAAGACTATAATAAAATGTTGACAGAGACTCTCCAGGACACAACGAATCAATAATCTTCTCCTTGTAGTGCCAAAATGTTCGTACATAAATTTGGGTTTAGCCATTATGTGTGTGAATTCCAGAACCATAAAAGTTGCGGCTACAGAGTATATATACATGCGTCAAGGA
This sequence comes from Cardamine chenopodiifolia, assembly GCA_963922655.1. NCBI lineage: Eukaryota > Viridiplantae > Streptophyta > Magnoliopsida > Brassicales > Brassicaceae > Cardamine > Cardamine chenopodiifolia. The sequence goes on along the minus strand of OZ000470.1, from coordinate 16,765,815 downwards.
AGAAACTGTCAAGGTCTGAGGGAGTACTCGGTGTAGAGAAACTCCGCTAGTGTTTAGTATTAATCCAAATCCGTAATACACTAGAAACTCAAAAAAAAAAAAAAAAAAAAAAACTTTTTAAGTATGAAAAATATTTGGTAGAATATTTTCTAACACTTTTTTCTTTGAAGTTGTTTTTATTTCACTTGTTCAATTTCATTACAAATAGGAGAAGAGAGAGCTATTTATAGCTCCAAGACTATAAAATTTCTTACAAACATTCTTCTAATCTCTAAAACTCTCTAACATAAAATATTTAGATATTTTATATTACAATTATCTAGATTTTTATATACAATATTTAAATATTTTACCTAATACAAATTTTCTAGAACATTTCTTTTTAAGATGTTTTTAGAAAAATTCTAAAATGATTATGAACCCATAATTAAACTTAACATAAAATCACAAAGTTAATTTCAATACTCGGAAGAGGGATGCTTCTCGGAGATTCTCTTATGCTCAAGTTAGGAAATCCAAAAAGGGGTGAAAAAATATATCATGCACATAAGGGACTGATGTGTTACTGTGTTAGTGTTTATAATATTTTATAGCATTTGTTCTCCTTTTTGTAGTGCAATTCCGGCCCCCAAGACATAATGCTTAGACATAAAATGAAAAATGTCTATAAAATCCAATAGATATAATATTCAGCTATAGTAATTCAATAATTTTGAATAAACGATATTTTAACATTGATGTAGAATCTAAACTAATTGTTTTGAATCAGTTGTAGTATAGAAACAAATCACAAAACTCTTCAATTATATTATTAATTTTTTTAACGGCTACTTTTTCAGTTATTCTATATTCAGCAAAATTATACAAACTGCCAAAAACCATTACCACTTATCAATAAAGTTTACTTAAAAGAAAATTACTATAATCCATGGAATTTCGCTTATATATTCCCAAGACGTAATAGGAATAACATTTGCCAAACGCTGTCCATATCTTCTCACTGTGTTCGCATCACCTTAAGGTATTCATTTTCATTCTCCAAATTGTTATAACACTTTATATAAACCAAAATTTCCACAGATGATATTATTACATAAATGCCATAACAATAGCACTATATCTTATTTTCATATCTAGATTCTCTCTCTCTTTGACATGGAAAAAGCTTCAAACCCAGAAAAATGGCAAGCCAAAGTATCATTTACGCTCACAAAGGCAAAGCCTGACCAAATCTGGCCTCTCTTTACCGATTTCTTCAATCTCAACAAATGGCTCCCAACGCTAGCCACGTGTCACGGCGTCTACGGCATCAATGGTGAACCTGGCTGCATGCGGTTCTGCTCCGGCTCTTCCATACGATCCAACAGTATAGAAGCATCCTCCGTGGGATGGTCGAAGGAGAAGCTGGTGGCCGTTGATCCTGTGGAACGTGTGATGAGATACGAGATAGTGGAGAGTAACATTGGGTTCGAGTCCTACGTCTCAACGGTGCAGATATTGCCACGTGACGAAGGTTGTGTGATTGCGTGGGAGTTCACCGTTGATCCAGTGGGAGGATGTTCTCTAGATGATCTAGTGAAGAAGTATGAGAAGGCACTTGAGGTAATCGCTAAGAACATGGAAGAGGCTTTAACAAGAACATAATCTTCTTTGAAAATTTGTTAAGTTTATAGCAAATATGCTTTAAAAAAAAGTTTATAGCAAACTTTCTAATTGTCTCAGTTGGGATGCATAAAGAAGTCCTTGAAAGATTAAGCCTTTCACTCTGCACCAATTTTCACCATCACCGTGGTAACCATTTACAAAATTAGATATAGTTCTCAAGAGGGTTTCATTGCTTTTGAGTTATGATAAAATTTCTGGGTTACATGATGTAAAATCCGGAACATCAACTAGAGTATCAGGGCGATGAAAGTTCTTGCGCTTTCGTCCCTTGAAGCTAAACTAGAGGATTTCAGGAGGCCTGATCATCTATTCCCTCTCAAGTACACAGATGGGGGAGTGTTGAAGAGAGCCAATCACACTGAAGCCTCCAAGCCTCCGTGGATTTAATGATATATACGTCCGGTCTGTTGGTAAGAAAAATCTTATTTAAAAAGACGATGGAGAAATGTTTAAATATTTAGAAAAAAGTTTAAGAAGTGGAAGATTTTGATTTTTTTCTAACTCTTTTTTACTACTTACTTCTTAACATATTTACAAATGAAAAGGAATAATGTATTTATAGCTTCCACATTACAAAATATCTCAAATAATTTAATCCTAAATCTAGATGATTTTTTTCTAATATCTAGATTATTTTATTACAATTTATCTAGATAATTCTACGTAACTATCTAGATTTTTATTTTTTAAGGAGGTGAAAATGTGTGTTGATAATTCTAGAACTTTTTAAGGACGTGGAGGTGTTGATATTTCTAGAGAAAACTATAGAACTTGGATGCCTAATAATTAAACTTGATCCAAATCTAGTTTAACTTCCAACACCCCCTCTTAAACTTGATTTCGCTACTCCAAACAAACACCTCATCTTGATAAAATATTCGCGTTTAAGAGGCTTGGTGAAAATATCGGGCTACTTGATCATTTGTCTTCACATAATCCAATTGCACTTCCTTCATGTTAACACACTGCCTAATGTAGTGATAGCGTGTGTCAATTTACTTACTTCAATTATGGAAGACTGGGTTCTTCGCCAATGTTATTGCTGACTTGTTATCCACAAAAATCTTCGTTGGCTCTTCTTGTGGCAAGCCATAACTCCTTTAACAAGTTCTGTAACCAAATTGCATGGAAAACACGTGAAGTAGCCGCTACATACTCCGCTTCACAAGTAGATAAGGTAACGATTGGTTGCTTCTTCGACATCTATGTGAACGTCGTATCTCCAATGTAGAATACGAACCCACTTGTGCTCTTTCGGTTATTTACGTCTCCACCCCAATCGCTATCGCTATATCCAACAAGTTTGTACGTTAGAAATAGAATAGTACAAGCCAAAGTCTATAGTACCTTTGATATAGCGAAGAATCCTCTTTGCCGCTTTGAAATGAGTTATTTTTGGATGCTCCATGTAACAACTAACAACTCCAACACATATAAGATATTGGGCCTTGTGCAAGTTAACGTAAGCTTCCAACCAAGATTTTAAAGAGTGTTGGATCTATTTTTTCTCCTTCCTCGTTCTTTGACAACTTAATTCCACATTCCATTGGCGTGCTAACTGGATTCGGGATTCGAGTCATCCATCTTGAACTTATTAAGTACCTCCTTAACATAGCCTTCTTGAGTAATAAATATTCTATTATCTTCTTGTTTCACTCATCTCAAACTCTTTTGTCATCTCTTTCTTGAATTCCTAGAACATGCTTAGATTGGTACCCGTGAATATCAAGTCATCTACATACAAGCATGCAATCAATATATCGCCATTTTGAATTTTGATATAGAGTGCATGCTCATATGAACACTTGATGAAATCTTTCTGCTTGAAGTATTTGTCAATTCGAGTATTTCAAGATTTTGGGGCTTGTTTTAACCCATAAAGTGTCTTCTTCAACCTTAAGACTTTGTCTTTTTCTCCCTTGATTGTGTAACCTTGTGATTGCTCAATGTAAACTTCTTCTTCAAGTTCTCCATTTAAGAAGGCTGTCTTGACATATATTTGATGTCTTCCAATTTTTTTGAGCCGCCAATGAAATGATTAGTCTAACATTTTCTAGACGAGCAACGAGAGCGAATACCTCATCATAGTCAATTCTGGCTCTTTAATTATACCTTTTCACTACCAATCTTGCTTTGTACAATCTTGCTTTGTATCTCTCTACTTCTTGTTTAGAATTTTTGTTTGCTTTGTATACCCACTTTCGCCACCAATCCTTGATAGATTAGACAAAGAGCCTTCTTGTCTCCCTTCCTTGAGTCTCTCAAACTATCTTTTTGAGCTAGAGATATACTATCTTCATTCTCCGATACAACAAAAAATTTCTCGACTACTTTCCACACGTCATGTGCTCCTAGAATATCCATCAATCGTAGACTCCGATTGTCGTAGTTGCTCTTTCTGAGCATCAAGACTTATAAGAAAACACCATCACTCGCCATCTTTGTTAGATCTTATAGCTCTGATACCATTTTGTTGGAAAGAAAAATCTTATTTAAGAAGATGATGGAGAAGTGTTTAAGTATTTAAAAGGGAATTTAGGAAATTGAAGACATTGATTTTTCTCTAACTCTTTCTTATTATTTACTTCTTAACATAGTTACAAATAAAAAGGGGATGAAGTATTTATACCCTCCACATTACAAAACATCTCACATATTTTAATCATAAATCTAAATGATTATTTTATTACAAGTTATCTAGATAATTTTATGTAAATATATAGATTTTTATCTTTAAGGGGGTGGAGATGTGTGTGGATAATTCTAGAACTTTTTAAGGAGGTAGAGGTGTTGATATATCTAGAAAAAAACTCTAAAAATTGGTTCATGTTTTGGATTTGGCACAATAATTAAACTTGATCCAAAATCAAGTTTAACTTCCAACATCGTCTCTGTTCTTTCAGCTATTCTTGATCAACAAGATGGGTCAATGGCTTCGCTACCTTGTATGAAAAAGCTTGCTTTGGAACAAATCATTTCCATTGTATCACTGACTGATCTAATCAGGTTAGAGAAGAAGAAGAAAATATATTGAGAAGAAAGATACCACTCTAAACAAGTAAATTTGCTAAACTTTGACTAGAATCACTTTATCACAACACAACTTATCACCTGGAAACAAGTAAATTTGTTTCAACTTTGGTTAAACAAATGAAGTAATTGAATGTAAGAGAAGAAAGTTTTGTAGCATCTCTTGCAGAGGTATGCCCTTGTAATGTTTTGTAGAATCAAAGACAACTTGCATCTAGGTCTTGCAGAGGTATGCCCTTGTAATGTTTTGTAGAATCAATAACAGAGAAGCCCCACCGAAACCATTAAAATGATATAAGTGAAATTACGATGGTTAAGTAGATAGATTCAAATGCATTTCAAGTTATCGGGCTTTCACAAATATCTCTCTTGACTAAGCAGTTGTGGTCACGTGTCTTTCTCAACTATATATGGCCTCTCTATGCTTTTATCAAAGTTTAAGGAACTTGACCATTTTCACAGTGATTTAGTGCCTCTATTTGGCTATCGAAGGTGAATACTTCTATTTTAGTTCCCAACTTTTATTTTAACATTTGTCGAATCAAAACGCCACTATATATCACCAAAATATATGATTGTATTACACTAGTTGCATATTTTATTTTGAAATATTCTTTGATTAATCAATTATACTGTCTATTTAGATGTTACTACGAACACGCAAAATTATTGTTATTTAAATGATAAATAAATACTTTATAGTTGTAGAAGACAACCGTCCAAACTGGTCGTTCAATTCTATTACAAAAATCTACCCTCATAATGCTTTAGAAATCCCCAACATTATTTAATTTACAAAAAACTTTTTAAGTTTTATGGAGTTATTTTATTTTATAATTTATATTTGTTATGCTATATATAATCCAAACATGCAAAAGTAAAATATGCAATAGAAAAACCATCCGCCCGTATGCGCAGGTACTCACCTAGTGAACAAAAAAAAATATAGTGTGTTTTAAGAGTATTATCAATGTGAATTAAAAAACCATATAAATCTTAATAATTAAATACTTTTAAAAGTGATTTACTTAACTATCTAAAACTTAAAAGCGAAAAAACAAATAAACATATAATTTATCAACACAAACCATATAGTCATAGCTCACAATAAAATCAAAATAAATCAAAAACTTTTGATGATAAATCAAAAGCTTTCAATAATATAAAATATAATAATAAGTAACTATGATAAATCTTTATAAAATTAGAAAAATTTAGATTAAATTTGAATATATGTAAAATATTATATATTTCCAATTTTCTATAAATATGGGATGTATATGATTTAGTATATAGTTTGTCTTAACTAGGATATCGGGAATCTCCGTTTATGTTATATCCATTCTGTTCCCAAATGGGAATCAATATGAGAATTTATGTACGGAACCAGAATTTGAAATTATAAATGGAATGAAACTGGACATGACACGACGTGAATTATGTCCACCTGATATATTCTGATTGGCGGTAGAAACTAAAATCGCTACTCTAAATTTTTATTAATCCTTTTCAGCAATATCCTCAAGAATTTACTTACAAATAAAATTATGGAAGTCATATGGTCGCAACCACAAATTTTTTGCACTGTAGAAATTTTATATCTCACTCTATCTTTCATAACTCTTCATTTTCTTTTACATACTCTAAAAGTTCGCTCAATAATAGATTAAAGTGATGAATGATGATGATTAAATATTTGCTCTATAACTTTTTTGGTGGTTGGTTGGTTGCATAACTGATCTAAGTGATGTCAATCTCCTATATATGGACAAAAAATCCACGGTGTAACACATATACTCAAACTTTGAGGTAATATTTAACAACAAATGATACGGGAAATTAGTATTACCATCCATAGCAAGCGAGATAACTTTTGCATCATGTAAAATCTTGGATTACAACATAATTATATGTAACTTCAAGTTTAAGTCGTGTATTTCAAGGATGTTCATGGTGCAAGGCTACTCCAATGACAAGTATTTTTATTATTAGTTTGATCTCGTCGGTAAACCATGACAAGTATTTTTATTATCAGTTACACTGATAAATCCTTTAAAATGTTGCTAATAACATATATCAAATTGCAACTCCGTATGAAATTGTATAAGAATAATCAAATTTGGTGCGAACATATCAATAACTATCAATACTACTGCGTCAAATACCTCATAAATTCTAGAGGTGTTTGAATACCTAAATTTATGTATTATATATAGTATGTTGAGTTATATTATGTCCACACAAATCTTGAAACATGGACACACTCTTTATTGCATATATTGATAAAGATTTCTAGCCACATCAATAACATGTTATTGCAAGTTTGCTAAAGATAGTGTATATTACAATGGATACATTCGGGGCATTCATCTAAGAAACTTTTTAAGAAAATCATTAAGTATATTTATATATTTACACCAGTTCTTAAACTAGTTTACCTAAAGTTACAATTTGATAGGCGTTGTTGGATATATTTTATAGGATTTAACAAAGCGATTGATGGAAACACATGTATCTTTCATGGTTTCTGGAAGTGTCAATACTGGAACACATGTATCTTTCACTAGATTTTTTATAACATCATTACAACTGGGAATATGAAACATCCATGTTCAGATTAGGACATGTGCTATGCTATACTGGGTATATGAAAAATCTTCAATGTAATATTTATCATCACATGTTCAGACCAAAATCATGTTCCTCTGCTATAAGTCGATTCACATTTTTAAATGAAAATTGATACATATATGTTAAATGTTTTAAACTGGTCTATTATCCAACTTAAATATGGTTATCAGTTTATAGTGAAAAGGTTTCAACTTTGTGATAAAAAAACTATGCATCCTTTTACTTTAAATTGTCTATTGAAGAATTAATTATGTTACCAACATTCTCATCATATGAGTGATAATGGATCGATTAGTAAGGATAGATGATCTAGGTTTTAACTATATGCTTTTGGATGTAGAGACTTATGTTTTAGAAACTATGAATGTAGCTAATAATATTTATTAAATTTTTATTGGTAACAAAACTGATTTTAAGTATTCAATAATTGTAGAAATTGTAACAGAGACAAAATTTATTATATTATACTTCAATCAAGTTAATGACATAATGATAAAATAAAATTTATTAATAGTCAAAATTTAGGAAATTTGTTACAAAAGCTCATAAATAATTAGTTTAATAACCAAAAACTTTCATTATAAAGTAGGATCACTAAAAAATAATTGAGTGATGGTGTCGAATTTCAGGACCTTTCGGATTATTTTGATAAATGTGTTATTGTTTCTTCAAACAATCTACACAATGTTTTATGTGTTTAGAACTCAAGTTTCCTCGAAACTAGCCATTAATTTAGATAATATTTTCTCATTGAATACTACTTAAACGACCCCTCTTTTATCATGATTTTGTTGCTCCATAATCAAATATTTTAAATGTTTTTTTGAATAGTTATATAACTTTTTACTAATTAATAAATAAATAGAAGTTAGTGAGTGCAAAAGTTGATAAATAAAAACTGTTTTTAAATACTTTTCCACACACTAATTGTTTTTGTTACTTAGTCAAAATTATATAACTATTCAATAAAAAAGAGAAACATTCGGAATATGTTATTATAGAGTAACAAAATCAAGGTACAACAGAAGGGGTCGTTTAGGTGAGATTCAGAGAGAAAATATCATTTAGAATATTAACTATCGGTTTGGAGCAAATTTTAGTTGGAAAAACAAAAAAAACTCCGTTTAAATTGTTTGTAAAAGCAGTACCACATTTATCACAATAATCCTGAAGATCCGGAAGCTCGACACTTTCACCCAAAAGTTTTTAATATATCCCATTTCTTAATGAAATTTTATTTTTGAGCTTTTATTTTTTTTCTAAAATTTTACTACTAATAAAATTTATGTTTGTCGTTATGTCGATTCAAATAGGGTATAATAAATTTTATTTTTCACAATTTAATAGTTTTTGAATATTTTAAATCACAGTTTTTATCTTTTCTTACCAATCATACTTATAAATATTTAGTGTTATAGTCAGACTTACTATATACAGCCAATAGCTTACAGTAAAAACCTATAGCAACAGTTAAATCTAACTTTTGGACGTAGAATTTTATAATCTTTTTGAAGATGTAACTAAAATCTTACTTTCGGATTTTAGATTTTAAAAAAATTTAAGTTATTTTTGTTTTCCTTTTAACACAGTGTCTAGAATAAGTTCATGTAAATGAATTTAGTCATTACATTTTGTTACTTCCGTTAAGTTCCTTCGCCATCCATAATCATCGAAATTTATTGTATAGATCATTGAATTGAGTAATAGTGGTCTTTTTATTCTTCAATTTTTGGTAATTGTAACATAGAATAACTAAAAGTAATAATAGGCCCCTGCGTAGCAGAAGCCATAATGTACTCTATGAACATTAATCAGTACACATAATCAATCGTTAGATTATATATATAGGAATCATCAAAAAGTAAATGGAACCATAATCTAAGTTGAACTGTAAAATTATTAAAAGTTGAATGTTTTTAAACAAATTATTTCTTTTAAAGTTAAGATTGATTTTTATTTAAAAGCCACGATAAATATAAACTGAAATGTTACAGTGATTAAAGGTGATTGAAAAAACAATCATACCTTGGAATCGAGTAAATCAATTCCCATGGTTTCACCTGATGTTCTGCTTCCATAACATAACAAGTTCACCTTAATATTTCACATATCTTTAAAAGGCTTTTATATTTAGTTCTCTGTTCATTAGGAGAGAAAGATGTAACTCTCTTATATATAATCGAACTGAATAAGGGTAAGTTGTTACAGTTTGCTAATGATCTCTCGAAAAGATTTGGAAAAATATATTTTAATATCATGTCTTGGTTCACAATCTGCGATTATTGATGAATAAGGGCTTGACTGGTTTAAACATAGCAGTTGTGGTTGTGGATGCAAGAGTTTGCGAAACCAGGCGGGTGAGGTTATATGCGTTATTAAATGATTTATACATCTGGTTTAACAATTAGAAACATGTGTGTTTGCGGTAGCGGATTAATATAAAATATATTTATAATTTATAATTTATATAGGAACACAAATTGTATTAATATCATAAAATTTTCAAAATATAGTTTTAAATAAATTCTAAAATAACTAATTAAAATTATTTATTTTATGACGTTTGAAACATTTATATATATGAAAATAACATTTGTATACTTATAATTTTAATTTTAGTTTAAAGAATACATATATAAAGCATTTAAGAATTTAATTTGATGATATTTCATAAGAGAAAATAAAATTTTGTTTTTATGTTTTTGTAAATTTTTATTAGTATTAATGATTTAAAAAATAAAACTATTTTTTTAACCAGCCACAGCCCCTCACAACCGTTCGCCACCGCAAACGCTAGGTGGATGCAGCTTTTGAAATCTAACTGTTCAAAACGGTTTGGAGCGACTTATTGCGATTTCAATGATTGTTTTTAAACGATTGCAATCGCATCCGCCTGCAAATGCTATGTTTGCGGGTGATTGCAGGTGAACCAGTCAAACCCTAAGTTGACATTTAGCTTATTAGTTTTATATCTATATACTCCCTCCAAGTACATGTTTTCGGTTTTCTTGGGCTGGTGAAACAGTGAAAGAAACAAAGAATGGATTCATGGAGAATTCTTGGAGCGAGTAGGTTTTGATCATCATCCCCTTTTTGTTCATTTTACCAACAAAATTTTTTCCCATGCCAGAAGGTTTATGTTTGACAAACGATGGGTTTCCAAACCAGACTCCATTGATGTTGTTGAGGCCGGTTGGTCTAATGGTGAGGTTGTTGATTCTTGTAATGTTAAAAACGCATAGCTGATGTTCACCGGACCTTATTTCCTTGGAAAAGGTCTATAGTTTTGAACTCGGAGATGAGAATCAAACAACTTAGAGAACAAGTTGAAGCTGAAGGTCAGAAACTTTATTCGAATCCCCAGTTGTTAAAAAGGGGAATATGAGCTTAATGATGCTTATATAGAAGAGGAACCATATTCGAAGCTACAGAGTAAGAAAAATTGGCTTCGTAGTAGTGAATAAAACATGAAATATTTTCATGGAAGTGTGCACCGTCGAAGAGCATAAAATAAGATTTTTTCTCTTTTTGATGGGAACAATACAGAACAGTCTGAAGAGGGATCGAAAGGTAACATTGCAGTTTAATATTTTCAAAATTTATTCACCTCTTCGTCATCCATAGATATTGGGAATAATGTTCCACATCGTAAGTTGGACATAGATCCTAAGTAACATATATTAATGATATGGGGCAATCCACTCATGGTCAATTGGTTTTTAGTTGGAGTCCATAATCTAATATGGTATCAGAGCCCGATCACACGCTGTCCAACCCGATCCAAATTTGGCCCGCTGATCCTTTATATTCCAAGATCAATGGGTAGAAGTGTCATCATCTTGAGGGGGCGTATTAGGAATAATATCCCACATCAGAAGGTGGACAAGGATTATGAGTAATATATAAAGAATATGGACCAATCCACTCATTGCCAGTTGATTTTGAGTTGGAAACTCATAATCTAACAAGAAAATTAGAGATAATAATGTGGATCAAGTATTGTGGGCCATTAAAGCCCATTATGAAGTGAGACCTATTAAACCTGTGAAACCTAAATAAAAAAGACTTGAAGAACAAGACGTGGATCTCGATATTACTCTTAACATATTTCCACATTATCTATGTTTTCTTTATGTGTTAGATAAGGACTAGGAATATTTACATTATTTGGTGTTAGCAGTACGTTAATGCTAATCACTATATATATGTGTCTTATGGTCTTGTATCAAACCACAACTCAATAATATATTTCTAACTATAATATTTATCATGGTATCAGAGCATTCAATACTTGTGGGAAAAACACGTTTAAATTTCGCGTTAATAATTTGGTGGTCACAATGACCACCGGATGTGAAGCCGTCGAAGAAAGTGAGGAAGGAGACGATCTGGACGATGACGTAAACAACCTTTCCTCACATGCTAGTTTTTCTAGTTTTGTTTTGGTGAGTGCAAGAAATATTGAGAGTTTTAATGGTGTTTAAGGGTTTGTGGATTTCACTTGATTTTTATCCATTTATTTTTTCTGAGATTTATTCTTAATTCACTTGTGGTTTTCTTTTAAAATAAGGTCTTATTTTTGTTAGTACAAGAGTTAGTAATGAGATTTTCTTATGATGTGATCATGGTTAGGGTTAGGGTTTTCACAATTTTCTGAAATTTATTCTTAATTTTAAAAAATTTCAGAGTTTTTCATAGTTTTGGTAATAGTTTAACCATTACGAAGTTATAGTTTAGCCATTATGAGGGAGTTTGGTTATAGTTTAACCATTACAGGACGGGGGGAGGATTGTTCGGAAAAAGCTCATGTTTTTAGGTTAATTTTTTAGTCCGGTTTGTGGACTGTCTGAGATAAGGACAATTATTTATGAAGTTGCAGGATTTGCGCTCACGGGATGTTGTTAATCCCTTTTATCAAGACCAAAGATGAGATGAAGTTTCACCCCTATTTTCAAGATTAAAGTTTATCCGGGATTGTCGAAGAATGATCTCCGATCCCACCCCATATTTATTTGCTTATCATCTAACATATCCGGAGGAGTATGATAACATGTTTTGTCCGTCCTGGACAAGATGTCCACGACATACGTGTTACGCTTTGTGATTGCAGAGTTTGTGTTTCACGTACCATATTTTTCGTGTGGAAGAGTATTAGAGATAGCTTGGGGAGCAAGATGTGTATCTTGCAGATCAAATATTGTGGGCTATTAAAGCCCGTCTATGGAGTGAGACATGTTAAACCTGTGAAGCCTAGATGAAAATACTTGAAGAACAAGACGTGGATCTCAATATTATTCTTAGCATATTTTTACATTATCTATGTTTCCTTTTAATGTTAGATAAGGATAGGATTAGGAAGATTTAAATTATTTGGTGTTAGCAATATGTTATTGCTAATCAATATATATATATATATGTGTGTGTGTGTCTTATGATCTTGTATCAAATCACAACTCAATAATATATTTCATTCTATAATATTCATCAATAGATGCTTCAACAACTTTGGAGGGTTTTGTTCCGAGAGTTACCCATGAGATGAATAATGCTCTGACTAAGCCGGTTACTAACGAAGAGATAAGAGAGCTGTTGTCAATATTAAGATTTGTAGTGCACCGGGAGCAGATTGTATAACGGGGGTATTCTATCAAACTTACTGGGAGATAATTGGACCTCAAGTCACATCGGAAATCATGGGGTTTATTTACCTCATGAATGGAATTTCACTCAGTTGGTGTTGCTTCCAAAGGTCCATAATCCGAGAAGAATATTTGATCTTCGTCCTATAAGTTTGTGTTATGTCATGTATAAAAGTATTTCGAAGATTTTATGTGACCATCTCAAGGAGTTCTTACCAAAGATCGTGTCAGATGCTCAAAGAGTATCCAGTAGGTTGATTGCGGAAAACATACTGTTGGCACATGAGATTTTTCACGCGTTACGGACAAACCCGGCTTCTAATGAATATTTTATGGCGATTAAAATGGATATGTGTAAAACGTATTATAGAGTTGAATGGAATTTCATGGAGGAGTTTTTAATTCACATGGGTTTTGATGGGAAATGGGTTAGTTGGATCATGTCTTGTATTCAATCAATCTCATTCTCTGTGCTCCTTAATGGTAACTCCTACGGTTTCATCAAGCCAAGTAGAGGTATTCGACAAGGTGACCATTTGTCCCATTTTATTTTCATTTTGTGTGTGAAAGCTCTGGTTCATATCATGAATAAAGCTGAAAAAGAAAAGCAAATAACTGGATTAAGACTCACGAAAAGTGTTTGTCGATTCAACACTTATTATTTGCCGATGATAGTTTTTTTCTCAGTAAGGCTAACTTTAAAGAGGGGCTGGAAATATTGCAGCAGGAGATTAATTTTCTCAAGTTAGCTAATATGTTTGGTGAAAAGATTGAGCTGAACATAAGACATTTAATTGGTTTATATATGGGTATCACTAAAAAAGGTGGTGATGCGAAAGTATCTTGGTTTGCCGGAGTGTTTCAGTGGTTCTAAGAGGCAACTACTCGCATACATTGCAAACATGTTCAAAGCTTGTTAGAGTGGATGGTATGCTAAAACTTTGTCTCTGGGTGGGAAAGAAGTCTTACTCAAATCTGTTGCACTGACACTTCCAATTTATGCAATGTCATGTTTTCAATTAACAAAGGACCAATGCAAGAAGATCACAAGCGCAATGGCTAAATTTTCGTGGATTTATTGTGAGAATAAGTATAAGATACATTGGGTATTATGGGAAAAGATGTGTCGATTTAAGAAAGATGAAGTTATCGGATTTAGAGACATGGTAAATTTAATCAAACTCTTTTGGCTAAATAAGCATGGCGGTTGATACCAGATTCTAACTCCTTGCTATCACAAGTTTACAAAACTCGTTATTATGTCAAGAAGGATTTCATGGAGGCCGGAAAAAATAATAGGCTTTTCATATGTTTGGAGAAGCATCCTCCATGGAAAAGATTTATTAGAAGAGGAGTGATGAAAGCTATTAGAGATGGAAAAAGTACACGTGTGGTTTGATAAATGGGTTTTTGATGAGGTGTACACATATGTGGTTTGATAAATGGGTTTTCGATGGTGCTCCTCATCGATCCATTAATAAACTGCTGATGATGGACTTGAATTTATTGGTCTCGAATCTCATCTCTCATAAAGGATCACAGAGCTGTTCCCACCTAGTGATGCTACGGGGATCTTGTCTTATCCTGTGTTTTGAAACCCAATGTTTTGAAATCTCGTATTTGGGCGATGAAACATTACCTAAGATCAAAATGTTTTTATGGAGAGTCTTGTCTGGTTCTTTAACGGTGGCTAATTGTTTGAATGCTCATGGTCTACGGTCTGATTTGGCTTGTAAGGTCTGTAAGTCAGCCCCGAAAACTGTCGAGCATGTTCTGTTTGAATGCATGCCGTCCAAAACAACCTGGAGTGAAATTTGGAATACGACTACATGTTGTCTCGAGTGGTAGATACGACAACTGTTCTGTTTTGATACAATGGAGAAAATTTGTTATTAAAACTCTAATAGCCACTGCTTTCGAAGATGCAGAGTCATGGATGAAGGAATAGGAAAGGCCAATTGATGATCAAATTGCTAACAGGGCCAGATCTCTCTCTGAGAAGAAATGGATGAAGCCTTGTCTTGGTCATTTAAAGTGTAATATTCATGCATCATGGGTTAATCCACATTTCATGCGCGGAGGTGCTTGGATATTAAGAGATCACACAGGTTCAGCCGTATTTCATGCTCGTGACGCCTTCACGCCGGTTATTAATCGCTTGACGGCAGAGCTACGTTGCATCTTGTGGACGATCAAAAGTTTGGCTGACTTACACATTGACCCTGTGGAAGTGTGGTCTGATTCTGCCGCAGCCATTGAAGCAATTATCAATCCTCGGAAATGGCCAGCTTCATGCTTTCCAGGTTATTAGTCTTCGAGTTTCCTTGCCTCAAGCAAACTCGATAACGAGGGACATTGCTAAGAGTGGCACAAGAGAGGAACGGTTCAGACCGTACCTGTCTATTGGAGATCCTACATGATTACATCAAAGATTACAAGAAGAAGGCTGCGATTAATTCTGTTTGCTTTCTTTTTGTTTCTCAGTTTGTAACTTGCTCTATCTTTTGTTTTGACTAAAACAGAGCTCCTTGTTACGTTATATCATATTTCAAGATGAAAAAAACAAAATTTAAGAAGAAGATTTGGATAGATGTTTAAATGTTGTTTGGAAACTGTTTTAATTAGAGACTGTTGTTTCGTAATCTCTTTTACATTTTGCCAAGAAACTGTTCCTAACCCTTTATTAATTTCATTTAAAATACTATGGTTTAACAAAAATTCTCGAATAGCATTGTATTATATATACCTATCAAAACTAAAAAGTTAATAGTTGCCAAAGTTGTCAAACATATAACGAATGAAACTAGATGAAAACTATAGTCCAAGAAGTGAACAAGTTGTGGAAAAGGGTTACCTAAGTTTAGTCTCTCGTGAATACCCTTCACAGGCCTAGAATTTCGTTATCTTCTTTTCACACCTTTTGATTTTTATTTGCATTTTTTGACGCTATTTAGTGACTTAGAAACGTGTTCTTGTTAAACTCTTTTATTTTACTTCATACATTGTGAAGTCAAACATATATATTTTATTCAGATCTTAAATTTTGAACAGTAGCAGTCAATCATCATCGCTTGCCTCTTACTTCAAGTTGCAAACATTTTTAGAGGCCGTGTTTGATTTATTTTTTAGATTATAAATTATGAAGTCTTGTTTCTTGAGATCACATATTCTAAATAAAAAAAAAATTTTAATTTTTTTTTCTTTTTAAAATGTTATTTTCTTTTTTTTTTAAATAAAATAGAAAACCATAAAAGTATCTTGTAGGTTCCATTTTCTTATGGTCCAACTGATGCGATAATCTGGTTTATGACCCGAACAGATTCTCTAATATTCTCTAATCCGATGATAATTATTCATAGTTAAGAAGACGAACTGTAAATGAAAGAAATTTACATGGTATATTTTTTCATTTGGCATATTCTTTATTTATGTAGCTAGTAGTCTTATTTTCTTAAATTACGACCATGATAAAGAAAATTAGCATAAAATTAATTTGGTCAAATTATTTCGACAGTGCATTATTGAATAAAATTCCAAGAATATGCGAGATATGATCGATCGTGATGGTGTTTGTCCAAATTGTGGATTCTTTTTAATTATGATTTCTTCATTTAGTTAATTACCTAATACATAAACTTGATGGACATTTAGTTATCTGATAAATAAAATAATATGAACACTTAGTTATTTACCTAATAAACAAAGTATTATGGTCATTTAGCTAATCCACCCACTATTTAATAAACAATAACAATTGGCTTTAAGCTCTCTTTTTTTTTTTATTATTATTATAGTGCAATAAGGTATTGTCAACCTATGTTTTTTTTGGTTGTTAAAGACATTACCTATGTTTTATAAATTTTTAAGAGACAAAATTCGTTAATCTCATAACATATTGATATATCGTTGTTAAGAGCATATACGAAATAACGAATCCAAGGTTGTGAGATGAGTCAGGTACAAACTAGAATTTTGTAACTCGTTTCATATATTGGCAGCTAGCCAGTCTATTTTTTCATACCTAAAACAACCTTATGAGTTCTAATAATTAGAGATCGACATAGCAGAATGATCAAATTTATATGATGATAACATATCCAATCTAAATGACCCTAACAGATACATACATATCTATTAAAGATAATATATATATATATATTGATATATCTCTTACAAGTTACAATTGATCTTATCCGTTTCAAATCCAGTGAGAAAAGTCTTGTTTAAGAAAAAGAAAGCTGGATTTACACTTTGTATTGTTGCTGGCTTAAAAAAAAGTAGAACGACTTCTTCTAGCTGTAAAGTGAACTTATTGGCCATGATTCTCACTCCTACGAATCATCAATGCAACCGTGCACGTATCACGTGTGCATGAAATCTTATATATAGGATAAAATATGCACATAAAATCTCATGCATTGAAGAACAAACGAGAACGCATTTCTTGCCAGGCCAAGTGAACGAGGGAACAATGGTACGTATTTATGTAAGAGCATATTAAACATACGTACACACGTACGTGTATTTTCTTTCCCACTTATATAGTCTTACATACTTTCATTACACCACAATGTGTGTAATCAAATTACGTGAATTTTTTTTTTTTGACGTCAATCATGAAATTTGTTTGTACTTAAATTTAACTGAAAGCTAAGTACTATACTGTATCATTTGTTTAATCCAAAATACAGCAAATATTATATATGAATTAATAAAAACCATAAAACAAAAAATTCTCTGATTCCGAATCAGATTCACGTAAAGTTAACAAAATTTAATAAAATGATAAGATAGTATTTTTCTAAGAATCCCTATGTTAACATATGGTCTCTTTAATCATAAATTAATAATTATATATATATATATATAAATTAAGATTATGTTGGAAACCGTCTCTAAATTTTATGATATCAACTATCAAATAATTATTGTGTTGTGTTTTCAAAAGAAGTTGTATTGTAGTATCCTTTATAATTTTTTTTAATCAAAATAGTCTGAATTTCTTGTAAATTTTCAACTTTTAAATATATATCATTTTCCTTTCAATAGTCTTATAGATTGTCGGAATGCTACAATTTAGGTTATTAATCATAAATTTAAATTTATCTAATCATTTGCATAAGTGACTTCATAAAAAAATTTGCTATCTATTGTCAAAATAGTTTTTTTTCTTATTAAATGCTTAAGTCAAAACTACAAAAATATAACATCCAAAATCTTTTAATTGTATTTAAATCAAATTATTTTAATTCATATTTTAAATAACTTTAAAATAAAATTTTAAATAATAATACACTAAAGATCTCGCTATAAATTAATAAATATAAAATTTACTATAAATTAATAAAATATCAAAATCTAGGAATTGTTAATTTAAAGAGATAAAATACACTTCCTCAACAGCTAGTATATGGTATAATTAAGGTAAATTAACTTGATAAACAATAAGATCTTTACGTTAGTATTCCATCAATTAATTAGTGTTACTGCTCCTGAAATAAAATTTCATCTTCGTATAACCAGAGCGAAGGGAATCTTCGAAGGGCCTTCTCCGATGTTTTGGAGAGAAAACAAAATACAAGCGAAAAATACGAGCAAGATCAAGAAGGCGAGGAAGAAGTGAAAGAAGTGAAATGTGATTGTTGTTCCATAGAAGAAGAATGTACACTGCAATACATAGACAAAGTTAAAGATTTGTATTCAGGCAAGTGGGTTTGTGGTCTTTGTGCCGAAGTAGTCACTGAGAGATGCCGGAAACATCCTCCTGCAGCCACTCGGATGCAAGAAGCCTTGGATTGGCACAGAGGAATTTGTGTGACCTTCAATTCTACTACAAGAGTAAATCCTAAACTCTATTTCGCACGATCGATGAGAGAGATCGCTAGACGAAGCAGTCAGAATAGAACGCAAAATTTTTCGCTGGGTTCCAAAATTGCTCGAACAACTAGTTGTGATCCAAGGCTGGAGACTTAAGCAATGATGTAGACCCAAGGTCTAGTTATTTAAAAACAACTATTAAGAAAAATAACAAAAAAATTAATAAATCGATTAGTTACTGTGAGGAATATCGTTTGGTATCATTTCGTTTACCTTTTATTTTTTCTTTTAGCCTACCGTCTCCTAATCATCATTATGTTACCATAGCTTGTTTTCCACTTTGGTGTGTTTGTGTATGAAGAATGTTTGGTGAATAGTTGTAGTTATCTTGTTGAGGATCTCTTGAGCATAGAATTTTTAGAGATAAAAGAAGAATGAGAACATGTTCCAACTTTTTTTCCCATTCAAAATTCAAATAAATGTTCTTTTAAATGAACGAGAAAAGAAGAAAAAAAGGAACTAGAAGTTTAAAAACATGTCTCATATGTTAAGAAGGCCCAAATAAACACAACGCTTAGAAAGGAATTGGGTGATTTAAGAGTAGTTTGGTGGCTAAGTGGATTGGAAGGCTATGTAGTTCATTAGTTGATATATATTTTCTCTTGCATCATCATTAGAAGATACTACTAATATATAATTGTTTCTTCTATTTCAAATGATGATCTTATCATTTACGAAAAGTGAGTAAATTTATCTCCTTATACTACTTAGAAACACAGCGAATGGTTCCAGGACGACACCACGATAGAAAATTTTACCTGCGCAACAAAGATCACAGTAAAAAATTCTACTTCTATAACGTTTAAACTGGACAATTTTACGCTTAACACATAAAATCATGAATACCAGTTCTATATGCATTACACTAATTAAAGATTCTGAATTGCCTTTAATAATCTCTTTTAGATGATAAGATTACCTCTACTAATCTGCATAACTTACATTGTTTAGAATTTGAATCTCAAACTATCTGCATAAACATTGAATAAAATTTTGATAAACCACAGACAAAATATATATATATATATATATATATATATATATATATATATAATGCAGAGGCTTTAGACAACAAAAGATAGGAAAACAAATAAAATTAAATTAAAGGAAGCAACACAACATAATTGGGGAAGTCAAGTCGATAGATACTCTTTCTCTTTAACCAATGTCATAAAATTAGATTTAATCTCTTAACCTTTAATTTAATTTGATAAAGTAATTAGTAGTGACTCCTTTGGACCACTAGTTGACAACATAATTAGACCTACAATCAATGTGTAAAGAAGATAGACACTCCGCCAAAGGAAACGGGTCGGCTCTACGTCATTCATACCTCATTACTAAGTTCATATCTTTTACTTCATTTATTGCAATACCAAAAATCTTTGTCTTTTGCTTATTGGTGTTCGAAAATTAGATCAAAACGTCATCATTTGCAAATGGTTTTTGTTTGGGTTTTAGAAACGTATAAAACATAATAAAGGACAAAGTATTTTTATTTGAGAATAAAACACATCACTACCTATGCCATTTGTAACCGTTCTCAAAAGGTTTCCGTGATATGGTGCATTGGGAGCATTATAACACCCGATCCCACAGTTTTGGATTACGGAATGAATGATTTTTAAAAGTCCATTAGATTCGAGCTCTAAATTAATGAGGAGTTATATGTAAAAGAATATTAGGATTTTATCTTCTTATTTCCCTGTACACTTGATCAGGGAAAGAGAGACTGTGAGAAGAAAAGAGAAAAAGAAGCAGCTGAATAGTTGCAATTTAGAGACAGATCAACAAGTTCTAGAAAAACAGACAAACAAATGAGAAAATAAATATTTTTTTCGACAAAACTTTCTGGAGAGATACACGACACCTATATTTAGCCACAGTAAAAATAGATCCCTAATCAGAGTTACAGTTGGAAAGTTAGGGACAAAATCTGCATATCAGATTTTGTCGCTGCCAAACTTAAAAAGTAGATTCCTGATGAACCGTAGAGTGTTATGATATGCATGGGTTTTACATGTTTTACATATTTGTTTTTTTTGTCAACAGTTTTACGTATTTGTTTTGATCACATTTCTTTTCATATTGCATCATTTAGAAATGAATTTATGCATTTTAGTCTCACTTTTGCATTCACTTTTGCATTATCGTGTATTTTGGACCATAAGTTGTATAAATTGCATTTTGCATACTATTTGAGTCTTTTTACGTGAATTGGAGACTTGAACCTTGAATGAAAGATGTTCAAAATGAGCAAATAGAAGATTTGATGAAGAAGGGGACGTGTAGTGGCCAAGTGATACCGCTAGGAGCCAGCGGTCTTGTGCCGCGATCTGAGGACACCACTCAAAGACTCACAAAACTCACTTGAAGAACCAGCGAGGAGATGCATCGGGATCACGTCACCGATGAGAGCCACTCAGAAAGCGCCTGAAATTCTGGCAGTTTGGTTGAGCGGGATGGTGTGGCCACTGGATCATATCAAAGAGGTGCAGCGGGATGAAGCCAGCCGCTGAGCTCCAACGGGATTTCGTAACAGCTTGGCATGGTCGTTGTATGTCAGCGGTTTGTTGCACCGGTCTTGTGTAACCGCTGAACTGCTTCCGAGATTCCTGATTTTGGTCCTAAACAGGGTCAACCTGATTTAGTTTTAGTTGACCAACCTTGTATTTCTTCTCCTATAAATACTTGTTTAACAACATATAAACCCCTAAGTTTTCTTCTCTCTAGATTTGGTTTTAAGATTGAGACTCTTTTAAATGTTTTGGATTGATATTTATAATACTATGCCACTCTATAGAAAGATTTCTTCATCTTTATCTTTGTAAATCCATCTTTTATATTTTGTTTTTCTTTTTTTTTCATATATGATGTTAGTCTTTTAGAGGGATTATGGGTTATGCTAGATTATGATGAATTGATGGTTATGCGATAATTTCGTAGGTTGATTATGATTAGATCCTTCATTTATGTTGTTATTAATGCAAGTTTAGCAAAAGAATTGGTAGTTTAGAGGTAGCCATTTTATGCCCCGATGAAATGCTTGAAGCAAATTTTTTATGAGTTTTACATACCTAGCGAATGGAATTTGATAATTAGGATGTTTAGTGAACTTATTGGAATTTTTATTTCATGCTCATTGATTATTTGATTGCTAACGAAAGTTATTGATGATTATATAATTAGTGAAGTGATAAGTGTCATGGAAGTGGATTAGTCTTAGTTATGAATTCCATGTTCTTGGATGGTGTTTAATATGACCTCTTACATCATTGTTTGATTGTTAGTTTATCTTTATGATAGTAGAACCCATGGTCCAATGCATTTCTTTGTTTTCCTCTTTGAATTTTGCTTCTTTTCATTTTGTTATTTATAAAACCCAAACTCTATTTTTCTCTAGATTAGTTTGAACCTCGCACCTCTATTGTGTAGTCTTTAGTCCTTGTGGATTCGACCTTAAATGTTATGCACAATAGGTTTATTTGATAGACCGGTTGAAAAACCCCTTATTAAGATAGAAGACAATCTATATATCATTGAAAATCATTCATTGTTAGCTTTACATATATTCTTACAGATCTACAATCCAAGGTAAGATCCAACCGCAATCTGTGTTTGAAGCTGACGGTAATGGTAACATAGTTTAAGATAACCTTAGATCCAGAAATCCTAGTTCTTATTTGGGAAAGTCTCTATTCTTAGAAAGTTTCAATTTTAGCAAACTTTCAATTTTAGGAAATTTTCTATATTAGAAAATTTCTAAGTCGTTGTTCTCGTAACGTAATTGTGATCCTTTCAGACGCAGTGAACATGATCCTAGGAAATAAAAAGATGAACAAATGAGTTATCTTTGTCATATACTGACTAAGATGAGTGTGTTATATGTGAAAGCATAGTACATTTTCTTCTGTTATGCTTAGATCTAATTGTTTAGATGTGATTTTATGATGATATGATGTGAGAATTGATGAATAATTGTGACTATGTGTGATGACATGATGTATGTTGTTATGTGGTGTAATGTCACATGAAATTATTTATGAGATTAGGATGTTTATGAGATGAGGATGAAGCGACTTAAGCTGTGGAGGGTCAGGAACTATGGATGGTGGATGGTGGTGGATTCAGAGATGAAGAGGCTTATATTGTGGATGGTCAATTACCGTGGATGGTCGGTGGCCGTGGATTCAGTGATGTATTGATTTAACCATGAACGATCAGTGTCCAAGGATAAATTTAGATAATGTATGAATGTCTTGTTGAGGTCAAGTCATGTATGTTATAACTTGTCAAATAAGGTAGGTTATATGTTTACTAGTGCCTAATTTTATGTGTTTTGATGATTGTTGAATAGAATTAGAAAATTTTCTATGTTTTCCAGTGGGTGGAAATGATCTTCTCACTAAGTAATTCCTTACTCGCTCATATTTCCTTTTTTCTCAGGTTAGTATGTTTCTAGAAATTGTGGTTTGAAATTTTTGGTCATTGGTGAATTTTTGAATAAAGTGATTTTGGTGAGACCAAGAAATAACATGTTGTCTTGTCGTGTGTGGAGGGATGGGTGTTACAAGTATTCAATGCTACAATGTTGTAGCTTCCTTGCATTGTACCTTTAATTTAATACAACGCCATAGTGCTAGAGTTTATCCAGTTAATATTACTTAATTAAATAACAACTCATAGAAGATTTAGTAGCTGAGAAACGGGTCTTCAAAAGGATGTGTCTTTAGGAGGCACCTCTTTGGCCAACATATGTGTCTCTTGGGAAGTGACATCTTTTACCCAACATATGTGTGTGTTGGCAAGATACACTTTTTAGTTAATAACCCTTGACTACTGTATAAAGGGATGAATATATGCAGTTTGAGGAGGAGGACGAATTTCCTAAAGTTTACTCTCTTTTCATCTCTCTAAACAAATTCTGTGAAACACAAAATAAGGTTTGTCAGGTATTCTTTTTGGTGTACGATACGGAGTTCGATACTTATATCTTGCAAGATAGACGTTTTTAGTTATATTAAGGATAAATTCTTATCTTACGAGATTGCTTTAGGAAAGCCTTTATTATTATACAAGTTGTTGCTACGTGATCAAAAAAATAAATCACCAATATGAGTACAAGTCCAAATTGGCTAGCGCCAAAAAAATTATTGTGGGGAAATTCTTTAATTTCAAGATGAGTGACACCAATTCTCTGGTGAAACAAGTGAAAGAAATCCAAATTATCCCTCATGAAATGAAAGATAAGGGTATGAGGCTGAATGACATTTTTCTTGTTGATTTAATCATTGAAAATTTAGCTCTTAAAAAAATTGATAAGATTCCAAATGAAATATATATAAAATATGGAAATGTAGGACCTCATCATATAAAAATATGAAAGTACGGGATTGCCTAGCGAAAGTTGAAATATACCATATATGATCTAAAAATTCATCAGATGGATATCAAAATGGTATTTTTAAATGATGAATTAGATGATATATATATATATATATATATATATAACTACCTGAAGGTTTGATAGTCAAAGTTCAAGAAACTTGTTGGGATATAAACCAACGCCCCAGATCGGAAGATTAGAAAATATAATATATAAGTCAAGTCCAACTCCAATTAGTATGAGATCTTTTGAGAAAGAGCGCAAAAAAAAATTTGTGCGGGCTTAGCAAGCTGGCCCAAAATGGGCAATATCATACTAATGAGGAGTTGGCTTGGGCTTGTAGAAGTTCAACAAAAAAAGAGTTTGTAAATTGTTAAGTCGATGTATGGACTTAAACCAGCTCCAAAAGAATAGCACGAGTAGTTTGATTATACAATAAAGTCGTATGGTCTTACCATAAATGAATGTGAAAATGTATCTACATTAGGTAAACAAAAAAGTGATACGATTATTGTATGTCTCTATGATAATGGGAACGAGTAAATACATCATCAATGCCACAGATAATATGCTTAATGAAATTTTGAAATGAAAGATATGAGATTAACTGATTTAATTATTGGAATAAGAATTAAATGAGATAACAATGGTTATTCAATCACTAAATCTCATTACATGAAAAAAGTCCTAAAGAATTTTGGTCACTATGATAATAGACCGGTAGTTATTCTGTTTGATCCAACATGTAAAATTTCAAAGCATGATGGTAAAAATGTATCTCAATTAGAATACATGCAAATAGTTGGAAACCTCATGTACATTACAAATTGTACATACCATATTTGGCTTGCTCATTGAGTCGCTTATATTGATACTCAAGTAATCCAAATAGAGAACATTAGCATGCTTTAATTAGAGTATTAAGATACTTAAAGCATACAATTAATTATATGGTAAACTTCACGAAATATCCTCCTGTTTAGAATATGTTCATGACCAAAATGAACAAAACCGCATAAACCGGAAATGTGAAGATGTTATATGTGTTTTACTTATTGTTTCGGTTTACTACAAAATGTGGTTAATTCAAAATTAAAATTGATTATCCACAAATTAAATTCGATAAGTTGTAAGTAGGAAAGTTTAAGTAAAAATGACACATTTTCTGATGCATAATGATTCAATTTTGTTAGAAAGTCAATAACATTAAAACTTATTTTTTATTCAAATGTGAGATATTATTGAGTTTGAATAGAAAATGTGGGGTAGTGTTGGAGTTCATTGAGTTAATAATATTTAATTGAATAATAACTCATAGAAGAGTTTGTGTTAGTTTTATGTATTTTTTTGTAGAGTTTGAGTCTGGCGAAATTATCATTTGGCTGTTTCTACTAGTTTTTTCTGTTGGTTTGTCAAAATTTAGACGAAAGACAAATTCATACAGAGACAACCATTGGTTGTGGAGTTTGAAATCCTCATGCAGTGGTGTTTTGAGATTTGCGAAATTCTTATAGTGCGTCATAGTTGGGTGATAGAAAAGAATCGCAATGCTGGAGTTCGAGTACTAAGAGAAACTTAACAGATTTGTTAATCTGTTAGTGAGTAAATCTAAAGAAGTAACATCGTCAATTTCGCTTCTTACGTTGTATCGTTTTTTAGCCTCCTTGTTTAGAGTATATAGATATGAATGATATCTTTGTAATTTTGTAAATTCTTGATCGAAGTGATAATAATATATAGAGGTTAAAAAAATAACTCATAGAAAATGAACAGTTGAGAAACGCGTCTACGAAATGATGTGTCTATTGGGAGGCACTCTTTGGCCATCATATGTGTTTGTTGGAAAGATGCATCTTTTACCCAACATATGTATCCATGGCAAGATACACATTTTAGTTAATAAATCTTGACTACTATATAAAGGGATTGGTGTATGCAGTTTGAAGAAGAGCACGAATTTCCTAAAGTTTATTTCTCTAAACAAATTCTGAGAAACACAAAGTCAAGTTCGATGTACGATACATAGTAGATAGTTGTATTATGCAAAATAGACGTTTATTAGTTATATTAAGGACAAATTTATGCCGTACGAGATTGCCATATGCAACCCTCTATATCATTCTACATGTTGCTACTATGTGATCAAAGAAGATATCATCAAATAAGTTTTGTGTATTATATTTATTTGAATTTTAATAATTAAATAAATATTTTCTTCAAAGAGCTATTGATCTGTATCCTTATTTCCCCTAACCTATAACCCATAACACACTAGAAAGCATTTCATCTCTTAGCATTAGAATGTTTATCCCAATTTTCACATGATTTTTTATAAGTTAGCCAATGCAAATTGATGCTTAGGGAGATTAGCGAACTATCTGAACTTGTTATTCATTCTTGTTGATTGTGAAATATTAACAAATGAGAATTTAAAAGGTGATTGATGCCATGGAAGGATAAATTAGTTTTGTTTGAGTGTTTCTAGTCCTAGTATAGTGTATAATTCAGTCCTTGCATTATTATTTAATTATTAGCATGTTCTTTATTTTTACTCATTGGGTTTTTACTTTCTTGTCATTTCTATTGCATTCAATAGTTCTTTTTAAAAAATTCCAAAATATCATGTCTTTCTAGATTGCATTACTCATTTTTTCTAGTCATTTTACTATATTAGTGACGATACTATGTAAATTATTAGTCTTTTTGAAATATTATTAATATTTTGATATATATATATATATATATATATTTGAAAATATACTTGCATCCATATCATAGAAAAATCTGATTTAGAAGAAACAACTTATTTTTTCAATTCAGCATCAAGCCTTCCTTCAATTTTAAAATAAATGATCATCTTCCACTAGATGACCATTATTTCGTTTTTAATTTATACTATGTGCCATTTCTGATAGTACAATCTTTATTTGTGTATACTGGACATACATTTATTTTTTTGGCATTCCAATAAAAACTATAAATTAATACTTATTAATATTGATATTGGTTTTGTACATACAATACAATATTAATATTGTATGGTTTTATCATCTACCTGTTTAAAAGCTTATCCTAGATGTCAAAAAACTATAAGCTAGTTTTCTTTTTCGATAAAGTAAAAAAAAAAAACTAGTTAACTTCTCTATATGGTATTTTTTGTTTATTTGATATTCTTACCATATTCTTAGGGAGGGGAAAGAAAGTTGGGATTAGTTCATTAAATCAATGAAGAAAACAAAAAGACGAGAACAAGCGTGGGGTGGGAAAAAGTGGGCTTGTGTGGTAAGTGCAAAGCCCTAGAAAATGGAATTAAGCAAAGCATGCCCATCCGCGACAATGACAACTCTCTGCATATTCCTTCCGTAATATTTATTCTTTTTGTTTTGTGGGCTCTGTCCTTTTCAATAAGTTCTCGATGTGCGTTTTGGTTCCACAACTCCATCGAGAGCTATACAAGTTCGATACGATAACAACAAAGATTGCACTCGAAAAATAAGTTTTTTTTCTCACCAAGAGTTTTCAGGCCTTAGGCTTGTACTGTTTGGGTAAGAGACTAGAATAGATTAATGTTAGAATCCTCCCTAGCTAGTACACCAGTATAAGTACATATGTTAGGTCTCATCAAAAGATGAAATTATTATTTTAAATGATTGATATGTTAAAAATAAACATTATAAAGATGTTAACAGCCAACTTAAAAATGGTTTGTGTTATGAAAGATAATTTGTTTAAGCTTTATGAGAGAGATTTAGTTGAGACCCTATACCCCATAACTTTTGGACT
This sequence comes from Cardamine chenopodiifolia, assembly GCA_963922655.1. NCBI lineage: Eukaryota > Viridiplantae > Streptophyta > Magnoliopsida > Brassicales > Brassicaceae > Cardamine > Cardamine chenopodiifolia. The sequence goes on along the minus strand of OZ000470.1, from coordinate 16,737,804 downwards.
TAAGAGTGGTATTGGTGAACGGCTGTTATCTGGGAGTGATATTGAAGCTTGAGCTTTCCTTTCTGAAGCTTGTGTGGTTGTGCCTTCGAGGCGCCTCCTTTCCAAGGTTGGGATTTTGGGTTTCGTCGTCCCTCGTTGTTGTTAATTTTTTGGGTTTTCAATCGTTGTTTTTCCTCTTATCTTGTGTCTTTCTGAGTCCGAGAGCTATGTCAGTTTCATTTTCGAAAATCTCTCATTCATGCTTAATTAGTATCGTGTTGTGTTTGAGGGCAAGCCAAAGTTTCGATATGTCGTGTTTTTATCGGTTTTGTATTAAACATATAACCATTTTAATTCTCTCTTTTAGTTTCTCAAAATTTGGTTTAATAAAAATAAAAAACTTCTCAAATGTCGTATTGAAGATCTCTATTAAATATTATATAGAAGATCTCAACTAAAGTACGCATGATTAAGTACATTACAAACACTATAACATATGGAATTGGAAAAAGCTTTTCAACGTTCAAAGGTGATGTTTAGGTCCAACTCCAAGAAAAAGTTTTTTATTTTTTCCTCAGTCAAAAGAACATTTCAATAGTAAGCCGACAAAAATCTCAGAGGCTTTTTCACGACATCAATCCCATCCTCATCTATTCGTGTTCAAACGTCTGATTCTAAAAGTAACAGAGAAAGAAAAAGTAACAGTGATATATATATGATTACTCGCATTAGATTACAACTTTAACCAAAACAAACAAGTAGAAATATCCAATTTCAACATACTTGAGTGATATTCAAAACCTTGTCTACATTCTTGACAACTTAGTAATAAAAGAGTAATAAAAGAGTGGCAAATGTTGTGGCTGATGACTTAGAAAAAAAAAAAAGAAAAACAAAACAAGTAAGAAGATATAACACAAAAAAATAGTTTATTAGGTAAATTAATAGCAAAAACCGTTATGTTCTATTACATTCATACTCTCATCATCTTTCCCTCACAATTTTTCTGTCTACGCCTAATACAAACAACAACTCTTTTACTACACATTTTTTATTCTGTGTCTAAAAAATAATTTACGATGTACTAATTTTTTTTATTATAAATTAGTGTTTATGTTTTCAAATAGTTCTAAAAACAAATTTACTAGATTTTTCAAGGTAATGTCAGCTAATAATTTTAAATATCGTAATCTCATTCATTTTAGTTTAATTTAATTAAAAATAAATCAATTTAGTTGTAGTTTTTTTCCTTTTTAATGAATAAAATCATCATTACAAATTAACCATAATTTAAGGTATAAAAAATATTTTTTTTATAAAAAGGTGCGAATGTGCTCGATACCTTTTTCGTTTCTTTCTATTTTAATATTTAAACTTTGATGAATATTCCCCTTTTTGTAGCCCAGCCTAGCACTTTATATCCTTTTTCCATCTAGTACAAAGAATAATGCACATTGCCTTTCTTATGAAACCCTCTTAGATTATTTATATAAGGCTAAAACAAAGGTCTATAGGGGAAAAAAAGAAAAGAAAAACACATCTAATCTTTCCTATCAAAGGTCATCATTGATCTCATTTAAATATTTTTTTCTTGTTTTACAGCTAAGGTTCGAAGCAAATCACAATTCTTAAGAGCAACACAGTCACCATAAGAGCATAAATACATATCCAGTAACCTCATGTCATAATAGAGCAGAGCCAAATAAACAAAAGCAAAAATGTCTACTTCTCATCATCATCATCACCCTCCACATCTCATCACCACATTCTTCTTCTTGTTTCTCAACTTCTTTTGCCTTCATGCAAATGAATTTAAGCTTCTCTTATCATTTAAGTCCTCAATTCAAGACCCTCTAAAACACCTCTCTTCTTGGTCATACTCTTCAACCAATGATGTGTGCCTTTGGAACGGCGTCGTTTGCAACACCTTCTCTCGTGTTATCTCTCTCGATCTCTCCGGCAAGAACATCTCCGGCCAAATCCTCACCTCCGCTACTTTCCGGATACCTTTTCTACGAACTATCAACCTCTCTAATAACAACTTCTCCGGTCCAATCCCTCAAGACATCTTTACCACTTCGTCTCCCTCTCTTCGTTACCTCAACTTAAGCAACAACAACTTCTCTGGCTCAATCCCACGAGGTTTTCTTCCGAATCTCTACGCGTTAGATCTTTCAAACAACATGTTAACCGGTGAAATCTACGAATACATCGGATTTTTCACCAACCTTAGAGTTCTTGATCTCGGTGGAAACGTCTTAACCGGCCATGTACCGGCCTCTCTCGGAAACCTCTCAAAATTAGAGTTCTTAACACTGGCTTCAAACCAGTTAACCGGACGTATACCGGTGGAGTTAGGGATGATGAAAAACTTGAAATGGATATACTTGGGATACAACAATCTCTCCGGCGAAATCCCTTACCAAATCGGTGGCCTATCCTCTCTCAACCACCTTGATCTTGTCTACAACAATCTCTCTGGACCAATACCTCCTTCACTAGGAGACTTAAAGAATCTTGAATACATGTTTCTCTACCAAAACAAGCTCTCCGGTCAGATCCCACCGTCCATCTTCACCCTCCGAAGCCTCATCTCTCTCGACTTTAGTGATAACTCACTCTCCGGAGAGATCCCTGAGCTCGTGTCTCAGTTGCAAAGTTTGGAGGTTCTCCATCTCTTCTCTAATAACTTAACCGGAAAATTTCCAGAAGGAGTAACGCCTTTGCCACGTCTACAAGTTCTTCAACTCTGGTCTAACAAAATTTCAGGCAAAATTCCGGCGAATCTTGGGAAATATAACAACCTCACTGTTCTTGATCTTTCTACCAACAAGCTCACTGGAAAACTCCCTCACACTCTCTGTGACTCTGGTCATCTCACCAAGCTCATCCTCTTCTCTAACTCGCTAGACAACGTAATCCCACCGAATTTGGGCGCGTGCGAGAGCTTAGAGCGCGTGAGGCTTGAAAACAATGGTTTCTCAGGCGAGTTACCTCAAGGTTTCACCGAGTTGAAACACGTTAACTATTTGGACTTATCAAACAACAACCTCAGAGGTAACATCAGCACATGGGACATGCCAAAGCTTGAGATGTTAAACCTCAGCAAGAACAACTTCTCCGGTGAGTTACCGAATCTTTCTAGAAGCGAGAAACTCATGAAGCTCGATTTATCACGGAACAGAATCTCTGGAGTTGTTTCGCTAAGGTTCAGGACGTTCCCGGAGCTTATGGACTTGGATTTAAGTGAGAACGAAATCACGGGAGTGGTCCCAAATGAATTATCTTCTTGCAAGAACTTGGTGAATCTTGACTTGAGCCACAACAATCTTACCGGAGAGATCCCTTTGAGTTTCTCGGAGTTCTCAGTTCTTAGCGATCTTGATTTGTCATGCAACCAATTATCCGGTGAGATTCCGAAGAATCTTGGGAACATCGAGTCTCTTGTTCAAGTCAACATCTCTCATAATCTTCTTCACGGAAGCTTACCTTCAAACGGAGCTTTTCTTGCCATAAACGCAACAGCTGTCGCCGGTAATAACGATCTTTGCAGCGTCAATAACGTTAGCGGTATACGTCCTTGTAAGGATGTAAGAAAGAGAAGTACGAAGAGTTGGTGGTTTGTCGTCACTTCAACTTTTATAGCTTTCTTGGCCGTTCTTGTCTCCAGTTTCTTTATCACTCTCATCTTTCAAAAGACGAATAATGTTTTGGAGGTCAAGAAAGTGGAACAAGAAGATGGTACAAAGTGGGAAATTCAATTCTTCGATTCAAGATTCATGAAATCGTTTACAGTGAACGCGATTTTATCATCTCTCAAGGAACAAAACGTTTTTGCGGATAAAAACGGCGTGCAGTTCTTTGTTAAGGAAGTCAAGAAGTATGATTCTCTTCCCGAGATATCGGAAATTAGGAAAATTTCTGAGCACAAAAACATTCTTAAGCTAGTAGCGACGTGCCGGTCGGAAAAAGTGTCTTACTTGGTACACGAGGACGCCGAAGGGAAACGACTTAGCCAGATTTTGAATGGTTTGAGTTGGGAGAGACGGAGGAAGATTATGATGGGAATCGCTAAAGCTCTTTGGTTTCTTCATTTCCGATGTTCTCCGGCGGTTGTTGCCGGTGACTTATCGCCGGAAAATATTTTCGTCGACGTCAAGGATGAACCAAGGCTATGTCTCGGTCTTCCGGGCATACTTTGCATGGATGCTGCTTACATGGCCCCAGGTATTATTACAACATCTATTAGTTGTCATAGAAAACAGACCAAATTCTCAACTATTCAACGGCTTTCCAAATTTTGAAACCCAAGTATTGGCCTTTTAAAAAAAAAAAAAAAAAAATATATATATATATATATATATATATATATATATATTTAGAAAAACAACAGTAATAGTACTAAACAACCGTTTTAAAAAAAAATAAAATTGGCGGAGAATAATCTTATAAATATTTTCGCCAATGATTTTTCGTATGTGATTTAAAAATATATTATACTATTGAATACCCAAGTTAAAAACAAGAGTAAAATATTTAAAAACCTAAGTTATAAAACAAGAGCAAAATATTGTAACTTTAAAAATATTGTCGTTTGTAAATTTGGCTGATACTAATTTTGCAAAATAGCATAAATTCCGTATGTGATATTAAAATATATTGTACTATTTAAACAAGAAAAAAATATTATACTTTTTTTCTATAACACACTTTGTTGAAAAAGCACGCAAGATTCATACGAAAATGTCCTCTTTTTGCAAATTATTCTGACCAATTTAGTTATAAAGCAAAGTCACTCTAAAGTTAAATGGTTAATCCAATATATAAAATTATTTTTTATTCAAGGTAAATTTTAATTTTATATATTCTTTTATTTTGTTAAAAGCGATTTTATATGTATGTTTTCTGTTTTCCGCTAAGCTTAGCTTTCATTTTCGTTCTTCTTTTAATTATAACGTAGAAACGAGGGAGCACAAGGAGGTGACAAGAAAGAGTGACATCTATGGTTTTGGAATCCTCCTCCTTCATCTCCTCACCGGTAAAAGTTCCTTAGATGATGAGGACATAGAATCTGGAGCCAACGGAAGTTTGATCAACTGGGCTAGATATTCATGTTCCAATTCCCAAACTGACACGTGGATAGACTCATCCGTCGACACGTCAGTACATCAGCAAGAGATTGTCCAAGTCATGAACTTGGCTCTGAAATGTATGGTCATTGATCCGCAAGAGAGGCCTTGCACCAAGAACGTATTGAAAACATTGGAGTCTATCTCTTCGTCAAGTTCTCCTTGCACTACTTATTTTTCTAAAATACTATCGATGGTCTGACAATTTTGGCTTTGTTCGGTCCGTTAAGTAATTTTATTAGGGTTATTTTCTTCGTTTGTTTTATTTTATTGTTTTGCTCGTTTTGTTTGGTTTAAATAACCCAAAAGGATTGTCCATCAAGATGGTTTTGTTTATGTTATCTTGATTGTTCAATGTGTACTAATGCATGTAAACGAACCTTATTCTATATTGAAAACCACTTCTTCAAATTTTACCAAACCCCGTGTGCGTTGGTGAGAAACGAAACAGTGGATCAAACCGAGGTGTGATTGATGTGCACAACCACCAAATAACCATGGAGTTCATAAAAGTCCATGATTTGTAATCGGACCTATCAGCCACCGGTCTTGAAATCGTACCATCAATAAAACATATTTTATTCTTTGCTCAAATATCATTAAGCATCTCAGAGGCCCATTCATTGTAGCTTTCTCCTGTTAAAAGAACTTAATTGATTATGATTCTTGGGTTGTCGGAAGAGAACATAGTGTAAGGAGTAACCGTCGTGGCATCTCCTTAGCCGGTTCACCCTTGATCTTTTCTCATTTGATCATGACAAATCATTATAAATGAATAAAATAAAGAAATTTTTTTTAAAAATAAAAATAAAAATAAATGTTATTTATCTCGTAAACAAATTCGTTGATATTATCACACTATACGAAAACAATTAAAAGGCGATAACATAAATCAACTACATTACACTGTAACAAATAAAAGAGACAAATTTGCGACGTATTTATAACTCACATGTGACTTTACAATCTCGTCGCACATTAGTCGCTAAAAAGTGGGATAGCAGACGCTGTCGCAAATACGTTGGAAACGTATGCTACGAAAGTTCAACAAATATGCGAATTCCATATATTTTGTTACTAAATTTAAGGTCGTCGCAATTCAGTAGTAATTTGCTAACATTGATGTGACTTCATTAGGAGACTGTTTAATATCGTCACATAAATAAGCGACAACGTAGCAACTACTGGTAAAAATATGTTATCATCGCATTACAGTCGCATATATTTGCACATGTTTATTGCTTTGAAAGTAGGTGTACCTACTTTTAGTTGAATTTGTAGAAGAAAAATATGTTATAAAATGACTCATTGGTTTGATTGTTTCATAGTAATACAAAATAATTAAAATGTCATACATTCCCTCTAACACGTTTAATGAATCTGATGCATCACTTTTTATTTTTTCTGATGTAACAGATTTCCAATTGCCTGCTAGGTTGGCGGAGTGAGAGGAGGAGCACAAAACAGTTGAGATGTCTTGGGAATCAGAGACTGCACTCATACAAGTTGAATCAAGTTTCACCCCCGGTTCAACATATCATCGTATGACAGTTATAACGCCGGTTGTTATGCTCAACCTGTTGAATCTCCTCCGAGTTATGTAGATGATGATGCCATCACAAAGCTAGTGGATGAAAACTTTGAAAGTAAACCTAACCCTCTTCCAAGTCCTTATTTTGAGGAGCCCGGTGAAGATATTTACGAATGTAATGGTGATGACTACGGTTGTTGTCAGTACCATATTGAAGAGTTCGAGATGGACCATTGACAATTATAAGTAGCTTACTAATGTTTAACTATATATATATGTATGCTGAAATAAGGATGACATTTGGTATTAATACCATGTCATTATGCGTTTTCGTATGAATAAAAAGATGTTTTAATTTTATATTGTAATTTGACATACATGACATAACTAACATGTTAATTATTTTCTTATTTAATAAAACTAATTAATTTAAATAATTTTTAATCATAATATAAACTAAATGAGACAACTTGAACAATATAAATTTTATGTGAACAATATAAATGTTGTTGCATTTGAGTAGCCCAATTTGTTACGAAAATGTGACTACATTTATCTAATGTTGTTGCATTTTAGTAGCCAAATTTGCTACGATTATGTAATAATAGTTGAATAATACTAATATTTGTATTTTGTGATCGCATTTTTGTCTCATTTTATGATTTATGTCCTCGTGTTGAAATTTACGAGGTAGGTGTACCAAACAACTACAAGTGTATCTATATATAACCATAAATTTAGTTGCTATGAACATCAGAACCTTATAAATATATTTATTATAATATATTTAAAATCTTTCAATTTGTTTCTCAAAATATCAAATTCGTCTAAAAATGATGATTGCGATAGTGACACATCTCTTTGAATATGGTACAAAAATGGAAGATCATACCACCGACCAATATCTTCCTCCTTGCCTTCAAATAATGTTGTCAATATACCTCCCACAAGTCAGATCCCTTCTGAGTTTCCCAAACATAGACCTATAATTCCTGGCACAGAGTATTTCCATAATCTTCAATTAGCACAAAGACGCAAGCAATATCATGAAGGAAGTTCTAGTTTTGATCCCCATCATCCTATTCTAATTCAAATATTTTATAACGATTTACTTGCAGAGGGATACTCGGATTTCAACGAAATCTGTTGGACATCAGTTATTCTATACCTAACCCAGAAAAGACAAGAGTGGACAACCTTGAATTCATTCCAACGAACAATAACTGGTCCAAATTTTCAAAGACAAGTTTTTAATGGTATCCAATTTGGAAATAAAAATTTGATTTATACTATATATGCCTAAATAACATGATAATGAAATTTGTAGATGGTGGTTATGGTTAAGAATTTGAGTAAAAACGAATTTGGTGATGCATTGGTTATGTTAAAAGATCCAACTGGCACAATGGGTGCCTCAATTCATAGGAAAGTATTTGAGAAAAATGAATTTAATGTACTTATCGAAGTTGGTGCAATGCTAATTCTTAAAAAAGTAAAAAAAAATATTTAAAATATATAATAAATAAGCACCAATCCACAATATTATTTTATTTAATTCATGATATGAAAATTGATTATTCGTATATTCAGGTTACAGTATATAAGTTAAACCGAATTACTATGAACCTAAACATAGTAGTTAAGAACATTGAAAAGGTAATTTTGGTTTACACTTATTAAAGCTCACGTATTTGAGTACCAATTAAATTTAGTAGTCACATTTTTTGTAGTTTATTGGAGTTAATCAAATGATTAACAACATAAACAACGAAATGGGCGAAGCTGATCTCGGAGATAACGAATACTTAGGTGATGGTGAAATTATGTCTATGATTGTACCAGATTCGGAGGACGAGTTTTAGATATGATATGTTATTGTACTATGTTTTATATGTAATGTGATATCATTATGTCTATTTAATTGCATCTTATTTGTGTAACAAAATTAAAAACTATAATCAATTTGGGTTCTATGTTTACAATAATAATTGTTGAAGTCAAATTTAACTTAAATGTAATTTCATTAACAAATTATACAATCCATTTATTAACAAAATTTTAATATAACTTAGAAATTTTTAATAAATACCAATTAGTCCAATCGATATCTAAATAAATTTAATGTATTAATAATTGTTTTCCCAATTTAGATGTTATTTTTTACATCTCCTATAGTTGGTAGAATTGCATATTAGTTGCTAAGTTCCAATAGTGTCGCAAATTGGTAGCTAATTCTGGTGGTTATAATAGTATATAACATGTGTTTCATACGAATAATAATTAGGTATAGATGTAAAATGCGACTAAATTTGTGGTAGCATATACGTCTCATTATAGTCGCATTTTTGTCACAAATTATATATATATATATATATATATATATACTTTGCCTTTATTTGGACAGTTTCCTGAAATTTTCTCTACTAACAACAAATACAACAATGGCCGGATTTTTCAATCATCAAAATTCTAGAGCGTGGATGTATAATTGGATCGATTCACATACAAATAGCTTATCTTCTAAGTTTATAGCAGGGGTTGAAGTTTTCATGCATTTTGCAAGTCAACAATCTATCGCGGAAAGTAGTGGTGGTATGTTTTAATGTCCTTGTAACATTTGCAAAAATGACAAATTCCTTAGGTCGAAAAAAATTTGGAATCATTTATTGAGTCGAGGGTTTATGCCGAACTATTATGTTTGGCATAGACATGAGGAAGAAATAAATGTTTTTTAGGTTCAAGCCATGATACTGGTCGTTATAGTACATCTCGTTAAAGTGATTACGAACATGCTCCTGCCAATTTTCATGATAGTTGTATTGAAATGGTCCATGACGCATTTCCCACTATCATTGGGTACATCAACGATGGAGATACTACTCAATACAAAGAACAACCAAATACTGAAGCACAACAATTTTTGAACATGATAGAAGCTGCAAACACTCCTTTGCATTAGGGTTATAAGGAAGGACACTCACAGATTTCTTTAACCTCGAGGTTCATGAACAACAAGTTTGAACAAAATATGTCTGAGAGGGGTCTTGATTCTTGGGCGGAATTATTCACAAAGTATTTACCAGAAGGAAATCATGCAACGAGCTCTTTCTATGAAACATAAAAGTTGATGAGGAATTTGGGGCTGCCGTATTACACAATTGATGTTTGTGTAAACAACTGCATGATTTTTTGGAGAGAATATGAAAAATGGGAATCATGTAAGTTCTGTCAACAACCAAGATTTAAGACAAGCGAAAGGCGAACAAAAATCGCATTTAATAAAAATGTGGTACCTCCCAATTGCGGATCTATTGAAGAGAATGTATCAAAGCGAGCTGACTTCAGCTTCAATGAGATAGCATTTTAATCACCAAACTCTCGATGGTGAAATGTGTCACCCATCAGATGGAGCGGAGTGGAATAATTTTCAACAACAACATCCAGGATTTGCCGCAGAACCTAGGAATGTTTACCTAGGTTAATGCACAGATGGTTTTAATCCATTCGGTATGTCTAAAAACTATTCGTTATGGCTGGTGATTTTGACACCCTATAACTTACCCCCAGATATGTGTATGAAGAAAAAGTATCTTTTCCTTAAAATTTTGACCCCTGGGCCGAATCATCCACGTTCTAGTATAGATGTATTCCTACAACCTCTAATCGAAGAGTTAAAGGAACTACGTTTAATGGACGATCAGCGATTTTATCTTGAATACGCCCCAAGCTATCCAACAGGCAGTTTAGTATATGATGTGTCAACAAAGCAAAAATTTATCATGAAGGCAGTTCTCCTATGGATGATCAGCGATTTTCCTACGTATGGTATGCTGTCAGGTTAGACAACACATGGGAGATTATCATGTTCAATATGTATGGATCAGAAAAAGGCGTTTTGGCTCCCAAATGGTAGAAAGTCTTCATGGTTTGATTGTCATAGAAGATTTCTTCATCCTGATCATCCGTTAAGGAAGAGTAAAACTAAATTTCTGAAAGGGAAACACATAGTAAATGAATACGCCCCAAGCTATCCAACAGGTTCAGACATATATGATCAAATCAGGGAGATTAATCCTACTAAAACGTCAACTTGTGGAGGTAATGGTCATGATCCTAAAAAGGCCGGATATGGGAGATTGCATAATTGGCAAAAAGAAAGCATTCTATGGGAGTTGCCATATTAGAAGGATCTTAACTTGAGGCATAATCATGGCGTAATGCATATAGAGAATAATTTTTTTGGCAACATCATGTTCACTTTGATGAATCTGAAAGACAGGTCGAAAGAAAATGTTAAGTCGCGCTTGGATATAGAGTTATTTTGTTGTCGCAAAGAATTACATCTTGACAGCAATGGAAGTGCTCCTTTCCCAATATTTATACTAACTCAGGAAGCGAAAGACGAGTTGTTAAATTGTGTTAAACATAACATCAAATTTCCTGATATTTACTCCGCAAGCTTAGCAACATGTGTGGATATAGAAGGAGGCAAGTTTTCAGGCATGAAAAGCCACAACTGTCATGTATTCATGAAAAGACTGCTTCCTTTCATAATGGGGGAGTTTCTCCCACGGAATGTCCAGCAAGCAATTTCAGGTATCACATCATATGTCTAAATTTTTTTGTACAAGTAATTTAAGCATATATCATATTTCTGACATTACCAAGTATTGCAGGGATGAGCTTGTTTTTCCGAGACTTCCTAGATCTTTGAACGTACAACGAGTTCAGTTAATGAAAGAAAACATTGCTATAATATTATGCAACTTAGAGAAGATATTTCTACCATCTTTCTTTGACGTTATGGAACACCTTCCTATACACCTCCCCCATGAAGCTGAACTAGGAGGACATGTGCAGTACATGTGGATGTATCCTTTCGAGAAGTTTTTCAAAGACTTGAAAAGCAAGGCAAAGAATAAACGCTATGCAGCCAGATCAATAGTGCAATGTTACTTAAATGACGAGATATCTTATTTTTCAGAGCATTACTTTGCCGAAAGTATAAGAACAAATAAAATGTATAATAGATCTAAATTAAAGTTTTTAATAAAAATTAATATCATATTAATGTGTATTTATTGGTATATGCGAAGGAATACACGCTTTCAGTAAGGTGAAGTGCCTATATACCCAGTCGTTGGGGTACCTGATATGTTCACTCATAGTGGAAGTTTAAAAGGTAAGGCGAAGGAGATTTGGTTGTCTGACCAAGACTATCAGTGTGCACATGCTTATATACTGTGTAATTGTGATTTTTTCGCCCTTTTGAAAGGTAATGAATACTAATGCCTGCCATGTTCAAGAAAAAAATTATTAGCTTATTAATCATTAACATGTTCTATTTTTCAGCTTGTTCGAGAATGAGATATGTTGTACTTATCCACATCTATCAGACATCGATGTCTACAGTAAAAAGGATACAGAGTTTCCTATATGGATTAAAGAATATGTATTCTAAATTATGTTGTAGTCAATGCCCAAAATTATAATATTTAAGCTATATTATGTTCAAAGTACTAAGGTGTTAAGATAATGATTGCAAGTGAAATCATGTTTGTTATACGAAAATAAATATTTTCCTATTTGGGTGCAAGAGTTAGTTGAGGGTCCTAACTACAAGGTTACATCGTGGCCCATATTTTTTAGCAGAGGATTTTTCTTTCACACACATAGACACGGACAACGGAGGTTAACTAGTAACTATGGTGTTTGTGTTCGAGACGAAATTACTCGGATTCATCAAACGAAGCCGATTTCTATGGAATTTTGACTAATATCATCCAGCTTGATTTTATATGATTAGTTTCCTTAAAAATAACCTTGTTTAAATGTGAATGGTTCGATCCTACAGTTGGAAAGGGCACGAGAAAGAGCAATGGCGGTGTAGTTGATGCGCTTGCAACAAGAAAATATAGCGAATACGAGTCTTTTATCCTTGGTAAGTCGTAAATTAGTTTGATGTGTATTGCTTGAAAATCTATTCAAATTAACATAAATGAGGGAGCAAAATTAATATCCTCCCATGTATACTACAGCATCTCAGGCGGATCAAGTATGTTATATACCGTATCCGTCTGTAAGACACCAAAGAGAAGTATGACTTACAGTCGTGAAAGTCAACCCAAGGGCAAACTTAATTGGGAAGTTAAAAGAAAAAGAGGTGGTATTAATGCAAGAAGAAAATGATGTGAATGTGGTGTTTACAACAATTGAAGGTATTGTTGTCGAAAGCTTAGCCGATGCCTCAAACTCAACTACTTTGCTTGATATAGAAGTCGATGATGAAGAAATAGACAACGAATTTTTTACACAAGTTTCAACATCTGAAGATGAGGAAGCTGATAGTGGAGAGTAAATTAGTATGTACTTATCTTTTAAGAACAATTTGGTTATCCTTAAAACTCTGTAGAATCAACATAATATTTGGTGTCATCTTCTTGGCTTTGTTAATTACGTAATGTCTTGGCTTTGTTAATTAGGTAACAAAGTAAAATATGCAACTTCTGAGGCCCAAACACTTATAATTGGTTAGAAACGAGTTTTTAATGTTTATTTATACCAAATCGCATTATAGTCTCATATGTTTGAGATAAGTTTGTTAATATGGTTGTAGCATATTAGTTGCAAAACATGCTACTTTTAATGAAGAGTCAGTGCATGAAGATACAACTGAGGAGGCGGAGGCTGAACCTATGGGGGAGGCAGAGCAAATGACTCTAGATGAACTTTTGCGAACTCCGGGAAGAGATGTGTATTTGTCCACTTTGAGTCGAGAAGAGGAAGAAAATACTACATGGTAAGGATAATAGTGAAAAGTTCGTAGTTTAAGTTAACAAATTGGTAGACAATGTTATCAATGTAATGCTATCAATTCTATAGGGTTGGGCGAGACAAGGGGACTATTACAAGGAAAGTGTCAAAACTGTTGAAGCCCAAATTTGATGGACCGTATTACAGTTGGTCCAAAGTTCCTCCTAGACGTCAAGATCGATATTTTATTGATTTCCCGAGATAAAACATATATTTAAATTATTTACATTATAATTTATTTTAAAAATTCTAAAACACTAATTGATTTTTTCTCTGCAGCAAGAATTTACTTGGAGTCCTTTGATCATTCCACATGTAAGGAGTAAATTTAATGCCATTTGTATAAACAGTATGAGGGATATGGTTTGTAAAGTTAAAAAAAAACAAAGACCAAGGTGGATAGGAGAGGCATTGTGGATCCAAATGCAAGCATATTGGACAACCGAAAAAGCACAGTCGAGGAGTAGTGTGGCGTCCAACTCAAGGAACTTAGACCGGCGTGGTCCTGGTATTCACAAGCATGTTGGTGGACCTAATAGCTTCAAACAAATTCAGCATGAAATGGTATGCAAACTTGATTAATTTGTTATACTTTAACTTAAAAATTCTTTGAAAATATTTAGTAGTTAAGAACATGTTTATATTCGAGCTTTATAGCAAATATGATTTTGCTTTGATATAAAAAATCATAAGGATTAACGAATCAGCTTGGTTTGTGATAATTTTGCTTTCGTTTTGCTTAGTTAGTGAACATTGAATGAATACTTGTTACATTTTTTACATCTTATGATTCCAATTTCATTGCTTGTCTTTGGATTTATATGCTTTGTGTTTTAGTTAAGTACTTGTAGGTTAGAATTCCCACTTCTAATTTGAACTATTTTGTTTTAGCATTTCAGTTTCGGCACATTTTGTTAGTTGAATCACTTATCTTTTTCTACCAATCTCTGTGGCATCTAAATTATGAATTTAGGACAGTTTTTGATGTTTTCTTAACATTGGTTAATCGAATTCTTAACATGTGTCTATATAGTTTGTTAACATAAATGTTAGGATCCGTTGGTTTCTTAACATTAGTAACGGCGATTTATAATTCTATATTTTAGGAGTTCTTTCATGTTGCTGTTTTGGTTTTGATGGGGTATAATGTCAATGTTATATTTGTTTTTTCGATGTGCTTACGTTTTGGTGTTTATAGGCGAAAGAACTTGGGAGACCGGTCTCGGTTGGATAGGTGTTTGTGAGGACTCATACTAAAGCCGATGGGAGTTTTGTCGATCAAAAAGCACCGCAAATTTGCGAGACGTATAATAAAAACATAGAGAATAAGTTAGCGCAATTTCAAGATGATACCGACTTGTCCAATCCTAACTCATCACGTCCTCAACTCACAACCGAGGAACTAGATGCACTTTTCTTAGAGGTAAAAGACACATTTATTTTTCTTTAGTGTTTTAGTAACGCAAATTGATAACCCATATGACCTTTGCTTTTTACAGTCAACTATTTTTGACTCTAGAGGCACACTATATGGACTTGGTAGCATGGAGAGCCGATTTTTAAAGAATCAGGGGAGTGGTGTATCAACTAGCTATTCTTCTATGGTGCAACTACGAAACCAACTTGAAACTGCGCAGCGCAAGATTGAAGAGCAAGATGCAGAAAACGAGGAATACCGTGCTAGAGCCGATGAAGCCATAAAAATAGCCGTTGAGGCAAAGGAAGTAGCTCAACAATCACAAACCACCGTAGTTGCGTATATGCGAGAGGATCCCGGATATGCACGGTTTGTGGAAACAAGCTCGCAGAGCCAAAACACGACAACACCTATTAAACAAAATCCTCTAGTGAACCCAACCGATTTACCGAAGAGTAGTTAGTTTTTATTTTTAATTAGAATTAAATATTTTGTTTTACCTTGTTTTTGAATTTATACTTTCTGTTTTATGTGAATTTAAACCTTTAGATTTATTGCAATTGAAATTTTATTTAGTTTTGATTCCAGGTTTTTATATTTATTATTTTGGTAATTATTTATATTAGTTTTTTTTAAATTAAATTAAACAGCCATTTTCCACTACAGTCGCTTATTAGTAACTATTACCTAATCCAATGTTGTTGCTATTTCGTTGCTTACTGTATTTAATTATAATCGATTTATTATTGTTGGTGCGTATTATCTTAGTCTAAAATTTTGCGACTAAGAATTGTGTTGTCGCCAATTCGACGGAAGATATTTGCTACAGAGTTGCTATTACAGAATGTGGTCGATGATAAAATTTCCTACACCAAAATTTGTTGTTGCATTTTCATCGCTGATACGAAGTTGCCAAAGCGTAGCAAGTTGATGTCGCAATATTTCCGACGTTTTATTTTCGTCGCTAAAGTGACGTACTTTTAGCTACTAAAAAGTGACTAACTGATTTAGCGACGCGCGATTTTCAACAAATATTGTCAGTCGCAATTTCGTCTCCTATTTAATATAAGCGATTGTGTTGCGACTAAATGTGCAGTAGCTAATTAATTTTTTTCGTGTAGTGTCAATGGACACTTCGGAACAAAGAGGAGTTCCTTCGACAATCGGCTGTGATTGCAAGAACTCCTCTTCCAATCTGGTCACGTTCTCCATGATCTCCCGAAAAATCGGATCTTGGATTTGTCCCGTGCTGTGGTTCGTGTGCGCATCTTGTAGCAAAACAAGATGCGATGGCTAGACACCTTCTTGACGGAACTGAAATATTTTATTAAAAACTATAAGTAAGTAAAACAAGTTAAATAAAAGTCTAAATTTATATAAACTTACCAATTGTTGTTCCCGGAAAGCCTTGCTCGTTGCTCACAAGTTGTGAGTGGTAATTCCTTTGCCCTTCTGCTCACTCTTCCAGTTGGTTGATTGAGTTGCCGATGTTGTCTGGGTTTTGTTCATCTTCCAGTAATCAACCAAACCGTTCCAGAGGTCTGGGTTTGCAAGCAGCTCCCTCGGAATATCATTCTGGTTCCACTTGTCCTTCCACTCGTTCAGCTTCCGTGAGTACACTTTCGATGCTTTAGCATCAAACTCACGTCTAACACGAGACGTCATGTTTCGATCCCAAGTGAAATCTTGCTGCAAAAGAAAATGATTAAAAGATTAAGAAATTATAAAAAATGTAGTATCATTAAAAGAAACATAAAATTTTAAAGTTAAAAAGTAAAAACATTCATACCGCAAATTGCCAAAACCACAAATCACGCTCAGGCAACGGCATAAGGGCGTATATCAAATACGGACGCTGGAGCATTCTGTTGAGCATACGGTTGATCGACTTGGTTATCCCATTATGGGATAAATGGAACCTACAAAACAAAATTAGTTTAAAATTATTAAAAATAAACAAATTAAACAATTAATAATTTTAAAACCTTTTACTTACCAAGTACTATTGCCATCACAATCGAGATGAAGGTACGACAATCTTTCCCGACCGGGTTGAGAAACAAAATCCTCAATGCTCATCCGGGTCGGAGCAAAATCAGCTTGACGAGTAGCTGATGGAGATTGAATCTCCGGAACAGGAGTGGAGCAGTTTTGACTCGCTCCTCAGCCACGTCTCGAACCACCGGTTCAGAAACGGAATGAAATCAAGCATAATTCTTGAAAACAAAGAAAATATTAATTATTAACAAATGAACATATATGTAACAAAAGAAATAAATTAGTAGTAAATTATTAAAATTAAGAAATTTTACAATACAATTATAAAGAGGTAAAAATAATTCTGAAATTTTTAAAAAATTTTATAAACAAATTAAAAAATTTATAAAAAAATAAAAACGAATTTTAAATAACTTAAATAATTATAGAGTTTTAAAATACATATATGTAGATGATTAAATTATGAAATATTTATAAAACTTAAATAAATAGAAATAATTATGAAATTTTTTTTATAAAAAATAAAAACGATTTTTAAAAAACTTAAATAATTATAGAGTTTAAAAATATATATTTTAGATTATTAAATTATGAAATATTTATAAAACTTAAATAAATAGAAAAAATTAAGAATAAATTTAAATTTTTTATAAAATTTATAAATTACTAAAATATTATAAAAAATAAAAATGATTTTTAAAAAAAATAAATAATTATAGAGTTTTAAATATTACAATTATAATATATATAATGTTTTTTTAATGTGTGCCAATCTAGTAACAAATCTTCCAAAAACCCTTATCCGTCAGAAATCCGTCGGAAATTTAAGAACATTCCGACGGATATTTCATAATTTATTTTAAAACCATGAATCCGTCGAAATTTTAAGTTGTAAAAAATCAAAGTTGTGAAGAGGTTTAACTCCTCTTCGGTCTATGACTGGAATCTAGATGGAATATCTGAATATAATATCTTAAATTTCCTCCAAAAAATGACGATGGCTGCAAATGCCTATAGAACACAAATAGGAAATGAAGATAAAACTGTAGCTGAACTCCTTATAGCTGGTTTCTTGGGACAGCTTAAAGGATGGTGGGATAACTATCTTACTAATCAGCAACGAGGAGAAATCCTTGACGCTATAAAAGTAGATGAAGAAGGCATGCCAATTCTAGACAATTTCGGAAATCCCCAACAAAATGCCGTAGCAACTCTAGTCTTAGCTATAACCCTTCATTTCATAGGAGATCCTTCAGTCCTTAGGGACAAAAACGCAGAACTCCTTTCAAATCTTAAATGTAAAAAACTAAGTGATTTCCAATGGTACAAAAACACATTCCTCACTAGAGTACTTCTCCGACAAGATTCAAACCAACCTTTTTGGAAAGAAAAATTTCTTGCAGGACTACCAACACTCTTAGGAGAAAAGGTTAGAACAAAGATTAGAGAATCTAGTGGCATCCAAATAATTGATTACGATGATTTCACTTACGGAGAATTAGTTAGTCTTGTCCAACAAGAAGGTTTTAAAATCTGTCAAGATTTAAAACTCCAAAAACATCTCAAATGGGAACTTAGAAGAACAAAAGTAGAATTAGGATCTTTCTGCAAACAATTTGAAATAGATCCTAATAACAAAAAGTCATGTGTAGGTGATTGCAAGCCAACATACTATTCCAAAAAATCAAAATTTACAAAAAGAAATTTTAAGGAATATAAGCCACGAGAAAACGCTTGGAATAAATCTCGAAACAGATTTAGACCAAAAGAACCCCAAAACAAACCTTTTTACAAGAACCTAACGTGCTATAAATGCAACAAGAAAGGCCACACTTCAAAATTTTGCCGTCTAAATAAGAAAATCCAAGAACCTTACAAATAAAAACGGAATAAGAGTTCTTGACTCGAGATGGAAGGGGTGAAAGGTTTTTTGAGATGGAAAATGGAGAGAGAGTTCGAAGGGTTAGAGCGGAAAATCTTTTTTCGTCATCAGATGGTATGAAACAGTTTTTGAAGATTTGGAAAGATTTGTTTATCTGAGGTTTGAAAATGTTTATGACAGAACCGAAGTTGTTCCACCATTGATTGAACCAAATTGGTGATTTAGATAGGTTACAGGTGGTATCAAAAAAGATTAACCAAGTGTGTTTGTGTTTGGGTGATTGGATTAAGAAGGAATTATACCAAGCTTGGCAATAGTCCCAGTAATTGAATGGGACATCGTAACAAGAGAGATTTGAAAAGCTTTCTGGAAATTTTATATTGTCATTGAGATCATAATCCCAATCTCTTGGAGAAATGATGTCATGGATTTTGAAAGTAGAGTAAGCAGGAGCCGTGTGACTTTCATCCAAAAAATTGTGTTTGAAAGTAACAGAACCTGTAATTTCCAGAATTGTTTGATAAAATAATACAGTTTTATCTGTATTGAATGGTTTATAAAACTGATTTTTCCCAAAAATCTCGATGGTTAAAAACGGATCATTTTCCACAAAAAAGTCTTTTTCAACTGTAATGACGTTTTGATAAGTTGTTTTTTCAAAATACTCTGAAGGAGGACTTTGTGAAAATTCCTTTAAAACAATTTGTGAATTGTTCAAAGGTTTTGAAATTTGTTTCGAAGCCTGGTTTTGTGTTGAAATTATTTTTAAGGAGGCTTCAGGGATTTTGGAAATCTCAAGAGAAGAAGGCATTTTTGAAGAATTACCTTTCTCTTGTTTTGAAAAACTTTTTTCAAAAGCTTGTTGTAAAGTCCGAATCTGTTCCAAAATTTCGTCAGGAGTTTGGAGGGTTTTTTCTTCTTTTTCTGGTTTCTTTTTAGTAACTGTAATCCAGGGTTGTGTCTCGGGTTCTGGTTTTGGTTTGGAAGTGTTTGGAGTTTGTAATTTTTCTTGGTTTGGGCCTAAAGAAAGGCCTTTTCCTTTGTCAATCGTCTTTGGTGGCATCGTACCTGTTTTGGAGAAATTCACGAGTCAAGAAGTCTGGAATAGAATTTGTTTCTCCTTTAATATACTCTATATCAAAATCGAAAATACTTAGTAATGCCTGCCATCGGGCAAAAATTTGTTTTGAAGCAAGATTTTTAACATCTTTTTGTAAAACATCTTTAGCACTTTTGCAATCAATTCTTAGTAAGAACTTTTGATTTAGAAGATCACTTTGAAATTTTTGTATACATAAAACTATACTTAGTATTTCTTTTTTGATTGTCGAATAATTTCTTTGGGTCTCATTCCAATGAGATGAAGTAAATTGGATTATTTTTACACGACCTGTTGTTTCTTTTTGTTTCAGGATTCCTCCGTATCCAATATCAGAGGCGTCCGTTTCTACAATTTTTTCTAAATTTGGATCTGCTATATGTAGACACGGGATTTCTAAAACTTGTTTTTTAATCTGTTGGACTATAGCGGTATGCTCTTCTGTCCAGGGGGTTGGGTTTTTCTTTAAACGGTCATGTAATGGTCTAGCTAATCTATTGATGTTTGGACAAAAATCTAAAACATAATTAAGGCTTCCTAAAAATCTTTGTAATTGGGTTTTATCTAAGATTTTATCAGGAAATTTGTTCGCAAATTCTAATGATCTTTCTATTGGTTTTATCATACCTTTGGATATGTAATGGCCAAGAAATCTGATTTTAGTTTGAAATAAAGCCATTTTTGATTTTGAAATAACAAGTCCATTTTTTCGTGCAACATAGTAAAATGTTTTTAGATGTTTAAAATGTTCCTCAAGGGAGTTTGAAAAGATAAGTATATCATCAATATATACTATACAAAATTTTGAATATTCTAAAAATATATTATTCATTATCCTTTGAAATTCCGAAGGTGCATTTTTTAAACCAAAAGGCATTACATTCCATTGGTATTGCCCAAAAGGAACAGTAAATGCTGTTTTATATCGATCATTTTCCGATATCTGGATTTGCCAAAATCCTGATTTTAGATCGAATTTTGAAAATATGTGTGCAGAGTGGAGTTTTTGAAGGTCTTTTTTATTTGGTATTGGATATCTAATCTATTTTAAAGCTGTATTTAAAGGTTTGTAATTTATTACAAGTCTCGGAGTTCCTCTTTCTATTTCTGAATTTTTGTTCACATAGAAAGCTGCACAAGACCATGGAGATCTTGATTTCGAAATTAATTTTTTGTTTAGAAGTTCTGAAATTTCTTTCTTACAATGGCTCTCTAAATCAGAGTTCATCTGTATTGGACGAGCCTTTGTAGGAATTTCCCTTTCATCGAATTTTTCTTCATAGGGTAGATCAACTATGTGTTGTTTTCTATCCCAAAAGGTCGTTGGTAAATCCGAACATAATTGTTCTTCGAATAGTTTACTTAGTTTTGAAATTTTTTCTTTTGTAATTGGAGTTTCTAATGTTTCTTTTGTTTTTTCAACAAGAAATTCTGTCTGTAAGTTTTCTAAATGGAATTTTTTGCTATTAATTAGAGAATTTATAGAGTTTTCTTGTATTGAGCATGCTTTTATTAAGTTTAGACTCCTTTTCTTTGGAGTTTCCATAAATTCGAAAGATAATTTTTTATCTTGTGTTTTGAAAGAAATTGAATCATCTTTAACTTTATACGGAGTTATTAGGTTTATAAATGGTGTTCCGAGAATGATATTTTGGTATATATCATCTGTGAGAACAAAAGCTGTTTTGAAAAGGATATTTTCTTTTAATATTGAAGCTTCTGTTTTTGAAGTTATACTAAGTTTTGAATTATTTGCTGCCGAGAGTTTTTCATTTGTTTTGTGATGAAAACATCTTGGCACAAGACCTGTCTTTATGCAATTAAGGTCGGCACCAGTATCAAAGAGTGCAATTGTATCTATTTTGTAATTTTCTGAGAAAACAAGTGTAATTTTTATTTTATATTTCCGAGACGTGATTTCTCTTAATACAAAGAGGAAATCATTTGGCATGGTGTTTAGGGACTGTATTTGTTCTATTAAATCATCTTCTATATTTTCTGAACAAATGTTGTTTTGTTCCTCTGAACTGGAGTCATCATGTTTTTTAGAAGTTAATATTGAATGAAAATACTCGGAATCCGTTTTTTGTTTTTCTTTTAAATGTTTGAGTTCATTTTTTACTTCTTTGATCTCAATTTGAAGGGATTGTAGAGTAGTTTTGGAATTATTTTTTCTCCCTTGGTTGAGGATAGTGGTTAAGTTATACGAAGAGTTTGAAGTTGATGGATCTTTGGTTTTTGGAAGATTTTCTATTTTTTGGTTTTCATTTAGGGCTGAAATAATTGTTTCAAGAAATTTTTGTTTTAGTTGGGGGTCTGAGATTGAATTCAAGATTTCTAATTGGAACTCTTGATTTTTTGTTAGGACTTGGAGTTTTTTATCATCTGAGTCCGAGCTAGATGACGAATTATTAAGTTCATCAACTTGCAAGGCTTCTTCAGATGAGGGCTCAGAATCATAATCACTCGATGAGGAAGAGTAATCTAGAAAAAGTTTTGATATTTTGGCTGAGATTTCTTCTCCAAGATCGAGTTCTTGGATTTTCTTATTTAGACGGCAAAATTTTGAAGTGTGGCCTTTCTTGTTGCATTTATAGCACGTTAGGTTCTTGTAAAAAGGTTTTTTTTGGGGTTCTTTTGGTCTAAATCTGTTTCGAGATTTATTCCAAGCGTTTTCTCGTGGCTTATATTCCTTAAAATTTCTTTTTGTAAATTTTGATTTTTTGGAATAGTATGTTGGCTTGCAATCACCTACACATGACTTTTTGTTATTAGGATCTATTTCAAATTGTTTGCAGAAAGATCCTAATTCTACTTTTGTTCTTCTAAGTTCCCATTTGAGATGTTTTTGGAGTTTTAAATCTTGACAGATTTTAAGACCTTCTTGTTGGACAAGACTAACTAATTCTCCGTAAGTGAAATCATCGTAATCAATTATTTGGATGCCACTAGATTCTCAAAAGGTTGATTTTTTTTAAGGATTTCCGACGGATTAGGGATTTTTGGGGGAAAAAATTACAAATACAAATCTTACAAAAATCTCAAATAGAAATCTTAAGAAAAGCTCAATACTTTTACAATAATAAATACAAAATACAAAATACAAAAGGCATTACTCCTCATCTTCAGATGATCCGTCCGAAGGAATTGAGTCTGAATCGTCTTCGAATTTGCCACGTGATTCATCCGAGTCTGAATAAACCATATCATCACCAGTTTGTGTTAAATCAACCACGAGCTCAATGTCAAACGAATGATGAACATGATTCATTTGAAAAACTCTAGTTGGCTGCAGGGCATCATGTTCTAAAACTCCATCAATTCTTCCTCGTGGGTTAATTGCAGTAACTGTGATCCAAGGATTTGACCGATAAGATATTTGAGGGTACCAAATATTGAAGATAATTTGTAAAAAATCAAATATATTAGGAATATATTAGTAAATTTAAATATAATAATTTAATCATACCTAACCGGCTTGTGATGCTAGGATAAATGAATCATACTTAAAAAGTCTTCGTCTTGCATGTATCGATGTCACACCGAATTGATCAATTTGAATAGCACGACCAATGAATGGATCATATCAATCGCACTTAAACACAATGCACCTCAAATCCAACATTCCAGGATATCAGACTTCTAAGATTTCATTTAATATGTCGTAGTAAACTACATCATCTTATCGCGCTGAAACACCAAAGTGTTCAGTTAGTCTTGTTCTTCCCTCCTCAAGAATCCTAAACGCATATCCCCTTGTGCAATACCTTGGATATGAAGTTGCAATGTTATTTGGACTATTAACAAATTTCATTAACCATGACAGAAACCTATCAAAATATAGATAAAGAATATAAATTACTGTGAGATAAATACTACAATAGAATTATCAATTATTTAAATTGTTTAAAAACTTACGTAAAATCGCAAGCAAGAAGAAAATTCTTGTTCTTTTAGGATTTCAAGTTCGGGTTGAGTCTTATCTAAATTATAATCTCATACTAGCGCCATGTAAATGCTGTAACATAACACAAATTTTAATAATCAAATATTAATTAATTTCAAATGATTAGTAATTAACATAAACAAATTAATTATTAATTACCTTTCATACTCCCGAATATCCTCACAATTTGTGAGAATATACGTATGCAAGTGCGCAAACTCCTGCTCTGATAGTTTCCGTGTCTTTCTCTTTCCACTTACTTGACCAATTTGAGCAAACAACTTAGGGACATACACCGGAAAAATCACTCTCTCACCTCTATCATCATGCCGTGTCAGACGTCTACTCTTAGTACGCATTTCCGATGGAAAATAATATTCAGCAAAGTGTGAGGCTTCTTCGCTGAGGCTCTGTGCGACAATAGATCCCTCAACTTTGCTTAAATTTTTAACTTTTTTCTTGAGATGAAACATATAACGCTCAAACGGATACATCCAACTATACTGAATAGGACCTCCAAGTGCAGCTTCTCGTGGGAGGTGGATAGGAAGATGGTCCATAACATCAAAGAAAGAAGGTGGAAATATCTTCTCAAGGTTACAGAGGATAACCGGTATATTGTCCTATAAATTACATATATCCTCTACTGTAAGTGTCCTTGTACATAAAACTCGAAAGAAACCACTAACTCCTACAAAACACAATAAACAATGTAATCGATATAAATATATATGTTACAAAAATGGTTAATTAACAATATGAAAGTATCAATATATACCTGCAATTGCTTCGTGGACGTTTTTTGAAGAAGATGTGCAAAGGCAAATGGAAGAAACCGCTGCATCACAACATGACAATCATGACTCTTCATTCCAATAAACTTTCCTTCAGAGAAATCAACACAATTCCGCAAATTAGATGAATATCCATCCGGAAATTTTATATCATCTCGAATCTAATAAAAAATGTTGATTTCTTTGCTGCGTCTAACTGGTAGGCAGGCATAGGACATCTACCATTTGGCATAACATGAAGAAAATCTCGAGAAAAAATCAGTGGCAAATCTAATCTAGACTTCATATTGTCTTCCGTCTTCCATTGCACGTTTAAAACAGTGTTCATGATGTAGTCAAAAAAGTTTTTTTCAACGTGCATTACATCTAGATTGTGCCTCAACAAAAGATCTTTCCAATAAGGCAAATCCTAGAAAATACTCTTTTTATGCCAGTTATGATGTTCACCGACACCGTCAACATGATCATGTCCATTACCCCCGCAGTAAGGAGTCCTCTTAGCGCCAAAATCTCTTGATTGCTCTAATATACAACTCCATCAATCTCCGGAGGTGCACAGTCAAACACTTGTTTGTTCTTCGTAAACAATGTTCTAGACCGACGATAAGGATGATCACTAGGTAAAAACCTTCTGTGGCATTCAAACCAACACGTCCTTCTTCCGTGATGTAATTGGAATGCATCAGTGTTATCTTGGCAATACGGACAAGATAATCTTCCATGTGTTGTCCATCTAGATAACATATCATATGCTGAAAAATCGCTTATTATCCACATAAGAACCCCACACATCTTGAAATTTTGCTACAATGAAACATCAAATACTTCAACCCCATGCTGCCATAGCATTCGTAACTCATAGATCAATGGCTGGAGGAATACATCGTGACCTCCGTGGATGCTCTGGGCCGGGAACTAGCACGGAAAGGAACAAAAACTCTCTACGCATGCACAAAGATGGTGGTAAATTTTACGGTGTTACAATTACCGGGCACAACGAATATTGTCTTCCATGTTTTCCAAATGGGTTAAAACCATCTGTAAATAACCTGAGGTATACATTTCTACACTCATACACAAAATCTGGATACATTGATTGGAAATTTTTCCACGCTTCTGCGTCTGACAGATGCGTAATCTCTCCATCTTGACGATGTTGTGCATGCCATCTCATTGCCTCTGCTGTGTGTTGAGATTGACATAACCTCTTCAACTTCTCCGTTAAAGGTAAATACCACATCCGTTTATAAGGTACTGAAACTCTCCCACTAGTTTCTTGAAACCTCGTTTTTCGACAAAATCTACATCTTTTACGATTTTCGTCTTCTTTCCAATATATCATACAGTTGTTGATGCACACATCTATCATCTGATACGGCAAACCAAGACCAGCGACTAGTTTATGTACCTCATAATATTATGCTGGTGAAAGATTATCTTCAGGCAAAATATCTTTCACAAAATCTGGTATTGCATCAACACATTCTTCTGCCAAATTGTAGTCCGTCTTAATAGTCATCATTCTACTTGCAGATGATAACGGTGAATGACGTTATATACAACCACTATATAGTGGCTGTTTCGTTGCATCTAACATATCAAAAAAATTTGTGCTTCTGCATTTGGTTCTTCAAGCCTATCTCCATCATAACTAGCCGACGACATGTTCTCCCTAAACAAATCATTCACCATCTCAACCGTACTGATACCTACCTCTACTTCCCTTCTATCTCCTATGCCATCCGCAACATTTGGTTCACTAGTACTATACCATAATCATAATTTGTTTCTCCATGTAAATATCATATCTTATAACCGGCCATGAACCTATTGTTATACAAGTGATGTCAAACTAACTCAAGCTTAACATTGTGAGAATTCCAGCATATACTACAGAGACATTTAATTTTACCATTTTTTTGCTCCCTGTTGATTTCTCGTGCATAATCATCTTTCAGTAGGTTTGACTCCGGATCCATCATAGGTTCGTCCATCCACGACCGAAAGTAATTACCAGAAGACATATTGTAACTATATAGAGATTAAATTGAATAAGTAGTGTGAATGAATGAAAAAATGTGGAAACATATATACAGAAGTCGCATCCGTCGGAATTCCGTCGGAAAATCATCGGAATATAACTTTTTAAACGGTTATACAACAGACATATTAACGTTCTTATTACTCGACAACTTTTCGACGAAATTCTGACGAATATCCGACAAATTTCCGACGGATATCTTTCGAAAACTCATCGGATTATAACGTATACAATTTCTGCCAGATTTGGGTTTGTCCGTCGGAAAATAACTGACGGATGCATTTCTAACGGAAAATATCAGTCGTAAAACTGTTGAAAACTTCCAACAGATTTTAAATCCGTCAGAAAATCCATCAGTTTTGCGGATGTTTTCTTGTAGTGTCTAGGTGGCTTACTTTGACTGTCGGGTACTATTGTCCTGTCTCTGAGCTTGAATCGCTCACCACTACCGTCTTATCTTTGTTTCCAAATAACTCTCCATCCAACTGCACAAGCTTCTCCTTTGCTCACCCATCTGATGTCATCTCCTTAATCATTACCATCATGGAATCACTTGGAATTTTCTTCAAAATTCTTATTCGGTTCAACAATGCTTCGTTACTTAACTCACTTTGCAACACCAACAGATCGAATCCCCTTTGTTCTTCTACGCCTCATATGCTCATATTTTCATCACTTGCTAATCCAACATTCAAATAGTAATCATGTATACCAATCATGATTATAGCCTTCACTGGCTCAATAGACGTGATGAAGTACTTCGTTGGCTTTACTGGTTGGGTCATCATGAATATATCTAAATGACTATGGGAATTGATGGTTCCAGCGTCAAGGAATCAAAATAATTTGAGGAAGAAGCGATGTCATCATCGTCTATAAAAATGCAAATTCTCCCTTGACTGTGACCCAGTTCCACGAGAACATTAGGTTCACCTACTTTTTCTTGCCTCATTTGCTCCTTGTCCAGGGTCAAATTTGGATTATGACATTGCTAACTCGATCTAGGCCTCAAGTTTTTCCTTTATCGGTTCCGTATCAATGTCCATGTCGACTTCGCCTTGGGACCTATTTTTGCACACAAATTTTATTGGCTCATCATCTCTCGATCTTTCCTCGGGAATCACCATCATCTCGTATAAGAATGGATTGGGTTGATCTCTTCTGGTTCTTCTATTTCGCATCAGTCTTATCACCTAGTATCGTGAAGATCTCTATTAGCATATTCTCGAGACTGTTGGCTCGAGCACCTCTTCCCTATCATACCATTTGGTACCGCAATGATCCTTCCTTGTACATCCAACATTATCTGAACCTGACTTGCTTCACCATGTTTGTAAGCACTTGCCACTCCTTGATCGAAGTACCACGCTTATACTTGTTATAGAACACTCACATACTCACATTGAACTCAATTGATCATTTAAACACTAACATTTCAAAGTAGCTGTTACCGGATATTTCTCCCACATCGACCACCTCTTCCTCATATGACTGGTTGTTATGATTGGCCACTGACTTATCGGAATCGTCCTAGATTTGGAGGGATCAGATTCAATCGAAGTATCAAACTCAATAACTTCTACAATCTCAATCTCCACTGAAGTGTCTAATCCTATCAAAACACTGATATTCTTTAAACTGGCCAAAGAATCGACCCAATTTTGACTAGCCTCTTCAATACCTAGCGTTAGTCTATCTGAGTTGTTACCTTCACTTGAATTACCTAAATAAATATATACCACTTCAAACAACTATACCTATATCCCATAGAATTTTTTTTGTAGATGATCGAATATTGCTTTTTTGAAACCTTTGACTCAATAAAACCTTTGACGAGTGAACTTGAGAATCCGTGAGCCATGCTATGATACCACCTTTTGTAGTATTCCCGAAGCGTTCATTGACCAAGCAAGCCACAAACAATCTGAGAACACTACTTTAAATATGATCAAAGGTGATCCAACCAAAGTTCCATAGCGTATCCATATCCTTAGCCAATCCATCCGTGATATTTTTTTTTTGATCATGACTTTGACTTTCCAACCCGTGCCAGTGATCAACCATTGAGATGACCCATACATGATCTAATACCATGTTCACTCGTAATTTTCTAGAGAAAACTAATCTTTTAATACTTAACGTATATTGGAACAAGATAATCAAAATAATAATAGTACGGATCCTTCGTAAAAACATACAAAATATCCAAAAAATATTCTTTAAAAAAGCAAAAAAAATAACATACTTCTTGTTCCTATCGTTCGTATTGCCCCACTAATTAGTTTAACTTAGTGAGCTTGGTCCCTCTAAAAAATAATATAGAATTTCCACCCCAAGTTCTCACAATAAACATCAAGTAACAATCAAAAGAATCCAACAAGAAATGACAAGAATCCATCAAGTAACATAACAAGAATCCATCAAGTAAACATCACCAAGCACGCAACCATGAAATTTTTGTGCACGACAACCAATTCTCTCTCAAGTGCCACACAACAATAACACCAATTAGATACCTTCTCGTCTTAGGTCCAATACCTAAAGTTTAACTCCGCATGAAAGCCTTTTTTAAGTTGAAACCACAACATGTAACAAAAAAAACATTATTTCTGCATATGCTCGTCTGAAAGACACATCGCGAGCACCCCATATAAAGAAATACGGTTTTCCTCCCCCTGATAACCTTTTTCTCCCTTGAATTCCACACCTTCTCTTGTATTCCAACCTTTCTGATAACTCCTCATTTTCTCTCGTAACACCTCAAGTAAACAAGGATTCATAAACATGCAACACCATTTCCGCTCAACCGATTCTATATCATGCATATGCAAACATGTTCCTTAGTTTATTTACCCGTTCTATCAATTCTTTTTAATATTCTCATCAAGTAAACTTAGTTTTAACCTTTCGGTTTGTTTTTAGCTTACGCAATCCATTTTCCATACTTTAGAAATCCACGTTTTAGCATGCATGCATAGCTATTTGACTCAAAGCACATAACTTATAATTACTAAAAAGCATGTAGCACCAAATCACGCAATAGAACTGTACAAGTGCTACAAAGTAACTCGCAAGATCCTATTCAATTTTACCACCATTCGATGTACATTCGGCCGAGAATCTATAGCCTAATACGTCTTGCTACGTACTTGGTATGTCTTCTGCTTGTGTTTTCTCGTTGCTTGGTTCATCTCGCTACATGTCTTTTCTTGCTGCCTGGTACGTCTCGTAACTCGTCTCATGAATCTCTCTGGAACGTCTTTCGCTCGGGTACAGCTCTCTCTAATGACAATAATGTAAGAATATATGGGGTTTCCCTTGTATTTATTGGCAAGAGGGTCGCGTGGTGTGGTCGGGTACGTGTCGACCGAGCTGGGCGCATGGAGAGCATGCACGTCGAGAGTTTGGGTCCAAGTTTCGCACATCCGGCAAATTTGGATCTTGTCCAGTCATACCCGGTTAGGATCCGCGTGTTTATTCACCGGCTCCGGTCACGGTTACCACCACGTGTCACCCACTTGACCTAGCTACGACATGTTTATGAGGCAAACTGCCCAGTGTATTGCTGTCCCCATTCATTCCTCGTTGGATTGCTGCCTCTTACGTTCATCGACCATCAGTCACACGTTCCTTTACTACCTGGCATGCTCATCGTTCATCCGATCCTTTTTACACTCATATAATTCTTGCATGGTCAAGTTTCGTTTGATATTTATCGTCAAATAGTCTTCTTTCATCCTTAGCATATTTTTAGAAGCTGGATTTCCTTAATGATTTCCTTCCTTAAAGATTTCACCCACCATTCTTGTATGTAACTTGGTAACCTCCTATCCGGCACGCACGTTTATGTCGAGCAATCCTCCGTCTCGAGTCGGTTTTCCTTGTTCATCCTCCATCTGGTTGGGTAAATCTCGTTCCAACTGTTCTACTATATCAACCTTGATGCTTTGATACTTCAGGCTTATCCGCATTAATTCCTTGGTTGTTCCTCTTAATGTACGATCATTTTGTCTTCATGGTATGATCCCTCGTTATTTGTCTTATTACTTATTCCTTTGTGGGAATTCCTCGTTCTGTCTTCATTTATTCTCGGGAGTTCCTTCATTTTTCTCGTTCCTAATCAAAGCTGCTCAATTTTTTTGTCAAGACTGTTTTTAGGTAATTGTTATGGTCATAACATGCATTGTGTAGTTTTATTCACTAAAACCCATACGACTGATGAACCTTCTCATGTAATTAATCCACATTAGTGATTCTAAAAATTTTATGAACTCATTTATCTTTTTTTCTGGCTTCTTATGAGTATTTTGAAGATCATAGCCTAAGTACGTTCTCGTTTTTCACGGTGTAGTGGCACAAAATCTCAAGTTGCAGATGCATGGTGTACGTAGTTTCATATATTAAAACCCGCAAAAATTATAAATCCTCTAATCCCTTTAAATCACACTGGTGGTTCTATACGGTTATGAGTTCATTTCTCTCTTTCTGGACTCCCAAGATTTTTTCGAAGATCCAGTGTCCAAAAAAATTCTCGCTTCTCACTGATATGTTACAATCTCCATCACCTTTGACTCTCATTTCTAACTAGTTTTTAGTGTCTAATTGTCTCTTTTAAATCTTTATCAAGTCATTTTTGGTGAAAAGAAAGTTGGAGAAAGATTGACGTTTTTCAGAAATAACCCAAAAAATCTATTAAAAAGGCGAAAATAGAAATTCGTATCTTAGTTGATACCATATGTGTCTTGATAGATATACTCAACTGCAGAAACGGGGGAGTGTGTCTGGTCCCAGTATTGATTGATACCTTTTATAATTCCAAACTAGACATTTTCAGCAATGCACGGTATCGACCGGTACCATAAAGGTATACGTTGATCTATGTCTACAAACAATTTATAATACACGTCCCATAATATTTGTAGAATTCCAATATTATGATAAATGGACACTTAAAAATTGTAACAACAATGAAAGAAAATGAAGAAAATAAGAGATGGACTAAAGAGCGACTACAAGAATTTATAGACAAAAAAATGTGAAGTAGAAAAAGAGTATGACGCAAATCACCCAATTATATATGTATAAGGAAAAAGGTAAAAACATACTTCCACAATTAGTATTGTTTGTTTTCTCAAACTATTGTACTAAAAATATCTCTTGTCCCACTTCAAATCCGCCTTCAAACTTTATTTCAGAATAGAATCATCTTTGACCCACCTCTATTTTCATCTCAAAAATGGAGATCTCCATGTTTAATGATGTATTATAGTTTTGAAGGTTTTAACTTTTGATTCCATAATTTTATTGAGTTTTTTTTTATCGAGTTTAGAATTACGTTTTGTGTCTTTTTAGTTTTTTAAGAAACTTTACAGATTTGTAAAATCTGTGGAGATAATGGATGATATGGACCTGCTTTGGACGTGCAAGGACTTCAAGAATCAAAAGAATAGTTAAATGGATCGAATCAATCCAACTTCAGATCGACAAGATTGAAAAACAAATGAAGTGATGCGTTTTAGAGCAGAAATCGATCGATCCGCAAAGTGGCCAAATCCAAATCCAAGCGACTTAAGGACCGAAACTTGTATATAAATAGGGTTTCTCGTCCCAGAGCAATTCCAACCGGTTCTTATTGCTTTTTACAGCCTTTTGCTTTCTGTTTTCTTAGTTTTGGGAGACAAAATCTCTTACTCTTCCAGAAGGGGTTTTCAAACTCCGGTAATGTTATTTTGATATTTATGCAGTCTTTGAATTCGTTTTTGACGACTGCTTTTATGTCTGAGTAATCCATCAGTTAAGTTTAGGGTTGAATTTAAGTCTTCTAAGTGAACATAGCAAATTTGTTTTGCTATTTGTTATAAATGCTGATATACTTTCTAAGATTAATTCAGGAGTCTAGTGTCTTACAATTTATGTTTAGATAGTTAGTACTCCGGGAATACGCTAGCTTTACATTAGTGATTCGAGTTCGAAAAAAGTTCGTTAAAAATTCGATTTGTCTAGTTAGATAACTTATCGATCATTGATACATGCAACATTTCCTATGCTCAGCAATTTTTTCCATTAGATTTACATCGTTTATTTATTTTTTTTGTTTACTTTCTATAATCGTGACAAACAACAATCATATTAAATGTCTTATCTTTATTCGATTCATTACAGTTTGTAGTACAGTTTTGGTGTATGTGAATTCGATATCCTATCTATACTACTTTGTGTTCTGTGTATTTGTAGGAACTATTTAAGATTTAAAACGTGAGACATCATTTAAATCCATATTTGAAGATCTCTATTTCTTTACTCTATTTTGGACTTTTAACTTTTTATTTATTTATAAATCAATCTTTTAAAT
Source organism: Cardamine chenopodiifolia (assembly GCA_963922655.1). NCBI lineage: Eukaryota > Viridiplantae > Streptophyta > Magnoliopsida > Brassicales > Brassicaceae > Cardamine > Cardamine chenopodiifolia. Next base: position 16,704,823 of record OZ000470.1, on the reverse strand, counting down.
TTAATATATTTTTATTTTATTCTCAAACAAAATTATTTGTTAGTATTTTATACTATAAATATTAGTTTAGCAGCTAATTGATATTTTAAAATGCAACAATAACATATATTACATAAAAATAAAAAATACATGAAAATAATAATATTGCAATTTGTTACTTATTGCTTATAATATAATAATTGGATTGAATTCATAACTTTGGAAAATAGAGGTTTATATAAAAGTTAGTAATTAAATAGAAAGAGTATATACTTATAAGATATTTTTGAATTAAAAATAGAATAATGGATTGGTGATAGTCCCAATTCCAAAACAAAATTATTCATTTTGGAATAAAAAATAGAATTGGGGATTGGAGTTGCTCAGATAACATTTTGTTCAGAAATGTGTGCGTTTTCTTAGTGAATTTTTCTTCCGAATGTTTCATAAATAACTTTAATAATAGTGATCTATAGCGTTTAAATTTTGATTTTATTATTTTGTCTCCAGTAAACCTTCTAAAAATTGTAAACGCTTATTTCAAGGTACATAGTGGTGTATTACTAAATGCTAACGAGATTTCAAATTGATGATACTATTTACAGAACTATAACTTTTGAACAAAAAAAATAGATCTGTGAAAATGAGACTTAGGGACGTGGTGATACCAGAGTGGAAATTAATATACTCATGTTAAAGTAAAGAACCATAACAACAGCACTACTGTCTTCATCATCTTTATAAACCAAGTAAGAAATAATGATAAAATAATTAAAAGAGATAACAAAATGGGAGGACCATGTAGATAACTCTAATAAAATTGAAGTAAAAATATATGAAATTTCAACAATTGTGGTCAAAAGATATGAGAAACAAAACGAATAGAAAGAAAAGGACTCAACACTTGCACCCACTTCATGTTTTTTTTTATTCAATTTCCGCCATGATTGTTTCCTTTGTTTCTCTTCTTTTTTTTTTTTTTTTACTTTTAACAATTTTTACGTTTAGGATGTGCATGTTTCTCTCTCTCTCTCTCTCTCTCTCTATATATATATATATATATTCTGATGGCAATGATGGGAATGAGACGATCGAAAAAAACTTCCTTTTCCTTTATGCATCAAAGTAGAGATTTTTTTCATATACTTTCTGCAAACTTTTAGAAGTATTCATTTGTAATTCATTTTCTATATATTAGAAACTAATTTTACCAAGCAAAAGACTTTTAATTTATGAATATAAAAAACTACTATTATGTCACTAAAATAAATTCGATGATTATCAGTTGTCAGAGTCGTCGCCAGTAGGTAATCCCTACTTCCGTTCGTTTACCAAGAAATTTTGTTTGTTGATATATGAACGTCAATAACATAATCTTCGGTAAAAACTATTGTTATACAAATTTTAACAAAAAAAATAAAAATTGTTATAATGGGTTGGAGATATTGTGACGGTTTGGCAACAAATAATTTCTGACAATGTGTTTGTAAGAAATTATTGGGTTACAGATATATATATATATATCATCAGTTTACACCGATGAATGCTTAAAATTACCAACAAATTTTTGTTAGTAATTACTGACAATCGTCGAAAAACAAATTGATTTTTTGTCCTTAGGTAAAATCGTTAATTTTAGTGAGGGATTACCGACCGCTAGCTCTCCCGAAAACAAATTATTTTCTGTTATTTTAAATGTTTATCATAATAATTTTATATTTGTAAAAGTAAATTATTATGCTAACAAAAATGTATTTTTTAAAATAAAACGAAAATTAATTAAATTCCTACGATAAATCTATTTCGTCGTCTGGCTAGTATTGTCATTATGGAGTTACCACTTCAAGAAATATAATTTGCATCATCTGATGAGCCCATAAGTCGTAGTCTTTTAACTTCGTCCGAAGGGGAAGATAGAGGCCTTATTCCTCAAGACTATTGTCTTAGATGAGGTGAAGTACTCATAAAGGCTGCCTTAACTCCACCGAAGTCCTGATACAAACAAGTGAAAATCTTCAACTAGGTGTGCCATTTATAGTAAAAAATTGAAAACTTCCACTTCATAGTGCCTTGAGGAACCTATGGTCAGTGTTATTTTATTGCAAATTTCGTCAAAGTAATCCAAATAGTACATTAGGTTTTATAATAAAATGATTTTTCTCTAACTAGCGCATAGAGTCCGGCTTAATATCAAAAATCTTGTATCAGAATATGACTTGGTTAAATTCTAAATTACTTCTCATGTGGCATATGGCACATATCATACTCTTCTTGTGTGAGAGAAAGTTGTGGATTTTTTTGATTGCCCTAATTTCCAGGAGCTATCAGGATGTTCTACACTGCTTGTTGATTATGTTAATCACTACATTCAGGTAGTGGATCCTAAGTTGATCAGCCAAGCTTAACATAAAAAGGCCATTAACTAATATATCAAAACCTATTTGATTTGAGTTCAGAAATAAATCAAAACAATAATCTCTTGAGTTAATTTTAAAATCAGCCAAAACAAGTTTGCCAACTGAAACTAAACCAGGGGGAATATATGGCACCTTAAGAGTGAAATAAATTCAGAAAAAATATCAATAACCATGAGCGATAGTAAATGCCACAGTTTCGATTGACAAATTGTCTCGGTTTCCCTTAAATAAGTATTTTCATTTGAGTTGATTGAAAATTGGTCATAAAAATTTCAGCATGGTTTGAAACATGTACAATTGCACTGCTATTAATCCAATAGTTTTTCGATGAAACGTAAGTAAGATTGGATTTGGAAAAAAAAAAGACTTACAAAATATATCGAATTACTTTTTTCCATTTTTTTGATTAAATGGATTATGATCAATAATTTTGGATGGTGCTCTTTCATGGCTCACTTGATGCTCTTTTCCAGCTTTAGGTCCAATTTCTTGGAAATAATGGACAACTTTAATACCTTCATGGTTAAGCATGGCCTCTTCATGTACCAGTTTGTTTAGCAAATTAATTCAACATCTAATTTTCATTAATGACATTTGAAATAAATCTGAAATGTCAATTTAGGATAAATTGGATAAGAAAATAATTATTTACACTCCTTCCCAAATTCTCCAGTTTAGCCGCTAGGTTGATCATTTCAATACATTGTTCATGCTTAGATCTACTTCCATCATATACTTGTAAGATCAGCCGTAAGTTTACTTTTAAGGATTTTGAATACAGTCTCAAACTGTTCTTAATATTGCTAACTTAAGTCATTTTTAAGAACATTATATACTCAGCTTTTTCGATTTCTACCAAGTTTTATGGAGAATCTTTTCATCCTCAGTACTAGTTTCGATTAGTGGATTTTTGTCTTCCCGTAGTGAGGTTCTAAATCCAAATTCTAGTACTCCTAATATGAACTCAAACTTTCCCGTTTCATTATGAAATGTTGGTTCAAGGAGGAACGAAACAAGCAAGTCGCGTGATGAAAAAATATGCTATAATTTTAGAGATACAACAAGCTTTTAATAGGCTTTAAAACATAATCAACACAAATACAATTACTGAATGAATTCGACAAGAAACTACAGCGCTCCAGTGAGTCGTCACCATAATCTCACTAAAAGTCATATTGTTCGGAAACATTATTGAATGATGTAGTGAATTATCTAAACTTAAATTTTGTGGATATCCTTAGTTTTCACAAATACAAACACTCCATAAGTTATTGATTATTTCTCATGTTTATAGTCGGTCCACCTCTGGGTAACTAATTTTAACTTAAATAAATCAAATATGCAAATAATTATAGAGTATGGGAGCTTGCATTTCATATGAAACAAAAAATGCAGATCTGAAAAAATATTCCTAATGTCTAGATCTTTGCCTTTATGTTTTCAAATTAGAGTCCTATTATACTTAATGGATTAAAGAGATGTCTAGATCTAGCTCTGATACGACATTTAAGCATAAATTACATAAACTCTAAGATCTTTAAACATCAAGATTAATCACATAATAAACACATAAGAAGGGTTAGCAGAATACCTCTATTTATTGTCGCAGTGAAGTCTTTCTGAATGATTTTTTTGATGGAAGACAAAAGCTTGATCTGTAAGTCGGAGTTTTAGGTTTCTCTTTCTTCTCTTATAAACTTGATCTTTAACTGTTGAGATTTTTCTCATATCATCAACATCAACCTTCATGATGGACTAAATGCTTATATTATTGGTGAAAAAGGAACTATATCGACATTATGATTTTATTCAGATTAATTTCAATCGTCTATAAAAAAAAGAGATGAAGGCATGCGTAACAAGTAGAAGCGTTAAGCTTCAATAAATGTCATACTCGTGATACTTGTCATTTTTTTGCAACAATTGTCGCCTTTCCGTAACACACTTGTCATCTTTTATGATATTTGTCAATGTGCACACGTGATGTTTGTCGTCTTTTTGTTACACTTGTCATTTTTATATGATACTTATCATCTTGCCGTAATATTTGGACTTACTTTTCTACCACTTGTTTATAAACTAAAAATTTCTTTAGGTCACTAAATCTTTATTATGAATAATCATAATAAAAAGTAATATTTTTCAATAGCTTATACAATGGATTAAAGCTATAGATTCTTTCGTTATGAAACCCCTTCAATAAGACACTTATTCCACGGATCGACAACAAAAATCAGCCTTTCGCACTCGTGCTTCTTGTATTTGATTTACTTTTTGATTTGTCAAAGGTGTTGATTTGATTTGAGATGAAATCATTATGTAAATTATGGATAAATGTACGAAAGGGACGTAACAGTTTAAGTGAGCATGTTGTAATGTCAAACGCCTCGAAGATAGCGATAAATAATACTCGTTCTTGGAGACCATGCAAAAAATCCTTTGGACTTTACTTCCTTTCCGGTCAAAAATGTTTCTTTTTGTTTCCTTTCTCTCTTTAGCTTGGTCCAATTTTGATTTCAAAATTACACCAATTATGGGTTTTTCCATAGTTTTCTTCTCTTTTCAGGTTCAACAGTAAACTGTGAACAAATTAAAGTAAATTCGAGGTGGCAAAATAATCGAAACCAATAAAATCTAACCAAACCGAATCATAATTAGGTGATTCGCTTTGGTTTTGATTTCATCTAAAATACCGTCTAACTATAATTATAAATAATATTTTAATTTTAGTTTGGTTTATTTTAAAACCATAAAACCGTTTGGTTTATTTTTGTTTCGAAATGTTTTCTTATAATACTAATTTAGTTAGAGTTTAATCAATTTTTGTGGATACATTAATAAAATTTTTAATTCTAATATTATTTTTAAAACCTTAATCTAATAAGTATTAGAGAAAAATAGATAAAACCGTATAAAATAATTATATAGTTCATAACACTATTATGTACTATAATAACGATTAATTGATCAATATGTTATGTTGAAATTTTTATACAGTTTGATAGACTTTAAATAAAAGATGGTATAATTCACTATAGATTTTTTTTGTTATTTTAATAAAAATATTTGAAGAATTCTTTATTTTTTAATGGTAGATTTGTTCATACTATGCAAAACTTTTTTGAAAAAATCATAGAATAAACCAAAAATAAACAAAATGGACCTAACCAAAATGCATATGATATTTATATAAACTAGATAAAAAGTAACCGAAACCAAACCGAATTAAATATGATTTTAAATAATTTTATTTTTTATAAAATTGATAAACTGTAAAACTAAAACACTGTAAATAAAAATGTTCATCCCAAATTAAACGATATTTTTATCAAAGAAAATTAATAACTTTTCATAAATGTTCACCAAAATACATTGTCTCGTTTATTTGGAAATGATAATGAATGTTTGCTCACTTTTTAATTATAAAATTAGGTGTCAGCCAGCACCTTACATGGTAATAATAAATTTTAAAATGTTTGATATTAAAATTTTAGTTAGAAATGGAAATTTGGTTTACGATTTGATTTTCGTTTAGGATTTTTTGGATCTCTAGCTTTATAAGTTTTATAAAAACTAAAACCATTAAAAACTATTTGTAATTTAGTTTAGTTTAACAAACGTTTGATTTGGTATTAAGTTAGTATAAAAGACTTGGTTTAACAAGAACAAAATTTTGGAGAATATTATATATTGTATATGTATATCTTACTATATAACAGTTCATCCCTCTTATGAGAGTTCGATAAGTATTAAAATAATAATTAGTGAGATTACAATACATGTCATTTAATCGATTAGATTTCAAAATATATCAAAAGAGTTTGATATTTTTTCTATTAAATGAAAATGAAAACCATCCAATAAAAAATGAAAAACATATATTTACCTAGAGTAGTTTAACTGTGTATATTTTAAAAATTTTAACTTTCTTTTCGTTAACCAACAATAAATTAACAAAAAATGAAAACATATTTACATGTATATTTTATTATATAAATTTGATCTTCTTCATAAAAATGAAACACATGTAAAAATTTCAAATAACAAAATTTTGACTTAGGTTAATTGGTCTATTAGATTTTGATATGTGTTGAAAAACAAAATTTATATTTATATGTCCATTTAAATTAGTTTTCATTGTTATTATTATTTATATTAATAAACAACGGATATCCCAACATGGACATCGATATTTTTTGCCGGAATCATCTAAGTCTTGTGATTTTATCGAAACAAGTATCCGATTCATCTCTAACAACATTTAAATTAATTTTATTAGTTATTGTAATGATCAGTGCATTTTAGAATTTCATCGACAAAATGATAGCCAACGAAAAATATATGAAAAGGAGGGGAGATATAACAAATTTCATCTTTTTGCCTATAAACCTACGAAATGATAGCTTGGTTACTCTCCACTCTTTTTATCAAAATTGTTTCAGTTTCTTTTTTTTTTATGTTAGCGGTTGTAACTAGAATGTTTATGTATCTTGTAAACTCTTTATGATATCAATATATTTGATTTGTGGGAAAAAATCAAGGTGAAAGAATCATCCATAATTCAACAACCATTATGAAAGTGTTAAATTAGCAAAAAATGAGGTGGTGATTGAATGATTGTGCTGATAACACGTTGTATTTTAATAGTAATGCATAGTATATAAATGAATTTAGATAATTTATGAAAAGTATAAGAAAAATAATAAAGCGAGAGACTTTACTCTGTTTTATTTTGTTGCTGAAGTGTGTTTTACAATCGAAACAAACACAGTCATACTTATAGCGTAAAAATGTAGACAAATGCTAAATGTTAAATGTTATTGGCATGACCAAGCAAAATGACAAAAGAGAGCAATCAATAATTCGACAGAAAACTAACACATGCGAAGGAACAGACAATGGTAGCTACATCGAATAAGTTATTTGTATAATCTTCAAAAACAATAATAACAAACGATATAAATGAATATAATAAATACGTATAGGAAATGTATAAAATAAAACATAAAACAAAAAAATGAAACTCACTATACAAATCTCGGATGCTCCCTGCAAGTGGAAACAACACTCTTCATCTTGTGAGGTTATTAAACGTTGCAGTAGTCTGAAGTCCACACTAGAGCTTCTTAGGCAGATTATATGTCTTCTTCAGAAACCTCGTCGCAGATTCATCATTACGGTAACATAAAACGCGTAAAAGCGTGTTTGGCTCCATGCCATTCCACTGGCCTGTAGTTGGAGGCAACGGAAGCCTCGACTTAGCTGAAGAACCGTATGCTTCGAGTGTAGTTCCTTTGAACCTCTCTATTAAACTATCTGTCTCTGTACTGAACAGAGGAAGCACGCCTCTGACCGTGGTTGAGAATTTATCGATCAGGTCCATGGCTAGACCGTCCCCGTTCGCCCAGAACATATCTTTCATAGATTTGAAATCTTCTTCCATTATTCGAGAGTCTTGTCTTGTAAAAGACCTAGATGGTCCACCAGCGAGTAGGACAAGTAAGAAGCCATCAAAAGAGGCTCTCATAATATCGGTGATGATCCGTGTGCGGACTCTTTCATGTACTGTCTCTGCTATGACTGTCAAATTCTGTTCGAGCTCCTTGAGGAAAGGATCGATTCTAGAGGACGAGAGGTCACCAATGTATAAACCGTCCCATAATGAGTGGCTTAGGTCATGGAAGACGACTTTGTAAGCAAGAGACTCAGATAGCTGTTGAACGCCTTCGATGCAAGCTGCTGGTGTGAGCTCAAACTTTTTTCCTAAACCATTGGAAAAGTCATCGGTGTGAGCTGACTCGCAGTTCCTCAAATGTGTGATCACTCTCTTTTCCACAACATCGAGCTCACTGCGGATTTTGTGCAAGCTGTTTATTCTGACACATAGCTGTGTAACCCCAAAGGACTTATCTCCGTTCATAACCAAAACCTGAGAGTCTTTCTTCTGAGAGGTAGGTGCCTTTTCTTTCTTCTTCCAGACACCTTGAAATTTTGATCCCGTTGTACATCGGGTGAGCGCAGGCATTGTTGGCATATATGTAGTCTGAGAGCCTGAGCATCATCATAAGATAATATGTAAAATATGAGAACTTAAGGCTTTTTTGTGTTCCATCAGATAGAAAAATATATCCTGGATCATATACAAACTTACCGCAGCCAGATTTCGCCTTTGAGACATAATACTGAAGATATTTGTCTAAACCAATGATTAAATCAGGTAATACCGCAGGATGCATGGGTATGGGAAGCTGAAAAAACGCCTCCAAAGTTTCATCAGTAATCCGTAACACTTCGGCAGCAGACTGTGCATATCCTCCTTCCTGGTCTTCCAGTGGTTTCCAAACCTGAAAAACAAAAAAGTTGTGTTAACTTCGTTAAAACTTTGAATATTAATAACCCCAACCAAATATGGGAAAAGTTAAAGATGAGAAAATCTAAGACCAAAATTTCAAATGGAATAACTAACCTCCTGCTGCAAATTTCTGTCAACCCATTCCTTAAGTCTGTCTATTCTTGCCTTGATCCAGTCCTTGACCAAATTAGCAATAACGGTCTCAGCCTCGAAGGGAGGCATTTCACGGATAATCGCTTTGCCACCATCATCACTGTCAACAGAATCCTCTACAGCGATTTGCACCAGATCCTTTTCTAGCTTATCTGCAGCTCTTAATATCTGGACAGCATCGGGTGTCAATTCAGATATTCCGGATATAAACTGCTTAATCTCATTTCCATAACAAACATGGAGGGTAGCCACAGCAACCCCTGCAGCAAATGGATGCCATCTCTTCCATATTGGACTAAACATCCGCTTTTCCTGAACAGCTAGCTCACCAATGTCCTTAGCAAGGATAGCGAGAACAGGAAGAGGATTTTTCTGGTTCCTAGATGCTCTCCGGCTAGAATCTGCTTTCTCCATTCTCTACAGAAAGACACAACATAAACAAATAAGTTCACAGAGTTGCTGGAGCAGCGGTAGGTAAAGAAAAATAAAACCAAATGATGGCTACTTGCCTGAGCAAAAGCAGTTCGTAGTGATGACCTGATGTATGTCTCAATCCTAGTACGAGCTACATCAACTTCTCCTTTCCTCCTTCTACGGTACTCGTTAGATATATCTTCAACTAATATCCTTGCTGCTGCTACACCCAAAGAAACAATTCCCTCCATGGTATTAACATTACCTCGGTCAAAAGTGTCGTGGTATGCAAGGAGCCTTTTCTCTGCCCAACCTAATATAGCACTCAGAGTAGCACTCAAAACTTGAGAGTATTCAGGATCCTTTGTTGTCTTTGCATCTTTAGCAACTTCTGCCAGTTGAGAATCACAAGCATAAAGCAGATCCATCTCAACTTGTCCAGTTACAACATAACGACTAAACAAAAGCCACGTAAAACAGAGGTTATGTAGCATTTGGTTGATTCCAAGAATTACCCATGTCTTCTTTATATGTTCCATGAGTTCATCAACTTCCTCGACCATGGACGTCTCGTCATTAGAATCAAAACACGCTTCTAAAAGCAGTTCATAGAGCCTGAGATTAAATGGATATCCATCAGCCCAATGACAAGAGTCAGAGAAAGACCCATCAGATCTAGTAGCAAGAGACATGACCGCTGATCGAAGACTTTGCATTTGCTCATTGTTCCTTCCAGTCTCCAAAGGCCGGTCTAAAGCTCCATGAATTATCTGTCGCAATCGTTGAGAACTATTGGTCTTATCGAGCGGTACACGAGGATGCAACAAAAGACCTGCTTCAAGAACCTTCAATGATCTCTTCAACCAAGCATCATATTCTTGCTGATCCGTAAAATCAGACGACTTTAGCTGCTGTAACAATTCTAATGGAAGAACCACTGACTCAATCTTCCTTCCAACCTGAAAGAAATAAAGAAACCAACTTTCGCAGTAATTAAACCTCTAGTAGTTATTACTAAGACACAAATGTCACAACACACATTCTTATACACAATTTAAGCAACAAGTCAATGGCATCTATATCACAAGATCATGAAATAGAACTCGTATTAAACTAAACTTAAGCTCGAGATTTATTCTAAATACATCTAATTAGCAGATCCTTCAATAACTTATAGTAAGAATTTGACTAGGTCAAGCCAAAATTGAGCTCAATTGAATCACAAAGATCCAGCCAGATAATGCAACTGTAAAATTAAGCTAACCTGACTAGCAGCGATTCGAAGAAAAGCTCTACGAACACGAGAATCAACAGCCTCCGATACTCTCATTTGGATCCGCATGAGCTCACCGACAGTAGTAGGACGCTTAGACTTACCATTAGAACCCGAAGCAGAACCAGAGCCAAAGCCAGGAATCTTATTAGATCCAGGTGAAAGCGAAGATGACGACCTCATCCCTAACGCTTTCTTCATCTTACTTGCGGCGGCTGAGGTCAAGGAACGCTGAATTGCCGGAGAAGCAGGAGAGCCATTAGGAGAATCAGGATTAGAAATAGCCGATGATAAAGGCTTTCCGGTGGAGCTACGGCATGAAGCGACGAAGATCTCGTAAGCAGTGAAACGGAGATCGGAATCGGAAAGTTGAACAGCGAGTTGTCCAAGGGGAGATTGAGGTAGATCGGAAGGTTTAACGGAAGACACTGAAAAAGACCGTGAAGTCGCCGATTGTGACGGCGGCGGCGGCGTAGTCTCTCTCTTAGAGTGACCCAACGACAGCTCTCTGAAGAGGTGAGCCATTTTTTGCGTGTGCGAGCAGCGAAGGAGAGAGAGATATACAAAAACAGCTTTTAATACAGTTACCCAAATTAAGAAGAATAAATGGCAATTCAGTAATTTTTGTTATATTATTGACTTTTCGATTCATTATTTTAAGGAAGTTTTGATACGTTAGTTTTTGAATTTTAATCATCTATGAATTAGCTGCTATCGATATAAGTGAGCGAATTATCAAAAATAGAGTGAATTAGGTAACTAATAAGGAAAATAAAAGTATTTATGAAAATATTAATGATGTGATTTTATAGAAGTTAATAAATAGTAGTTATTTTTCCGATTTTTTATTTATTTATAGGAAGTTTGATATTTTTGTTTAAATAGTTCTTTTTATATTTCCAATTTATCATACGGTGATTTAACAAAAGTAAATTTAACTTTTATAAACCCTTTAACAAAAAATAAATTTTAAATTTTATTTAATGTAGGCGTAATGACTCTAAAAAGTAAAATATTACGCTTTCTATCTTAATTTATTAGATGTTTTAGGCAATTTTATTATTTTATTTGATTTTTATGAGTTTTATGAAAATAATTAATTTATTTAATTTTGTGACTGTAAATTTGTGGAGCATTATTTATCATTGGATGGATTGTTTAAATTAAGTATTCAGTTATGTGTTTAAAAGAGAAAAGAAAACAATATAAAAATTATTAATGTAATTTCTTACATTTCGATTTTTTATAAAAACATTTTATAATTTGGAATCGAGGGAGTATATCATTATAAAACAATTATTTACCTTGTATCCGTCAAGTAGAAAAATAAAATCATTCAAAATGCATCACAACTTTTTCTGATAACCTCAGAATACATCATAATTTTTTATAAATACTTTACTACATTTTTTTTTTCTTTCGGCAAATTACTCACTAAAATTTTACCTTTTAAATTTCAGTTTCTACGGAAGAGCTTAAGCTAATATTGGCGATATTCTTATGATATGTAATTATGTATGGATTAATTCAATTAGCTAAAGGCCTACAGCAAGAAAAAAGAAACCAAAAATGGGTTCGATTGTAGTTTAGTTTTTTTATATTTTTTTAAGATTCGATTGTAGTTAAAATAACAAACATAATTGAACGATTAGAATAATTAAATAAGCAAAGTGGGAAAGGGAGCTGGAGCATCAGAGGCGGACAGCTTTGAGGCGGACAGCTTGGAGACGGTCTCACGCTCATGTCTCATGATCCCTTTTTTGTGGGCAAATTGGACCACATAAATATACATATTCTTTCTTACCTTTTCTTTTCTTTACAAAACTATTAATTTACACTCGATTAAATTGTTTCAAACGATGAAAACATTTAAAGTAGACTATGCAAATACTAGATTTCAATGCATATAAAATCATTTACAAGAATTAAATAAATTAAAAAATTTTCATTTTTACAAACGTCTTTTATTGAGAAAATAATAGTTTATTAATAATCATAGAAAGAAAACTCCGCAAAAACCTCAAATGATATAAATAATACTAGAAATAACATGCAGATTATGTGTTAATTTATCTATTTATCCGCTACTTGGTTGCAGTGTCTTGGCACCAAAGTAAATGAGATTGTTGTGAATCAATCCGCCCAACTGCGGATATCATTTAAAAGTGGTTGTAAGAATGTGTTTTGAACATGTGACTAAAGTAGATCTGTTAAACCTTTGCAATCTCCTTCCATGATGATATCCCCTACACCATATAGATTGAAGAGCATGTAAGAAAGTCATTCCTTCTGTCTGTTTTAGCTTTGTCGACGCCAAAGTTATGTAACCTCTATATTCATTTTGTAGAATCCATCCTGCCCCAATCGTATTATTATTGTAGAGGAAGCTAGCATCATAATTACATTTATATGTTTCTGTTGGTGCTGGTGTCCAACGGGTTGAGGAGGTTTGGGGGTAGGATGTAGTTCTTATGGTAGACCTACTTGGTTTGCATATATTAATCCATTCTGAGTATTATCTAAGGCGCGACGAACCACCGAAAGAGGATCATGATGAAGCTTATTGAATATTAGATCATTGTGTGACTTCCACATTTGCCAAATGATCCAAAATGTACTTTGACATATATCTATCTAGTGATGATGCAGAATCATATATGGCGAGCAAAACTTCGATATTCTGTTCTATGGTGTGCATCGGTTGAGTCATTATCTGGGTCGGTAAATTGGAAAACCTCCACACAGCTTTAGCATAATCGCATTGGAAGAGTATATGATCTGTAGACTCAACATGTTGGCAACAACGCTTGCAAGTAGAATCTACAGGTAATTCCCCTATGGTTAAGCTACGCTCTAGAACCGATGGCAGAAGAAAGGACACGTCACACGAAATGTTTGATTTTTGGAGAATTATTTGTCTTCGAAATCTTGTTCTTTAGATCCGGATTTCCTAGAGGTCAGGGTCAAGGGGGAATTAAAGGATCCGGGTAGTGAGTGGCAAGCTAGTATCCTGATTTAACCGTGTGAATCCCATCCTTTGTATAATGCCAAAGTAGTCTATCCTCTGTATCTGAATGTGAAATATATAATCTACGAGCCAATTGTGCATCGTCCATTGAAAGATAATACTGGAGTGAACTTTCATCCCAATGCTTTAAATTTGCTTGCCATAAATCTTTTAATCGTATATTGATAGCGTGAGTAATAATTGTTTCAGCCGAGTGTGGAGGGTGGGATGGGATCCAGAGATATGAATACAGTTTAATAGTGCATCCATTACCAATGCAGTACCTAAGGCCCTTGAATAGTAGGTTTCTGCCACTGATTACTGATTTCCATCCATATGAAGATTTCCTGGGGACTATGGCTTCACGTATTGAAGTATTGGGGTAATAATGGCTTTTCATGATTTTAGCTAGAAGACAATATGACTCTTGTAGTATACGTCACTCTTATTTAGCAAGTAAGGAGTCCTTGAAAATCTTGATATCTTTAAATCCAAGCCCTTGTTCTTTCTTAGGTAAGCTTAGTTTTTTTTCCAACTACCCCAAGCCATAAGTTTTCTAGAAGCATCTAAATCCCACCAAAACTGTGATAATGCAGAATCTATCTCGTGCCACGTGGAGCGTGGTAGCTTAAAACAACTCATAACATATGTAATCATCGCTAATACTATGGATTTTAAAAGTACCTCATTTCCTCCTTCGGATAAGAATTTTTGATGCCAATTCGTTGTGCGCTCTTTGACCTTTTTGATAATAATATCAAATAAATCAGATTTTTCCGCGTAAATTCCTCGGGAATACCAAAATATTTGTTGCATCCTCCTGATCCTTGTATGTTGAGAATTTGTCGAACCTCTGATTTTTTCTCCTCATACACACGAGCTCCAAAGGTAATAGAAGACTTATCAACATTAACTTGTTGACCGGAAAAATTGCCATATTGGTGAAGGACCTCGACAAGGGTTACATTGTTTCGTCGATTGGCTTGACAGAAGAAGAAAGAGTCATCATCCTTGGATAATTAGAAGATAGCTAACTCTGGGTCCATTAATGCTAATAGATAATTCCTGATGTTCCCTTGTTATTCCTCCCAGTTAACCTTTTGTGTAAACATTTCCGCGCAGAAGAGAAAAAGATATGGCGATAAAGGGTCACCTTGTCAAATACCACGAGATGGTAGTATGTCTCCATAAGGGCTACCATTGATAATTACAGAGTAGGAAACTGACCGAACACAGGACATTATCCACCTTATCCATTTTCCATGAAAACCTAACTTCACCATTGAAGCTTCAAGAAATTTCCATTCCATTTTATCATATGCCTTTGCGATGTCCGTTTTAATTGCCATATAGGTTTTGGCTTATCGTCTTCTTTTCTATACGGAATGTAAGAATTTATGAGCAATGAGGACATTGTTAGTAATGTGTCTTCCCGAAACAAAGTATGTCTGTTGATCGGAGATACTTGATGACAAAAAAAGTTTCAGCTGTGATATAATTATCTTGGAAATATTCTTGTACACCACATTTCATAGACTAACTGGTCAATACTCATTCATGGAGTTGGGCGAGGTTGTCTTTGGAATGAGATAGATATTGGTTTGGTTAAGCCCGGGAGGAATAACGCCGTTGTTGAAAAATTATTTTATTTCTTTTAGCACACCATCACCAATAGTTGTTAAAAATGATGGTAAAACGCTCCACTTAAACCATCCGACCTTGTTGCTCTATCACCTCCAATAGATTTAATGGTTCATGAAACTTCCTCATTAGTAACCATAGCCGTAAGTACTGAGTTTATTTTTTCCGTGACAGGAGAGGAAACATGATCGAAAAAATCCCCCCAATTGCTAGTACCGTTAGTACTAAATAGATCCTGAAAGTAGTCCACCTCAACTCTAGAAATATCTTCATCCCTTGTAAATTCAACCCCATTGTTATCGGTAATTGAAGTGATACGATTCTTTGCTTTTTAGGCTTTAGGACATCCATGAAAATATTTGGTATTATGATTCCCTTCCTTTAACAATTGCAGAGCTTCATTAGAAGGAAACTAAAACTGGACTCTCCCGTGATCAATAACACGTCCTAACACTATGCGATCCATTCTCCAAAACCGCAGAAAGAACCGCAAGATTGCTCGGAGATTTTGTCAGCGAGAATTGTCCAAGCAAAGTAGCAAGCTGAATTGGGATGCTTGAGCTACTTGAGAAAAAAAGTCGATGGGAATTACATACTCATCTTCATTGATAGCCATATTAGCGAGTTGATGAGTACTGGATTCAAGGCAGATGGAATTCATGAGAGTGATGCAAATAAGCGAAGGACGTTTTTGCATTGTCATCGAAATGGGGATTATAAAGGTGGGGTTAACAGCTTGGCAGTTTATTAAAGCGGTTGTTGCGGCGGTTATGAACAAAGAAAAAAAAAATGATGAATACAACTGTGAGAAACATAGTGGATCCCAACCAAGAAAAACTGACCACAAGGGCCAAACAAACCGGTAGGACCAAGGACACCAAGACCACTGGACATAAAATCTACATCCAACATGAGATAAGTTACAGGCACAAAGCCAGAATTTGTGATGGAGAAGAAGAAAAAAACTAGAGAGAGAACAAAGTATATGTTTTAATATGATTTCTGATTTCTAAAACATTTTCATTTTATGGTTGAATATTAGTAATGATATTTGATTCAGATTTTTGTTAGTTTGAAATTTAAATTTTTAAATTTGTAAAATTTTTTATTTACTAATAAAATTTCAAAGTATTAGAAATTAAAAAATAATTTTGGATATTAGGATACTAAAATTATATTAAATATGAATCATATTGTATGATTGTTTTTGTTTGTTTAGTAGAGTACATTGACGTGAGAGGCGACAAGACGGAGCATTCTCGGTTAACAGTTGAGGAGACGTTGGTGCATTTTTCCTCAAGGTTAGGTCTCCTCAGGGTCTTGTGAAGTTAGTTAGGCCATGGAGTTCTGGTTCTCAGTTGTGTTGGTTAAGGGAGAAGATTGCTGGCTAGGTGAGTTGTTGGACCAGTTTTGGACTCAGAAGCACTCTCGTTTTTGGTTCTGACAAAATTTTCTCTAGGCTAGCTTCTTATATACGCTGTTTCTGGCATATTGGGAGCTGCCTGATCTCAATCTCGAGCCAAACTTTACTCCTCGTTTTTGTTGTAATTTCTTAGCATCGATTTCTTTTTCTTTCCGGCAATATTTTGGTCTGCCTCTTTTAGGTATATCACACTATGCAAATTTCTCTTTTCGCGGCTGATAAATGATAATTTTGTTCAAGAAAAAAATATATAGTAGTGATATCCACGTACTTTACATGTTTTACACATTCATTTTATCAATTTTTTTCCTATTTTGCATCATCTAGAATTGTATATATGCATTTGAGTCTCACTTTTGTATTATCTCGTATTTTATAAGTCTTAGGTTGTATGTCTTGTATTTACATAAGTTTTGAGTATATTTTACCTGATTTGGAGATTTGGAGCTTGGATGAGGACAAGATGAGAAAAGCGGATAAATTTTGGTTTTTGTGAAGAACTGAGGACCTAGCGCCTTGGCACAGCGGGTTCGTTACGTCCCCACTCGCCAACGGGATCATGCATCGGGATGGTACCGCCGATGAAGAATTGACAAAAATCTGGAAGTTTGGCGGGATCATGCAGCGGGATGAAGACGTTCGATGTGCTCCAGCGGTATCCTACAGCGGCATTACAACGTCTCTGTGAAAATTTTCATCTTATCCAATTTTAAATCCGGGTCTGATCCGATTTGTTTTGGGTCGACCCCCTCCGCATTAGTTTAGATCTAAATACATTTTAGACCTATTTTATTGTCGAGTTTTCTTCTCCCTAGAGTTTTTTTTTGAGATGCAAACTCTCTTTAGATGTTTTGGGTTGATATTTATCATATTATGTAACTCTGTGAAGGATTATTCACTTCGATCTTTGTATATCCATGATTTTATCATTTTCTCTTTTTCTCTATGCTTAGTTCTTAGATCTTTTAGTTGGAACATTGGTAACGTTAGATTATGATGAATTGATGTTTATATGATGATTGGTTAGGTTGATTATTGATAGATCCTTCATTTAGGTGGTTCATAATTCTAGATTTGACTTGATCTCTCAATATCTAGATTTTAGGCAATTCATGCCCGGAAGATGTTTGATGAAATGTTTGAACCAAACTTTTTATGAGTTTTACATACCTAGCAAACGAGGATGATGATTAGGATGTTTAGTGAACTTATTGGAGTTGTTTATTAATGTTCATTGAATATTTGATTGCTAATGAGAGTTATTGATGATTGGATAATTAGTAAAGTGATTATTTGCCATGAAAGTGGATTAGTAATAATTGTGAATTACATGTTCTAAGATGATGATTAATTCAACCTCTTGCATCATTACTTGATTGTTATTTTATTCCCTTGATAGTAAAACCCATCGTCCAATTCCTTTCTCTTGTTTTCCTCTTTGAATTTCACTTCTTTTGATTTCTTATTTAAAAAAACCAAAACCATTTGCTCTAAATTAGTTTGAATCTCGAATTTCTAGTGTGATATATTTAGTCTTTTTGGATTCGATCTTAAAGTGTTATGCATGATAAGTTTAATTGATAGGTCTTTAACGTCTTTATCAAGTAGATGTTTCAAAATTCAAATTATGTATTATATTGAATATTATTAAGAAGTGAACTAAAGTAAAATTCAAAGATACAACAAGCAAACAAGGTTTAAAAGTCAAACATAAAACATAGTAAGAACCAAGAATTGATAAATCTCTAGTTTCCTATGCAATTCTTATATGAAGCCGCACCAGACCACCTAACACCAAATAGAATTAAAAATCTCCACCATTCATCATGTTTTTAGCAAAATCTTGTGCCAAATAATTTGTTTAAGGTGATCAAAATAGAACTGGCAACGGTGAAAACAGGGAAGAGCTCGAAATATTTGCTAAAAATGTTATGCATTTTGGACATTTTTTAGGTTGAATTAGAGTGTAATACCTTAACGTTCGACCCAATGCTACATCATCACCCCGTTTCCAGAATTTTTAGCTTAGTTTTTTGTAATCTTTTTTATGTGTTCCTTGAACATCCAATTTTCACAACACACACGCCTAAAGGCAGAACCATGCACAACATAACAAAACAACACACAATATGCAACCCTACATCCGATACTATGAACCAACCCATGCCACCTATATATCCCCAAACAATTATGGCTTGTGAACCTAACCTAGATATACCATTATTCAACATTTAAAGTGTTTTGATTGAGTTAGAATTGGTTTTTCTCACAGATTTCCCTAGGATTCATGACAATACAATTCTAAGGAGCCTGCAACAAGTTCATCAGGTGAAATGCAAAATACCTAGATCCAGATTTTTTATTGAGTTAGATCTGGAAATGCCGAAAGTAGGGTAAGCGATGAATGGGGCAAGCCACGATGACAATACAATTCTAAGGAGCCTTCAACAAGTTCATCAGGTGAAATGCAAAATACCTAGATCCAGATTTTTTATTGAGTTAGATCTGGAAACACCCAAAGTAGGGTAAGCGATGAATGGGGCAAGCCACGATGACCATCTGTGCACCACCTAAACTCTGCATCCCCTATTTATATACAAAATCTCATGATCCAAACTTGTAGATCAAAGTTTTTCAGAGTTTTGGTCAAGAAATATTTGAAAAGAAAAGAGTGGAATTCACGATACTCGAGAGCCCTGTTCCCACTCGATCTGGTTTGAGAAAACATTGGAATCATCGGGTAAAATACAAATTCTCTCGAGCAAGCTCGATTAGTTAAGGTTTATTGACAATTTAAACATCATTAAAATAACGAGTGGATTACTCTGTGCCCTAGATCCATGTTATATTTAACGTTGTCTTAACATGCGGCCATGAATCACCATGAGAAATATGGATCCACTCGAACCATAAGGTTCTAATTCATAAATGATATGGAATAAGAAAGTAAATGTCGCACAAGTACTAGTGTATCATCACATAAACCTCGTCTATGCAAAATTCACGCTCCTCACACATTTCCTTGACGAAGAACCATTGGTTCTTGAGTCAAATTTAGACTTAAATACATTGTGTTGAAGAAGAGAAGTGGTGGAGGTCTAGGGTCGCATATTACCTTAGAACTAGATGATGGAGACTAGTTAATGAAGTTGGATGCTCATGGGATTCCATCTGCAGAATCCGCCTTGGAAAAACTCCCATTACTTCCAGTACAAAATTGGGACATGCTTTCGGATATAGCCATATACGTTTCTTGTGCATCTCTCCACCAAGTTTTTTTCTTAAAATTCTTCCGTTTGATCCCTCGTTTGCTTCTTCTCCCAGGATCGGTCGGATCTGTCTCCAACCCATACCTCCGCCTTTGTTCTTTATTTCTTTCTCTTGGTGTGCATCTCTCTGAATAAATCACCTAATACCTCCTCTACTTATATAGGTCGAGGTAAAATTGTCCACCAAGCTCGAGCAATAAGTCTTCTTTCCTTTTTTCATCTTTCCTTTTTTTTTTTCTTTCCTTTTTTTGCACACGTACAATTATTTGTGTATATTCAACCTTTCTTATTTGGATACAACTAAGAATTCATCCCAAAGGATACAACAAAGTTTTTTCTGAAACTCTATTCATGACCGAAATGAAATGATTACAACTATGAAGAGAAGCATCTTTCGTTTGATCTCTAGTGATCTATGTTTTTCTACACATGTCCAAAGAATCCAGACAAGAAGAGTGAATGTTGCATTTGATAACATCATGAACTGGCTTAGTCCATTTTTTTGTTTGTTTAATAAGTGATTATGCCCGAGTTCATAGAGGTTAACTCTACATAGGTATTCAACTTATCTGATGTGGTCAGCAAACAAAAAGATGAAGTCCACGAGCCCAAGATTTATTAACCACACCACTAGGAACCTTTTCTTGTCTTTACCAGCCCCTCAAGAGCCTATACCAGTGAATATCCAAGGAAGACAAGTCCAAACAAGTCCAACATCATGAAATCACTTCAATGACCTGATAATATTTGCATGTCATGAAAGATTCTAGCAAAACCATGAGGATTTAAGCTCCAAACTGAATCATTTCTTATTCTTGACTCATCAAGGATCCACAGAGAACCAATAATTGACCCATAATGGTTCAGACCTGACCAGAAGTGACATCACAAACCGGGTGATCCAAAACTGTGTAAATTTGGACCTTTCCTTATTTGAATCATTTCAGGCATATCCTTTAATTTATAGGCTCCTATAACTGTCTTAAGGTGCACCATCACGAAGAAGATCAATTGGATCAATCCACACCTCAACTTTCAATATTCGGCGCCAATTAGAGTAAATATGAATCAATGAAAATATATTTATGATTTATTTAACCAAACTGATTTGGAGACCTTCTACACCATCCAAATATTCCCAAGGGTCCATGGATTTATTTCCAAGTGTCAAGATAAAAGGGACCTCATGTTTTCCTTATTTGACCAAAATCAAGCTATTAAAGCCATATCAATCAAACTATTGATTACTTTTTCATTTATGGTTATTTATATCTGATTTTAGCATTTTAGGGGATTAGTACTAGCTGATCACGAGCCTATACAAGCTCAGTCTCATCCTCTGTTATTCCTAGTGACTTAAAATAAACATGTATTGTTAAGGGGTCCTAATAGAATTAGTTAAGCAATGACACGACATGGCAGGCCGGCTTATTCTAATAGAGCCCAACGTGGAAGTAATGGGTCAAAGGCGGCCAAGGTTAGTTTTTGGGAGTAGCCTTGCAGTACGGTACAATAGGTTTTAAATTTCCTAAATCTATAGGCTTGTATCAGGTTTTTGAGACTTATATAAAGGACTTTAAGGTTGTAATATTATTTATCAGATCAATAATAAGAACCCTAGACAAAAGGGTATTCGCTTCAAAGAACTTTTGTCTTTTAGTTCTCTTTCGTTTTCTTTAAGGTTTTCATTAATTCTTCACGAATCCGAAACATCTTCAATGTAAATCACACATCTTTGAAATCAAGTAAAAACGTTTAGTTTCTTTTTAAAAAGTCTTGTCTTTTGTGTCTTGTTTACATAGAGTTCTTTTAGTGGATTTCATTGATCTCTTGTATTCGTGCAATCTATAGAGTGTTGTGCCATGTTTTAGGAACCAAAACTTGTAGTATAATTCGGTGTACTGCCATGTTTTAGGAACCAAAATTTGTACTAGTTTTCTCTCTCTCAACATGTTCTAAATTTTTTTAAGTTTTCCGAACTTCAATAGATTTTCGTAAGCTTTGTTTCTTTCTTTCATTCATAAGTTGACGATTTGCCTACATGGCCTGATTTTCCGCAGAGACTACGGTGGTCTTTGTAAGAATTTTCCGGTAGATCAACACGACTGTTTGGTCTTAAGGTAATTAACACGACTTACGTGGGATGTGTGGGTATGGATTCTAAAGAAACGGT
This sequence comes from Cardamine chenopodiifolia, assembly GCA_963922655.1. Taxonomy (NCBI): domain Eukaryota; kingdom Viridiplantae; phylum Streptophyta; class Magnoliopsida; order Brassicales; family Brassicaceae; genus Cardamine; species Cardamine chenopodiifolia. Next base: position 16,682,722 of record OZ000470.1, on the reverse strand, counting down.
TTGATGCTCGCTGTAACGCCTACGATGCTCGTTGTACCTGGAGCCCATAACCCTCATGATTTGTCAATATGATCATCGTGATCCTCAATTTGGTCAATACAATCTATCGGCAGATTATTAATCGTTCTCCTACGTATCTCACAAAACTTTCTCCTACGTATCTTACAAACTATTTTTAGTGAAGACACATTTGTACCGCCTCATAAACTGTACAATCCTTACGACCCTTCTTTAAGGAACCAATCAAAGCTCGGCGTAGTGTAAACCAGTAAGCATATGTCAAATTGCTACCTAATTTTCAAAACGATAGGTTATAGAAAGCAATAGATCTCAGAGCTCACTAGAGAACAATATACAAGTCAACTCTCAAAACTCAATCAATCAGTCATTATCACACAATAATTTTATTCCATGTGCTCCCTTACCATTTTCTTTCCACTCTCTTTTTTTATTCACCAAAAAAACTCATTATAAGTAGCTCCGATGCAATACGCACAACATCAACTAAAACCATCCAACAATATTTCTTTGGTTTAATTTTTTTAATCATTCTATAGCCATGAGGAAGATTGATGTAGGGAACCATACCGAGGTGGCTAAGCCTGACTGCATCAAAGCCCTCATTGTCGAATTCATCACCACCTTTCTCTTTGTCTTCGCCGGCGTCGGATCTGCAATGGCCACGGGTAAAAATTCAATTTCAAAAAAAAAATCTATTACTTTTATTTATATCATATTCATGCTCGCTGTGTTACTTTTGGGAAATCAGGTCAATTTTAATTGGTATTTGAAAACATGATGCATTTTTCAGTTTATAATTTTTTTTCTTGATGATATAGACAGTTTAGTCGGAAACACATTGGTCGGACTTTTTGCGGTGGCGGTGGCTCATGCATTTGTGGTGGCGGTAATGATATCTGCGGGCCATATCTCCGGTGGTCACCTCAACCCTGCCGTCACTCTCGGGCTACTTATGGGCGGCCACATCAGCCTCTTCCGCGCATTCCTCTACTGGGTTGATCAGTTGTTGGCCTCCTCTGCAGCCTGCTTCCTTCTCAGTTACCTCACCGGAGGAATGGTACATAATCTAATTTAGTATACCAAAATTAATTAATCATTAACTAAAATCTTTTAACGTACTAAAAGAGATGTTGGGACAGAAAATGGTATTAAATAATCATCCAATAACTTTTTTTTACATGATTCTATTTTTCCATAATTAAGTTGACCTTCAATTTTTTATCATACCAAAAATATTTTAAAAATAAAAACTTATATATTACATTTCTTCGTATATACTTTTATCTCATTAAAATGAATACACAAGGTTCAATATATGATTTTTGAAAAATAAATAAAAATTGATTAATATGCAATAAAATTTTCAATTTCTTTCTTTATTAGAAGTAGAACCTTCAGGTAGATGTACACTTCAAAATTTATTTATTCCTGGCATGTTCGATTTATCACCTACTTTGACGTTATATAATTACGCTTTGTGCTAAGGGAACTCCGGTTCACACGTTGGCAAGTGGAGTGAGTTACACTCAAGGGATCATATGGGAGATCATCTTAACATTCTCACTTCTCTTCACTGTCTATGCCACTATTGTGGATCCCAAGAAAGGTTCCCTTGATGGGCTGGGCCCACTTCTCACCGGATTTGTCGTCGGAGCCAACATCCTTGCAGGCGGCGCCTTCTCCGGAGCCTCCATGAACCCGGCCCGGTCCTTTGGTCCTGCTTTGGTCTCCGGAAACTGGACTGACCATTGGGTTTATTGGGTTGGACCGTTGATCGGAGGCGGACTTGCCGGTTTTATCTACGAGAACATCCTCATCGACCGTTCACATGTCCCTCTCGCTGTCGAAGACCAGCCATTCTTAAATTAATGTTTATATCTTTGCTATGCATGTTACAAACCCTACAAGCTAATCGTTAATGCGTTATTTGATCTCATAAATCCTTTTTTTTGTACTTTAAGATGTATCTCTTGTAATCTTAATCTATCTGATTCCAGTTATCGAGTGTAAAACAAGTCCACATAAATAAAGTTAGGTAAAATTAAAATAGAAGATCAAAACAAGATTCACCAAAAGCCATTGCAAGAACTGAGGATGCAAATTCTGTGAGCTGGAACTTGACACTGCATAGAGGATGAAAAAGCCGATACATGATATGGACGTGGGAAGCCAACATGGCACAAAGATCTGTTGATGTGGAAGAAGTTGGTGATACAAAATATTCATTGCAATTGTTTTGGGAAGGATAAACTTGCTCAATAGGTTTATTCTCTTGTTGAAGATTGCATCAAAATTCTAGGTTAGGATCTTGGGTAGTACTATGTATAGGTTTAACATTTAGAAACACAAGTTTCCTTTGATTTATGATTAGGTGAGATCTTCAAAAAGAACTACTTGCGTTAGAATAGCACCAATTAAATGTAATTATTGTAAAGGTTAGCTTAAATTGCGTGAGATTGTAAAGAGTAGATTAGGATTGTGTAACACCAATTAAATGTAACTATTGTAAAGACTAACTTAAAAGATTTCTGTTGTATACAACAATATTAGACTTGATGTTTTCCAAGTCATAGAAATGTGTCGTTGTTAGGTTCTCTATACTTATAATTGGTATCAAAGCGTGTAGATGCTAGGACTCTTTTTTGTATGTGCAACATGTGAGATCTTAAGACCAGTAAAGAGAATCCGCAACAACTTACTGCTGTGGCGAAACTGGTGGTGCTAGATCCTATGGTTACTGGAAGTTCATATGACACAACTAATTCGGCGCATTGACTGCTATTGAAGAGGGATTGACTGCACCAACAGTAGTCAATGCAGAAGGAGTAAATGTTCCCAAGCTTAAGCAGATACTGAAAATAGAAGAATATACTGAATTCAAGTTTAAGGCAAGAGTCTTGTGGATTATTTTTGGCTATTTTCCTATGAATAAGTTCAAAAGGGCTCAAGGGTGTGTGACGTCTAAGGAAGCTTGGGACATCCGGATTATATTACTGCCTAAAGAAAAAAGAACAAATCTGGCCCATTTAGAAACACCATGAAAACAAGAAAAAAATTTAACAATAGATGGGCATCGAGCTAGCCAGCTTGAGAGGAATAAGTGATACACTTAACCACTCCACCATATTTTTCTAAATATTGATGCCCCTAAATTTTTAATAAACCATCTGCTGCCTAAAGTTTTTGCTTCATGGGCTTCAACGAAAACCTTTTGGTTATGGCGATGATAAAGTGGGAATCCAAACTGAATACAAAAGCTTCGATCGTGCGATTTCAATAATTGCATAGAAAAAAAACTTCTTTACAATCTTCAACCTTAAAAAAATTGCAACGAAATGCATAAAGAAGAAGAAGTTGTTTGGGAAAACACTTTAACACGATAAGCTTGAATCGAATGCATTAGTGGAACAATATTTTGGTTTTGAGTCTCTATAATACTCATACAACAATGACCAATCGAATTAATTTGATTTTAGAGAATAGTAGAAATCCAAGAAGTGCACCTTACAATCCAATCCAGAAGCTCTTTTTTATGATAAAAAATACCGCTAAGATGTTTCAAAGCAGTAAACCATGAGGAAAATTTCATAATTTACTATGCCAAATTTAGATAATTTACTTTCTCAGCTGTGGATGAGGATGATTGAAAGGGCATTGGCTTCCATAGCTACACAATCCAGTTTTTAGATAAAACATGCAATCTTTTCACCCTGACGAATTGCATATACACTCGATAGCTCTAGTTCTTGTCTCTCCTGAGTTCTCTCATGAAACATCCTCTGGGATTCAATCACCCTCCAAATCAGAGTTATGGATTTAGAACCAAAATAAAAAGAAAAAGGTTAGATCAAACAAAGCATACTGCATACGAACTTAATTTTTTTACTTTATTATGTCGCCAAAATCTTGACTCTGTTTCATGGCTTCTCATCTGCATCTCAACATCTATTTTTTTTTTGTTGCATATGCCCTGCATCTGCGTCTGACTCATCGTGATCAGATATATAACTCTCTTCATTTATACCTCTCATGAGAAATTAGTATCAACTTTTGTTTCATTATACTAACCAATTGTTAATAACAGACTAACTTCTTTTACAATCTCTTAACCAGCTTTTGTGGCTAGGATATTGATTTTGTTTCCTGTCTCCTTTAAGTTCTCTAATCTAACTTCCATCAGTTCACTCGTCCTCAGATGCGGATTTTGTCCCTAAGAATCAAAAGTAAATGAAACGTTAAATCATAATATTACTATAATTTCCCCGCGGATTTAGATTACAAAGTTTTTAAAGCCTGTTAAGCCCAATTCCTAAACTAATGAGGAGGAATATTTAAAGGAATTTTAGGGGTTTCGCCTCTAATTTTCGTGCCTCTTTTCTCAGATAGAGATATAAGTCGTGAGAGAGAGAAAAAGAGAAGTTCAGAAGATAAGAATCTCGAGACAGATCCGAACTATTCTGAGAGAACAAACAAATGGTAGAGCAAAAGGATTTTTTTTTGACGAAAATTTCTGGAGATATGAAGACATCTATATCTAGCCACATCCAAAAGCTTATCTTCAATTGAAGTTACAGTCTGGAAGTTATGCTGTTTTTTTCCGAGTCAATAAGCTAACTTCAAAAAGTAGTTTCTCGTCGAAATAGAAGAAGTTAGAAGCCGATCCACATATCATTAGAAAGCTCTTGTTGTCAGATTTCGAGAGCCTCTTCTATCCCAAAGAAAGGAAAAGAGGAAAGCATAAGTTGTCTCCGTCATCAAGTGACTAAGGTGAGGATGAGATCTGTGGACAAGCAGTAACCTCTTTCATTTTATATTCTTCAAAAAATTCTTAGTATAAGCTTAGACTAGTCTGTGTGTTGAATGTTAATATTTTCTATAATTGTTTGTGAATGCATGAAATCTTAGATTGTTTATTTGAAAGTGGGATGATATGTTAGAACACATGATGGCATGTTTTAGTGATAGTTGATAATTAGAATATGTGATGATGTTTGATGATATGAGATGATATAATATATGAAGTAAAGAGCCATGATGACTAGAGTATAAAACCATGATGGCTAGAGTATAAATCCATGATGACTAGAGTATAAATCCATAATGGCTATAGTATAGAGTCAGGATGGCGGGAGTTCTAAGCCATGATGGCCTGAGAATACATTTAGAGTTTAAAGCCAGGATGGCCAGACTCTAGGGTTCATACTGGGGATGGTTGGACCATAGAAAATTGGTACACTTTCAAGCCATAATTTTGATATTAAGATATGTGAATTTCAAAATAATAAACCAGATATATAGACGAGCATGTGTTCAGTAAGTGCATATTTGTATGATAATTATGATGACAATGTATTGAGTGTTTGAGTTTATGACGTTATAATTATATGTTAAGTAATGATTGTTAAATGTGTTTTGAACGTATTTATTGTATGTCAAGTGGACAGGAAAGATTTACTAAGTGGACAGGAAAGATTTACTCATGAGTAAAACTTGTTGTACTCGTCCTTTGTTTCCTTTTTTCCTCAAGTTAGTATTCTTGCAAGAGATGTGGTTTGAAGTTTTTTCATTGGTGAATTTTTGAAGAATGTGTTTAGGTTAGACCAAGCAAATAACATGTTGTGGGGGCATGTATGGTGTGGTGGGTGTTACAGTCACCTTTACGCGAGAACAAAGCCATCATTTCTCACTCTCTTTGTTTGCTCTTGAAAATGTAAGGCCCAATCTAAGTAAAACCAAAAGCCCAAATCAATTGAGAAGTTATACTAAGAATATGGTTTTCTACTAAAAACCATCAATTTTTTTTTTCAAACACAATCCTCACCTCAACTCGAAAGTCACACGCAAAATATTCTTTGTCTGTTTGTCTTAGTTAAAAAATCGACGGAATGACAGATAGGACGTCGTTTTTGGGATAGATGTAGAGTTTGTTTTAAAAAGAAAAATAGTATATAATTAACCGTTAATGAAATTTAATTAATTAAAATCATTAATTGAAATTCCCGTCTAATTTGTTCTTAGTAAAATTGCATAAACATTTAATCGATGAGATTATGGTTCCATAACAGTATTTGACTACATGTAACCAAATGAAGGCACCTCATTTGATCTATTTAAAAAATTTCATAATACTATTTATAAAATATTTATAGCAATTAACTGAGTTTATATGAGGCATGGGCTAATAATACTGAAATTAGAAATAGATTGTATAGTAATAAATTATAAGAAAAAACTCTGCAAAGAATGATGTAACTAAGGCTGGACTTTAAAATGATGTAAATTTAAATACATCATCTTCTTTGGTTGTTTGTCAAAGAATTTCCACATGTTATCACCTACCGTCACACAGTTTATCTTATCCTATAGTTTTAGTATCAAATACGAAATACATCATCAAAACATGATATAAATTTCTATATTATCATCTTTTAAATTTGCTTACAGACCAGCTGGTGAGAATGGAACTATTTTCCAGAATCCAAAATTTGATATAATATCCGTTCCTAAAATTACAATATCCAAAGCATCCGAATTTGTATTCTGATAGTGAAACTTTGGATTCGCTCCACTCCTATTACCTTGAACATTTGGTACATCTTTGCCATATATTACTAACGACATAGATCGTTAAGTGATTAGAAACAAAAATATTTTAAAGATCTACCCTTCTATAAATCTCAGATTCATGGCATATATGTAACAAAAATAAAATAAAAAATCTGCTGCTCAGATAATATAAAAAATCTAAACGCATGTTTTACATCCCACAAAAACATTCAATTTTTTTTCAAAGAAACGTTCATGAAAAAAAAACTTAACGCTTAATTTGATATTTACATTAGAACATACTTTTAAAATCTGGTAGGATATAAAAAAATTATATTCCGTAAAGATCTAACAAATTTAATCGAAGCAAATATCTCGTCTTCACTGCTCATAACGTACAACGAAAATCCTAGCAGAGGACTTCAACTTCTTCTCTGTTTTTTTTTTTGTGTGAGTTAATTATATATTATATATTTATAACAAATACTGTTAAACCAATTTTACTAATAAAATTTCGTTATCCATTTTCGCTTAGGAAAAAAATTTGAATAATGAAACATTATACACATATCATGATGTGGTTGGTAATTCATAATACTTGATGATAGAAACTTATCCTAAGCATATGTTTTTGAAAAATTAGTTTATTGTTATATTTTCTTTTTAGTATCAAAATTTGAAAAAAATAATTCGAATTTTATTATAGAAAGAAAAAATTATTTGCAAGAACTTAAAGAAAAAGACTTAATTTTCATTATTTAATATTGACTTGCACTTTTAGTTTATTTTTATTTTAAAGTAAAATGAAACTATGTAGTTAAAGAAACCAAAAATGAATTTAATATTAAATAATGAAGAGTAAGAATTTTTCTTTGAGTTTTTTTGCAAATAATTATTTTTTTACTATAATAAACTTCGATTTAACAAAAAAAATAGTTCTAATTTTAATATTAAACATAAAATATAATAATAAACTAATCTTTTTTAAAATGTATGGTTAGGATAAGTTTCTATCATCAGGTAATACGAATAACCAACCAAATCATGATACGTGTATAAAAATTCTTTTTTCAAATTTTTTATCCTAAGCGATAGAGGATAACCAAAATTTATTAGCAAAACTAGTAATAGTTGTTATAAATATATATTTAACTCTCATAAAAAAGGGAGAAGAAGTTGAAGTCCGTCGCCGCTGCGGTTTTTGTTGTATGTTGCAGGCGATGAGGACGCCTCCGTGCTTCAGGTGAGTCTATTTTTCTTTTCATTTTAAGTTGAAATGAAACTGGTTTAATTTGTTAGATCTTTACGGAATATATGTTTTCTATATCCTACCAGATTATAGAAATATATGTTCTAATGTAAATATCAAATTAAACGTTAAGGTTTTTTTGTCATGAAATTTTCTTCGGAAATCAAAGTATTTGAATGTATTTGTGTGACGTAAAATATGCAGTTATACTTTTTAGATTATCTGAGTGGCAGATTTATTATATAGTTTCAAACGGTTAATTTTTTTTTATAACTTTTTTATATATATGCCATGAATCTGAGATTTGTAGAATGGTAGATCTTTAAAATCTATGTTTCTAATCATGAAATTACCATAGATGTAAAGATTTATGTGGTTAGTAATAAATGGCAAAGACATATCAAATGTTCTAGCTAATAAGGGTGGAGCGAATCCAAAATTTCACTATCAAAATACAGTTTCAGATGCTTTGGATATTCTAATTTTAGGAACAGATTTTATATCCAATTTGGATTCCGGAAAATAGTTCCACTCTCACCAGCTGGTCTGTAAGCCATTTAAAAAGATAAATATTTAGAAATATATATCATGTTTTGATTATGTATTATTTATTTGTAACTAAAACTATAGGATGTGGAAACTCTTTGACAAACAACCAAAGAGTATGATGTATTTGAAGTTACATAATTTTAAAGTCCAACCTTAGTTACTTTAAAGATCAAATCTTCAGAAGATACAAACTAAGCCTTTTTCTGTGTTATCTAAGAACTGGTCTATGTGGTTATGAAAGCCAATGCCATTTCAATCCTCCTCTTCCACATCTGAGAAAGAAAATTTATCTATTGGCGGACCCTAATTTTGAAAAATTTATCATGACTTACTGATTTGAGACATCTTAATGGTATTTTTCATTAGAAATAGAAGCTTATCGTGGAAAGGTAATTTTCCAAATAACTTCCTCTTCTGTATGCATTTTGGTGTATTTTCAAGGTACGAGCTTGTAAGGAAGGTGAGGAGTATTTATCATCACTGGTTTTTTGGTGGTGATGAATAAAAGTTATTTCGAGTATTTTTTAACAACACTACCCTTTTAAGTGATTGGCATTTCTTTAGTCACTAATCTTAACTATTTCTTCTTGAAAGAAACAATGACATAAAGGGAAGAGTGTACAACGAGACATACCGAGATGATGAGATGGTCTCAAACTTGTATGCTGTAAGTCCCAAAATACAGGTGATATCCATACATACCTAACAAAAAATTACCGGTATGGATAGACAAGCAAGAATTGCCCATGTCCAATCTTTCTCATGGATATGATCAGAACTTTGGAAAAGCTTATTTGTGAGTTAATAGGATTTTTAAGATATGTAAGGATGTTCGTAACAGAAGCTAACCAGTTCTAAAACTTCATTCTCCGCATACAGAGGACATCTCAGAATTCATAAGATTGCCAAAACAATTCCGAGCCTGTTGGAACTTGGAATGTACAGGTATATTAGAGAAATAGATAATGTAACGTAATTGCGATCAGTAGAAGCTAGATAGAAGTTGCACATTGACATGTACCTCAAGAAACTTCAAACCCAAGTTTTTTTCAACAACATTGAGCAGCTAAGGTTGGCATGCTCCTGAAATAAGAATGTGAAAATTGAGAATCACACAAGATAAAGATTGTACAATATTATAAAAAAGATTTCGCAAAGTTCTGATAGGTTCTTAATAGCAGTCGGCGACCTTTTCTTCTTTTACTTCACATAGCTTTTCGTTTCCTTGATAGCAGGAAGTTCTCCAGAAGTATAAATGTATATCACTAGAGTCCAAAATTTTTTTATTCTATCAGATGAAAAAAATAAAGGATTTGTTACGTACGGTCTACATCACCATCAGTAGTGGCACCAAACTCTGGAGGCTCGACTCCAGCATCATCAGTTTTACTCAATCGCATGCATGCCACGGGCTGCTTAGCATAGGTAAGTTTGGGATCCAAATGAACTCCTCCAAAATCCTCATATACATTGTCATGTTGTGATAAAGAAGAATTTCAAAGTGTATTTTTATAATCATTTCACAAATAATATATCCGGGTTAGACAAAAATGATACCTTGGGTGTGTAGTTCAAGATAGAGCTTTCTTCTGCACCTAATTATTCGACAAAGATATGGTGTGCATAGGCTCCAACCACTCCATGCAATGCATCATAGCTTTTCATATAGTAATCGAAAATAAAACATCAAATAGATGGATTCAAAGTAGAAGATTTATTTGATGAGAAAATCTTTTAGATCAACGAGACACTAGTTCTAGTACTATTCGCTTAAATACCTAGGAGGGAGAAGATTGAATAACTTTTCTCTCAAATACAAAGATGTAAATGCTTACTTCATTAACTTAACATAGCCATATGAAGAATCAAAAACTCAACGTCAAATTTTCCTTCATGTCCCTGAAAGCTAGTTAACTATACCAATAGCAGAAATACCAACTTGTTGTGTTAAATCAAAAAGATCTTAAAAGTGATTAGTAAAATACAAAATGAAAAATAATGATGACAAATAAGAGGATCATTCACAAATGTTGGATAGTAGATACGCTGGGTATATCTTAATTGTCTTTTTGTTCTCGTACTCTTATCATTGACTGATTCAGGAGCTGATCCACTATTTACCATATTGTATTTAGTCCTGAATTTTAGTGAATACAGAATAGCAAGGAATCAGCATATGGTATCATAGAGATGAACATATAGTTAAATAAACTAAATCACTAATTCAAAGAATAAACAAAGAGAAGAATATTTATAGATATACACAAGATTTAAGACAAGAAAATAAACATAAATTAAATAATCATGAGATTTCAAAACATCAAAAGGGAGAAAATCATTTTGCTAATCAAAAATTAAAACATATGGGTTAGGTCTCCAAGCGGGTTGGTCGGGTCCAGCGTCCTTGTAGCAACCATTATACATCATCTGTGAAAAGAGAAAGGGAGATTAGGGTGCCGGATCTGACGAGAAATCTGAATCCACGCCTCTGACAGGGTGGTGGCACTGTAATTACAAGTAAACACATCAACATCTTTCAGAAGCCTCTCCTCGATATCACCGGAGATCCCTATATATATTATCTTCGATATTAGATGTAGTGATGGAATAAAGGGTTTTGTATGCCATTTTTGGACAACAACAAGATATGAATGATCCTAATGATTTTTTCTATCAAACCTAGATAAAATCATAGACAGTAGTGCAAGAAAAACGAAATCTAAGACCCAAAAATTTACCAGAAAAATGAATACCGATCATGCATGCATACATAATAGAGATTCTAAGTATATTGACTATCAGAAAGAGTAGTGTACCTCTCACAAGGATTAATATAAGAGAAGTAATTCATTGTTATGATATGGACCCCAAAAAAATGGATCTGCGATTGCGAGGAGAAGAAATTATTGGTGTGAGAGATTTATGAACAAACAATGAAGGAAGAGTTAATATAATATGTAGAAGAATTTTTTTTTAAAAAGCCCAAAAAGGTATCAAATGGTCCATGAGTGGAAGATTTGGGGGGCACTTTTTTCACCAGGTGTCACCACAAATTAAGAGATAATTTTTTTGACTAACTTTAAAAAGGATTTATCACAAAAAGAACTAATATTTCTTAACATGGATTTGTAGTTTAATTTGGTTTAGAGTCTCTCTCTTTGTTTTCACTAGAATAGAATTTTCCCTTGCAAAATTAAAACTCTTTGTAAACGGTTAAGAAGACCTCAAAAACTGACGATGATCTCTAATGTTGTAGTCAGCAGAGCAACACATCAAAAAAAAAACAAAGAGAGGTTTTTCAGTTAAATAGTTTCGTCCTGTTCTAAGAGGTTTTTTCTTTTTAATTTGACGAATTCCCGCGTTAAGCTGTGATTTTTTCCTTTTTTACATTAATTATTATTATATTTGTATATGCAATATTTTTCAGATAACATACAACTTTTAAAATATAACTAATAATGGTTTATAACTTTTTGAAAATAATTTTCATATTTTTTAGATAGATAATATATGTTAATATGATCAAATACCATAATATTTTTATAAATCTCGTTACATGAATAAATATCCTGTCAATTAAACAAATCAGATCTTATATTTTATAATCTCGTATGCAAATATACAAATAAATATCTTCGTTGTATACCTAAAACAAAAAATAGCTGAACTCACTAACGTTTCATGAATCATTTCTTTTCCAAAATCACAAACAGTAAAGTTTAAAAGAAATCCAGATAATTTATCATGATTACACGAATTTCTTCTGCTTCTGATCATCTATAACTTATCCTTCAACAATGCTGCGAAGACAAGTATTATCTCAAAGCGTTGGAAGAATCTCTAGCGTAAACAAATCAACATGCTTTCAAAGAGTCAAAATTCATGAAATTTTCTATTTCAGGCGATAAAGAAACCATAAGGGTAATAGGGTTTCATTGGTTTGCTTCATATTTGGGTAGGATTGGGGAAATTATTGAAATTTTTTTACTTTAACCATTAAAATCAGTGGGTTTCGAAAGAAAAAAATAAATGTATAATAAAAATTTATTATCATCTTCGGAAAGGATGATTTGAAATAAATAATTTATATTATCGTATAAATTATCAACATAAAACATATTAGTTGAAGTTTTAATATCCCACACATGTTTTGGTTTTCCGGGAAAGAAAATGTATGTGGTTAAAAATAGAGTAAAAATTCATCACACATTCCAGCAGCCATGAAGAAGAGAGTAAAAACCTGCGATGAGTCTTTGGCAGTAAGACTCTGTAATTGACAATTTTCAGATAGGATCAGACTTGAGAGAACGAGGTATCAAATCATCTCTCTCAAAGCCAAGGAGGACAGCCTCTTGCAACATAGGATTGAATGCATGCGTCGAAAGGCTAACGTCAAGATCAGAATCCAATCGTGATTACTCTGTCCCCACTACAGGTCTCTTCGTTTTAGAAACAGAGAACCAGTGTTCAGCTTCCTGACAGGCCTGTTCAAACCAATACATTCTGATTCATTCTCTTCCGTTCAAAGAGAAACCTGTTCCTGGCCTTCCATATATGCCAAATAACCCAAGGAATGGATCGTCAAACACTTTCAGGGATACTGTTTTTCCTACACATAGCAAGTATATGATTGATGTTTAAGAAAACAGAGGAGGAGGAGAAGTCATGACATGGTAAACGCACCTCTACTGCAGTCCACATTTTCGCATTTTCACACAGTTGAAGAGAACATGACATATCGTTTCAGATGCATCACCACACGAAAAATAAGTTGGGTCCATGAGAATACCTTTAGAAAGTAGTCGATCGGAAACAGCTAGTGCTCCATTCATTGCTCTCCAAAGGAAGTGACAATTTTTTGGTGTAGTATCAAGTTTCCATATGCTTTTCCAAAGACTTTTTTACAGAGGAGGGATGGATCTATGCTCAGCATCCAAATTTTACCCTAAGGCTTCCGATAGAGAATAAGCGCTACGAGTGTTGTACTTACCCGATTTCCTGAGACACCAAGCAAATGATTTTTGCAAATGGTTTGATATCTTCATCTTGAGATGATATGAGCGTCCTGATCTTTCAATGGTTTTTTGAATAAGGGGTTCATTCTATCTTGTTTCACCATAAGAAAATATGATACTTTCATATTGAGGTTGCTCAGGGGCGGATTCAACCCAAATTGCCAATGGGTGCAAAAGTGCTGTTAGGAACGATCGAACCTCCCACCCCAAAGATCTAGTGGGTGCACTATTAACCAAATTGCCATTTTCAATAAAATGTCCTACGAAAAAAAATTTAAATACCTATACTTTAATGGGTGCACGTGCACCCACACCCTATACTGTGGGTCTGCCCCTGGGTCGCTCACCGGTTCCAAGCTTTCCTAGGGAACTCGTCAAGAATGCAAGGATCTGTCCAGATCAATGTGTCATGGCCACTCCCTATGGTTCAAATCATCCCATTTATCATCAAAGTACGTCCAAAGACCACCCAAAGGAAGGATGAGTACCTACTCCACACTTAAACACACAAGAATTCTTAAAGCACCAACTCTTTGGAATTCTTGAGAGGAGTGATTGCGGTTGGTCCTAAATTCTCCAAGATTGTTTCCTCAAAAGATCTTGATTAAATCTTCCAATATATTTGAAACTTAACCCTCCCTTCTTGTTTCTTACGGCATAACTTTTTCCATGCAACCAAAGGTATCTTTCTTTTATCCTTACCATTAACTCCATCAAAATTCGGTCATTATGCTTGTTATCTTCTTACACGTGTCTTGAGGAAGTTTAAAGCACGACATCACATACACGGGAAAAGACATCACAATAGATTTTATAAGAACTTCCATGCCTCCCTGGGAACACGACTTTGGCAAACCATCCATGTAGCGAGATTCAATTTTTTCTTGGATATAACTAAAAAGTTTACTTTTGGAGCCGCTAAAAAATTCAGGCTGCACTAAGTATCCACCTCCTCCACCGTCTTTCTCAGTGACCAGAATACTTTTGACCCTTCTTTTATCGTCTTCTTTTACTTTTGGAGCCGCTAAAACATTCTCGCAACCCTAAGTACCCACACATGTTTTTCCAACCATAATAAGGACAGGGGTAGCCTGAATAAAAAGCGACTCCTCACAGCTTTTCATCCAAGACAGTTATAATTTTACCATATGTAACCAAGATCTAGTTAGATTCCAACAATACCCTTCCTCTCTAAGAATTGAAATTGTCTCATACATCTAGTGGAACTTGGTTTCTAGGTAAAAAGTCACTCATATCAAAATCATCCTACAAACCAAGTTTCACGTAATGAACTTGGTTTCTTTTGAACATCTTTATTAGAACTTTAGAATTTGTTTACATAGTCGTTAAATTAAAAAATCCTCAAACAAGATGGAGGGTACAAATAAATATTTGTGATTTCACGTTGTGAGTGAGCTAACTTTGCCAACTTATCCGCTATTTGGTTACATTGGCAAGAAACCGTTGTAAATATGATAGTTGTGAAGTGATCTGCCCAACTGCGGATATCATTAAGCAATGGTTCCATTTTCGCATTTCGAGTTTGGTAGTTGAGAAGATCTCCCAGTACTTTGCAATCACTTTCCATGATTATCTTTTTGAATCTTCGGCACCATAGTGATTGTAATGCATGTAAGACAGCCATTCCTTCTGCTTCTAACGGGTTAGTACCTTGTTTAAGTTTTGTTGAAGCCGCAAGTTTATAGGCTCCATATTCATCTCATAATATCCAACCCACACCCGTTGACGCCTTATTATGAATGTAACTGGCATTAAAATTGCATTTATAAAAACCTGATGTTGGATGGGACCATTGTGTTGGCGTTTGTTGTGTGGAAGTGTTAGTACGATGAGTAGGCAGACCGGGGAAGTTGGCGTTAAGCCATTCAGAAGTATTATCCTTTGCTCGGGAACAAACAAAAGCAGGGTCATGTACTACCTAATTGAATATAAGATCATTACGTGATTTCTATAAATGCCACAAAATCCAAAAAACGTCATGCCGGTGTGATTATGTAGTCGATGAATCATGTATATCGGGAAGACTTTCAACATTCTGTTTCAGAGTATTAGTAGGTAGTAAAGCCGATGATATTGGTGAGTTAGACATACTCCAAACAGTTTGAGCGTAGTCACATTGAAATAGAATATGATTGGGAGTTTCGATATGTTGGCAACAGCATTTGCAGGACGTATCAACTGGTATGCCCCGGCGAGATAATTCTGAAGCAGAGCCAAAACCCGATGATAATACACGCCAAAGAAAATATTTAAGCTTTGGGGCCGTTTTAGAATTCTAAACCCGACCTTTTAATGTCTTATTGCCTGGGGGTACATATTGATGATTTAGTGATTGATTCGGGTAATGTGTAGCTAACCAATAACCCGACCTTACCGTATAGCACCCATCTTGTGTATAGTTCCAAAGTAACTTATCTTCAGTGTCTTTATGTGGAATGTACATTTTTCGAGCCTAGTTCGCATCCTCAGTATTTAGGAACCGTCGTAATGCATCTTCATTCCATTGTTTAAGATTAAGCTGCCATAAATCCCGTAATACAATTTGAGGGCAATGTGAAGAAGGACTGACGGCTGCTCGTAGGGGTGAGATTGAATCCATGGGTCTGAAAAGGATTGATTAAGCATCCATTACCAATGCGAAACCGTAGACCTTTGAATAATAAATCTCGACCACTGAGTAATGAACACCAACCATGGGATGCTCTCTTAGTAATAGTTGCCTCGCCTAACGCCGAGTCAGGAAAATAACAGCTTTTTAACATTCTAGCAAGTAGACATTCAAGTTCTTGTAAAAGACGTCAAGCTTGTTTTGAAAGTAAGGAATTGTTGAATTTCTCAATATCTTTGAATCCGAGACCACCTTCTTTATTATGTACACTCATTTTCTTCCAACTGACTCAAGCCATCCGTCCTTTAGAATCATTCGAGCCCCACCAAAATTGAGATAATATAGAGTGTATCTCATGACAAACTGTCTTTGGTAATTTAAAATAACTCATAGCATAGGTAGGCATCGCTGTAGCTATAGACTTCAAAAGAACCTCTTTTCCTCCTTCCGATAATTTTTTTTTATTCCAACCCTTTGTACGCTCCTTAACCTTCTTGACCAGATAATCAAAAATCTTATATTTTCTTTGTGTAAAATCTTTGGGTAATCCCAAATATTTACTACATCCGCCCGACCACTGAATATTGATGATTTGCCGTACCTCAGTTTTTTTGGATTCGTAGACCCGAGATCCAAATATTATTGACGATTTGTCTACTTGCTGACCTGACAACTCCCCGTACTGGTGTAAGACGTTCGCTAATGTTATACTATTTTGCTGATTTGCTTGGCAGAAGAAAAAGGAGTCATCCGCAAACAAAAGATCGCTAACACAAGGTCCATTATTACTTATGGATATCCCCTTAATATTGCCATGACGTTCTTCCCGGTTAAGTCTTTGTGTAAGCATTTCCTCATAAAATTAGAACAAATACGAGGATAGTAGATCTCCTTGACGAATACCTCGAGTAGGGAGTAGATCACCATAAGGATAGAATATGAGACTGACTTTACGCATGACATTATCTAGAAAATCCACTTCGCATCAAAACCCAGACGTACCATTGTCTCTTCAAGGAAAGTCCATTCAACACGATCATATGGTTTGGAAATTTCTGTTTTTATGGCCATATACGTCTTTGCTTGTCGCTTTCTTGTATTTAGAAAGTGGAGAAGTTCATGAGCGATCAACACTTATTAGAAATTTGACGGCCCGGAGCGAACGCCGTTTGTTGGTCAGAGATAATTGATGGTAGGAACGATTTAAGTCGTTTAATAAGGATCTTCGATATTATCTTGTATGCTACATTGGATAAACTTATCGGGCGATAATCACTCATGGTTCTTGCTTGTTCAGTCTTGGGGAGAAGACAAAGATGCGTATGATTAAGACCAGAGGGGATCATCCCCTCGTCGAAAAATTCCTTAACCGTCAAAACGATATCATCACCAATAATCGATAAAAATTGGTGGAAAAAAGCGCCATTTAAACCATCCGAACCAGGCGTTCTATCCCCTCCGATATCTTTAATGGCTTGTAAGATTTCAACGTTTGTAATTTCAGCTGTGAGAGTCTGATTCATTACTGGCATTACCGATGGTGAAATATCATCAAAAAAATCTCCCCAGTCGGTGTTAGCGGTACTAGTGAATAAGGACTGAAAATATTGAATAGCCACTCTTGAGATATCGACTTCTTTTGTGTGCTCTACTCCACTGTCATCCAATATAGAAGTGATACGATTTTTAGCCATTTACTGCGACTCTTAATTTTCTAGAAGACCTCCTCATGGAAATAAGCTTGATTGAGTTTTCGTTTAATGGTTTTTATTGTTGTTGGGTCCGGTTGAACTTGTGAAAAAAGCTAACTCAAGTTCCTTCTTGAGTATTTGTACCTCGGATTCTGAGTTGGTGATGTTACATCATTTCCAACTAGAGATTTTTTGTCGAATAACCTTTAACTTGGTTTGAAGATCACCCTGTACTGAGATCCTTTTCCATTCTTCCTCAATGAAATCCTTAAAACCTTTTCGCTCAAATAGTCATTTGTCATAACGGAACTGACCTCGCTTGATACTAGTATCCACTAAAATATTCACGATCATTGGTTGGTGGTCTGACTCAATAAGCTCCAAATATTTAGAAAAAGCCACATGATAGTAGGCTAACCATTTTGTATTTGCAAAAGTTTGATCCAGACAGCACTGTATTAGTTATGTTGTCTGCAACCCATTCCCAATCAAACTACGAGATCCACTCCAACTAAATTTATTTCCGTTATGGTGGAGTTCAGACATGTCACAAATCTCAAGTGTAGTATTGAAAACTTTGAATGAGCCGTCATCTCGGGAATGACCCCCAAGCTTCTTATTATTATTCCGATTCTCATCTTGGGATCATTACGAATCGTAGCATTCTTTGAACCCTCTCCTATAACTCATTCCGATATTGAGGATTTGGATGACCATAAACACAAGACAAATAGAACGGAAATGATTTTTCATTAATAAAACATTCTACTAGTCTTGCATCATGATATAAAACATTGACATGAAGAGAATTTTTGAGACCACCACTAAGGCCAACATGAGGTACTATACAGTAGTGCTGAAAACCCAACGAAACGGATATATCACATATATAAGTAAACAATTGCTTCGTCTCCATAAGAAATAATGCATCAAGGAGATATCGACAAAATATCTCCTTTAAACACCAAACTGCCGGCCTTTTTCCAATACCCTGACAGTTCCAACTCGCTATTCTCATTCGGTCCTTGGCGGTATTGGGTCCGTCTTGCCGCTGCTTGAAGTTTATGGCGATATCGGGCCAGCCTCGCCGCTAAGATTGGTTGAACTGGCATTGGACGCTATAGTTCTGTGTCGTTTGTGGGGGTAGCTTGATGGAGTTCCCAACGGTCTAGTGATCTCCTGAATGATCTCGTTATCAACATGTTCTAGAGAAAGGATGACTCGTCGTCGGCGTGCTTCTGATTCGGTAGCATCTGAAACCAAAGTGTAATTGTGATAAAAGTTGTGAATGTCTGCTATGGAGAACTTGCGTTCGTCAATGAAAATCATGGGATTGTCTTCAGCGGTGATGAGCGGTGAAGATTGGAAGACAAGAATTGGGACGATGGATCCAGAATTATCACTCATAGAAATTGGTGCTGTCTGATGGCTTTGGTCGTTTTGTCAGGAAAAATGAACAGCGAAGAGACCATGTTAAGTTCGTCATCCGATTCCGGATCCTGATGGCCAGCCGCTGCATCGTCTTCAGGGACGGGACCCTTTTCAATATCATGTGTGAGCAGGTGACACTGGAAGCAGAAGTTCCGGAGCTTCTCGAAACGGAAGGTGAACATTGAGAACTCGACACCGAACTTAAAGCGGCATTCAAATACCAAAGCTTTGTTTAAAGGCCACCGGATACAGACACGTCCAAATGCAACATTCTCACCAAGAGTGGCCTCATTTTCTGGTTCAATGATAATTCCGATAGTTCCGGAAACGTAGTTCACCATGGGAACCGATAAGAATTGCAGAGGGAGATCGCAAATCTGAACTCAGAAGTGAATCGAATTAGGTTCATCATCTGTGATAGACGGAACCCAAGACTTCATCGCCACTATCTAACGGTTAAAACTCCATGGGCCTCGGTGAAGGATAAGTTGCAGGGTTTCATCGGAGGGAAATATAAACTGAACTCTGTTATGATCGACAATCCGACCGGAGACCGTAGTATCCATTCCCCATAGGCGCTGGAAAAATCATGATAATGCCCGGAGGTTTTGACGTTTCGGGTTGGCAGGGCGTATAAGCATACTGAAATGAGAAACCCGAGTCGCATGAGAGAGAAGATCTTATGTAACTGCAAACTTTGTTTCATCTATATTCATTCTTGAAAAATCTGAAATGTTGAATTCGATGCATAAACCAGATATAAATCGAGATTGTGAGCGTGATGACTTCGGAGAATGGGTTCTTCTAAATAGTGTAGATGGAGGAGTCAAAAACCAGTTTCGATTGACGGTTAAAACCATGATGGTTAAGTTTGAGAAAGTAGCAGCGGTTGGGCAAAGTTGAAACCATGGCGGTTTCCACTGAATTTTAACTAACCATGAAGGCCAATTTAACCGGCATGATATCTACATTGACGACAAGATATCTACAGGGAACACCGGACATGATATCTACATTGACGACGAGAAACGTTAACGGCACAATGCCAAGAAGAGTTCCAGGGAAAGAGAAGAAGAAAAGAGGAGAGAGAACAGAGTATCTCACAAAGAAAAATAATATTTCAGCAATTAAAGATTTTCTCAATCAAGTTTTTGGTCTACATCAAGGGACAAAGTGTCCGACCACACATTTTTCGAAACCAAACCTTAGACCATATGCAATAGTAAAACTCTAATGAGTCTCATCTAATAAAAAAAACAAAAAAAATAAAAGTTATGAGACTTTCAGCTGAAACAATCTCAATGGGAAAAGACTTTCAGCTGAAACAGTCTCAATGGGAAGAAACTTTAGATACCGTCTCATAAATTTTTCTGCGACAATATCATATTTGTTAGAAAAAAATCCCTTACGTATGTGAGTCGTTATGTGTATATATATTCTTCTCTGAGAAGGTTAGTACAATTATAGCATTTAAAACCTCTATATGGTATAAGAGCAGTTGATACCTAAGCATATATTTTTTTAGTACCCTTCTTCTTCTTCAAAACTTTTCTCCAACTTTCGCTGGCCATGTCGACCTTTGACAGTGTCTCCTCACACCAGTAGTGTGACCCTCATCTGTAGATACTCTCACCACATATTCCTCATCTATTTTTGATGTTAAAATGACTAATGTTACCAAACTGTCGGCATCCAATTATCTCATGTGGAGCCGTCAAGTCTATGCTCCTCTTGATGGGTATGAACTTGCTCCTTATCTCGATGGATCTGCTCTTCCTCTAGAATCCAGAATTAAAGGAGGAGGCCAAACAACAAAGGAGGGAACTCGATTATCCCCAAATCTCGGTCGCGGTTGCACTAATTTTTGGTTATCGCTCGGCACAGTGATGATAAAGTGGGAATCCAAACTGAATACAAAAACCTTTTTCTACCCACCATGCGATCTGGCGAGGATTGCACTGAGAAAACCCATCTGTGTCTGACTCATCGTGATCAGAAACCTGACCTTCTTCACTTATTCCAAAATCGAATCTTCCCTCTCATGAGAAATCAATATGAACTTTTCTTTCATAGTAATAACCCATAGTTAATAATAGACTAATTTCTTCTACAATCTCTTAACCATCTTTTGTGGCTAGGATCTTGACTTTGTTTCCTATCTCCTTTCAGTTCTCTTATTAAAACCTCCTTCATGGTTCACTCGTCCTTTGATGCGTCTGTAACAATCAAAAGTAAATGACACGTTAAATCAGATCATAACCCTTACACAAGAACATAGCCAACATTTTTACTCTATTTCATGGCGTTTTGTCTTCTCTTGAAAATGAAAGGACCAATCTAAGTAAAATTAAAAGCCCAAATCAAATGAGAAGTCATAGTTATAAAATCTTATGTTAGCCAAAATTTTGATCAGCAGAGCTAGTTCATGTTCAGTTTCTATTTTACATTCATAGTAATGTGCAAGAACAGAGTCCTGATACGAGAGTATATTGTGCAATAACAGAGCCATGATCCATGGCGGAAACAAAAGTAAAAAAGAACTGCACAAGAATTTACTCTGTTGATCCAAACTTTGGCTAACAACTTATGAAGGTATTATTGTGACTTTTCATTTGACTTAGCCTCTCGGTTTTATTAACATTAGTCCTTACATTATCAGGAGAAAACAAAGAGTCCATGAAAGGGAGTGGAAAATGATGGCTATGTTCTTGTGTTACAGTGATGCTTTTATTTAAATTTTCGTTTACTTTTGATTCTTAGGGAAGAAATCCGGATGTGAGGCAGGGTGAATCCTGGCCTTATGAGAGAACTATTAGAAGATATGAAACAAAGTTAAGATCCTGGCCAGATAAGAAGGCACATAGATTGAAGAAGAGGATTGTATGTTATTTACTGTAGATTATTATGATGGAACAAAATTGATTTTGGAACAAGCAATGAGGGTCGGATTCCAGATCACGAAGAGTCAGCACATATGCAAAAAAATTGCAAATACAGACAGATGTTGATATGCATAGGAGAAACCATGAAACATAGTCGAGATTCTGGCAACATAATATGGTAAAGAAACTCTATATGTTCTTACACAATATGATGTGTTTGATCCTATGGTTTCTCTTTTGTTTGGTTCTCATATTATAAATCCTGATTGGAGAGGGATTGAATCCCAAAGGATGTTTGATAAGAGAACTCAAGGGAAACAAGAATTGGTGCTATCAAGTGCAAATCCAATTTGTCATGGTGACAAAGATTGTCTGTTTTATCTAAGAGCTGGTCTATATGGTTATGAAGCCAATGTCGTTTCAATCATGCTCATCCACATGTGAGAAAGAAAATTATTTATTTGCATAATTTTGCAAATTATCTATATGATTATGGAGCATAATTTTGAAAATTTTCTCATGGCTTACTGCTTTGGAGTATCTTAATGTATTTTTCATTACATACAGGAGCTTTTAGACATTATTGGTCAGCAATTGGATTGTAAGGTGCATTTCTTGGATTTCTGTTATTATATAAATTCTAAATAATTTGATTGCTTGTTGTGGTATGCGTCCATTATAGAAACACAAAAATTGAGATATTGTTTTGCGTGCATTTGACTTAAGCTTATCGTGGAAATGTAATTTTCCAAACAACTTCCTCATCTATATGCATTTTGTTGTATTTTAAAAAGTAGGAGCTTGTAAGTAAGGTGAAAAGTATTTTATCATCTGGTGATGAACAAAGGTTATTTTGAGTATTTATTATCAACACTAGTTTTTCAAGTGATAGCCGTCATTTGTAGCTTGAGTCACTAATCCTAAATATTTCTTCTTGAAATAAACAATAACATAAAGGGAAGCGTGTTCAAAGAGACATACCAAGAAGATGAGATCGTCTCAAACTTGTAATTTACGAAGTATACTGTAGGTCCCAAAATACGGGTGATATCCAGAGATACCTAACAATAAAATCAGTAAAACCGAGTGCATAATACAACCACAATTATTGTATCTATGAAGCTAACATAAAGCTTCCTGTGAGGAAAAATTACCTACATAAAGAATGATGGTTTCTTGTGAAAATTACCGGTATGGATAGACAAACAAGAATTGGCCAGATCCAATCTTTCTCAAGGATATGATCAGAACTTGTGGAAAACCTTATTTGTGAGTTGTTTGTTAAGATATGTAAGGATGTTCGTAACAAAAGCTAAATAGTTCTAAAACATTCTTCTCCACATACAGAGAACATCTCAGAATCCATAAATCTAAACTGAAACATAACCAAAAACCAGATAGGACACCTCTAGATGTGACTATGGTCGAGAAAGAAATTCACGAAAAGGAAATGATAGAGAGTAACCATAGGAGCATTGGAGGTTGGAGGTTGGAGGTTGAGGAGAAGCCATTTATCCTGAGAAGACGAAGTAGCTTTTGTCTGAACAAACTATACAGAGAGGGTTAGGGTAAGAAAGCAGACAAGCAGTTAGCCAAGCAAAAAATTGTGTAAAAAACCTGTTCAAAAGAGCCATGGAACATCAGATGAAAAGGATGACAGTAAAATGAGGCCAAGTCAAGCTGAGGAGCGGATGCTGAGGCTGAGGGAGAGAACGCAATCAAAGAAGGTTGTTGATGCTGAGAGTTTCCCACCGTCGTAGCCCTAATGACAAATGCAAGTGAATTATGAGAGCATAAAACAATAAACCGATATATACATAGAATGGGGCATGATTAGAACATGTTGGAGATGCTGACTTTACTTAATGGGCTCATGACAGATGAAAGCACACAACTTTTACCATCATGCAGCCACGTTATGACTGTAAAAATGCTGAATAGCTTCTGTAAGTTTCTAGTTTGTTGCCTGTTGATAGACAACACTCTTGTATGTTAGTAATTTTACACAAGTGCAGAGAGAATAACTGTTAGAGATAGAAATCACTGAACGTAACAAGAATTGAAATCCCGAAAGATAGAAACCTCCTAAGCTCTCGATTGCTTGGATGTATGTCACAAGCAAACTTAAAACAAAGCACTCTTAAGAAGACTACCTCTGTATATATATTATAAGAAAACTTAAAACAAAGCACTCTTAAGAACAGGAAAAAAATAAACGCTAAAATAGATAGTTTCTACATCACAATTTGATATGTTCTTGATTATTCCTTTTCTTCCTTGGAGTTGTAGAAGAAAATATTCGTATGAATAGCAAACTATCAAGATTCTAATCATCCTCACTCCAGTTCAAACAAACTAAATTCTAGTTAGAAATTACAAAACATGAGTTACCAATAAGTCAGAAGAAGAAAGAATTCAAAAACGCTAAGTTAATCTCACCACATAAACCCTCGATCACAAATTCTCCATTACAGAGATCTTGTTACACGAAAAGCCAGATCAACCTAATCCCCAAACAAAACAAAAAAACAGTATGCGTCTAATCCCAATCTAGGGTTTCAATTCAAATACCCAAATTTTCAGAGTGCTCATCAATCTAGAGTTTCAAGTCGACAGCGCAAATCACTACAAGAAAACTACCGCAATTCCGACGGAGGTTTCCGACGGATTTATTTCCGTCAGAAATTTCCGACGGATTTATTTCCGTCGGAAATTTCCGACGGAAAACCAATAGAAACCGTCGGATTACCGACGGATTATATCCGTCGGAAATTTCCAACGGATTCCGACGGACTGACAAAAGTCCGTCGGAAATCCGTCAGAGAAAACGAACGTTAATGTAGCCGTTGCATTGTCCATCGGAATCCGTTGGAAATTTCCTACGGATATATTTCCGTCGGAAATTTCCGACGGACCGCCGACAGTCCGTTGGAAATCCGTCAGAAAAAAACGAACGTTAATGTAGCCGTTACATAAGCCGTCGGAATCCGTTGGAAATTTCTGACGGATGTCCGATGGACTGTCGGCAGTCCGTCGGAAATCCGTCGGAAGAAAACAATAGCCGTTTGGAATTTAAAAATTGTGACGGATTCCGACGGATGACGTCCCTTTATAAATGTTTCAACACTTCTCAATTCATTCACACTTCTCTCAATCTATTCATCCACACTTCTCTCTATTCTTTTACACTTTACTATTCATTTACAATCTCTTACAAAAAAATTTTTAAATAAATGTCGTCTTCTAATAATTTTCGATCATGGATGGATGATCCGATGATGGATCCGGAGTCAAATATCTTGAAAGATGAGTATGCTCGAGGTATATGCGAGTTTATGGAATTGGCTGGAAATCAACCTGGAGCAAAAAATACTCGTAAGTTGAAATGTCTATGTTCTATTTGTATGAATTCCCATAATATTAAGATAGAGATTGTTTGGAGGCATTTGTATTACAATGGATTTATGCCGGGGTACAAGATTTGGTATCTACACGGAGAAACAAATTATGATTATGGTAGTACTAGTGAACCATATATTGCAGATAGTTTAGAAGAACATAGAACGGAAGTAGATTTTGGTGTAGGTACTGTTGAGATGGTGAATGATGCGTTTAGAGAGAATATGCAGTCAACATCTGTAGATGGAGATAGGGTTGAAGAACCAAATTTAGAAGCACCAAATTTAGAAGCACAAAGATTTTTTGATATGTTAGATGCAGCGAAACAACCACTATATAGCGGTTGTAGAGAAGGTCATTCGCCGTTATCATCTGCTAGTAGAATGATGACCATTAAAACGGACTACAATTTGGCGGAAAAATGTGTTGATGCTATAGCCGATTTTGTGAAAGATATATTGCCTGAAGACAATCTTTCACCAGCATCATACTATGAGGTACAGAAACTTGTAGCTGGTCTTGGTTTGCCGTATCAGACAATAGATGTGTGCATCAACAACTGTATGATATATTGGAGAGAATATGAAAACCGCAAAAGATGTCGATTTTGTCGTAAACTCCGTTATCAGGAGAGTAGTGGAAGAGTTAAAATTCCCTTTAAACGGATGTGGTATTTACCATTAACGGAGAGGTTGAAGAGGTTATATCAATCTCAGCGCACGGCAGAGGCAATGAGATGGCATGGAGAGCATAGACAAGACGGAGATATTACACATCCTTCAGACGCAGAAGCGTGGAAACATTTTCAATCAATATATCCAGATTTTGCATTCGAGCGAAGGAATGTATACCTCGGACTATGTACAGATGGTTTCAACCCATTTGGAAAGCATGGAAGACAATATTCGTTGTGGCCTGTAATTGTTACACCTTATAACTTGCCTCCATCTTTGTGTATGCGTAGAGAGTTTATGTTCCTCTCTGTGCTTGTTCCCGGCCCAGAGCATCCTAAGAGATCGCTTGATGTATTTCTCCAGCCATTGATATATGAGTTAGAAATGCTATGGAATTATGGTGTTGAAGCGTATGATGTGTCATTGCAACAGAATTTTAAGATGCGTGCGGTTCTAATGTGGACCATTAGTGACTTCCCAGCATATGGTATGTTATCTGGATGGACAATTCATGGAAGATTATCGTGTCCATATTGCCAAGATAACACTGATGCATTTCAATTAAAGCACGGAAGAAAGACTTCTTGGTTTGATTGCCATAGAAGATTTCTTCTAAGTGATCATCCTTATCGTCGTTCTAAGGAAATGTTTACAAAGGATAAACAAGTATTTGATGGTCCACCTCCTGAGATAGACGGCACAAGTATATTGGAGCAGTTAAGAGATTTTGGCACTGAGAGAACTCCAGATTGTGGTGGTAATGGGCATGAACCTATTTACGGTGCCGGTGAAAATCATAATTGGCACAAAAGAGTATTTTTTGGGACTTGCCTTACTGGAAAGACCATTTATTGAGGCACAATCTTGATGTTATGCACATTGAGAAGAATTTCTTTGACAACATCATGAACACTGTGTTAAACGTCCATGGGAAGACAAAAGACAATCTGAAGTCTAGACTAGACTTGCCATTGATTTTTTCTCGGGATGTACTTGAAGTTCTACCAAATGGTAAATGTCCGATGCCTGCGTTCCGGTTGAACCAAGAAAAGAAAAAAGCTTTTTTTGATTGGATTAGTGAAGATGTTAAATTCACTGATGGATACGCATCAAATCTGCGTAATTGCGTTGATTATGGAGAAGGAAAGTTTATTGGAATGAAGAATCATGACTGTCATGTTGTGATGCAGCGCCTCCTTCCATTTGCATTTGCCAAACTACTTCCAGAAGATGTTCACCATGCAATTGCAGGTATATATTCTTATAAATGCCATGATTTTAATAATTTAAATGTTTCTATCTATATAATTGTATTAAATGCAGGAGTTGTATTAAATGTTTCTATCTATATAATTGTATTAAATGTAGGAGTTGGTGGTTTCTTTCTAGATTTGTGCACACGATCACTTACCATTGATGGAATTCGCAATTTAGAAGACAATATACCAATGATCATTTGCAATCTCGAGAAGTTATTTCCCCCGTTGTTCTTTGATGTCATGGAACATCTTCCAATCCACCTCCCACGAGAAGCAGCACTAGGAGGGCCTGTTCAATACCGGTGGATGTATCCGTTTGAGCGTTACATGTTCCATCTGAAGAAAAAAGTTAAAAATTTAAGCAGAGTTAAGGGATCTATTGTCGCACAGAGCATCAACGAAGAAGCTTCTCATTTTGCTGAATATTACTTTCCATCAGAAGTCCGAACGAAGAGTCGACGGCCAGCTCGCCATGATGATCGAGGTGAGAGGCCAATTTATAGCGTGGTTGTCCCTCAGTTGTTTGCTCAAGTTGGTCGTCTTAGTGGAAAAGGAAAGAAACGAAAACTTACAGAGCAGGAACATGCACACTTACATATGTATATTCTCACAAATTGTGAGGATATTATGGAATACGAAAGGTATGATATTTGAATTTTTAACAATATAACTATTAAGATTTTCATTTAACTATTGAATTTAACTCTCATTTGGTTTTTTTACAGGATTTACATGGCAATAGTTCGTAGTTACTATCCGAATAAGACAGAAGAGGAACTTGAATCTCTAAAAGAGAATGATTTCGCGCCTTGGTTGCAATATTACGTAAGTTTGTTAATTTTTGACTTTGCAATTTGTTTTATACTTGCACTGACTTCTTATTTATTGTTTTAGGTTACTGAAGGAATAAATGGTGGGCAAACATTTCCATCATGGTTAGTAGAGTTCGTTAATGGTCCAAACTACATTGCGACTTCTTAGCCTAGGTATTGCACTAGGGGATATGCCTTTAAGGTTTATGATGGGGAAAGTACGAGGACAACATCTGATTACGGGATCTCTGCGAGATCTGGTGATATTGTTTACTACGGCATTCTTCAACAAATATTAGAAATCCGCTACCCTGGAATGTTGAACTTAAGATGCATTGTATTTATGTGCGATTGGTATGATCCATTCGTTGGGCGTGGTGTTCTAGTTGATAAATTCGGTATTACATCGGTACATTCAAGACAGAGACTTGTTAAATATGATCCATTCATCCTTGCATCACAAGCAGATCATGTATGTTTTAGTTATATTTGTATTAATATGAAAGGTATGATATTTATATTAATATGTTTCATGTATTAATATGGTCGTCGTTCATTGAAAAACATTTTAGGTTTGCTACATTCCATGTCCTCGAGTTACAAGACTCTCAGATCCTTGGATCACCGTAACATCAGTTAACCCAAGAGGAAGAATTTACGGAGTTCCTGAACTTGATGCTTTGCAACCAACCGAAAGTGGTCAAATGGATCCACCAGAAGCTTCATTTGATGTTGATCTTGTTATCGACTTCACAGATATCATCTCCGATATAGTGCATTCAGACTCAGAGGAATCACACGGCGAATTTTCTGGAGATTCAGACTCAATTCCTTCAGATGGATCTTCCGAAGAGTCTGAGTAGTTTAGAATTTATATTTTGGACTTTATTTTATATCATGTATTTTTCATTTATATTATGTATTTTTCATTTATGGATTTTAGTTTAAATTTTAGGTATTTTTCATTTATAGATTTTATTTTAGATTTTTATGGTATGTTTTAGTTATATGGATTTTTCTTTTATAAATGAACTTGAAATTTTTTACAGATGTTTCATTTATATCATTTATACTTTAAATTGAATACTTGATGAATAAATTTTATACTTTATGAATTTAAATAGACATATATATATATATATATATATATTAAAATAAAATAAATAATAAATTTTTTATAGATGTTTCATTTATATCATTTATACTTTAAATTGAATACTTGATGAATAAATTTTATACTTTATGAATTTAAATAGACATATATATATATTAAAATAAAATAAATAATAAATAATTTATAGATTCCGTCGGAAATCCGTTTGAAATTTTCGACGGATTTCCGACGGACCACTAAAATTATTTATTTATTTTGTTAAATCGATAAAACCCTATATCCGTCGGAACTCCGTCGGAAATTTCAGACGGATTTCCGACGGAATCTATAAATTAATAATTTTTTTCCGAATGTTAAACATTTATCACATGTTTTAATAATCTGTCGGCAATCCGTCAGAAATTTCCGACGGATTTCTGACGGTTTTAGGGTTTCATTGTTAAATTACAAAGTTTTTAGCACTTGGTCCATTGAAACATCAATGTTAGTTTAATACATAAACATTTCAAACAAAATAGCAATTGAAACATCTTAAAATTCAAAATTACATAAAATTTTTAGTTTATATGTTATATGTTAGTAAATGAATATTATACATTTAGTTGTATATGTAAGAAACTTGTTTCGAAATAGTTAGTTTGATAATTTTATAACTTAAGAAGATGATTTAAACATAATTCAGTAGTGAAATGTGTAAATATCACATATACAAATCCGTTAAATACTAAAACGATTTAAAATACGATCAAAACCCTATATCCGACGGATTTAGGGCTTCACCAATGGATATGCATGCAAATTAATGGTAAAAATCAATGGTCCGTCGGAAATCCGTCGGAAATTTCTGACGGATTTCCAACGGATCATTAATTTTTACCGCGGGAAGTAACTTTTGGGCTCCCGCGGTTACCAAATTTTCATTTAATTTATTTGGTTTCCGACGGACTTCCGACGGATTATTCCGTCGGAAACCCGTTATAAATACATCTTCTTCTTCGCGAAAATCATTCATAAAACCGATCAAATTACTTAAAAAATCATCTACAATCTTCGAAAAACCCTTGAATTTCTCCAAACTTCATCACATATGGCCAATCTTCCTAATAACATGTAAGTTTCTTTGATTTTCAAGTTTATTGTTTAATCATGTTAGATTTTAGGAATTAGATTGTTAGATTAGTATGTTAGGAGATAGCTTTTTGGATATGGAATTGAGATTAGGAGTTAGATTGTTAGATAAGTGTGTTAGGTTTTTATATTTAAGTTTGAGATTGTTAGATTTTGTGATTTGAAATGGATTAAGGATTTATGTTTTTGATTTTGATTTAGAGTTTAGGTTGTGAGATTTTTCAATAAGGATTATATAATTTTAATTTTATAATTGATAGAATTGTTATTAAATTATGTATTTTTTAGATTTTTATAATTTTTAAATTATTTTGAATTTTTATGAGTTTATATGGATTTTTGTGAATTTTTATGAATTTTTTGAATTTTTATGAATTTTAAAGGATTTTAAAAGATTTAAGGATTTTAAAAGATTTTAAGGATTTTTAAGAAAATTCCAAACTTTAATCATTTTTAAGAAATTTCCAAACTTTTTTCCAAATTTTATGATTTTTTAGAAATTTAGGAATTTATTACATTTTATTCCTATTTTATAGATTTTATATATTTTTTAATTTTTATTCATTTTTAAAGTTTTTTAGATTTTATTTAATTTTTGGATAAATTTTTGAAAGTTTGTTTAGATTTTTAGATTTTTTTATTTTATAGAAATATTTATAAATTTTAGAATAAATATAAAACTTTATGAATTTTATATATGATTTTATCATTTTGTTAAATTTTGCAAGTTTATCGAAATTATGGATTTATTTATTTTTGTTAATGTATTCTATATATTTGTTTTATTTAATTAGTTTTTTAATTTTTTTAGGAATTACGGTCACTACGTTGATTCACCGGGAGCTCGTTGTGCGAGACGAGGCATGAGTTCCGCCCAAACCGAATCGACTCATATCCCGGATACTTTACCGGAATCTACACCGACGATGAATCCAACTCCAGAGCCAACTGAGATGTCCGTCGAAGACTTTGCTTCTCAACCGGGCCGAGATCACACCACCCGCCTTCATCCGACGAATCGTGGTAATAGAGCTACTTGGTAAGTTAACATTTATTTCATTTACAATTTTTAAGTTTTCTATAATTTATATATTTTTTAATATATTTTCAATATTTATTCTTTTCAGGTTTAATTTCTCCAATAACGGGATTTCGAAGGCGATCAACAACATGATTATCGGGATGTTAAAGCATCCGTATGAGAAGTTTGCAAAGATGCCTGTGGAAGATCGTGAGCTTTGGTTTAGGATGTTTGCGGTAAGTTTTAATATATTTTTTTATTTTACTAATTTAATATTTTTCTATGTTTTACCATTACCAAGAATTCATTTTAATAAGTTTTATAATTTTGCAGCAACAATTTTCTTGGGACCGTGAATGTACGGTCTTAATTAGACAGGAGTTCGAGAAAAAAGCTGGAATCGTCTATTCCAGGAAGCTTAACGAGTGGAAGGCGAAATGGCAAACCGAGCAGATCCCAAAAGAGTTCGTTGGGAACGCAATCCTATGGAAAGGGTTTGTCGACTATTGGAACCAGGAGGAAACAACTCGGATCTCCAAAATCCAATCTGCCAACTGGATGAGCAACCGGAAGGGTAAAGGTATAGCGACCCATAACTTAGGCGCTACGAGCAAAGCTTTCCGGGAAGAACAACTTGTAAGTTTTTCATGTTTTCAATTTTACTTTTAATAATAGATAACTTATCTTATGTTTTGGTATAGTTCAAACAAGATGGTGTGCGGCCCTCACACCTTAGGTTGCTAGAGGATGCGCATACCAACCGCAAGACCGGTGAGATTCAAGATCCGGTTGCTCGGGAAGTCGTCGAGAATGTGAAGAAGCTCGGCGAAGAGTACATCCTCTCCCAACCGGTCGTTGACGGAGAAGCTCCACTGGAAGTGTCCACAAAGATGTGGAATGATTTGGTTTTACAAGTAAGTTTATATTTTTGTTCTTTTTTCGTATTATCGATAACTAACATATATTGTTATGTTATTTGGTTTCGCAGACAACTCTGCAGACGAAAAGAAGAATTTTTGGGATTCCGCAAGATTACCATCCATCATCCCAATCTTCTAGTTCATATGGCGTTTCAGAGGAAGCCGTCGAACTCAGAGCGGAATTAGCAGCGAAGACCGTCGAGTTTGAGTGTTTGAAGACTGACAGCGTCACAATACGCGAAGAGCGAGCACAAGATCAAGTGAAGAGAGAACAGGAGAGAGCACTCGATCTAGCGAAGATGCGTGCTATGGAAGAACGGATGAACGCTTTCTTCTCACATTACCCTCCACCTCCACCACCAGCTCCGTAGTTTTTTTTTAGAAACTTTTTAATGTTTTTGGATTATGAATGTTTTAATGGATTTTTAGTGTTTTTGGATTATGAATGTTTTTATGGATTTTTAATGTTTTTTTGCTTTTTAAATTTTTTTTAATTTATAAATATTATTAAAATTTAATATTAATATTATTTACATAAAAATAAACTATAATTAAATAAAATATAAAATTTATTTAAAAAATTAATTTAAATAAATTCGTCGGAAATCCGTTGGTAATAATTCCGTCAGAAATCCGTCGGTAATAAATCCGTCAGTAATAAATCCGTCGGAAATCCGTCGGTAATATATCCGTCGGAAATCCGTCGGAACTTCCATTAAAAATAATCGTCGGGAATCTGTCGGATATCCATCGGGATACTTCTGACGGATTTCCGACGGACATTCCGACAAAATTATATCTGTCAGAATTTTCTGACGGATTTCCGACGAATAGTTGATTTCCGACACGTTATAACCGACGGCCGTATCCGTCGGAATGTCGTCGGAAATACCTTTTTCCGACGGTATTCCGATGGATATGGCCATCGGGTTTGCGATGTTTTCTTGTAGTGAATTGACAAGGGTCTTAGCCATATTGTTTCTAAGCTAAAATAACGACGTGGTATACATTGTAGAACCAAAAAGCCAATAAATTAGAAACTTGACAATGTTAAGCTCACTCACACCAATCCATCAGTAGAACAAACAAATCTATCAGTTTGGGGCGAAGTGCCACACTTACCTTATTGAAAAAATTATGATTTACATGACCTCTATTCAATATATATAATTTTCATTTATCTAACATATCTGATATTCCAATTTTAAACTTTGGAATACAAATTAATTATTAAAGAAAAAAATTAATTATCTTTTTTCTCTCTCTCTTCTGATCTTCTTCTTCCATTGATGATGGCGATCCTCCACACCAGCAATCCTCTATGCTGGCGATTTCTTCTCGATGATGCTCTATCTCCAGTCGTTGATATCGAAGTTGTTGTTCACTCCGACAAAACTCCTAAAAACTTCTTCGAAACCGCCACCATTTACCAAATTTGGAGGTGAAATTCTCTTCAATGTATGGATTATTAGCTTTAATCTCTTTAATTTAACTGTCTATATCAGCAATAGTTTAAATTCGAGTAAGAATTTTAGCTCATCGTCGAATCTTGGTTTGGATTTAGTGGATAGGATCTGGGTAGATTCGCAGTTACTATTGGTAAAGTAGGGTACAAAAGTTAAACTTTGCTAAACTTGATTAAACTATGACACAATAGTTAAATTAAGTTAAACTAAGATTTAACCTACTATTCAACCAGGTAAACTAGTAGTTAAATTATGTACATCTAGTACAATTTTATCTAAAATTGTTGTTTATGATTTGTTTGCAGAGGAAAATGATGCTCATATATTTTGATTATGGTGGATATTATTCACATAGGAGAGATGTTGTTAAATGGAATTCAAAAGAACTTCAAATGTATTCGTTGAAATGTCGAGGTATTGGTTGCAAATGGTATGTCCGAGTTGCGACCGGTAAGGATTCAGATCGTTAGTCTGTTAGAATATACAACAAGATGCATACATGCTCTCGGCTAATTGCGAGTACAAAGAAAGAACTCAAGAGGGTAGATTTCCGTCAGTTGGAGAACATCGACGAAGGAGATCCCAGAAACGTGGAGGTTACTTTAATATGTCTATTAAATTTGTTATTTTTATGTTATGTATCAAGTGTAACTTGTTAAACCAGGTAACTTTGTCAAAATTTGTCAAACTAGGTAAAGTATTTTAAACTCAGTTAAACTATGTTATAATTACCAAGTTTATTTTTCTGAAATCGTTACGGTAAACATAATTTTTTTACTATAAATTGTAAATCTTACAAAAACTGTACTAAAAATAGTAAAAATGGTTAAACATAAAATTTTTTTTTAAAAGAACTGATATGGTTTACATGATCCCTTCATTTCTCTATATAAGTCTTATATTTTTATGGTTACTTAGTATTACTATCATATCAATGTAAAAATAAAATATACATGCTCTTTAAAATATATTGCATGTTAAATGTATGTTACAATACTATTTATGAAAGTTAAAGTAGACGAAACTCGTTTTTAATGGGGGTTTTATCTAGGTTTATGGTTTTATCATGAAAGTTAAACTATGTATAACTTTTTCCTACTAGATTCTTCGTTAAACTATGTGATTAAACTATATGTAAAATATTGACGGCGCTGTTTTTTGAATGACGGTGCTTTTTTTTTTGTTAAACTAAGTTTGAAAATCAAAGCACAAAAACATATAAACATAATCAAGTTCGAAAATCAAAACATAAAAACATATAAACATAATCAAGTTAGAAAAAAAAGCATAAAACATATAAACATAATCAAGTTCGAAAATCAAAACATAAAAACATAAAAACCAACTACGTCTTTGTTTCTTAGTAGCTTGCCCGCCTTTCCGCCTTTTCTCCTCTTCCTCCTCTTCTGTATCAGCCTCCTCCTCAGCCGTATCAGTCTCCTCATCCATATTAGCCTTCTGATCTTGGTAGTGGTGGTAGTACAACCCAGAGATTAGTCCATTCTCCCTGAGAGAGTACCATGATAAATCACCTTGAAGCTTGTTTCAATTTTCCAATCCATCTTCAATCTTAGGCCAAATCATCGATCATATCATCGTGATGTCTTCGGGTTTAATTAGGAAAAATTCAACTAAATTCATCCTCTGGATGCTTACTGAATCAGAATCCGCGAGCAAATCTCCTCCTCCGAATTCGAGTATTAATAGATGCAGCCATTCTACAAATGATCCGACCTCTAGCGTAGATGAAGTCGGCCATTTTACGATGCCTGAGCTACGAGATGAAGATTGGTCTGACGAGGGTTCCCCAAACTTTTGAGCTCCTGAGGAGCAGAAAAAATTCAAGGAAGTATCAAGCTCAAATCCCGGAGATGACCTTATTGTTGAAGATTTACCAACCTCGTCAACAAAAACTAGGGGAAGAAAACAGCGGGGTCCTAGATAGGCTAATGTTGAGAGAGGACCTGAATAATTTGTGTGCAATAATACCAGCAGGATTCTTTTGAGCTGGTCTACCCAAGAATCTATTAACACAATGAGGAGGAATTGCGATATTTCAGATTAGGTGGAGATTATTATCCCGGAGATCGGAGTTTGGAGTTCGACCCTAGTATTATAGTGTCCATAAGGATACGTATGTATATTTGAATCCTATTTTAATGAAGTTTGTATGTGGTTTACTATTCCTCATCTACTAGCTTTGTATTGTTGTCATCGGAAGATTCATATCTCCCAGTTGACACGGATGCTAATCTGCCACATAGTTGGAGCTCTCATCCTTAGTACCAAGGCGAATGTTATCATCACTCATCGTCATTTTGAGGAGATGAGTTCAATTAAGAAGGTCAGAGGCGTATTGGTGTTTTCTATGTGAGCATGAAGCCCAACATTGGCCTGATTTTTCACGAGAGAAGAGGTTAGATCAAAGGGTGGGAGAGATTTTACTTCTTCGTCAAGATTGACGGCCTGGCATCCTCACATCCTCCTTCCACATTTGTAGGAGATGAGCTGATTGTTATAGTAGATAGTAGTTCTTCTTAATGTTTTGCGCCTTTCTTATGTACTTAACTTATTGTTTCTTTGTTTCAGTGAACCATCCATGCTACCATCCTCCTCCTGAGAATTTTTTGAAGGACGTTGAAGCTTTGAAGAACCTAGGGATTCACAAGTGGTCTGACGTGCACTAGTCGAGGATCAACGCTTGCGCAAGAAAACTCTGAACTGGTACAGAGTATTCTTATAAACTATTTCTTTTAAGTCGAGATTACCATTTTTGAATCGCTCTTTTTTTTTAGCTAAATGGGACTTGGACTCAGATTCCTCTAACGATGAAATGGCTCCTATAAACCTTGACATGCCTAGCTTAGCTGATATACTGAGGAAACAAGATGAACCTCATACACAAGATGAACCTCAAATACAAGATGAGGTCGCCAAATCTGAAGCGGCAAATAAGAAAGTATGTGAAGCTCTGAATGCTTCCAGCTCTAAGGTTAGCAAGGAGAATAACAGGTCGACTAGACCTACAAGTAAGGTTGTTGAGACAGCCATGAAGAAAAGAGCCCATCATCGTCAAGCCACCAAAGCTAAAGTCTTTTGCTGCGGAGATTGCAGCAGGCAAGAAAAAGGTTGGAGTTTCCGACACGTCTCCGGTACCAGTAGAAATTTCTTCTGCTTTGGAGAGTGAACCAAGGAAGCGGTTCGTTGAAGTTACAGATCTGACGACTAATGAGGTCCCTGGAAAGAAACGGAAGAAGTCGACCAAGGATTTCTCCTGGACTTTTGAGTACAAAGGTTTGGGTCTTATAGCTAATGATCCTAAGGCTTGTACTAACTTGCTTTCGTCTATCGGTGGGTCAGGTTGTCCTTTACCCCCTTTGGAGGATATGGAGGAGGATGACCTATACACGGCATGGGCTTAGTATATGGTACATGTACAAAAACACTTGCTTCATATAGACTTTTTATTATAGATTCTTTTAGATTGTCTTTACTGATTGTATACTTTGGACTCTTACAAGTCGGAATGCGCAAATTGCTCATCACGAGGTTGAAGAGATCAATTACTTGCAAAATGATGTCATTGAGGTACGTTGAGCTTTTAATAGGAAGCACAAAAGAACTTTTAATAGGAAGCACGAAAGAGCTTCAAATATTGAAGTCGATCTCGCTGTAGCAAAGAAAGAGCGATCTAAATATCTGGTTAATTTCAGCGCCGAGCATACTAAGGTGAAGAAAATAGGGGGGGGGGGGTGGGTTGAGTATGCAGCTTTGAAAAAGATGTTTGACAAGGAGTGCAGTCGTCTGAGAGCTTCTTAGGAAAGTTGTGTTGCTCGGGAGCATAGGATCCATGACGGTATCCGGACAGGCTGCTAACACATTCTTGACAAGGTGAAGTCTGTCAAACCAAAGGGACTCATGAGATGCTCGAGCTGCTGCAAACCAAGGGTATCGATGTTCCTAAAGAAGTGATAGCCGATCTAAAGAGGCATGAAGGAGAATATAAATTGCAAACGATGAGTCTTAATGTAACCAAACTCACTAAGGTTGAGCTCGTCGTGCCACTCATTGTTAGTGGTGTTCCTATCGAGGCCCAATCGGATGTTGATTTGTATGGGTCAAATAGTGGATTTTTTTTGCACGATGATGCATCAAGGATGAAGACTCCTTAATCTTGTCCTTCAACCGAGCTGCTATTACTACGGCAGTCGACTCTCTGCTCACAAGATGATTCTTGTCAAACCCGAGGTTGAATCTAATCTTCCTCTCATTTGACCTTTTCTCTTTTTGGCCTTATGTGGCTTTTTATTTTGGTTGTATCCTACCATTTTCTGAGGGGTTTTCACTCAAAGTTTTTCTAAGTACTTTGATGATATTTTTCTTGCCTTCTGTTAATGTTTTGATTGTGTTGGTTTAAACTACTTCGTTGTGTCTATCTGATTATGTAAATCATGAGCCAAACTTGATTTTTTCTTTTAGAATAAACTATTTTTGGAGATTGTTGTTGTGGATCAACAAGTGTGGGATGTCTCCCGACTTACCTTCGTATAATTCTGCTCGAACGACTTACATGATTTTTTTTTGGTTAAAGTTCCGAGTTTGGTGCTCGACATACTTTTACCCAACATACAAAATGTAGTTCTTTACATTAAAAACTATCCGAGACGGAGCTCGGTTTTTTTTCGGTGACTGGACCGAGGTCGGGTTGCCTACGTACTCGTTGTTAGGATCAAGCCGAGACATATCAATTCTTGACGCTTCTTCTTCGTGATTGCCAAGTTGGTGGCGCTTAGTTATAGTAGCATTTTATGTTTATCAAATTCCAGGAGTCGAGGATTGGCTTGCCTGCCATGGCCATGAGCTTGTAAATGCCATGTTTGATGACCTTGGAGATTTTGTAAGGTCCTTCCCAGTTTACCCCCATTTTGTTATTGCATTCTGCCGTATTGGAGATTCAAGTTTCTTTTCTTGCCCTCTAAGCTTTTCTTATTCGACTTGGACTTCTAGTTCAGTTGAAATTCCTTTATGCCCTTTAAGTCGGTTGACCCGCCTTTAATCAAGCTTTATGTTAGTGATTCTTGATTTGGTCAGGTCTTGGGAAAGGTGTGCAAGCAGTTGGTGAAGGGTCTTGTTAGTTATTACTTGTATGCAAGCAGAATTGGTAGTATATAAGTCAGCAAAAATAGAATTGATATTGCTTAACATATCTCTAACTTGTTACCACAACCTTTCTAAAGGTATTATTTTAATCAATTTCATTAATTGGCTTTCATGTTATGATTTAAGACTCAAGCTTGAAGTTGAATCCGGTTCACTTTCTGCAAACTTAAGTTGTGTACTCTCTGTTATGGGTTTCTTTTAGAAAAGTATAATCTCTTTGTTGAGTTTAGTGGAGGTTAATTGAAGGGGATTCATGGTTCTATTTGTATAGGTTGATTCATTTTTCTTTCATTCATATGATTAGGATTCTTCATCTAGACTTACTTAATGTTTATTGCTCGATGACCTCTTGCAACTAAACCTCAGGAATAGATCCGTCAAAAGTGCATGCTCTTATTCCCTGAACTAGCTAGCTAAGCAGATTTCTCCATGGTCTGCCAATCAGTTGAGTCATAGAGTGCTGTGAATTAAAACCACTAGAAATAATGCATGCCTACCTACGTCAATGCATGCCTACCTACGTCAATGCCTGCCAATTGGTTAAGCATCATAGTATGTTTGTAGGGATAGTTAACTTGATTATCACAAGTAGCCCTATTATATAGTATTGTTGTGAGTTCTAGAATCCACTTTAGAGAGAATCGTATGAAAATAGCTGAAATTATTGAGAATCATGATCCATGGATAGATCTTTTATCGCCCAACACTTCAATTTTTTATTTTACTTAGTTATTTACTCTCTTATTTTCATTATCATTTCACTCAAAACCCCCTCCCCCTCAAATATATTTTCGTCCTTCCTCGTTCTACTCTTAATAGATTCGATGTAGCAACATAACCTTTTGTGAGATTGAGCCTTAAGTACTACACACGATATGGTTGTGCACTTGCAACATTTCCGTTGTGTTATACTAGAAGTAAAACCTGGCATACATCAGTCTATCATTCCAAATCCTTGCATCTTAAATGAACTCAAATAAGTCTCTCTGCAGTTGTATACATGCTCAGCTAGTCTAGTGATCTCAAATCTTTGTGGTTGAGCAACTTATAAATCATGAAGAAGTATTCCATTGAGGTAGACTGTTATGAGATCCATTTTGAACCGACGAATGTTGAACACACATGTTGCTCCAACTAAGATACGAACACATTCAAGTTTCTTTAAGGTTGCTAAGATCTTATTCAGATCAACTCCTTCAATAGTGGCACCTGTATGTACAACCATTCTTCCTCTGTTGTGTGTAACCCATTTTTCTTTATCGGCTTTACTCTTGAATAACCATTTAATTCTAATTATATTGACGTGTTCTAGTCTCGGCACACGATCACATGTATATCACTCATTGTGAATTGCTCAAATTTTTCAAGGCATGCTTTAGACAAAGTCACATATTCTAGAGCTTGTTCGACCAGCAACACAAAACAGTAGATCTATAATACTTCATATGATTCGTGACTAAGGTCCTGTTCGTTTCTTCATTCGGATATTACATCTGGATGCAATATCTACAATCAGTATCTGGATGCAGTATTTAGATGTTGTTCGTTTGTGTATCTAGCTTTTGCATCTAAATGTTACATCCGGATGCAATTTGGTTCGTTTTTGAGTTTGTAATAGTATCCCAATGCAATTAATTGAAAATGACCAAAATGGACATATTTTTATGCTAATAAATAATATTCAATTATTTAAATTATACATGCAATTCAATAATTACCAAATTATTGTTTCATGAAATAATTTTATTTTATTAATATCTTTTACACAAAATAAGTGTTTAATTATTTTTTGTAATAATTTTATTTTTACTTTATTAAAATAATTTAATTATATTTTTAGAATTTTAAAAGTCCATTAACAAAGATTTGTTTAATATATAAAAAAATAAAATTAAACCAAAAATTAGATGTTCATACAATTCAATCACAACATAACCTACTACCATTAAAATATATATAAAACACTCCACAAAGTTTAAATACCACAAAAATCAACAAAAATAAAACACCTAAACCACAAATATTAATATGGGAGTTGACGTCCTCCTACAATTTCCCTTGTGATTTTATCACGAAGAGTTTCCATCACTCTATCACCAGTCGGCATATATGGAACATGTTCATTTTCTGTCACTTGATCACCATGATGCTCGTACTCTTCCGTTGTCTCCCAATGCACAAAATCACGATCTTTGTAAGATGAGTCTTTTATAAAATTGTGGAGTGCCATTGTCGCAGTCACAATCTTCATCCATTTTGTCAACTCATACTT
This sequence comes from Cardamine chenopodiifolia, assembly GCA_963922655.1. Taxonomy (NCBI): domain Eukaryota; kingdom Viridiplantae; phylum Streptophyta; class Magnoliopsida; order Brassicales; family Brassicaceae; genus Cardamine; species Cardamine chenopodiifolia. The sequence continues at coordinate 16,641,484 of OZ000470.1, read as the reverse complement.
GGGATGTTTACAGTCTAAAATCCTCCACTTTGCCTTTCACACTCCGAACGTTCGCTCAATATATGACCGGAAACTCGAATGTCTACGGTTAAACAACTCTCTAGTATTTGACGGAGGTCCTCCCCTATTAAATTGATCAATATGGTATCTAATTTTGCGATGAGGACCAAGATAACCAACCCTAGTAGGATATCTTGAATCGACAAGGTAGTACTTTCCGTCTGGAGGATGCGGGAAAAATGGTTCATTTGTAGCACAATGTGTCAACACTTTGGTGTCATGTACTCTACCGGGTACTCCAACATATGTATATATGAACTTCATTTCGAAATTGCATATAGCAAGCACATTCATAGTTGCTTCTCCTTTTCGACCCATAAATGGTTCTACGTTCTGGGATGGAGGACGAAATGGAGGACGAACCGGGATATGAGTGCCATCAAGTGCACCAATACAATCCTTAAAAAATGGTGAATACCTTCTATCACTTATCAAAATGGGGCTAGCTCTTGTAAATTCACCTCTTGACGGTTTCACAATATCTGCTGCAAGCTTCAGAAAGACACTCAAAACTTCATCTAGCTTTCTTTTCACTGTGTCAAAAGAATGTTGATATCTCTCGGGTAAGGCCCGCATAGTGATATCTTGTGCAACCATCTCTATGAACATTGCCACACTTTCTTCAAGATAAACATGAGAAGATTCTTTTAGCTTGTATTGCTCTGATAGCATTTGACATAAGCTTTTGAATGTACCTTGATTCATCCGTAAAATATCAAAACACTCTTTTTGTGATTCCACCATAAACCGTTGCACACGACGCCGTCCTACACCTCAATCTGTCCTACGAATCTGTCTATCAAAATTAACTTTCGTGACTCCATAAAGTTTTTCAATAGCAATATGCATATTTCTTTCATCCTCTAAAATTATATCTGCGTCATCATCCTCCAAGAAAAATCTGAATGTGTCCTGGAATTAACAAACAGAAACTAACATTTAAAATAGCACAAATAATCTGTTCAAAATAGCATTAAAATGATATGTTCATAACAAACACAAACTAAGATTCAAAATAGCATTAAAATAAGATGTTCATAACAAGCATAAACTAAAGTTCAAAAGAGCATTATCATATCCTTAAAACTAAAGAGCATCTCTGCTTTCACCAGCTGCAAACTCCAAGTATAAAATCTTGTTTTCATCATCTTCATAACCTAAGAACGTTTGGCAGTTGGTGGAATTTGTCTGAAGATGCAGAATGGCCGCTTTTGTACAAAGAAGACCACATCCTTACACTCGATAACGAATGCAAAACCCTCATAGCACATATCTGACTACAACTATATTCAGGGTGCTGTTCCAGTAGTTGGTTTTTCTGAGAAAGTATCGCGTCTCTTGACTCACTACTTTCCCTAATTGCCTCAGCTACATCATGTGATACCTGTCTTTTTTTATTAACTTGTGGTATATTGGATGATGATGGGGCATCGGTTGCTTGAGTGGGTGGAGGAACCGTTTGTCTCGACTCTGATACAGCATCAGACTCATTTACATGCTCCTCAGGAATTATGGAATCTAAATGGTCTTCTCCTTGCTGAGCACTCCAACCTTCAGCTCCACTTATATGAACAGAACCATAGAGCTTTTCCATTAAATCCATATTTGCCAATGGTTTTTCTTTTATTCTTCTAGCTCCAGGCCATTCCTGACATTAAAAAATGTTTAGGTTAGATTGAAAGTAAACACAAACTAACTTAGATGTGTATTGTGAAAAGAATATAATGAAGCGTGTTCTAGAGACCAAAAACTGTGTCAAAATGGAAGAAAAATTAGATGAATACCTTAAATCGCTCTTCCCACCAATGATCACTCATCTCTATGAATCCATTTGAGTCATAACCAAGTTCGGTCCTATGTGTCAATCTTTTGAAAGATGTATACTGCTTCTTACAAGTGTTGTATTTGTTTCTGAATTTTACCCAAGTGTGTTTTTGTCCAAATACTTCATAGAACTTAGCCAAAATGTTTTGCTTTCCTGTATCATTCATCACTGATTTTCTAGAATTTCCCTTATCTCTTTCTTCAATTCTAAGTTGAAGATACAAACGGGTTTCTTCATCATTCCATATATAGATGGGCTATTACTCCAAACAACGTTTCCAAAATACACATAAGATATTTAACTAGAATGTAATATCAGTTTAATAGGAAGATATGAATACTCACGTCATTGCCATTGCTTGATGACACCATTTTTTTTCTTTTTGCTTGATAATGAATATCTGAAAAAATAAAGTCAAGACACTTAGCTTATATACAAGTTCTGAAAATCAGAGAGATGATTAAACAAAGCAAACATGAGCTAACTTTTAGATTATATACAAAAGTTCTGAAAATCAGAGAGATAATGAAACAAAGCAAACCATGAGCTAAGTTTTAGATTATATACAATTTCTGAAAATCAGAGAAATGATGAAACCAATTTTTTTTAATCATTGTTGACCTAGAAACGTGAGGAAAAGCACACTAAACAAACCAAAACAAAAGAGATAGCAGAAACTCAATCATATGTTTTCTTCTTTAACATGTCATGGCCAATTAAAGTACATGGTTAAATCTTAACAAAATAAATATTCATATTCCTCAAAACTAAGACAAATTCTACAATGTTCAGAAAAAAAATACCGAGCTTGCATCAAATCAATAAAAATTTCAAAATATCTAAAGATTACACTTCCTAAAATTTCATGGTAAGCAACATCAAAAGCATGTGCCACTCATGTTGCTATTATTTCAAAATAGTTTCAGACAATAAAGTTGTTTTTAAAATAACACCTTAGTAAAGATATCAAACGAGAAGAAACAACCTTAATCCAAAGTAACATTTAGGGCCCAAGAAAAAGATTTATAGAGTCCAAACAATAAGAGAAGGCAAAAAAGATAACTCAAAAGGTATGTTTTTAAAATTTGAGATTTGAGAAAGAAAGAGGAGTATTGAGATTTGAGAACTTGGTGTCAGGCTCGAGCATTCACCTTTTAAGATATCTATCTCTGTCTCATCGCCACTAACACTACTACTATCCCATAAGGAGATATCTATCTGATACAACAGTTACATCTCACTTTTTTGCTGACCAGGGACCTTCAATGTCTTTTTAGACTTGTATCAAGTCACAACATCATACCCAAATCATCTTAAATACTACATTAAACTTGAGTTACCCACTATATGCATGGGAATATAATGTTAATTTTGGTATTTTAGGGAACTATAATTACTAAAACCACACAGCTTTCTCCTTGTAATTTTTATTTCTTGGTTTTCTCATATAATATATAAGAGATTACATTATACAAGCAAACTCTTGTAAGAAGAAGAAACCTCCATGGCACTCAAAACTCCAAACAAATTGATAAACAATGTTCCTAATACAACTTGTCATGCATTTTTAATAATAAATGTGTCAGTAAATTTTTAAAACAATAGTATCTAGCAAAATGTGTCTACATAAGATGCACGTAATCTAAACATGTAATCAATTATTTTCAGACACAGACACAAACGTGGACTCATGTGAAACCATCAGTTTCTTGAGACTCTCAACCATCCACCGTCCCCACCTCGCGTTTATGCCAATGTCACCTTTTATTAATCAATCAACTACATTCATCCTATAACACTGTATGCATCTCAATAACATTGCAGAATATGCAATTAACAATACCATCATCAAAGCCTTTACTAAAACTACACCAAGAACTTCTCACTATACAAACCTTAGTACTTTAAGAACTTAAAGTGCTAAGCAACTACAGAGATTGGATGGAATCTAAACAAGTGACCAAAATGGCTTTAAAATCCAAAAAAAAAAACTGAAAAGAAACATATGCATTCCCAAAGATTCTTGCTAAGCTCCATACAGATTTGCTAGTCTCAAAGAAAAGTATTACTTGTAAGGCTCGTGTCACATTAAACAAATTTCTATCCTTTTCTCCTTAGAACACACATGCAATTCAACTACCTTTACATGAAATATAAGCTCAATGGAACAAAACAACTCAAATATCTATGTATTTTGAGCTAGAGAAGATGAAATACAAGCTCAATCGAACCACAAAAACTCACCAACAATCAATTAATCATTTTAAGAAAAAGTAAAAAGAGGAGCTACAACGAAGGATAAACATGTGAGCTTACCCAAAACTCCAATCAAAATCTGGCGAAAGAGGAAGAGACTTGTATGAGGAGCTTCGTTTTCAGAAAGAGCTCGTGTCTGAGAATTTTGTTCGCGACGGTAAAGGAGGCGAAGGAGAGACTCACTGTGAGATATTTATGTTTGCTTAGGGTTTAAGGGTATATTAGTCTTTTTAAGAATGAGATGTAGATGCAACATCCAAACCCTCTTTTTCTCAGCATCTTAAATATCCAGATTTTTATATTTATATATCATTTTAACATCCAGATACATAATTTAAAAAGATTAAACGAACAACATTTGAACATTTACATCCAGATACAACATCTGGATGAGAAAACGAACAAGGCCTAAGTACATCAGTTTCTACATCTGCAACTTCTTCATCATCTTTACAGATCACACCCATATCTATTTCTAAGTCTCCATAGTTGTGTTCCTGCTTAGATACACCCATTATTCTTCTCTGTTTTATCTCGTCTGATGTCTCCCATATGTAGCAATGATTCTCAGACTGAGCACCAACCATCATTGTGTGTCCATTTTCATCAATTACTCGAAAACCATCTTGAATGAAAACAACATTTGGTCCTTCCTTGCACAACTGAATTACACTGATCAGATTTGTTTTATGTCCTTCTATATAGAAGAAATCCTTAAAGGGGAGGGGGTTAATGCATTTTTTATGCATTACATGTGTCTTGAACAACTACTGTCAAAAATACCATGGCCTAGTGTTTGTACTCTCATATTTAGTGTAAGTCACATCACCAATCTGGTTTTGCTTCGATCAGTGAAATATTGCAAAAGAGATTCACTTCTTTAGTTTATCTCATCAATACTTCGTATTTTTTGGTAATTTTTTGAGTGAATTTACCATAAAGATCATATTTGGATACCCACACTTTGATATATTTTGTTGGTTCAATATAGCAATTGTTCAGACTCCAAATTCCTCTTAATACGCTTATAGAAAAATTGCATGATCCTCTTAATACGCTAATAGAAAAATGCTATGATGTGTCCAGATCTTTTATAATGATAGCTCTCATATTTGTGTTAAAGTTCTATCTCTTCTTATTACAATAATCCTCTTTTGTGTTGCTTGTCGTTCTGCAACTACTTCTTTCTTTGATGGTTTGATCTTCACATATTCTCTAGAATTTGGCTCAACCAGCTTCTCATTAGACTCTTGTGAGATACCACCACTGAAAAAATCTGATCATATTTCCAGTTAATGAGCTTGCAACTGTTTAATATCATTTCTACCCCCAAGCCCCTATGATGAGTATATGATCCAAGCTCTCTAAACTTTTGTTAAGTACCTAAATTTTTTTATGATTCCCATTCAATTCTTTCTCCAATAGAGTGGATCTCTCCATTTAAGTCTTGAATTTAATTGCAGCAGGTTCAATTTCTTTTCAAGTAACTTATCTCCACTCATTTTTTCTTCTCATTCCAAAAACTGAGTTTTGCTTCCACCCTTGTCTTCTCTTTGATCACTTCCAGTTTTTCATTACTCATCTGAAAAAATACAATATTCTTCCTTTTTATGACTTCTTGATCGTCATTTGAGTGAAATCTTCACTATTTGACACCACATAATCTTTTGCTTTGATCACTACATAGTTTACGAGCTCTACTTCTTCTTCATCCTCAGATTCTGAATCCCTGAAGCTCAAAAATGACTTCTCATTTCATTTATGTTGATTTGGACATTCTGAGCTCGTGTGACCAACTCTTTGCACTCAGAGCACTTCAAGTGTTCTCTTTTAATGAGAGACCAATCAGTTTGACATAAACAAATCCACCACATTCATAACACTGAACCTCACGATGTACCACATTCATGTAAGGTTTGTTTTCTAGCCATGTCTGCATCATTCTTGTTCGAGCGACTTGTATCATTTGCTTGTCCTTTCTCAACATGTTTCAAGGCTTTACCAAAGTTTGTTGCTAACAACACCAGTTTTTCTTTGATTTCCTGCAAATGATCCTTCTGTTTGTCAGATTTGAATGCAATCCCTGCTGGTTTTTTCATTTTTCATATGGAACTTCCATCACTTCTGATTTCAGAATCCCAACTAAGGCCTCAAACTTCATTATGCCAATGTTCCCGGTTACTTTCATCAAAAATTTATGGGAAGCAAACTTACGAGATAAACACCTAAAGAGTTTCTTGACAAGTTTTTGGTCCTTGTATGTTTTACCCAACACCTCAGCCTCAACTTCAATATGCAATATAGTTATAAGTTGAGTTTGATTTAACCCTTTTTCTTGACATTTGTGTTCCCCTCGTGTAATTTCTACAAGATGTCCCAAGGCCTTGAATCAATTTGACGTTCTCATCGACTCCACTAAAGATAACATTCAAGGCCCTTGCGTTGTACTTGGACTGACTCTTCTCGTCACATGTCCGTCGAGCCTTAGGTTTAGGGACCTTCATACATATATCTGACATCTCATATGGTGATTCCCAACCATCCTCACAAGCCGTCCATGCATATTTTTCTTGTCCTCTGATCAGATGTATCATACATACCTTCGAGATGTATGCCTTGGTGTCTCGCATAACGGGTCTTTGAGAAAACGCCATGTCTAATAAGTTCTCCATTCCCTCCTACGATTTCAACCTGTGTCGTGATAAGATCACTTGTCGGGTTCCCACTCTGCAACCAAGTGAAAATATTAGGATGGAGATATCAAACACAAAAAATAGTTATTTTACAATATTTTTTTAATGAGATTGACTCAAGATACATTTGTCACTGATCAATTCCTATCTACCCACTCTCACACGCAACTAGCCACACAAAATTGCGAAGATCACTCAATTCACTCACTAAAAAACCTTTTTGTGGACTCAATCTCTAAGTGGTTACCGAAGACGTCAAGCACTAGAATCAATATATAGTGTCTTCTGTTTTCAATGTCAAAGAACTATATTTCCTTTTTCTGAAATCTCCAAATCCTTTATTTTCTTGATTTGAAAATATTCAGCATACTTCACTTGGAAACTCCAACAATCCATCAAATTTTTTTTATTGCTCCTGTTGGAAACTCCAACGATCCATCAAATATTCTTTATTGCTTCGGCTGGAAATTCCAACGATCCAATTATGGAATGCAACATCATATTCGTTTCTTTCTTGAAAATTTTCCGCGTCCACTTCTCCTGTGTTGCACAACTTCGTCCTGTTGAACCGCCAACTTTTGTACTAACAATTTTTTATCACAAAATTTATCTTGCCTTATTGTTGTCTTTGTAGAAAACGATCGTATAGGGGTTTAACCGTTTAGCGATAATGTAGACAGTAACAGATTTTATTTGACGCTCTTTTATCATTATAAATTTACTTGTGGGTTTTAAAGTGAATCCAACAAAATTTGATATTTTTATCGTTAAATTCGCTTCTCAAAAATTAATCGCAAAAGTCATTTACGTCCTCTATATAATTCGTAAGCAATACCCCACAAGGTCTATTAGGGGAGCCCACACACAAACTCTATATAGTAATTGAAATCATTGGAAACAAGAAACATATAAAATGACTTGTTCATATCATAGTTCAAAGAACTACTTTCTTTTTATTACACCGACACTCAAAATTACGTCAATTCTTTTTGCCTAACAACTATTGCGTAGTCTACACTTTGGTACACAATTCATAGAATGGTGGAGTCTCATGGTTCCAACAGAGAAAAGAGAAAGGATATACCCAAGAGAACAGGGGTATATCGTGGGGCCCGCATGAGGAGCTGGGGGAAATGGGTCTCGGAGATTCGAGAGCCTCGTAAGAAAACAAGAATCTGGCTCGGGACTTTCCCCACGGCGGAGATGGCAGCGCGTGCGCACGACGTTGCAGCATTGAGCATCAAAGGAAGCTCCGCAATCCTTAACTTTCCTGAGCTCTCCGATTCACTTCCACGACCTGTGTCGCTCAGCCCCAGCGACATCCAGGCCGCAGCTACCAAAGCCGCTCTTATGGATTTCAAAACTGTACCAGTTCATCTCCAAGATGAAACGATGCCTCCACAAACTAAGAGTGAGACCGAGAAGACCAAAAAGACGTCGTCGTCGTTCTCGTCCTCGTCCTCTTCTTCTAAGCTCTCAGAGGAGCTAGGAGAGATCGTGGAGTTGCCGAGTCTTGACAGTGAGTTGAAGAAGGATTTCGCATTGTTCGACTCCCTGGAGGGGCTGGCGTCGACTCCCCCATGGTTAGATGCTACTGAAGAAGATTTTACGTATGGAGATGATATAGTACTGTTTGATCCACTTTTACAAGAAAGCTTGCTGTGGAATTATTAGTAAGGTTTTATATTTTATTGTTTTCTCCTCTCTTTTTCACGAGTCTATAGTAGTTCAATTTTCAACCTATGTTTTATAAGCTCGAAGTAGTTTCTCCCTCTTCTCGGAGTACGGAAGGATTTCTTACAAAAACCTAATAGCTTCGGATACGTCCTGCGTATACGATACCTCCTCCTCCCCAGACATTCTTTTTTTCTTTTTGATGAATTTTGTGGTGGAGGACAAAGGAGGACTTTGTCTTCCCTAGACTATTGGAAAAATATAATAAATTTGTGTAGCTATGATTAGTAACTATCTTACCGCAAAGTTGTCAATGAATGTAATGGAATAGTCATTGCGTCGTTGGGTTTTAGTGTTTGCCAAATTTGTAAAGGCCAACATCACGTATGCATGATTCGAGTTGTAAGTTGGTATGCATTATTAAACTTTATGATATTTCTAAGTTCGGAAAAAATGAAAAAGACTAATACTCCATTTGTTTTATATTAAATATCGTTTTAGAAGTGAAAAATTGTTTTGAAATAAATATCGATTTATATTTTCAATGTATATTTTTATAAAATATTCAGTTTTAATTATTTTTATTGTTCTAATGTATTAATCAATGAGAAAATTAGTTTAATATATTAATAAAAGGTAAAAATGAAAATTTAATTATTTTTTAATTTGTATGAAAAGATGTTTTTTTAGTTTTTTGAAGATTAATGAAAAAGATACATATACTGATACTTATAATGAAACAGAGAATAGAATGCAACTTAGGCTATTTTAGTTTTCATTGGTCGGGCATTCTCACTCATGAGCGTGTCCCTTACTACGCCACGAGTTTCTTCCGTATCATTTTCAGTCATTTCTTAACTATTTAATTTAATCTTTCGTCGACTTCTGTAGGTTTCAAAGAATATAGAAATGGTAATGGAGCTTAAATCCCCCGCCTGAAAAGTGTAAAGAGAACAAAAACAGCTTACTGAAAATTATGCAAACATAACAACAAAAGATGATCACTAAATAAAAAGAACATCCATAAAATAAAATAATCTAAAATGGATTTCTCAGTTATAATATAGACGAAAAGTTACCTTGTACTATTAGGATAAAACCATAAAATTTTGGACAATCCGGTTCAATTTTACCTGCCAAAGGAAAGTGGAAGAAAGCCCAACTTGAAGTTGACTCTAGATGAAAGTCCATTTATAAGCTAAGTAATCACCTCGACTAGAGACTGACTACAATGTGCTTTTGACGGGTGAGACGTGATGTGACTGTTTTGGTGCAGTATCTTTGGCCTTTGGCTAGCTTTAGGAAGTGGGTATGTTAGCGATCTGCGACCGGTAATCCTTAGGTTTTGTAGAAATATTTGAGTTTTTAAATTCGTTCCGCAAAACAGCGAGTATAAACTATTAAGCTTTGTGATCTCCTCGCCAATCACTATAGGTCCGTGGGTAGAGTGCATAAACAATTATTCACAAATCCACAAACCCGTAGATCCGCAAACTCGTAAATCCGTAAAATAAAAACGTGTATCCATAATCCCGTAAACCCACGACCCGTAAATACCAATTACAATTCTATTGGGCCACGGCATAAATGTTATTAGGACACAACTTGACTATTGTGATTGGATCACGTCTAAATACGAGCCCTGCAAACCCCACAGGTAAACACCTGCTAACCCGCAATAGTTCGAGATCCCCCCGTTAAATCCATAGAAAAATGGTTTTCCTATATCATATCCGCGGGTATTTACCCACATTCTAAACACTATCTTTGGCTATCGTTTCTTTGGTTTGAAGAACGTGTTTATTGCATAATCAAAATGAGCGTTTCTTTTCGAATAATTAGCATTTAATGTTTGTTGTTCATGAATAGGGTTTGTCTGTCAGGGATATTCACACATTCACATCGCTGAATTCGCAACCGGAAAAAATCATCCTTTATAGTATATATCTTTAAACTATGATGCTTATATGTGTCTTTTAAATAGAAAATTTTGGTTGGTTATTAATATGAATTAAATGAGCTTGTTTTAAATTTATTTTTGTGAAAGATTACAGTTGGCTTATATACCTTATATAATATTTTATAAAATATCTTTTGATGTGAATTATATTTTTCACACGCTCTTCTGAAATAATAATTCTTCTAACCATTATTTTTGATAAAATCTATTATGCCTTCTCGAGATAATGCTTTACTACCTATTTAGACGAAGTTGAGCATTCATTTGAGCCATCAATTAATAGGGTAATCGGGTCATTTTTCCAGTCGGATAACTAGAAATCAAAATCAAATTTAACTCTCTACGTGGATTAAAAGTTTTTAAATTTAACATTCCAAATAGGTTTGGATCAAAATATTTTCCTGTATAACTTACCCAGTTTAATCATCAGATATTAGTGAATTACTTATTATTGATGGATTTGATCAGTTCAATAAGTAGTGGATTTTAGCAATAAACTCAGATCAAAATAGTAACTGGATTCCATGTTTACCAGTCCGACCGGCCAGTCCGTGCCAGGTCTGAAAACAATTTTTTGTTAACCGCAAAAATTATTGGGCGAAACCCAGACTAATTTCTCTAAATTCATAGAAATCTAAAAATTATTTCAGTAAAAATGTGTACATATGGCCAAAAGAGATTAAAATCGCAGTGGAAAAACTCGAATTTACCATAAAATAATACTCAAAGTGAACTCTTCAACCATTAGATATTAAATCATATATATGAAAAGAGGCCAACTCTCTCCCATAGCTTACCATATCAGTAGCTGAGAGTGTAACACGTGTCATTTCATATTATTGAAATACAATAAACAAAATTATAAAGAAAAAAAATCTTTATCGTCTCTCCCCTTCGTTTTCCCACTTTAACCAATATAGTCCACATCCTCAAACTATTTTCCTTTAATTAAAGACACACCAATTCTATGGTGATCTCTAACGTCTAGTACATATTTTCTCTAAGCTTTCGAGGATTCATCAACAAACATTCCGACGAAGATGATCTCAAACCCTTTAGATATGTGAATGATTGAAAAACCACTACCACTATTAAGAAAATTCTATTGTTGGCCTTCCGTCTCTAGCCAAGTTATAGCAAAGTAAGCTTTGTCTACAAAGCCTTATTCTTCATCATGTTTTTTTTTAGATTTGTTAATCGAGACTCAAATTTTATTAAAATTTGGTTTTCTTATCTTATATTCTTAAAGTGAATTTTTTTTTGTATTTTACTAATCTATACTACTTGTGTGTATGATATTACAACTATCAAAATATAACATCAAAACTAAAACAAACAAAAAAACAAAAACAAGTAAAAATTAAAAATATCCCGCAGCGTAGTATGGATATTACCTAGTTTGTTATAAAGAGATTTTCGTTTAGTTGACCAATACACTCTGTAAAAGATATCAAGTATATATTATAAATTTTTGTTAAACAAAGTATATATTATAATTTTTTGTTAAACAAAGTATATATTATAAATTTTTGTTAAACAAAGTATATATTATATATTTTGTTAAACAAACTATATTATATATATATATGATAAGAAAATCTATCACCGACACGACGGGTCAAAAACAAGCACAATTAACACATGGTGCACCTCTTCTTTTAGAATCTCCTTGTCAATGAATTGATCGTAACAATAAAAAAGGAATGGATCAACGTGTTCCAACAAAAAGGTTGAGAATGTAGTTATGTGAGTTAGTCTTGCATGGCAATAATGACGAAACAAGCATTACCGAGTTGCGAATTATATGCATTTTCAACGCTGGCATGTCAAAGTGAATCATTAGTTCATAAACTCGTTCAGCTCGCCTCGAATTTTCATGAGTTCAAACTATATTTTTACTCATTTAATAAATAAGTGAGTTGTCGAGTTATATGAACACAACTTAATTAAATTATGAGTTAGCTGGTGAGCTAAGTTTTTTTTGAAGAATTACACTATTATATACAAAAACTACAACATAATTTTTTTTTCCAATTTAAATAAAAGAGAAATATACATTTACGTTCATTCTTTTGAAAATATAATTTTTTTTTTGTTTTACATTATAATTTAATGAGATATAAAAGCATAAGTAATGTACAAAGTAGAAATAATTTTTATTAGAATTGATCTAAACCTATTTGGAAACACAAAATATAAATAATCCTCTTTAGCATTAGTATAAGTTCTTTATATAAGCAGAAAGTAGGTTCCTTATTGGATAGTTTGCTAGGGAAAGTTAAAATGGTAAATTATTTTTATTATTATATTTATTTAGTATTACCTCGTGAGTCAACTCATTTAACTCGCGATTTCGATTTTACGAGTCCAAAATGATAAATATATACTCATATAATAAACGAGATGCCCTCGACTTGTTCATAAATGACTTTTAAGTTTGCATTGTCAACTTATTTATTCATAAACTATTTATAATTTTTTTTTACTTATATACTTTCTGAAAATTTGTGTATGTTTATTACTATATACTTATATCCTTTTACTATGTAACATTTATGTATCTCTATCTCTATATACATTCCTCTTCCTTAATAACTACCAATTTATTTTTTCTCTTAATTATTTGGATTTATTCTGTATCTAACATTTATGTATTTTTCGTTTGATATCTTTTTGTATAAAGTCGCATCCTTGCTCTTGTTAGATAACTTCCAGTTTTTTCATGAATTTTAGTTTCTGAATGAAAAAATCTCAACAAAATAACTACAAGTTTTTTCATGAATTTTAGTTTTTGAATGAAAAAATCTCAACAAAATAACTTTATTATTTGGAGATGGCAAATTGGAAATGCATGAGTGTGGACGATATTTTGGATGATTATATTTTTCTTCTTCACGGTTTTACATGTCATGTTTCACCGGCGTCTGTCTATGATCTCGCCTTTGAATAACGATATTCTTTTTTACACCCCAATTAGTTGGGTTGATGTCTTTTCGACGTGTCTCTTCAACACGTCGTGTCTGTTCATGTATTTTGTCGACAATTTCACCATGTTTATCATGTATTACAGTTTGATAGATTAGATTGGATGGAAAATGAGTCTTATTTCTCACTCTGGATTTTTTTGTTAGTTATTTTATGTCTCTCTTCGTAGAGTTTAATTTTGGTGGTGAAGTTATCATTCGTGGTTTTTCTGCCGGTTATTTTTGTTTGTTTGTTAAAGTTTAGGCGAAAGAAAAATTTATACAGAGACAACCATTACTTGTGGAGTTTGAAGTTTTCATGCAGTGGTGTTTTATATTTGTGAAATTCTTATATTGCGTCATAGTTGGGTGATAGCAAAGAATCACAAAAGTTAAGTTCGAATATGGAAAATGAACTTAATAGATTTGTTAATCTGTTAGCGAGTAAGACTTCTAAAGTTGAAGCATTGTCAATTTTGCTTCTTATGTTGTATCGTTCTTTAACCTCTTTGTTTAGAGTATATGTATATGAATATTATGTTTATAATCTTGAAAACTTTTGATCAAAATGATAATAATATTTAGACGTTAAAGAAAAAAAATCTCAATAAATGCTTCGGAGGGTTACACTTTTTTTTTGAACGTCTAAGTAGTATTATCATTTCGATCAAAAGTTAACAAGATTACAGAGATAGTATTCATAGAACTATACTATAAAAAAAAAAGGTTAAAAATGATACAACAAAAGATGCGAAATTGACGATGCTTCAACTTTAGAAGCCTTACTCGCTAACAGATTAACAAATCTGTTAAGTTCCTTCTCCATATTCGAACTCAACCATTGCGATTCTTGGTTATCACCCAACTATGATGCACTATAAGAATTTCGCAAATCTCAAAACACAACTGCATGAAGACTTCAAACTCCATAACCAATGCTTGTCTCTGTATGAATTTGTCTTTCGCCTAAACTTTAACAAACCAACGAAATAACCGGCAGAAACACCACGAATAATAACTTCACCGGAATCAAACTCTACGAAAAGAGACATAAAATAATTAACACAAAAACCATAGCGGAAAATATGATTCATTTTCCACCCAATACAATCTATCAAATTGTTACACATGATAAACATGATGAGATTGTCGGCAAAACACATGAACAGACACATCGAAAAGACACCAACCCAACCAATTATGGTGTGAAAGAAAATATCGTACTCATAGGCGAGATCACAGACAAATCGCCGGTACCGGAAAAACCGTGAAGAAAAAAAAACAATCATCTAAAAAATTGTCCACACTCGTATCTTTCCAATTTATCGTCCCAAATATTGAAGGGTTTTTATAATAAATCCTATAATATAATTAGATATGCCGGAATCAGCGCCAACCAATGAATTTAAAAAAAACGAAAAAAAATATTAATATAGAAAATCACTTTTGAAAATGTAAAAAGTTAAAAAAATTAGAGAGAACTTAAAGAGTTTTCTCCTACCCCGTAACTAGGAGGGTTACACTTTTTTTATCATAGTATTTGTAAATATATATATATATATATATATAATTGGAGGGTCATCTCTGCTGCTGATTATGACTCTTGGTCTGATATTTTTCACCTAAGTTCGTGTCTCTTCACCATAATATTTTTATTATGTTCTCATCTTTTCAACGTAACTCTTCGCTTAGATAGTTATATATATATATATATATATATATTGACGTAGTTCTATATATTATTAACAGTTGTGTCTATCTAACATTTATATCTTTTTAACTATGTATTTTTTCCTCTTGTTAGATAACTACCAATCTTTGTTTCATTACTCATGAATTTTAGTTTTCTAATGTGCTCAATAATTTGATTTTTTTAATGATCAATGTACTTTAAAAACTATTTCTTAGCATACATGATTTTCAGTTTTAATAAATTCCTATAATTCTTGATTTAATTTTTTTTTTAATTATAAAAAAATGATTGGGAATATCAAGTCTCTCGAATTTCATGATTTTTAGTTAATGAATTTTTTTTTTCCTTCCAAAAACTTTTTTTATTACATTTTTTCAAACAAACTGAACATGTAAAAAACAAAATTTAAAAGAAAGATGTAAAGGTGTCTAAAATAAAGGAAATGAATGTGAGTGAAAAATAAGTTCTTTTGATTCCATGGAAGGTTCATAGCAAATGGTAATGGACAAGAGCCAAATGGCAAACCCTTTCAAATCTGTGTTGAACTCTCTTGACCTAGTCGTTGTTTAGGAAACCGACCAACTCTGCCACGTTAGCGGAGATGCCATTTTCTGTGAAGACCATCCTTACACAATCCGTTTCTGTTTTTCCCGAGATCCTCTCACATCAAGTGGTCGAAATATGCATCGTAGAGGAATAAACCTAGCACTCCCTTAGGTGGGATCCAAGGAATTTTTATTTTTCATGATTAAAGTAACCTCTTGGACAGGCCTGGTCCAAATTTATTTGCTGCCTAAAGCGAACTAATTTTTTTTTCAAAACAGAATAACTAGATTTTCAAAGATATTGTGATAATCCTGTATTCATCACTCAATATATAGATAACATTGTTACATAGAATCAAGGATATCTCAAGAATATATATCTAACTATCAAAGCGTATCTACAGAGAATATCTTATATTCTAATACTCTTATTCAGTCGCATCGGCAGTCGATGAATGACGCCAAGACTACACTTGAACTTATTGAACATTGAAGACAAAATACCGTTTGTGAATATGTCGCATATTATTGCGGTATCGGAATGTGTATCATGCGAACTTCACCTTTGGCAAAAAAATTTCGGACAAAGTTGTCGACTTCTAAGTGCTTTGTTCGTTGATGCTGAAGTGGGTTTATAGAGAGATAGACAGCACTTACATTATCGCAAAATACCACGGTTACCGTGGAAAGTGGACAATGCAAGTCGAGTAGCAGATTTCGTAGCCAACAAGTTTCTGATACGGCATTTGCCACAACCTTATATTCAGCCTCTACACTCGATCGTGCAACCGTAGCCTGTCGCTTTGAGGACCAAGAAATCAATGTGTCACCTAGATAAACGCAGTAACCGGAGGTTGAGCGTCTCGTGTCTTGGCACCCTGTCCAGTCTGCGTCCGAGTAAGCTATGAGTTGCAGCAATGTTGACTTGTTAATTTGTAGACCTTGTTTCTTTGTTACTTGTAGATAACAGAGAATGCGGCGAAGAGCATGAAGGTGGCTTTCTCTTGGGTCGTGCATAAACAAGCATATTTGTTGAACGACGTAGCTTATGTCTGGTCGCGTGAATATTAAGTATTGCAATGCACCTTCAAGACTGCAATACATCGTTGGATCTTTCACTGGAGGTCCTACTTCAACTTTTACTTTCGATTGAAGTTCAACCGGTGTAGAGATAGGTTTTCAGTCTTGTATTTCAGCTCGTCGAAGTATGTCACAGACGTAGTGTTCTTGACACAGGAAAATACCACTATCATTGAACTCCGCAGAAATGCCTAAGAAAAAGCCTAGCCTTCCTTGATCTGTCATCGGAAATTCAGTTTTCAGAGATGCAACTATGGACAGCAAAAGAGAGGAAGATGAAGCAGTGAGCATAATGTCATAGATATAAAGTAACAAGTATGCCATGTCCTGTCCTTTTCTGTAAACAGATAACAAAATATCGCTTTTGCTTTGAACAAAACCCATATTCATGATATAAGCAGTGAATCTTGCATTCCAAGCGCGTGGCGCTTGTTCCAAACCATATAAGGTTTTGCTTAAATGACAGACATAATCTGGAAAGTATTTGTCAATAAATCCCGGAGGTGGTTGCATGTATACCGTTTTCGATAGATTCCCGTGAAAGAAAGCATTTTGCACGTCAAGTTGATGTATCGGCCAGTCTCTTTCCACTGCAAAAATTTTAAATAGCTCGAATGGTTGCTGGTTTTAAAACCGGGCTAAAGGTTTCGTCAAAGTCAATGCCCTGTTCTTGTGATTTTCCATTCGCAACAAGCTGCGATTTGTATCTAGTCAAGGTTCTGTGTGCTTTGTATTTATACTTATAGAGCCACAACGAGTTCACGATATTCGTACCTGCAGGTTTAGGCACTAAACTCTAAGTATTATTCTTAATCAAAGCAATATATTCATCTTTCTTTGAAGGATTCCAATGTGGATCCATAAGCGCTTGTTTATACCCTTTAGGAATAGAAGAAACAGAGTCTATATGAAGGGATAAGAATTTTTTGGTTTACGAATACCTTGTTGAGACCGTGTTACCATTCGATGGAGCAAGGTGAGATTGCTGCTCGCGAGTTTGAACAAGCAGGTCGGGAGAGATGTGAATTTGCTGAAGAATTGGAGACGTTCCCTCAGCGTTTTGGAGAAAATTATAGGAGAACTCATTTATGGGATTAATGAATTTATAGGGAAAAATTGTCGCATCAAAAGTGACATGACGAGAGATGATTATTTTTCTTGTTTTGAGGTCAAAACATAGAAACCTCCGATGAAGAAGAGGATAGTTGAGGAAGACGGAAGGTGTGGATCTTGGTTCAAGCTTGTTTAACTGATTAGTGTGTGGATAACAAAGAGAACCAAACACTCGAAGATGTGAATAAGAAGGTGATTTATTAAAAAGGACAGAAAAATGGAATTTTACCATCGATGGAAGTTAACGGTAAGAGATTTAGTATGTAAAAAACAACATTTAAGGCTTCAACCTAGAAATACGTGGGAAGATTAGCTTGAATGAGAAGAGTGCAAACCGCTTTATTGATAGTCTGTAGCATGAGTTCTGATAGGTCATTCTGTTGTGATGTATAAGGACAAGAGAACAAAAAATTGATTTCTTTAGAGGCAAAGCATTCGTGAAACTCACTGTTGTTATATTCTCCACCATCATCACATTGAAGATATTGAATGTCCTTATTGAATTGAGTTTTGACATATGTTTGAAACTGTGTAAATTTGCCAAAAACTTCACTCTTTCTACGAAGTGTGGATAAACCCAAAGAAAATTTGAAAATTGGTGAAGAAAAAAGACATAATATTTTATTCCAAAGAGGCTTTGAACTGGTGAAGGCCAGAAATCAGAATGAATAATATCAAATGGAGAAAAAACAACTGAGTTTGACGAATAAAAAGGGAACTTTATATGTTTACCAATCTGACATACACTACAAAGAAGAAGGTTGTGTCTTTTATTACATTGAAACTGAAAAGCTTAAATCAAAGTCTTCAATGTGTCATTGTTAGGGTGAGCTAGGCGATGCCACAAATCAAAGCTTTGAGTAAGAAATGCCGAAGGAAAATCTTGGCTTTTATTTGCGGAAGAAGAAAAAACAGGATAAAGGTTTCTGGTGCTGTCACCGCGGAGAAGAGTTTGTTTGGTGTGAAGATACTTAATATAAAAAACCAAAAGGATCAAACTCGATTGAGCAAGAATTATCTTTAGTGAAGCGATGAACAGAAACTAGATTTTTGATTATGTCAGGAGTGATAAGAACGTTATTTAGAGATAAAGGACGAGGGTAAGAAACAAGGCTTAATGAACCTGAAGCAGCAACGGGAATGCAACTGCCATTACCTACAATGACAGATTTCCAATGCTTGGACTAAAAATAGACTGAAGAGGATTACATGCGCCTGAGGTGATATGTGAGGTTGCTTCAGAATCTATGTACCACTACGTGTCTAACGAGTCTTGAGCAAAGTTAGTGGTTGCTTAATACCGATTTCCTCTTGGTCCGTGTTGGTTGTGATTGGAAAGGGATGGATATGACGGCCTTGAACTGAGGACTCCATAATTCTGACTATTTTTAGGCATTGGCTGTTGATACCCCTATGGAGGTTGTTGCCACGGATAAGACGGAGGCCAGTACGGTGGGTTCCAGCTGCCATGAGATTTGTTACCTCTTCCTCTGCCTCGATTATGAAATTGCTGGTTTTGTGGTGGCTGGAAAATGTTAACTGGTTGAGCCTCACCTTCATTTAAAAATAGTTGATGAAGAGGAATGATCGGTATGATTTGAATTGTGTTTCACCGCCTTTTTGAGCCGATCCTCTTCATCTTGCAGCATTTCCATTGCATCGTCGAAGGACGGAAACGGTTGACGATGTTTGATCACGTTTATGATGCTGTCAAAGTTGGTATTTAAGCCATTCAATACGTACATCACCAAAGTTCAATCTTAAACGGGGTCTTCTACATTGCTGAGTGAGTCAACCAGCTTCTTCATTTCACGGTAATAGTCAACCACTTTCATATCACTTATTTATTTGGTGTGCAATTCATTATCAAGCCGAATTTCCCTTGCATCTTTGTTGCTCATGAATTGGTTTTCAATCCTTAACCAAATATCGCGTGATGTTGAGCCTGTGACAAACGAGGCCTAAACAGTTTTGGCGAGAGAGTCCCATAGAGCTAAAGCTTGACGAGACTGTCTTGTTTTTTCCACGCAGCGTCGACATCATTGGCTGGGAGTGAGGTGCTGTCGATGTGTCCAACAACATCAAAGCAGAGACCGTGAGTGAGAAACAATTCTCGCCAGGCATTTTAATTGGACTCCTCAAGATCAATCATAACATGGATGTGTGATTTGATATTGGTAACTCCGTAAGCTCTTTCGGTTGCAGAGATGGCCGCCATTAGTGAGGTGTGAAACGATTAAGCGAATAGAAAGGAATGAAAGAGTAAAACAGAGATGAGCAACGAAAATAGAGAGAAAAAGAAAAGAAGAAAACAGAGGCGGTTATTTTTTTTAAGGATATCGGATCATGCTCTAATACCATGAATGATATTGTGAGAATCCTCACTGGCGAGGCTCTGTATTCATCGAATATATAGCTAACTATCAAAGTGTGTATACAAAGAATATCTTATATTCTAACAGATTTCATTAAATGAGCAAACAAAAGTAAAAACAAAAGTGAAACAATTTTTAATCTTAGTTTGTAAAATCTTAATATCTTTGTTGTTGAACCATAATTTTTTTAATTAACTGAGAGAATCTGGAAACAAAAGAGTAATTATACAACATTTTGTATTTAGCAAGCAATTGACACAAAAAATTGATGTCCAAAACGATTTCAATTTTCTTATGAATCCAAACATCATAAATAGAAAGACTTTGACAGTAAACTATAGTTCAATAAACCTATGTTAATTTTCAAGTTTAATTGTTTAAAAATCAAAATTGAAAAGCAAATAAACAAAACTTGATGAAGTAGAAAAAAGAATAAAACGACCTTGGAACAAAGGAACAAAGAGAAGTTTGTGGATGCTAAAGGTGGAGGGGAATCAGCACTGGAGAATGAAGTTGGAGAAGAAGTGTTTTAATGGTGATGGTGTTTTGGTGGTGATGGTGTTCGATGAAAGGTTAACGGTAGCACAAAGAGACGAAGACTAGTTTTTTATAGTTGAATTGTTTATCAAATAATTTAATGTTAATTAAAGCAGAGAAAAGAAACTAAAGGTATTAGAAAACTGGAGAAAAAAAATCGTCATAATGAGGCAGGAGGATTCAAAACTGTGACATGATGCTTAACCACTAACACTAAAGACATATTTCCGTAAAATAATGCTCTTAAATTTTATTATAAGTGTCGCTTAAGGTTTTTACATGCAGATTAAAAACCAGTGAAATTTTCTCTTTTATCCTTAATTAATATACTAGAAAAAAAAATTCATTGGTAATTGCACTAAAATAATATGGATAAATTAGAAATTTAATCAAAGATCTGTACGACACTTATAATAAAACAAATTTTAAGCTCTTAAACAACACTTGATATAAAACGGAGGGGGTATAAAATTTCGATAAATGCCTCTTCAGAATATATTCAAAAAATGCGATGATGATTGTAAAAAAATTGTTTAACTGTCTTCGTTTAAGTAGCAATTTATTAGGAATTGTAAGGTACAATAATTTTTATAGCTTCAGACTGGAAACTAGAAGAAGTGACATGTAAGTGTATACCAAAACTATCATTGCTTCTTCGGAATATATGCAGACTTCAACAAACCCAGTTCGGAGATTGACCCGAAAACATTTCTCATGAGCTTCGAGTTCACAGATCTTGAAGTGGAGATTTCCTGTAATGTTTTACTTTTTTCATATTTGGTCAATATAAACAGCATCAACATCATCAAGTTCTAGTAGTTTCTGCATTAGCTCTTTGTTTAATTCCCTGGCCTCATCATCCACCTGCAACAACCCACAACAGTCCAAAGTAATCACGTTTTCTGAGTGAATGATTAATGAATACTGATAAGGTTGTGACTCTTATTGGGCGGAAAGATAAAATTTTAAAGGACCAAATCTCTCGATCTAAGTTTATCTATTTAAGATATATATCCTGTAATCATAACCATCAAGAACCAGAGGTCATAAGCGGACATGAGCTTTATTGCCACTTCCAATATTGCTTATGTAGCATATGCAATCTACAACGTATTTAATAAGCTACGAGAGTATAACTACATGTTGACGAAAACAACTAAACAGAATAGAATTAGACATGAGGAAAAGGGTATGGCACAGAGGTTACACAACAGAGTGAAGGTTCGTTACCTCAACTGTTGTCAGAGGGAGTAGTTCAGAGCCATTGTCAGGCTCGAAGTTCACTCCTTCATCACGTAGCTTTGATAATATCGTTGAGTAGTTCTCAGAAGTAGTTACAATTTTGTAGTACCTGAACAAATATAGAGACAAGAAACAGATGAAACAAAAGAAGAACATAAGAGTATACATATGAGTCATTAGGGATCACCTAGTCACACCCATCTGTATAATTGGCAAGATGGATCTATTTTCTAACATTCGTGGTATGAAAATTTTATTGCAATTTAGCTGTTTATGAGAAGAAATATACTAGGTCTACCTTCAGTCACTTGATTAGTTTTTAGATTACTACTAAAAGAAACTTCTAACCCATTTCAGGAAGTAACTATCTATAACTCCAACACAACTAAGAGCATCTCAATCCATGAGTCTCTCACATAGTCTCAGGTTTTCAAAGAGATTTGGACGTATTATATTGTGCATACCTTTCTTCTTCTTCATCAGTATCATCTTCATAAGTTGGGGGCTCTATAACATCCTCTGCTCCAGCATCTAAAGCAATAATAAGGAGCTGATCTTTGTCAGCTTCAGTGACCTTTATATTCACTACCCTAACTCGTCTAAACTTGAACATGACAGATCCTGAATCAGCCATTTTCCCCCCATAATCCTTAACAACTGATCTAACAGCTGCCACTGATCGATTAATTTTGTCTGTTAAGACCTCGACTACCATACTAACTCCACCATAGCCATATACCTAAAGCATAGAAAACAAAATTATTTTAGCGTCATCAAATCTTGTAATTAGACCCCAAAAGAAATGGTAAAGAGGAACTGGAAATTTGGCTGCAAAAGAAATCATCATATTGAACGAGGTACTGAGGTAGTAAAGTCGAGTTAGGTTCACTATCCACACACTTGGTCAGGTTTAGTGATGATCAAAACACAATTCATAAATTTTAAATTACCAGCTCATTCCCCAGCTTACTAGGATGGTTCCCCATAACGACCTCGCTTGCAAAAATAAAACTAGAATTAAAGCTCGTGACCTAACCTCGTAAATCTTCTCCATAAAAGCTTCTTGCCCCTTCTCAGAGGCCCTTTTAATATTACGCTCCACAATGTCCTTTGGTACATCCAGTTCCTTTGCTTTATCAAGTATGGTAGCTAGAGCCGTATTTGAAACTGGGTTTGGACCACCTTTCTTGACACTGCATGATGATAAACTCACACATGATACTAAAGTTCCATAACAAATAAAAAGGTTCAATTCAACAAACTAAACACCGAAGAAGCAAAGTAGACAAAAAGGATAAAGACTTACGCAGATACAACCTCCTTGCCAATTCTACAATATAGCTTTGCCTTCTTTGAATCTTGAGCCCCCTGTATTCACACAAGAAACTTCAACCTAAGAGTCCTTAAATATAATTTGTCGCAAAAAAAAAAGAGTTACTTGTTGTGAAATTCTGCTGTGAATATCTGATTTTCATCTACAAAATGACCACAAGTTTAAAGAAGATATTGGTATTTACTTCACCATTGCTGAATTCCAATACTACACTAGCAAGAGAAACTTCCACTATAGGCTTCACGATTTCAACATGATGAATTGGATAAGATTCTTCAAGATTGAAATAAACCTAAAAATGTTTTTTTGTATGAAGCCATCATCAAAGCCACTCTTCCTCTGAGACATTTCATCAAACAAGTGGTAGGCATCAACAATTACGAGCTCTAAGCTCTTCAAAACCCCACGAAATTGTTTATTACTAAAACCTAGTAATAGCCGCAACACATCACTTATAATCATTCAAATTGGAACTAAGTTTATCGTATCTACCAAACATATCATCAAAGCTTAACGAACCTTTCGGCCAGCGATTTTGGAAGAGCGACGACCCATACATAGAGGAGTTGAAATCGAAATCTTTCTAACTTGAAAATTGCGGCAACAGTTCTGGTCATCTGATTGTGACGCTGTGAAATGCGAAGTAGGGTGAGGCGAAATTGAGGAAAGAGAGGAAAGAGAGTTGTTCATGGTATGAAGACGATCGTTTGTGGAGTTGAGAATAGATCTGGAAGAGACGCCATTGGAGAATCTGAGGAGGATTACTCTCATGGAGCAATGGGAGGCCATAGTGTTGAAGGTGTTGTTGATGGATTGAGAAGAGAGGGAATAAGGTAGTTTTGCAACTTCTTTAGTACGCCTAGTGATAGTATCCAATTCTAAAATCTAAGCTCTCAGGTAACATTTAACTTATAAATTATTAATATCGGAAGTTTGATGTTTTATTAATATATGATTTTAATTTATCTATAAATTACGAGTTTAAACAATTTAAATCATACACAACAGTAATATTTTGTGAATTTATCAATACTGAAATCTCGTTTTTACATATCATATTTAGAAAGAATTAGTAATAGATTTAATTCGTAGCAAAAATAATTAGATGAGTTTATTTTTAGAAAATATTCATCAATTTGAGATATTAGTTGATGATCTCAATGATGACAAAAATAGATACTAATAGTCTCCTATACAATACAAAAATAATAATAATAAATGTCTAGAGATAAAATAAATTGTTGTTACTATATATAACGTTAATTTATAAAGTTAAAAACAATGGTATAATTGATTTACAACCAAAAATTCTTATAGAAATAGTTATAGCATTTAAAACTATTTTAATTTTTTTGCAGTTCAAAAACATAAAACCAACAAATGTATAATGCAATAAAAAATTAATACAATGTAAGAAAAAATTTTAAAAATGTAAGAAAAAATAAAATATAAGAAAACAACATATATTTATTTTAGGTATATATGTGTATATTAATTTACGATATTATTGGGAGTATATAGTAGAAAACTCTAAGAAATTATTCTTTTACTATCTTATCAAATAAACTCATCTAATTAGAAAACTCTAAGAAATTTATTAATTTGCTGATTTTTACGTTAATCCGAGTTTGGGATCGAAAAATCTTATTATTTTATAGTTTTTATTAATTTATCTAGTATTAATACATAGAAGTTTTATTGTATTTTAACTAGACTAATATCTGCTCTACAAAAATTTATATTTATTTATCTTAAAAACGAAAAATGATGACCAATAACAACTACACAAAATATAGTCTAACGCATGACCAAACATGTATACTAAATTAATGTATCAAAATCTATACAAAGAGTTGAATATGCACAAACAAATGTAAGTTATGTGACTAACACCATAACCATAAAAAAAAATTTCCGAGACGACCTGATATTTTTCTCTTTTTCATTACTAAAATCAGTTCGGAAAACGAAATCGACGAAGAAAATGTAATCCAATGAATTTAATTGCGTGTCACATGAAATCTTTTGCCACTTAAATAGACATAGAACACGAAAAAGCAACAATCATGTGGAAAATCACATCCCTAATAAATGATACATGTCCACTAGAAATGTCAGATCAAATCGAAAAACAATAAATAATGGTTATGATTGGGGATGGGCAAAAAACTCGAACCCGCATACCCGAACTGATAAGACGTACCCGAATCCGTTCCGTATCCGACCAAATTATTTTATTGGGTACGAGATCTCTAAACCCGAAAACCCGAACCCGAAAACCCGAAACCCGAAAGCGTACCCGAAATACATAATTACCCATAAGAAAATACATAACTACCCATAAGAAAATACCCTAACTCGAGGACTCGATCCTATAAATGTGAAATTTTTTACTTATAATATACACAAATCGAGCCGAATGCGAACCGAAAAATCTAAAGAAACCCTAAAAAACCCTAGAATCCGACCCGAAAACCCGACCAGAAAACCAAAAAAACCCAAAAACATGAAAACCCGACCCGTACCCGACCCATACCCGACCCGAAAACCCGAAAACTCCGAAGAAAACACGAAAAAACCCGAAAAACCTAAAAAACCCGAACTTAATCAATACCCGAAATTTTCGGGTTTTTTCCGGGTATCAAGTCTTGTATCCGAACCCGATCCAAACCCGACCCGAACCCGAAACTTTTTACCCGAACCAAACCCAAACCCAAAAAATTATTCCATTGGGTATGAACTTCCTATATCCGAATATCCGAACCTGATCGGGTTTTACCCGAACCCGAACCTGATACCCGATTGCCCACCCCTAGTTATGATGTTAGTCACATAACTTATGTTTTTGTGCATGTCACCATATAAAATAAATTATTCGTGTAGATATTGATACATAGTGTATTATAGCGGAAAAGAAAAATTCAATTCATGTATTTTCTTTGGTACCCTATAGATAAAGAAAAACTTAATTCAATGAATAATCTTCTTAAAACACCTATGGTTGAAGAGATGGAACAGAACTTTTTATCATCTATTATCCTAAAGAACATTAACAGTCTGCTATTTTCTCACTCAGTTGATCAAAGATGAAGAAGATTCAGTTCGACTGCAAGCAATGAAACCACAAATTTGGTCATGTAGACAATCTCCGAATGAGTTCATTGTAATTAGGCTCATGATCAATAGCTGTCTGAATATGCAAACTCTCACTTTCCAAATGTTTTTTCGTAGACATTTTCTAATGATGGTTTTTGAGATCGATCCAAAAAATAAATTTTATAATGAAAAAAAATAATAATAATAAGTTTTTGGATCGATCTCAGAAGTCGTCATTGGAAAATGTCTAGGAAAAACCATTTGGAAAGCAAATTCAGACAGCTTTCAATCATGAGCCTAATTACAATGAACTCATTCGAAAGCAGATTCCTCTACATTACCAAATCTGTGTTTCCATTGGTGCTTGTAATCGAAATGGATCTTCTTCTTCTTTGATCAATTAAACGAGAAAAAAGACAGACCGTTAATGTTCTTGAGGATATAGATGATAAAGGAGACCGCAAAGCAGTGTTTCCATCTCTTCAAGAGAAGACCAGACCAAACCGACGATTACAAGCACCGATGGAGACACACATTTGATAATAGATAATAAAGTAGATAAAATATCGATATCTTAGAACCAAGACCAGGACAGATTAAATCTACATTATTTCATCAATTGACATGATTCATTATATCTAAAAATATTCAGTCAAAAGGTTGACTACCAATTAATTATGACAAATATTTTAGTCAAAATATTGACTACCCATTTAAATGTTTCATTTATCACGCAAACTAGGCTTGGGCACAAAACAAATATCAAAAACTTTTTTTATTATTAGTGATTCGCTTCGTCCCAACCTCATAGTTAATATTATGATTCTTTTCAATTCAAAAACTTTGGGATATCTGAAATTTTTTGTATTATTTGTGGATTATTTTCTTCTATTCGTTTAAAACATAATGTTTTTTATCATACACAATTCTTTTTACATGTTTCAAAATAAGTTCCAAAAACATAAACCTCATCATACGGTGGAAATGATCAAACTAAAATTAACTTATTTTTTAAAAGCTAACTTATTTACTTAAAGTTACCTTGAGTTTATTTATAGGTTGTCCAAACATAGTAATTTATAGACTACATGAATTCAACTGCGGAGGACGTGAAAATTATGAACCAGAGATCACACATTAAAGATTGCATATGAATGTTGTGAAAAAGGATCTGCCACCTAAAACTGTCTTCGTAATATCTGTCAAGCTATCACCATAAAGCCTCTTTGACTAAGGGACATACCTCAAAAGCTGAGGATTATTTTCATCCCTCTCCAAATAGTCTCTTTCGATCAACTTCTCAATCCGTTCCTTTAAAAGGGCTTTACCAGGCTGCAAAGAAATCCAGTGGGTTATCATAATTGTGTAGATCACTTATTTTTATTAAAAAAAAATTACCTTAAACCATTTGCTAAGATAAACACAACATTCATTGACCAACTGTTGATGTTCCATGGATTCTTCACTCTTCATGAAATGCATAAGAGCTGCATCAACTGACAACCTTCGGTCACTGTTAACTACTTTAGACTCATCAATCTTCAGTTCATCCACAAAAGCGATCTGTTGTAATTTCAAAAGAAAATTTAAAAATCATCCGGGCGACATGGTGAGAAGAACACAAACCTATCATATTACTTAACACAATTGTCTTTATTTCGCAAGAATCTTGTAAGAATTTGAGTGTGGTTCCTTTGTAAGAATCTTGTACTTGTCGCATGACAGTGAATAAAGCAACCTTTTTAAGAAAGTTTTGTTTCGAACATCACTGTGTGTAGCTTAAACTGCTCAAAGATATCAGTGTAGCTTAATCTTTCTTTGTTGTTGAAAAGCAAAAGCACAACAGCCTGAAAGATGAATAATACCAAAAATCAAAATCAAGCAATCAATGTATACATCAATATCTTGCCATGTCATATCTCTAACATTCAAAAAGGGAATGATTCTGAAAACACTCAGTGACATAGACCATGTATTTCTTGTCAAGCTCAATTACGTTGCTTCTAAACACCTGAAGCCATGAAAAAGAAAGTAAAGCTCTAATACTTGAAAAGATTTTCTCTTACATAATCAGGTTAGGCTAACCACCTGTCCTTGCTTGCCACCAGTCATTGCAGCCTGGGGAATGAAAAACTCTTAGCAATCACAAAGGGAGAAGACTAATATCTAATTTTTTTATTCCATAGAGTTCTCAGGAAACAATATGAACCTGATCAGTAGTTGCGTCGTCATCTTGATTGATAAGGATTTCTCCATAATCAGTAACATGCTGTATACATATTTTCAGTTAGAAATGATACAAAAATTAACAGGAAGCGGGATACTATTATATTTGTTAATTCTAAGCAAAATGAAGAGAACAAACCTGCTTGAAAACGTCTGCAACAGGTTTCAATCCTTGCGGAATTTCATGAAAAAGCCTCCTCATCGTTGAAAGATCATCCATCTGAAAACAGATAGCAATGATCATGTCAAAGACAGAATCTAAGATAATAACTGTTTGAGAATTAAAATCCCTAGAAAACTAGCTTACCTTGTCATCTCTTAGCAAATCGCGGCACAGATGGTTTGCAACCGTTACCAACATACAGTTTACAAAATAGGCAATGCAAAACTAAGAGGTAAGAGCTACATGAACATACAGGTTGCAGAAAGTTGTGTAGCCAACCTCCATCAATTTTGCAACACGTCTGAACTGAGTATAGTTGTCTTCAAGTAAATCAAGGGTATCCTTGAACCAAGTAAGTCAAGGGTATCCTTGAACCAATTAAGCATTATATTGTGCTTTGTCCAACACTTAACGCGTCTGAACTGGGTATTATTGTCATCAAGTAAGTCAAAGGTATCGTTGAACCAATTAAGCATTACATTCTGCTGTGTCCAACACTTAAAAAATTGCATTATTTTTATAGTATTGACAAAGCCACCTAGGCACTCATAAAAAAACACATTTTTAATTATAGTATTCATTAATACAAAAATGATAAAACCAGCAAATACATAAAAAAAAAAAGAATCATACTAACAACAAAGTAAAGAAAAATAAAAGATAAACTAAAAAAAAACACTTAATCATATATGAGTCATCACTAGCCACCCAAGAACTCATAAACAATCGAAATATTATTTACAACTAATTCATCAAATGCAAAAAATAATAAAACCAACAATGGAATAAAAGAAATATTGGAAACAACAACAAAAAGTAAGATGAATAAGAAACTAAAAATGTTTAAACAAAAAGAACAAAACTTAATCAAATATGAATAATACTCCCGTGCATAGCATGTACAAACCACTAGTAGAGAAGAAAAGAAGAGATTGTTATACATTCACAAATCCACAATTATACCAAAATCCTAACAAGAGGCTCTTCCTTAAGTTTATATATATACCATCTAACAAAAAACACAACAAAGCATCAATCATAGAAACGAATCCAAAATCCATCAAGCAGAATGAGAACTTAGAAGCATTTCATCGAAAAGGTGGTAAACACACCCAAGAGAAAACAATAATCACACAATTTTACTGTAAATATGAGAATCAAACTGGTTTCAAGATCAAGATATCTAAAATCACTAAAACACACTATATGAAGCTCTGCGAAAACCAATTCACTACGACAACAATTTTGACTCTATGAAGCACTGCCAAAAAAAATTCACTACGGTAGCAACTTCGATATTACCAATCAGA
Source organism: Cardamine chenopodiifolia (assembly GCA_963922655.1). Taxonomy (NCBI): domain Eukaryota; kingdom Viridiplantae; phylum Streptophyta; class Magnoliopsida; order Brassicales; family Brassicaceae; genus Cardamine; species Cardamine chenopodiifolia. Next base: position 16,611,340 of record OZ000470.1, on the reverse strand, counting down.
CCATCATTGATTTCAAAAATTTATAAGAAGATAACGATCATAATTACCTTTCAAACTTGATGCCAATGGGTCTGAACAAGGGAGAGAGAAAAGCTTCGAAACAACGCGAGAAGGAGGTGATGATTAGGGAAATTTGATAAATTTTCCAGAAATTTTTTTGCTCGAGATTAGGGGTTTAGCGGTTAGTCGAGAGAACAACAATTTGGTTTGATTATCGGTTTAGATATTTAATTGAGATTATTTTTTGTTTGATTTGGTTTTCCAATTTTCTAAATTTAACCCATAATGTCTCTAAAACAATTATTTTTTCTGAATTTACCATCTATCACTCAGCATTTTAGAAAACTTTGGCACTAAATGGTAACTATAAGAATAAGTTCAAACTTATTCGGGAATGTCTTCCTCAAGTCAGCGAGATTGTTGATTCTGAAGTGGATAATTGTTACCTCTGGAAAACTGATCATTGCTGAAAACAAAAGTAAAACAATTTTGTGGATCTATTTGCTCTATTTTTGACATAATTCATGCGATATGTTATTATTTTGCGTAAAATTTTATATTCACAAAATTACCCAAACTGGAAACTCCAATACTTGATAAATTAGATTATAATTACAGCTATCAATATCCAATTTCTATAGTAGAAATTGTTGTACAAAAATTTGTAAACAAAAAAAATTAAATTAAGTTAAATTTTTTTATAAAAATTAAATAGTTAATAATTAATTCTCATAGGTTGTAGTTTTATATGGTAATAATGTTTTATAGAAAAATATTTACTTAATATTTTTATTATTTTATTTAATTAATTAGTTTTCTAAAATTCAGTTAGATTCAACTGGTACCATTTAAATTTTAAGTTATTCCGTGAGATTCAGCTAAACAAAACAGGAAATGGAAAACTAATATTGTGATGTAATTTATGTTTTCAATATGTCCTAATCTCATAATTAATAATGTTACTATATGTCACATTAATACTAAATGCATATTTAGTAAAGTATAAATATAAATATACTAATCTTCTCATCAAGTAATAGAAATTTTATGTCCATGAACTCATCATCATTATTATTATTATTATTATTTTTTTTTTTCTATGAATAAAAATTACTACAAAACAACAATAATTATGTTTTCTACCCAATAAACTCCAACAATTATTTTTTATAATCATGCTGAAAGGATTAAAATATAAAGAAAATAAAGTGATTATTGCATAAAACAATTATAACTCGATCTAGTTTTATATATATTAAACAATATGCCGATTCTCAAAAATAATAATTAATATGGTAAAATTTAAAATCAATTCAAATAGGAATATTATGGAGTTTTGGAGAAAAATTAAAAAGAGAAACTAAAAAAAAAAAATAAGAGTAGGAGACTCGTCATTGTTTTGGGAAAGTAAAAGAGGCTCTAAGTAAATAGTTGAAAATACAGTTATCAATTTTTTTGAAGCTTTCAAAATTAAAAATATAAAACCGAATAATATAAGAAGTATGAGATTAAATTTAACATTTTACACCTGTTAAAATCTAAGTCAATCAATCCTAATTTTTTTTGGGTTTTTTTGTTTTCTTTTTCCTTTAACCAGAATGAGCTACTTCGCTCAACTCGACTCGTGATAAACTCGTGTATTTCTCAAAAAGAAAACAGTTATCTTGAAAAACTCGTGTATTTATCTTAGAAAAAATAAAACATAAGAGAAAAAACATTTTACCAAAATTTGTTTGCTTTAAGAGCCACTTCTCCGTTAAACTCTTTCATTACTTGTGCTTTGTATTCCATTAAATTTTTCTTTTTTCTATTTTATATTTCTCGTTACCAACACTTAATCTCAATCCACCTTAAGCAGAGTTAGTGAGCCGTATACTAAGTAACCATATTGCACAGTTTAGAGCACTATTTTAATCACCGATATGGACAATAAATAAATAGGCATACCAGTGGTGGAACCAAAATTTTACCGGGATAAAAAAAGATACTGAAAATGGTAGTTTACAAACTCTCCAAAAAAAACTACAATTGTATTCTATATGTTCACTTATAATTTGAAACTTTTTTTATTACTGTTTCATTTGTTAAACTCTCAGCAACTTTTTTTATGGGCAAACGAAGTTTGGTTTATGGAGAAGTCAAGTTAGCCACGCCATCGAGATTTGAGATGCTAAACACCTTAGAAGCAGATGCGGAGGAGACTGAGCTATTGGAGACGGGGAAAGCTCAGACTGGAAATCCAAGCTCACCATCCTCTGTTTCAGTTGGGGATCAAACAAAGTCACATACAAGGCTGGAAGGGTCAACACCAGTGCAGTCGAAAAGCTCGTTGAATGTAGGGGCGGTTGGAAAAAGCTCTGGTTCAGGGATAGTGACGGAGAAGATGAAGCTACAGGGATCCGAGGTAACAACTGAGTAAACTAAGGAAGAATTGAGAACAGCAGTCCAAGAGGGGATACGGGAGGAGGTAAACAGACAGGCCGGGAAAAATGAGAATCTGCAACCAGACTTGGAGAGTACAGAGGGTCGCTCTGTTACAGAGAGGCAGAAACAGAGAGACAGAGGGGTAGAGAAGGGGAGAGGAACAAGGTTGACAAGTTATATTGTAAGTGAGGTGCAGGAGGTTAGGACGGTATCCAAAACAACTACGGTCGATGATTCAGACAGTCAAGTGACAAAGACAAGGTCTGAACTGGTTGACAACGATATAAATGGAACATCAAATAAGGAAGGGGTTCTGATGAGGATACCACTTCTTTGGTCAGCAAAACAGACGTCACAATATTCTTTAAACCCATCTCAGCTCGTAGGGGACAAAATCCCAAGCACAGTCGGACGAAAGAACCAAAGAAAAAAGCATTAATGTCGTTTTTCTTTTGGAATATTCGAGGTTTCAACAAGAAAAGAAAGCATTCAGCAGTGAGAAGTTTGATAAGAGAAAAGTCGTTGGATTATGGAGCTTTGTTGGAAACGATAGTTGTTGAGAGTAAGTCGGAGCAAATTATTAAGTCAACTTTTCCGGGATGGTCAGGAATTTCAAACTATGAGTCAACACATTTGGGAGAGATATCCTATGTGATCTCATGTAACATTGACGGTAATAAAAAAAGACGGGTCAGATGATCTCATGCAGGGTGAGATATCAAGGACACACGGAGGAGTTTATATACACTTTCATTTATGCACAAATGCTCAAGATGAGATACGGGAGCTATGGCGGGATTTGAAAGACCTTCAAATTGATTCACGAGTTCGTGATATGCCTTGGCTGTGTGTGGGAGACTTCAATGAGATTCTTGACAATTTGGAACACTCAGTGGGAATGTCTACGCTATTGTCTAGCTCAGGAATGTTGGAATTCAGGGAGTTGGTGAGCCACTACTCTCTTGTAGACATGGCGTTTCATGGCCCCCTGTTTACTTGGTGCAATAAGCGGGAGGAGGGGCTGATTTGTAAGAAGCTGGATCGAGTGCTAGTGAATACTCTATGGCTGCAGAGAACTGAAAATTCTTATTGTATCTTTGAAGCTCGAGGCTGCTCTGACCATGTGAGTGGAATCATCCTACCCTATGGGGCACAACATAGTCCGAAGGCTCCTTTTAAAGTGGTGAATGCAATAGTGATTATGCCGGATTTTAAAAGCCTTGTGGAGCAGTATTGGACGAGCACAAAGGTGTTATTCTCATCAACATCAGCCCTATATCGATTCTCAAAGAAACTTAAGCAGCTGAAGCCTCTTATTCGAGCATTCGGTAAACAGAGATTTCACCATCTAACAAAACGTAAAAGAAGATGCATATAAGGATCTATGTGAAAAACAGCTACAAAATTTGGAAAACCCGGATGAAAGGAACATGAGTGAAGAAAGCCAAGCTTATGAGAACTGGGAGAGAGTGGTAGACTTGGAGGAGAAGTATCTAAGCCAAAAAGCAAAACTCCATTGGATACAAGTGGGGGATAAGAATAATCGAGTCTTTTACAATGCGATAAAAGAGAGAGAACAACGAAATACGATCAATGTGATCAAAGGCTCAGAGGGAAATGATCTAACAAGACTGGAGGATATAAAAGTGGAAGGGATTAGGTATTTCTCAGAATTATTTAAGGCGCAGCAGCTCTTAGGTGGAGATGCACTCAATATCTCGGGGTTGCGCCAACTTCTTCAGTTTCAGTGCAGCGAGGATGAGAGCAAAGATCTAATAAGGGAAGTCACGGGTCTGGAGATTAAGAATACACTCTTATCAATGCCAACGAACAAGTCACCGGGACCTGATGGTTATACTGTTGAATACTATAAAGAGATGTGGTGTGTGATTGGAAACGACTTCATTGTAGCAGTTAAGTCTTTCTTCACATATGGATTTTTGCCAAAGGGACTAAACTCGACCATTCTAGCTCTAATACCCAAGAAGATGGGAACTATAGAGATGAAGGATTATCGACCGATATAGTGCTGCAATGTCATATACAAGGTAATCTCTAAGATCCTAGAGAACCGGCTGAAAGTGATACTTCCGAAATTCATTACAAAAAAATCAGACTGCTATTATAAAAGACCGCTACTTGATGGAGAACCTTCTTCTAGCGTCTGAGTTAGTCAAGGACTATCATAAAGCAGATGTAGCTTCAAGATGCGTAATGAAGATAAATATAAAAAAAGCTTTTGACTCAGTTAATTGGGATTTTCTTTTGAATTTATTGAGAGCAATGGAATTTCTGGGAATTTTTATCTCTTGGATTGAGCTTTGCGTAACCACGCCATCGTTTTCAGTCCAAATTAACGGGGAGCTGACGGGATTCTTCCGTAGTGAGAGAGGATTGCGCCAAGGTTGTTCACTATCTCCATATCTCTTTGTCATATGCATGAATCTGTTATCAAAATTGTTGGACCTTCCCGGTCCTATGTTTCATGGCGGTCTCTCGGTTTTTGTGGCCTATTTGGTATATCTATATGCTTTGGAAACCGCCGTGGGAATCTACTCCTTCTCCAACTGTTGCAAGGATTTTGGCAATAACTGCAACTGTAACTAGCGTGTTAACCACCATCTTCAACTGCTATTCGGTTCTCCGGAGATACCTATTTATTCGACACTACTCAGTTTTCTCATCTCTGTTACCTTATCATTGTCCTATGTCTCGTCTTCGCCTTGATTACCACATCAAAAGTTCCAAGAATATGAACATCAATGAAACAGAGTTCACTGTTCCTGAGGATCTCCTATCTCAGGCGTCAAGGGCTTCTCAGTTTAGTCTTCTCATGAGACCGGCTAACCCGCGACGACAGAGTCTTAGGGCCATGGCATGATTCTTTCCGAGATTATGGGATTTAGATACAACGGTGTCGGGACGAGTCGCTAACCATGACAAAGTCCAATTCTTGTTCCCCTCTAATGAAGCTTTGCAATTGGTTTTCAACGAGGTCCGTGGAGTTTTAATAACTGGATGGTGGCGATGATATTCTGGACTCCGTCTATACATAATGAAGAATCTACATCGATCGATTTCTGGGTCCAAGTCAGAGACTTCCTCTACAATTTCTGTCAGCCCCAATGGTCAACTACATCGCTAGCTCTTGGGCTAGTTATCGAACCAGAGCGTGAGGAGGCGCTTGGTGAGAATGCTGCTTTTGGAAGGGTTTGTCTGAAGTGGCCAATGAACAGAGTGTTGATCTTTGAATGGTGTTTCAAGTTCGGTGATGATTATTCAATGATCACGTTTCGGTTTGAGAAACTTCAGAATTATTGCTTTCGATATCATTCACTTCAACATGATGTTTCTGAGTGCATTGTGCCAGAGGATGAAGCGGCCAATGGTTTCCAAGAACCAGAACCTGAACATGACTATAATAGAGTATCATCGTTGTTTGCTCTGCCTGAGACTCTAACCGCGCCATTCAAGCAGCGCCATTCAAGCAGCGCTTATCAATATGATTGATACTTCATGCACCATTGCATAAGTCCCTTCGGTGATGCATCCATCTGATCTACAAAGCTCATATAGTCCAACGATAATTCTTGATGGAAGACACTTCTCTATAGCCTATCTTCGGAATTACTACCAAAACTTCACTTCTGTTGCCAACCCGACGGAAGACGAAGCAAGACGACAACGTGTCCTCCTCTCTCTCGACTATGTCAGTAGTGAGATTATTCACGAGATAACCAGACTGGTTGGATCATCATCAACCTTCTCTCATAAACGACGCAAAATGGAGGTGTCTAAGGGCAGTTCAACCCTTAGCGGCGAGGTGGGCCCAATACCACCAAAAACTTCAAGTAGCGGCAGGGCGGGCCCAAGACCACCAAGGATTGAATGAGACTAATGAGCTGGAACTGCCAGGGCATTAGCAAGCGCCCAGCAGCTCATCGTCTTAAGGAGCTTTGTCATTGAAATCATCTTGATGCGATGTTCCTTATCAAGACAAAACAATCCTTCAACTATATGTATGATTTAGTAGTTTCTCTTGGTTTTCCGAACTAGTTTATTTTCTCTCCAGTGGGTTTAAGTGGTGGTCTTGCCTTCTTTTGGAAAAGATCGCTTGATATCTCTATAATTTATCATGACGCAAGACTCTTAGATTGTTATATTAATGAAAAACCTTTTCCTCTCTATTTGTCTTGTGTTTATGGTGATCCTAATCCGCGATATCGAAATGTCTTATGGGAGAGACTTCAAAGAACCGCTACTAATCGCGTTGAACATTGGCTAATAGTTGGCAATTTCAACCAAATCAGGAGTAACAATGAAAAACTTGGGGGGGGGGGGGAATCATCATTAAATGACTTCAATACCACCATTAAAATTTGCGATATGAATGAACTACATCATCAAGGGAATAGATACAGTTGAAGTGGTAAACGTAGTGTGGTTCATAATGGCTTTAGAACAACATAACTAATTCAGTGCTGTTTTGACAAAGCAATGGCTAATACAGAATGGTTGATTATCCGACATCCTTCTCCGAATATCTTGGGCCTATTGAATCAGACCATCTTCCCCTTATCGTCACTATACTTTCAGAAACTCGGGTTAAACAAGGACAATTCTGTTATGATAAAAGGTTATTTGATTGAGAAGGTTTTAAGGAGAATATTGATGAAGCTTGGTTAAGTATGTCACATAGTTCAGATCTTACGTCTAAGCTTCAGTCAATTCGCCATAATATTTCTCGCTGGAAACGTACTCATACTTCCAACTCGAAAACGGAGATCCATGAATTAAAAATTCAACTAGAGGCGGCCTTCCTTGCTCTACAACCAGATTCGTCTGTTATCAAAAAGATCAAACGAGATCTTAATAACGCTTACTACAACGAAGAAGTCTTTTGGAAGATTAAAAGTCGAAAACAAATGGCTAAAAGAAGGTGATCGTAACACCACGTATTTTCACGGTTGTGCTAAAACTCGGAAAGCAAAGTCAATAATTGCTTTATCACAGATAATAATGGCGTGGAACATACGAGTGAAAAGGACATCTCTAAGGTAGCGACGGAGTATTTTTAGACAACTTTCTCTAATAGTGCGGGTAATCATTGGGGTGACTTCTTTGATGTCGTTCATTCCCCGATAACGGATTCTATGAATACACTACTCACAGCCGAGGTTACGGATAATGAAATAATTCAAGCAATCAAGGCGGTTGTGAGTGATAGAGCGCCTGAACCTGATGGAATGAGTGGTGTTTTTTTCATCAATTTCTATCAACTTTTGGAGATAGTGTGATTTAAGAGATTAAGAGGTTTTTCATAACAGCTCCTTACCGCCAGGCTTTAATACCACCTATATTTGCCTTATCCCAAAGATGGAACATCCAATTTCTATGGTTGACTATCGCCAGATAAGCCTATGCAATGTGTCATACAAAATTATTTCAAAGGTATTGATTACACGTTTGAAGCTGCTCCTATCATCCATTATCTCTGATCAACAAACAACTTTTTCTGGGATGGCATATTACGGATAATATGTTGATTGCACATGAACTTTTACATTCGTTAAAGTCAAGAAAGCATCAAGTCAAGACGTATATGGCAATAAAAACAGACATCTCGAAAGCTTATGATCGAATGGAATGGAATTTCTTAGAGGAATCAATGGTGAAACTGGGTTTCAATGAACGTTGGATTGGCTGGATTATGGCGTGTGTACGATCAGTCACATACTCGGTTCTTATAAATGGCAGCCCCTATGGTGAAATAACTCCTTTTCTTGGTATTCGACAAGGTGGCCCTCTTTCGCCGTATCTGTTTCTTATATGTGCAGAAATATTTACCCAAAAACTAAATTGGGAAGAAGGGTGTGAGAATATTCAAGGGATTGCTATCAGTAATAATGGACCGAGGGTTAGTCACCTCCTGTTTGTGGATAACTCCTTCTTCTTCTGCAAGGCAAATCAAAAAAATAGTGAAACTCTTGCTCGAGTACTACAACAATATGGTGATATGTCTGGCCAACAGATTAATGTCAACAAGTCATCAATAAATTTTGGGTCACATGTATACAAGGAGAATAAATCCATTTTTTGCCAAGTCATCAATATCCAACAATCAGACAATTGCAGCAAGTACTTAGGCCTTCCCAAAGACTTCTCGCAGAAAAAGTGTGAGTTATTTGAATACATGGTCAAGAAAGTTAAAGATCGTACAATGAATTGGAACCAGAAATTTTTATCAGAAGGTGGAAATGAGGTTCTCTTGAAATCTATTGCATTGGCCTTGCCTACTTATGCGATGAGTTGCTTCAAATAACCTCGTACTATTTGCCAAAAAATTAATTCGGTGCTATCACAATTCTGGTGGGGTTCTGATGATTTAAAATGTCGTATTGTATGGGTAAGTTGGAAAAATATGAGTTTGCCTAAAAAGGAAGGCGGGCTTGGTTTTAAGGATATTGAGAGGTTCAATGATGGCTTACCTGCAAAAAAAGCATGGTGTATATAACAAGAGCCTCAGTGTCTCTTGGCGAGAATTTTTAAAAGTCGGTATTTTCCAGATACTTGTTTCAGTAAAGCGTCAATACCAAGGAAAATCTCTTATGGTTGGTGTTCAATAATCTGTGGCCGGAATATGCTTTCTAAGGGTCTGAGATTTTGGGTGGGAAATGGTGAAACTATAAATCCTACTTTTGACTCGTGGTTACCTAAGCATCCCCCAGAGCATTGACTATTACGGGCCTTCTGCCGATGTCTCGTCTCAAAGATCTTTGGCAATCAAATGCGAGACAATGGGAAGAAAATAAACTCCGACTTCTTTTGAGTTCCGAGGATGCAAATATTGCCCGACGAATTTACATACCACAAAATCATACGGAAGAAAAGATTATTTGGCACTACAATAAGAATGGAGTATACTCTGTTAAATCAGGTTATTGGTTATCAACCCACCATCCAGATCCGTTAATGCCCTAACCGTCGTTCATCACCAGGAAGTATCATCCTCAAGGTTCGAATTTGGAAGTCAAAAGCACCTCCTAAGATAAAACACTTCCTATGGTGCCTCGCCTTTTCAGGTATAGGCACAGGTGCAGAGTTAAACCGAAGAGGCATTCCCATCGATGCAACTTGTAAAAGGTGTTGCTGATATATTAAATCTACCAATCATTTATATTTTCAATGTGACTATGCGATCGCAGTCTGGCGTGCCTCAAATATTCCAGCGTCAATGCTCCCTTTACCGACAGTTTCTATGGAAGATAACATAAGGAAACTCCTTGATATTTATGAGTCTACTGCGGCTATGGAACTCCGATATAGTGTGTTTTGGATACTCTGGCAGATTTGAAAATCAAGAAACGATCTTATCTTTAACAAGATACATCATGAACCTTCAAACATTATTCAACGTGTAATGGATAACTCTTTTGAGTGGATGGAGGCAACATTCATTTAGCATCTTCAATAGGTTCGTCCCCGAAACATGCATAAAGTTCTATTAAATGGTCTCCACCTCCTTCCGATTGGTATAAGTGTAATGTTGATGCAAACTACAAGTATAACCAATCTCCGATAGGAGTGGGTTGGATTTTACGAGATAATCATGAAACATACAAACTAGCGGGCTCCTCAAAATTAATACAAGGATCAACCCACTAGAAGCTGAGGCTTTACCAATATTGCATGCACTTCAATCACTTTGGTGTAAGGGCTTTCGTAAGGTCATCATAGAAGGTGACTGCAAGGAGTTAAATGATCTTCTATATGCTAGAGCAGAAAATACTAACTTAGTCCCGATGATTTTTGATATCCGCAGTTGGACGGATCGGTTTACCAATATATTGTTCTTATTGATTCTAAGAAATTGCAACCGAATCACTGATATATTGGTAAATTTTGCAATTAGGCAAAATGTTATTTCTAACATTTTTATTTACCCTCCAAATTTTTTAGGGAGGTCTTTGTTTTACTATCATGTAAACTTTATGTAATGGTTTCTAATAAATTCATACGTTAAAAAAGAAAAAACTAACATACATCTAAAGTATCGGAAATATTTTATTGAACAATTTTAGTTAAAGAAAATGTTGGGTGACTCCGCGCCTCCTAATCCCTAGTCTTTTTGATTAGCAAATAAATTGATTTTAATTATTCATGTCGTTTCTAACTGGTGGCGATTTTGGTTTGTTCTGTATAAAAATGTTATCAATGTTCGGTTCATGATAAAACTCAGTTCGGTTTAGATTAGAATAATCCCGGTTCGATTTGGTTTGTAATCCATGAGCGAAATTGCAGACTACAGGCAGAGACGCCTCCCTCCCTCGCCTCCGCATCTCTGAGGCAGTCTCCAATGCTCTCTCGAGTCTGCCCAATCCTCCACCATAACCATCTCTGTTCTGCAGAAGCGCGTGAAATGTCACGTGCCACTCTCCGTCTCCTCCAACCCTACTTCCTACGATCTTCCCCAGTAACTACTCTAGTGAGCGTAACGAATCATCTCAATGTTTCTTCGTCGGATTTTTCTTCAATGTTCCGCCGGAGATTCCACGCCCCACGCAGCACCGGAGGAGACTGTAGGCTTCCGAAGCCATGGGGTCGGGTTTATGCACAGAGGAGAGAATATAGAAAGCTGAGAAGAAGAGCGCCGAAGAAGAAACAGGAATTGGAGCTTAATGTCAGTATCTGTATCGAAGAACAGCTTCCTGATGATCTTGAGATTCAGGTTCGTCTATTTAGGATTGCTTTGATAATCGAATTTGGATTAGTTTACAGCTTAGTGACAGATTGAAAGAAGTGATAAATCAAACTTTGTAATCATCGTTTTTGGATCCTTGAAGTCTTCAGTGATTGATCTAATTATGACGTTTTCTGTAGAATATTGCGGAAATGCTTCGTCTCAATGTACCTACAGCAATGAAGCTAGCTTTTGATGGTTTGAAAGATTCAAAGTATAAAACAAGAGAAACTGATATAGAAGATCTTGGTGGGTTTGAAAATGTCGAATTATCGGTCATGCTTTGCAATGATGATTTTATCTGTAAACTAAACAAAGAGTGGAGAGGTGAGGATCATGCTACAGATGTGCTTTCCATGTCACAACATGTCCCTGAACTGAAGCTTCCAGTAGTAAGAGTTGTTTTTTTATTCATTGGTTTTAACAATATGGTTGTAAATGGTTAACTTATCATGGTGCTTCTTTTGTGTAGCTTATGATGGGAGATATCGTCATTTCTGTTGAGACAGCTGCAAGGCAGGCTGCAGAGAGAGGGCACACTCTTCTTGATGAGATACGCATTCTTGTGGTAGGTTAATAGACGTTTAATTGAAATCTGTTATTGATTTACTATTGAATCTAAATATAGAAGTAAAAATGTGGATCCTTTTAGGTGGCTTTTAAGATTTTCCTCTGTGTAGATAATAACTACTTCGAATTTTGGTTAAATACTTGAGTTTTCTTTTGCTTAGAAGTATATTTCTTGAATTTTATTATTCTTTTAAACCATGTAAGAAGACATTGCTGTGTTTCCCTAATGTCTGGAAGATATAAGAAGGGCAGGAGCCAACTTTTTTCTTTTAATCAGGAATGGTTTCATATGATTTGTGTTTCAGCCTCTATTTGCTGATACTTTAATGTTTTTTTCTAAGATTCATGGGTTGCTACACCTACTGGGCTTTGATCATGAGATGAGCGAAGAGGCTGAGAAAGAAATGGAGGAGGAAGAGGAGTTGTTGCTGAAGAGCCTTGGTTGGAAAGGGAAAGGACTCATTCAGAGTGCATACGACATTGAAAGAACAGCTAAACCTCAGCAGGAGAAATCAGATGGTATATTTCCTCTGTTCACATGTTAGCATCTGTAACAATCGTTTACACTTCCCCTTCGATGGGCGTAGTATAAAGATATTATTTGCTTGTTTTTGCTGAGATAACCTTACCCACTACTGTTAAAAGACAGGACGAAAGGGGATGGCCTAAGATTGTACAGACCAAAGTTCTCCTATATATTCTGTGATATGGATGGTAAGTTACATATTAAACAATGTGTACTTGTTGTTTTCGGTTTTCTTTTCTTTCTAATAGGATTTTTATGTGAACGCTACCAGGCACACTGCTTAACAGTAAAAGTCAGATTTCCGAGGTAAATGCAAAAGCGTTAAGAGAAGCCATGCTGAGGGGACTTAAAGTCGTCATAGCTACGGGGAAGGTGAGAAGAGAATAGTTAACTGTTCTTTTATCTGTCCAGCTATGTCTTATTTTCTGTTATATATTCTTTGAAATGTTTTGGAGATGGGATCTGCTCCTAACATTATCTATTTATCACAGTCCCGCCCAGGTGTAATCAATATCCTGAAGAAGGCTGATCTAACTGGATCCGACGGCATTGTTTCAGAGTCTTCTCCAGGCGTTTTCATTCAGGTCTTCTACTTTCTTTAACATCAGAGAACTATTGTGGTGCGCCAATCTCAGTTTAATCTCACAAAATACCTGTCTGATTTCAGGGCTTACTTGTCTATGGTAGACAGGGGAAAGAAGTGTATAGAGGAAACTTGGACCGAGATGTCTGCAGAGAGGTAATCCACTTAAGATTTATACAAAAATCACCAGCACAGACTTAATTCTTACACCCTCGGCTTAATTTACAACAAGCATAATAATTCTGGAACAGTCTTCTTGCATCATAGTTCTCTACCATGGGAAGCAGAAAAAGACTACTTAACTGTTTATGTTAGTCTTCAACTAATTATCCAGTGTGCATCGTGATTGAATAACTGAGTGCTAGAGACTATTTCATACAAGTCAAAATGTTGATTTGTTATATGCAGACATGTCTTTATTCATTGGAGCATGGAATTCCTCTCATTGCATTCAGCCAGGATCGCTGCTTGACATTGTTTGACCACCCTCTTGTCGACTCTCTTCACACAACCTACCATGAACCAAAGGTAGATTAATGTTAACTGTCGCTCTTTCCCTTTATAGTTATGAATTTTATCAGCTTCTTGCATAATCTCTACATGTTTTCTGTTTAACAGGCTGAAATCATATCATCGGTTGATCGACTTATAGCTGAATCTGACATTCAGGTAATTCCCAGAGTCGGAACTTAGATTTTTCTTTTTAAATCTGTATAAGCTTAAGAACTAATGTTTGGTTTTCTTGTCAGAAAGTTATACTTATGGACACGACCGAGGGGGTTTCATCTGTTATCCGTCCGTATTGGTCAGAAGCAATAGGAGGCCGTGCTAATGTCGTTCAAGCTCAATCAGACATGCTAGAAATTGTCCCACCAGGAACCTCCAAAGGGAACGGTGTCAAAATGCTACTCAATCATTTGGGCGTTTCACCGGATGAGGTAAAAATTTAGGAGTCTTTTTGCCCAAAACCGAAGTAGAACCAAATAGATTGAATGCCCACACCTGAACTCAAGCTTTGAAGACTTGATGTGCTTGATTTATTTGTTCAAAGGTAAGATAATTGATGAAGCAAACCGGATTTGTTTATCAGATAATGGCGATTGGGGATGGGGAAAACGACATAGAGATGCTGGAACTGGCCTCATTAGGAGTTGCTCTGAGCAATGGTGCAGAAAAGACAAAGGCTGTGGCTGATGTGATCGGTGTGAGTAACGACCAAGACGGTGTTGCTGATGCTATTCATCGGTATGCCTTCTAAGACTTCACACTGGACTCAAGCTTACTACAAGGTATACCAAATTTCATTATTGAGGCTTAGTCGTCATTATTCTTCTTTTTGCTTATAAAAGCATTGTTCATTCTTCTCTCATTCACCTTTTGAAGGAAAATGATTGATTGATTGCTGAGACAATATTGAATTAAGTAGTTATTGTCTCTGGTTGTTTTGTGCTAGTTAGTTAATTTTTCATTCGTTTGCGATTGGAAATGAATCGCTAGATGCTAGTGGTCTGATCCCATATGAACAAATCCATATCATCTTGTATCCGTACAATTTTACCTCATATCAATCTAGCTGCAGTGTCATTTGATTCAGATTAAATCTGACCAATATTTTGAATAAATTCCAAAACCAAGATCAATTCTACAATCAATTTGTGAAAGCACAATAGATATCGAGCAAAAGCTGTTGTTAGCTTGAAACCTTTCCAAACTATTTATCCAAAGGTGTTGACGACATGGCCTTACACGAATCTAATTGGTGTCAAAGTTACACGAATCTCGTTGGTATAAACTTTATTGACAAATATAGTACAAATACTTTGCAACATAGCTAAGGTATTTTATAACCTCACTTTTACACCAAAGTGTTAATACATATTTCATTTTTCACAGTGCTAATTCATTCATAAATTAGCTATAAATTTGAATTTCAAACCCAAAATATACAAATCATGCCAAATGTCGAATCGTTGTTAATGGTTGCTAGTCAACCGTTAACGACGTTTAGTCAGCAGATACATAATCAGTGAAATATCCAAAATGACGTCGTTTTACTTTGAAATATTTTTAAAAATTTTGTCGAAACCAAGTTTTGAACTCTAGTCCTCAAACATAGCAATAGCAAGCCGTAACCAGTTGATCCACAACCATCGTCGAGGTTTAATCCCACATGTTAGTTTATATACTCAACGCATTTTACTTTCCCAGATAAAATAAAACAATGTCGTTTTAAATTGCGGAAAAACTAAAACCTAGGATTTATATCGTGATTTCATAACTTCTTCTTCTCCGATTCTTGCACATACCGAGAAATTGCGAGCAAATCAAGCTGAATCCAAGTGAAATCAAGCTTTATCGGCGACAATGAGGTAATATTTCGATCCAATTTCTATGATATTGGTGATTTCTGGGTTCGTTTAAATGTTCTTGGTAGAATTCAAGAACTTTGAACTTTCGTGGTTTGTCTTTTTTTTAGTTTTGGGAGGTTAGCCTTAACACATCCAAATCTTCCGAAGTCAATGCGGTAGCAACCACTGTCCCGACCTTTTCTGTCACTCTTTCCTACAATATACAAGCAAAGGAATCTGAGAACAAGTTTCTAGTCTATCTCTTTCTATTTCTATGTATGGAAAATTGCAACAGAGGATTTCCTAGGAAGTGTCACCGAGGAGAAGATATAGTGATGAAGACATTAAACACTGGTAAAAACCCTGGAAAATTGTTTCATGCTTGTCTTCTTGGACAACTTGTAAGTGCATCATGTTCATTGAGTTTTTGATTAATTAAGTTGTGCTTTTAGTTATAGATAATTTTGAATGTGACAGGATAATAGGTTTCATGTGTTTAAATTGACAGATACATGGTTCAAGAGATTGAAGATTTTATCGAGACAGTAGATAACTTAGAAGGAAGCTCGATCACAATGCAAAAAAGCTTCAGTACTTGTGAATCAGAGATTGACATTCTAACAATGGAGACGCGTGTGTGTGAGGTTGTGGTTGAGAAGGAGGTTGAAGAGTTGAAAAATAAGCTTCGTAGCTTGTAGAACCTCGTGGTGTTTGCTTTGGTGATGTTTTTTTTAGGTTTATATTTTGAGAAAGATTGTATGTGTTGTGATTGTAGCTCCCATTGATGTTATCTTTTGTAGTTAAACTAATGATGTAATGTGTGTTTAGATTTAATGAATAAAAAGACTTAGCAAAATAATTGTCTTTAGTTAAAAACACACATCAAATTGTCTTACAAAACACAACACTGCAAATTCCAAAAGAAAACCAAAAACCTACTTACTTAATCCGATTAGCTTAATCCGATTAGCTTAATCCAAAAACCTACACATGTAAGCCTAATCCAAAAACCTACACCAGCTAAGTTTAGTCTTGTGTTGCTTGGGTGGAATCATATATATCTTCTCCTTCTCTTTTGTTCGAAACATTATTCTTCTTCCTTGGTGGTTTGTATCTCTCTTCTCCGAAGTTAGGACACTTGGTTTTGTTGTGTCCTGCATGATCACAATTACTACAATGCATAATTCTTTTCTCTTTACTAATCTTCTTCTTTTTAGGAGACCCATGCCTTGTTTTCTTCCTCCTCGACTTTGGTTTCCTACTTCTTCGGTTTTCAATTTGTTCAAGTAAACTTGGAAGTGGCACCAGAAATGAACCAGATCGATTCCAGAACAACACACCATTCACTGGTGCAATTGAATCACTGTAAATACTTAGCTACCTGGAATTCAAGTACGAATTGGAAATAAAATCTTCCCGATTCAGTTTTTTCTTAGTGATAACCCGTAAAGCATGCCGACATGGAATTCCACTCATATCTCATCTCCTATATGCACTTATCTTCAGTCTCATATTAACATTATAACCTACACCAGCCTCAAGAACATTATATCTACTTTCTCTACCTGGAACAAACCTACAGAATTCTATCTTGCTAGCTCTCTTTTCTAAAAACGTTGTTGCTTTGAGAGTGAATCTACATGTATTGTGCATTACTGGAGTCTTCCTCATATCAATACGCACCATCGTTTTTCTCCTTATTGTCTTAAGCATCTCAGCCATTGGCATATATCTTGTTGGATCTATAGCATTGTTGAAAGACTCCGATATGTTGTTGTGAACATCAACACATTGAGTTGTGGGTGTACAGAAAGCTAAACTGCATTTTCTTGGGTTTATCTCCATGATGGCTTGAAAAAGATGGACATCATAGCTTTTAACCTTTTCCAAATTGGCTTCATACTCAACAACAATGTAGCTATCTGCAACTCTCCAAAACATACTCTTCATTTCAATTTGATGAAGGAAAATCTTCTTCAAGTTCCCATATATATGTCTAGCACACATCCAATGTTCAACATGAGGCAACACACTTTCTACTGCTTTCAACAAACCATGCAAATTGTAAAAGTGTTAGTTTAATCAAATTACATTAGATACGATAATTTTATAACATACAAATGTACTTTTTGTCTGTCGGATATTAGAGTATAGTTTTGACCTTCTTGAAGATTAAAATCTAATTTAAGCTTTCCTATGAACCAATACCAGTTCTCCTCGTTATCCACATTAACAACAGCCCAAGCAATGTGATAAATACCATTGTTTGCATCTCTTTTCTCAGCTGCTAATAGTTGTCCTTTTAAAGTACACTTGAGGAAACATCCATTAATACAAAATATTGGACGACACCACATTGACCATAATCTTCTGATCACATCAAAACACACGTAAAATCTTTGGAAAATCTCTGATCCATCATCATCAAACATAGTATCTAACTTCACAGTTGAGTTAAGATTAGTCCTGACAAGAAAAATGTAAAAATCTAGTTAGTTAAAACCAAGGATTGCATAATATATTGGAAATACAAGATAATAAAAAGCTACTTACGCAAGGATTTCATCTTTATAATCAATGAGCCTAGAGAACTGCTCCACATGGTTACGGTGAATCAACTCCATCACTTTCTTCTTTGCCTTCTTACACTTATCTATGGTTGTCATTAAATTGTATATCTTCTAGACTTCATCTTGAATAGTCTTCGGTTTAAACTCCAGATTGGTCATTATGTCATCCATAAATAGTTTTGCAATCACCCCTGATTTCAGCATCTTACAATATTCATCATTGATGCAGCTGTGAACATCTTCGTAAGTCTTCACCATCCACTTCCCAATTCTCTCTTTATATGCCAAATAAATTCTCTAACAACAACCATCTATTGCACGTACAACTTCAGATTTAACCTTCCCCATCTACCTAACTTAATGTTCCATCCTTCCTTAAATGCATACTCTAGCAATGCCTCTTTGAACTCGTTTACATTCTCAAAAACTTGTTCCAGCTGCAGGTGACCACTACCTCTCTGAATCTTACAAACGTGTCACCATCTTCATCGTCAAAGTTAGGAGGTGTGTCATGGTAGTCAAATATGATCTTCATCAACAAAAGCTGTCACATTACTGTCAACTCGAATCTCTTCAGCACATGGCTCACAAACCTCCACATCATGAGGATGCTCTGTTGACTTCACCATAAACACATCAACATATCCAGTCCATCGTCCCGCTTCACACATCTTCTCAAAGCTCTCATCTTCATTATCCAAGCATTTTCGATTCATATGGTCTTCAAATGGCAACTTATACCACATCGCCAAGCCATAGATTCCCTCACTGAACTCAATTGACATCATTTCAAAAAATTCCTCCGGTTTTCATGTTATACACTTTACTTCTTCACCGTCATAATATGCTATGTCTCCTTTATAATTCTTCGCCAAATATCTCCCATGGTATACATTGAATACAACTTTAGTATAGCTGCAAACATCACAAACTTCAAGTCACGAAAACCACGAAAGTTCAAAGTTATATATTTCTACCAAGAACAATTAAACGAACCCAGAAATCTCTAATATCATAGAAATTAGATCGAAATCTTACCTCATTCTCGCCGATAAATCTTGATTTCACCTGGATTCAGCTTGATTTGCTCGCAATTTCTCAGCATGTGCAAGAATCAGAGAAGAAGAAGTTATGAAATCACGATAGAAACCATAGGTTTTAATTTTTTCCCAATTTAAAACGACATTATTTTATTTTATCTAGAGAAGTAAAATGAGTTGAGTATATAAACTAACATGTGGGATTAAATCCTGACGATGCTTGTGGATTAACTGGTTACGACTTGCTAAGTATCTGCGTTTTGCATAATCTACGGATGCTCCAAGAGGGCCAAACGTTTTGTAGATTCCTTAACAAGTATCTGTTTGATCAGAAAGTGCGAAAAACAACTCAAAAAAAGGTTTTGTCAAGAAGATACTAACACGTTTCTCTCTTGCTATGAAACATGACCAAACTTCCCTCTACGAAGAGGCTTTCCGACGTCGAAATCGCTTATAGTCCATCTCTTTTGTGCAGCCTCTGAAGCCTCCTGACACAAAATCACAAAGATATAATCCAATCCAACTCTTAGAAGTGATCAAAATGATATATTAATCTCAAGAAACCAATCTTTCTTGATTAAAATCTCCAAATAAGAACAAGTCATCACAACCCAAAAGATATGTCAATGAAATCAAAGATCATTTCGATCCCTAACCCTAATCCTCAGATTTTTTGATAAATCTATGTTCTCACAGTAAATAACGCTAACTCCACAAACCATATTACGAAATTACTCGAAATCTTAAAAATCTGGGCACAGAAACGTTTCGAATTTGATCTTCCTAACAATTTTCCTCAAATTAAACACATAACGATCGAATTAAAACGAAATGATACTCTTTTATAATGTTTATAAACCCTAATTCGATAAACGAAATAGGAATCATGAAATTTGAATTCATGACACAGAACAAGTCTCGTTTCTAACCTTTTGTTGCGTTTCCGTAGAACCCCATGGAAGAGATCGATAAGCCAAGATTTGCAGCGAGATAATGAGAGAAGAAAGATGAAAGAGAAGAGATAGCAAATTTAACAAAAGCTTACAGATCCAAATGGAGAAATTTAGAAAGGGCAAAAAAAAACGTAACTCAGCAAAAGCAGCAACGGTCGAATCTAGAGACTGCCACGTGTCAATATATCTGCATTGATGTGTTTTTT
The DNA here is from genome assembly GCA_963922655.1 of Cardamine chenopodiifolia. Taxonomy (NCBI): domain Eukaryota; kingdom Viridiplantae; phylum Streptophyta; class Magnoliopsida; order Brassicales; family Brassicaceae; genus Cardamine; species Cardamine chenopodiifolia. The sequence continues at coordinate 16,591,380 of OZ000470.1, read as the reverse complement.
TCTCAAAATTTGTCTCACGAGATAATACAGTCACCACTGGCCCAATTATTAAGCCCACTATAACATAACAATCCAAACACAGCCCCGTTATTGTTAAGATGCAGACTAAATTAAAATGATTAAATTTTTTTTTTAATTTAGTAACTTTCTTTATAGAAAATTTTATATTATTTTTTTGATAAATATTATAATTTATTCATATAAACATATGCATCATAAATTATATTATATATATTTTATGTGTTTTCTTTTGTCAAAGATATAATTTACGTGTATATATTCAAATATTATTGATTTTTAAAACAATTCAAAAGTTAATTCTCTAAATCCATAATCCACTGATTTGAAAAGCTGGTTTTAAACTAACTTACATGAAAATTCTGTTAAAGGGATTTTTTATATAATTAAGAGTTTCAGAGTAAATGAATCTCTAATTTATTTGGGACGGAATCCAAATCATGTTAACTTAACTTTTTTTCGAAGACCAAAAATAAAATGGTAACATCAACAGTAAGATTCAAATTAAATGGCTATTTCTCATTTTGAAAACATTTAAAAATCAATTTAACTTTTAACGAAAATACAATTCCAAAAATATTTAACGTGAAAATGATGGAAATAATTAATTCTGTTTTGAAAATGCACCAATTTTTTAAAAAACTTAATAAGTAAATAATTCAGTACATATGTATAAATATGGTAGTTTCGTAATTCAGAAAAGACCTAATTAATTGCATAAATGTATGAATCACTTGTGTTTTTTTTTCTTTTAACTAAATGTAACGTAAACAAGTAGAATTCAGAGAAAAAATTAGAAGATCTGAAGCTATTTAATATAAATATTTTACTTTGAACATTTTAATTTTTTTTTATCTTTAATTATGCTATTTAAAATTTAGATATGGGATTTGTATTCTTTCAAACATTTAAATATGGTTTGATCTGTGGTGTTTTGTTATAATTTTTAAGTTATATATATATATATTATATTTCCAAGATGTATTTGTTTTCTAAACTTATTTTTTCTATGTTTCCACGCTTTTGGTTTTCGTGTATTCATTTTAGTTTCGTCCTCCTATTTGTTTCCATGTCACATTTAAAAAAAATATGAAAATAAATTAAATATTAAACTCATACCCGCCTTATATCGAAATGGATTGGGCTGTAATAAAAATAGATTGGATTCGACTGGCTAATTTCGGTCCATTTTGACATTTCAAAGAGAACGTATTCCGAATACAGAGAAACAGTCACAACAAGCCCATATAGTAGTCCAATGTCCATCAAATGTTGACGTTGAGATTTTAATTTGCAATTAAGCACGTGTTAATGCAGCTCCATGCAGAGCTGACACAGTGACACGCCCGCGTGACACACTCTTCTCAATTTGGCTAACTCTCCACTTCACATGCCGCTTCATTCGCCACGTGTCTCAGTGTTTTTTTTTAACAAGAAGTACTACTCAAAGATACGAAAACAAATAGAACCCTAAATCCATAATTTCTCCGGAGGAAAAAAAAATGGCCGATCAATATCAACAGCAACAACCAATGACACGTAATCTCCACGTATCATCACCATCGACTCGTCAAATAGTGAGATTCCTAACGGCTGCGACGATCGGTATATCACTACTGGTGCTCTCAGCACTAACGCTGACAGGAACGGTGATCGGTCTGATCGTAACGACGCCTTTAATGGTTCTATTCAGTCCGGTGTTGGTGCCAGCGGTTATAACGATAGGGATTTTGACGATGGGTTTCTTATTCTCAGCTGGTTGTGGTGTGGCTGCAGCGACGGCTTTATCGTGGATCTATAGGTACGTTACCGGAAAACACCCGATGGGATCGGATAAAGTGGATTACGCGAGAATGAGGATATCGGAGAAAGCAAGAGAGTTAGGGACATTATGCGCAGCCGCAAACACACCAAACTACAGCAACTAATCAGTAATGGTACGAATCTGGATGTTAAATTATGTTTCATGATGATTATCCTATACGTAAGTGTTTTTGTTGTTGTACTGTTCTTAAATAGGTTTTTTTGAAAAAAATATATGTGAAATGTTCTTCTCTTATTTTTCATAAATTGCTTTTGTTTGTTTCTTAGTCTAATACTCTAGTACTCTAAATATTTTAGTATAATATGAAAGAAAATTTTATTACTTTTAAATCTGTCCAATAGCTCGTTTTATTTTCCTAGTATTTATTTTTCCAAAAGATCTAGACAAACTTTTGATAATATGAGAATAACTATGTACAATATGAATATTTCATTCTGGGAAAAGAACATAAAATCTCAAAAAATGACATGTAATGATGCAAGTGGTTTTAGCATCAATAAATATGATAAATGTTCTTTGTAAGTATATTTTGTTTTGTTTGTAAATGGATTTAGCGAATGCAATTCTAGGGATTAAACTCAAAAAAAATTTGGAAGAATCATTTTATTTCAAGTATGTTATGTTAAAAAAAAACTACTTGAAAGATTCAAGTATTACTCAAACGGGACTCTGAAAAATTTAGTATACCCTCAACTTCGTTCAACTAAAAAATCAATTTAGTGACATATCATTTTTCTACTTATCTTTATTTTAAGCTTTTTTAACTTAAACTCGTAGTTCATTCGGACAAATTAAATATCGAGACTTAAGTTATTTCATATAAAATTACCATTCTTTTGTTTACTTAATTTTAAAAACAAAATTATTCAAATATATATATATATATGTGCACGCTAATAAAATATTTAAACCATTTTAAATATTACACTATAAGTTTTACAAAAAAGTAAATTCTACATCAATTTTTTTTTTCGTTCACTAACAGTTTTCTAGAAGAAAACAGAATGGATATCGAATATTTAACTTGCATACAATATGAATTAGTCAAAGCTTCAAAGTTTTTCATCATCTCTAATCAAAGATGCTACTATAATATTTGGGATATCTTGTCTAAATCTTCAAAACCAATCTAAAGCATTACATAAAACGTTTTTATCACCATTTTTTTTACTTATTCTTAGTTTTAGATTTTAAATTAGAGTAAGAATTCGTAGTTAGTTTCGTTCGGACAAAAAAAAATATCAAGACGGAATTTAAATCATTTTGTATAAATTTTTTTATTTTTATTTATTTAAGTTCAAAACCAATATTTTAAACAATTGTAAGTACATGTGCGCACAAGTAAAATCCATAAAACACTTATCTCATTACAACATATATTTTACTAAAAGATAATTCTACATCGATTTGGATCTGTTCCGTCTTTATTTCTGTTTACTATCGGTTTTCTGCAAAAAAAAAAAAATGGGTAAGCAACTAATTTTCTTAAGTGAATCCGGATGTCTAACATGCATAATATGAATCCGCCAACCTTAAATAGATTTACATAGCATATATCATTTGCAAAACGATGAAGTATAAAATATGAACAGTTTCTGCAATGTTTTTTCGTTAACCCTCATTATCGTTCACCGTTCACGATATTGGTAGTTTTTAGATCGTTCATCGTCTTACCTCATTTCGTATACAACCATTAAGTCTGAACGTGCCAAATGATCCTGAACTATATTCATCATATTATCTTATTCCGCATACAATCATTAAGGCTGAACATGGTGAGTGATCTGAATAACGTATCGTCATGCATTATACGGCTGGTGATATTGAATCAATCCCCGTATCTATCAAGATAGAGCTGGCTATGTACACACCGTAATACTTGTATCAAACTAAGGATATATCAAAATGTCTTACCGAGAACACGCTTCATCGCGTTTCGGATCACAGCCGAGCACGTTTTACCGCGCACCGCGCCGTCACACCAAAACACAAAACTCATGCAACAAAAAATTATGCATATTCTAATCTATATCATGCCACTTTATTTAGCTATTTTACCGATTTCTAATGGTGAATTAATTAACTTCAAGTCTTGGTATCACAAAATTCATCAAGTAAATGTAAGCATAATTCCACCGAGAACTTAACAAGGCTAATAACTTACTATGAAAGCATCATACATCTTAGCCATCTATATGCATCATTCACCACGAATAATCAAATGGTTGAGTCAGTTTTGTTCTACCGCTCGAATAATCTTTGTCTATGCGATAGCTACTCTTTTGAGAATCAGTTTTTTTTTTTCGTTTTCCACGAATTCCTTTCCAACACTTAGAGATATTTCTTTAAGATACTTAGAAAATTTTCTTAGAGATTTTTCATTCTAGAGAGAGGAGGTCGGACTTGTATTTATAGAAGAAAATTTTAGCTGAAAGAATTCTCAGCTCTTTTCACGGTGACACTTTCTCCATGACTCAGCTACAAAGATTTTATGGAAAGGTAAGCTCAGTTGCCTTTTAACTAGCATGGTAGAGTATCTTACCACCACCTAATTTCTAAGCTGTTTAACAGAAGTACTTTGCCACCACCTATTTTCTAGGCTGTTTAGCAGAAGCACCTTGATTTTTCTTTTCTCCAGCTCGATTTTCTCATTCCGATTTATCAATCGATCACATTAAATTCTTTTTGATAGATTTTTTTTTTCGAAAACTACCTTGGTTTGTTAAGTCGCTACTTAACTCAAAAATTTGACATTCCGTCCATAAATTTTTAAGGTTCTCGGATGATCCTATGTCCATTTCCGGATTTAGAGAGGGTCAATATATTTTGCATCTTTATTAGAATTCGTACTGAATTCTTAAGCTTTTTATCTATATTTCGTCCATAAACATTTTCGTGTAGTCCTTCCAAAATTATTTTCATTTTTTGAAGTCATAACGATTTGGTTTTGCTTTTTCCAAAAGACTTGGATGTGTCAGAGTTCTCAGTTTTTTAGTCGTTTAATCTTTTTTTCTTCCACCCGTAATGGTCTTTCCGGATAGGTAAGATTGGAGCAGAGTTTCTCTATCTGCTACGGTTCTATCGCAGTCAGATCTTTTATATATTTTCGGAGCATAGATTTATGAAATACTGGATGTAAGACCATATCTGAGGGATGTTTTAGTCGATAAGTTAGTTCTCCAAATATTCGCAAGATTTTATAAGTCCCTATGAACCGAGTAGCCAACTTTCCAATTTTTTCAAAACGGTTTTTACTTTTCTGGGTTGCTATTTTCAAGTATACCTAATCCCCCATCACAAATATTAGTTTTCTTCTATTTTGATCAGTATACTTCTTTTTACGGTCTTGGGTTCTCTTCATGTTTTTTTGTACCGTTTTTATTTTTCCGTAGTCTTATCCACTATATTTTCAAATATTTTTCTTTCCCCAATTTCAGTCCGACACAGGGGTGTTTGACATGGTCGTCCGTACAAGGTTTCATAAGAGGATATGCCGATACTTGAGTGATAACTGTTATTGTAAGAGAGTTCCATCAACGGTAAATGTTTTCTCCAAGATCTAACCCAATCTAATATGCACATTCGAAGCATATCTTCGATGGTTCTTATAGTCCGTTCCGTAATCTATTTTAGGTGAAAAGCTGTACGAATATGCAACTGAGATCCTAAGACATTGTAAGGTTCGCCAAAACTAAGCAGTGAATCAAAGATCTCGATCTGACACAATGCTAGCCGATACTCCATGGAGTCGAAAATCTCCTTTAAGTTCAATTTTGCTAGCGTCACCACCCAATCTATCACTTTGATTGGTAGTAAATGTGTAGATTTTGTTAAGCGGTCTACCATCACCCATATTGCATCATTTTCTCTTTCCGATGTAGTTGGTAATCCAATTATAAAATCTATCGTAACGGCTTCCTATTTCCATTTCATAATCGGTAGGTTTGTAGCAATCTCCCGGACAACTGGTGTTCAACCTTGACTTGTTGACAAATCTGCACTGCGCCACCCACTGAGCTATTGATCTCTTCATTCCTGACCAATGATAATACTTTTTTACGTTTCGGTACATTTGGTATTTGCAGGATGAATACTATGTAATGACTGATTAGATGGTAGGGACGTTATGTGTGGAGGTATCTTGACGCACATGTTGTTTGATTCGGGTGAAACGCATAATTTTGTGTCACCCGAAATACTAAAAATTATTGAGAAAATTTTACGAAAGTAAAAGTAAGTGTGCCAATTAGGACACCTTGTGATCAAATATTTCATGCCGCAAGTTGTATATTAGGAATCCCTGTGGTGATTGGAGAAATAATCTTCTCAACCAATCTATTAGTTATTTCGCTAGTCGATCATGAAATAATTTTGGAAATGGATTGGTTATCTACTTATCAATTTCTGTTGGATTGTGGAAAAGGCAGAGTCACATTGGAGAAGGACGGAAAACAGTTTGTTTTTTTAGAGGAATTTGTCCGAGTGTTGGAGCATCCGTGATATCGGCTATAAAAGCTGAAGAAGAACTAAGGAAAAGAGAAGCATATATAGTAACTCTGACTATAACTAAAGATAGTATAGCTGAAGAGCCAAAGTTAGAAAAAATTCAGATTGTTTGGAAATTTCAATATGTATTCCAACCTTTGGAAGGAGTACTTTTATCTCGCGCTAATCCATTTGCAATCACTCTAGAACCGGGCGTGGTACCGATTGTAAAAGCAGTATATCGTAAAAAAGATTCATTTGACCAAGTTCTTTCGAATAAAGGATTCATTCGACCAAGTTCTTTCGAATAAAGGATTCATTCGACCAAGTTCGTTGTCTTTGAGAACTTCGGTCCTATTTGTGAAAAAGAAGGACAGGGCGATTATGTATTGATTATCGGGGAATTAATAACGTGACCATTAAAGACAAGTATCCATTATCGAGAATTGAAAAATTGTTGGATCAGTTGCAAGGAGCTAAGGTATTTTCCAAGATTGATCTTGCGTTGGGCTACCATCGTATCTCCATTGCAGAAGATGACATTAAGAGAAGTGTATTCAGAACAAGGTACAAACATTACGAATTTGTAGTAGTGTTGTTTGGTTTGACCAATGCTCCAGCAACCTTCATGAGATTAATGAATAAAGTATTTCGAGACTAGTTAGACGAGTGTGTGATCATTTTTATTGTTGACATTCTCATCTATTCTCGAATTGCCGAAGAGCATGAAAACATTTAAGGCTGGTGTTGGATCGGTTAAGAGAACATAAGTTGTTTGCTAAGTTATTAGTCTTGTTAAGTTTTTGGTGGAATGATGCCTACTTTTATTTGATGAATTTTGTGATATCAAGACTTGAAATTAGTTAATTCACCACTGAAAATCGGTGAAATAACCAAGTAAAGTGGCATGATATAGATTATAATATGCATGATTTTGTGTTGTTTGATTTTTGTGTTTTGGTGTAACGACGCGGCACACAGTAAAGCGTGTTCGGCCGTGATCCAAAGCGCGATGAAACGTGTTCGGTGAGATAGATTGATATGTTTTTAGTTTGATACGAGTGAGGCTGTGTGCATAGCCAGTTTATCTTGATACATATTGGGGATTGGTTTGCTACCACCAGTTGTATGTCGCATGACGATGCGTTGTTCGGATCAATCATCATGTTCAGTCTTGGTGGTTGTATGCGTAATAGGGTAATATGATGAACGTGGTTCAGGATCATTTGGCACGTTTAACCTTAGTGGATGTATGCGGAATGAGATAAGACGATGAACGATCTAAGGAATACCAATACCGTGAACGGTGAACGATAATGAAGGTTAACGAGAGAGCATTGCAGAACCATAAAGCGAGTTTAAGTCGTTTGACTAAGGTCCCAGATATTCTGAAAGTGGTGACAATGATGAAGAATCTGGGAACTAAGCATTTTGAAGACGGAACAGATCTTTTTGCGGCCGATGTTTGGTTAAGGAACATAGAGAAAATTTTTAACACCACTTGGTGTCCGAAAGAATTTAAAATGGATGTGACTGTACATTACTTGAACAGAGATGCGTTTAACTAGTGGTGTGCGATGGAAAGACGATTTGATCGGTATTCATCGTCTTACTTCTGGTCCGAATTTCACGATGAGTTTCTAAGGAAATACTTTTTTCAGAGGCCCAAGATCGACTGGAGAGACAGTACTTGGGACTCGATCAAGAAGACAGGAGTGTCCGAGTATTATGAGGCCGATTTTACGTGCTTTCGTCAATATGTCCATTACGAACTAAATGATGAGCGGGCTGTTGTCCGTAAGTTTATGCAAGGATTCCGATCCAAATTGTGGAGTCGCTTGCAAATGGTGGAATTCGATAGTCTGTCTAGCTTGGTGGAAAAGGTTGTAAATGTGAAAGAAGGAATAGCAGCGGAAAGAGCTCTCTAGTTGCAAGACCAAGCACAGTGCGTCATTTGGGACAACAAATACCAACTACAATGAATCAAGGGAATCGAAACAGGGGTGTACGAATGACCGTTAGACCGGTAGAAATGCTACCAAAATGCTATCATTGTGGTCAACATGGACATTTGCAGAGGACGTGCCCAAACCTAGTAGCAAGGGTTTTGCCGAAGGCGTTGTAAGCTTTGCATGCAATATAAGAGGCCATTATGCCACCTCTTTGTCCGCGTAGATAATCGGCACTAACTGCTTAACGTTTACCTATTCAAGTCCCAGCTAACCGTCTTACTATAGGACCAGTCCCTAAAAGACAACTGATCGCAGGTAGGGTATATGCCTTAGATGCGGATAAACCTGGATCGTCTTGTCCTTTCAAAAGACTCATCACACGTATGTTGGGTTTTTACTTGGATTTAAACTGATGCATTTTGTTTATATGATGATTGAATCATAACAATAATTAAAGTAAAAATAAGAACTGATTGGATGGTAGGGATATTACGTTTGGGAGGTATCCTAGCGCACGTGTTGTTCGATTCGGGTGCAACGCATAATTTTGTGCAACCCGAAATAGTAAAAAATTTTGAGAGAACTTTTACAAAAGTAAAAGTAAGTGTTCCAATTAGGACATCCAGTGATCAAATATTTCATGCCACAAGTTGTATATTGGGAATCCTGTGGTCATCGAAGAGATAATCTTCTCAACCAATGCTAGTCATTCTGTTAGTCCATCATGAAGTAATTCTGGGAATGGATTGGTTATCTACTTATCAAGTTTGTTGGATTGTGGAAAGAGCAGAGTCACGTTAGAAAAAGATGGATAGCCGTTCGTTTTTTTTCAGGGATTTGTCCGAGTGTTGGAGCATCTATGATATCGGCTATAAGAGCTAAAAAGGAACTAAGGAAAGGGGAAGAATATATAGTCACTCTGACTATAACTATAGATAGTAAGACGGAAGAACCAAAGTTAGACGAAATTCCGATTGTTCAAAAATTTCAAGATGTATTCCAACTTTTGGAAGGAGTACCTCCGGCTCGCGCTAATAAATTTGTAATCACTATAGAACCGGACTCAGTACTGATAGTGAAAGCACCATTCGTATAGCCCCGACAGAATTGGCGGAACTTAAGAAACAATTGGAAGACCTTACGAATGAAGGCTTCATCTGACCAAGTTTGTCGTCTTGGGGAGCTCTGGTCCTATTTGTGAAAAAGAAGGGAGTATGCGATTATGTATTGATTATCGGAGAATCAATAACGTGAAGATTAAGGACAAGTATCTATTACCGAGAATTGAGAAATTGTTGGATCAGTTGCAAGGAACTAAGGTATTTTTCAAGATTGATCTTGCTTCAAGATACCATCAAATCTCTATTGTAGAAGGGACATTCAAAGAAGTGCATATAGAACAAGGTACATACATTACAAATTTGTAGTAATGCCATGTGGTTTGACCAATGTCCAAGCAGACTTCATGAGATTAATGAATGAAGTATTTCGAGACTATTTAGACGAGTGTATGATCATTTTTATTGACTAGTTAGACGAGTGTGTGATCATCGGGAATAGATGAGAATGACATCAATAAAAATGATCACACACTCGTCTAACTAGTCTCGAAATATTTCATTCATTAATCTCATGAAGGCTGCTGGACCATTGGTCATGTACCTTGTTCTGAATGCACTTCTCTGAATGTCGTCTTCTGTAATCGATATTCGATGGTAGCCGGAAGCAAGATCAATCTTGAAAAATACCTTAACTCCTTGTAACTGATCCAATAATTCCTCAATTCTCGGTAATGGATACTTGTCTTTAAGGGTCACGTTATTGATTTCCTGTTAATCAATACATAATCGCATATTCCCGTCTTTTTTCACAAATAGGACCGGAGCTCCCCAAGGCAACAAACTTGGTCGGATGAAGCTTTCATTCGAAAAGTCTTCCAATTGTTTTTTAAGTTCCGTCAATTCTGTCGGGGATAAACGATATGGTGTTTTCATTATCGGTACCGCGTCCGGTTCTAGAGTGATTGCAAATGTATTAGCGCGAGGCGGAAGTACTTTTTCCAAAAGTTGGAATACATCTTGAAATTTCTGAACAATTAGAATTTCTTCTAACTTTGGCTCTTCCACCGTACTATCTTTAGTTATAGTCAGAGTGACTATATATGCTTCTCCTTTCCTTAGTTTTTTTTCAGCTTTTTTAGCCGATATCACGGATGCTCCAACGTTCAGATAAATCCCTCGAAAAGAAATGAATGGCTGTCCATTCTTCTCCAACGTGACTCTGCCTTCTCCACAGTCTAACATAACTTGATAAGTAGATAACCAATCCATTCCCAGAATTACTTCATGATGGACTAGCGGAATAACTAGCAGATTGGTTGAGAACATTATATCTCCGATCACCATAGGGATTCCCTATATACAACTTGTGGCATGAAGTATTTGATCACTGGGTGTCATAATTAGAACATTTACTTTTACTTTCGTAAAAATTCTTTAAAAAATTTTCACTATTTCGAGTGACACAAAACTATGCGTTGCATCCGAATCGAACAACACGTGCGCCAGGATACTTCCACACTTAGCGTCCCTACCATCAAATCAGTTCTTAATTTTACTTTAATTATTGTTATGATTCAATCATCATATAAAAATGCATTAGTTTAAATCCAAGTAAGAACCCAACATACATGTGATGGATCCTTTGGGAGGACAAGACGGTCTAAGTTTATCCACATCTAAGGCATACATCCTATCTGCGGTCGCTTGTCTTTTAGGGACTGGTCCTATAGTAGGACGGTTAGCTGGTTTGAATAGATAAGGGTTAAGCAGTTGGTGCCGATTGTGTACGCTGAAAAAAGGTGGCATAATGGCCTCTTTCTTTGCATGCAAATCATACAACGCCTTCCAGCAAAACCCTTGCTACTGGGTTTGCGCACCTTCTTTGCAAATGCCCATGTTGACCACAATGATAAAATTTTGGTAGCATTTCTACCGGTCTAACGATCATTCGTGTGCCTCTATTAAAAGGGCTCATGTTTCGATTCCCTTGATTCGTTGTAGTTGGCCTTTGTTGTCCCAAATCACACACCATGCTTGGTCTTGCAACTAGAGCTTTTTCCGCTGGTATCCCTTCTTCCACATTTACAACCCTTTCCCCCAAACTAGGCAGATTATAAAATTCCACCACTTGCGAGCGATTCCACAATTTGGGTCGGAATCCTTGCATAAACTTACGGGCAACAGTACGCTCATCATTTGGTCTGTAATGGGTATATTGACGAAAACGCATAAAATCGGCCTCATAATTTCGGACACTCCCGTCTCCTTGATAAAGTCCCGAGTACTGTCTCTCCAGTCGATCTTGGGCCTCTGAAAGAAAGTATTTTCTTAGAAATTCACCGCGGAATTCGAAGCAGGAGTAAGACGATGAGTTCCGACCAAATCATCTTTCCACCGCACACCACTAGTTAAATGCATCTCTATTCAAGTAATGTACATCCACATCCATTTTAAATTCTTCCGGACGCCAAGTGGTGTTACAAATTTTTTCCATGTTCCTTAACCAAGCATCGGCCGCAAAAGGGTATGTTCCGCCTTCAAAATGCTTAGTTCCCAAATTGCTCATCATTGTCACTATTTTTAGAAAATCTGGGGCCTTAGTCGACCGACTTGAGCTCTCTTGATGATTTGATGGTCCAAGCGATCAATTAGTTTGTGAACAAGGGTCATCAAGGGATCCCCCTCTCGCCGATTTTTTTTAACTGATCTCGGAGGCTTTCTCTCTTACTTGACATTGAAGTTTCCCCTCGATCGTTCACATTCGATTCCTAAGTTTTAGGGTTTTTATCCTCCAAAATCTCTGTATTTCCTAAGGTTTCTCCCACGCATTCTCGAGATGAAGATTCCTCAGAGGGATCTGAGTCCGATATACTCAAATCTTTTCGAACTAATGGGTCACGGAGATGAGCAATCCCTCTAAAAGTTCTACGTGGAGGCATCTCCAAGGCAACACTATGGTCAGAACTTAACCAACAAAGACAAAGAGGAACAAGTCCGTTTTCTGTAAGCCTTTTTGCAACACATTTTTGACTCGATTAAATCTGAAAATTTAAGTCCCGAATGAGCATCATACTCTGATACCACCTTGTAACACCTTCGATCAATTCTAATCAAAGATGTTATTATGTTATTTAGGATATCTCGTCCAAAGCTGAAGAACCTTTGTAAAGCCTTAGATAAAACATATTTAGCACTATTTTCCTACTTATCTATTCCCATCTTTTCAACCGGAGTAAGAACTGGTATTTAGCCTCGCTCGGACAAAGCAAAATATCAAGCCGGAACTTAAATAAGCTTTTATCTTTATTTACTTAATTTCAAAACCAACATTGTAAACACTAATAAGTACATGTGCGCACAAGTAAACCCATAAAATACTTGTGTCATTACAACATATATTTTACAAAAAGGCAATTCTACATAAGCTTGGATATGTTCTGTCTTTATCTCTGCTTACTACCAGTTTTCTGCAAGGAAAGAGAAGGGGAAGCAACTAATTTGGTTAGTGAATTCGGGTGTCTAACATGCATAATATGAAACCGCCAACCCCAAATAGATTTACATAGAATATATCATTGCAAAACAATAAAGTATAAAATATGAACAATTCCTACAATGCTTTCTCGTCAACCCTCATTATAGTTCACCGTTCACGGCATTGGTATTCCTTAGATCGTTCATCATCTTACCTCATTCCGCATACAACCACTAAGGTTAAACGTGACAAATGATCCTGAACCACATTCATCATATTACCTCATTTCGCATATAACCACTAAGGCCGAACATGCTGAGTGATCCGAACAACGCATCATCATGCGACATACGGCTGGTGGTAACGAACCAATCCCCCATATGTATTAAGATAGAGCTGGCTACGCACACAACATAACACTCATATCAGACTAAGGACATACAAATCTGTCTCACCGAGAACACTTCACCGTGCTTTGGATCACGACCAAGCACGCCTTACCGCGTACTGCGCCGTCACACCAAAACACAAGAATCATGCAACAAAAAATCATACATATTATAATCCATATCATGCCACTTTACTTGGCTATTTCACCGATTTCTAGTGGTGAATTAATTAAGTTCAAGTCTTGGTATCAGAAAATTCATCAAGTAAACGTAAGCATAATTCCACCGAGAATTTAACAAGGCTAATAACTTAGTATGCAAGCATATACATCTTAACCATGCATATGCATCATTCACCACGAATAATCAGAGCTCGATTAATCTTGTTTCTGCGATAGCTACTCTTTTGAGAATCAGTTCTTCTTCTTCGCTTTTCCACGATTTTTTTCCAACACTTAGAGATTTTTCTTAAAAATACTTAGAAAATTTTCTTAGAGATTTTCCAACATTTCAGAGAGAGGAGGTCGGACTTGTATTTATAAAAAAAGAAAACTTTAGCTGAAAAAATTCTCAGCTCTCTTCACGGTGACACTTCCTCCATGACTCAGCTACAAAGATTTCATGGAAAGGTAAGCTTGGATACCTCTTGTTAGCATGGCAGAAGCACCTTGCCACCACCTACTTTCTAGACTGCTTAGCAGAAGCACTTTGCCACCACCTAATTTCTACGCTGCACCTCGATTTCTCATATTCGGTCCAACTCCTTCTCCAACTCGGTTTTTCTCATTCTGACTTGTCCATCAATCACATTCAATTCCCTTTGATGGATTCTTTCTTTCCAAAGCTACCTTGCTTCGTTAAGTCGCTACTTAACTCAAAAATTTCCACATTCCGTCTATATATTCCTTAGGTTCTCAGATGATCCTACGTCCATTCAACAAAATCAATGAATGCATTTCCATCATATATCTATTATTCACCATTTCGCAGCATTGGTGTTCTTTAAAACGTTTAACGTTTTATCTCATTTGGCATACAGTCACACAATATACACCAAGTGATCTGAACAATGTTCATCATATTACCTCATTCGACATATAACCACTCAGACTGAATACATCGTGTGATCCGAACAACTGATTATCAGATTACACACGCCCAATCACAAATGCATCATCATGTAACATACAACTAGTTGGTAGCGAACCAATCCGCCATATGTACCACGATAGAGATGACCATGTCTTTCCGCGCCTCACTCATATCATCGTAAAGACACCAATCTGCTTTACTCGAGCACGCCTCACTGCGCCTCAAACCATGGCCGAGTACGTCTTACCGCACACCAAACCAAAAACACAACTATATAAGAATCATGCAACCTATAAATAATGCATTTTTTCATTCGTATCATGCCATTATCTTGGTCCATTCACGGATTTTCAGTGGTGAATTAGTTATATTCATGTTGGTTTTGATAATTCATTAAGTAAACATAAATATAATTTAACTGAGAACTTAACAAGGCTAACAACGTAGAACTTAAGCATCATGCATCCTAACCGTGTATATGCATCTTTCACCAGAAAATAATTCAAATAACCGAACTCACAGTCTAAGGTTCAATCAGTTATGTCTCATTGATTGGATATTTTCTTTACCCGGTAGTTATTTTTTCAAAAATTAACTTTTTTTTTTACTTTGCATGATTTTTAATACTTTCGAGTTTTTTGTTATGATTTTTCAAACCATCATGAGAGATAGGTGGTTAAATCCAATATATAGAAAGAGAAAACTTTAACTGAAAAACATCTCATTTTACCACGCGGTGACACCTCAATTGTGACTCACACGATGACACTTCAACCATGACTCACCCACGAAACTTAAGTGGAAGGTAAGTTTGGCTGCCTCCTAGCTAGCTAGCTAAAGCATTTCGCCACCAACTACTTCTGGAAGCACCTCAATTTTTATAAGTTGCAGGCACTTCGTTTTTTATGTTCGGCCCAACTTATTCTTCAATTTGGTTTTCTTAATTTCGACTGATCTGTCGATCACATTTAGTTCCTTTCGACCAATTCTTTCTTTTTAAAGACATCTAGCTTGGTTAAGTCACTACCAACTCAATAATCCCCATGTTCAGTCCATAATTCACCTGGGTTCACAGACAATTCAAAGTTTATTTTCCGACTTAAAGTGAGGGTGGTCACAGACGATGCATTTGCAACTGGCCATGTGTAATCCGACAGTTAGTTGTTCAGATCACTCGTTGTATTCAGTCTGAGTGGTTGTATGTCGAATGAGATTATATAACTAACATATACAAGGTGGTATTAGAGCATGGTTATGATGCTCATTCTAGACAATTTTTTAGATTTAATCGAGTCAAAATGTGTCACAAAAAACTTATAGAAAACTGGTTTGTTCTTTTTTATTTTTGTTCGGTTAAGTTTCGACCACAGTGTTACCTTATAGATGTTTCCGTGTAGAGCATTTAGAGGATTTGCTTGTCTTTGTGATCCAAATGTCCAACCGGTACCACATTTGAGACCGCTTATTCCACAACTAGACCTTAGTTTATAAGATACTGATCCTTCAGAGGAGTCATCATCTCAAAAATCAGTGGGGAAAAACCCAAGATATGCAGAATATGTGGAGGAAGATGATCCCATGACTTGGGAGACGGATGTAAATGAATGGAAAATTTTACAATGTCAAGTAACAGGGAGAGGCTACAAGATCAATTAGAAAGAAAATCGACGAGGGGAGGATCCGTTGATGACCTTTGTCCAAAGCTGATTAATCATCTAAATCGTCAGGATCACTGAGCAAGCTCTAGTCGCTCAGTTCCAGCACTAGATTTTCTTAAAATGGTAACAATGATGCAAAATTTGGAAACCGAGCAATATGAGGAAGGTATAGATCCCTTTGCGGTTGATGCATGCTAAGGAACATGGAGAGGAATATCAATGCCATTTGATGTCCAAAGAAGCTTGAGAAATATGTGGTTATTTACTACTTAAACAAAGACATTTTTAACTGGTGGTGCGTAGTTGAGAGGCAATTTGGTTGTTACTTGTCGTCCTACTCATGGTCTAATTCCAAAATGAATTTGTGAAGACGTACTTTCCAGTTTGTGGTCCATAATCGATTGGAAAGACAATATTTGGGACTAGAACCAAGGAGACAGAAGTGTCAAAGACTACAAAACAAGATTTATGCGCTTTAGGCAATACGCGCGTTATGGACCAGATGAGAAACGTGCAGTGGCCAATAAGTTATGTGCGGACTACAATCCGAGTTGTGGAGTCGTTTACAAGTGGAATTTGATAGTCTGCCTAATTTGGTGGAATGGACGGTGAATATAAAGGAATGATTAACAACAGAGCGAGTTCTAGCTACGAGATCAAGTGTTATGCGTGAATGGGGTTAGCAAATCCAACCATGACGAACCAAGGGAATCGTGGTTGAGGATGATTTGGTAAAGGTGTATGAATGTCTGTTAAACCAGTATAAATACTACCAAAATGTTATCGATGTGGCCAGCACGGACATACTCATAGGGCGTGCCAAAACCTAGTATCAAGAGTTATACTTGATAGCATCTTTTCGTGCAATAAAAGAAACCATTATGCCACTTCTTGTCCTTATAGGTAGACGGTACATGTAGTTTAACCATTAACAATCAAAGCTTCAACTAACCTTCATGCCTTAGGACCCGCCCCTAAAAGAAAAATGGTCGCAGATAAAGTATATGTCTTAAACGCGAATAAACCCAGACCTTCTTGTCTTCCTAAAGGATCCATCACATGTACGTTGGGTTCTTACTTTGTAATTGAACTGATGCATTTTAGTTTACTTGATGATTGAATGCATAATGAATAGAGTAAAAATGAGATTGGTTGGTTAGTAGGAATGTTACGTGTAGGTGGTATCCTGGTGCACGTGATGTTTGATTCGGGTGCGACGCATGGTTTTGTGTCATCCGAGGTGGTATGGAGTTTTGAGGGAAATTTTATGAAGATAAATTGAGTGTGCCAATTAGGAAACTTGGTGATTAAATACTCTGTGCAACAAGCTGCGTATTGGGAGTCTCTGTGGCGATCAAAAATATAGTCTTTTCAACCTAGTAATCAAACATCATGATCACCATGGGCACTCCTAGTACGCAACTTATGGTATGAGTATTTGATCAGTAGATGTCCTAATTGGCACATTCACTTTTATCTTCGTAAAAGTTTCCTCAAAACTATAGGTCGCATCCGAGTCAAACAACATGTGCACCAGGATACCACCAATACGTAAAGTTCCTACGCACCAACCAATCTCATTTTCTTTATTTATTATGCATTCAATCATCAAGTAAATTAAAATGCATCAGTTCAATCACAAAGTAAAAACCCAACGTACCTATGATGGGTCTTTTAGGACGACAAGAAAGTTAAGGTTTATCCGCGTCTAAGGCATATACTCTACTTGTGGTCGTCTGTCTTTTAGAGGCGGATCCAAAGGCAAGACCCTAAGGCAAGACGGTTAGTTCGGGTTTGGATTGTTAAGGGTTGATCTACCTGTGTTGTATGTCTATAAGAACACGAAGTGGGGTAGTGGCCTCTTTCATTGTAAGCAAAACATATGATGATATCATGTATAACTCTATGGGTTCAATAAGCTTTTTTTTAATCTAATCTTAATCATGTTTCTTCTAATACTTTGGTAATTTTATAGCGGTGCTAATGTATATGTAACGAATTCCTTGCAGGGATTCCTTACAACCCAAACCATACATCCAAGCGAAAACTACTTATTTATGGGAAATCGAGACAATGCGCCATGTGAACCTAGTGGCACTTATTATCTCATTTTAGATAGTGGATTTTGTTTGGATTTATTTCAAACTCTTTATGTTCCATATATTTTCAGTAATTTAGTTTTAGTAAGCAAACTTGATTTGGCTTGTTTTAGGTCTACTCAAGGGGATGGTTGTTTTAATTTATTTCTGAACTCTAATCGAATTTGTTCTAGAAATTTAGTTGATGCTCTTTACATGTTAAATCTAGCTGATCAACCTTTTGAAACACTTCTCACCCTGCAAGATAAATGTGGACTTAAGCGTAAAATGTGGCATAAGAAACTGGGACACATTTTCAGTGAAAGAATCAAAAGATTAGTAAAAGATGGTGTCATTCCAACTCTAGATTTTACCAATAGTACATAGTGTGTAGATTGAATTAAGGGTAAGTAAACTAAACACACTAAAAGAGGAGCTTTAAGAAGTACACAACTTCTTAAAATCATTCATACTAATATTTGTGGACTTTTTGACGTTCCAACTTTTGGAGGCGAAAAATACTTCATTACCTTTATTGATGATTATTCACGTTATTGTTATCTCTACTCTTGCAAATATCACTATGTGGATGTTGTACAAGTGTTCATCACTGAAATGGAGAAAAAATTAAATACAAAAGTGAAAATCATTAGGTCCGATAGAGGTGGTGAATTTTATGGCAGATATGATGAAATAGAACAGCATCCTGGACCTTTTGCCAAAATTCTCCAGAAATTAGGAATCGTTTCACAATACACAACTTCTTGTTCTCCATGTCATAATGGTGTGGCTGAAAGGTGTAACTGTACTTATATGGGAATGGTTAGATCCATGATGAGTCATGTTAACTTATCTATATCCTTGTGGATGGATGCATTACGTACTATAGTCTATATCTTGAGTATTGTAGTCTATATCTTGAACAAGGTTCATAGAAAATAGTTCCAAAGACTCCTTTTGAACTGTAGAAAGGCTGGAAACCTAGTCTGTCACACCTCCAAGATTGTGGATGTCCAGATGAAGCAAGATTTACAATTCACATTTAAAAAATTAGATTTTAGAACAGTCATGGTTTCTTTATTGGTTACCCTGATAAATCTAAAGGATATAGATTTTACTGCCCAAACCATAGCATGTGAATCGTAAAAACGGGTAATGCAAGATTTTATGAGAATGGTGAGACTAATGGGAGTGATAAAGTTCAACATGTCATCATTCAGGAAATTAGGGTCAATATCCATTTATCCTTAGTTCTGAATGTTGGGAATCCTCTTATTGTTGAATTGTTAAACAATGAGGAAAACCCAGTGAATTATCTTCCACTCCATGATGATAACATCACAAATAATGATCTTAAAGCACAAGAGGAACCAGCATTAAGAAGATCAAATCGTCCAAGGAGATCTACTATTTTTGATGACTGTGCTTTATAAAGTAGTTACTGGAGAAGAGAATATTAAAAACCTGGTTTCTTATTCACAAGCCATGAATTATGTTTTGATAAATGGATTGATGCCAATAAAGATGAATTAGATTCAATGGCTAAGAACAAAGTTTGGGATGTTGTTCCATTGCCTGAAGGACACAAAGCTGTTGGGTGTAAGTGGATCTTTAAGACCAAGCTTGACTGTAATGGCAATGTTGAACGATATAAAACCAGACTTGTAGCCAAAGGGTTTAATCAGAAAGAAGGCATCGATTATAGTGAGAGTTTTTCACATGTGTCTAGAAAAGACTCATTCAGAATTATCATGGAATTAGTAGCTCAATATGATCTTGAGTTACATCAAATGGATGTGAAAGCCTCTATTAATGGAGACCTAGAAAAAGAAGTCTATATGCGTCAACCTAAAGGTTTCATAATTGAAGGTCAGGAAAAAATTGTCTGTAAATTGAAGAAATCAATATTTGAACTGAAACAAGCTTCGAGATAATGGTATCTAAAGTTTGAGTAAACCATTACTAAATTCAGTTTCATAGAAAATATGGTAGATCCATGCATCTCTTGTGGGAAGTTTGATGTATGCTAAGGTTGCACAATACCTGATATTAGCCACGCAGTTGGCATGCTAAGTAGATTTCAGAGTAACCAAGGACTCGCTCATTGGCAAGCTGCAAAGAAAGTTTTGAGATACCTAAAGGGGACAAGAAACTACATGGTGAATTATAGAAAATCAACACATCCACAAATGGTTAGATTTTCACACTCAAAATGGTGGATGCCATGATTCTGGGCACTACACTCTTGGCTACGTGTATCTTCTTGGCAGAGGTGTTGTATCGTGGAAAAGCCAGAAGTCATAACTAATTTACACATCCAATATGGAAACTGAGTATGTAGCATTTTATGAGGCTTCAATTCAGGGAACATGGTTGCAGAATTTCGTGGCTAAATTTGAGGCTTTGAGTTTTATTGACAAGCCTTTAACTATTTACTCTGAAAATCAAGCTGCACTGTTCTTCTCTAAGTATAATAGGATATATAAATGGGCAAGTCATATGGATCTTAAATATCTATCACTGAAAGCAAGATGTCAAAAGAGGAAATTTTGACATTCAACACATAGGGCACTAAGCTTATGGTTGCAGACATATTCGCGAAAGCATTAGATCCAAAGACCTTTATGAAGTATGTTGAAAGTATGGGTCTTGAGGATAGCTATTAATTATGTTGTATGTTTATGTTTCGCTTATCTATGACATTTATTTGAGCTCTTTTATGACTTTTACATCTTTTATTCATATATTTTTTTTCAATGTGCACACATATTATTGTTTGTTGGATTTTTGATAACAAAATGCGTCTTTATTTCAAGACATAAAAGGGACCATTAGGATAAGTTCTACTTATAGTTATGGTCTAACTATGAAGGTCGTCACTGCACTAGTACATGGAAGGGATCATGTTGCAGAATGATATGTGATCGCCATGACTCCCATTGATTCTAGATTAGCCAAGACACTTATGTTGACCAAATGAAAGAGATTAAGTTATAACATATTATGTCGGCCTTATGATTCTTCAGAAAAAACATTAATGGATTTTACTAATGACCAAGTGGGAGACTATAAGAAATATTTTTTAATATTTATTTTTCTATAGTTATCCGTTTTCTATTGGAATATTGTTATTTCTTAGTATATTTGGTGACCAATTAAATTGGAAATAAAGGAGTTAATTTCTAATAAATATTTACTTTGATGGACGGCTGAGATAAACATAAGAAAACCCTAATGAGAAATATGTCCTCTCTCCACCTATAAATATATACCTTCAGACCATCATAAATGTATCAAATAACACAACACATTAAAGATCAATTTATAGGAAAGGGGAGAGAAACATAATCTCTTAACCTAAAGATCAGAACTTAAGAAAAACCGCTCACGAAAAAAGCTCCATGATAATGAACAGAGGTAATCCAATAAACCTCCTTATGATTCTATTATGTGATTAATCTAGATATTTGAAGATCTTAGGGTTCATGTAAATTATGATTACATCTAATAGATTAATACTGAAGGTAATGTCTCTGAGTTCAAGTAACAACATACGATAATTAAATAAAATAATATTCACAATCGTAAGTACATGGTATTATAGAACACGATAATAAAGCAGATTCATTATTTTCAAAAGCAATCTCAAACATTGTTTGAACTATAACAACGTATTTAAAAAAAATACAACAAAATAAAAGAGATAGAAACGAAATTACTTATATAAGCTAATGAATGTTTTGAAACACTTCCTTGTACATAACATTCAAAGTTGTTTTCTGAGGCTTCCCATTTTTATCCGTGATAAGGATTATCAAACCTTACATGAACTTCACCCTAAAAAGTGTTACATATAGTTGTCAGTGATAGAAGACTGGCATGTAAGAACAAACTAACTTTAAATAACATCTAATCTTGACTCTCATTAACGTCCCTTCGGTGGAGTTACAAACATCCTCGGGATTCCATGGATCCCAACACTGCTACCAGTTATTATTTTAGCCTTAGTAACATGGTTTGCTAATTGAGTAACTTGCAACCTCGTACCATTGCACAAACCACCATTTGGATCAATATTCTCAAGTACCATTATAGGAGTTTTGATCTTCAATACTAACTTGTGGTTTGGCAATCCAGACACTTTGATATTGATCAAAAATATGAAGAATAGATAATAAGATTATTTGCACTCGCGTCCGATACATGAATACTATCAAAACTTAGCGATACCTTTCTTCACCTATTACACTTTCATACAGTTTAGTGTTAAAACTTCTAAATACGTTTATTTAAGTATTACGTATATAAAAACTACCTTCCATCTTATAGAGCATATATTCATTGATCATATCCACATCACTGTTCCTTGAACTAAGAATAGCTCTTTGTTAAAAAAAAAGATTTACAACTAGCTTTTAATGATTCTCTGTAAGCGCCCTTTACTATTCTAGTAACCTCGACCGCCACCGTTCGTGGTCTCCATCCCTCTCTCGTGTACATGTCATAGAACCGATGTTACAATTCTGTCCCACTGGAAATGAATTCGGTATCGAATTCCCGTGACTGGTTCTCCTCCCCCCCCCCCCCACCCAACTTGGTTTTCAATCCACTTTGGAGTGTATTTCTCCTAGGCACTCTATCCGATATTCTAGTCCTGAGAAGATCATTAATAAGTCCATAAACACGCAAAGATCACTTGGTACCATCCCTTTTCATGTTAGGACTGATTATGCACTTTGTTGTGGTTTACGTATAACACTCGACCTTGAATTCAACATTCCTTGATGAATTCCATTCTCGAACTTAAAGAGCTCAGGGTAGTCTTCTCGCATTACATGCAAGATAAAAATAAGGGAAAACTGGATTTAAAGGATATTTCTTTTTGATTTTGTCCATATAAACATTTTTTGTTTAACATTTTCCAGCTACACTTTTCAAATAATCAAAATTCAAAAGTGCCCTTGAATATATGATTTAACAAAATAAATTTAAATAATCATTAATTTTGTTTAAATTAAAAAAAAAAGTCAACAAGAAAGAAAAAAGTAACTCAAAAGTTTAAATAAAAAAGGATTTCTTTTGTGAACATAAACAAAGTTACAAGAAACTCAAGCCACTATTAAAGATATTGACTTTTACTACTGTTAAGTAAATACAAAATACCCCTGAAATCACAACCAGCCTAAGCTGTCACTAACAAAAAGAATTAATCCAAAGGCTGTGATTTTGTATCGGAAGATCTACTAATATAGTAGGAAGATTATGAGCATTTTATACTATGTACTTTGGAGAGAGGTTGAAAAGCTTTAGTGAGATTAAGCGCCATCCAAATAATAACAAATGCAAGATTTTTCAATTTTGATAACTCGGTGGTTATAACAATAACCCTCTTAGCTCTATAACATTTATGCATATGTACCCCAATCAAAATAGCTTCTTATTGTTACTAGGTTATGCAACTAGATTAAGATATGTTATCTAATCTGATAAACAAAGTGATTTTCTGCTCACGGAGTAATAATGTTTGCAATACAATGTACGTGTTGCATTATTATAAAGTTATGTATGTCAAACATCTAAATATATTAGAGTTTAGCGGGGCAACCATGTAGCAAGTAACATGCATATGAAGAACACATTTAGGTTAGACATCTTGATAACATTTGGTTTAGATAGCTAAACTATTGGTATATTTAGAAGAGTAATAAAATAGTTATCAAATGAGTGGTCTTTGCTATGATAATGAAGACAAAAATTCTAGTGGCACAAAGTCTAGTGGTCTTTTAATGATTCCCTCTAAGCGCCCTTTACTATTCTAGTAACCCCGACCACCACCATTCGTGGTCCCCCATCCCTTTCTCGTGTACATGTCATAGAACCGATGTTAAAAATTCTGTCCCACTTGAAATGAATTCAATATCGAATTCCCGTAACTGGTTCTCCTCCCCCCCCCCCCCAACTTGGTTTTCAAGAAACCTTGGAGTGTATTTCTCCTAGGCACTATTTCCGATATTCTAGTCCTGAGCAGATCATTAATAAATCCATAAACACGCAAAGATCACTTGGTACCATCCCTTTTGATGTTAGGCCCGATTCTGCACTTTGTTGTGGGTTTACGTATAACACTCGACCTTGAATTCAACATTCCTTGATAAACTCCATTCTCAAACTTAAAGAGTTCAAGGTAGTCTTCTCGCATTACTGTAAAATAAAAAAAAAAAGGAAAAATTGGGTTTAAAGGATATTTCTCTTTGATTTTTTCCATATAAACATTTTTTGTTTAACATTGTCCAACTACACTTTTCAAATAATCAAAATCCAAAGTGCCCTTGAATATATGATTTAACAAAAAAATTAAAATAATCATTAATTTTGGTTAAATTAAAAAAAAGTCAACAAGAAAGAAAAAAATAACTCAAAAGTTTAAATAAAAAAATGATTTATGTTGTGAACATAAACAAAGCTATAAGAAACTCAAGCCACTATTAAAGATATTGACTTTTACTACTATTAAGTAAATACAAAATACCCCTGAAATCACAGCTAGCCTAAGTTGTCACTAACAAAAAGAACTGATCCAAAGGCTGTGATTTTGTATCCGAAGATCTACTAATATAGTAGGAAGATTATGAGCATTTAATACTCTATGCTTTGGAGAGAGATTGAAAAGCTTTTGTGAGATTAAGCGTCACCCAAACAGTAACAAATGCAAGATTTTTCAATTTCGATAACTCGATGGTTATAACAATAACCCTCTTAGGTCTATAACATTTATGCATGTCTGCCCCCCCCCCAACAAAATAGCTTTTTATTGTTACTAAGTAACCAGATTAAGATATGTTATCTAATCTGATAAAAAGTGATGTTCTGTTGACAGGGTAATAATGTTCGCAATACAATGTACGTGTTGCATTATTATAAAGTTATTTATGTTACATCTGAATACATTAGAGTTTAGCGGGGCAACCTCGTAGCATATGAAGAACACATTTAGGTTAGACATCTCGATAACATTTGGGTTAGACATCTAATCTATTGGTATATTTAGCAGAGTAATAAAATAGTTATCAAATGAGTGGTCTTTGCTATGATAATGAAGACAAAAAATCTAGTGGCACAAATATGTACTTGAGATGGGCAAATATATTAGTTATTGTTGTAACCAGAATATCAAAGTAACTTTTTTTTTTATCGCGATAACAACATGTATATTATGATGGAATAATTTAGTTATCAGTAATTATGGGTTTATTTGATAATATTTGGATTACATTAGTAAATATTCCAACAATGAAATAATATGTGAACTCCGAATTTGAAAATTTTAACTTCTATCACAGTACCGGTAATATTACCAAGTAAGTATTATCAAATATGTATGTAATTTTTAATGGGTCAAGGAAATGAATAACCATATATAGTTAGAAAATTAGTTTTGCGTAATCGGAAATCTCATAATTAGTTCTCTCTCTTAGCTAAATAACTAATGCCAAGTTAGTCCCTATGTTAATCTACTATGGAAGATATGGGCTAGTCCTAAGAGAGATAAGGAACATTAAATGAAATGTGTACTTGCAAGAGAGAGGTTTGGGATTGGAAGATCTTGAGCCAAATTGATAATATTTTGTAGATATAATGTTAGATTTTGGGTGCAACAAAATTATTGTTGCAGACGCTCTCGGGTTATGCAAAAAAAAATATCCTTGTTGTTATATATATTATCGACCTTTACCACCAGAGAGAAACAATCACCATTAAATCCCAAAGCTGAAGCATTAAAGTTTAACTAGAATTTATTTATTTTCTACCGTGACAAAATGTCTATTAGCATCCCGCATAAGGGTGACATTTTAGAATTAGGTCACCTACAAAGAGATATTGAGTTATACAATTACGGACCATGGTAACCTAATACTCCAGTGGTAAAAATAGATAACATGTTGACGTGAATGGTTTATAAAGAAACAGAACAATGGTATGTTAAATGTTTCACCGGTAAATTCACGTTTATCGTGGCAAAGTAATTACAAATCGTTAGCAGAGTTATTTATAGGATCGTAAATAGTAATAATTTAAATAAATTAGAATATGTTATTATACATCAGTAATAAAATTAGAACATGATAAATTACATTTTATCATGTAAATAAGTTAAGATATTATACGAAGTTGAATATTTAAAATAAATATTATTCTGTGTTTGATATTTATGAAGTTTGGCATGCTAACAAAATTATTACCATGTATGTTATTAGATATCAATAAAAATTAGAATATTTTGACAAAATAGAACGTGTTAAAATCTGTTTTATCATGTAAATAATTAAGATTCTATACAAAAGTTGAATATTCAAACTAACTTTGTGTTTGATATTTTTGAAATATAGAATGCTAACAAAATTATTACCATGTTATTTATGTATTTACAATCAGAAAATCATAATGTATGTGTTTGTCAATGGTAAGTTAAATCTTTACTAGTAAAATCATGTTTACCGGGATAAAGTAGAAACAAATTGTTTGTAGAGTTATATATATGGTCGTATATAGTAATAAATTAAATAAATTAGAAAATGTTATTATATATCGGTAATAAAATTAGAACATGTTAAATTATGTTTTATCATGTAAATAAGTTAAGATTTTATATGAAGTTAAATATTTAAAATAAATATAATTATGTGTTTGATATTTATGAAGTATGGCATGATAATAAAATTATTACCATATATGTTATTAGATATGGATAATAAAATTAGAATATGATTTAAATGATTTTATCATGTAAATGATTTAAATAAGTTAAGAAATTATCCCGATAAATAGAGACACAATGTTTTGGCACCCTCTCTTTAATATTAGTTAAAAAAAATCAAAACTGACTAGTAATTATCTTTTTACATGCATATTAATAATTACATTAAAAGAGAGGTAGCGCTATGATAATCTTAGAGATTTTGGATTGAGACTACCCTATTACCTATACAATGTAGCTACTTACCTAGTTCAACTGTAAGATTAAAGGCGTAGGGAATTAGATGGAAATTCTTTAGGGTACAGTAGTGCAACAATAGTAGGAGAGAGAAATGATGTGAGAGAATTAATTTTGTGTTTGTGGGTATCTTTTGCAATTACCCATTTTTAATTAGTAATATTTCACTTAGTATGTCTAAATTATAAGATAATAGTGAAACTAATATTGTTCCATTAATGAAAGATTTAGCACAGTAATGAAATAGTTAATAATTTTGTTACGTCAAAACTGATAATAATTTATTTTACATGCAAAATAACAATTTTACTATGAGAGAGAAATTGTTAGAATCATTTGGAATATTTTTTCTGACACAACCTATACTCTAACAAAATCTAGCTTCACACATAGCTCAAAATTGACTGTAATTATTTTGTTTTCATGTATTGTAATTATTATACTATGAGAGATGTAGCTATTAGAATCAATTAATAGATTTTGCTCTCACACAAACCTATTACCTAAAAAGGTAGGCATGCGCTCAACTAGTTCCAATGTTGGTCTTCATGGTATAGAGAGTTGAAGGGGAATATTTTGAACCTAGGGTTAGATCAGACAATGAATTTAGGGTTTAGGGGTTCCAAAACTCTTGTTTTTATTGAAATTTAAAATCAACTATTATAGAAGGAAATTTAGGATTTATTTTGATGGTATAAACTTGTGGAAAAATTACCTACGTACCTTTAAGAGGGATCAAGACATTCGTAACTTATATTACAAAAGAGGTGGTATAGGCGAATTAGGGTTTTCTTTATCTCTTGAGTCTTCTGTAAACATTTGAGGGATGTCTTCCTGGATTCGGGAACTCTTTATTACAGTGATTTGAGGAGGTCGATTCTTGTCCTTTTCCTTTTCCTTATTGGAGTTAATTTCATTTTCTGAATAGAATTTCTTTTTTACATAGTCATCATTTTCTTAAGTAAGTCGGTGCCGATCTTCATGGGCTGAGCCAATTTGGCTTCAAAACGAGTTGATTCTTGATTTGGGTCTGGTTATGTTGAGGGTGCTAAACACGGTACTAATAGTAAGCCCCCACCCCAATTCTTTTGAACCAGTGTTTACTAGGGTTCGGCGAATTTAAAAAAATGACTTGACATAAATCAAGAATGACTTATTTAGTCCTTATGATGTGAGGCTTCAACTTGGCTTAGTTAAGAATGCGAGGATGAGCTTGACTTAGAGACTTGATGTGAGGCTCAGCTCGATTTTAGATAACCGATGTGAGGCGGAGCTCGACTTTAGAAAACCAATGCGAACCAATGTGAGGTTGAGCTCGACTTTAGAAAACTGATGCAAGACAGAGTTTGACTTTAAAAAACTGATGCAAAGCGAAATCAAATTTTAGATAACCAATGCGAGGCTGAACTCGACTATAGAGACTTGATTAAGAAAAATAGGTTACGATTTTGAGCTTGTTTTATCATACGGTTAGGTGTGAGGTAAACTTGCTTATTGATTTCTTCTAGAGTGGATGCGATACGCAGATCGACTTATCCTGTCTAAAACAGTGATGTCCAAGAGATGAACTATTCAATGTCGAAGAGACGAATGCGATGACGACGATTTGTGAGTTAAGTAGTCTTGACTATATGAGACTGGGGAGAGAGATAGGGAATATGAAAGAATTAATTTACATACGCTCATTTTAAAATATATATCATATATGTGAGAAAAAAAAATCAATTTACCACTAACCTCGGTTTCATACAATTTCATCAAAACTGAGAAATTCTAGTTTTGCTTTTTCTTCAACTAAAGCCCTACGAAATGGCATCGTCTTCTCCATCAAAGCATACTCACGTCCCGATTCCTCCCGAACCAGGTCCTTTATTCCTCTTCAGTTTTTAGTTCCATCCCTCAATACGGATTCATAACTTTCGATACTAATTTCTATTCATTTCGTTGCTGATCGCTTAGTTCCGTTGTTTTTGATCTTTACCGTAATCGATCTGCTTAATCCCTTAGATTCCCCCAAATAATTGTAATTTTCTCCTTTTGAATCAATTGATTGAAAAATAAACCGATTAAATGGTTAACGTAACTTCATTTCTGATCAAAATTATGTTTAGCCATCTAAATTCGCTCGTTTCTTAGGGTCTTTAATTGCATTTTTGTTTTAATTTTGATTTAAAATGTTGTGTGGAACTGTGGAATAGCAAATTTCAAACAAAAAAAAAAAACTGTAGGATAGCAAAATTGGAATCTATGAGTTTGATTAGATCATTACAGTATCTTTGTTTGCAGCTTTGATTATAATACTAAATCTATACAATGTTAGTTAGTTTTTATTTTCTGCAATTTTTATTTGTATTTGAATTATGCAAGTTGTGGATATTGTTCATAAATCTCTTGTTTGATCTCTGAGTTTTACTCTGTAGGGGAAAGCTCAGTGACACAAGAAGCTAATGAACCACCAGTTCCAATTCACATAGTGACGGGTACTGCGGATTTCGTTAACTCTTCTCCTGATAAGAAAATGGTATCAGTTTCGTCGCCAAGCGGGAAACGAACCAGAGATCCAGAAGACGAGGTTTATCTCGATAACCTTCACTCCCAGAAACGTTATCTTAGCGAGGTTTGTTTTTTGGGATGGTTATATAAAATCTGTTAATTCTATGGATTCACATTCTGAGAGATATTTGTAAATTGTAATAGCTTCTGTAGTTTTATTTCTTTTTTTTGACGGTGTTTAAATGTCCTGAGATTTTGCAATTATCTTCCTCATAGATCATGGCGTTCAGTTTAAATGGATTAACAGTCGGAGACTCACTTCCTGTCAACATGTTAGAGTCTCCAGCTCGTTCTGAGAGCTTTCTTTATCACAGGTTTGATAATCTTTCATTCGTATCTTGTGTTACAATTGATTGATCTTTTTGGCGCGTATCTGTGTTTATTCAAGAATCCAAAGTTTTGGTAATAGATGTGATTATAGTCATTACCCAAAATGGTCTTGAAGTGTGTATTTTGAAATATCACCTGTACAACGGTTAGTTGAAGATTGTTTTGTTTCTCTATCTCGATTTGTGTTTGAAACTTGATACCAGAAGATTCAAGCAGGCTCTTTTAGCTCATTAAAGTCTCTGGAATGGAACATTTGTTGTTGCGAAGTTTTAACATTAACTATCTGATGAGTTTCATTAATGTCAGGGATGATTTACCATTACAATACTCTCCCATGTCAGAAGACTCAGACGAAGCAAGATTCTGCGAGGACCCAACAACGAGCACTTGCTCATCGCAACCCGAGAGCCGCCCAACTAGTCCAGTTTCGCCATACCGAAGCCAAAGACCTTTTACTTCAACAAACTCACCACACCCGTCTTCATCAACAATCACACAGCATTCACATACATATCCTACCTCCATGACCACCAATGCTACAACTACTACTACTCCACAGCCTCGCCAGAGAGGATCAGACACAGAAGGAAGGTTTCCATCATCTCCTAGTGATATCTGCCATTCGGGTGACTTGAGAAGAGCCGCTCTACTCAGGTCTGTTCAAATGAGAACACAGCCATGTTGTTTAACTTCAAGGTCAGGGCCAAGCATTAGCGATGGTGAAGAGAGGATGTGCTTAAAGCCTATGGAAGAAGATAGAGGCTATAATAGAGGGGAAGATATATCTTACAATGAAGTCTCTAGTAAGAGTAAGTCTTGTAAAGCTTTGGACATGAGACTATGTGAAAGGTGATCAGATACTAATTTCAAAAGACGATTTCTTCGACTTCTCCATTTTCTCGGTAGTTTTACATTTTGTTCTTGTTATTGTTTTGTTGAAATTTCAAAGAATGCACATATATATTGTCAACTCATATTCATTGAGATTTAAACGATTACAAAAGAGTAACTCCATTTTAGGGTATAAATAAACATTTTTCAAAGAAAGTCAGTTTTATCAAACCATATCCAAAATCACATCTCATATTCTATGTTAAGATTATTCTAAATGTTAGTTACCAATATTGGTAAACAGAATTTTTGGTTTTTGGATTTGATCCAACTTGAATGCTCATGAATATGAGGCTTGAAGAAAGCGAGCCGTGGACAGAAGTGAGTTTAAGAAGAGGAAGAAGATGTCAAGGAAACAAGCACTTTGTGAAAAACGATTATGGTTTAGGCCTTATGGGCTGAAAGCTGTGTACTAGGCCAGTTGATGTGTTAGGTCTAGTCAAAATCAGCTCTTTAAATGAAACAGCCCAGAAGATTCTCTCTGTGTTTTGCTGAGTATCAAGTAATGACAAATTTGGTTTTTGGTTCCCAAGGGTTTAAGTTAAAGGGCAAAACAGAAATTACAGGAGAGGAACAAAGAGGTTTAAAAGGAAACGATTATCACACAGGTTTAGTGACAAGGGACAAAGAGAGTTGTTTTTGGCATAGAGAGCATTGGAGAGAAAGTTCTGGGTTTATTGGTGAGAGTTCTTCATCATCTACATTTTTTTTTCTCTTCGAGTGTTGTTTTGGTTGAGTGATTCTTGGTTGTAATATGTTCATTGATTCATAGTGAAACCTCTAGTGAGCGGTAAAGCTCACCTGACGTACCTTGGCTGGTCTAAGTCTTGGGAACTCGTAACCCTCTTGTGTCTTGTCTTCTTTAAATTATTTCACAACCTGCAGAACACAAAGCACCCATGCTTAGATCAAATACAGACCAAATATGAGCTAAACGATATTTGTAACAGTGGTATCAGAGCTTAGGTTGCAGCTCAAAAGTGTCAGAGGTATTAAATCTAAGAACGGTGTGAACTTTTAGAAAAAGAAGTGAGTTTTCTTTAGAAAGGTGTGATTTTTTTTTGTTTTGAGAGCCATAGACCTAAGAAGGTTTAAAGTTCTGTGATTTCTGGAACTTGGAGTGGTTGTGTCTGGTTCTTACTCTTCTATATACCAAAAGAATATCTAGGAGAATATGGAACCCACTCAAGGCAGGTTTGAAGTTGAAAAGTTTGACGGAGAAGGAGATTTTGCTTTGTGGAAACACAAGATCTTGGCTCAGTTGGAGATCTTGGGACTTGACTCTACTCTTCAACGAGTTCAAGCTACAGACCCTAAGGGAAAAACTGTTGAAGGAGAGGACACAAAAAAGGCAGCAGAACAAGTCAAATCTGATCCCAAATGGCTTAATAAGGATCGGAGGGTAAGAAATCTACTAAGTATGAGTCTTCATGATATTGTTCTGAGAAAGGTTATTAAGGAACCTACTGCTTATGACATGTGGAATGCACTAGAAGCTGAATATCATGTTAAAACTCTACCAGACAGGTTCTATCTAAAGCAGAGATTTTATAGCTTTAAGATGGATGGTGCAAAGAACCTGGACAAGAACCTGGATATTTTTAACAAGTTGATATCAGATCTATCTAGTGTACATGTTGAAATGAGTGATGAGGATCAAACTACAATTCTCATGAATAGTTTGCCTAAACAATTTGAGAGCCTGGTTCACACTCTAAAGTACAACAGTGGGAGAAGCACCATAACGGTAAAAGAAATTATCAGGGCAGCCTACTCTACTGAGTTAGATCTAAAGGATAAAGGATTTTACAAACTGCAATCTGAGAGTGAAGGTTTAGTTGTTCAAGCAAGAGGAAGAACAAATAAAAGGAATCAGTGTAAAGGAAAACAAATTAATAAGAACAAGTCTAAGTCTAGACCTAAAGGCAGGGAGTATTGGATATGTGGAGAGGAAGGACATTTTAAAAGGGAATGCCCTAAGAAGAAAAATCATCAAACAATAGCAAAACTGAAAATGCAGAAGCTAGCATTGGAAAAGCAGAATGGACAGAACCTGTAATGCTAGCAGCTTTAGAAAATTTTGCTAAACAAGAATGGATCATGGATTCAGGTTGCTCATACCATTTGACATTCAGGAAGGATCTGATGTTTGATATTGAAGAGATAGAAGGAGGAAAAATTCTGATGGAAAATGATACTTACTATGAAATAACAACTATTGGAAAATTAAAGATTGTTAACTACAACAATACAACAGTCGTGTTAACACAAGTCAGGTACTCATCTACAGCTAGAAGAAATTTAATCTCTTTAGGAAAGTTAGAATCAATTGGTTATTGGTTTCAGTCGAGAAACTTCGGAATGCAAGTGTTCTACAAGGAAAGAGAAGTAATGACTGGTGATTACAAGGACACTCTTTATTTTTTAGAAGGTAAGCCCGAGGTGGAGCATGTTAATGCATCTGTCAGGTCAGTGGACACAACAGACGTGTGGCACAGTAGGTTGGGTCATATGAATGCAAAAGGACTACAATTGCTAGTCAAGAAAGAGCTGATAAAATCAAGTGAAGTTAAGGCTTTTAAGCAGTGTGAATTCTGCATTCTTGGTAAGGCTCACAGGATGTCGTTCAAAACAGGAATTCATACTTCTAAGGAACCTTTGAAGTATGTTTATTTTGATTTATGGGGTTCTCCTAATGTTACTCCAAACTTGTCAAAGTGCCAATACTATATGTCATTTGTTGATGTTTCTCAAGGAAAGTATGGGTATATTTTCTCAGAACAAAGGATGAAGCTTATGAGAAGTTTGTTGAGTGGAAGTCAATTACTGAGAATCAGTGTAGAAAGAAGTTAAAAGCCTTTATTATTCTTCTTCTCATTCTAATACCTTTCTTACTCTCTACAGAATGTCGTTTATTGAATCACTTCTCTGTATCAAATATTCAACTATCTACTATTGTTGTTGTTCGATTAGACAGGTTTGTGAAAGTTCCTCTAAGAAGTCTGGTTTTGACAAATGTCCCATTTATGTTATTTAAATTTAGGTTCGTTAATTTAAAGTGAAGCTCTCGGGAAAGTAGCATATAATAGTACATATAAAGATATTAGATTAGGAATACAGATAAAGATATTAGGTTAGGAATACAGATAAAGATACATATAAACATGCGATGCAGGTGGGTGGGCACGAATTCAGTTTTGATATCTTAGATGTAAAATAGTTAAGTCAGTCAATGATCATGCAAAAATCGGATTTACTAAGAAGAATTCAACGGAACATGGCAGAAACATGTTGTAGCAAATGTACAATGGTAATTATTGTTGTGTTTATTTAATCTTAGTCCTTGATGCTGAGATGAAAATAGTCTTTCATAGAGGGAAAAAATACATTGATTTAAGTTTTTAGTGCTTTGTGATTCTTTCAAGGACTTTTTAGTGATTTGTGACTCTTTCAAAGACTTGGAAGTATAACATATTCATTGTTTTATACCTTTTAGTGCTTTGAATTTTTTAAAACACCTAAATTTCAATATTTTTTGTCAACCATTTCTTTACTTAAATATTGATAAAGAATTTGGCTAACCAAATTGTATAAATATTTGATATTTTGGCATTTTAAAATGAATTTTAGGAAAAATAAATTAGATAATGCAACACTTGTTTCATAGTTGGTCACAACATGTGAGTCAGAGTGGAAACACAACAATCCTAATTTCAAGATGTTTATAATCAGATTCTAGATTCAGATTCTTAGCATCCAAGATGGTTCCTTCAAAAGAAAAATCAAAAACCCAATTCACGAGCAAGACTCTTTCACCACTCTCGGGAGAGAGTGAAAATATTTCGTCGATGGACTTATGATTTTTTTTTAAATCCATTTTTCTTCATTAATTAGTGAAACAAATTTGCGGTGTAAAATCTGTTGTAATATATCCACAAAAAATCTGTCATATTAAGTCTCCAGACACTAAATTTTTTTTTAATATCTGCCGTAAAGAGAATTGCATATTCTGTGATAAATCTGCAATAACTAATGTTTGAAAAAATACTATGCGATAACGTAAAATAAATCTGTGGTAGTGACAATGTTAATCTAGCAATCAATATTTCATAATCAAATCTACGACCACTAATAGAGAAAAAAAAATCTACAACAACTTAAAAAAAATCTTCGGTGAAAAAATAAGTTTGTGACAAAAATATGGAAGAAAAAAATAAATCTGCCGTAAAAATTCTACCATTTTGGAGAAATGAAACAATCTGCTGCCTCTATCACGATCTTCAAAAATTACTCTATGAAAGAAAAAAATCTGCGATGAATTACAAAAATCTACAGTCATTGAGATATGTAAATCTGCAGGAAAACTTTAAATGTGCCATACAAAAACATCTTTCATAATATAGAATCACATATTTATGTCGTAGATTTATCTGTCAGCGATGACAAAGTCGTAAATATTTGTTATTTTTCTTTTAAAAACAAAAATAATGCTAATATAGAATTAATTAGTAATGGTAGTATTGTAATTATATTTTTTAAAACACATGGCCTTAAAGACATTTTTGTGATTAAATAAACTCATTTAACCTTAATTTTTTGTAGGTTAGTCTAGTAATTAAATCTAATTATACTATTATTTTAATAATTTTCTTTTATTTCTTTTACGTGGCAAGTTGGACTATTGGACCGGCTTGATCCAATTTAAATGTTGACCAAAAAGAAAAACTTGAATTGATAACATGATAACAATTAAAATAGATTTAGACCACCGGACGAAACTATTTTGTTGGCATAATTTCTCACAATAATATATAGCCATATTTATACATAAAAACTGCAAAACCCTACTCTCGTTTAATTCCCAATTTATATCCGATTAATTTATTTGTCTCTAGGCCCATTCCGACTATCAAACTAACGTCTAGCGAATCTTTTAATATAGCCACTAATCTTCTGTTTCATAATCAAAAGGGTAGGAATTCTAGTGGACTTCTTCAAGTAAAAGCCCAAGCCCAAATGCCGCGGCGTTTTTACTAAACCCGACTCCGTTAAGGAACCCAGTCGTTGGTGAATCTGGACAGTCCCCTCAAAATAAAGTTGTGAGCTGCTTCCATGGTGTGATCGAAATGGCGTCGTCTTCTCCAACTCAGCGTACTCATGTCCCAATTCCTCCCGTGCCAGGTGCCTATTCTTCTTCAATTTTGCTTTTCAATCCCTCAATTTAACGGATTCTTAACTCACTTTTGATCATCCCACCAAGCTTCGCTACTAATTATCATCATTCTCTGCTTCTCTTCCTTTGTGCTGATCACTGTATTGATTTTACGGTATTCGATCTGCTTTATCCTTTAGACTCCCCAAAATTTTTTTGTTGTTTACGCCTTTGATCAATTGATTGAAAAATAAACCGATTAAATGTTAACGTAACTTCATTTCTGATCGAAATGTGGGTTTTAGATGTGTATTTTGCTCGTTTCTTGTGGCTTATAGGTGAAAATTTCTCAAGGTGCTTCGTTATTTATTCATACGAGCGACTTTGATTTGATTTTTGTTTTTGATCTAACTATGTATTATAAAACTGTGGAATAGTAAGATTAAGTGGAATAATATACTATAAAATGTTAGTTTTTGCAAGTTTTTTTTGTATTTGGATTACGCAAGTGGTAGATGTTGTTAATTGTTATAAATCTCTAGTCTCATGTTTGAGTTTTAATCTGTAGATGGAAGGTCAGTGACACAAGAAGCTAATGAGCCGCCAGTTCCGATTCACATAGTGATGGATCCGTCGCAACTTCCCGCTGATTTCTTAAACCCTTCTCCTGATAAGAAATTGGTCATTGGTTTTGATTGCGAGGGAGTCGACCTTTGTCGCCATGGCAAACTTTGTATCATGCAGGTGTGACATTTGTTTATGTGTTTTCGTTTATATAAAATTGAATTCCTCTTTGTGGTAGTTTATAATTCTTACTTGAGATCCTGTCTTTGGCAGATTGCGTTCTCTAATGCGATATACTTGGTTGATGTCATCAAAGGTGGAGAGAGGCTTATGAAAGCGTGTAAGCCTGCGCTCGAGTCTATTTACATCACAAAAGTTATTCACGATTGCAAACGTGACAGTGAGGTGTCTGAACTTTTTTGTTTGACTTGTTATTGTTGTTCATGACATATTTTAAAATTGATGAGAACATGACTGTAATTGTTTTTTCGTACTACAGGCCTTATACTTTCAGTTTGGGATACGGTTGCACAATGTTGTGGACACTCAGGTATGTTTTTAATGCGACATGGAAAAATCTATTGCCTTAGAAACCTTGGTCCTGGTTTTTTCTTATACGATTTTCTGGCTCATCACAGATTGCGTATTCTCTGATTGAAGAGCAAGAAGGAAGAAGGAGACCTCTAGATGATTACATATCGTTTGTTTCACTCCTTGCTGATCCACGTTACTGCGGTACTTTTTCTATTATCATGTTAGTTTCTATTTATGATTTTGTTTCTATTTAATTCTCGCAGTCTCCTGTTATTAGTATGTATATACTGATTTCAGCTGACCAAATGCTTATGCAAGTTCGCCTTATCTGTAAAGCCTGCTTTTTGCAACTTCTTGTTCTGGTTGCACCTTGAAATAGTGATATTGACATTTTGCTTATCTCGTGGTGGTAAATCGATTTACTTTGCATTTGTTTGTTCGGTTTAGGTATATCCTATGAAGAGAAAGAAGAAGTTCGAGTGCTCATGCGTCAGGTTCGGTACATTTCTTTTAAATCTTTGCTAGTGTTTAAATTGAATTTATGTTTCCAGAATGGATAATGAGTTGTTTGTGTTGCCTTAATCTCTCAAATTTAGGACCCAAAGTTTTGGACATACAGGCCAATGACTGAGCTCATGATCCGTGCAGCTGCTGATGATGTCCGCTTCCTTCTGTATCTCTATCACAAAATGATGGAAAAACTGAATCAGCGGTCATTATGGCATCTTGCAGTTCGTGGTGCTTTGTACTGTCGATGTCTCTGCTGCATGAACGATGCTGATTTTGCTGATTGGCCAACCGCCCCTCCAATTCCAGGTTTGTGCATAGTAAGAATATAATTTAGGACATAACTAGGTTACATAGTTTTCCTCGTTAAGATCGTCGTATATGCTATAGAAGACGGGTGAGGTTAGCTTCAATTGGTTTACTGAATGTAGTTTTACTTTTAAGTGTTGCAGATAGCCTGAAATCCGAAGATCAAAGTGTTGAAGAAGAGATCCTATCAGTGCTTGATGTTCCACCAGGAAAGATGGGACGTATAATCGGAAGGAAAGGAGCGTCAATCCTCGCCATTAAAGAAGCTTGCAAGTATAAACCATCTCATTATATGTTGTATTAGTGCGAATAAACATCTGATATCCCCGACTATCATATAATTCGAGTGATGTTTTTTTGTATTGCAGCGCGGAAATTCTAATTGGAGGGGCAAAGGGTCCACCTGACAAGGTTAGTCTTAGTCCATCGGGCACAAAGTCTAAATATAGTTTCAATACGTAGCATTAAATGAGGAATGTAAGGCAAGTGTTTTGTGGAAACGGGTTTGGTGCAGGTATTTGTGATTGGAGCAGTGAAGGAAGTGCGTAAGGCGGAGGCTATACTAAGAGGAAGAATGATAGACTATTATTGAAAGGAGATACGGGTCCTTTGTAATCTGTCTCTTTGTCCCCTTACCAGAACAGTTGAGACAAAAGACTAAAACCCTTTTTTAAACTTGGAAACTCCATGGTTGAGTCCCCTCTTCAATAAAAGTCACATCATTAACTTTCCGATAACACTAAAAATTTACCATTCACTTACCCTTATGGGACGATATAGTCTAATGAAACAAAGGCCATATCAGCTGGGTAGAGCTGTCCATTTCGAGATGGGATTCATTATCCTAGCCATTCTTCCTCTGAATTTCCCATCCCATATTTGTATCTTTGCTAAGATGATTATCGTTTGGGACTGTGTACAAATACTCTTAAAATATCTCAGATTTCTCAAAAATGTTTTACAAATCGAGAATAATTAAAAATCCTATTAGCTGACTTACGTTTCTTTTAAATAATGATTTTATAGAAAGTGGTATTATAAAATACATTTAGAAAATATGTCTGATTCTTTTTTTCATCATCATGCCATTAGTGGCATCGACTCATCGGTGCTACTAATTACTAAGGGTTTGACTGGTTTTAAATGCAGTGAAACAGGTGCAAGTGCGAAAGTTTGTGAGAATAAGGCTCTGTTTTCTTAGCATCGTGCGACACTTTTAGGCGACCAAAAATTAGACTGGTGTTGATGAGTTGTTTCTCTCTTCTTAGCCTTGTTTGGCAGCCTCAGTTTCCTATGGATGCAACATATGGCCAAACGATATTCGTTTGCCAGCCGCAGTTCCGTGCGGCATAGCTGTGCGTTTGACCGCAGAAAACTGCAGCTGGCAAACGCTGCATCAAAAATTTTCAGCCGCTGAAAAATCTAACAGTGCGTCTTGTACTATTGCGTTTGGTACTGTTACGGCTGCGGTTGCGACTAATTTCTATTCGTTTGCCTGACGCAGGAGACTGCAACTGTTAAACGAACAAAAACTACAACATCTGGCTGTAGATTTTAAGCCACAGCCGCAGCCACAACCACTTACGCCTATCAAACGAACATGGCCCTTGTCATTGGTTTTTGTTGCAATGCCTGTCAGTGTAATTTTTGTTCATGGTATTTGTTGTCGCCGGTGTTGCTTATTTTTCTTGCGACCGAGTAAACCAACACTGGCATTGTTTTTCTTTGTCTTTCACAAAGTGCTTTGTCGCTGGCTTAAAAATAAATAAATAAAAACTAATGTTATTTGTTGGTCGCTGAATGAGTCGCGGTAATCCTCAGAGAACAGAGCGTTAAGTGGTTTCGGTTAATAGATATATTGAGTGGTTTCGATGATTGGTATAACTGTTGAATATTGGTACAGTATATTTGCATGTCTGTTTTGATTGATTTAGAAGCGAATGACTACAATAATTACAAAAATAAATGAAATATATAATTAAAACTTCAAAAAAACATTTTATTCTTATCTTATTATATAAACCAACAGGGTTGCTCTTACTACAGTTTTATATATGTCAAAATAATAATTATCACAAGTGTCAACTAAAACTTAAGATTTCGCTACGTGTCAAATTTGATAACATAATAACAAAAATAAAAGTTAAAACTCCATTTACAAAAAATCAATAATTTATGGAAATATATACAAATTTTAAATTATCAAAATGTTAATTTATTTAAATTTTAAACATATCAAGGAAAATTTTTGTTAATATATTCAAAAGAAAATTATATTAAAGTTTATTATCATATCAAAAGAAGAAAATCATGCATTTATTTTAGATGTTGTCACGTCTCAAATTTAT
The DNA here is from genome assembly GCA_963922655.1 of Cardamine chenopodiifolia. Taxonomy (NCBI): domain Eukaryota; kingdom Viridiplantae; phylum Streptophyta; class Magnoliopsida; order Brassicales; family Brassicaceae; genus Cardamine; species Cardamine chenopodiifolia. The sequence continues at coordinate 16,551,167 of OZ000470.1, read as the reverse complement.
AATTTTTTATTAAACATTATTTTTCTCACGAGATAAAAAATTATAGATCAAATTTATAAATGTTGAACCCTCTGAAAAGAGTTCGACACATGTTGATCGATTAGATACTGATAAGTGTATAAAAGTTGTGTTATTTTTGTTTTTCTTAATCAAAAAGAAAAATAAACAAAATAAAAAAAGATTTAAACTTTCCTTTTCAAATTTTGATTTTTAGGATTTCATATTATTTACACTCCAATAAAAAAATTTCACACATTTTTAATCATTCGAGCGAAAAATTGATAGATTATAATTCAACCCAAATTATTATTATAATTGATTAAGTTTTAGATAAATCATAGAGTAATTTGATTGAATTAAACCATGAATCTATCCAATTTAATGGATCAAATTAACAAATAAATGTATTTAATTTCATGTATCAAATGGTTAAATATATCGACTCAGTAACACATAATGTTTTGTAATAACTTTATAACATAAAATAATCAGAACTAATTAATTGCATAACATTCAATAATCATAATTTTTACATAAAATTATAAAATTAGATTTTAGTGAGAAATATATGTGTTTTTATGCAAGAAAACAGAACATCAAACAAGTTATAAGTGCAAAAAAATCTCAACTAAATAAGGATGAATAAATAGAAATTTGAGATGATATATTTTAGGAAAAAAAGAAATAAGAATTCAAAAATGATAATTGTTGCACATTTATAACTTACAAGAGAATAAAAGTTATGCATGGACACGGGGAGGATCATCAACGTCAACTCAGTGAGGCAAATAAGCAAGCCCGTGGTAAAAGATGATCTCACATACAAAACGTTAGGAGTATTGAAATGAGATTCAAGACAGATCGTTACATAGTTTGTCTGACTCATCGACAAAAATTACTTATAATTGACACAATATAACAAATTGGTTTAAAAATTTCATATATTCTCGGTTTACGAATTGAAGAAACAATACCTTTGTTAGACAACGAAATTGAAGAAAATGTTTTATCTACAGAGAAAAAGAGTGTGTAAATGATATCTCCCAAAAGAAGAAAGTCAAAATTGATCTTTATCAAAGAGAAGAAATCGAAACAAGAGGCGGTGATCTACTCTAAGAGAATTGCTTATGTCGGAGCCAATTCGAATACATAAATCTGGATGCGGAGGAGGGGGAAGGCAGTGGGTCTTATGCTGGAGATTGAAGATTATGCTGGATAGGAATCTGACGATGGTTAAGAAAGGAAGCCACAAAAACCAAACATCTTCAGGTAGGGCTGGGCATTCGGGTTTAGGGTTTGGGTAAAACCCGATCGGATTTGGGTAAAACCCGATCGGATTTGGGTAAAACCCGATTGAGTTTGGGTTTTCGGGTGTAGGTATTTACTCTCTAATGGAATAATTTTAAAATTTTGGATCGGATTTGGTTTGGTTCTTGTCGGGTTTGGGTCGGTTCGAGTTTTAGATTTAAAACCCTATAAAAAACCCAAAAAATTGGGTTTCGATCGGGTTTGGATTCAGGTTTTTTGGGTTTTTTCTAAGTTTTTGGGGTTTTTGTTTTTTTTCCGAGTTTGTGTATGTTACACGTAAAAAATTCACATTTATAGGGTAGGATCCTTGAATTAGGGTATTCTCCATGGATAGTTGATGAGGACATCAAGATCCGACGAAGAAGTTGTTAACATAGTAGCCATGGATCAAACTCCAAGAACAAGGTTAGACACTAAGCGCTTGAGAGAGAAGTTCAACAAGTCAATGGAGAATCTTATCACACTCATAGAGCTTGAAGGACTCCAAGAATCTGAACTTATTTAAGAAATGCAAGAAGGAGACATTTAAGAACAACCCATGACTCCAACAATTTTATGCTTGTCGGTTCTTCAAGGATTTCATAAAGCTACCTTGTTCACCATTTCAAGGAACGACCAAGCTATCTAAATCATCCAAGGAGAACCTATTTTATCTAAGGTATGCGTTTAAATTTTTTTGAATAAATTAACGGTTTTTTTCTTGTTTTAAGAGTAATTTTCTTTTCTTTTCTTGTAAGTCCAAGTAGAGTCTGTTCTAATTTACGTTTTAGTCCTTGGAGTCTATAATAATTTCGACCCTAGAAGGTCTCCAGCTGCTGGACGTTTATATAAGTCCCTTCTCGGCTTGTATCTTTTAACAACGATGATGAAATAAAACAAGATTTGCTCTCTCTTATTCTCTTATGCGAAAGAAGTTTCTCTCTGTCTTCTTGTGTGCAATTCCTTGAAGATCTGAGTGCTTAGACTTATCATTGATCATGTCACAGATCAGTGTGGCATCTCTCATTCCATCCATCTATCACATCATTTTTTTGATTCTTCAAAGAGTGGCCTCAGTCCAGTTGAAGAGTCTCCAACATCTATTTCCGCCTAACATCTCTTTTGATACTTCAGAGAGCGACCTTAGTCCGGCTGAAACATCTCCATCCTTCCCCTTTGTGGACACAACCCCTTGTGCATACATCAAAAGTTATGTATTTTGGATTTTCAGATATCTTAACGGGTATCGGATTCGGATCGCGTTTGGGTTCGGATTCTGTTTTTTGGGTTTAGGTATTTACTCTCAAATAGAATAATTTTTTGGATTCAGGTAGAACCTTTCGGGTCGGGTTCTCGGGTTTGTTTGTTTTGCCCAGCCCTATCTTCAAGTATAGATCCCAATATAGGAATAAAAATCGAGATCTGGTGACGAAAGAGCTAAGAAAGATAATGTTATCGAAAAATGCCAAGAGATAAGGAACGACGAAGGATTTTGTCGAGTGGTGGTGTTTGAGGGAAGAGATATTCGGTTAAAAACCGAGATAAGATATGAACTAGAGGAGAGCAGAGAGACAACATAGATCTTGCCGGAAGAACGTTCCACGCAGATCTCGACGAGAGCATAGCTGTCAGTCACACACTCGTTGGAAAAATAAATGCCAAGATGAAACGAATTAATGAATTTATTTAATATGTTATTAGACATGATTTAGATTTTTAATATCTTAATAATGAATTCTTAATATAGAAATTTAAATTAATTTACTCTGTTAGAAAAACCATATGAGTTGACAAAAAAAACTTATATAAATAACTCTTTTCTCTAACAAAATACGGTTTCTAACTATTTTCCTAATATAGTTTTAATATATATCATTAACAACAAAATTTTAATTTAATGTGTTTGCCTAAATTTTATTTATTTTAAAATACGTCCATCAGACGGGTCCTAATCTAGTAAAATATAAAAATCACTAGTTCAACAAGTTATATAATGAAAAATTAATAAAACACTAAATAATTATTCAAAACAAATAAATTTCATATTTATATATTTTCTTAATGTAAAGTTACTGTTATAGTTAGGGAAGTCGGCTATTTCATATTCCAACAATCTCAATAAGTCGAAATCATATATAAACATAGTTGTTATGTTGATTCATATTTAAATATAAAATTTGTCAAATTCATACACCATCTATAAAAATATGGTTTTTTTTGTTCATCTGATAATATTTATTGAAAATAAAACAAAAGCCCGCAAGTTCCGACTAACTAAGCTCGGACTTTTAGGAGACACAATATACAAAACAAACCCTGCTAAAATGAGAATATGCAAACTACACATCTCAACCTTCAATAACCGATTCATTCCCGAGAACGAAAACTAATGAGACATCGTTGGAAAGTCATCAATACTTAATTGCATCTGCTGATCTTTTTGTCCTCGCTTGATACTTGTAGACTTCATAAATTTGGGAACTTGTGCTTTCTTGGGACAATAAGATTGATCCTCTAAAGAGTAGAAAGGACCAAAAAAATTACTTGGGTCGGTAGTATCGATACTAGTTTGACTAAGATCCGGTTTGTTTGGCGCAACAACCAATCATGCATCGACTAAACCTGATATTGACTTTGAGTGGAGGAGGCTAAAAATAACTGCTTAATCGACTCACCAAACTCTTCGGGGAAGGATTGATGAAGGATGCAAACTGATTAAGACCATGGAAAGCACCGACAAAGGACTATTGAAACAGTCGCAACATAAACTCATACACTAAACAGCACAAACATTCCAAAAACATATAGATAGAAGACAAACTAAATCCTTAAAAACAAACCTAACTCAGCCACAGAAGCGGAAAACCCGCCTTAATCTAAGACAAAGGCCAAGACATTGAATGAAAATCTGGCCGACACCGCATAGAATCAGCTTGCAAAGAACAACATGGACCACCTCAGTGCTGCTAAAACGAGAACCACAACGAAACATTAAGCCGTGGTGAGAGAAAGAGAACATAGAGGAACAACAAAAAGTAGAGACGTTTGCATTCGTCACCAAAAAAAAACTGCATCGTTGACCTTAGAGATATGGCATCCCCCTCGTTGCAGCCTTCCCAAACCCCTACATGATGTCTTAGGTTTTAAAACCAACTATCACTGCAAGTGTATAGAGCACACAATAGTATAGAAATATATATATGGATCGAATCCACAAGGGTCAAGAGTCACACTAGGAGTTTTTATGATTCAAATAGAGCTAAGAAAAAATATAGAGTTTTTTTAATGATTGCTGTAAATAAACAAAAGTTGGAAATAAAGATAAAGTTTTTAATGAGTGTTGGCTGCAAGGAGTTTCATAGGGATCAATGATTGATATGCTACTTAACCAAAACATGAATTTATTAACGTACCGTTCTAGAGAGAAATTCAACAAGTCAGTGGAGAATCTCATCACACTCATAGAGCTTGAAGGACTCCAAGAATCTGAACTTATTCAAGAAATGCAAGAAGGAGACATTCAATAGCAACCCATGACTCCAACAACTTTATCCTTGCCGGTTCTTCAAAGATTTCATACTACCTTGTTCACCATTTCAAGGAACAACCAAACTATCTAAATCATCTAAGGAGAACCTATTTTATCTAAGGTATCCGTTTAAATTATTTTATTTGAATAAATTAACGGTTCTTTTCTTGTTTTGCAGGATTATGACCGTTAGAAATTTTAAGAGTAATTTTATTTTCTTTTAAGTCCAAGTAGAGTCTGTTCTAATTTGCGTTTTAGTCCTTGGAGTCTATAATAATTTCGACCCTAGAAGGTCCCCACCCGCTGAACGTTTATATAAATCCCTTCTCAACTTGTATCTTTTAACAACGATAATGAAATAAAACGAGATTTGCTCTCTCTTATTCTCTTCTATGAATGAAGTGTCTCTCTATCTTCTTGTGTGCGATTCCTTGAAGATCTGAGTGGTTAAACTTATCATTGATCCTGTCACAGATCAGTGTGGCGTCTCTCATTCCATCCATCTATCAAAGAGTGACCTCAATCCAGTTGAAGAGTCTCTGACATCTATTTTTGCCTAACATCTCTTTTGATACTTAAGAGAGCAACCTCAGTCCAGCTGAAGCATCTCCATCCTTCCCCTTCGTGGACACAACCCCTTGTGCCTACATCATCTGGTATCAAAGAAAGGTTGAGAAGTTAAGTGTTCCTAGCAGTGATTTTGTTTGAATTTTTATAAACTATTGGTGTGTGATAAAATCATGAAACCAATTGCATCTGAACCTAGGACGAGTCTAGTATTTATTAAAATTGGTTCTGGAATTTTTGGATGTGCTTTGATAATTTGTTTGGGATTGTTTTCGTCGAACAGTCGCGAATAGGTTCATAAGAGACTTAGGCATACCAAGAGTTAATTTTTTTGTGCTTATACTTGTTTGCATCATTTTTTTCTAGATCTAGTGTTTGTTGATCATCCTCTTACAATTTCCACCCTTGTTGCATCCCAGATCCTTCAATTTCTTTGTTTAAATCTATTGATGCGATTTCCTTTGCTTGGTGTTCGTGTCTTTTCGATTTCTTTTGCATTTGATCTACTTCTTTGAATGTGAGATAGGAAATTTTGTGGACATGGAAGAACCAGGAGGTTTGAATGTAGCAGAGATAATTACAACTCTCCAGAATCAACTCCAAACGCAACTTCAGACCATATGAGATCATCTAACTCGACTTGAACAGCCACCACCAGTGCGCTGGGCTCCTAACATACATGTGAATCAACAAAGAGTCAACCAAACAGTAGATGACGAGTCTGAGATGGAAGAAGATCCACCAGATCCTGACCCAAAGCCTCAAAGACAACAAAACCTTAACAAAGTTAGAGTGGAAGATACAAGAGATGACAACCAAGACATAAAGCTCAACACCAACATTTGTGGGAAAAGTTAATCCAAATGCTTACATTGACTGGGAAAGACGTATGGAGTATATCTTTGAGTATTATCACTATTCAGAATAGAGGAAGGTGACCTTGAATGCGGCTCAACTCACCAAAAATGCTTTAGCTTGGTGGGATAGAGAATTAGCAGAGAGAAGAAGACGTCGTCATAGACAAATCACCACATGGGAAGAAATGAGGTTTGATATGAGGAAAGGATATGTCCCTCCGTATTATTACGGAAACCTGGAAAAGAAGTTTAGGAAACTTACTCAAGGATCTAAATCTATTGAAGAATATTTTGACGAACTTGAATTTCTTAGAAATAGGTTGGATACGGAAGACTGAGGAAAACTTGGTAGCACAATTTCTAGATGGTCTTCAAGATAGGATTGCTCGGAAAGTAGAGAGACAATCCTACCATGAACTCAATGAACTGCTACATCTAGCCATTCAGGCCGAATAACACATCAAGCGGAAGACACTCTCAGCCAATAGAAGCAAATCAACTTGGAGTCAACCACCACAGAAAAAATTAGACAAAGGAAAATCTATTGATGTGGATTCCAAATTCAAGAGGCATGTGCTTAAGACATCTAAACTTGCTAACCCATAGCAAGGTAAAACTCAAATTCAAATAACTCGTGATATAACATGTTTCAAATGTCAGGGTAAAGAACACTATGCAAGGGAGTGTCCAAACCAAAGAGTTGTGATCCTCAAGTCCAATGGAGAATATGAATCTCAAGATGAGGAAGACTTTGAACCAGAAGAACATGGATAAGGTGTAGTAGATTATCCTGACACCAGAGAGCTTCTGGTGACGCGAAGGGTTCTCAACGTTCTATTTGAGCCAGAGATAATCCAAAGAGAAAACATCTTTTACTCCCGATGCACTGTTAACTCAGAGGTATGTAGTTTAATCATTGATGGAGGATTTTGCACTATTGTGGCCAGCAAGTATTTGGTTGATAAGCTAGGTCTTCAAAAGACAAAGCACCCTCGACCATATCGGCTCATATGGTTAAATGATGAGACTGAGCTCAAAATTGCAGAACAATTCACCATACCATTCAGTATAGGTAAATATGCGGATCAAGTTGTGTGTGATGTGGTTCCTATGCAAGTCGGACATCTACTTCTAGATCGTCCATGGCAATTTGACAAAGAGGCACTACATAATAGTCGCACCAATCATTACACCTTTATGCACAATGATAAGAAGCATAGTTTAGCACCGCTAACACCACAAGAAGTTGCATGAAATGCACAAGACTATGTACCAAAGAAATAAGTTGAGTAAAACTAATCTCTATGTAACACCTTCTACTGTTTTAAAATCTTTTAAAATCAAAAGAACAAGTGGTACTGATGGTTTTCAAAGAATGTATGCTTACATGTCAAGAAGAGCACAACTTGCCACCTGCTGTTATAGAGTTTCTTGATAAATTTGCTGATTTATTTCCAGAAGAAATACCACCAGGATTGCCACCCATCAGAGGAATAGAACACCAAATCGATCTAGTTCTTGGAGCACCATTGCCTAACCAAGCTGCTTATCAAGTAAGTCCATAAAAAGCCAAGGAGCTAGAAAAACAAGTTCAAAACTTGATGAGTAGAGGATATATCCGGGAGAGCCTAAGCCCATGTGATGTTCCTGTTCTTCTAGTGTCTAAAAATGATGGATCATGGAGAATGTGTGTTGAATGCTGCGCCATCAGAAACATTACCGTCAAGTATAGACATCCCAGTCCAAGGCTGGATGATATGCTAGATGAGCTTAATGGAGCAACTATTTTCTCAAAAATCCATCTAAGAAGCGGATATCATCAAGTTAGAATGAAAGAAGGAGATGAGTGGAAAACAACATTTAAGACTAAAAGAGGTTTTTTACGAGTGGTTGGTCATGCCATTTGGACTTACTAATGCGCCAAGTACATTCATAAGACTCATGAACCATGTCTGAAGGGAATATATATGTAAGTTTGTAGTCATCTATTTCGATGACATCTTGATTTATAGCTCTAACCTTGTAGATCACTTGAATCATCTTGAGCAGGTTCTTGCAACACTAAGGGCTGAAAATCTCTATGCAAACCTAAAGAAATGCACATTTTTCACTGATCAAGTTATCTTTTTAGGATTTGTTGTAAGTTCACAGGACTTAAAGGTCAACGAAGAGAAGATCCAGGCAATATAAGACTGGCCGACTCCCACTACTATTGGACATGTGAGGAGCTTCCATGGACTGGCTAGTTTCTACAGGAGATTTTTGAAAGATTTCAGCTCCATTGTTGCACCCCTCACCTCCGTGATAAAAAAAGAATGTGGAATTCAAATGGGAACCAACACAAGAAGAAGCATTCAACAAGCTCAAAGACCAGCTCACTCATGCACCAATATTGGTACTTCCTAACTTTAATAAAAACTTTTGAAATCAAATGTGATGCTTTTGGAACATGTATTGGAGTTGTTCTTATGCAAGGAGGAAAACCAGTAGCTTACTTTAGTGAGAAAATAAGAGGGACGTCACTCAATTACCCTACATATGATAAAGAACTCTATGTTTTGGTAAGATCTCTTGAAACTTGGCAACATTATTTACTGGCAAAATATTTTGTTATACATACAGATCATGAGATGCTCAAGCATTTGAGGGGACAAACTAAGCTTAAGAAACGTCATGCTAAGTTGCTTGAGTTCGTGGAGACCTTTCCCTACGTGATCAAGTATAAAAAGGGTAAAAAAACATTGTGGTTGATGCTTTATCAAGAAGGCATACTTTCATCAGCATAATGGAGGCTAAAATAATGGGATTTGATCACATCAAGGAGTTGTATGAGACTGATCCAGATTTTCAAGGGATATTCAAGGAGACCAGCAAAGCCGCTTCTAGTATGTTTCATTAACATAATGGATTCTTGTTTTGAGAGAAAAGACTTTGTATTCCTTAGGGATCAATGAGGGAGCTGCTGATCGGAGAAGCTCATGGAGGAGATCTCATGGCTCATTTTGGACGAGATAAGACATTAAGTGTCTCTGTGGAAATGTTCTGTGCTAAGTGCATCACTTGTCTCAAACCCAAAAACATCATTCTAACTACAATAATTTACTCCTAATCGACCAATCTCCACTTGGTCTCATGCAACACCTACAATCAAAAGAAAAAAAACTGAACATAAGAAGCCTAATGAACAAGATAATAAGAGACATAAACTCAAAATGACTTACACCGTTATAAGAAGTCAAATCTGTGATGAGTGACTTGCTTGATTTTCTTGAGTAGCTTGACTTGGTTGGCTAGGACCTGCCTCTTATTTATTGTTTGGTGGATTTTTAGCTGAGACCCCATAATTAGGACACTTCCTAGTGTTATGTCCCATGAAACCACAATTTCCACATTGGTAACTTTTTCCTTCTCGTGTAATCTTTAACTTCTTCTGAATAGGCTCTTCCACACCTTTCTTCTTCTTCTTTTGTGGAGGCTCTTCCACACCCTGTCTAGTAGTAGGGATAGGCAGTTCATTACTATCTCAAACCGATAGGGAGAGAGAAGATTTCTCTGTCTTAAACCTCTCATATCTCTAGCCAATTGTGAAGTTAGGAGTACTGACACATGCCGTAAGCTACTTAAGATATATGTGAGGGATGTTTAAACTCTCTAAGTGGGTAAAAGGAAACTCTCATGTGACTGTATCAAAAGCTTTTGTAATGACAATTTTTATTATTATTCTCTTAGGTTCTTTCTACTTATGAAAATTATTGACAATCTTGCTGTCAGAACAATATTTTCCAGTAAAAGCCTTCTTTGTATAAAAGTTGTTTGATTCGGGAATATTAGTTATGGCATGATGGATTGCAATTTTGTGACTAACAGTTTTGCAATAGTCTTGTACATGGTAGTGCAACACAAGATTGGCCGATAGTCTCATATGAAGATAGCTCATGGCTTCTTGGGATAAGATACATAATGGTCACTACAAGAAAACACGCCATTGGCAACCACCATATGATTCGTAAAACTATCGTAAAAACGATATTATGACTACTTATAGACTATTACAAGTCATCGCATATTTGTGGTCATAAAATAACATAATCCCAAATCTGTCGCATATTTACGACCTATTTGTGATTCCAAAATACAGTTTTTTTAAGCGACTCTATTAAGACAGAAAAACAGAATCGTAAAGGCAAGATTAAAATGCGACGAACCTCACTTGCGACTTTTTGTGATGTTACGTGCCAGTCCTACACTTGAGACGAATTTGAGATTTTTTCAGGGGTCCAAGATATGCGATTTTTTAGAGGATGGTAAAGGCAGGAAAATAAATAAATTGGTCGCAATTTAGTCTCAGATAATATTGTCTATGAGCTACACTATAGTCGTAAATAAATGTTTAAATGTTGCAACGAATATGAGACTTCGTTTTAATAATCGCAAAAGAGTCACATGTTTGCAACCTTTGTGCAACGAATTCAGAGGTTTTGTAAAAGCTAGTAGTTGCAAATTGGTAACATTTTTGGCAACTTATTGGCAACCATGTTAAAACCCATATTTGTTTTTATGAGTTTTGAAAACTATTAATCAAAATAAAATTTTGATTTAAAAGTATGGATAGCCAAAATGTTGTCAAACCAAGCAAGTAAAATTTAAGAAAAGATCATCCTAAACATGTTCACAACAAATTTTGCAAAAGGTAAACATGATTATCAAATTTTATACTAAGCAAATATGATCATAAAAAGGATGTTCATAAGTTTGAAGATGTGTTCATAAGTTTGAAGAAGGATGTTCACCAAAAAGATTTACCGGAGGAGGATGTTCATAAGTTTGAAGAAGTGGTAGACAAAGGAGAACGGGCTGATGTGGTGGTTGTTGTGGTGCCTAATACGGTGACTGGTGCAATGTCTGATGCGGTGGCTGGTGCAATGCCTGATGTGGTGGATGGTGTGGTGCGTGACGCGGTGGTTGCAGGTGTGGTGCCTGTTTGTTGCTGGTATAGTTGGCGGAGGATGAGAAGACATAAAAGCTGCTACAGTGAGATATTTTTCTATAAAGTAGGAGACAAGACTTTGGGATTATCGGTGCTCCTTATCACGTCGCGCATTTTCAGCATCAATTTCAGCCATCTTGCAACAAAGTTGATTATGAAGCTCTAGAACTGATGAAGAAGGGATATCATAACTTTCTTTCCTTTTCTCTTTGTTCAGTGTCTCCACAATTGATCCAAAGCCAAAAGGGTTTCCCTTGTCATATGTTTGAGTACTTTAATACAAAACACAAACAAAAGCATTCATAAATCAACAAATAGACTCAGAAAAGCTATTGTTCCCAGGTTACGTGGCTTTCAACATGATTCCTTAAGATATAACCTTTTAATTACATAAGAAAAAGAGCAAAGTTAAACCAAAACAACTAAGTTCCTAAAAAAGATGATCCATTTGAAAAGGCCATATCCTTTGAATCACTCAATCAACATCAAGGATTACAAGTTCATAACATCTGCTAATAATTTGTGCTCAGCTTGTTATGTAATCGAGCAGATTAAGAAAGATAATCATGTGGATTAAGAAACCAAATGCACAAAGATAATCAGACCAACATAAGAGAATCATCATATGCTCATTCAGTACCCATGCTCAACAAACAAAGACAATCAAACTTCATCTGTTTCATCTGTTTCATCCGTTTCTTAGATATCTTCAAGAATCCCTCTTTAACAAACTCAGTTATCCTGTTATCCCAATTTTACTTTTGCTACACAATATAAAACAATTAAGTTTAAAACCCAATCTATACGTAACAATAACACATTAAAATCTAGAGTACATATTACCGTAAATATCCTGAAATATCTCTTTTGAATGTGTATAGGCGTAACACTCCAATTGAAGTAAGGACCATCAAACTTCTTCCTAAATATTCAAGAAATCACTCAAGCCAATTATATTTTGTCCCGGTTAAACCTGTTACAAAAACAGAGTAGTACTCTATATAATAGCAGGCATTACATGAGTTAAGTACCAAGATATTGGAGCAATCACTCCTACTTATACTTATTTCATCAAATCGGAGATCTAATGTGAAGCAAATAACCAACGGAGAAGGACCAACAATGAAGTTTACCATAGAAGTGGTAGATACTCTCGGCTTGGAAGAACTAACAAATCATCCAACATTTGTTCGAAGTCGTGCGGATGTTGTGGCTCGTTATTATCTGGGTTTTGGTGTTGTAGTATGAACTCTGGATTCTGAACAAACGACGGAGGAGGAACAGGAGGCGGTGGCTAAAATGTAAGAGCCGATGGTTGAGGAGTAGGAGGCGGTGGTTGTGTCATCGGCAGATACTGGGCGGGAAAAATTCTAGATGGGCTGAAATGTGTCGCATTTGATCATGGGTTTGACGAGTGAGAAGATGCTTCTCTAGAGGCTCTCTGACCATGGAAGACTCTGACACCTCCGATTGATATTCCTCTGCGACCTCTACTTGATTTTCCCTTACCAGCCATTAGAGCAAACTGGAGACGAGAAGATTGAGAAGAGGAGAGAGTTCAGAGAAACCCTAAATAGAGAAGAGAAGAAGAATTATGAGAAGTTTAGATTTTGACATAGTTATTAACTAAAATTAAAAATCTGATTTGATGAAAATATGAGAAGGAAGCTTTAGCACCCGAATTTCGCGAAAAATAAATATGTAGCAAGAGAGTCTCAAAAAAATATCAAATAAATGGCAAGTAAAGCCCGAACTAGTCCGTAAATGCAACTAGTACCAAAACAGTCGCAAAATAAGTAGACAAAACATTGTAAAAATGTCACAACATAGTCCCAAACTAGTAGCAAGCTCGTACCAAATAATAGTAGTAGCAAAATCTGTTACAAAGTTGTCGCAAACTGTAACTAATTTGTGACTTAATGTTATTAGTCGCAAAACTAAACTATAAAATCTTTACTTTTACACCAAAAATGTTTACATCAAGCATTAACAAACACTCATATTTGTATTCTAGAGTACATCTCTCAATTTAAGAGAGAAAAACATTGTTTTGATAAGTTAGTTTTGAAATTTAAAAAATAACAAACATTCCCATATAAGAACATGTAACACTAATAAATGATTTGGAAATTACAAAAAATTTGTTTAAGATATTGAAAATTTAAACGTTGATAAAGTTTATGTGGTCAAGTCAAAGTAGAAACGTGTAACTTAACATGTTAACAATTCTTTAAATGTGAAATAGGAATTTCAAAATATCAAGAGTTGGTAAGTGGTCGCAAAGCTGTCGCTATATCAGGCGTTAGTCGCAAATGTGTGGGTCTTATGACGATGTTGAGACTAATATGCGACTAGAAGCTCATATATGTTTGATTTCTCATTCAGTAGCAAATTCGTTGGTATTTTAAGACCGTTTTGTGATGATATTTAAAATAGGTTAAATATTCATTTATTTGATTATTGAACCGCAAGCAGACATAAGTAACTATGCAAAGTACGTTACAAACGTAAGTCCTCAAATTACTAAAATTCTTCATCTTCATCATCTTTGTCTTCTGCTTCAGCATCTTCGATTTCAAAATTGATATCTTCATCTGGATTATTTCCGTCTACTAAACTATCAATCATACTCAAGTTCTATGATATTTTCCACGGTCCCAAGAAAATCATCATCTTTAGATGCTTCAAAATAATTTTGTCCTCGGACACACAACCCATAATTCATTTTCCGTGAGCCCGTGATACTGCAATCCCGCGTGTGAAACATATATCCTCTTGTAAAGTACATTGACCACGATTTGACTTTGTTTTCAGGACCTTCTATTAGTTCATGAATCTATGGAGGAAAAATTTGATGAATTTTCAATGTAGCCACCTACGTATATATGCAAATATTAAAATATGAGAAAATAAAGAATTTGAAAGTATTCTTAAGATTTGAGTAGGTGAATAATTAATACTTACATATTGTTGAACCTATATGTGAAAATCTTCATCTTTTTTTTACGTGACCTCATCATTAGAGAGTTTCGGATATAAGTATTGAATCTACTTGTCCAACATACTGTTTTGCCAACAATAAGATATTTAAAATTATATAATTAAGTTAAAGATAAATCGCAAACCTTTACATTAGTGGAAAAAAATTTATACCTCTCAAGTGGGCGAAAGTAATCATAATTACGCAAAATATATGCTTATGTACATTTATAATATTTCTCATCTAACCAAAATTTACTATTTTTGCCACTTGGACGACCGGATTAAGTGAATATTTCTGGTATCGTCATAGGATATACATGTACCTCAATTGCATCATACCGACTTAACCTGGAAAAAATGTAACTTTAGCTCTTTAAATTCAAAACTAAATTTGAATAAGAAATCTCATTAAGTCTAAGTAAGATTACCTTCTTCTACTGGCTGTAAAAATGTGTGACGCAAAGTAGTGTTCTGAGAAGTAAGAAATTTCATCATTCATATATAATTGAACGATTGATCCCATTGGATATCTTTTGTTCTTTGTCTTGCTTTTCAAATATTTAAAAAACTTTTCGAAGGGATACATCTATCTATATTGCACAGCACCGCCAAGCTCCACTTCATATGGTAGATGTACAGGTAGGTACTCCATCACAATAAAGAAAGAAGGTGGGAATATTTTTTTCCAAATTATATAACATCATGATAATTGTCATGTTATCTTTCAGAATTTGGACGTGGGTTTGCTCCAATGATCGAGTACTTAAGTCACGGAAAAATGCTCCAATCCCTACAATATATATAAACATTAATTTATTTTTTATTTATATCAAACATATATAGAAATTAAACATTTTCATAATTTATACCTAAAAATGCAAGATGTACGTTACGCGGTCATTCCATAAAAACATAGCAGTCATGACTTTTCATTCCCAAAAACTTTTTACCTTTGATGTCTGCACAACTAGCTAAATCTGGTACATAGCCGTCTGGAAATTTAACCTCAAGTTTGACCCATTAAAGTAGGATTTGTTTTGCTTTTGCACTCAATCTCCCAATAGAAAATGGAGCTCTCCCTCGGTCATTTACATGCCACTCTTTCCGGGAATAAAATCTTGCAACATCTATTCTTGACTTCACTGTTTCTTTTGATATATATTTAACATTCATAATAGTATATATGATGTTATTGAACTATTCTTCTCAATATGCATCACATACAGATTGTGTCCTAGCGTCAGATCGGTCCAATACGGTAGCTCACAAAATATGATTTATTTATACCAATTATGCCAGTTTCCATAGTTATCCACTTTCTTTTCATGACCATTTCCTTCGCTGTCGGATGTTTTAAGTGGCTCGACATGCTATACACTCATATAAAACTTGTTCACCAGTCAAAGATTGTGGTGATTAACCGTTCAATGCGTGTTTTCCCTTTTAAAAAAGTTTGTTTTATCCTTCCGTAACGATGTTGTACAAGAAGAAATCTTTTGTGACAATAAAACCAACATGTCTTCCTATCAACCGGTAGTTGAAATGCATTTGTATCATCTATAAAAATTGGACATGATAATCTTCTATGTGTTGTCCCTCCCAACAACATATCATATCCCAAAAAATCACTTACAGTCCACAAAATAACAACTTTGAGGTTGAAGTTTTGATCGAAGGACACATAATATGCCTCAACTCCATTATACCATAACTCCTTTAACTCGTCGATCTGTGGTTGGAGGAAAACGTCAAGACTGGCTCGTGGATGATTTGGTCTCCTATTCAAAATTGTAAGAAACAAATACTTGCTTTTCATGCACATATCCGGCGGTAAGTTGTATGGATTCAAGATCACAAGCCACAACGAATGATTTTTTGATATGCCAGTAGGATTAAATCCGTTTGTACATAATCCAAGATAAACGTTTTGGGTTTCTTTTGAAAATTTAGGATGTAACTGTTGGAAATTTTTCCACTCAGCCGCATAAGATTGATGAAACATTACGCTATCTTCTGATTAATGCCCAGTATGTCATCTCATCGATGATGCAGTTTTCTCTAATTGGTACATTATCTTCAATCTATCAATAATAGGTAAATACCACATACGACTGAAAGGTATTCTAGTTCTTTCCTCACTAGCCTTATACCTTGGCTTTCCATAGAACTTAAAATGCTCCAGCTTCTCATCTTCTTTTCAGAATAGCATACAATTATCTATGCATACATCAAACGTATAGTACGACAACCCTAGCTTCGCATCAAAGTTTATGTCTCGTAGTATGAACATGTTGCCTGATTACCCTCTGGTAAATACTCCGTAAACAATTTAGCCCATGAGTCCATGCATGTTTCAAAAAAATTATGGTATACTTTGTTGTTCATGAATCGAGCAGCCAACGATAATTTGGACTGACCTTCCAGACATCCATCATAAAGTTGAGTATTTGCAGGATCTAACATGCCATAAAACCGTGTTGCCTCTTAATTCTTCATGAACATGATATCCATTTTCATGTCCATGTTGATGATACTCATTAAATGGCGTAGAACCACGAAATGCATCATTCACCATCCCAACAAATAAATTCCCTCCATAAAATTCTATTGGTTGACCACAACTCGTATAATCTGCATTATCATAATGACTACTCATACCTCTCCTAATCACATCATATTCTTCAACATGCTCATACAATACATAATATTAATGCAAAATCTTCTATTATGCAAATGTTTTGAAATCGTACTTGCTTGGAAAATTTTTGCATTTTCACATTTAAAGCAAAAACAATGGAACCTATCTCCACTGTTTTTTGATGCAAAAACAGTGAAACCTATCTCCACTACTCTGTGTTATTGATTGGCTACTTGCAAAAGCCATGAACTGCTTTACCCCGCCAAATACTCGTGAGATTGATTCTATTATACATCCACTCTCGTGATGAATTTCACATTGTTATTTCTCGTATTTTTTGCACTCGTTTTGTTGGCTCTCGTTTTTTATGATAAAAAAAAAGATAATGTCAGGTGAGGATACCGGTCTTATATAGGCAAAACATTTTTTACCATTTTGCGACTACAAAAAAAGTCACAAATATGCCACTAGTTTGCCACTTTTTTGCCACAACGTTAGGACGACTTTGCGACTACTATAATGTGTCGCAAAAGTTCAGTACACAAACTCACTCCATTATTTTCTACGTTTGTACCAACTTTATATACCTGCAACTTTGCGACTAGTAGAAAAGAGTCACAAATATGCCACCACTTTGCCACATCTTTGCTACAACTTTACGATGATTTTGCGACTTTATATATGAATATTTTGCAACAAAACTGTAATGACACAGTCGAGTCGCAAATGTAGTCGCAATTATGGGATTACTTTTGCGACTATATTTTACGACTCGAACATTGGTCACTTATCTATCTCAATGTGCGTTAGTTTTGCAAATTTAATTATATTGTCTACTAATAGTCTAAAATTAGTCGCAAATAAGAAACTATTTAGCAACTATTTTCTTGTGCCGCATATTTACGACTATTTAGCAACTAGTTTTATTGTGGTCGTTTTTTAGTCGCAAAACGATCAAAAATAAGTCCCTTAATTTAGCGATCAAATATGGGGTCGAGAAAAGTGGTCGCAAAACGTATTTTTTGTAGTGGGTTGAGTTCACTAAAGACGGAAAGAAACCAGTGGAGAAGAAATTCTTGATGGCTACTGGTGACTTCAAATCCAAGTATATTATAGGAAGCTTTAAGAAGCCTGAAGAAAGACCATATAGGGCCTGAGCCTTATTTGGATTTAGCTTTCGGGTGATCTGAGAGATTTCTTCAGGTTATGGGATAGAAGACACTCTTTGATGTTGGCTTGTTTAGCATCTAAAAGAATTTAATCCTTAAATCTAGCTGATTTGAATGATGAGTTGTTCCATTGAAGAAGGCGCCATGATTGATTGAAAGTGGCTGATTGCCTCATTACTCATTTCAATAGGATCAGAAATCATCTGGCCTGATGGGAGCATGAATGACCTGATAAAGTTTATAGCGTTCCTGACCATAGAGATCTGGTGGAAATATGTAGTGTTAAAGTCACCCTCTTTCAATCAGTTCACACGAGATTTATGTCTAAAGAATGCTTATTCAATGTTTCTTAGGAAGATCCACTTGGAGTGAAGATATCTTTCTTGCTGGAAAAGGACTGATGAAGGATTTTGAAGGGATTGATATGCACAAGATGCAACAAATAATTAACCTCTCACTCTCACTTGAATTTTTGAATTTTTTTTTTCTCTTCTTTGAGAGCTCTCTTTAGGGTCTTAAGCTTCGAGGAGAAGATAGTGATATTAGAAGTATAGTTTCCAGTTTGAATCTATTCATCCTCAACTGTTAGGAGGAATTTAGGGTGCTTGAGAATGAAAGGTCTAGGATACAAGGGACATAGTTTGAGAAATCTGGGGTTTGAAAGGAGGTTGAACTGTTAAGGTAGCTTGAGATCCAATGGGAGTTGACCATCAGCCTGTCTAATTTCTTTGCAATTGGATTTGCAGGTTGATGATTCAACCAGGTGTAAAAAATTTCTTGAAATCTAAGGTCAAACATCCCAAGTTGGCTTAAGCAATCCATGAATTCAATAATATTAGGGTCTATGGTATCAACAGAAGGTGAGGAATTTTTAGCATAATGTAAGATTTAGTTGAAATCACCCCAAGAGCCAAGGGTAGGAGTGAAGAGAATGTGACTGTAGCAGGTTCAGGAGCTCAACCCATATATATGTTATTTCTTCCCTTTGATTCGATGCATATACAACAATATATATAAATAGAGTGATTGATCCAATAGCAACTTCGCAGCTTAGAGTATGTTTGGATTTATGGAGAACTTTAACAGTAGCAGGGGTTTTCCAGAAAAGTATAACTCTACCATCTTCATCCTCATCATGATAAGACACATAACTCCAACCTTTAACCTTTATTTTTATCGTTGTAAGTAGGGCTGTCAACATATGAACCGCCCCGCAGATTTTGACCCGCCGTGGGTCGAGGGAGGGAAAAATTTTGAGGGTCAGTCGCGGTGTGGATCTAAGAATTGGTATGTGGGGTGAGTGCGGATCATGGGATAAAAATCTGCAGGGTTGGGCGGTAACCCGCAAATAGAATTTTTTTTTAATACATTTTTGCGAATTTTGCGGGTCGGAAAAACGGGTTGGGTTGGCGGATTGGAGACCCGTCAACAAGTAAATTAATTAGAAAATCTTTATATAAAAAAGTGGATTAGCGGGTTACCAGCGGATTTTGTGGTTTTTGAGTGAGGCGGGTGCAGGTTGAAATTTTAAATCCGTGGATTGGCGGATTAGTGGATTGGCGGGTTAAACAGGTAAAATAATTTTGAACCCCGCAGATTGACGAGTTGGCGGAGCAGATAAAACCTGTTTGACAGACCTAGTTGTAAGTTTCAAATTTCTAGTAGAAACTGGATATGTAACTTTTTTTCCCTTTAGAATTTGTTTTTCTTTGACAAGTAACAGGTTTTGGATTTCTAAGCCCATATTTTCTTGATTTCTTCGTGGTCCAGGTTTAGTCCATCTAAAATGACGATTCAGTTTGATAACCAAAACCTTGTTCCAAGATATGACGACAATTAAATCCATAGGTCTACAATAACTTTATAAATTCTAAAATGATTAGTGATAATTTAAGTTTAGAAAGGAAAAATTGTCATCTCTTCATCAACATTTTTTCTTATAGTCAACATTCTAACTCACAATCGAGGAAAACAAAGATTTTAATCGATTATATGGTAAAGATACTACTTCTTTATGTACTCTATGTCTTTCTCTAGTTACTACATATATCTAATGAAAATGTTGGTCCAAATAAATAAAAAAATTGTATGTTTTTTTCTATATTTATTATTCAAAATTTCAACAATATTAAATTTTAGCTTGTTTTAGATTTTATAAAATTTTATTGAATATTTTATAAAACAACAATTTTTAGCTAAAGTTAATTTTTTTGTCACTCTTAAAAAATATATATCTATTATTATAAAAATATAACTTAGTAACTCGTAAAAACATAAAGTAAGTTGATCGTTTCTAATCGATGGCTTAATCCGTTTATCGTATAGACCTCCCTGACTACGTACTTATTTGACACTTAAATAATCATCTTGCAACAAGAAAAAAATCATGTAGTAGATTTTAAATAATAATCAAGTGTCCTTTAAAGCTTTTTAAATAATAAAGAACTTTGGTTTATTACAAAACAGGTCCACGTAATCACCCACTTTTCGATGGTAAAAAAATGTCTAAAATGGATTTATTTACAATATCCCAGGAGTTCATAATCCATGATCTTATTGTGAACCTCCATGGTTCTTGATTAGATTATCGCTGTTGTTCCACGTCTCTCACACAATATCCCGAAGGGTCTTCTCCTTTTATCTTATTGGGCCCACTTTCCTATCTCTTTTTGCCCCTTTCTTCTATCCTCTCTCTCTGCTTCTCCCAAGTCATCTTCTTCCTCCGAATCTTGTTCCTTTGTTCTCTCTGCTTAAACCATCTCTACTTGATTTACCATATCTCTTAATCTATCAGCTCGTGGAGCTCTCTTATCCTTGGTTTGATTCTCTTCACTCGGTTTAAAAAACTCCGTTTTTTCTGATTGGTGAGATCTATCGTAGTCGGTGGTCAATTAATGGGTTTTGTTTTGAGTTTTATTTGATTTGTGGGTTTTTTTTCTAAGCTTGTTGTTGCGAAAGTTTGGGTTTTTTTTTCAATTTTAGGTTAAATTATTGGGAAAAGTTGAGAATTTAGGTGTGAAATTAGGTTATTTGGGTTGAGAATTTTGAAGCAAAGGTGGTGAATTGTGATGAAGAGAGGGAAAGATGATGAGAAGATACTGGAACCTATGTTTCCTCGGCTTCATGTGAATGATGCAGACAAAGGAGGACCTAGAGCTCCTCCTAGAAACAAGATGGCTCTTTATGAGCAACTTAGTATACCTTCTCAGAGGTCTGGCGATTATGGAACTTTGTCTCTGACTTCTCGTAGTAACAACACAAGCACTTTGGTTCATCCTGGACCATCTAATCAGGTATGGAGCTGTGGAAACTGATGTTATATAGTTGATTGATCATTGTTTCAGTTGTTATTAGCAAATAATACCTTATTTTGTTTATGGATTGAACTTTTTGGGATTGGATTCACTTGTACATATTAGAATCTAGTAGACATATTTCTATCTTAGTGTGGTTGATCAGGGCTACAAGCAACATTTCTTGTTGTTTCCATTAGTTTCAGTCGTTTTCAAAGAAATTTATGTAGGCCTTTGCAAATTTGATTTCGTTAGAAGGTTAGGTTGGATTTGGCTGTTGACGACTAAGCTCATTCATCATTTAAATCTGATGGTTTAACAAATAAATTTTAGTTTCTCTTGTCTAAAATTTTTATGTTCTGAAATTTCATGAATGCTTCTCGTGAAGTCTGAGCATTGAGGCGATTACAAGTCTTGTTGCGGTATTGAACTTGATAAGGACATGGGAAATAATCGTTTTTTGCTCTTTCATGCAGCCTTGTGGTGGGGAAAGAAGCTTATCTGGGCAGCATCTTGATTCTTCAGCTTCAGCCCATGCAACCGAGAAGTTTGTCTCCCAAATGCCCTTCATGGAAAATGTGAGACCTTTGACACAGCATGATCAGAGGAAAACGGCAAGAGAGGAAGACGACTTCGCAGTTCCAGTGTTTGTTAAATCGAGAAGATTTCAGAGTCATGGCAGAACCAAGAGTGGGATTGAGAAGGAAAAACACGCTCCATTGGCTACTTGTTCAAAAATTGTTAGAGACCAGGTCAAGAGGAACACAAAGTCAGGTGGCTTTGTAAACTCTTTAGATTTATCATCGACAGAGGGAATGGATATCGAAAAACCACCATCGAGTTATGACAGAGTAAATAATGCTTCCTTGAGTCAAGAGTCTAGAAATAGGTTATACCGAGATGGTGGTGAAGCCCGTGTTACGGACACTGATAATAGAGTTGAATCTCACTTGGTAATGGAAAGTCATTCTGAGGTGGCTCATGGCAGTCCTGATGACGATGATAACGGTCGTGAATACTGCAGAAGCGGAGGAGACGCCTCTTTACAGCAGATAAATGAAGATGCAAGTGATGAGATTTCTGATAATTCGATGGTGGATTCTATATCCAGCATAGATTTTTCTCCTGATGATGTTGTGGGAGTATTAGGTCAAAAACGTTTCTGGAGAGCAAGGAAGGCTATTACCAAGTAAGTTCACTAGAATTTTATAGTTTAGTTAACTATGTTATTTATTTTCTGCTCTTTCGATCCATCTCTTTCTTTGATACCAACATTTGCTACTTGCAAGAAGTTAATGCTGAAGCATTGTTCCCTAATTGAACTGAAGCTTTCCTTTGTTGTGTTTTTGGACACTTTCCTTTAGTTTCTTTGTTTATTCATGCTTACTGATACAATGGATTGGTGATAGATAACTCAGTTTATATTGTGTCTCAATTTGGGAGAAAGGATTTCGAGTTTTTTGCTTGAGACGTGATGGTACCTTAATGGAGAGGCCGCTTGTATCCTCCTAAAATGGTCCTGTTATATGTTAGCTGAATAGCCCTCGGTAGCATATTAACGCGTTGGATCATGTTATAGCAGGGAGGGACGTTCTCTGTTGTCGTACATTGTACAAGGTGCCCGCCGAGACAGTTCATGGCTTTATACTGTTGTCTTCTTTGCATCTGCTTGTCGGGACATGTCCCTGTCTCGGTTTGGTATTGCTTTTATTCTGCACTGTCGTCTTTGGCATTTTCCCTTCTTGTCATTCAAGGGGTTGAACCAGGTAGGGGAACTTGTCTTTGAGGACCCTGGGATCTAAATTTTAGTTAACCGTACATAAAAGCTAGTTATGAGTCTTATGACAGTGCAGAATTATAGTTTCTTCTTGCTATTGCTTAATAGGATCCTAAATAGTGGTTTTGAACTACGATTTTTCCTATGGATTTTAGACTCCATGACTCGGATTTTGAGGTTCTAGGTACTCTTATCGCTATGGTAAGGTATCACGATTCATGACCAACTCATATAACAAGATTTTTCTTGCTTTTCGTGGAGGGTAAGCTGCGGTAAGCTAGATATTTACTAATCCATCCCTTGCTTAATGTGTCTTTGGTTTTTTTTCTGATATGTTGTAAGTTTTCTGATTATTTATGCTTTTACGTGTGTCCTTAGACACATTGAGTTGCTTTATGTATTATTGCTTCGGTTTTCCCTTCGCATTCTCGATTCTATTGTTCAATTAGCTGGTCATCATCCTTATGAAACTCCATTTCATTACAGCCAACAAAGAATATTTGCTGTTCAACTATTTGAGTTGCACAGACTGATTAAGGTAAAGTTATCCAGAAAACTTCTCTCATGTTTCCATGAATATTTATTTCTTTTCGGGCTGAAACAAGCGTCTTCAACTGTGCTTTGTTTATGTAATACTCAGGTTCAAAGACTTATTGCTGCATCACCGGATATCTTGCTCGACGAAATCAATTATCTTGGAAAAGTTTCTGCTAAAAGCTATCCAGTGAAGAAGCTCGTTCCAACAGAATTTATCGTAAAGCCTCCTCTACCACAAGTTGTTGTCAACAAACAACACAGGAGCGACTCGGATAAGACTGACCAACATAAAATGGAATGTTCAGCTGAGAACGTAGTTGGGAGGCTGTCAAACCAAGGTCATCATCATCATCAACCATCCAACTACGTGCCTTTCCCGAGCAACACACCCGCTTCACCAGCTGTAAACGGATGTTGCTATCCTCCTCAGCCTCCTCCTTCAGGAAACCAGCAATGGTTAATCCCTGTAATGTCTCCTTCCGAAGGGCTTATATACAAGCCTCATCCGGGTATGGGACACACGGGACATTATGGTGGGTATTATGGTCATTTTATGCCACCGCCGATGGTAATGCCTCCGTTTCATCCGGGCATGGGATTCCCACCTCCTGGTAATGGCTACTTCCCTCCGTATGGCATAATGCCAACCATGATGAACCCTTATGGTTCAGGCCAACAACACCAACAACAACAACCCAATGAGCAAATGAATCAGTTTGGGTATTCCGGGAATATTCAAAACAACACCCAACAACAAAGCTCCGTTAACGAAGCTGCTCCTCCACAGAAACCGCCAACAAAGTCTTATCCGCGAGCTAGAAAGAGCAGGCAAGGGAGTACGGCAAGCAGCAGCCCAAGTGGGCCAGAGGAAGTCTCTGGTAGCAAGTCCTTTCGACCATTCTCAGCCGTTGATGAGGACAGCAACGCACCTGAGCAAATGATGACAACAACCACGACCACAACAAGAACAACTGTTACTCAGACAACAAGAGATGGAGGAGGTGTGACAAGAGTGATAAAGGTGGTTCCTCACAATGCGAATCTTGCGAGTGAGAATGCTGCTAGGATTTTTCGGTCAATACAAGAAGAACGTAAACAGAACTACGACTCTTTCTCGAACCTTTAAGCCTCTCTTTTCTTTTATCCTTTTGGTAAATTGTGTTTGCGACTCAAATATGTATTATTAAAAGTAGTTTATTCTCAAAATATGTACCATGTAAAACGTATTATGATATAAAGCCTCATTTTATATATGTTAAAGATCTTAAAGCCTTTACGATGCCAAGAACATAAGCACACCATATTTACATCAACTTGTGTACATAGGAAGGATAATGTTTAGTAAGGAAATTGGAACTAAGCTATACAACAGATGTTATTATCATCATTATAAATGAAGATACAAGGCACTGATATAAACAAATATTTGAAGTAGGTGAGGATCAAGCACTGAATCCGCGGTGAAGAGAGCTCCAAGGACCGGCAGGGATGGTGGGACAAGCCTGCATTGCTGCCTCTTCCATCTGCTTCATTTTAATCCCTGCATTGCATATGTTTGCAATGGACCTCATATGCTTGATTCCATACTGAGACAATGATCCACAGTGCCTCTCAAAAGCTCTCACCTAACAACCACGTGAAAGAGAAGAAAATGTGATCATCACAAGAAGCTTAATCATCGAAAAAACCATTGAAACGGCCAAGTTTCAAGGGGGAGGGAAAAGGGTACCATAGTTTTAAGGCAGTCCCAATCGTCGACAAGCGGTTCTCCAGAAGGCCGGACTTTATTTAAAACCGCAGGAGCTTCCGAAATTCCAAACAAGAGTTTTCCAATTAGTTGAACGCTATTGTCAACATGGAGTCTGTGAGACATTGCTTCAAGAACTTGCTTCTGAGCTTCAACTTTTCTTACAGAACCTTCTGGTGCCTTTCGATACTACATGGAACAATCACTTGATGGATTAAGTAATCAGACGCAATATCAAAACTTACAAAGTCCTTATTTCACCGGTAAGCAAAGAGAGGGTAAAGATAAACCTTATCCCAGAAGTGGACAAGATCCGCGTCTCGCTGGTTTGTAACTTTCAAAGGCTTCCTCAATGAATTCCCATCCACAAAGGTGAAGTTTTCATTAGCTGGGTTTGTACCCATATAAAGAACAAGCTTCTCCTTGCTGAGTTCTATATCTCCAAATTCCATAACATGAGAACCATAAGAAGAACCAGAACCTGCAGTCCTCTTTTTCACCTGAAACAATAGTTCTCACTTAACAAAGTTCCAGACCAAACTTGAATCACATATATACAAAAATTTGAAGCTTACCAATTCATATTGCTGGTGCAAAGTCTCTGTCTGTAAATTATGTTTATCACTATGCATTAAAACAAAGAACAGTAAAGGAATTAAGATCCGAATCATACTCTTATTGTCATATTATAATAGTTCTTCAGCATACCTATCTTCCATCCAAGCAACACTGTATAAGTCACCCAAACAAGTTTCATACTCAGAAGGAGGACTAGGATCCTCTCCAGGACAATAAGTACCCCAACTACTTTCTTCTGCGTTTGATGCAGTTGTCGCGTAAATGTTTAAACCTTCTTGTAAAAGACCTTCAAAAATACTTCCAGATTCACATGCCTCTAAATAGAACACCTGTATTCACAAAAATGGTCAAGCCAAGCCAAAATCACAGGTATATATACAATGGGAATGTTGATAATGTACCAAACTCTTATATGTTCCAGAGGCATGTTTTTTCTTCAAAACATTGTTGAGATCGTTTGCATATAGGTATGGAGAAGTTGGCATTCCTGAAAATAATAAACATGGAGACTCAAAATCATCAAAGTTGTGTCAAAAAACAAAATAGTGTTGAACTTACCGAGCACACCCGGGCCGCCGTGATCACTATAGTATATGAAGATATGATCATTTGGACCGCTATGTACAACCTTGCCACTTCCTCCTTTAAGAGCTGTTTTATTTCCAAGTATTACACCAAATAAGTTATCAACATTAACATCATCTCCAGTGTA
Organism: Cardamine chenopodiifolia; assembly: GCA_963922655.1. Taxonomy (NCBI): domain Eukaryota; kingdom Viridiplantae; phylum Streptophyta; class Magnoliopsida; order Brassicales; family Brassicaceae; genus Cardamine; species Cardamine chenopodiifolia. The sequence continues at coordinate 16,524,506 of OZ000470.1, read as the reverse complement.
ATCCTGCAACAAAAAAATTCACAACAAATTAATATGATAAAGATGTTTCAACTGTCTATAATCGCAGATAAAAATCGAAAAAAAGAACCTTGGGAACTCCATTATAGACATCTTCTCCATGAGGACTGTTTATAATAACTCCAGGTCTTGGGTTCTCTTCGTTCTTGGCAATATCGTCATACATGAACACTACAATGTTCTCTTCTTTAACTCCACCTTTCCTTAGTAGCTGATATGCATGACAAACATCTGCCTGAAAATTTTACAAACTCATTAGTTTCTACCAAACTAACTTAGGCTCACAAAGGCTTCATAGTTGCAGAAAAAAAACAAAAGTAAGAAATGCGGGATTGATAGAATCTGCTAAACCGAAAATAACCGAATCATTTCAAACCGAATTAAATATAGGTTTTATATGGTTTTACGGTTTCATAAAACCAAAAACTCGAATGCCCAACCCTAGGTCAATCTAGCTTAAATTTTGAAGTATGGTGGGAATTTTGGTTTACTTTAGGTTTCAGGTCCGGTTTGCTTAATATGATTTTAGTAAAACTCTGGCTATATCAAACCGAAGTTAGTTTGGTTCGGTTTGTGTTTGATTTGGTTTTAGCTCGGTCCAAAAAAACAAACAAAAACAAATTGTTCTCAATAATTCAAAAAGAAGAAGAAAAACAGCTAAGACTCCACTTATGACTTTGGCGGTTAGAAGATTGGGTTCTTGGTTCGGTTTGGTTTCAAAACCAAACCCCTCGACTTTAAAAAGCTAAATCAAACAGTTTGCGCATGAATTCTGGTTCGGTTTAATTCGGTTAAAATGCCCACTCTAAAAATAAGAGATCTCGTAAAGATATCTTCAAATTTCACAACAACCAGAATTGACTAACCAACTAACAAAGATCAAATATCGATATGATCAAACAGAGAATCGTGTCGGTACCTGATGTCTATAATTCCAGTAACCGTTGGATCCGGCGACCAAAACAGCCCACCTTGTACCGACCGAAGGATCATCGTCGTTCTCAGCCGGACGGAAGAACTTAGAAGCTTCAGAAGGAAGTCTGATGATGTCACCAGAAACGACGGTGACTAGCAAGAGGAAGAGGGCGAGAAAAGAAACGTTGACGGCGATGTGCGTCATTTTTAGAGATGATCGACCGGCGAAGACGGTGACGTGGATAAGAATCTTTGGATTAGCCGAGGACTGCTATTTATAATAACATATGTATGTATATATATATCAAGAGACCCTATATTCAATGAATCTTGGTGATGACAAATCTAACGTCTGCACATTACTTTGTTTACCTAAACAAACACGCAAGTAAATATAGTTTTATTTTTTGTTCAGAAAAAATGAAAACGTTAATTAATACTATGCCATTTTTAGTAACACTTTGTTTAAAATTTTAGATTAATTTCTGAAGTAGATGTTCTTTCAACAGAAAAAAAAACTAGACAATTTAATATCTTGTATTTGTTTTACATATTTTTATATATAATATTTTGTTTTAGTTTATCTTAGAATAATATACTTTTAACTGCGTAATTTTTTAAAAACTAATGTAAATATATCTTTATACATAAATATCTTTAACTAATAAAAAAGATAATCTATAAAAAAAAATTATAAATTAGAAAAGAAGATTCGGAGTAGGGTTTAGATCTCTCCAACACAAAAGTTGAATGGTTTTAAGCTTATGGGTCGGATCTTGAGTTTATGGATCGGATCGACCTAGTCGTTGAATATAGATAGCTAATGAAGAGGCCATTTAGCTTTTGATTGGAAATTTTGTTGGCATCTTCAACCCATTTTTTACTTAAAAATGGAGTTACTCTTTTCTTACTCACTTACTATTTCTTTTTATAGCACTGCTTTCTTACTTAAAATTGAAAACTGTTTGTTTTTTCTTGTGAAAAGATAAAGAAAAAAAAAGCACTAGTTTTGGGCTTTCGGCACAAAATCATGCTTATGTTTTGGCTTTTGTTTTGTAATGTAACGTAAATGCCATTGTAAAGCAATCAAACTTGGTTCGCCCATTCAATGATCCTTTTCCTTAAATTGTTATAATTATAAGGAGAAAAAATGACAACTTCCCCACAACTCATCAAGTCTTCCTTTCCTTTGTACATTGGATCCCTCACGATCCAAATCGTCTTCTGTGAAGTTCCAAGCTAATTTCATCTCTTTTATAATCTTCTACCAAATATCATATCTTCACGAACATATTTTACCACCACAATTTTATTCAACTATTTTACAATCATAACTTTAGATATGCCTTGTGACTTTTACTTTATCCTTATTTCAACTTTTGTTCAGTTGCGTTGATAATTTTTTTTTTTAATATCAGAAAGTGTTTGGCCAAAACCTGTAATCCCCGACTCTGTTGTATTGATAATATATAACTAGAACATGGAAAAGTCCTTACGATGATAATTTGTTTTTCTTTCTCAAAGCCTATCATGTTGTTGTATCAAGTGGTTTTATTTTCAAAAGGCGAACAAAAGAAGCGAATCTTTACCGAATGTCGCAAACTTGCAGTGAGCCTTCCTTGGTTCATCCCTAATGGATACTTAGCCACTTACCCTCTACTATGTGGTTATTCTTGAGCATCTGACCATTCCCTGAAAAACAAAAGTCAACTATTGGGAAGATTATAAAATTCTCAAATATTCATCTTTTAGAGTGAAAGATGTTGTAACTCTGTATGTTTAAGTTTTAGATGTTTGTGGAGAGTAAATCTTCTAAATTTAACATGTTACTACTTACTAGTCGGCGACTCAGAATCAACATTATACGGAAACCCATATATCTGAATCAGGAGTGTTTTTGTTGACCTTCCCAAAACGCTCCGTTTAAAAAGCTAATACGTCGTCGTTCCAGGTTTGATTTCCACCTTCTCTGCTTTTAGTTTCTGGAATTTTCTACGCGACAACGAGAAAATCAGGATTGGTAGTAATGTCGTGTACGCATTATCACAACTGCGAGGATCATGAGTGTTCCTCTGATTGGTCTCTCTACAAACACATTGATCTCTCCAAGGTCTCTCTCTTTTCTACAATCACTTTATCTATTCCGTTTTTTAGCTCAAATTAACCATTTTTTTAAACTTAATTGTAAATTTTGGTCTCAGGTGTCTGCTTTAGGAAGTGCAAAATCAGTCTTCAAAGCATGGGAACAACGATTACACTCTTTTGGGGTAACTTTAAATCTTCACAATCACTTATGTTTTGCATTGTTGATTCATGGATGTGAGTTCTTGTTTGTTTTATAGTGAAAAACATATGATAAAGATTTTGATAAGAGGATCCAGTAAACCATATATATCGCAAGTAAATTTGTAAAATGTCAAATCAAAATCTGGCTTGTAGGTTTAGGTTACCACAAGCTAATACACTACTGTGCTTGCAACTTCAAGTCTTATATGATTCCATAAGAACTAAGTCCTTAACATATTTTCCTGAAGCTCACATAAAAATTTAGCCTTTATGGTGAGAGAGCCCACTTAATTTATAAATCATCAACCAATACCATGTTTTTGGCTGTTGGAGGACTATATGTACCCTTCCTCAAGTAATTTTTTTATACGCAGTGTATATGTATAAAGCTGTGTTTATGATAATGTCTTAAAGGAAATGGTATTTTTTTTTTCTGTGTCTACAGGAGCATTTGGAGAGCAATGAGGGAGATCCTGAATTACTTGTTTTTGTACCGTATGTCAGTTCTTTCTTGTTCGTTCCTCTTCAATTTGGCATGTTTTGTTTTCTTATATGACCTTTTATTTTTAGCTGAATACATCGTTTGTACATTCAATTATCGACCTGTGACTTCAAAGTTCTACTAAGATTATTGGTTTGCATTTAGAAATATAGTGATTTCAGGTTATTCACTTGAAAAGAAGCTTGGGAGAAACTAGATACAGTCCATGTTTTCTGACTATGAAAATTACAACTACTTTTGGATCTGTAGCTCATTTATGTCCATGTTGTCTCGATTATCGTAGATTCACATCAGACGTCAAGATCAAGAGCATATCAATTATTGGTGGCCCCGAGGGAACAAAGTCCTTCTAAGTAGAGAGTGTATGTCTAAACTACATTACAAAACTTTTCTTGTATGTATGTGTTGAATTCTGCATACTGTTCCTTCATTTTGGAAAGCTGATTGTTGTCTCAAAATTAGGTTCATCAATCGTGAAGGGATTGACTTCTCAGATGCTGAGAGCATGCAAGCTGTTCAGGTATTCCCTTGTGAGTATTTGTTTTACCAAAGTCCGAAAGACAATATGCACTGATGCATAAACATTTGTGGGTACTTTGAAGAAATGGGAGTTAGCTGAAAATTTGCAAGGAGTTTTAGAATACCAGACCAGGTATATTTCTCTACACATATACCGTTTCACTTGGTTGTACCAGACTCTGCAGACTTTTTGTAATGTATCATAAGAAGTCTAATATACGAATCAAGCATTATCTTTCGCTGAACTATGTATGCGTTTGCTTCAACTTGTCAAAAGTGAGATGTCTGATACAGTGAAAGTGTGGAATGTGATTAGGTATTCAAAATTCCAGAGTGTTGGGAATATCACATTGCATTTTCCTGAGCGCTTTGGAGGTGATACAACCCAAATACGTTATATCGGGTTCAAAGGTGAAGCAACCCAGGTAAGCTTGCATACAAATACTGCTACTATGGTATGCTTGTTGTTTAAGTCTTACTCTTTTGGTGATCTTAACAGTTGAAAAGAGATGTTGTTGCAACAATCGTATATGAGATTAGACCAAATCCTTCAGATCACAAGTAAGCCTGTGAATCTCAACCAAATTACGCTTTTCTTTCTATATGAAAATCCTTAAATTGTGAACTCTGTTTCTTTTGCAGGACAAAGGCGGAGACTGCTAGCGGTTTTTCACAAGTAACTCTTTAGCCTTCTTATTTACTACCTTTACTCCTTACCAAAGCTTCGTCAAACATATATGTATTGAATAAAAGCAACATAGACGTCTTGTGGAAACGTTTCTATTATATTTGAGATCTTTCAAAACTTTTACAATGAACTTTTGGTGTATGCGTAATCACCTCTTAAATTTCCATACTTAAACTACAAAATTTTCCAAACTCTTTACTTATATGATGGTCAGCAACTCTAATAACGTGAAGAGATTTCGATATAAAACAAGTAGTTCAAACAAAATATTGTGAAGACCATTTATAGTTTTCAGTTTTGATTTTGGGTAAATTTGAAACCAATGTAAAACGATATAAAACATTAACCATTATCTTATCTTAATATAAAGAGAAGTTAAAGAACTAAAACATCAAACACAAACATTAAAAAATTCTTAAGAAAAAAAAAACAGAGCGAGGAAGCCTGTAATTGTATATAACAGCTGAAACTTATCCATAAACATATCAACTTTTTGGTGATGCCTTGGGCGGTCCAGCGGGTGGAGCACTCTGTGAAGCCGGTGTACCACCACCACCAGCTGCTCCCGCAGTCCCGTCAGAAGAATAACCTCCACCACCAGCAGCAGCAGCTTGTGGGTATCCTCCATAAGACCCATATCCCTGTGGTGCCTGACCATAACCATATGATGGAGGCGGTCCATACCCTGACACAGCTGGCTGGCCATACCCAGACTGACTACCATAGCTTCCAGGAGCACCAGGAGACTGCTGGTTCTGACCATAAGCTGGTGGCTTTGCAGCCGATGGTGGTGCTCCATAACCAGAACTGTAAGCTGATGGTGGCTGGCTACTGTAACCAGCCTGAGAAGTTGGAGCAGTTCCATACCCTCTCTGACCAGTACTACCTTGAGGTGGTGGCTGTTGACCAGTTGCACCGTACCCAGACTGTCCAGACTGAGCCGATGATGGTGGAGCGGCTTGAGATGCATCTTCCTCTTGACTTGGATTAGTTGTGCTGCCATAACCACCTTGTTGTTGATCATACCCAGCAGCTTGACCATATGATTGCTGTGAGGCATTGTAAGCACCATACCCATCTTGCTGGTATCCTTGACCAGCTTGACCATATCCAGCATGCTGGTAGTAATTGTACCCTGTGGTATCTGTTGGTGGGACTGAGCTACCACCACTGTTTTGTGGCTGTGACTGTTGCTGACCATAATAATCATACTCACCTTGTGCACTCTGCTGGGATGGTGGCACAGCAGATTGATCCCAGGTAGAGGAGTATCCAGCGGAAGTTTGTTGAGGGTAACTTCCGTATGGCGATTGACCATATTGAGGTGGACCCGGATATGCTCCCGGTTGCATGTAACCACCATAACCAGGTTGTGCTGGCGGAGCACCAGGTGGTGCCCAGCTTGATGGTGGGTGGGCTTGGTAACCACCTTGTTGTGGATAGCCTCCACCCATTGATGAGTTTCTCATACGGTTCTGCATAAAACAAACCATTAAAATAATAATCATAGGTAACTTTATACAGAGAAAGAAACAGACGACACAGCATAAAAACACATTAACACAGAGGCAGAGACCTTTAAAGCATATTAAAAAGACTAAATTAAGAGACACATACAAGGTTACTGTCATTTACCAATATCTGTCCATATAGGATCAACCAAGATCATATCATATTCTAGAAGGGTAATGGTAACGCCTACATACCGTACTGATTGGTGAAATTATTGGGTTACTCCTGAAGAAGGCCATCCCTTTCCCTATCCGAGATAAATTGGTGCAAGAAAGACCACGAATACTATAGAAGCTTTTGCAGTACCAACATATATATCACATGTAACCTATTTTCTCAATGGCAAAGTTTGTATAGCAAAATAGCCTAATACCAACTGAAGAGTGCCATTACCAGCAATATCAATACTATAAAGCATATTATCAGACTCAAGCTGGGGAATAAACTCTCAGGAATAAAATATGGCTAAAGGGTTCAATAGGTTAGCAAAATATCGACTTGACAAAATGGCTAATAGGTCTTCATATGTCAGTCGCCCACCTTTGGTGATACCCTGATGACTGAAACTAGAAGTAGTAGGGAAGAGATTCTGACAAACAAAATAATGGAGCACAATGTAGCAATAAGAGTATCATATTTATTGGCAAAACTGTTTGGAAATATTATCACAACAGGTTAGACTGAAACTATTCAGCAACATCACAAAGGCTACCCATACCAGTGTAGGATCAGCCACCTTGGCTGTAACCAGAAGTGATGAAACATAGATGTCTGCATATACTCCATAAATATAGACAACAGAAGTTTCTAGTATGAAAATATCATTTGAAAGTGAATATGCTAAGAATATATCTTGCTAAAAATAGGAGTCAATGCTACGCACATTGTAAATTTGGATTATGTAAAAAGATGAAGAGTAAAAGTATTAAGATAAGGCTGATAAAAACTGCAACCAGACGATAGTGACAGAAGCATGAAACTTGGTCTAGGAAGGTACTGACAAACAATGAACAGAGGAAGAAGAGGCAACATATAATCTTACAACTTCAATAACAAGAAAGTAAGGAATTTCAAGATGAAATATCTTTATGTTAGATGTCAAGAAAATCAGAAAAAGTATTTTCGTAGATGGGGTAATCATAAAATAAAGAATCTTCCCCTGCAAATAAGCAACTAATACTAACGGATATGAAGGCATAAGAAGAGTATAATCAACGCAATGAGTACTTAACAGGTGATACATTGACCAAGTGAAGCTAGAATAACCTACATCACCTATCATCTGGTTAATAGACTGACGTTTACAGATTAAGGGATATGTTAGACAAACCTAAGTTCATGACAACTAAATGATGTAATCACAACACAATATCAATTTCAGGTAGAAAAATAGACACAGCAGAAGCCTGCCACAATCCATAACAAACACAACAATCAAACATACCTCGCCACTGATGATTTCATTAACTAAATGTTTAGCATGTTCAATCTGATCGGTTGTCCCATCAATCTGCAAAGTTCGCTCTGGCGTTGGATCTCCAGGGGGCAAATGCAAAGGAATAACCTGCAAACAAATCACCATGGCTTAGACCACGCTACACCATCTGTAAACAAACAGAAGCTGCACAAATAAAAATATACAAACCTGAATTCGAGCTCCAGTCTTAGCTTGCATAGATTTGATAGTTTCACCTCCTTTACCAATCACCAAACCAACCTAGAACATTTTGTGTATTACATACAAGAACATTATAATAGAAATCAGTCAATCTCCAGTGCATCAAGTACCTTATTATTAGGAATTTTCATAACAAATTGATCAGCTCCTGGCTGTCCACCCATCCTACGTGACCCTCCACCTGAACCACCTGAACCACCAGCCTCAGCCTAAAACCAAAAACATCATAAATAATCAAATTCAATCACTTTCACACAAAACTAATCAACAAAGAGTATAACTAACTACTACCTCTTGAAGAACATCATTAATCAACTGCTCAGCCTTAGAAATCTGATCAGGCGTACCAGTTAAATCAACAGTCCTAGTAGGAGCATTAGGATCTGTATCCATATCTCTAGTAACCTGAATCTTCGCTCCAGATTGAAGTTGAAGATACTTAATAGTTTCTCCACCTTTACCAATGATAACACCAACTCTCATATTCGGAATATCAATCTTCTTAGTAGTTCCCTGAAAGCTACCATACGAAACCGGAATCGATGACGGAGCCGTCCCTGACATCTGCTTGCTCTCTAAAAATCAAAATCACAAATCAATAAGTTTCAATTTCAAAACCCTAATTACATAAGAAAAAGATTTTCAAAGAAACGAACCAGAAGGATATGAGCTAAATCCTTTATTATCGTTATAATCATAAGCACCACCATTATTCTCAACACGAGGACGTTTAGCATCAGCGCTATTGAGAAGACGAGCAGCGATTTCTTGAGCTTTTTGTTTAGCAATTTGGATTTCATCCATTGGAGGAGGTACGCTGTTGTAAGAAGACGGTGGTGGTGGTACGGCGGCTGAGGTGAGATCAGGTGAAGCAGATGGGATGGGACCTGAAGAGAAGCCTGTAGGTCTACGAGTTGATGGAGGAGGAGGAGCGGCTTGTTCTTCGTATTTGCGTTTGTTGGAGTAAGTATCGGATGAGTATTGAGATTCGTCCGCCATGGTTTCAAGGTTTTTTGGATTGGGATGATAGAGAGAAACCCTAGAGGCGGAGATAAGGAGAAGAAGAAAAAAAGAGTGATAGATGCGATTATATATATATATGTGGACAAACCTTGGTATTATCTTTTTCCTTTTATATATTTTATTCTGATTTTTTTCCTATCTATTATTCTTGTCACCTTTTCTCTTTGATCTACGGAAGCATTGATCCATTAGTCATCTTCTATTGGCAGATCATAATCTGAGCAATGTGCCAAGTATGAAGCTATCTCAGGACAGATGATTAACCTTGAGAAATCAGCAATCACTTTTGGTTCTCAGGTTAAAGAAGATGTACGTGAGTGGATTCAAAGATGACCATTGAAGGAGGCATGGGTAAATATCTAAGTTTACCAGAATGTTTTAGTGGATCTAAGCAACTTCTTTTGGTAAAGAAAGGATTGAAGAGAACTATAGGCAATGGAGAAGGTAAACTTGATAAATGGGTGTTTAATAAAGACCCTATGTCGAGAAACTAGAACTTGGCTGTATTACAAGATTTGTTTTCACAGAAGGATATTGAGATTATAAGACAGACTCGACCTAGGATTAATGTTAACTCGGCAGGTTTGGGATCTGTCCATCGTGCCGTTTCCCATTGTAGGTTTTGGTGAGTCTATCTTTGAAAATCTGAATCATCTTTTCCAGATATTACGCTCAGAAACAGGTCCAGAGGTTATTAAAATTGGTTTCTCCATGGATTCTTTGGAATCTCTGGAAATATCAAAATAAGCTTCTACTCGAGGCCTCTCTGTTACCAGCATATAAAGTCATTGAGAAAGCTTGTGATGATAAGGTTAAACAATGGACTGCAGCTCAAGTGAAGATATATAGTCTAGAGGAAAGACAAAGTCCAAAGGAGCTAAAATGGCAGCCACCATTTGAAGGTGAATTATAGGGCCTGCGTGGTCTAAAGCAAAGGCTCTTGCAGGAGTTGCTTGGGTAGTAAGAGACTCACTGGAGCAGGTGTTTATCATTGTTTGAAGAGATCCGTCGCCTCTGCCGCTGGTTTATCGTGGAATTTTGGTGTTTTTGAAAAGCTTGTGTTGCACTACATGGAGTTTGCACTCGACAAAGCTCTCAAGGAGATGAACATCGATGAAGACAAACCCTTAGTCCTCCAAAACAATCCAAAGTTCAGTTCAAAGGAGCGTAATGTTAACAGTATGATGGGGAAACTTCTGAACCCCGAGAATCAAAAGATGTCCAGTATGATATTGGACATGCCACGAGTTTGGCGCTTAAACTCACGTATGCCTGGTGTGGCTCTCTCGCATGAGAGCTTTCAATTCATATTTGATTCTGAAGCTGATCTTAATACAGTCTTGGAAGCCTGGGCTTGGACTTACGACTATTGGAGCATGGTGATGGAGCGTTGGGTGGAAAATCCTCCGGAAATTTACCTTACAACCTTGCCTATATGGGTTCGACTGAGGAATATTCATGTAATCCACTATACGGTGGAAGCAATAGAACAAATCGCTGAGACTATTGGCATCGTGAAGATGGTGACTTTCGATCCGCTGAGACCGAAACATAAGGGTTATGTTCGGGCTCTTATTCATTTTGATATCTCAAAGCCCTTGAGAAACTCTAAGTCGGTTGTTACAGATTCTGGTAATATGGAGTATGTTAGTATCAAGTACAAGAGAATTCGAAAACGTTGTTTCCAGTGTCAATGTTTAACTCATGACAAGAGCATGTGCCCGTTTAATCCCTTAAACCGGCAATGATTTGCTACGGAAGGGTTTAAAATTGTAGCTGCTAGCATTGGGTATTCCTCAGATTAGCAAGGACGATCCTCTGTATAGAGTTTTAACAGATGATGACATGGGTATTGATTCATGTACGGAGCGTCCTAGGATTGCTTAAGAGGTACTTGATGAAATGAGAAGCTACCTCTCGATTCAGGAGCCCAATGAGAAGCAAGCGAGAGTGGAGTATGAAACCTGGAAGGGAATTCACATGGTCAAAAAACATTGCTGAGGCTAGAAGAGACTACAAAAATTCACCAATGATATCGACAAAGCTTCCACATCGCAAGGTCCAAGATTGGAGTCACCGAGGTAGCTCCATCTTAAGGAGGCATGTAAAATTAGTAAATACCTAGTGTCTTCTATGTATCTCTATAATTAGTTGTTAATAGTCTATCTAATAAAGTATTCACATTCCAAACCTATAATATGAAGGTTAGTTTAATATGAGAAATATTTTTGAGCTGAGTAACAATTTGCTCGTGAATACACTGTCATTAGTTAAAGATAAAAGGTGTTGTGGCCATGTCTTTTGTCAAAATGATGGTTTTCTCTATGGAAACTGGTTCCAAGACATTAATCCACTTTATTTATGCTTATTATTTGTTTCTTAGGAAAAATATTAAACCTGATATAGTATGATCATTGTATGTTAACGTGATAGATAGATTAAACTAAAGAGTGTGTATCTCTTGTAGCGTAAGTCTGATACACAACAAAATGAGCGGTACACGTTTATTCAATTAGTTCTTCTCTTGGTATAAAAAAGTATGTGTTTGTTTTTTGTTAGATGATCCTCGGTTGCTTTCGGTATTTCAGTCATATAATGTTTTATCGAAAGCTCATGGTGAAATATGATGGTTAAACAGTGACAGTCTCCTACAAAACATGCAATAGAGGAACAGATTTGAATTATAATCTACCTATAAAGAAACAGATGAAAAATATTCATTATGATGGTAAGATGCTAAATGTCTCTTTAGAATATGAAGAATACTACGTCAAATCACAAAATAGTTGTGCGTCATAAAACAATAATACGAGAGAATAAAGCTTTACGGTTTAGCAGCAAGATTTTTTTTAATTATTAAGATTGGAGCATATATATCCATTATATTAGAGAGTCTCTCAACCAAGTCCAATTCCATATTAACAAGCCCAAAGAAATGTTTATAAGCATGTGTTTAGGGTTTCCTTCCAAGTATATTAATATAAATATGCATTTTATGAGAACAATGGATGTAATTTTGAGGGTTGTCGTTTATATCAGCTCTCATTCTTTCCATTTCATGATATCAATCTAAATTCAGTTTGATTTGGTGTTTCTAAATTAAGTTTTCTCCTTTTACTTTTCTTGCATCTAATCAAAATTATTGAGCTATTTCAGTTTCAATTTTATACTTTTATTTTATTAAACTATGTGAGCTAGATTCTACTTGTTAGGAATTTTCTAAATCTTTAAATGTAGGATTGTTGATGTACCATGTCTCCAAGAATGATGCAAACATAGTTGCCACTTTCTATTGCTCGGAAAGTAAGAAGACCTAATTACCTGTCTGCATAAGAGAAATTTTGTGTTCCATGTAAAGAGGTGGAAGATAAACACTTGAGTGGACTAAAGTTGTCCATTTCTTTTCTCATATAATTCACTAAGGAAACAACTCTCCCATTCTTCCATCAAGGTGTTCATTTTTAGCCTCCATAACATCAAAGTAGGAGATGTCTCCTACCATATCATCAACTTCCATATAAAGATAATTGTTTTCCAGAAGAAATATCTTACCAATCTCACAGTGTAGAGTTAAAAATTTGTAACAGAAACATTTTTTTGCTAGCTTTTTGGATAAAAATACTTGTCATAAGAAACTGAAAGATCAGTTAAAAGATCTACCATCAAGAGATAACCAATGATTGTACTTTAGATTCTCATTTATCCTCGACATATAGAGATTTGTAACCACACCTTCAAAAAAACTTTCAAAATTTTTAACTTGTTTTTCTCTCAAGTATGTCTTAGCCACACAACACTTCACATTCTTTTTTTGAACTTCATGATATCAATCTAAAGTCATTTTGATCTTGGTGTTTATAAATTAAGCTTTCTCCTTTAATTTTCCTTGCATCTAATAAACTTAATGAGGTATTTCAATTTAAGTTTTATACTTTTATCTTATTAAGCTCATTTGAGCTAGATTCTACTTGTTATACATTGCACATTATTTACACAGTTTCTAAGAACTTTAAAGAAAATGTCTCAACTACCAAATTTTGATTATATTTTGAACAACATATGACTGAAATTATTTTTAAAATAAATATGCATATTATTTCTATTATCTATAATTTTGTAGTCTCCTATTTTAATTAGGATTGAGGTTTTCTAGGACTTTGAGTTTTCTAGGACATTTTTATGTTTAAGTTTTCATTCAGTTGTTAAACTTTAATACATATATAGCTTAGTGATATCTACATATTTTACATGGTTTACATCTTTGTTTTGTTCACTTTAATCTCATATTGCATCATTTAGGATTTACATATATGCATTTTAGTCTTATTTTGCATTATCTTGCATTTTAGAGTCATAAGTTATATATATTGCATTTTCATAGTTTTTTGAATCGTTTTAGATGCTTATGAGACTTGAAGGATCTTGAAACCTAAGAAATGAAGAGAGGAGCAATAAGAGGTGAAAAACAAAGTGAAGAGGAACTTGTAACAGTTACCCAAACAGCTCGGAATCCAAAGCGGCTGAAAGATCGCATCATACAAATGTCTTCCCATGTCCAGTTTGATCTTATATTTGGTGTCAAGATAAGAAATTGAGTTAGATTTCCAATGGAATTGACCTCAAGTCATTTGGATTTGTATTCCAAAATATGGCCAAATTACTTGACACATATCATCTCTTTAACGAATAAATAAAAAACATAATTTTGTGTTGACCAAAATGTTTAGAGTTGACCCGACTATTTTTGTTGTTTTCATATAAATACTTCTAAAAAACACATGCAAACCTAAGTTTTCTTCTCTCTAGATTTAGATTTAGATTTAGATCCAAACAACTCTTCTTGATGGTTTGGATTGCTTTTCATCATATAATACCACTCTAGTGAAAGATTCTTTATCTCTATCTTTATATATTCATGTTTATGTCTTTTATTTTCTTTCTTTTTTCATTTTAATTGTTAGTCTTCTAGTTGGCTCATGAGTTTGATAGATTAGGATGAATTGATGCTTAGACGTTGATTATTTAGGTTGATAATTGCTAGATCTTTCATTTATCTTGATCTTAATGCTAGTTTGACTTGATCACTCAATCTAGATCTATAGATTTCATGTCTGGAAGGTGTTCGATGAAATGGTTGAACCAAACATTTTATGAGTTTTACATACCAAGAGAACAGAAGATAATGATTAGAGTGTTTAATAAACTTATTAGACTTGTTATTAATGTTTATTAATCATTTGATAGCTACTGATTATTGGATGATTAGTGAAATAATTAGTGAAATAATTAGTGTCATGGAAGTGGATTAACCATATTTGTGAGTTCCATGTGCTAGGATGGTACTTAATTCAATCTCTTGATAGTAAAACTCATTGTCCAATGTTTTTTTCTTATTTTACTTCTTTCATTTCTTTCATTTAAGCAACAAAAATTCAAAAAATCATTTGCTCTAAATTAGTTTGAATCTCGAATCTCTAGTGTGTGATCTTTATGTATTTGTGGATTCGATCCTAAAGTACTACAAATGCGATAGATTAATTGGTAAACCTTCGATTATCACTTAGAATTTGAGAAGAGTATTTTGTAATCCTTGTTTGTGCTTGCTCATCATTGTTGCTTTCCGAAATCTACCACCATTTTCCATGATAATGGCAGTCTTGAAATCAGCTGTTCAACACAATCATAAGCTAAGTAGTGAAGAAAGTTAAAACATTTGTAATTGTCAAGAGAGTTAACAAAAAGATCTCAAAGAATTCGAGAGGCAGGTTCAAGCAAGGATTCCCTCGAAGCCCTTGGTTGAGCTGACATGTCTCAAGAAAGGATTCTCTTGAATCCCTTGGTTGAGGTGCTTCTTTTTGCTTCCATACTATCAATTGGTATTAGAATTGGTATCAGAGCTAGCGCAAGGTTAGTATCAGAATCAATACTTTGATTTTCTAATCAAAATTTGATCCTTAGATTTCATGTTGATTGTCTTTTCAGAGACGAAAGTTCGTTTCTTCATGGTGAAGAAGATCTCTACAAAGAAATCTATGGAGATCCAGATTTTGACGTTTACAAAGATGAAGATATGACCCAAGATGTTTACGATAAATATATTGAAGGCTTCATTGACCTTCATTGACCTTCATCGACCAAGTATAATGAGCAGTATATGTGGGAAGTATTTGATCCATCTACGTGTTTGTTTATGGTTCCGCGTATATCATGAAATTTGATGAGGAAGTCATATATGGACACGCATGTATCATATGATGGTACGATATGCTTTCTGTAGAAAGATACATTGAATTTGATATATTGCTCTTTAGTTCTTGCTCGATCAAAGTGTAGAAAAAGAGTTAAGGACAATCTCAATAATTAATCACATAATTAGATAACCACAAGGAGGCTGTGAAATATATAAGGGATCAAAAAAGTCAAAGTTATTCAAGAGAAAAGTGATAAACTGACACTACAAGAAAACAACGTGAAACTGACGGTTGTTTCCGACAGATATTTTTGTACTAAATGGTCCGAAATGAAATTATTGTCAGAAATCCATTGGTATTTTCGACGGATTTCCGATGGATTTTGGATATCTTATATCGACGGATATATCCGTCAAAAATCCGATATCTGGATTCCGTCGGTTATTCGATAACTGACAGATTTATGACGGATTATATTCCGACGAACTTTTGATATCTTGTTTTTGATGGACTCCAAAAAATAGATTTTAGACGGACTCCAGAAATCAGATTTTCGACGGAATCCCTATATCGGTGTTCTGATGGATTTCAGATGAAATTGTTTCCGACGGATTTCCTAGGGATAATTTATGACAGATTTAAAATAAAGGTTAAAAAACATAATTAAGTATGAATATTAAATAAAATTATAATTAAATTAAAATTAAATAAAAATAAAAATAAAATTGAATTAAAATTAAATTTAAATTATTCAAAACAAAATAAAATTTATCCAAAACAAAATTAAATTTATTCAAAATTGAAAAAACATAAAAACTGAAAATGTGAAAATTTCTAATTTTGAGGAGATGGTTGGAAGGAACGAAAGAATGCATCCATATAATCTTGAATTGGTTTGAGCTGTGCAACCGTGTTTTCTTCGATAGTCTCAATCTCGTTGTTGAGAGCTTCAATCTCAGCTGACTTTACTTCCACTTGCGCTCTAAACTGAAGATCTCCGTAATACCTCGAAGTTGTCGAAGATGACAACAAGTACTCCTCCGGAAGTCCAAAAATACGACATTTGGACTTTGGAGTGATCTACGAAACAAAAGATAGTACATCATTAGAAAACAATTAAATCGATAAAAAGAAAAAAGGAAAGAAAACAAATGTTACTTACTTCGCTACACGGAGGAGTTCCTTCAACAATCGGTTATGACTGGAGAAACTCCTCTCCTAGTCTTTGTCACGTTATCCATGATGTCTCGAGCAACCGGATCTTGGATTTGTCCTCTCTTGCGGTTGGTGTGCGCATCTTGTAGCAAAACAAGATGCGAAGATCGGACACCTTCTTGACAAAACTGAAAAAATTTAAAACTTTCAGTAAGTTAATAAAGTGAAATAAAATTATAGATTTAAAGAAACTTACCATTTGTTGTTCTCCGAAAGCTTTGTTCGTTGCTCCCAAATTATGAGTGGCAATTCCTTTGACCATCCGGTCACTTTTCTGATTGGTCGATTGAGTGGCCGATGTTGCCTGGGTTTCGTTCATGCTCCAATAAGAAAAATAATTTATCAAGTGTTGTTCTCGTCACAACTGGGATGAAGATGAGAAAAAATTTTCTACCCGTGTTGAGAAACGAAGTCTTCTATGCTTTAGAATGGAAGCCGCTTGATGAGTAGTTGAAGGAGATTGGATTTCCGAAACAGGACTGGAGCGGTTCTGACTCGCTCCTCGGCCACGTCTCGACCCACCCGTCTCTGAAGAGGATCTGTGGAATCGACCATAATCCATGAAAAGGAAAACAGAAAATGTAATTAAAACATATAGAAATAAAAATTAAAAATGTTCACAAATTCATAAAAAAAATTAAAATATTTAATAAAAATATAAAATAAAATTCTAAGAATTTTATAAAAATTTATAAAAAATTCTAAAAAATTAATAAAATAATTATAAAAATAAAAAAATAACTATAAAACTATAAAATAATTATTAAAATGTAAAAACATTTATAAAAATAGAAAATTAATCATATTATTTTAAAAAATTATAATATATAAAAATAGAAAAAAAAATATAAAAACTATTATAATAATTATAAAATCGAAAAAACCATAATATAATACAAAAAAAACCTAAATCTACATTCAAATTAATTAAAACCCTAAATCTTCAAACTAAAACACTAAATCTTCATTCATAAATCCTAAATCTACATTCCAATTCACTAAAACTACATTCAATATGTGAATCAACAAAAAAAAACAATAGAAATTTACAAATTTGATCGGTTTGGATCCATTGGAATAGAAATTGACGAAGGTTGAGACGAAAATGGAAGATTTGACGGAGTTTTGGAGATTTTATAGATTTTTAGGTTTTTGTTTTGGATTTTGCAAATGATTTCGCGAAGAAGATAGCTGGTTTATAATACGAAATTTTCGACAAAATTTATGACGGATATATCAGAAACACTTAGATAATTAATTCACAGCGTCTTCGACGGTTTCTTATGCCTTATTATTCGCGAATCTGTCGAGATTTCTGACGAATTCGGGAAATTTAAGGCCTAGCAGGAATCCAAAAGGTATTTTTCAGTGAAAATTTCCCGGATCTGTCGGAGCCAAAATTTCAGTTACGCGGGAAGCCAAAAGTCATTTCACGGAGAAATTTAGCAAATCTGTCAGAAATTCTGATGGATTCGCGTAAAATGCATGTCAAATCATTGGTCAGACAACCTTAAACATCTATACGTGTATAGGGATTTGAAGGTTTTTTCCCGACGGATTTGGAGGTTTTTCCCAAATGTCGGGATTGGAATACGTTTGTAGGAAGCCGTAATAACCATTTCATTGAGTAAACTACAACATCAACCTTCTACAAGTCATTAATTTATAAAAATAAAACTTTTAACTAGTTTACATTATATGTTATAGAATTAGTATGAATCAGTATCTATCATTTAATCAAAATCGTCTTGAAATGTTAGAATTTCTTAAATATGTCGTTTAGTGGGATATTAAATACATCTAATGTCTAACCAAGTGTTATAAGTTGTTTTTATACCAATTTCTAACAATTTCCCAAAACAAATATCCCAAAACCCCAAAACCGTCGGAAATTACCGACAGATTTTCAACTGGTTTGTGGTTTAAAGAATTTTTTTTATAATCCGTCGGAAATCCGTGGGTAATTTTCGACGGGTTCGTGGTTTAAAGAAATTTTTTTTACAATCCATCGGAAATTACCGACAGATTTCTGATGTGTTCGTGGTTTGAATAAATTTTTTTATAATCCGTCAAAAATTACCGACACAATTTTTTTATAATCCGTCGGATTTTCGACAGATTGGGGGATTTTGAAAAAAAATATGTACATACCAAACTAAAATCTCAATACATTAGAAATACAAATAAAAATACAAACAAACTACTCCGAATCTTGAGATGATCATTCGGAAGGAATTGAGTCAGCATCGTCCTCGAATTCTCCACGTGATTCCTCTGAGTCTGAATGAACTATATCATCACTGGTTTGTGTGAAATGAATTAGAAGCTTAGTGTCAAACAAATGCTCTACAAGATCCATTTGACAATTTCTAGTTGGTTGCAGGGCATCGTGTTCTAAAACTCCATTTATTCTTCCTCTTGGATTAATAGCAGTAACTGTAATTCAAGAGTTTGAATGGTAAGTAAGCCGAAGATAACGAATGTAGCAAACCTAAATGAAATGAAAATAATTTGTTAAAAGTAAAATATATTAGTAACTTAAATAACAATAAAATATGTTAATTAAATCATACATGATTTGCTTGAGACAGTAGGATAAATGGATCGTATTTAAGAAGTCTCCATCTTGAATGTATCGATGTAACGCCAAATTGGTCAATTTGAACACCACGACCAATGATGGATCATACCAATCACACTTAAACACAATGCACCTCAAGTCCGACATTCTTGAATATCAGACTTCTATGATTTCATTTAGGATGGCATAGTAAACTACATCGCCTGATTGAACTGAAACACAAAGGTCCAAAGTTGGTCTTGTTCTTCCCTCCTCATGAATCCTAAACGCATATCCCTTAGTGCAATACCTAAGGTATGAAGTTGCAATGTTCTTTGGACCGTTAACAAACTCCATTAACCATGTCAAAAATTCTTGACCATTTTCTATGCCTTTAGAAAGTTATGAAATAGAAATAAAGAATAATTAAAAAAACAAGAAATAGTACAATAAAATTCTAAATTAGTAAAATTATTTAAGATTTTACTTAAAATCGCAATCAAGATGCAAATTCTTGTTCTTTTAGGATGTAAAGTTCGGGTTCTGTCTTATTCAAATAATAGCCCTGTACTTACGCCAAGTAAATCTTGTAAGATAACTAAAACTTAATAATCACATATTATTTAATTTCAAATAATTGGTAATAAACAAAACCAAATGAATCATTATCTCTCGTACTCCACAATATCCTCAAAATTTGTGAGGATATACATATGCAAGTGTGTATATACATATCCACTTACTCAACCAACTTAGACAAACAACTCAGATACGCTAGACGTCTACTCTTAGTACGCATTTCCGATGAAAAGTAATATTCAGCAAAGTGTAAGACTTCTTCGTTGAGACTGTGTGCGACAATAGATCCCTCAACTTTGTTTGCATTTTTAACTTTTTTTTGAGGTGGAACATGTAACGCTCAAAAGAATACATCCAACAGTATTAAACATGACATCCAAGTGCAGCTTCACGTGGGAGTGGATTGGAAGATGTTTCATAACATAACACTGGTATATTGTCCTGTAAATTGCGGATACCTTCTACTGTAAGTGTCCTCATGCATAAATCTCGAAAGAATGCATCAACCCCTATAAAACACAATAAACATTAGATTAATTAATATAGATATATATGCTACAAAAATGGTTAATTAACATTATGGAAGTAACAATATATATCTGCAATTGTTTCGTGGACGTTTTTTTGAAGAATTTGTGCAAAGAAAAATTGAAGAAGACGCTGCATCACAACATGATAACCATGACTATTCATTCTAATAAGCTTTCCTTCAGCGATGTCCACACAATTTTGCAGATTAGATGCGTATCCATATGGGAAGTTTACATCGTCACGAATCCAATCGAAAAATGTTTATTTCTTAGCTGCGTTTAACCGGTAGGCAGATATAGGACATCTACCATTAGGCATAACATTAAGATAATCTGAAGAACAAATCAGTGGTAAGTCTAATCTAGATTTCATATTGTCTTTCGTCTTTCCTTGTATGTTTAAAACAATGTTCATGATGCTGTCAAAAAAGTTCTTCTCAACGTGCATAACATTTAAATTATGACTCAACAAATAATCTTTCCAATAAGGTAAATCTCAAAAAATACTTTTTTTATGCCAGTTGTGAAGTTCACTTACACCGTCAACAGGATCATGCTCATTATCCCCACAATAAAAAAATTCTCTCAGTGCCAAAATCTCTTAATCACTCTAGTATACAACATCCCTCGATCTCCAGTAAAACACATGTTTGTTCTTCGTAAACGATAAGGATGATCACTTGGTAGAAACCTTGTGTGGCAATCAAACCAACACGTCTTTCTTCCGTGATGTAATTGGAATGCATTAGTGCTGTCTTGGCAATACGGATATGATAATCTTCCATGAGTTGTCCATCCATATAACATATCATATGCTGGGAAATCGCTTATGGTCCATGCTTTCATAGCATTTGTAACTTATAGATCAATGGATGGAGGAATACTATCTTTGTGCATGCGTAGAGAAAAAAAAATCTCTACGCATGCACAAAGATAGTGAAAAATTGTAAGGTGTTATAATTACCTACCACAATGAATATTGTCTTCCATGTTTTCCAAATGGGTTAAAACCATATGTACATAACCCAAGATATACATTTTGTCGCTCATACGCAAAATCTGGATACATTGATTGGAAATGTTTTCACACTTCTGTGTCCGAAGGATGAGTAATTTCTCCATTTTGACGATATTCTGCATGCAATCTCATTGCCTCTGTTGTGTGTCGAGATTGATATAACCTCTTCAACATCTCCCTTAATGGTAAATATCACATTCGTTTATAAGGAACTGAAACTCCCCCACTACTTTCTTGAAACCTTGGTTTTTGACAAAATCGACATCTTTTATGGTTTTCGTCTTTTCTCCAATATATCATACAGTTGTCGATGCACACATGTATCATCTGATACGTCAAACCAAGACCAGCAACAATTTTATGTACCTCATAGTATGATGCTGGTGAAAGATTATCTTCAGACAAAATATCTTTCACAAAATTTGCTATCGCATCAATATATTTTTCCGCCAAATTGTAGTTCGTCTTAACAGTCATCATTCTACTTGCAGATGATAACGGTAAATAACCTTCTCTACAACCGCTACATAGTGGGTTTTTTGCTGCATCTAACACATCAAAAAATATTTGCGCTTCTGTAATTGGTTCTTCAACCCTATCTCCATCATAACATGTCGATTGCATATTCTCCCTAAACACATTATTCACCATCTCAACCATACTCCCACCTACATCTACGTCTGTTCTATCTCCTATGCTATCCTCAATATTTGGTTTACTAGCACTATCATAATCATAATTTGTTTCTCCATGTAAATATCAAATCTTATAATCCGGCATAAACCCATTACTATACTAGTGATGCTAAACTAATTCAACCTTAACATTATGAGAATTATGGCATATACTATAGGGACATTTAATCTTTACCATTTTTTTGTTCCCTGTTGATTTCCACCCAATCCCATGAACTCACAGATTCCTCGTACATAATCATCTTTCAGTAAGTTTAACTTCGGATCCATCATAGGTTCGTCCATCCATGACCGAAAATAATTACCAGAAGACATATTTTTCAACATTTGCGATTTCTATAAAGATATTGAATGGATAAGTGGTGTGAATGAATGAAAAATGTGGAAACATATATATAGATGACTATCAATGGTTTTATTAACGTTCGTATTTATCGACGGATTTTTGACCGACATCTGTTGAAAATCTGTCAGAAGTCAACGTTCAATATTTCCGACGGATTTGTGCTTATTCGTTAAAAATCCGTCGATTTTTTCCATCGAAAATCCATCAGATTTCATCAAAACAATTAAAAATATATGGTTATGATGGTCCGCAAATAACCAATGTTAATTCGTACATTTCACTATATAACTTTAATATTTCGTGTAATTTTTATAACAATAAAATATTTTGGATGTTAGCCATGTGCTGAAGAATATTTGGTGTAGATGAAAATGATTTTTCTTTGAACATTCACGAATTACGATCCCAAAAAAATTAATAGTCGAGAACATGAATCTCTTACACATAAGTTTGCATTTAAAACATATATTCTTCAAAATGTCACAAGCTGTTTAACTAAAGCCAGTATTTTTGTCAGAAATCTCGATGTAACACACGATTTTTGTGAAAAGCATTATTCTTTTGAATCTCTTTTTAAGGAGTCAGAAAAATGAAATCTTGGAGGAAAGAGGTTTAGCCTATTAAACGCCAGCATGCCTTGGAGATCTCAATTATTCTTTCTACCACGGCAGGTTTGCATTTCAAATGAAGAAACTTATAAGCTCCAAAAGTATGTTGACATTGAAACAGCCCAAAAAGAAAGAGGTTAGACCTTCGCTCAATTAAAAGACTGCATCATCTCATTTTCAGAACCTATTGAATGAAAATATGGAACTTGCAACTGAGTTGGAAACTGTAAGAAGAAGAAGAAAAAAGCAACAAATCTATGGAAAACTTAACTATGGATTTGCAACAAGTATATTTAAACCGTAGCTTGAACATTGTAGCCCATATTAAAAGTTTGAAGTTGGTTGCACCAGATACAAATGAAAAGTATAGGAAAATGTTTGAGGATGCAATAAACTTAACTGATATAGAATCAATTCTAAGACTGAATAGGAACACCGAGAACTTCATTTGATGGTTTGTGAGAAGAAATATGAAGATGATAATTTCTCTGTGTAGGAAGAACTTGGCAAGGTATATTTACTTAACCTTGAGGAAAATGAGGATAAGAAAAAGCCAGTACGAAAGTTAAATTTAAGGAGTTAAGGATTGGAGACAAAGAGAATCAAACTTAAGCAAGGACTGTTAGACAAAGAAGAAAGAAGCCAAATAACAGGAAGCTCATAGAAATGGATGTTTGTTCTCTTGAAAAATTGATTTGTCAAAGGTGAATGAAACTTAAAACTGCAGAGCATTGTAAGAAGCTAGGGAGCACAGAGGGAATGAGATTGAAAAGTTTTCATCAGCGGAAAATGAGAGCATGGTTGATAAAGAAACCAACATCTGGAGCTTTACTCAAGGAGCTAATGAGCTCAAGAGGAAAGGAAAATGCTGTCTGAAGAAGACTCAAAAGTTGTTAGCAGTCAATGCGAATTGATAAAGAAACCAAAATGCACAAAATTATTCTAGAAAGTAAGGTCCACAGAGAAAGGCTCATTGATATATCTCTCTTTGTACTTCAATCTCTCATCTCTCTGTATCTCCCAAACAAATTTACATGGGATTAGATCTAAAGACAAAATTTCTTGGGGATGGATTATAATCCAAATTTTTATGTTAGGAGGTGGTGGGAGTATGAGAAGAAGCATAAACATAAGCATGAGCAGAGAAAGTAGAAACCTTAAAGATATCTTCTCAGCCGGTTCAAGACGAACACAATTAGTCAACGACGATGAAGAATCTCTTAATGGGCTGCCATAGAGAAACTGCCAACTTAGGACTTGACTGGTTTAAACGCATCGGTTGTGGTTGCGGGTGTGAAAGTTTGCAGAAGCGGCAGTTATGGTTATAAGTGTTATTAATCTATTTATATGACTGGTTTGATAGTTAGAAACGAATGTATTTGCAGAAAATTTCAGACTGGTCGGTAGCGGTAGTGGTTTAACATAAAATATATCAAATATATTTATAATATATAATTTTGTAGGAACACAAAAAATTGTCTTACTAGAAATTTTTTTTTAGTAACCATACATTAATTAGAAGTTCAAACCATAATTGGTAGCCTAATCAGGAGGGAAAGTGTTTACAAAGGAATTTTTTGAAACTAATACTCTAGAAGTACGGGCTAAACAGTCGGGCTAAAGATTACATGAACGGGGGATAAAAGAAAGCAAGAAAAAAAAAGTTTATTCGAAGCAAACCAATCTCTTCGAGAAGATTGGATAAAACATGCCATTATTTTGGAAACTGCACCATTGAGACAAAGTCTACAAAATCTGTTTCAAAGACTTGACCATCAATTCTTCTAAATAAAATATTCTCCATAGCCCATAATAACACTTCCATCTTCGAGTGAAGAGGCGAGAGGCTCCTCTTGAGGCATTGTACCCCTAGAACTACCAAATCGTTATTCCCCTCAAAACAAATTCAACTCAAACATGTAAAAGAATCAATAGATTTCTAAGAAACATTTGTCCATCATCTAAAATTGTGAGAAGATTTTTTGTTACTTCAGTTTCCTCTGTTTCCGGAAGGATTTAATTGAGCTGCTTTCCAAGCCAATTGTTCACTTCTAGCATGACCTAAAATGTGAAAGGTTCTAATTGAATCCCTTAAAAATCTTCTTATTCCTTGTTTTCCATAGGAACCATAATATCCATACAAAACAATGATCATAACCCTCCTCTAAACTCGGAGGTATTCTCCAATATAGAAAATCCAAATTTGAAAAACAGAGCTATATGGGAAAAACCCTGGTATCAAGGGAATCAAAGACAACTCCAAAGTTTGTAAAGATGAAAGACATTTAAATAAAACATGGTTAATTTTTTCTTATGTCGCTTGGCGTCTTTGACATGTAATATCACAATTTAATCCCCGTTGATTTAAACATGAAGTTACCACTAGAGTACCTGAAGAAAATTTCCATAGAAAATGTTGTAATTTCAAAGGAGCATGAACTTTCCACACTTGAATCTTTAGAGATGTACAATTGGGACCCCACTCATCAACCAATGCCATTTCTATAGCCAAATTATATCCCGACTTAACCGTATACTTTCCCGATTTTGAGTGATGCCATATTAATCCATCGGGTTGGTATGATTGGCTGATGGCATGTATATCTTCTAGGTCCAAAAACTCTTGGAGTATATGAGAGTTTCATTCCTTTTGTTACCTAGTTAATTGAATGACCCACCTTCAGATTTGGATGTAAATATTGTCCACACCGATTAGCTGGTCGTGGGGTGTTATATGGTATCCAAGGATCTTGCTAAACCAAAATATCATAACCTGAGCCCAGACGCCATCATGCTCCTTTAAACAACAGTTCCTTTGATGAGAAAATACTCTTCCATCCAAAAGATGGAGGATACGGTTTCTTGGCATGTAAAGGATGATTGTTCCTAAAATATCTTCCTTTTAACACCCGTGCTACTAGAGAATCTGGTATTGAATTAATCTCCAGTACTATTTCACTAACAATGCTGTATTAAACTCTTCTAAAGAGTGGAAACCCATCCCACCTTCATTTTAAGGTTTGCATAATTTTTCCCAAGCCACCTAATGGAAATCATGGTCACTTCCATTGGAACTCCACCAGAAATTTGATATACTGCTAGTTAACTTAGTGGTTAACTCGTTGGGAGAGTTTAAAGCAGGACATGACATATGTCGGGAGAGCCAGAACTACTGATTTAATAAATGTCACTTTACCTCCTTTTAATAAAAATTTGGCTGACGAGCCATTAATCCAATCAGTCAGTCTCTCGAACGTAGTAGAAATTTTATTTTTTGAACAACCTAGACTTTTCGGATTTCAAGATAAGTTCTCATTCCTCCTTCCTTGGAGATTCCTAATAAACTTTTTAATTGAAATTTTTGTTTGGTTAGGGACACTCTTCCCAAAGATAACCGATGATTTATTGAAATTAATTTCTTGTCCTGACGCTTTCCCATAATTTCCAATAATATCCAAAATGGTTTGACATTAATCCACTTCTGCCTTACAAACAAAACTATCATCTGTGAATAATAGGTGCGAGATTGCCAGACTTCTCCCAAGTGTTCCTCTCTTTCTGCCTTTTTGATATTAGCTATCAAAACCTATGTACAAAGGAAAAATAGATAGGGTGATAAAGGATATCCTTGACGTATACTCCTATTTGGTACAATAGATCTTTTTGATTGACAATTCCACAAAATATGATATGAAAATGATCTTACACACCACATAATCCATGAAATCCAAACTGAAATAAAGCCTAATCGGAACAACACTGCCTCTAAAAAAATTGATTCTATCATATCGTAAGTTTTACTCATATCTGTTTAATGGCTAGAAAATTATTTGTACAAGCTTGTTCGGTACGCAACCCATGGAACATTTCTTGTTCAATCATGATGTTATTCGTGATAAGTCTACCAAAGACAAAGGCCGATTGAGTTTCTGATATTATACTTGGTAAAATCTTTCTTAAGTCTGAAGCAAAGAATTTTAGAGATGATCTTGTACCTTACATTGCAAGGACTTAGTGGTCTGAATTCCGATCCTTTTTGGTTTATCCGTTTTTGAAATAAGACAAATATTTGTCTCATTCAACCTTTCATCAAACCTCCCACTTCTAAAAAAATCTCTTACCATAGCTATTAGATCAACTTTGATCGAATGGCAGAACCGTTGATAGTTTAAGGGGCAAGAAATCAAAAAGGTTGATAGCTATTGAAATTTAGCGGTTTTAAGCGATTCAAAATAGTTAATAACGATTTTCATGATTGTTGTTAAATGCTTGCAACTGCAATAGTTCGCAAACGTAGCATTTGCGGGTGGACCAATCAAATCCTTACAATTGTCTTTGGACCACTCTCATGAACGCAGTGATTGAACTCAAACAACACTTGCTCCACATTGGCTTCATCAACTCCTTAGCAGATACGTCACTCTTTGTGTTTCACCGTGGTACCACTCTCACCTATATTCTCGTATACGTTGATATCATTGTTACAGGGAGCGAATTCTCACATGTTACGGCTGTTCTCAACTCTTTGGCCGATCGTTCTCCATCAAGATCCTACGGATCTCAAATACTTCCTTGGAGTTGAAGCAACACGAACACCGCAAGGTCTTCATAATGAAAGTATATTGTGGATCTTTTGGCCAAAAGAAACATGTTAGATGCAAAACTGGTATCCACACCACTTTCGACATCTCTGAAACTCACCATTCAGACCAGTACAGCCCTTGCCGATGCTTCCGAGTTCAGGTCCGTTGTGAGAAGCCTTCAATATATTTCCTTCACTCGACCCGACATAGCCTACGTAGTCAATCGTATCTCTCAAGTTATGGACAAACCAACAGTCGATCATTGACAAAGTGTCAAACGAGTTCTTTGCTATCTCGCTGGCACTCTCACACATTGTATCTTCCTTCACTCTAACTTGCCGCTTAAGATACATGCTTTCACATATGCTGACTGGACTGGAGATACAGACAATTATGTTTCCACCAAGGCATATATCACCTACATGAGTCAAAATCCAGTTTCGTGGTCATCTAAAAAGCAAAGACGTGTCGCCCGTTTTTCCACCGAAGCAGAGTATCGCTCCGTTGCCAACACCTCTTCTGAGATTCTCTGGTTGTGCTCACTACTCACGGAACTGTGATAATGTAGATGCCACATACCTTTGTCGAAACCCGGTCTTCCACTCTCGCATGAAGCACCTAGCCCTAGATGATCATTTCATTCGTCAACAAGTTAAAGCTCGAGCTCTAAGAGTCTCTCACGTCTCTACACATGATCAACTGCCGATGCTCTTACAAAACCTCTTTCTCGAGCTCGTCATCTTCTAGCATCTTCCAAGATTGGAGTCACTCAAGCTCCTCCATCTTGAGGGAGCGTGTAGATGTATAAGATTAATAAGACTTAAGGGTCCTCTTTGTAATTATAGTTAACCTAGTCTCCCTCTTGTATCTATATATATAGTTGTATAACTCTGATTAATTGAATCAACATTCACATTTTATAGATGTGACCAAGCTCGATGGAGAAGATTGTCCCTCTCAAGATAGGTTGGAGATATTCAAGAGACCCATCTTAGGGACTAGATTCGGAAATTGAGTGGGATACGTTGTCTTCGGTAAAAGGTGATAAGTAGTGAAGATATTTTGATTGAGTTTAGTGTGTCTTTAGTAAAGTTGTTAAATTCCGAAATAATTTAGTGAAGCAGAACTTAAAATAATGTTTTGTTAATTCAGTGTGTCCCATATCGATTCTAGCAGCAGTTATATATACATCACAACATAGCTCTCTGCTCTCCGTTGAAAAAATTGCCTCTTCGACGTCCGTTACATTCACATTTTGTGAACTAAAAATATCTAACATCAAAGTTTCACTAAAATCATATTTGATATTTGCATATTTATTGGTGACAACTGACTCGTGGAAGGAACTATGCGAAAGTCTTACAAAGATCTCTACCATCACCTTCCTAAAATCATACCATCTTGGTACGCTGAAGAAAATCTAAAGAACCTTCAAATTCTTTTTCTACCACGTTAAATGTTGATTAGGATTATGGATTATAAGTGTGACTCGAGCGACGGTTAAACATGATTTTTAAAATTTGTTGGATTGATGAGGTGGTATGTCTAATTGATCCTACCATCATGCCACCGATCAAATAAACTTTGCTAATTTAGCCTGTTGGAATATAATCATACTTTTGTATAATATAAAGTCATGATTCATATAAGTTAGTTATTAAAGAAAAGTCATGAACAATAATTTATAAATTGTGTCTCTTAGATTATATGATCACATTGTTTCGATACAATGGTTTAATCATATAAATAGAGAAGTAGATTCTGATTGTTGTAATGTCGTGTCGTGTGAATAAAACAAATTTCAGTAAAATAAAAGTTTATACTTCGTATTCTTTAAAAGAGAAGAGATAAAGAATGATCTCTTACTCTATTTCTTCATTCTCTTAATTGGTTGTCAAATCAATATTTTAACATGGTATCAGAGCTTATCTTGATTTTGGAGCCTGTTCAAGCAAAACAAGAATAAGAAGAAGTCCATTGCAAGAAGAAGAGAAAGATGGAGACAACAAAATCAACGGTGAAAAACCGAAAAAGAAGAAAAAGAAGAGGTGACAACAAGAGAGAACACCATCAACCTTCACAAACATATTCACAAGTAGTACTTTCAAGAAGAAGGCTCCAAAAGCGATGAAGGAGATAGAGAATCTTCTCAAAAGGCAATGGAGAAAATGGATGTGGAGTTGGAGTTGTGGAAGGAGAATTCTGAAACTTTGTTTGACACAGTACGAGATGGGAACCGGTTACAGAGATAACCGAAGAAGACGTGGAGAAAGTTCACGCATAGCAAGAGATGGGAACTGGTTACACAGATAACCGAAGAAGACGTGGAGAAATTTCACGCATAGCAAGAGATGGGAACCGGTTACACAGATAACCGAAGAAGACGTGGAGAAAGTTCACGCATAGCAAGAGATGGGAACCGGTTACACATATAACCGAAAAAAACGGGGAGAAAGTTCACGCATAGCAAGAGATGGGAACCAGTTACACAGATAACCAAAGAAGACGTGGAGAAAGTTCACGCATAGCAAAAGATGGGAATCGGTTACACAGATAACCAAAGAAGACGTGGAGAAGGTTCATGTATAGCACGAGATGGGAACCGGTTACATAGATAACTGAAGAAGACGTGGAGAAAGTTCACACATAGTACGAGATGGAAACCGGTTATACACATAACCGAAGAAAACATGGAGAAGGTTCACGCACAGCACGAGTTGGGAACCGGTTACAGAGATAATCGAAGAAGACTTGGAGTGAAGACGAAATATGATTAAGGGGGAGTGTTGGAATATAATCATATTTTTGCATAACATAAAGTCATGATTCATATAAGTTAGTTATTAAAAAAGAGTCATGAACAGTAATTTGTAAAATTGTGTCTCTTAGATTATATGATCACATTGTTTCGATACAATGGTTCAATCATATAAATAGAGAAGTAGATTCTGATCGTTGTAGTGTCGTGTCGTGTGAATAAAACAAATTTCAGTAAAATAAAAGTTTATACTTCATCTTCTTTAAAAGAGAAGAGATAAAAAAAATGATTCTTACTCTGTTTCTTCATTCTCTTAATTGGTTGTCAAATCAATATTTTAACATAGCCAACAGTTTAGGGATTAATGTTTACTTCTTTATAAAGAACGACACAAGAAATCTCTCTTTGAGATGTTTACAGTGAAATGATCTCACTCTCAATATGAGAGGTGGTATATCTAGTGTTTTATTCTTAACCAATTGGATTTTTCTTAGTGAACTGAATGAATGAGTACAAAGAAATCTCTCTTTGATGAAACGAACTGAATCAGTAGTTCGATGAAATTTCTCCCAAGATGTTGATGGAAAAATATTCGAAGTAGTTTTCTGACTGAAAATGTAATAGTGTTGTTTTGACACCAAGTCAATCAATCCTCTTTTGTTCGAATCTATCATCTTTTGTGTCGAGCTCTTACTTACTTAAACTCCAGTTCCTAGTTTGAGTTCTCCTTGATCTTAAGAAAACTGAGCATGTCCAGTCCGTGATCTTTGGAAGACCGTCACGATCTCACTCCAATATTTCTGTTCAACATATATTTTTATGAGTCCACGTTCTACAAAGTGAACCAACTCCGATATCTCCTCATGCTCCCTGCGATAACCAGGTGAACTGAGTCATTGCCCATTTCTGATGAGGACATCCAACGAGTGGTAAACCATGGAGCTCATGAGGTGGTCCTTGTGGCGGAGAACTCCCCTATGTGCCTAAAGACAATAAAAGATTTCAAAGAAATCAAAGATAAACCCCTAGATCCACCTATATGAAAATATGGCCCAAACCCGGAAAGTCGCCCATTTCATACTTTAAAGATTATCATGTGTTCAATTTATACTTGAAGTATATGATTGTGCAATAACATACCTTAACTTTTAACATTGTGAATCTTCTTTATTTCTTTCTGTTCATACTTTTTTATTAAGTTTTAAAGATTTACACCTACACATATACACAAATAATATATATTTTCAATGGATTCTTCTAAACTTTCATACTCTCTCTCCGCCTCTTTCTCTTCTTTTGCTGTAAGACCTCATCGAAAAACAAAAATTCTTTTTCAATATATATCCTCATAAAAAAAATTACTGTCTCTAAAACAATTGATAAATCATACATTTGTCATCAAAGTATTAGAAAAACATTAAATCATGACAACGTAGATACCACATATTAAATTACGTCAATTAATTTGAAACACACAATTAAAAAATATTGAAATATCGTTTTGCTATATATATATATATATCTTCCCATGAAACCATCATTTATATTTTTCTGATATCTCTCTCTTAGCAATACATCTCGTCAATTCCAACGGTTATTTGGTGGTGTTAGTCTACTTGTGTTTATTTTTATTTTACTTATATTCTTTCCAATAAAGTTTTACAGCAAAAGAAGAGACGGAGGGAGAATATGGGAGTTTCAAAAAATCCTTTGAAGATATATATTATTTGTGTATATGTGTATATGTAAATCTTAAAAAATTAATAAAAATATAGATTAAAAGAAATCTAGAAGAAAGAAACTGGAGGTATAACGTGGCATCCACGTAATCAGAAGTATGACGTGGTATCCACGTCATTGCATATGTGGCATCCACGTCATCAGAAATTAAAGATTTTTTTATATAGTCACGTTCAATGTACAATTATTCATAATTTTTAAAGTTAAAGTATGTTATTGCACGGTGATATATTTTAGATATAAATCGAACACATGGACATCTTTGAAGCATAAAATGGCTGACTTTCTGCCCAAACAATGAAGCTCACATGTCCAAGATAAAGCAGCCAAGAACTGAACTACCTTGGAATGTTTTTAAAAACCTCTCAATAGCCCAAAACCGTGGAGACCCAAGGAGGACGAGCCTAGAAAGCATTCCAATAGCCTAATAAGAATATATGTGCCTATCTTGAAGGATTTCGGCCCAAACATGAAGAGTTGAGCCTAGACCGACTTGTTATATAATCTTTGACCCATCTGAGGCATGCGGAAAACAAAGACCTGACCTATATTGGTTTGGATCTTTCTGTAATCACCCTACAAACTTGGTTGACTCTAAACAGGTTCCATTAATGGAACTATGCATGCTTCCATTTATGGACTTTCCATAAATGGAACTATACAAGCTTGTCTGTGGTGTTTAGGAGATTTTCCATATGATAGAAATGCTAATAGGAGTGTCTTAAAGTGCACCAACAAGCAGGGGATAAATGGGATCTCTTCACACCTCAACTTTCTTATCTATAGCCCATTAAATCAAAGTGGTCCAACAGAGATATCCCTTTGGTGTATTCAGATTGCACATCTAAGGGCTTTATTGGTTCTTCCACAACAGCTACGTTTCCAGGCAGTTGCGGTTGCAAACGTTTGACAACAATCACAAAAATCACAACATTACGCTTGGAATTGCTTAAAATCACTAGATTTCAAAAGCTCATTCCAGCTAGCGTTTGCAGTTGCGGTTGGTTTAAAAATATTATTTTATTTTTTTTAATCTATAATAGTAACAAAAATTTACAAATAATAAAAAATATTTTTTTATTCTTTCTTATCAATTATTGTCATAGTAAATTGTTAAATACAATATATATATATACACACATATATTATTTAACTTAAAATATATTTGTAAGTATTAAAAATATTTTTGGTACATAAAAATGTTCCGAACCTATTTATTGACTTATTATTGATTTATATAAAAATAGATTTAAAATTTTTTATTATAATAATATTTTTTGATTATCTTATAAAAATATAAAATTTTAGAATATTTTATGTAAGTAGTATGTTAAATCGTTACCGCAACTGCATCAGCTGTGTTTAAACCAGTCATACCCTTAGAGAGATTCCATATGATCCAAAAAGGTTCCAAGACATTGCTACTTCATGCACAAGTTGTCCATATAGAAAACACCTTCACATTTCCCTTACTTGGCCAAAATCAAGAAATAAAGATCATATCAATCAAGCATTTGATTGATCCATATTTATGTTGTTTCTTCTCATTTGTGTTCAATGGCGGAGGCAGAATTTTATTTTACCGGGATCAGAAAAAATATATTAAAAATTAGTCGATAAACTGCTAAAAAGCTACAATCGTATTCTACATTCACTCATAGCTTGAAACTTTTTTTTATCACTGTTTCATTTGTTACATCTTCAAATAACTCTTTTTCGATAAAACAAACTAGACAGTCACTTAAAAACTGATCACCGATGCGATTCCGTAGTCCAGCTTCACAATTTTCATCCCAAAAAAACATCTCTCGATGGTTGCAGTAAGAGCATGCAAAATCAAAACTAATTTCAAAAGCCTATAAACCAAAGGATGTGAAAGATGCTTCTTAGTTTCCACCATCACCCATGCTAGATCTCCAAGACTTCTCAAAACACTAAACCTTTCATCTTTTCGTAGATTATCAATATAAATATCAAGTTGATGCTCAAGAGATATGTGCTCCACATAACTAAAAATCTTAAGGATAAAATTCAGCCAATCTCAAGAGCTTCTCTTTGTCAAACTCATAGAATGAATCAATAGGACTTTAAGCCGATGTGCATATGAGTAACTCAGAATTACCTTGCTAAAGCGGTCATTAAACTCTTGAAGCTGCATATCCAAGACAGTATGAAAACAACTGACCTAATAATGATGCAAGTTTCTTATGTTGGTCTTTTTTTGTGGCCTCCTAGAATCAATGAAATCGTCTTCCATGTTGAGCATTTCAATGTTGTGTTTCTCACAAAAATTAGAAACCTTGTTCACAAAAAAATCACATTCATCATATCTTACCTATTACAATTGTCTCTTAGTGGATTCCACTATTGAAACAGCATTTATGATGTCTTGATCCTTTCTTTGTATTGCCATCAATAAATTTTCTGTGAGTCCTAAAAGAAGCAGTATCAGTTGTAGATAGAACCCAAAATCAAAAGTATGAATGTATTTGAGAAGACCATTTGCTTGACGTCTTCTGGTATTATCTACGCCTTCATTCTGGACATATTCAAGTACCTCAATCACATAATAAAATAGCTCAACTAACCACAACAATGTTCTATAATGAGAACCCCAACATGTATTTCCTGGTCTTTGAAGTGAACACTCTTGATTTAGCCATGTCCCAATCTTGATTTCGCTACTACTTATTCTTTCCTCAAATATTTTTTGCTGACTATCTCAAACCATATATTTTCTCTTACAAGAAGCTCCAACCACGTTTACTAACAAAGAAATCTTCAAAATGCTTCTTTGTAACAGCAACAAAGGAAATTTCTCTGAAATCAATGTTCTCAGTCCATTGAGTTCAAGTAGGTGAGGGAAACAGTGGACGAAATATGCAAAGGAAATTTTTCTTGATATCAATGTTCTCATTCCATTGAGTTCACCTCTCATATTCCCTGCTCCATCATAACCCTGCCCTCTTACCTTTTTCAAACTCAAATTGTACTTAGAAAACAATGAATCAATATCAGATTTCAGAGATGAAGAACATGTCTCCTTCACATGGATAATACCAACAAATCTTTCTTTAACTATCCCATGTTTATCAACATAACGAAAAACTATGGCAATATGCTCTTTATTTGAAATATCAACTGATTCATCCACCAACAAACTAAACAGATCATGATCAATCTCTTGAATTATGAAATTGACTACTTCTTCTGAAAAGCAATGGACAATATCTTTATGAATTGGAGGAAACACCATTTGATTATTTCCAGGAGCATTCTTCAACACAACCTTACTCGCAACTTCATTTTGTTCTATGGTATACTTCACTAACTCCAAAAAATTCCTTTTGTTACTAGAATCCTTTGACTCATCATGAACACAAAATGGCAATCCCTGCCTCAATAATAATCTAGAAGCATTGATTAAAGCATTTAATCGAACACGATACTCATTTTTCATAGCATTAGTCTGTTTTTGCAGAGCATGTGCAGTTGATTGACCTTGTCTCATCAAATCTTCACACTCCTTAGATATGCGATGAAAACTATTTGGCGATTTACCTTCATGACCTGACACTCTATCAAACTTGTTCCAACTATTAAATCCTTCAATCACAAATGCATCATTACCTCCTTTCTTTTCGTTGTTGTCTCTAAATAAGTAACAACACAAACAAAATGCCTTTTTCTTTCTTCACACTATCTTCTAACCAATCACCAAACTGATTAAACCAACGAGGATTAAATCGCCTTTGTGCACCTCCTATATTTTTGGATCAAAATTGTGGCCACGAGGTTGACAAGGTCCTCTAGTCAAATATTTGCATCTTACCTCATCTCTTTGATTAGGATAATACTCCAATCTTCTTTTTCTGTCACCAGGATCATACGGCAAGTCCTCTAAATCAATATCATTTGTTGATGGAGCCTTTCTTTTACGAAACATATCCATTAGTTTATCTGATGAATCAAAGTTAAATAGTTTAACAATACAAAAATTATAGAAACAAAAATTTAGAGTTCAAGTCATGTAATCCTAAATTCCTAATTTAACAAAAAACTAGAGTTTAATTTTAACAGATTAAAGTAAAATACAAATAAAGAATGAAATTATACCTGAAATCCACCAAATTTGATGACACTTGGTGTCTATTGCTCAAAAAAAGAAAAACCAGAGTCGATCGATGAAGTAGACGAACGTTACGTACGTTTTGCCTTTGGTGGGAGAAGAAGAGGTCACGTCTTTAGTTGCTAATTTTGTGTGTTTTTAAAATAAAATTAATTTTAGGTAAAACAAATTGGGCCATTGTGGATTTTAGATTAATTTTAGATTAAACAAATTGGGTCATTATATATAACTCACAACATTTTTATTGGGTCACAAACAAATTAAACATAAATCCATCTAAAAATTAAAGTAAAAGTATGGGTCTTATTTTTAATGGGGTCAAATATTATTTTTACATGGGGTCATAATTATTTTATTTCAAAACATAACAAATAATTTTTTAGTTGGGGTCAGCTGGCCCCCTTTGCTTCAAGTGCCTCTGCTACTGTCTGTGTTCATCCAACCCTTAACCTTATCAAGTCTGTTTTGTACTTTTCTCTCATTTCCAAATCAAAAAATCTAAAATGTTTATGTTTTGTGTTTATTTTTTTTCATAAAACTTAATTTCTTTGTTTTTTGTTAGTTTTTTCTTTCTTATAAATCAAAATTCAAAAATAATTAAAAACAAAAAATAAATAAACTATTTGTTGCAATTTATTTTCTGATTTTCCCAAATTTTCGAAAACCCATATAAACGTGTTGCTTGTTTGATTTCTTGTTGTTTTCAGTTGTTAAATTCTATTCATAAATTAAAAATAAAAATAAAAATTATTTGCTTTACTTTTGCTCTTTTCGAAAAAATAACACAAAGTAATTTCCTTATTTATTTCTTGTTATCATTTTTCTTGTTTATTTCTATTTTTTTGTTATTTCCTTTAAATTTTGTGTATCACTTGTTTTGTTCTATTGAAATTCAATTTTTATTTTTATCTTGTTTTTTTGCAAGTACAGTCAGAACTATAGAATATAGAGAGGACGTGGATGAGTTTAATACTTCCGAAGTTGATTGGGGTGAAAAACCAAACAACTTGTGGGAGGAAGGGGATGATCATGGCAATGTTTCATGGATTAGAGAAACTGTTTCTGAAATCAATTATGGAGATGAGCTAGAACGTGAGGAAGAAGAACCTGAACCACCGAATCAACTTTCAGAGAAATTAGAAAGCCATTTATCAAAAAAAAACTTTCAGAGAATTACACTCCAAAATCCGAGTTCAACTGTTACCAAGATTACTCTTTCGAGTATGATGAGGATTTTGAAGGAGAAGACCACAAAGGCGAGACATGACATGAAGGAACTGATTTTGAAATTATTTTTGAGGGAAAGCTCGAGCATGAGACGATGGAACCATATCGAATGCAGAAAAGTTCAACCACCCGAGCTAAACCATGGATTCGCTCCATTAATTATGGAGATGACTATGAACCATAGCTAATAACTTTTTAAAGTAATTGTTAGGCTTCTACAAGCCCAAGTCAGTTCCCCATTAGTATGATATTTTTTGCTTTGGGTCAAATGGCCAAACTTGCACGAATTTGTGTTTGAATTCATTCCCAAAATACCTCATATTAATTGGAGATATTAGATAGTTATTTTTTAATATTCCGATGTGGGATGTTGGTTTATATCCCAACAATTCTTTCCTCAAACCAAGGACCACAAACCTTAGCCTTTTCTCCAATAAAACCTTGGCACCCTAGCACCAACACCCCTTAATCGCGAGGTTATATTGAGGGCTCCTCCCACACCGAACATGCAGCAGGTCCACTCCACTTTGTAGTTCCATTTTTTGAACTTTGCTCTGATACCATATGTTGGGGTTCTGCAAGCCCAAGTCAACTGTCCATAATTAGTATGATATTGTCCGATTTGGGCCAACTGGCCAATTTTGCACGGATTTATTTTTAGACTCCTTCCCAAAAGACTTCATAGTAATTGGAGATTGACTTAACTATATATTAAATAGTTATGTTCTAATCTTTCAATGTGTGACGTTAGTTTATATCCCAACAGTTATAGATAAGATCATGAGGTCTATCTAAAGTGGGAAGAAGATATAGAGACGTGGTTTCAAGCATGCCACATTCCGGATGAAGAGAGTCTATCCCATAGATACACTCATCGAACAAGCTTTCAAATAGTGGGAGCAAGAAGAGGCTGAACAAATATACTACAATGAACAAGTCCATACTTGGGAGAGCCTAAAATTGGAGATGTATGAAGAGTTTCTTCAAAAGAATCAACCCAAGATAGCATATACACGGATAATGTATCACAAGAAACTCTTAAAGGTGGGATTGAAGCACCTACGCCAAAATCCAAAATTGTGCACAATCAAATCTACAGCCCCAAGCCAAAGAGGGTGATCCCAAAAACCTTGGTGAAGCAATCAAAGATGCAACAAGCAGCTCGGGAAAAGAAGACTTCACAAAATCCAAGCTCAACAAATTTTATTGAACCACAAGATAAGCACATTCAAGGTAAGTCTTCTAAAACTTTTAATTTCCTTGAAATAATTTGTTATAAGTGCCAAAGAAGTGGACATAAGGCTAAGGAGTGCCAACCAAGCGATTCGTGAACCTACACCTCTTGTTAAAGAAGCAAATTGTGCTAATTAAGATAATTGATAACCTATTTAAATATAATTTAAACTTCCTACCTCTAGTGTACTGCACTTTTCTTTGTCAAAGGATGTTGAAACAGGTCTAGGTGTAATGGAGAGGCACATGGTGAAAGAAGAACCCATGAATCAACAAATAATCTTACATGAGCGAGTTACAAACAAGCAAGAAAAAGACATTGTTCCATCTGTGTTTGATCTTTAGGTAAATCCTTATTTAGACCAATATGTTTTTTAAGATTCCTAATGCTAGTACTTGTTTTTGTCCAAAAGTGTTAAAACATATGTAAGTGCCATGGAGATTTGCATCGACCTAGGAGAAGCACCAACAATGAAAAAAACGGTGATGGACCTGAGGCAAATTAACAACAAACCAACCACCACGGAGGCTGACTGTGTCATTGACACCCTGTTGATCAAAGAAGAGCCACCAGACTCATATCCATAAGCCAAATTCCAAGGAGAACCTAATGAAGAAATAAGAAGTAAAATAAGAAATTTCATAAAAGATGATGTAGCTATGTCTTTGAGTCATATAAATGGCATTATTTACTCAATGCTGATCAAAGAGGAGCCACCCGACCCGCTCAAACACTCACCACTTAGCCAACCTCGAGGTAATCTTCTAAACCTCTCCTTTGAACCAAAGGATAACTTGACTTATCTATGTGTAGGTTATCAAGTTTTGAAGAAAAAAATTTAAAGAAGAGGGAGGGTATGATGAGACCGTCAGTAGTAGACATGGAGAGAAGCTGCCAAGTCAATAAATTAGACAAATCATTCAAGCCAAAATCAAAGAACAAGGAGGATCTTTATCCAAATCAAGATCCGATCAAGCAAATGGACTAGGCTTGGATAATATCTCAAACATCTAGCTAGAAGACTATTCAATCAAGTGGAATCAAGAATGCTCGAGCCAATCAAGCCGGAGATTATACAAACTTACCCGGAGGCGAGAAAACCCAAGTGGAGATGTCCCTAAGAGAATATACTCGTGTTTTTTAGCTAATCTTGAAGATTTTCACCACAAAATCATCAAAAATATGAGCTTTTCTCAAGAATATCATGCATCACATGGGCTAGAGCAGAAGATCCCCAAAAAGACACCAAGATGACGTACCAGGAGCTAAGGATCACGTACAAATTTAATTCTACTCGTGCAAATACCTTAGGCTTCAAGATTCCTTGGGAAACAACATATAGAAAGACTTTTTCTCTCTGAAACATCATGACTTACCTGAAATAAATCAGAAGACACCCACAAGAGCTTACTGGGCACCCGTTCCGAGCCACAAAGGCTATCTAACTAGGAATCTGTTCGATCAAATCTTCTGGGCTTTGAATTTCATCATTAAATAAGCTATTTTAAAATGATAGATCAAGGAGAAATAGTCCTAGTTCGAGCTGGTTTAGGAGGTGGATATTTGGATCTACTTATGGATAATTTACTACCTAATTTGGATTTTCCATATTTGGTTCAGTGCAGACCTATGTGTGGCGACTTGGAGATATTGTAAACCCTCTAGAGTGTTAGTTGACGTTCTTACATAATAGCTTGGGTCCTCTGCACGAATATGAATGAAATTGTAGTATGGAGTCGTGGTAGTATTGCAGCAAAGGGCAGCGCTGCTGAAGCAAAAGTACAGGCTTTTTATATGCTGTCAAGCATCTCTCAGCAATTAACTACAATGATATCCTCTTCTTAATGGACTCGAAACAAGTACTTGACCAGCTACATTTACAGAAAGAGGCAGGCAAACGAAGACAATCGACATAAAAGACATACTCAAGCATGCAGAGAATAAGGGATACACCTTTCAATACATCAACCATAAGTATAATGCTAAAGCAGATGATTTAACAAAGAGAGCTAGAACACAGTCACAACTTCTTGGAATCCCTTGTACTAAATACTCTTAACTCTTGTACCCCTGTTTGCTTATCTTAATGAAACGTAAAAGGATCACAAAAACAAAGAGAAAAAAAAGACAGCCTGTCTATTATGATAAAATTTTGCTTTAGTATGGATTTACTTTAATTAGAATCAACATATGCATTTACTCGGCCTTTATAAAGGTTTAATGGATCTCGAGTTTGCACAACAGGTTGTCGGAAAAGAAAGCAATCATATGCACGAGACTCATGTCATAAGATATTGGATTTGAAAGGAAGGACAGGCCACTAGGTAGTTGGGAGGACACAAAACAACATCGAAAACCAAATTTTAACTACATATTTAGTAGGTGTTGACAAAAATAAAGATTACTGGTGTTCAAACTCCAAACTACAAGACAATTTATTGGGTTTATTCCCAAAGCTTTTATAGGACACCCCAAAATTTGACTTGTGTATATTCTATAAAGAAACAGAAAGGAAAAAAGAAACAAAGAAAAATATAAGAGAATGATTATTTTGCAAGTGGGGTTGCTCTTTGATATGAACAGTCAATTTCTTTCCTCACATGAACACTCTCTCAGATTGGCTCACAGGTCGGAAAAATAGAAAATTCATTTTAAAATCATTAAATAAATTGATGACAAAAAAATCTTTAAATAAATTGGGTTAATAATTACTTGAAACTGCATTAATATGTTTCCGATTTCTCATTTCTCTAATATATACCAATACCACTAATATATAAAGGGTGGCATTGTTGCAATGATACCAAACAATGGGATCGATAGGACAAAAATAAATTAAATGGATTACTTGGTGGTTAGATGTGGAAGAAAAAATATATATAGTGGAGATCTTTGTTACTCTTACTCTCTAAGAAAGCATGATTCTCACATTTTAAGTAGCTGATTCAGAAAGTAAAGAATTTTTTTCCCCGGCTGTCAAATGTTTATTCATTAGTTTCATAAGATTTTTCTTTTAGTGCCTGAATCCATACAAAAACAATTTTCATGCCAATGTTGAAAAATAAATTAAATATATAAATATAAAGTGTAATTATACAAACTTATGAAACTATCAAATTAATTGTCTTCAATTTTCAATTTACTTTGAAGCCATTTTGGAGAAAAATTTAACTTTTAAGCGAAAAAGAAAAAAATGTCTGTCTATCTCGAAAGATAGAACAACTTGTGGAGACATAACCATTGGAAGTAGTAAATGGCTTCATGCATAATGTGACACACTTCTCCTTTTCAGCGCTTTAAAGAAATAAAAAAGCAAAAGGAACTTCTACACGAATCTATAACTTTTAGATTCCTTTTAAAATACTATATATATATATATATATATATTACACTAACTGGAAAAGTTATGATAGTTATGACATAAAATAAATTAAGCTGGAGATTAAATTTAAAAAAAAAACAGAAGGACATAAGTTACTGAATAGCCAATTATATGTGTAATGAGATTTTACTTGTATTTTTAAGTTAAAACTCCAATCCTACATTTTTTCATTTTGTTTAGCATTATGTAACTTCTTTTAGAAGTAAAATACTTGCAGAATTAAGTATACAGACTGAAAATTGAATACAGGCAAGACCTCTAGACTCTCTATAATGGAAATACTATAGACCAACTTACCAATATTTCTAGACTCCATACCATATTGTGGATTCATTACCAAAAGTAATTCAAAACTATATAGTAATCCACGTTGCATAGCGCGGAAAAATATTTACTTCATAATTTGTTAATTTATATAATTATAAATTATTACTAGTGTTTTAGATTATATTTATTTTATGTTTATAACATCTTATTTATTGTTATTATATATGGTGTGTGTTGTATTAATTAAAATTACTAATATATAATTCCGTATGTACGGTGTTATGTTTGTAGACAAATTTATTTGATAACATAATTTGGTTGTAAAAGTTAAGTGGTGTTATGTATATATTTTCACATTATTCAAAAAATGTATAATAATTTGATTTAATTCAATATAAATTATTATCAATGATTAGAAATCTGTTTCGAGATCCGTCATGATGCGAGATCCGCCATGTCATGTCTTTGTCTTTGTCTGCTCTGACTCGTCTTGACCCATTCTGATCCATTGTAAAAATTAGAACATTTAAAATATTTAAATCTTGATACAAATCTCGATGATATAATATTGGATCCGTTGAAACTGAATACTCTTTAAACATTTTTAAAAACTATATAAATATTTTTGACATTAAAATTGATAACATGTTAACTTTTTATAATTTAAAAACTATATAATCCTTGATTAATTTATATATATATATATATAAAGAAGACATCGGAGTACAAAGAAGACATCAATTGACAATTGGGAAATCCCAAGAGTCCATAGAGACCAAATATACCAAATCTCAAGAATAAATTTTTCAATTAAAACAGAAGAACGTGATATCCAATTAACTAAACCTTTTGAAACAATTTACTTGTTTTCAGAAAACGCTTTGCGAAGACATAGAGAAAAGAATTTTAAGTATACTCATATTGGATTAGTCCAAGTCGGTATTAAACCACTTTCAAAAGAAAGGTCTTAACACTTCAATTCTATCTAACTTAAGAGATACTAGATTCAAATTATTTGAAGATTCTTTGCTTAGCTCTATAGAAACTAGTTTATGTGCTGGTCCAATATCATTCGATTGTTATCCAAATTTCACTGTTTCTCTAAATGATAGAAATATTTTAAAATCTCTAGTTTTACAAGTTAAAACACATAATTATGAAATGATTGAAGGATCAATTCTGATTGCCTTGGTTTTTAGATTACACTATAAAGCCATGACAAGTGCCTTTTCTTCAAAAGTAAAACTATCGAGTAAAAAGGGTGAAACCCTCTTACTCCAAACTGATCTTTCAAAATCAAACTCCGTAATTCCAAGATCAATTCAATGGAAAGGTGTAAATCTTCCAGATGAATGGATCCTTGAAGGAGTCACCCAACCAAAGCCTCAAAAATCCGTAGAACCAATAGAGCCAAACATGCGTCTAAAAAATATTGAACAATCTAATGATGGAAAAGTAAAGCTTTCCTTCATCAGGCCTAATCATAAAAATACCGAAGATGATTTATCTTATGAATCTTCTTCAGCCATGGGAACTATAGACTTAGGAAGAATCTCCCAAATAGGTCGTATTCCAGTTCATGAATCTAGATATCAACCACGATTCTCAACTTCTGATATTCCAAATTCAATTTTAAGAAATATTGATTTTCAAACACAAATTCCAAAACCTGTTTATATATCAAGATCTAGTTTTGAACAAAATGAATTTGTTACAAAATCTGA
The DNA here is from genome assembly GCA_963922655.1 of Cardamine chenopodiifolia. Lineage (NCBI taxonomy): Eukaryota > Viridiplantae > Streptophyta > Magnoliopsida > Brassicales > Brassicaceae > Cardamine > Cardamine chenopodiifolia. The sequence goes on along the minus strand of OZ000470.1, from coordinate 16,480,579 downwards.
GCCAACTAACCCGACATTTTTGGCTATAACTGATAATATGGTTAATGAACTAAATATCCTAGAAAAAGACTTTAAAATAAATAAAAATTCTTACGAGAAGATTTCTATTCAAAAAATAATTTACAAAAAAGAAATTGGTTTTTCAAAAAATTCTCAAAAAACAAAGAAAAGATACAAGAAGAATATTACGAATATCTTAAAAAACACAAAGTTCAAGTTTTATTTTTCAATTGGCTTGAAGATTATACAAAAGAAAATAACATTTATTTTCCTTATTCAAAATCAGCAAATCCCATCATAAATCGAAATAAAATTCCTGAGTGGGAAACACTTGCTAATGGAAAATTACTTCACTCAAATCACCCCCTCAACAGGGAATAAAGTTTGAGTTATTGGGAAAACCAATTGAAGCAATCCCTTTTAAACTCCCTCAAGAAGATGATAAGACGAATGTCAAAAACATCATTCTTCAAAACAATTTTTCAAACACCAACCTTGGTACGATAAGCAAACAACTTGATAGAATTGAAAAAAACAATTTTAAAACAACCAAACCTTCCAAATGAAACTTCAACTAGCAAAAAACTAAAACTTCCAATTTTCGAACCTTTCCAAATTTCAGAAACTAGTGTCAAAACTTACCAAAACACAAATATAGAATTCATTCGCGCCCTCCAAAGCCAACTAAGCCATATAGAAATAGGAGAAAGTAGTAAACACCAAACTTATGATGCCCCTGACACTCCAACTTCTAAGATCCAAAGGAATTTTAGGCTCCTCCAAACACCTAATAATCCTGAAACACAAAGCTCAAACATTCAAATAAATATTGTATATCACGAATCAGATTCTGATAAAACCCTACACCAATTTCAAAACAATAAAATAAACCGTCTTGATTGGAAAAACAGTCATGAAAACCAAATAATAACAGCACCAGACCTAGGACAAATTCAATCAGTAGAACAATCTAGGTTTAACTCCTCTTCAGTCTATGACTGGAATCTAGATGGAGTATCTGAATATAATATCTTAAATTTCCTCAAAAAAAATGACGATGGCTGCAAAAATGGCTATAGAACACAAATAGGAAATGAAGATAAAACTGTAGCTGAACTCCTTATAGCTGGTTTTTCGGGACAGCTTAAAGGATGGTGGGATAACTACCTTACTAATCAGCAACGAGGAAAAATTCTTGACGCTATAAAAGTAGATGAGGAAGGCATGCCAATTCTAGACAATTTCAGAAATCCCCAACAAAATGCCGTAGCAACTCTAGTCTTAGCTATAACCCTTCATTTCATAGGAGATCCTTCAGTCCTTAAGGAAAAAAACGCAGAACTCCTTTCAAATCTTAAATGTAAAAAACTAAGTGATTTCCAATGGTACAAAAACACATTCCTCACTAGGGTCCTTCTTCGACAAGATTCAAACCAACCTTTTTGGAAAGAAAAATTTCTTGCAGGACTACCAACACTCTTAGGAGAAAAAGTTAGAACAAAAATTAGAGAATCTAGTGGCATCCAAATAATTGATTACGATGATTTCACTTATGGAGAATTAGTTAGTCTTGTCCAACAAGAAGGTCTTAAAATCTGTCAAAATTTAAAACTCCAAAAAATCTCAAATGGGAACTTAGAAGAACAAAAGTAGAATTAGGATCTTTCTGCAAACAATTTGAAATAGATCCTAGTAACAAAAAGTCACGTGTAGGTGATTGCAAGTTAACATACTATTCCAAAAAATCAAAATTTACAAAAAGAAATTTTAAGGAATATAAGCCACGAGAAAGCACTTGGAAAAAATCTCGAAACAGATTTAAACCAAAAGAATCCCAAAACAAACCTTTTTACAAAAACCTAACGTGCTATAAATGCAACAAGAAAGGCCACACTTCAAAATTTTGCCGTTTAAATAAGAAAATCTAAGAGCTCGATCTTGGAGAAGAAATCTCAGCCAAAATATCAAACCTTTTTCTAGACTACTCTTCCTCATCTAGTGATTATGATTCTGAGCCCTCTCCTGAAGAGGCCTTGCAAGTTGATGAACTTAATGATTCATCATCTAGCTCAGACTCGGATAATAAAAAACTTCAAGTCCTCACAAAAGATCAGGAGTTCCAACTAGAAATCTTGAATTCAATTTCAGACCCCCAACTAAAACAAAAATTTCTTGAAACAATTATTTCAACCCTAAATGAAAACCAAAAAATAGAAAATCTTCCAAAAACCAAAGATCCATCAACTTCAAACTCTTCGTATAATTTAACTACTATCCTCAACCAAGGAAGAAAAAATAATTCCAAAACTACTCTACAATCCCTTCAAATTGAGATCAAAGAAGTAAAAAATGAACTCAAACATTTAAAAGAAAAAAAAACGGATTCTAAGTATTTTCATTCAATATTAACTTCTAAAAAACATGATGACTCCAATTCGGAGGAACAAAATAACATTTGTTCAGAAAATATAGAAGATGATCTAATAGAACAAATACAGTCCCTAAACACCATGCCAAATGATTTCCTCTTTGTACTAAGAGAAATCACATCTCGGAAATATAAAATAAAAATTACACTTGTATTCTCAAAAACTTACAAAATAGATACAATTGCACTCTTTGATACTGGTGCCGACCTTAATTGCATAAAGACGGGTCTTGTGCCAAGATGTTTTCATTACAAAACAAATGAAAAACTCTCAGCAGCGAATAATTCAAAACTTAGCATAACTTCAAAAACAGAAGCTTCAATATTAAAAGAAAATATCCTTTTCAAAACAGCTTTTGTTCTCACAGATGATATATACCAAAATATCATTCTCGGAACACCATTCATAAACCTAATAACTCCATACAAAGTTAAAGATGATTCAATTTCTTTCAAAACACAAGATAAAAAATTATCTTTCGAATTTATGGAAACTCCAAAGAAAAGGAGTCTAAACTTCATAAAAGTCTGCTCAATACAAGAAAACTCTATAAATTCTCTAATTAATAGCAAAAAAATCCATTTAGAAAACTTACAGACATAATTTCTTGTTGAAAAAACAAAAGAAACATTAGAAACTTCAATCACAAAAGAGAAAATTTCAAAACTAAGTAAACTATTCGAAGAACAATTATGTTCGGATTTACCAACGGCCTTCTGGGATAGAAAACAACACATAGTTGATCTACCCTATGAAGAAAAATTTGATGAAAGAGAAATTCCTACAAAGGTTCGTCCAATACAGATGAACTCTGATTTAGAGAGCCATTGTAAGAAAGAAATTTCAGAACTTCTAAACAAAAAATTAATATCGAAATCAAGATCTCCATGGTCTTGTGCAGCTTTCTATGTGAACAAAAATTCAGAAATAGAAAGAGGAACTCCGAGACTTGTAATAAATTACAAACCTTTAAATACGGCGTTAAAATGGATTAGATATCCAATACCAAATAAAAAAGACCTTCTTCAAAAACTCCACTCTGCACACATATTTTCAAAATTCGATCTAAAATCAGGATTTTGGCAGATCCAGATATCTGAAAATAATCAATATAAAACAGCATTTACGGTTCCTTTTGGGCAATACCGATGGAATGTAATGCCTTTTGGTTTAAAAAATGCGCCTTCGGAATTTCAAAGAATAATAAATGACATATTTTCAGAATATTCAAAATTTTGTATAGTATATATTGATGATATACTTATATTTTCAAACTCCCTTGAGGAACATTTCAAACATCTAAAATGGCTTTATTTCAAACATCTAAAAACATTTTACTATGTGGCACGAAAAAATGGACTTGTTATTTCAAAATCAAAAATGGCTTTATTTCAAACTAAAATCAGATTTCTTGGTCATTACATATCCAAAGGTACGATAAAACCAATAGAAAGATCATTAGAATTTGCGAACAAATTTCCTGATAAAATCTTAGATAAAACCCAATTACAAAGATTTTTAGGAAGCCTTAATTATGTTTTAGATTTTTGTCCAAACATCAATAGATTAGCTAGACCATTACATGATCGTTTAAAGAAAAACCCAACCCCCTGGACAGAAGAGCATACCGCTGTAGTCCAACAAATTAAAAAACAAGTTTTAGAAATCCCGTGTCTACATATAGCAGATCCAAATTTAGGAAAAATTGTAGAAACAGACGCCTTTGATATTGGATACGGAGGTATTCTGAAACAAAAAGAAACAACAGGTCGTGAAAATATAATCCAATTTACTTCATCCCATTGGAATGAGACCCAAAGAAATTACTCGACAATTAAAAAGAAATACTAAGTATAGTTTTATGTATACAAAAATTTTAAAGTGATCTTCTAAATCAAAAGTTCTTACTAAGAATTGATTGCAAAAGTGTTAAAGATGTTTTACAAAAAGATGTTAAAAATCTTGCTTCAAAACAAATTTTTGCCCGATGGCAGGCATTACTAAGTATTTTTGATTTTGATATAGAATATATTATTCCAGATTTCTTGACTCGTGAATTTCTCCAAAACAGGTACGATGCTACCAAAGACGATTGACAAAGGAAAAGGCCTTTCTTTAGGCCCAAACCAAGAAAAATTACAAACTCCAAACACTTCCAAACCAAAACCAGAACCCGAAACACAACCCTGGATTACGGTTACTAAAAAGAAACCAGAAAAAGAAGAAAAAACCCTTCAAACGCCTGACGAAATTTTGGAACAGATACGGACTTTACAACAAGCTTTTGAAAAAAGTTTTTCAAAACAAGAGAAAGGTAATTCTTCAAAAAAGTCTTCTTCTCTTGAGATTTCCAAAATCCCTGAAGCCTCCTTAAAAATGATTTCAACACAAAACCAGGCTTCGAAACAAATTTCAAAACCTTTGAACAATTCACAAATTGTTTTAAAGGAATTTTCACAAAGTCCTCCTTCATAGTATTTTGAAAAAACAACTTATCAAAATGTCATTACAATTGAAAATGACTTTTTGTGGAAAATGATCCGTTTTTAACTATCGAAAAGTTTTTTGGGAAAAATCAGTTTTATAAACCATTCAATACAGATAAAACTATATTATTTTATCAAACAATTCTGGAAATTACGGGATCTGTTACTTTCAAACACAATTTTTTGGATGAAAGTTACACGGCTCCTGCTTACTTTACTTTCAAAATCCATGACATCATTTCCCCAAGAGATTGGGATTATGATTTCAATGACAATATAAAATTTCCGGAAAACTTTTCAAATCTCTCTTGTTACGATGTCCCATTCAATTACTGGGATTATTGCCAAGCTTGGTATAATTCTTTCTTAATCCAGTCACTCAAACACAAACACACTTGGTTAATCTTTTTCGATACCACCTGTAACCTATCTAAATCACCAATTTGGTTCAATCAATGGTGGAACAACTTCGATTCTGTCATAAAAAATTTCAAACCTCAGATAAACAAATCTTTTCAAATCTTCAAAAACAGTTTCATACCATCTTATGACAAAAAAAGATTTCCCGCTCTAACCCTTTTCCATTCCAAATTTCATTTACCTTGGGTTTTTTCATGGACTTTTGAATTTTCAAATGATACAATATCTATCGTCAGACAAAAATTCAAAGTCAAATGATGGGACAAATATAGAATCCCCTCAAATTTATATCCTTCAAACATCCCTGAATGGATACGAAGCCAAAATTCTAAATCTCTTAACCCACCAAATTCACAAACACTTATCCAATCACTAGAAATGACCCATTTCTTAGCCCAGAAATCAAAAATGCTGTCTATGCTGGTAGCCGCAAAATCAGAGGAAGAAATCAAGACAATCTCGATGCGATTCTTATCAACAATTTCAACAAATAACTCTCAAGCATCAGGAAGTGAACCTGAGATAGACGAAGATGACTTGTTCGGTAACGATCCCATGTAATATAAAATTCAGATTTTATACTTAAAAAATATAATAATAATAATAATAATAATAAATAAATAAATAAATAAGTACAAACATCGGAGTACAAAGAAGACATCAAATTCAAATCCAAAAAAATCCGCAAAGAACAATAGTAGCTGTCGGCAAAATCAACAATCAACTACAGTAGCTGTCAGATCCACTATAAAAGGCGAAAGACAAAAATCATTGTTGACCACCACGAAAAGCAAAAGACATGAAGCATTTCGAGGAGCACTCAGAAGCCATCATTGTCCACTACGAAAAGCAGGAGACAAGAAGCATCTCAAGGAAGCATCTCAAGGAAGCACTCAGAAGATAATACCTTTTGCGCTTGTACAAATTTTAAATTTCTATTAAATTTTTATCCAAAAACGCACTTGTAAACTTCTATATAAGAAGTGTCGTACATCTCTAGAAGGACAGAATGAATTTTTAGACTCTCTCTCCAGTTTTCCTATCTAAAACCTCTCACCCCTTCCATCTCGAGTCAAGAACTCTTCTTCCGTTTTCATTTGTAAGTTTAATGTTTTATGTTTGTTATATAAAAAATCTTAAATAAAACTTCAAATTTCTATTTCAAACTAAATAATTGTCTTTCAAATTCTTAGAATACCCTCTATCAATCTTTCTTCACTCTGAGACTAAGTCCTCAAAAGTCATTGACTCTTGAGTTGTGAAAAGGCTGCCAGTATGTATTCTTAAAGAATATATGAAAGAAAGTATGTTTTCAAACCGATGTTTTCAAACTGATCCCCGTATGAGTATGTATTCTTAAAGAATATATGAAAGAAAGTATGTTTTCAAACCGATTTTTTCAAACCGATCCCCGTATATATATATATATATATAAATTTATCAGATTATAAGTTTTTTTATAGATTTTAAATATTAAAGTTTAAATATTTATCATATTTTAAACTAAGTATTTAAAATATTTTTTTATATTCGATGAAATTATTTTTGCTCTTTTTTATAATATGACTCAAAACTACTGCTCAAATTTTTTAACCGATATAAGACGTTAAACACACAATTTTTTTTTCATCGATTGAGTAATATAGCTTCGTTTCCAAAAATTGGATTCACACGCAAAAAATATCTAAAGTTTTATTAACTATATGTATTAAATGATAATTCAAAATAATTTGAAAATAAGTTCAAATAAAGATGATAGATGAATCATAATTTTATATCTTAACAAAATCTTTCAAATATAATAATTTAAAATAAATGATACGGTATAATTAGATATCAAATCTTAGTTTTTCAACCGATATGACACGTTGAAAACACTTTTTCGAGTAATATATCTCCGTTTCTAAAAAATCGATTCTCAACATATGTAGAAAAATATATATTTTTATTAACTATGTGCTATATGATAATTTAAAATAATTTTAAAATCAAAGAAAAATTATAGAAGGATTATAATTTTAAATCTTAACAAAAAAATTTCAATAATAAATTAAATAAATAATATGGTATAATTAGATATCAAATCTTAGTTTCTCAATTTGATTGGTTAAAAATTTTTAAAAAATTATTTTTAATTTTTGTCCATATTTAGTTAGAAAGAAAAAGTTAATTTTAATTTTTTAAAAATAATAATTATTTAAAATATTATTACTGTTTTTAATTTAATTATATTAATTTTATGATTATTATTATAATTTTAATGATTTTATTTAAAAAATATAAAAACTAATGATATTTCGTGTAATATAACACATGAAAATATGAAAATTGATTATTTTTTCAACATTGATCAAATAATAGTATAGAGATTACTGCAATATAGACGGATGAAAAAGCAGAAACATATGACTGAATTCTTCATTGGCCATTTATCGAAAATAAAAGAAAACAGAGAAGTTATCTAAGATAACTGATATGCGTTATACAAAACAATAATTTCGTTCACGGAATCCATATAAATATTTTGCTTCCAGTAGCTGTAAAAATTTTCACAAATTAAGTAAATATAATTAACAATCATCAGAAAGAAAGGAAAAATCTCACCGAAGGGAAATTATAAGAACAATAATTAGTAGTAGAAAAGAATACTATCATTCATCATGCGTAGGTGCAGCAGTGGCGACAACTGCGAGCTTCTGTAGATTGAGTTTGACGACAGTATCCACAAACATTTTCGTGTCCTCTTCTGTGTTCCCCTCAGGAATATCAACAGTGTAAGATTCAAGAACCACCGTGTAGACCTTGCCGGAATCTTGATCCATGAACTCGTTGACCGACGTCACTGATTTGTAGTTCTTAAGCCGGTGTTCTCCCCCGACGACCTTGAAGCTCAGAACACGTTGGTCATCATCGAGGAACTCGAGCCGCTCGGTGCTGGTGGAAGCTGGGAGGCCGGAGATTACGGTAACTTCCCGGACGCTTCCGACGTCGCCATCGCCGGTGATAAGGCGGCTGCTTTTGATGAAGTGTTTGTAGCGTTCTGGGTTGTCAAAGCTGCGAATGAGCGGCCAAACCACGGATGCTGGGGCGTCGATTCGTTGGGTTAAGAGGGAGGTGCATGTGGTTGGGTCCGGTTCGAACCGGTGGTAAGTTTTGATAACCGGTTCGAGGATTTTGTGCTCCTCGTTGGTTAGGCCTTTGACTACTGGGGAGGAGCTCATGATGATAGATAGATCACAGGTGTGGAGGAGAGAGTTCGAGTTCGATGAGAGCGTCTTCTTGTTGGAGATTGGGGGCGGGTTGTGAAAGAAATGAGAATAAAGACAGTTCTTCTTTTTTGGGAGCTATGAGGCTTTTTATATTAATAATACAAATCTGAAATCTATCATATATTTTCTTGTGGACGGATTTATCCCTTTATTTTCGTTTGTTGTTCGTGAAATATAAAGACCATACTAACTTTTGCTTTGTAAGTTTTTTTTTAATATACTTTTTTGATAAAGCACCATTTCTTATTTATAAGTCCATTTTCATCAAAGAGTTTCGATCATATTTTTATGGAGTACCGATGCTCTAAAAGTTTTAACAAATCAACGAGAGATTCGTCTATGGTTCAAATATTTATCTAATTCTATACGCGGCAATTATAAAAAAAATATATTGCAATTGTGAATAATAATTTCTATAACTGTTCAAAATCTCTATACTGTTATTTGAGTAATGTTAATAGCAAATTAATCAATTATGATATTTCATATTAGAAAAAATTCCATTGGTCTTTAGTTTCTACTACTTTTGTGAATTTCGATTTAGATAGGGATTCGATTGTATTTTTTTCCTTTTTATTTTTTAAAATAAATTTCATTAAAAATACAATATTAATCAAAAAAAATTAAATATAATTAAATTTAAAAAATTGTAAATTGTTTTTAAATAATAAATAGTTTTCAAAAAATTAAACTCACTTTCTCTCTCTTATTAATTATGGACTGAAATTAAAATTAAATTTTTAAATTTTAATAATACATATAGTTAATAAAAATATAAAAAATATTTATGCATCTGTTGTGAATCAAATTTTTAGAACCGAATATACATTACTCAATCGATGAAAAAAAAATTATGTGTTCAATGTCTTACATCGGTTAACAAATTTGAACAATGATTCTAAGTCATATTATAAAAATGACTCAGACACTTGATTTAAAAATTGAGTAGATTTTTCTCCGGCATACGTTGTGAATTAAACGGTTCAATTAAATAGTTGCATTAAACAGTATATTTATTTTTATACATATGTTTTGAATTGCTCAATCGATGAATATACTGTTTAATTCAATTGTTTAATTGAATACCGAATATAATAAAGTTTTAAAGTTTTAAAATTATTAAAAATTATAAATAGATTTAAACTTTATAAAAGTTTAAACTTTATGAAAACTCTAAAATATTATTAATATATTTAAAATTTATGAAAAGTTTAAAATATTATAAATATAAAAATTTTAACTTTATCAAGGAGTATATATTTTTTAACTTATAAAAAGTCATGATATTATCAATTTTAATGTCAAAAATATTTATATAGTTTTCGAAATTTTTTATCAAAGAGTATATAAATCTGGTTTGGACGGATCCATTATTTTATTATTCAGATTTGAATCAGAATCTAGATCTTCAAAATATTCTAATTTTTACAATAGGTCGAGACGGGTCAACACATGTAAGAGCAGATAAAGACGGATCATGACGGGTTATGACGGATCCGATCGAATTTCTAATCATTGATAATAATTGATATTAGATAAAATCAAACTGTTACATATTTTTTGAATAATGTGAAAATATATACATAACACCACTTAAGTTTTACAAATAAATTATGTTATATCTAAATTATTAAATAATTTTTTCTACGAATATAACACCGCATGAACGTACATATATATTAGTAATTTTAATTAACACAACACAAATCATATATACTAATAATAAATAAGATAAATAAAATGTTCAAAACATAAAATAAATCTAATTTAAAACACTAATAATAATCTATGATTATATAAACTAACAAAATGTGAAACATATATTTCTCCGTACTGCAGAGCACGTGTTACGCGTGTTACTATCTAGTACATGTATACAATCACATAAAATTATTCAATAAATTAGAATTCAAAATTACTGATTATATGGAATTTTTTTTACTTTATACTAGATTTTAATCTTCACATTACACGGAGAATAATTATATATATATATATATATATGTATTATTTAAAAATTATTGATTATAGAATTTAAATCAGATTATTATTTTTGATAAAAAATATAAATATGAGTTGAATTATTTTTTGTTATATAGTATTCAGATATACCCGTCCGTAATTTTCAAGATTTTCTATTAATGTTATAGAATTATTTTTAATAATTTTTCAACCATCATAATTTACTTAAATTAACATGATATACAAACTGGATACTACAACTCAAAATCTACTAGTTGTTTTTGGTTACATATATAGTGTAGTAGATAAATGTTTAAATATATTCGAATTGTTTTGGTTATAAGGATATTATTTTCAATTGTTAGACATTTTCAGCTTATATGAAAAGAAAGTTCACCTATGAATTTTTTGTTGTTCCTATTGCCTATGAAAAATAATGTAATATTTTACATTGAAGTTGTTATTTTCTTAAATGTTCTTACATGATAATATTAGTAGGATGCTCTATGAAAACTAATATTTTAAAATTAATAGAAATGTGCTTTAAAAATCTATAAATCTAGAGAATAAATTTTTTATATATTAATTAAATGAATAATTTCAAAATTTTAATAAATATTAATATACTTTTTTTAATTTTTGTAAACTAATATTCTAAAAATATTATGACAGATATTATTTTATTGAAATAAAATAAATTAATAGATAAATTTTGAGAACTAATATATAAATTTACTAATATATAAATAAAGAGATTTTTTAAAATACTCTAACACCACCAAATATACTTTAACACCACCAAAATTATATAGTTGAGTTAAAATCACATTAGGTAATTAATTTGAATTATTCATAAAAATTATAGTTATATTAAAGATATTTTCATTTTCAATATAATTATTCCGATAAATGTACTTTTAAATGTACTTTCTAAATATTAGTATAGATATATTTATAATTCTTTAAACATAGATCACACTAAATCAATTTAAACAAAAAACTGGATCAGAAGGTGAAACAAACTTTGATTCCCAATCAATGGGTTATCAAGTCGATCCAGTCCGACTCCAAACCAATGATTTTAAAAATTTGGGAAATATAGAAACAAGTGTAAAGTGTCATGCTAAAAATTTTGATATCTAATAACAACCGTGAGAGGTTTTAAATCTCCGAATTTTACTTATCAAATCAGAGAAATCGACAATAATATTGAACGATCGATGCGATGTTGCAAGATTTTTTCATATATGGCTGAAGAGCGAGATATCAGGAATTTATGGGAAATTTTCGAAAAGAAATCGACATGAAATCAAGGAGATTTTACGCGTTTCATAATTAAGAATGGTGATGTATTATATGTGTCCTTGGAATATGAACATTTATTCAACGATTACTCTGATTGCTACAACCTTACTCGTGATTAAACTGACCGGACATGCATAATTTTATTTCTCAAATAATTACAGAGGATCTAGAAATTCATGATGGTTAATTTTGAATTCAATATCATTTAAAAATTAATACTCTCTCTGTTTCATAAAGAAGGTTACTAGTATAGGATTCATTTTTTGTTTAAAAAAATATTATTTATATTTCCAATGTGATTTTAAAAACCAAAATCTCAATTTACCGTTTGTCTAAAACTAATTCTCTTTGAATTTAAATCAATATTATCTAATTAGTGACAAATCAATATTATATTTTTGAATTAGAACGACATTTTTTGTGAAAACGAGAAAATATTGATAAAAAACAAATATATATATATATATATATATTTCTATTATCCAAAAGGGAATTTTTAGGTAACTTAGGATGATACATAATGGTTCACTTTAGTAAATTATTTTTCTTCCAATGAACAATTACTACACGTTCAGATCAGACCCAACCACCTTCGCATAATCATACATACTTATTGATTAAGCTATTCCAATATTTAAATAAATATGAGTGAGGGTGGGAAAATGTTATTGAATTAGAATACCATTAGAATATGCTGGCTCGAAATTTCATTAATAACTAAACCAAATATTAAATTAAATCAGCTCACTCACTCTTTTGGGTTTTGGAAAAAAAAAAAAAACAGGAAAGGTGAGGTCGTCAGAGCTGGGTTATTTTGTCTTGTAGTTAACAAAATTCTCTGTATTATTCCTTAATTTAGTGGGAAGGTTACACTGCACTGCACATGTATTTAATAATTAGGTATTACCATAAATATAATAGATGTTCGATGTTTGGTCATTTTTCGAAAGCCACTTAATTTAATTATCCATCTTAGAATTTGTCTTCATGTACGCTTATGGAATATAAGGTTATGGTGTTCAAACAACGAGGCAAACCGAACCCCATTCTGATATATCACATAGCAAAATCTGAAATAAATTATATTCACATTAAATAAGTATAACATTTATTTGTCTCCCATATTTATTACCTCTCTTCTTCATCTTGGCAGTTTTCCTTACACCAAGCCGGCGCTCGTTAACAGGTTGCCAGGTTGGAAACTTGCCGAAGGGACGAGGACAAAAAAAAGAATGTCAAAGAAACAAAAAAAAGAATTATGGGGAAAACTTAGGAAAATGGTTAATTTCAAGGTCAACTATTTTTATGGTGTATTTTTATATATCAATTAAGATTTAGTGTATTTTTTAATTTTAATTTATAAAATAAAAAAAACTGCATAACTTTTATATGTATCAAAATTAATGTTAAGCAAAACAATTTTAATCAAATCATTAGTTAATATTGAGTCAGATGTCACATGACATATTCATGTGTCAGATGCCACATTGCATATTCCTACTGAATCAAATGTCACGTAAGATATTTTTTTGCTGAATCAGATGCCACAATGACTTTTCAAATTATTATTTTTATTTTATTTTAAGGTTTTATTGAGTGTTTTTGATCTAATTTTTTATATAGTCGTAACAACCGTAGGGTTCTGACCATTAGAAGAGACATTCTAAAATAATTATAATTCTTGATATAATTATTAAAAATGTATCATTTAGTGGTCGGAATCCTACGGTTGTTGCGGTTATATAAATGATAACAAACCGATAAAATGACTCAATAGATAATGATTTTTTCGTTTTTCCATTATAAGTCTCAACGAATTTTTAAATCCATAACATTGCATAAAAATTCAAAATAATTTTGTTTTAAAAATTTTACGTGACATATGACTCAAAATATGTCACGTGCTATCTAATACAGTAAAAATATGTTACGTGGTATCTAACTCAGTATTAATTAATAATTTGATTGATATTATTTCTATTAAAATTGATTTTAACACATATATAAAAACTCATATAATTTTTTTAAAGATTTATAAGTTGAAGATGAAAAACACTAAAGTTTAGTTAGTATAAAGAAAAACAAAGTAAAAATAGTTGACACTAAAATTAACCCTTTTCCCGATAAAGCTCTTAGATTCTTTAAGTGGTGGTACCTTCGGGCAAACTCTAGTTGATGTATATTTATTGTCTCTTTGGAAATAGTAAAGTTATTATTGACTAATTGTTGACATTTTAGCTAACCTTTCGTTTAATGAATATAACGTAAAATAATACTCAACAATGACCAATAATTGATCAAAGTTTAGGATTTCTGAATTAAATAAAACTATATCGGAGACTAATATTTTATTACTCATGCTTCTCTACAATATGATTTAGTAAGATTCACCTTTCTCGACAACAATTATAATTCTTAAACTTAGTGGTCGGATATATAGTTATACAAAAATGTATTATTTAAAAATCGGAGCGCTACACATTAATAATAAAAAGTTGATAAAATGGGTTAATAGGTAATAGTATTTCTGTTTCTTTATTATTAGTGTCAAAAAAATTAAAAACTATAATACTGCATAAAATTTCAAAATGATTTTTTTCTAAATCTGCGTAGCATTTAATTCACCAAAATAATATGTCACGGAACATCTGACTTAACATGAATATATTACATGGTATATAATTTATTATTAACTAATGGTTTGATTAATATTATTTTAGTTAAAATTGATTTTAACACAGATATAAAGAAACATATAAATTTTTTAAAAATTTATAAATTAAGTTAAAAACAAAAAAATTTAGTTAGTATTAAAATACAAAGTAAAAATAGTTTCCATTAATTAACCCTTTTCCCGATGAAGCTCTTAGATTCTTTAAGTGGTGGTACCTTCGGGTAAACTTTAATTGATGTATATTTATTGTTGCTTTGGAAATAGTAACGTTATAATTGACTAGTTGTTGACATTTTGGGCTAACCTTTTCTTTAATGAATATAACGTAAGATAATACTCAACATGACCAATAATTGATCAAAGTTTAGGGTTTCTGAATTAAATACTAAAAACTATATCGAAGAATAATATTTTATTACTCTCGACTTCTCTACAATATGATTTAGTGAGATTCACACTTTCTCCACAACAATTACAATTTTTTAACTTAATGGTCAGATATAATTATTCAAAAATATATTATTTAATGATTGGAGTTTTACGGTTGTTGCGATTACATAAATAATAAAAGTCGATAAAGTGGTTAGTGTTTCTATTTTTCCATTATAAGTGTCAAATTTTGCATTTATAACATTGTTTAAAACTTCAAAATGATTTTTTTAAAAAATTCAACGTGGCATCTAATTCAATAAAAAATATGATATTATATCTGATTCAGTAGGAATATATGTAGTATTTATTCAGTATTAACTAACAATTTGACAAACATTGTTTCAATCAGTTAAAATTGATTTCAACACATATATAAAATCTCATATACTTTTTAAAAAAAATTATAAGTTAGAAATTGAAAGACGCTAAATTTTAGTTGATATAAGGAAAAACAACGTAATAATAGACAATAAAATTAACCTTTTTCGCAATGAAGTTCTTAAATTTTCTAAGTGTTGGTACCTTCGGACAAACTTTAATTGATGTACATTTATTGTTTCTTTGGAAATAGTAAAATTATTATTGTCTAGTTGTTGACATTTTAGGCTAACCTTTCCTTTAATGAATATAACGTAAAATAATACTCAACATGACCAATAATTGATCAAAGTTTAGGGTTTCTGAATTAAATACTAAAAACTAAATCGAAGACAAATATTTTTTTACTCATGGCTTCTCTACAATATGATTTAGTAAGATTCACCCTTGCTCGACAATGAGGTAATTAATTGACCAAGTCAGATTTTAGTTAACGAATTAAGTTTTACATCTCCACCAATTTTTCCATTTCTTACTTCAAAACTGAGGGACTTGGAGTTTCGACTTATAACTACTTATATCGTTTAGGCTAATTAAAAATGGATCTAAACATGGATCCAAGTAGTTACGGGTCTAAACACTACTAATCAACTATCAATCACCCTAAATCTATTATTTTGGATAAAAAATTACTCAATAGAAACCATAGAACACAAAACAATATATTTGATCTTTGCATAATCATGATTAAAAAGATAAGTAATGAAAGATTTAAGAAGATAAGATTTGATGATTTAGATTCAAGAAATTCATACAAAAATCTTAGCAAAAGCTTTAAGAGGCAAAGAAGAATCCCTAAAACAAAACATAGCCTCTGTAATTAGGTTCAGAGGCTATTTATAGTGAGAAATAAAGGAAACATGGTTTAACACTTCACCAATCAGATAAATCCGGTTAAACAACAAAATCTAAAATCTTTGACCGATCTAGTTGGGCACACTAGGTCGAGAGAACTGGCCGCTGAAAGATATTGGGTACGCAAGGTCGAGAGAACTAGCTGCTACAAGATATCGGGCATGCAAGGTCGCTCAAACTGGTCGTTGTTCTCTATCTGCCGCATGAAACCGCTACGTGATGCTCGTTAGTTCTTCGGGTAAATTTTATCAAGCTTCCATTGGCGTCATTTGCCGCTAGAGGTGGCTGCTGCAAGATATCGGGCACACAAGGTCGCACAAACTGGCCACTGGTCTTCAAGGGACATTTTTGGATGACATTCTTTTACGCATCAGATAGATACATGTTCACTAAATCGTTCATAATTCTGGAACCACAACTCTGATTGGCTTGAAATCACCTCTATTAGATACCTAACTCAATTTTATAAAACTTTTATCAAGTGCTCTGGAGGTAAATATCAAAGGAAGATCTTCATCCTAGTTGATATTTCAGTCACTTTAGACTGGTTCTAGATCATCATTTCCCTCTTTGCATCCAAATGATTCATTATATTGCATAATTCAGTCCAATACCTATAAAATAATAAATATATGCAAGCATTCATCTAAATGCACCCAAACAATGCAAACAACAGCTCATGTGCGAGTTAAGTGGTACCCCACCCTCCGAAGAGGCATCCTATATGGAATAGTGCCTAATAACACTGCCCCGTGGATGCTTAATCGATCTTAGGATATCAACTTGCCGCCCGTATCCACCACAAACATGACTCTGATAATACAATAACTCAGATGTGTACCCCACGCCCAAGTCCTCTCCTACACATATTATATATATATATAACACAACAATAAAACCTCAACATGTGAATCAATCAATATGTAAAATATTCTAAATCACTTATGTCCGGTTTAACACGAAAGGAAGCAGATTCGATTATAGAGACACTCGATCACAGAGACAATACATATTCATGTACTAAATTATCAATGGAAGATTTAAGCCAAAGTAAGGGAGTTTGCACGGTTAGCCCTCACCTTAGCCTTAACTTGCCAGAAACGCTACGGTTCGCCCTCACCTTAGCCTTAACTTGCCAGAAACGCTACGGTTCAAACATAGATGTTATGCTTGGCTCTCCATCAACTGAGACTTAGATTCATGTCTCATGAATGCTCCTATAGAGCTTCAGCTCAATCTAGCCTCGTTTGCTAAACCAAACAATAGAATATGTCACCATTTACTCTATACAAATGTGCCTCCGAAACACACGAATAAAAAATAACTAACCGTTAGAATTACAATCCCACCATTGAATCTTGAGCATGTAGTATCATGAAGCTCTCCACCATGTTTTATCAAGCTCATACTTCAAATGAGCCTTCCACATTTCTTTGAAGTTGCTACATCATAACTGTTTTTTGAATTAGGGTTTATGAAATTAGTCACAGCCGTTGTCGTCTTCAAACTCTGATTTCAGCTAGAGTTTAATTCAGAAGCATTTTCTATAAGCAATTCTGGAAATCTGACATTGATAGCTTTCCAATGATATGTAGACCGTCTTCTAAATCTTTACGGTTCATCGGAAAACTGCTCTTTAAGTTAGGCGGTAGTGGAATATGATCTTCAGAGATCCATCTGGAAAAACGTCCATAAATTTCTAATCGTATCTCCTATTTGGGATTCGCTTGCGGCTGTGGCTAGATCTTGATGTGGTACATCTCTCCAAAAAGTATTGGACGAAAAAGAATCCGTTTGGTCCTGCATTTTCAAATTTTCCCAAAACTGGTTGAATCTGTTTCTTCTTCTTCTTTCTCCCTTTCTCTCATTTCTCTCTTCTTCTCACAATCTCTCTCCCTCTCTCCTGCTCAGGGAGGCACGAAAGATCATATATAATCCTTATATATGTCTCCTTAGTTGGACCTCGTGATTCGATTTCGAAATCGGGTCATTACATTACCCCTAAATTCTAATACATCCTCGTCACATGAAGGGTGAAATTTGTGTGATTAATCCACATATGACCCTAAAATCAAAAACTTAGAACCATGAACTCTAATACCATTTTAAAAGTCATAACACATACAAATCAAACATTTTGATCTAGTAATCAAATATTAAATTTTCTAGTCTAGTACTGCATATTTCTTCTCTTTTCAGATTTGCTCTGTGTGGACTTTTCAGACTTTTAGATTAAGCCAATCATTAATGTTAGCTCAAATCAGAACTCTAGTTGTGCAGAAAATTCTAGAGAGAAAATGATTTCATTTTCATACTTGTTTCATTTTAATCAAAATTATTTTCTCGTTAGCGTATCTAGGAATGTTAAAGATGAGAAACTCTCGTGGATACCATAAACCCTAATAATTTTAAACTCTTAGCCATACTATTTTCACTTAAAAGATGGTGGGTTTAAAACGGGTAGGTCCTACTGGGTTAACCCTATCGCATTTAAGGTATTCATAGGGTTTTGGATGAATTTGATTAATTTGATGGAAAACAAAAAACTTTGAAAATAGATTGTGCTGACAAGAATCAGGTACAGACCAGCACGTTACTTGGCAATCTTATTTCACAATAAAATCTCTTCTTATTTATCTTTCTATTATAATATGAATATGTGATTTGAGCAGAAAATTTCATCTAGCAACCATGCTGTCTTCCATTCTGTTTTTTCTTTTGTTTTGATAAAAAAAAATTGAATCAGTAAGTAAATTATCTACTCATTTCTTTTTTTTTTGTTAAAGGATTTTTTTTTCTACTCAAATTCTTTACGTTACATGTGAAATTATATCTGATTGGATTTTTTCTTTTGCGTTTGCATTTGTAATTTTCAAAGTATGTCTGATAGAAATGTTGTGTTCTATTCTAAAGATTAACTAAATATTTGAACTAACGTACACAACTATTTGGGTTTGAAACAGTTAGACCCGTTACTCAAGAACTCCAAAGTCTCCAGCATTTGTTGATTTTTTTTATCTTTACAATTATGGATTAATCTTTTCGATTAAACATATGATATTTTATTTATATTATAATTATTGAAGGTGGATAAGATGCAAGGTGCTAATATTGAATGAATTTGGGTCTTCAGTAATAAAATTAACAAAAAGCACTAAAGTAATGTTTTTTTTGGTAAAAATTTAAAATAATGTAATCAAGCATAAACAAAGAAAAAAAAACAGTTACTCGGTGTGGGTAACCTTAAAATCTTTAGGGTTTTATCTGGACTACCCTACTAGTATAGGATATTTTTAACTATGATTTTTTATGGGCGGGCTCATCTAAGGTCAGAATAGAGTAGAATAATTTTTATCTATCACAACATCCCTAAGTGTGTCTATGTAATCTGATTCCTTTCACGGGCATCAATATAAAAATCGGTCTAGTAAATCTGAAATATTCAAACATATTGGAATTCAATATTAGATATAAGTTGATTATCATTCTGTTGGAAGTTGAAGACTTACGGATTGACTTACAGAGTCGAAGTCTGGCACAATAAAGTTGTCAATTTCTAATTAATGTGCATGGTCCTCTGTTTCTTCTTCTTCATCATCATTAGCCTTCATTATCTGAAGTTGACAACTTTATCTCAAGAAAAAAATGGCAAAGAAGAGTTGTAAAGCAGTGCTCTGTTTCTTCTTCTTCATCATCATTAGCTTGAATGCCATTTATGTTTCTGCACAAACTTGTGACGAGACTACTGGGACTTTCAAACCCGATAGTCCTTATGACAAGAACCGTCGACTCACCCTCTCAACTCTGGCTTCTATTGTCACTGCTCACGACGGCTACTTCAACGGTTTGATCGGGCTTGGTCCAGACCGATTCTACGCCGTGGGATGTGCGCTCCAGGGGCTAAACCTGATGTTTGCTCTCACTGTATCGAGACCACATCAGAGGATTTAATACAGATCTGTCCGAACCAGAGAGACGCTTTCTTATGGTCAGGTGACGAAACCCTTTGTCTTGTTCACTACTCTAACCGCTCTTTCACGGGTTTGCTCAGTACAGAGCCACGTAGAGCTATTTACAATTCCAAAGATCTTGAAACTAATCAGACTGAGTTTGATAGTATGTGGAAAAATTTAACGTTTGGTATGATCGCCGGAATCACAAATTCTTCTTCATCATGCAGGAACAATTCGTCTAAATACTACTCAGACGGTGTAACTCCGGTGCCGTATTTTAAGAACATATCGGCGTTGATGCAATGCACACCGGACGTTTCTTCAAAGGATTGTAGCACTTGCTTACGGAAAAATGTTGTAATAATCAATTCTCGTTCGCAATGTATGTAAAACTTATAAAAAATTTTTTTAACCATTTCATCGAATATATTCCGGAGATGAAATTCTATAAATCTAGATATGAAGAGATTAAGTCAAACATATCATTATGAACAACCTAAATGAAGGATATATCAATAGTCAACCTAAGCAATTATCATCTAACGATTAATTCATCCTAATATAGTATCTCATGTTTCAACTAAAAAATCTAAGAATTAAGCATAGAGAAAGAGAGAAAATGATAAAATCGTAAATATACAAAGATAGAAGTGAAAATCTTTCACTAGAGTTGTATAATATGATAAATATCAACCCAAAATATTTTAAGAGAGTTTGGATCTCAAAACAAATTCTAGAGAGAAGAAAACCTAGGTTTAGATCTACTTATAAAACTATTTATAGGGAATTAACAAAACCTAAAGCGGTGCAGCAGGTGGCGGTCATCTTCATATGTGGCAGTTCTGGCTGCCAAGAAGTGCACATGGAGATTGTGGCAGTCTGATCATCCTCGAAAGCATGTTCGATCCGTGTTGTTTATAGCGGTCAGTTATGGCGGTAAGTTCGTCATGACCGCCAGGACTACTTTGTCAATATGCCGAAACATCAAATCTTCATAACTTTCTAACCGTAACTCCAAATTCACTTCCGTTTCTATCCATATTCCTCATTTGTGATTATCTTCAATCTAATGATGGTGGTTTTGTGACCGCTACAGACGACATATGAGGGCTGACATTTCAACTTGGTCCGAGTCTATCTTGGTGGTTGTTCTTAGCGGCTATGACCGCTACAAGTTAATTTTCTCTACAAAACTGTCTTTCTTTTGATCCGTTCGCCTCAAATCTCCTCTCCAAAGCTCCAAGTCTCTCATACTCCTAAAAAGACTCAAAATGATGCAGAATACGATATAAACAACCTAGGACTCTAATATGTGAAACCATGTGAATGTAAGACTCAAATGCATATATACACTCCTAAGTGATGTGAAATGGGATAAAAGGTGATGGAAATGAATGTGTAAAACATGTAACATATGTGGATATCAACAACCTCAGGAAGAATTTTCGTGGCGATAATCATTGTATGCTTGGTTATTTGCAAGAGAAGAAACCAAAAGCAAGAAATTAAATTTCTAAGTGAGTTTTCTTTGTTGGTTTTGTTGAACCCTGATTTGTTTCGGTCTTGTGACCTTATATTTGAAGTGGAACTTCTTCACAACCTTATTAGCGGTTCTAAATGAAGTGGAATCTGTTCAATTTGATTTAATTAAAATTGAAGCCGCAACGAGCAACTTTTTTTTAGCGCAACAAGCTTGGTAAGGTGGATTTGGTGAGGTCTATCCACTACTACATTTTGCTTGCCTTTTTTGTAATTGATCAGATAGGGAAATGCTTGTATGAACTCCAGTCACTTGATGTGTCTCCTCTTAAGTGAAGTTTGGCCTTTGAGATGCTTGAGATTTTCATGATCGGTATGGATGATGAACTTATTTGAAAACAAGTAATATTGCCATGTTTATAGAGATCAAACTAAGACATACAACTCCTTGTCATAGGTTGGGTAATTCTGTTTAGCTCAACTCAACTTCTCACTAAAGAAAGCTATGGGTCTCTTCCTTTGATGTAGTAAAGCTCCAATCCCCATCCCCGAATCATCACACTCTACTTCGAACATAACTTCAAAATCTGGTAGGGCGAGAACCGGTTCTTACGTGAGTTTCTCCTTCAACATGTTGAAAGACTGATACTGATATTCTCCCCATGAGAAAGGCACGTTTTTCTTGATCACATAAGTCATTGGAGCCTCCACAGTGCCAAAATCCTTGACAAAACTCCAATAGAAGCTTACTAGCCCATGAAAACATCGTACATGCCCAATAGATGTTGGAGTTGACAACTCAAGAATTGCCTTGATCTTCTCCTCATCCACTTAAAAATCTTGTTTACTTACTACAAATCCTAAGAGCACACACTTGTCAGTACAAAATGTGCGCTTCTTTAGTTTGACATAAAAGCCTTCCCTCCGAAGCGTTTTCAAAATCAAATCTAAATGCTTGATATGATCAAAATAACATTTACTATATAAAAAAGTATGTCATCAAATTAGACTACAACAAATTTACCAATGAAAGACCTTATAATCTGGTTCATTAGACGCATAGAGGTGTTGGGGGCGTTTGTTATCCCAAATGGCATTACTAGCCACTCGTAGAGACCTTTCTTAGTCTTAAAAGTAGTCTTCCACTCATCCCCTTCTCTCATTCCAACATGATGGTATCCATTCCTTAAGCCAACTTTTGAAAAGACGATGGCACCACTTAGCTCATCTAACATGTCATCTAGCCTTGGAATCGGATGTTGGTATTTGATGGTGATATTATTGATGGCACATCAGTCTACGCACATCCTCCATATAATGTCATTCTTTGGAACTAAGAGAATTGGTACCACACATGGGCTGAGACACTCTCTCATGTAGCCCTCCTCAATTGGCTTTCATACTTATTTCTATAGCTCTTTAGACTTTTCCAGGTTCATTCGGTAAGCTGGCTTGTTAGGTAAGGGTGGCATGGCATAAAACCAATTGATGCTCTATTCAATAGATAGGAGGAATTCTGGTGGTATCTTCTGTGGGAACCCAGCCTTGTATTGATTTAAAACGGCTTGTATCTCGGCGGGAAGTTCCACTACCTATACTTGAACTTAAAGACTCCTTGAAAACCATCAAAAGCATGGTGACCTTGGCAGACACGGTTTTATAAACATCAATAAAGCTTATATAGAGACTAGAACTGCTTACCTCTTCCTCTTTGTTCATATGCTTTTGCAACTCATGAACTTCTGATGGATTAAGAGGATCAAGATTAAACTTACGATCATTGTGAGTGAAGGAGTAATGGTTGGTGCGTCTGTTGTCACTTGTAGCCCTATCAAACTGCCAGGGTCTTCCAAGGAGAAGATATCCAGCTCCCATAGGGACAACATCACAAACAATTTGGTCTTGATATCTTCCAACACTGAAAGGTATGGTTACTTGCTCTGAAATCTTCAGCTCAATATCATCATTAAGCCACCTAAGCTTGTACGGCCTCCGGTGCTTAGTCTTGGGAAAATCTAACATGTCCACCATATACTTGTTAGCCACATTAGTACAAGAATATCCATCAATGATCAGATTACATACCTTGTTCTTGATAGTGCATCTAGTGTAGAATGTGTTCTCTCGTTACACTTTCACCATGAGGTTGATAGAAACACTCATAGTTCTTCTAGAGCAAGTTATGTCACGAGTTCTAGATGTGTTTTTAGGGAACTTACCTTGATCTGGTCGTGTGGTGGTCTTTGGAACCTCAGTATTTCTTCCATTGAAACGAGAATCTATCTTTACGGCCTTACCTCGGTCTAGTTGCTTAGAACTACTAGAAGCCCATGGTGTAGTTGGCTAGCTATGATTAGCGAAGGAAGTCTTACACTTGATTTGTTGCTCCACTTCAACAGCCAAATGTAACAACTCGTGTAACCCACTATATTGAGCTCTCTCCACCTTCCTTGCAATTCTTTCTTGGAGTTCATCTATAAACTAGGAAATGATAGCTTCTTTGGATTCTTCTAGCTCTAATTGATTCATAAAATTCTCAAACTCTTCAAAGTACTCGTTTACACTCCTAGTGCCCTGTGACAACTTAAGAAAATATTTTTGTAAGTCTCTATGATAATGATCTGGGACATACCTTAGTCTTAGGAGAAACTTCATGTCACCCCATGTAGGTACATGTCCAAAATCTTGTCTTCTTATCTCAGTTATGTTTCTATCCCACCATGCAAGTGCATTTTCGGTGAGTTTAGGAGCAGATACTTCCACTTTCTTTCTCTCATCATATCCATAGCACTCAAAGATATGCTCCAGCCTTTTCTCCTAATCTAAGTACATTTATGTATTTGATTTCCCTGCAAAATTGGGAGGATTTAGTTTCAACTCATGATGAGTTTCACGTGTATCTACACGCCTTGATTGGTTCATCCTCAAAGGATCTTCTCTCTGTTCTCTTTGTCGCCATAAGGGGTCAGGTGAAGTTCTTTTTCCTCCAAGTATTGTGGCTCTAATCCTTCTCCTTGTACGTTGCTTTGAGGCTTGTTTTTTCCTCTTTCAACTCTAGCTTGAGGCTACTCCAATCTTCTTTATCTCTGAATCCTCTCAGCTCTTCTCTCATTGCAGTTAACATTTGTAGAATTGCATCTTGTGGCACTACATTCTCTTCGTCTGCCAAAAGAATCACCATTGTATCTTGCACTAACAAAAACAATAAAAGAATCAAAGCACAAAAAGAATTGAAAGCAAACGAGTTGAAAACTATATGCAATATTCAGGAAACCAGATTTTTTAATGATTTTAGAACTATATTATCAAACTAGATAAAGAGGTGACTCTAACAAGCTGGGACGAATTCAACAACTAAATCAAGCAAACCAAAATATCAAGCAAACAAAACTAGGACTGAAACGT
The DNA here is from genome assembly GCA_963922655.1 of Cardamine chenopodiifolia. NCBI lineage: Eukaryota > Viridiplantae > Streptophyta > Magnoliopsida > Brassicales > Brassicaceae > Cardamine > Cardamine chenopodiifolia. The sequence goes on along the minus strand of OZ000470.1, from coordinate 16,455,532 downwards.
GAAACTGAAGCAAAACAGAGTAAACTCGAATAACAACCTAAACAAGCGGGCAATGAAATAAAAAGGAAACAGACTCAACTCAGACCTGAGACTAAACAAAACAGAGAAGTTAATAGAGCAGACTCGACTAACACTCTAACAAAGTGAAACTATGAAGCAAATCAGGCTCAAACAAGAACAAGATCAATTCGTGAAACAGTTCAAAACATGCCAAAATTTATATGACTCGATTTAAACAGCACCACCAAACCAATCAACTAATAACTTAGCAACAAGACTCGACTAATAACTAAGACGAAACAGAAAACTGAAGTAAAGCAGAATCAAATCAAGCAACAAACAAGCAGACATAACAACACAATTTGTTTTTGAATTTTGTAGGGGTTTGTGACTCAAACGACAATTGGAATAGACTCGAGTCAATAGAAACAAAACAAGCAAGTAGTGAATTTAAACAAACGAAACAAGGCAAAGACAGACTAGATACATGACAAAAGCAAAGAAATCAAAAAATATATTTTTAGGATTTTATTTTACTCGACACAAAAAAAAAATAAACAGCAGCCGTAACTTAGAACAAAAACTCGACTCAACAAAGCAACAATTAATCAAACAAACAAAACAGGACAAACTCAAAATATGACTCAAAGCAATCAACAAACGCAATATTTTTGGGTTTTTAAAATCAAAACAAAACTACAACAAAAAACATAAGCAAATTGAAAATGTTTTTGAATGGAAAAGAGTATGAAGAACAAAATAACCAATCAGAAAGTTGGGCCAGATGACACAAGATAGACATGGTGGTTTTACAAGTTGGTGGTTGCTTCTCACTTGATGAAAAGGAGATGTCAAAATGGGGATCTGACATGATTGCGAGGGCTTCTCTCGTGTGGGATCAATTTGATGACTTGTGAAGGCGGATTGAGGTGCACCACAGAGGTATGATTGTTTTCTGATACAACACCACTCTAGCTAGTTGAATCACTCAAACAAAGCAAGAGGAAGCTTAATCTCTCTCGAACTCACCAAGAGAAGAAGAAGAAAGGTAAACAACATTATTTTATTAAAATCAAGGGTAACCAAAAATACACAGATGCAGGAGGACTTTATAAGAGTCATTCAGCTAGCTACAGGACCGAGTTTTAAACATAAAATACAACAAAGAAGCAAACAAAATGCAAAAAACATAAAATAGAAGCAAAACTAGCGTTTTAAAAAATATATAACCAAATAAGGAAAGTTACTTATGTGACTTCTTTCTCTTTAGCTAGTTCATTTTGATGATGTTGTTAGGTGTTTTGACGCTGCTGGAACCTGAAAATATATTAACTATTGAATACAACTTATCTGGATACGTTTGAGAGTGATTGGAGCTTTCTTGAACTCTTTCTTGTGCTTCACATTGATGCATAGGTTCTTTGACGTAGAAATCTTGTTGGGGCTTCTCTTGCACGAATTGATCACTTTCTGGAAGCTCTTTCACGTCCTTGATTCCTGGAGCTTGTCCTTGGCTCTCTTGTTTTTCATTGGAGCTGAAACTAGATTTGTGCGCCTCTTGAAGCTTCAAATCATTGTCCTAACTTGTAAAGATCAGTTCACCTGCCAAAGAAGATTCCATACATGATGTTTGTTCTAGGCTTAGCTGAGTGAATGCTTCAGCAAGCTCTTCCTCGCATATGGTTGGTTTGGACCAGTTGGTTTCTCCTATCTCCAAGGAATTCTGATAGGAATTCACAATGTCTTGTATAGCTAGATTGAACCTTCTTCTGAGTTGTTTGGTTTTGGAATGTGTTATGGGACCTTCTCTAACCTCTGGTGCAGAGTGGGAGTCATACACTTGGGTGTTAGGGTCGATGTCCGCATCAAAGGAGCTTTGAAATAGACCAAAGTGGAGCAACACAAGAAAAGTAGTTGGAACCTTGTAAGTTCACGTATAAAACTGATGAAGATCGATGAGTCTTTTGCTGCCAATTAAGCCTACATTGTATTTAATTTTTGGCAGCGGTTACATGTCTCCTGAGTATGTGGTGAATGGTCAATTCTCGACGAAGTCAGATATTTATAGCTTTAAGTATTGATACTTGAGATCATTAGTGGGAAGAAAAACAGTAGGTTCTACCAGATGGATGGTTCAGTTAACAACTTGGTCACATATGTGAGCATAAACTAATCAAGTCTCAAACTTTGTTTAATTCCTTTAAACAGTGATCATAGTTTTGAATACTATATATCTTTTTCAGGTTTGGAGACTTTGGGAGAATGGGTCATTGCCTGAACTCGTAGATCCAAGCATCATAAATGATTGTAAAAGAAATGAAGTCGTTAGATATATCCATATTGGGCTATTATGTGTCCAAGAAAATCGTGCAAATCGCCCATCGATTTCAACAATTCACCGGATGCTTACAACCAGCTCAATAACTCAGCCTGTGCTTCAGAAACGAACTGGGATTAGCCCAGGGCTTGGAGCCTGGTCGATCTACCAGCAAGTCTTTTGCTTGTTCTCAATAGTCCGGATTAGCCTCCTTGTAATTTATTTCTTCTTCCTTATGAATATGTGACGTAGTTATGTAAATGTGAATACAGAATATTTTCTGCTTTTTCTTAAAACGATGCTAAAAGTGAGGCGGTTTCTCCTCAAGAGATCGATTATTTGAGAAAGGGGCAATCGATCTAAAAGGATATGGTGATTGTAAAACACCCCCACCCCGAAACTGACCCACAGCACAGCGCCCATTCGCTTTGCGCGGCCAGGAATTGCTTCCATCACAGACCTTCTCTGGTCACCAGCCTCTTCGTAGGGTCACATATTAATAAAGCTGAGATTTCTTCACGGAGAAGTCATGGCGGGATCTCACACAGACCCGTCTCAAAACAATTTTAGACTCTAGATAAACTAAATTTGCAAAGCCTGTTTTACAATAATTTTATTTTTTAGGTCCCTATTGTTTAAGAGTGTTTTAAAAAAAAAAAGAATTTTGGCATAGACCCTAGACAAATGTCTATATTATCATGGGTGAGAGACGGGCACATCACGTATCAGTATACAACGTTTCTTATGAATTATGATAAAGATGTAATCATTATCGGGGTTATTATGTGTTCAAGAAATAGTGCTAATCGTCCAAGCATGTCCAAAATATTTCAAATGTTTACTAATACTTCAATTAATGTGTCTGTGCCTCAACCACCATGATTTTTAAGGGAAAGATCCGAGCCGAACCCATTATAGAAGGATCTTGAAGATCGTAAATATTATTGTCAATATTGTATAGTTATGATATAGGAATATTTATATATATTTGTATCTATCTAGAATGGGAAACATCTCTAATATAAATATGTATGTAATTCCAGAGGCGGATCTACTTGAGTGGGTGTGGGTGTGGGTGTGGGTGTGGGTGTGGGTGTGGGTGTGGGTGCAAGTGCATTAAGTAACTATAGTGGCAGAATTGTCAAGTATGCACCCACTATATTGAACAGGTCATAGGTTTGAAACTCCATTAGTAGCATTTTCGTTAGATAAAAAATCATGTTATTATTTTTCTCTCCACACACGTTGTTTTTCTCTCCACTTTTGGCTGCGGGGTGTGCCGTTAACTCGCAATTAGTTTATACTAGAGGATCATCGAACTCAGTGACTGAAGATTCCAATAAAGACCTATATTATGACATAGTAAACAACTAGGTAAATATTCGCACTATAGTGTAGAACATTTTTGTAGTTTATTTTTATTTATTTATTTATTATAAATATAATTTTTAGTATTTTGGAATTAGATTAATCATAAAGATTACGGGTTTATATGGTAAGAAAATGTACCAATACATTAAAAAAAATTTAGAGTAGAATCTATGATAATTTGTGTTTTTTGTATTGTTGTAATCGTTTACGTTTAACTTACTTTATTGTATATTTGGCATAACTCTAATGTATGTTATGTTTGATTTTCTGGGAAAAAATATTAATGTTATATAAATGTTGTTTGTTTGGCGACCAATGATCAAAATCAGCGATATGTTTTGTTGTTTGTTTGTTAGTCCTGGCGATTGATCGTTCTGTTGTTCGTTTGTTAGTCATAGCGACCAGCGACCAATCACATCGACTGATCGCTATATTGTTCGTTTCTTAGTCATTGTGGTGGTTTTTTTTATTTTTATATCTAATGAGATTTTGCGATATATATATATATTTTTTATTTATTAAGATAAAACATAAATTAATATTTTAGTTCACTTAAATTAAATTTATTTAACTTTATTTAATTTTACATAATTTTATTCTATTTTACATTATTTTTTTCTTATATATAATTTGGTTTATTTTATAAATGTTTTAATTTATATAATTTTTATTTATTTTACTAAATAAATTTTTATAAAATTTTAAAGATTTTTTCTATTTTATATTAAAAAAATTTGAAATTACTTTTTATAATTTTATTTTAGTTTATATATTTTTTTTTTTATTTTATATAATTTAAATTTTATTTTTCTATTTTACATATATTTATTCTATGATATATATATTTAATTTTTAAAAATATATATTATTATTATTTTTTTATCTCTAGCAGCTATTATTGTTCGTTTGGAAGTCGTTGCGATTGATTGTTTAAAATTGTTTAAACTTTGAATGATTGAAAATTGTAATTATTGATCGCTGATCGCTATAACTGCTAAACGAACAGTTACTAGTCGTGGTTGTTGACCGCAGTCACTGACAACTATCAAAGGAGCAAGCCAATAGTTTGATTTTGCAATATTATATCTAGTTGAAATCTTAGTCAAGTTTTTAGAATCCTTATGAGTAATTATCATCTAGTTCTAAGGAGGTAAATTATTTGTCAATTTTCTTAAAAGAGAGACTGTACGTATCTAACTAGATGCAACTCTTGTACATCATTCTAGGCAAGGACACATGGAACACTGGATGTTCTTCCATATCAAGTGGCAATCCATACTGATAAACAATTTCTTCTCCATTCTTCCCGATTATCCTAGAAGGCCTTTTGTACCTTATGGTACTAATTTAGCTGTAACTCCAAAATGCTCTTAACATATCTTCTAGAGTTCGATCGTCTTCTCCATTTGCCTCTCTCTGAATGTAATGTATTACTCATTTTCAGTTTAGTGCCCCAAGCCTAGTGAAAGACTTGCTTAAATTGCAAAGTAATTCTAGGATTTTTTAACTCATTTGGACGAATTCGATAATAGCCAGACTTTTTTTCTCCTTTTTTTTCAATTTCATATAGTTTAAACACTAAATGGGATAGTTTACACAGGGTAGTAGACTTCATCCCGTCGATAATATTTAGGGGAAATTCATTATAAAAGATTTTTTCAAAATGTATTTATCTAAACATTTATTGAAAATTGTTTATCTAATCTTTTTAAAAGTATTTAACTCTATTTTTCCTCAATAAAAATATTTTCTAAAAAATCAAATAAATTGGAAACCTCTAACTAAAAAGAGATTTTCATTTAATTTTTTTTAATATATTATTAATATTATTAAAATAAATCATGTATTTACAAATAAATAAAAGAGAAAATAAAAACCCTAATACCTAATATTTTAACAATAAGAATCCAAGGAGGGCAAAGTTTGCCATCTCGTGATGATGACTCAGTTTGTTCTGTAGAGATAGAAGAAGAATCTTGGTCAGAGGTTGGGAAGCGACTGAATCAAATGATACATGTTGCTGTAAGTACAATTTCTTTGGTGATGGTTTTAGATCAACTCATCAGAAACATATATTAAAACACCTGATTTGTCATTACGTGTTGCAGCATGTGCCAAAAATCAATGGGATTACCGTCATCGGATGAGCAGATATCTGATCATAAATGACTATTTCAAAGGTATGTTATAGACATGGTGTCAAATACAATATAGATAACAGTTTCTTGTCACCAGTTCTGTGGAATTTTGTTGCTTTTAACCTGTTACAACTTAGGAATGCAATCAGATCTCTAACCTAAATTATTAGTACATCGATTTTCTGCCAGGTTTTTTTTCTTCACTTGTTTCTAATTAAGGTTTTGCAGATAAATCTCAAGCCGTTTCTCACAGGTTTACATTTTTTCTCAGTTTTGGTCACTATCAGACCAGCTTTACCGCTCTCCAAAACACCATAATTTTGTAAGAGAACAAATTGTTAATCAGGTTGAGATATAGTACCAAGAAAACAATATATTTTTGTTCATTTTAGTTCGATGTACTTTGCCCTATGATGATTTAACACTCATATATACACATATATTTCAGCTTCCGTATAATCGAGAGATGTATGATGGCTATGTTCCAATGGCGTACACTGACTATCTTAAAACAATGAAACAGTCTGAAACTTATTTCTTTCAATCCTTTCCATTGAAGTCTATTGCTTTAGATTATCATTAACGGTGAGATAACAATATTTTGTGAACATAGGAATGGAGAATGGGGTGATCACGTTACTCTTCAGGCTGTTGCGGATTGGGTACTTACATGACCTAATGATCTGTTTCTTTACTGTTAAAATTTTTTGTGTAAGAAGAATCTTTAGGGATCTTTGGATATGAATGATGCAAGATTTAGCCACTGAAGTACTTCTGTTTTTTGTTTTTTTTGCTGTTATTGCAGTTTGGTGTTCGGATGTTTGGGATAACTTTATTCAAGGATACATGTTACATTGAGATCTTGCCTCATTTGCAGAAGTCTAATCCCCGTAAATTACCTACAATTGCATATATTTTTTCTTAACCCAAAATCTCGGGATTCTAATTAATGTGTTGCTTATTGAATCATATATATGTTTAAGCTTCTGGGCTGAAGTTCATTACAATTCAATCTACCCTGAAGGAGGTATGTGACATTTCTTATTATATAGAAACAACCTTATGATGCTTCTGCAACTGCACAAATGAGATGGACTTTAAGTGATTCGACATTGGAAAGCTTCTTGGTAGAGGAAAATTTGGTCATGTCTACTTTGCCAGAGAGAAACGAGTCAGTTTATTTTTATTACAAGAAATTTCAATTTTGTTGTTTATGTTTTATGATATGCAAACTTAAACATTTTCTTTAGATCCTTTATTGTTTTTTTTCCACCAATCTCACACATATATGCAAAATATGAAATAGAGCAATCACATTGTCGCTCTAAAGGTTCTTTTCAAGAGCCAGCTTCAACAATCTCAAGTTGAACATTAGCTTAGAAGAGAAGTTGAGATACAGTCTCATCTTCAGAACCCCAATATACTTCGATTTTTATGGTTATTTCTATGATCAAGTAAGTTAAATGTTTCTCCTTTTTATTGGCTGATATAGTATCCAACTTCTTGAGACTAATAAAGTTCTTCATTTGTTTCAGAAAAGAGTTTATTTGATACTTGAGTATGCTGCTAGATGTGAACTTTACAAGGAACTTCAGAAATGCAAATACTTCAGCGAAAGACATGCTGCAACAATTAGTCCTTCCTTCTACTTTTTGACCTCCCAAACTAATTTGTTGTAGAAAAACTGATATCCTTATATGTTAATTGTGCTAGTATGTTGCGTCTTTGGCGAGAACTCTCATTTATTGCCATGGCAAGCATGTGATACACAGAGATATAAAACCAGAAAATCTGTTAATTGGTGCTCAAAGTGAGATAAGCTTTACCTTTTTTTATGCATCCATTTTGATTTTGAAACTATCTAATAAACAATATTCATGGATTTTTAATTTAACATTAGGGTGAGCTCAAGATTGCAGACTTTGGTTGGTCGGTACACACATTTAACTGCATAAGGACTATGTGTGGAACACTTGATTACCTTCCTCATGAGATGGGTAAAGTTGAAAGCTTAACTTGAAAGTTAGTTCTACTCTGATTTGAATTCATTTTAACCTTGCCCTTTGGATTTTTTAATAGTCAAAAGCGTAGAACATGATGCTAGTGTAGATATATGGAGCCTTGGGATTCTCTGTTACGAATTTCTTTATGGTGTTCCTCCTTTTGAAGCCATGGAGCACTTAGACACATACATAAGGTAAAAATAGCTACATATTCAAATCAACAATTACATTTTGTTTCTTGTGGCTTTGTTTGATGATTTTGTTACCACAAATGATAACAGGATTGTGCAAGTGGATCTCAAGTTTCCTCCCAAACCAATTGTCTTTGCATTTGCAAAGGACCTAATTAGCCAGGTTATTTTGTACTTTCAATCGTTAATATACGTTGATCGAAGTAGTAGTTATTAAATCTGAAATCTCACATACAGTATTTATCAATTCTAAATATATATAGATGCTTGTCAAGGAGTCTTTGCGACGTCTCCATTGCACAAACTTCTGGAGTATATGTGGATTGTGAAAAATGATGATCTTTCTGGAATCTATAGAGGATGAAAACGCTTCAGTTCTTGGCAATCTCGAGCCAAACACCATTATGTAGGTGTGCCAATTTTTTCTTTTTTCTTAGTTCATGTTTCAATATATATATGTATCCCAACAAAATACATCTTTGTTACCAAATATCTTTGTAAATGTTGTTAAAGGGAAAAGGAAACTAATTTTTGTTAACTGGAGATTTTTTTCTTATTAGCCTAATTTCGAACAAGCGTTGTGATGTAAATTATGGATCCATTTTCCCAAACAACTACACTCACAAATCACAAGTCAAAGCAATTTCTTGAATCGTTCATAAGAAGTGGCAAAACTTTGAAGACTTTATTACCAATTGACATTCTCCATCTTATATGTTTCTATTAAAAGGAAAAACAAAAGCATGAATGAATGGAAGTTGTTGGTATAGTTTCATCAAAAAAGGAAGCAAGGAAAAAGAATGCTCTCGGCTTCTCTTCCCAATCTATAAGAGACCAAACATAACTTCACAACAACTTTGTATCTTCAACAAAAATATTTACAAGAAAACAATTTTGTATCTTCTAATGTTTTTACTAACTTAGAAGAGTTAGTTTTAGAGAGCAATTTGCTCTTGTATATACTGAACATAATCTATCTCATTTTTTCTGATAAAGTTATGTCTATATATGTGGGAGTAAATCGATAAAGGAAGGTTACCTCAAATATATGTTTAGTTAGATGTAAAAAAGATAATGCCAAAAACCTTGAAAGTTAGAACACACTAAATGTTTAAAAAAATCTGTGTACATATAGAGAAAACAAAACACTTTACTAAACTACCAATCCACACTCTTTCAACGTGGTATACTTACTAACTCCACTTACATAACTAATCAAAGACCAATTCTTTTATCAACATAACTGAACATCTTATGAGGTACATACCCAAAACCACTAAGAACAAATCAGATGAAAAGAAGAAGAACAAATAGCGTGAAACCCTATTTTAAACTTAATTTAACCAATAAATAATTATTTTTAATTTTAACATATATATAACATAATAAAAATAATTTTTAAATAAATATGATTTTTATTTAATAAATTAAATTATTTTTAACATATATATGATTTTCTATATTTTAGATTCAGTCATTATCTTTACTATATATTTAAATTATTTTTAAATTCAGTCATTACCATTTTTGAAATTCTAAATTTTTCATAATATATATCCTAATATTTCATAATACGTATTCTAATTACTAGAAAACGTAATCTAATTTTTCTAGAGCATGTACAATTGGTAGAATTAGTATTCTAAATATTTCAGAATAAGTATTCTAATATTTTCATTCTAAAAATCATATAACATGAACGATTGGTAGAATACGTAATATAATATTTTCAAATCATGAACAAATGCTAGAATACGTTATCTAATAATTTCATATCGCTAGAATACCTATTCTAAATTTTTCAGAACAATTTTCATCAACCTAAAAAGCTAATTAAAACTGCCTAAAATGGAAAACAAATTCTTCAAATCTTCTTAGGTGTGTATCTACATATTTATATGATTTTTTTGAAAAATAGTATTAATCTAGTAATAAGAATAGTTTAGGAGAAAGTAACAATTTTTTTTTAAAAAGGTATAGATAGACAAATTTTTGCTAAAACTCCTTTATAATGAATTTTTCTTATTATTTATGTAAACTCTGCACCTCTAATTTGATTTTTTGAACCACTTTAAATAATTTAGATCTGTTTACAAACAAAAAAGAAAAAAATTCCTACAGAAATTTTTAAAATTTCTTAAAATTAAGCCAAGATATAGTCGCCATTGTGAGAAACTCATAAAACAATGATTATTTTACATTTATGTTAAAAGAGAAGCGGAAAAAGTAATTGAAAAGTAATTCTAATAGTTCACACGAATTTTTAAATTCGTCTTTTAAATTCACAGTAATTCTAATAGTTCGTCAACTTCTTTACAAATCAGAATCTCATAAATTTTTAAAAGCAAAATCTCCTTTATTAGATTAAGTATTTTTAATCATTCTTTCAAATAAAGTAGTGGTGGTCTAATGGTTGTAGATTCACTTTAAGATTCAGAAACATTTTTGGTAGAGTTTGAGTCTGTTCATTGTGATTTTACTCATCTTTGGCTACCCATAGATATTTTTGTGGGCAATAAAAACCTGAATTTCTATGGATTTCGGAAAGTTAGTCTCAGTTTCGGTCTGAAATTTCCAAGTTGATAAAAAAGTTCATTCTTCCAAAAAATACTTGAAATTATAGTGTTAATCAATTTATTAGTTCTATTAAATGTTAATGTTATTCAATGTTTTTTTTTAACATCTAAATATTATTATCACTTTAATCGAGAGTTTACAAAATTACAAATATAGTATTCAGAAAACTATATTTTAAACAAAGAAATTAAAGAACAATACAACATAAGAAGCAAAATTGACGATGCTTCAACTTTAAAAGCCTTACTCGCTAACAGATTAACAAATCTATTAAGTTTTTTCTCCGTATTCGAACTCAACCATTGCGATTCTTGGCTTTCACCCAACTATGATGCACTATAAGAATTTCACAAATCTCAAAACACCACTGGTTGTCTCTGTATGAGTTTGTCTTTCGCCTAGACTTTAACAAACCAACAGAAATAACTGGCAGAAGCACCACACATGATAACTTTACCGGAATCAAACTCTATGAAGAGAGACAAAATAACTAACACAAAAAACCAGAGTGAAAAATACGATTCATTTTCCATCCAAATATAATCTATCAAATTGGTATAATTGATTAATATGGTGCAATTGTCGGCAAAACACATGAACATACACAACGTGTTGAAGAGACACGTCGAAAAGACACCAACCCAACCAACTGTGACGTGAAAGAAAATATCGTACTCATAGGCGAGATCACAGACACATCGCCGGTACTAGCAAAAGCGTGAAGAGAAGAAAGACAAGCATCCAAAAAATCGCTCACATTCGTGTCTTTCCAATTTGCTGTCTCCAAATATTGAAGGTTTTTATAGATAAATCCTATAATATAATTAGAAAAAAATACGCCCAACGATTTTACAGAAAACAAAGAAGAAAAGTTGGTGTAGAAGATTATTTTTTGTAAAAAAAATTTGAAAGAAAAAGAAGTTAATGTTATTCAATGTTATCTGTTTTGACAACAAGAACAAAAAAAAAACCAAATTCATCAATGTTATGTGAATTTTATGATATTGTCATTTAAAATAAATTTAATAGAAATTTAAATGAAAAATAAAAACCCCAAAAAACCCAAATTTAAACTGTCATTTAGATAGAATTCATTTCAACAATCTCATTAAAAAAAAACATAAAACTTCTGATACTTCTACAGCTTATGTGTGTTTTATGAATTATTTCCATTTCAGTCATTTAATAATCCCTAAAGTAATCGCAGTCCAATAGAATTTTCAGCTCGAACCCGAAACCAAATTGAAAACATCAAAATTTCAGGTCAGCTTTACTTCTTCCTACTTTTATTCTCTTCGACTTTTTGGGACTTAATCCGATTCAGAGTTTGTAGATGGATTTGATGGAGAAGAACTTGGAATTACTAGAAGTTCAGAAACTTGAAGGGCACACGGATCGTGTTTGGAACGTATCCTGGAACCCTGTCTCCTCTCACGCCGACGGTTCTTTACCACTTCTTGCTTCATGTAGTGGCGATAACACTGTACGAATCTGGGAACAGAGCTCTCTCTCTCACTCCTGGACCTGCAAGGTCTCTCTTCATCTCTGTTTCTCGAAGTTTTGTATCTCTCTACTTAGAAAGTTCTAATCTTTTCAATCAATTGCTTCTTTAGATTTGTGGGTTTTGTTTAGATTCTCTAAAGGTATTATCTTGAACATTGAAATTGATGACCGTTATGTTAGTTATTCTGCAATTATCCTCCAAAGCTCTAAATTATTTTCAATTAGGTCAGTTTTACATCACAATTTGTGGGTTTTGTTCCATTCGTTAAAAATCTTAACTTGAACATTGAATTGATGACTGTTGTTGTTAGTTATTGTGGTAATACCCTCCAAAGCTTTGTTTATTATATATGAGATTTGTGATTGTATTATTGTGAATTGTTCAGACAGTTTTGGAAGAAACGCATACAAGAACTGTGAGGTCGTGTGCTTGGTCACCTTCAGGAAAGTTATTGGCTACTGCTAGTTTTGATGGTACCGCTGGGATTTGGGAGAATTTTGGGTCTGAGTTTGAGTGTATTTCTACTCTGGAGGTACTTCTTAGCCTAATCATTTGACTTGTTTTTTTAATCCATCAGACATCAAGAATTTACATTTTGTTATTCGTGTTTTTAGCAATATATTCACTGGTTGATTAGTTTAGCTAGTAATGTATATCTTTATTGATCCACAAATTATTACTCAGGATTATACATCACAGCTCTTTTTTGCTCTTTCGACTCTGTACTTACTTGATCTGTAATGCGAAGCTCCTCTTGCAGTAACCGAGCTCCTTTTTAAATCTTTGTTCCGTTATCTAGATCCTCCTTGACTTATTAAAGTTACTAGTCAGTCTCATGGATTTTTTAGTGCTCTCTTCTTAATTCTGTATTCATTATGCTCAAAAATTTTTGGTGGTTTTTTGTATTGTCTTATGCTTTGTATTACACGTTTTTGGCTAATCTTATTAAAAAATTGTATGCAGGGACATGAAAACGAAGTCAAAAGTGTATCATGGAATGTATCTGGTTCATTCCTTGCAACATGTAGTAGAGACAAGTCTGTCTGGATTTGGGAAGTTCTCGGTGGGAATGAATATGACTGTGCGTCGGTGTTAAATGGGCATACACAAGATGTGAAAATGGTTCAGTGGCATCCCACTATAGATGTTTTATTTTCTTGTAGTTATGATAACACCATCAAGGTAATGAGAATACTCTGATTGTGTTTAGTGATGCAGAACTTGAAACGTGTTACACATTAAAATATCGTAATTTTTAATTGCGTTAGTTGCGTGCTACTTACAGGTTTGGTGGTCTGAAGATGATGATGGTGATTATCAATGTGTCCAAACCTTAGATGAATCTAACAAGTATATCCTCTACTTCCCAATTCTTCTTTATATCCCTTCATACATTTATCTTCATTGGCTCTTACTTTTTGTAGTTGTAGATTAATATGTGCCTTTATTCTTCACACAGTGGTCACTCCTCTACTGTTTGGGCGATCTCGTTTAACGCTGCTGGTAATAGAATGGTCACTTGTAGGTTGGTGAATGTTCTCCCCTAAAAGCAAAAGCTAATATGTCGCTGGGTTACTGTTCTGTCAATATCAGGCTTGCTTGAATGTGTACTTGCAGTGATGATCTAACCTTGAAGATTTGGGGAGCAGATATAGCCGGGATGCTGTCAGGTGAAGGATATGCACCTTGGTGAGAATATAATGGCTTCATGTATTCGAGTTTGTTCATTCTCTTACAGTTCAGAGCTTGATATAATACACTTATAAAATTCTGTAACTTTTCAAAAAATTTCTCCGTCCAACTTCTACTAATGAAATGCCTACCTGCTCACACTTTACAGGACTCATCTTTCTACACTCTCTGGTTATCATGACCGTACGATATACTCAGCTCACTGGTCAAGGTATTATCACATGATGTTTTTGATAAATGAGGTAAATCTCCTAAGTTCTTAGTAATCGACTCAGCCAGCCTAAAAAGGAAGATCCTCTGATCAAATATATCCAGATTAGTGGTTCTAAGACTGTTTTAAAGCTATATTGTCTTATCCTCCAAGGCTCTTCCATGAGACCACACTGACTTTGAAATCCCAGAAGATTACTACTATATATCTTATGGAGTTTCTGTTAGGTTTTGTTTTCATGTCTTTTTGTTTATAACATTTTGGCAGGGATGACATTATTGCCAGTGGAGCAGGCGATGATGCTATACGGTTGTTTGTGGACAGCCAACATGACTCTGTAAGAGAATTCCATCTTATGTTTCACTTCAAAACAGAAATCCTTTTTACCTTGATGTGGTCTTGAGTAGAATTTGACTACATCTTTCAATATATATACATCCAACTTTCGCAGGCTCTGATTTTTCTCGTTTGGCAGTGGCTATCCACTATACAATTAAAAGTAACTTAAAGGTGTTTGTTTGTGTGCCAGGTTGATGGATCTTCATATAATCTTTTGCTGACAAAGAAAAAAGCACATGAAATGGATGTAAACTCTGTCCAATGGTCTCCCGGAGTAAGTTCCATTTTTCTTATTAAATAATATACACAAATGCATACAACCTCATACTTCATATATGGTTGCAATGATGAAATAAGTCTATATGGCATCGACATCGTATAAATGTTACTTAGAATGTAGAAAATAATACTGAAGCTTTGTTATAGGATCAGAGAGACGATGATATTGGTTGTTCGACTTACTTTGGTTATGGAAAAGTTTTACTAGAAATTTGTGTTGCATAGAATCTACGATTTTGAGTTTGCGATTCTCACCTGAAACAGGAGGGGAACCGGTTGCTTGCATCGGCGAGTGATGATGGGATGGTCAAGATTTGGCAGCTTGCAACTAACCCGTGACTGGTATGGGTTTGGTTTGGTTAGGTTTTGAAACTCCTATGATTGTTTATTTTCCCTCACGTCTCTCTCGAACAACATAAAATTACAGCAAGAAGAGAACACTAAACAATTTATTCATTTGACATAAGCTCCATGATGTTTCATAAGATTTTGGCTTATATTTTACTTCTTTGCTACTATCACTTTTAACACTACCTGCACATATATATTCTCTATGTACGGAGAGGTAATGAGTAGGACTGGGCAAAAAACTGAACCCGAGCACCCGACCCGAAAATTTCTATCCGAATCCAAATCTGAACCCGACAAATTATTCTATTAGAGTGTGTAGTTGTACTCGTGGATATCAGATAAAACCCGAATCGAATCTGATACTCGTTAGGATATCCAAAAACACATAACTACATATGGAAAAATACTCTAATTCGAGGATTTTATTCGAAAAACTCTATAAATGTGAGTTTTGTATGTGTAACATACACAAAACTAATCCAAATCTGAATCGGAAAACCCGAAAAATCTGAATTTGAACCTGATTAAAACCCGATTTTTTTGGGGTTTTATAGGGTTTTAAATCTGAAACACGAACTGACCGGAATCTGATAATACCCGAACCGAAGCTGAACAGAAATTTCTCAATTATTTCATTAGAATGTAAATATATAAACCCGCTAACCCAAATCCGAATCTGAAATCCGAATGTCAAGCCCTGATACTAATGAGAAAGAAAATTAAAATAAGTTTAAGAACAAACAAATATATTTGGGTTACAAAATACTTTAGTGTTTTTGTTCATACCAATGGCAATGCCTGTATGAAACACACGGATATTGATCACAAACACAAATATGATTATTAACTTCGGGAGGAAATTATTTGCATGAAAATTAACATAATCTGATTCCTGGTTTAAAGGGATAATGGTATTCAAATAGTTGGCTAGTTAAGGAAAAAGTTAAATCCATAGCATTCATATTGATTATGATTGAAAATAAATGATGTTGATCACAAACATAAACCATAATTATAGCTGGAAGATAAACTTCTTGATTGCTACTAGAGAGTAAATGTAACTAGCAAGAGAATTAAACCTATATCAGTCCAAATTAATACAAGTTTTAAATTCAAGTCATTGTCATCTAATTAATGGTATATTGAATATAGACATAGATGAATATGTAAAATATATTTTTTCATTGGTATGAAATATGTTAGAACGATATTCAGCAAAATATACTATATAGTCAATTAACCATATAGCTAATATCATTCTAACATATTTTATACGGATGAAAAATATTTTACATATTCAATTATATTTATATTCAATATACCACTAACCAAATGACAATGACTTGAATTTAAAACTTTTATTAGTTTGGATAAGACGTAAAATAGAAATTTATTTCGAAAATTCCACGTGGAAAATGTGAAAACTTAATTATTTTTCTAATAAAATAATTCTAAAACTGGTCTGCAGGGGTTTGGTTCAAGCATGTCACATTAAAATACGCTTTCTTTTACATGGTTGATGATAAATAATAAACTCTCCACATCTTCCCAAAAGGCGCAATGGGGCTCAGGCATTTCATCAGGTTCTGTCCTCTGCTCGAGCCATCCAGAAACACAAGATTATCTGTTTTTCAGTTGTCCATTTTCTGAAGCAATTTGGAAGATCACAACTCAAACATCCTTCAGGCAAACTACACCAGCAATTGGAGTACTATTTTTCGCAGGATTTTGCCTCCACAAAATGATAAAGCAAGTTTATTTCTTCTCAGATTGGCAGTACAAAGTTCAATCTATAAAATTTGAAGGGATCGAAACCAGAGGCGACATGGCGCAACACCAACATCAGTTCCAAAGATAGTATGTATCATTGACAATTCTATTCGGAATAAACTCACTGCAATGCGCATTCAAGGAAACCTCCACTATGTTGATCTTCTAATGGTTGGTTTGGCAGCCGAATATAATCAGGGAATCTCTTCACTCTTTTGCTTCTCTTTCTCTTAGTTCTTTCATTCTTTAATTTCTTTCAATTCCTTAATTCATTCTTTTCAAACTAGCCACATTTGACTGTAAAAAGTATTTTTTGTTGCAATAAAGTTTAACATTGTAACAAAAAGGTTCTAAAACGATATATTTTGGGATAGAGAGAGGGAGTGAAAATAAATTAGCATTGATATTTTACAGCATTTTTTGGTTTTAGTATTATTTTAATCGCCAAAATACGATCAACTTGCCAACATTTGTTGTTAACATAAATACTTTCTATTTTTTGTGATAAATATTTTCTAATTCTTTGGCATATGATAAAGTTGTATAGGAAAACAAGTATATAAATATTGGATTTAGTCAATTTTAAGATAGATTTATATAAAATTATGGAATTAATAAATAAAATAGATAACTACTTAGCTTTCAAGAAATTTATTTTCAAATTTTTACAATGTACAAAAAAATTGGATAGTTAATTTTTTCGAATGCATGTAAAACTCACAAATGATAACAAAAATTGATAAGATATTAGGTAACACCGTGTAAATTAGACCCTAAAACCAATACAGTATGTAAAGGTGAACTAAAGTTTGTATATCTGTTTTAAATAAATTAAAATGATTTAGTAGAAAACAATTCGTTAGAAATTGATAATAAATGTCATATAATTCTTAATAAAAATCAACCACATTAATTAGAAAACTACTATTTGTTTGGTAGCCCAAACAGAAGGAAATGACTAAATTTTAAAAATAAGAACTAAATTTTAAAAATGAAAAATACTAGGCATCATGTTTCTATAGTTCGAAATAAGTTTGTTAAATCTATACGGTAGTCTCATATTTGAAACAAAAAAATTAGCGCATTGCCCGTGAACTATTCTAATAGTATATATATATAAATTATTAGAAAAATTAAAATGTAAAAAAATAATTCATTTATGTGGTACAAGAAACACATATTAAACCCTCAAATGATAAATAATAAAAAGAGTATCATAAATCAGTAAAATTGAAAACCAAATTATTCTGACAATGTAATAAAACCATAATTATAAAAAAATGACAACAAAAAGAAAATAAATAGCCGTGTAAATTTATTAGAACAAGAAAAAAACACTTTAAGCTAATTATTGTTTTGCTAATGAGAATGTGAGTGTCCATAATGAGAAAAATCCTAAAGAAACCATATATTTTTGGTAGGATTTAGACTCGTAACAGGGACAACACTGCTTGAGCTAGTGGCTGGAATGGTGGAGGAATCACTAGGGACATGTTGTTGCTGCTGCGATTGATGGTGCTGGTAGTGGTGGTTGCAGTTGTGATGGTTAACATCCAAGAACGGAAAAGTCATTTGCTCAGCTGCATAACTCATTTTTTCCGGATGGTTCATCATCTCCATATACCATTGTTGTTGGCTCTGGTTATGATTATGATTTAGATTCAGACTGCAATGTTGCTCATAGAGTCTACCATGTGGAGCCGCCGGATGACAAAAATGTTGATGAAGTTGTTGCTCTTGAATTCGGTTAAAGAAAGTCATGGCAGAGGAGGAAGAACCCACCTCATGAATCTTAGTGGATGGGGCGGTTGTAAACGCCACATCTGCTATCGATCCAATCCCTTTAGAAGCTGCCTCGACCGCAACAACATTGGAAGATTCTCTGATCTCCATACCGGAATTCCGAAATATTTCAATCGTGCGATTGATATCCTTAAGATATTTTTCGATCAAATAACCTAAATCATTCATTTCCAAAATATTCAGATGAAACATTTCCATATTTCCGACCAAACACTGGAACATGACTTCTCTCATCTCTAGTTCTCTATTTTCCTTCTTCTGTCTCCTTAAGTGTTCGGTCGCTTTAGATATCCTTTGTTTGAGAAAGGTTTCTTGGTCCACCATTTTTTTGTGTTGGTCCATCTCCGGTAGTGTTTTGAATTCTGAAACTACTCTCTGTACACTCGAATTTGATGGCCACACTTCAGGGTTGGAGTCGTAAGGACTGTAGATGATCGCACATGCAGTGATATCGCACAAAGTGGAGAGTTCATTCACTTTCTTCATCATACCTTTCTTTCTCTTATTATAAGTTGTTTTCCTTGAAGAATCGTTAGAAATAAAAGCAAGTTTCACCTTCTTTCTCGTCATTCAAAACTTTTATTTTTATCTTTTTTGTGTTAACCTTCTTTTCCTTGTTTGTGTGTTTTGTTTTCAGTTTATGGATGCGTTATCTTATATAATGATGCAGGAGTGCACGGATTTGTCTCTTTATGTTAGAGATATTCAATTTTAAATTACAGCTTGTCAAAAAATAAAATATTAATTACATTCAATAAGGTTGTCAAAAAAAGATATTTGTCATCATTGTAAAGATTTGGTTTTATAAGTAGTCAAAGATTTTCTTCTTCAATACATTTCTGTGACAATTCCTTATTAAAAAGATTTAAATGTGAATTATTGACTTGTAATTTTGAACTAGAGAATTGTAGAGATAATTCTCAAAAAAATCATAGTCATAAATCTCTTCCTATTGTGCTATCATAAAATTATAAGCAGAACGATGGGAGAGTATATTTTGGAAAGCTTGTACTGTCATAAGATTATAAGATCACACTTGGTAATAAATCTGACTATATCGAAAATAAAAGTTTAGCAAAATGTATATATACTTATAAAATAGCTATGTATTGCATATTTAAGCCCGTTTTACATTTATTAAATTAATAAATTATTATTTAATTTACAAAATTAAGTTTATGATATTTAAATACTATTAAGATGAATTGTATATATTTCACAAATATATTATATGGGGTTTTTACTGAAAATCCATATATTGATGGTTAACTTAGAAAAAGATATAACGTGCAAACGTATTATTAGATTAAAATTTGTAGCAATATTTCTCAGAACTCTTATATATATAGTAATTAAAGATTAGTAGAGAGAAAAAAAAACACATTTAGTGAAGAGATACTGCAAATCCTAAAATTATGAACATAATATTGCAGTTTTAAAGGTAGAATCTTCAATTGCTCAAACATGTATTTATATATTGCGATAAGAAAAATATTTTAAAATTTTAATCCAATTTATAGAATTACTATATCGTTTTGGAAAAAACATTTATTTTTATTATTTACTAATATTTTTGGAAATAAAAGTATCCTATATGGCACCTTTATATCTTGGAATGTTTTTCCCCCTTCAATAATGGATAGTTAGAGATACAAACACTGAAATGATAGCCGTTACATAAATCTGCAGTAATTAAAACATATATATCAAACAATTTTTTTTCACCTAGAAATCTTAACTAAAAACGAATTCACCGCGTTTTTAGTAAACAATCTAATACAGTTTAAAATGATGTAAATTTTTTACTTTACTTTTTTGAATTCACGATTGCTGTTTATAGTTATATCATTATGTTGGGTAAATTATCTTTAACAGAAAAATGTTAGGTAAATGATACTATACGAATACATATACTTCACATTTTAAACACGTCAAACTAAAATATAGAAATGAAAACCAAATATAATAAAAATAAATAGAAAGAATTGGTTTCGAGTATTCATTTCGAGGTAGTATATTTTATTTGGCCAGAAAAAGTTCCAGCATTTCTTGGTCTCTTCATCTGGTTAGTGTGGCGTGATGGTAATATTTTATGTCCTTTAGTCTAGTTTGGCTTTTACTTTTGTTTCTGTTGGTGAGGCTTGTCGTCTTGATTACAGTTCAATTGCGCTTCCGGTCTTATTAGTGCTCTCCAACGTTCACATGTTCTTTGAAAAGTTTAGTGAGAGTTTTACTGGTTCAAATGTTCAATTTTAGAACTTGAATTTTATTTTTTCTCCTTTAGATTTTTGTCTCACATTCTGTCTTCATATTATTGGTATTGTGTCTCCTTTTTATTTTAGTTTCGAGAAAAAATTTTCACGCCTAACTCTGTATTTTTCTCTTGAATGCACTTTTTGAATTTATTATATTTTAGATGAAAAAAAATTGATTTTGAATAAACTATTCAAAAAGCTTATTTTCACCACCATGTTCATGGCCAAGGCAATAGTCAGTTTTCTTTAGTTGGTTAAGGAATTTAAAGCATAAACAAAACCAATATATTTTAGAAATTTTTAGTAAACTTTATTAAAAACCAAATTCTTTTACAGAAAATAAAAATTGAGAAATAATTTTTTTAAAAAAGAAAATCATACATTTGAATGCACTGATTATGATCTTATTACGAAAATTATCAGCTACAACTGAATTGAAAAGAAGGAAGATGAAATATACTAGTGATATAGATTGAAACAATATATATATATATATATAAAGCACATAAAAATATAAACAACATATATATGACAAAAAATTTAGTAAAACAAATAAATTAGCTAAGAACAAAATAATAAAAACGATAAACTATTTAAAATACTGAATTTTTTCGAGGATACACCTTTTATATAGCGAAAGGAGGACTATTAACATAAATTCAGTATTTTATTTACCTCATCATGATTTTAGAATTAATTATTTAATTTCATCCATATATATTATTACAATTATAGTTGTAAAAATCTATTTAATATTTATTTTCTCAAAAACTGAAATCTTATATATTTGTGGAAATTTTTTACATAATTCTAACAAACGGATCTTAAAATATCTTTCAAAATATTAGAATATTAATTAGTTAATTAAATTAAAATGTAATGGTATTTTATGTAGTATACTACATCACAATTGGGTAATTTACTATGCTCAAATAATAATATAGAGATTATTATTATTTTTAACTATGAATAACTTCACTCACTACGATATTGAAAGCAGAGTCGTAACACTACATGTGAAAAACACCAAACGAAGAAACCACCAGTAGGCAGCCTCTCCTTCAAAACAGAGCGACCTTAAACAGCGTATAGTGCAGAAATCAAAGATACATAAACAGAGAGAAGGAGAGAGTCTCAACGATGAAAGACTCTCCTCGCAACGTTTGCTGCATCTTCTGCGATTTGCTCCAAAATCCAAAAGGGACCGTCCCTAGCAATGTCAGACTGATACCGGCGATCATCGGTGACACCATTAGCGATGAGTCCAGCAACTCGATTCGCTTTAGCAGTGCCAAGGACCAGGGATGCCTGATTGAATGAGCCAAATACTCTTTGGATGTTCGAGATTAAGGCGTCGCACGAACTGAACCTTGGAGGATTGAGGAAAGCTTCTACCACAAGAGTAGATGAGGTTTCGAAAATCACTCACTGGTATTTTAAGGAAACAAGACTCTCTGCAGCCCATAAAAGACTCATTAAACCTGCTTCAATGGCTAATTCTATGGATGAGAAGGAGCAACGCCCGTGAATGATGACAGTTCCAACATGATTACGTACCATCCAAGCCAGTCCACAGTTGAGACTAAATTGAGCCATGAGCTACTAAAGTTATATTTCAAGATGGCATGTGGTGGAGGGAACCAAACAGGAGACGAAAGTGAGTGCTCTATTCCCAGTGGATGCTCTAACTCTTCTCTGTTATTTGCTTCAAACCAAAGACCTACATCTTCTCGAGCCTTTAAGATAATGGAAAGAGTATTACACCTTTTATTTTCTAAACCACTGCATTCCTAGCTTTCCACAACTGCCATAAAATCCATGGAAAAGCTTGCGGTGTTCGCTACCACATGTCTGTTTTTACTACACTTCAATAGATGATAGAAATTAAGCAGAACCGAGTTCCTAAAGAATCCCATAGCTGGAACCGGAATCTCTGACAATTCCCATACCTGAGTAGCCAAGTTACAAGTAAACAGAACATGTCATATAATTTCATTGTCCGTACCACAGACCTTGCAAAGATGATTTGTCTGTATCCCACGAGAGTTTAATGATCTGCTACCGACAAGGCTCCTGAAAGACCACGCCACATGAAGTGTCGAATCTTTGGTAAAGTCTTCACTCTCCAGATGTTCAGACCACAAAGCTTTTTCCAATGGTGGTATCTGAACCATTTTGAGCCTCCTTGACTATTGATAGAAGTTTGTAACCACTTTGAGAAGTGCACTCACCAGATTTTGAGAAACCCCAACAGTAAGAATCTTGTTTTGTTATAGCAATCTTGGTATGAACGATAAATTTAACATCATTCTCCAGGAATAACTCCCGGACTTGTATCTCATTCCATATACCAGTTTGGGAGTCCAATAGATTTGATACCTTTAACATGACATCACGATCCCCGAGGAGACTAAGTGGGGCACGTGATCCATTCACCAAGATTCCATTGTCAGTCCAAACCCATGTATCTTCTCTATTCCCGATTGACCTCACTAGTCCTCCTTGTGATAACAACTTAGCAAACCAACCATGGAGTTGAGATTGGAGTTTTTCTTGTATAAAAGCTCCTAAAAAATTCCGGAAGACCGAGATGACCCCTCACCCCTTCCTTTTCAATGCGTAAAGCCATCTTCACATGATTATTTACCTTAGTACCAACCTTACCGCCAAAGATAATTGACAACTTTTGACGATTGATAAGTTTTCCTGAAGCGTCTCCATATAGTTTTAGTCGCCTTGTTATTTCCTCACTCTCCATTTTTGTAGCCTTACACAATAAAAGGTTGTCATCCGCAAACAACATAAGGTGCCCCACCGGACCATGAGGAGCTAACCGGATCCCATGATGCTTGTCAAGCTGTTCCGCCTTTTTCAACGTACTCACTAGTGCCTCAGCACAGAAGATAAAAAGCAAAGATGAGAGAGGATCACCATGTCTAATACCTTTCGTGTTTTACAAAACCATGTGTGCGACCATTAAGCATGTCGGTGTAAGTGACCGTATTCACGTAAGGAATAATCCACCGAAGCCATCTCTCATTAAACCCCACCTTAGTCATTAGTTTCTCCAAGAAAGACCACTCTACTCTGTCATAGGCCTTCGACATATCTGTTTTAATGGCCATAAATTCCTCCGACACTGATCTGTTGGTTCTCAAGGCATGGACCAATTCGTGAGCCACCAGAATGTTATCCGTTATCAACCGACCAGACACAAATGCTCCTTTTGTATCTAATAATGTCTGGTAGAATCCTCTTCAATGTATCGCAGAAATTCCCCTAAATTATTTTGTAAGGGACCGGGCATAAGCTTATTGGTCTCATATCTGTCATGCACGTAGTGTTGGGAATCTTTGGAAGCAAGAAAAGCTGAGTATGGTTCCAGTCAGGTGGCAGAATATCCGATTCAAAGAACTGATGGACATCTTTGGAGACACTTGGACCTATAATACTTCAGAGTTTTTGATTAAAAATACCCGTAAGCCCGTACGCTCCTGGGGTGATATTCGTTTTTATACCAAAGACCGCCTTCTTTATCTCCTCATCACTTATCGGAGCTGTAAGTATTGAATTCATCTCTGGTGTGGCTCTCTCATTAAAACTGTCAAAGAGAGAATCCATATTAGAATCCATATTAGAATCCATATTAGACCGGTTCGAGGACTTAAAAAGTTACCGGAAATAATCAGCAGCAATCTTCCCCTTGGACCCCTCTAAGAACTGTTATCTCCATCTCATCTTGAAGCATTAAAACTCTGTTTTGAACTTTACGTCCTTTGACACAATGGTTGTATTGCGGTATCCCACTCTCAGCCATTCCTCCCGACTATTTGTTTTCCAAAAGATCTCTTCTACAACCTTTGATAGGTCTATGATCCGTGGCCCACATCTCTAAGTACTCCATTTGTGCTCTAGGGAATAGAACTATTCATCATTCCCAAAACTTTGATCCAATCTACATTATCCACACTCTATTACGCCATCCACCCCATGGAAACTAATTACCATAACTTCGGATTTCTCTGATTTTACAGTTCGTCGCCATGTTCTTGAAATCCCAGAAGGTGGATTCATGTTGTAGAAGACCCCCACGCTTTTCACTATTCTTCATCGAAAATCTCCACCAGTACCCATGGCTCATCTCTTAGTAACCCCAAAATCGTGAGATGATAAACACAAGATAAGAAAGAGGATAAAGGCCCCATTTCTATTTTCATGTTTATGATCCGCTTATCAGCAAACAACACTTCCACTTCAAAACTTCAGATCACCGCCAAGCCTCCACTTAATCCTTCCGGCTTGACCATGAACACACCATCGTAACCCAAACTATCTTTCAAACAAACACCGTATTCTTGCTTTTGCGTAGTCTCCGTAACACTACAAGAAAACCAATTAAAAACTGACATTATTTCCGATGGATAAAATGACCGTTGGAAATTTCTGATGGCTAACTGACAGTATACCGATTATATGGTATCCATCAGAAATTTCCAATGGATAAAGGTCCATCATAAATTTTCCACGGATTTTCGACGGCACATGAAAAATCCATCAGAAAATTCGTCCAAAATTATATACGTTAATATAGCCATTTGAGATGTTGATGTTTCCGACGGATTGATCTTGTGATTGACTTTACATAATTCAGAGATGATAGAGTGCATTTTGATTCAGAAGAATCACGTGGAGAGTTTAATGACAATACAAACTCAATTGCTTTGGACGGATCATCATCACAATCCGAGTAGTTAATTTTGTGTATCTTGTAAGGATTTGATTGTATAAGGATTTTTTCATTTAAAAAAAAATTAATTGAGTTTACAAGGATTTTTATGAGGATGTTTGAATTTTATTGAGGTTATAAGGATTTTTATGAGGACTTTTTGATTTTTATTGAATTATATTTGAGTTTTTATAAGGATTTTTTGAATTTTATACAGAGTTTACAAACATTTATTAGATAAATGTCAATACTATGTTTAAATATATATATATATATATTGTCCGTCCGAAATTTCTGGATTTCCGATGGAATACATATATATATATATATAATAACATAGTATGCCACGTCAAACATGTGTTGAATGTGGGACACGTCTAATCTCTAATTTCTGACGTATTTCCGCCGGGTTTAAGGATGACACGTTAGAAATCCGTCGAAAATTTCCGACAAGTTTGTGGTTTCGTGGTTAAATTCTATAATTATCGATACTGACCATTGTTGTACACAATATTATAACTTACTTAAAAGACATAGTTCTCAAATTAACACTATAAACTATTCTTTTTGATGTTTGATTGATTTAAATAGATTACGAGTACATCGACTAATAACATTTCATATACTTTAACAACACACTTATAACATAGATAATTCGAAAATGTAAATTTGAAAATTTATGATATTAGTGTACATCAATCTAACTTCTTTACACTTTTAAAGACTTACAATTATAGTAAGAACTGATTCAAAGTGAAACAAAGTCGAGCGGTGTCCAAACCCTTAAACCCGTTCGAATTTTGATGGATTTATGACAGGTGTAAGGATTGTCCGTTGGAAATTCGTCAGAAATTTCCAAAAAATTAGGGATTACACATGTCTCACATGCGCTCTTGTAACGTAACCATGCCTAAATTTTCGCACTAGCTGTCAGAATCCGTCGAAAATTTCCGACTGTCAAGCGAAAATTTAGGCGCAACTACGTTTCACCAAATGCTTTGATCAGGTCGCCTAAACATTTTTAATATTTTCCGGACAAATCTAACGGATTTATCCGTCAGAAACCTTTTCAAATAAAACATTTTCTTCTTCCTAGCGAAAAACACAAAATTGAAAGAAAAACAAAACCAAATCGTCATATTCGTCAATTTCGCCATTCCAATCACCAAATCACTCCAAATATCGTCAAAAATCACTCAAATGAATAACAATCAATCTAATTTATAAGTTTTCATATTTGTCTCTGTTTTTCTCCTTATCCTTTGTTTTTATGGTGACTATGTTACGTTGGTTTCTATGGAATGACGACAAAAGAAAGGTAAATCTTTAAATTAACCCTTTTACTAAATAATGTTATTTATTTTCAGGTTGGAAAATCCAGAGAAAACTCTCTAATCCAAACGGGCTTAATCCAAAAAATCAAATGTTTATTGGGCTTGTATTTCTAAATTCAAGTCCAAAGTTTTTCAAGACCAGGAAGGACTGGAATTCAGGATTTAGCCCAAATTGACATCCTTTCATATTATCGAACCGAACCGAAATATACGAATAAACAAAATGTAATCCAAGTCATTGCTTAATTCAAGGGGTGGGCATTCGGGTATCGAGTTTGGGTTCGGGTGAAACCTGATCGGATACGGATATTCGGGTATAGAATTTTCATATCCAATGAAATAATTTTTCGGGTTCAGGTATAAAAGTTCGGGTTCGGGTATAAGAGTTGAAACCTGGAAAAAACCCAAAAAATTCAGATATGGTTTGGGTTATTTGGGTTATTTTCGTGTTTTCGGGTCTGGTTTTTCAGGTTTTTTGGGGTTTTTTTCGAGTTCTTTTGGGTTTTCGGATCGGGTACGGGTTGGGTACGGGTACGGGTCGGTTTTTCATGTTTTTCGGGTTCTTTTGGTTTTTGGGTCGGGTTTTCGGGTCCGGTTCTAGGTTTTTTGGGTTTTTGGGTTTTTAGATTTTTCGGTTCGCATTCGGTTCGATATGTGTATATTACACATAAAAAATTCCACAGGATAAAGTATTCGACTTAGGATATTTTCTTATGGGTAGTTATGTATTTTTTTATGAGTAGTTATGTATTTTCGGATACACTTTCGGGTTTTGGATTTTCGGATTCGGAACGGATTCGGGTTCGGGTTTTTGGGTTTAGAGATATCGTACCCAATGGAACAATTTGATCGGGTACATAACGGGTTCGGATACATTTTATCGGATCGGGTTTGGTTCGAGTTTTTTCCCACCCTACTTAATTCTTTATATGTTTTTGTATAGAATTTGTTTTTGATAAAGTGTTTATATAGAATTACGGTAGGTCCAAAGACAACCGGGCAAAACCATTGCATTGAAACTCTGTATATTAAGAAATTTTGGAAATAAGCTAAACAAAACGTTAATATTTCAAGAAGAGATATATCAAAAAGAAAGAAGTGAGAAAAGTTATCTCGGAACAAACTAATCTTATCAAAGAAAATTGGAAAAAGTTGACTACAATAAGATAATTGTGGTATTTCTTATGTCGTAGTAGTGCTGGGAATGTGATCAAAAATTCATAGGTATATGGGTTTTTATCCACCGATGGGTTCGGATATACATTATAAAAATCATATTTTTACGAGTTTAGCAGAACAAAATTTACATTATTGCATATTAGCGGGTATAGGATCACGAAACTTGCGGATTAGCGGGTATAGTACCTATCTGCAAAACTGGCTCTAATGTAGGCCTAATAAAAAATGGCCTAATCAAAACTGCCCTTAACGTAGCTCCTAATAACAAAATCGAGACTTTTTACTTTCAATTTTTACCTAATATATGTTAGAAATTTTTATTTGATTTCGTAAATGTATATAACTCATAAATAAAGTATGAGTTAAATAGATTGGGTTAATCCATTTACCTCGAAAATTAAAATTATGTAAACAATTTTTTTTATAGTTAAAAGACGCTTTCTATTTTTTTCTACTAAAAATATTTAAGATATATCACTCAGACACTAACAATCAAAATTTATCTATTTTTTGTTTAAATTTAATTTGTTTTAAAATTAAAAAAAATTCATCCATTCGGACGGGTTGTCCATAATAATCTTCCAAGGCTGTAACTGTTTTTACTAGAGGGTCCAAAAAAAATATTAGCATTGGGCCTTGAAATTTTTGGATTTGGCCTACTTCTACTTAGGCTGGTCGAGAAAATTCGTCTGGGATCTAAAGATTTTCCAAAACTAAAATATTAAAATTTGAAATTTCGTCTGGGATCTAAAGATTTTCCCAAACTAAAATATTAAAACTTGACCCCAACCCAACCAAAGATGACTTTCTTTTTAATAATAGTTTTATCTCCGAAAAATAATCTTCCACCTATAAAATGGGGAGTAAAATTTTCTCGTCTTTAGGTATACATTTTTAAAGTATTTATGTTTTAACTACTTTTATAAAAATTTTAAACAAAAAAAGGTGTATGTGCTTATTAGGAATCCACAAATCAGCTCATGACACGTCGAACGAATATGAGATGTTTCGCGCAGCCATATCAACCTTTGGTGCATCCGTCTTAGGTTAATGCGGAAGGATTTAGTGGCCTAGGCTGTTGAGGAAGCATTAAATGCGCCGAAAAATTATCCTCATGCACATTTAAAATTTGTATACCAAATACATCAGTTTTACCTTATGCGGAATTTACAAAATTCGAATACCTGTATGACATGTATTAGGGTTAGCTACTACATCTGAAGGTTCATGTCATTAAGTATCACCAACTAAAGATTATCTTTAAAGACCCAGGAACCAAGAATTCAGAAGATAATTCTATAAATATCATCTTATGATATACTATAAAGGAGACTCAAACAGATGTTATTTTCTCAACTCGAGTATGATCTTTATGTAATCTATATTTCATGTCAACATATATTCTTAACGTAAATGTGACAATCGATTATATCGTTTTTGTCTTCTCGACTTCCGAATACTCTTCTTTTTTACATCGCCTCGGTAGTCTTTTTTCTTTTTTGTCATGGGTTTGTTTGTTTGTCAGTATTACGAAATTACGGCTGCGCTATGCGGTTAAACAATGTTTATTTGCTAGCCGTAGGAGAATGCAGCCAAACAGTGCGGTAGTCACAGATTGCTGTGTTAGAATTTTTCAGCTGCGGAAGAAATCTACCGGTGCGTTTGATACTATTGCGGCTGCAATTACGTTCAATTGGTGTTCGTTTGCTTGTCGCAGGAGGCTACGGCTACCGCTGCAACTATACGCACAATGGTTAAACGAAAAAAAACTGTAACGTCTGGCCGCAGTAAAGAATATGCCCCATGTAAAGAATTTATCAAGTTCATAGAAGAGCCCCAAACTCAGGAAACAAGCATAGAGATGAAAACCCTAAACAAAAGCTACAAATTGCCACAAGTTTCTTCGTTCTTCGAAGCACCAAAGATTCATCGACATCAGAAAAAGATAGACAAGCACCGTATAGTCTAGGGAGAAGAAAATATGGGTGGTTTAATGGAGTTGAAAGCAAGATGGTACCAAAACGAAAAGACAACAACTATTAGGATAAACACAATGGTTTTTCTATTTTTTGATAGATGGATTAACACAATTTTGTTGTACAACAACATATATATATTTCTCTCTTACTGCTTCAACAAACAATGTCGTTAAAACAGTAAGTAGCAATTATGTACCAAGCATAGAGTAGCATCGAGAACGAGAAGAGACCGATCAGGAATGGCCACCCGACGAGCAATACCCCCAAACTCGTGACCAAAAATGCTGGCAAAAATGAACGGAAAACTGATGACGCATTGACCCACTTCCCTTTCATCATAAACAGAATAGCAACATTCACCATATT
The DNA here is from genome assembly GCA_963922655.1 of Cardamine chenopodiifolia. NCBI lineage: Eukaryota > Viridiplantae > Streptophyta > Magnoliopsida > Brassicales > Brassicaceae > Cardamine > Cardamine chenopodiifolia. Next base: position 16,425,147 of record OZ000470.1, on the reverse strand, counting down.
CCACTCCATTGAGCCGTCATAGCAAAGACGGTTGAGACAGTCTGCAACAAACGAATGGCAGTTACAGGTGAAGATGTTGTAGGTTTTATGCTCACAGCTACGCGCACTCATGCCCAGCGCATCATCCCATGTAAGCGATGTTCCAAACTCAGTATGCTTGTATCCATACTTGCAAGTATGTCCACCCAAGTGTGGTGGGTAGCAACACTGCCACAAAACACAAACATTAGATACAGTAAACATCACTTAAGTTCAAAAAGGTCTAATCTTTGATACAGAACACACACAGTTTCATGAACCAAACCAGATTCAATTGAATAAAGAAGCGGATACAGATACCTTGGTGCGATCGAGTTGAAGATACCGAGCAGGAGGACCAAACGCAAAATCATCAACATTAATGAAGTTAGATACAGCAAAGTCCAAAATCACTCCATCTTCTCTACAAATTCCAATATGACCAATGAAAGGAGCCAACCAAGAGACAACAGGGAGAGGAGTCCAAACTAAACAACACGGAAATTTCGATTTTTTCGTATCAATCTCAGGCAGCGGCCATAGATCATGATGATGATCATCAGCTTCTCGAATTACAGAGAGAGCACCTTCAACATCATAACTTCGTTTCAAGTCCATCGAAGGAAGTCTTCCTCTTCCACGGGACATTACTAATAACACAGAAGAAGTCTCATCATTAGTCCAAAACAAAGAGAGACCCAAAAATTAAAATAGTCAAAGATACAAAACTTTCACTCTTAAAACCCATAAAACATCAGTTATTTCACAGAATAACTCCGATTTAGCCTCTACAAGAACCATTGAGACAAAAAGACATGAGCTTTGTTTATTCTTACAGCATTATCTTTGTAATAATCTCCCAATTTTGGTTTTAACTATTCAGTCTAATTCAGATGAACAGCATTGTCTTCGGAAATTAAACAAAAATCCATTTAGCAGTAAAAACTCAAGATCTAAACCACAGACCCTAAACCCACAAAATCAAAACACAAGATTTTATAGAAAAGCTATAAATTAGGGATCGAAGTCGACTTTTTTTCATTTCACCTGTCAAAGACGCTGGCTCTGAAGCCTAAATGGATCGACGCGGAGCAATAAATAGGCGAACGTGAAGAGAAAGTGAAGCGAAAGCTCGAAACGGTGGTTTTAGTTTTGGATTCTGCTTATAAATTAAAGAGGAGAAAAGAAGCGTTACTTCTACTAGTTGTCGAAATTCATTGAAGAAGAACGAGGAAGATGCAATGAACCTTTTGTTTGTTTATTTATCAGTTACTGCACCGTCTAATTTTATTATTAAAAATTGATAAATATATTTTAGGCTAAATAAACTTTTTCTTTATTAAAAGGAAACCTAGAACAAAAAAAAAACACAACTAGAAATCTTTCAAATATCTGTCTGATTTTGCAGTTTTACTATCTGAACTCGGAGTTAAGAAGTTAAAACATTTGCATTTTGAGAATCTGTGACTAAAATATAAGTTTAAAGATTAAAATTTGGTATTAAAAAGCATATGATGATAATTAAAATTTTAGTATCCATAAAAATTGGAGACCACTTAGGCCATCGCCATCCATAAGAAATCCTTTTGGGGTTTTACCAATATTTTAATTATAAATTGTATCGACAAACGTGTTTTAAGAAACTCTCGTTAAGAATCGGTTCTTAAAACTCTTAATTAAGAACCGGTTCTTAAAACTCTTAATTAAGAACCGTTTTAAGAACTGGTCCTCAAAAAAAGTTTTTTAAAATACGTTTTTCGATACAGTTTATATTTTTTTAATGAACCCCTCCTAAAAAACTCTTAAGAGTCTCCAATGGAGGTGCTCTTGTAAACCTTAAACTAGTGTTCGACTTTTCTAAATTTGTCGCATTCTCGTTATTCTTTCTGCTTTGATAATTAAACACGTACAGAAACTTTTATCTCTATTGCAAGTACAAAGCGACATTGTATGTATAACAAGGCGACAATATCGTTTCTTTGACAGATATAACGGTTTCAAGAATCTAGGAAATCTCCACGACTCAGGCACCCTTTATATCTCTCATTCGTGCTTGTGTCTTTTTGGAAAACTATATGTATTTGCCAAATGGCTATTATGTTTTATAACGGTCAATTAGCGGGAATCACTTCTCGTTTTAGGCTAATTCTACTCGGATATCAATTCCACGTGCGATTCTATGTCACGTGGGGCATAAGGCAGATTGGTTCAAATGCATAGATCAACGATATCATGCGAGCAAAACTTTTGGACCTCGATTAAATCATTAATTTTTTATATTGCATTTTCTACAACATTTATGTTTAAAGTTTTTTTTTTTTAAACAAACCTTTTTGCAGAAATAAATAAGTGGATCTAAATAATTGTACATCATTTTATATAAAAAGAAACACATATACAAGAATACTATTGGGTTGTATTATTCAGGTTGGATATTGGATATTTCCGCATGGCTAAAGTTGTTCTTCGGAGAACCGTTGGATGCTCGAAAATAGTTATAGAGCATATGATAGGTGGTTTCTTCTCAAGAGGAAGAATCGAGCAACACTCGATCACCGTAATGCGCGATGAGGATTCGCTTCTCCGACCACCTTTTGAAAGGTTAACAATCTTCAATAATAGCATAAACAAAACAATCATTGAAGGATAAAAATAGGTTTGTTCTTTTGAGAACTCTCCGACGTTTTAGTTATAATGGGTCCATGTGACTACATAGATAGTCCGGTTAGTAGGAGGAAATGGAGTTTGTAGTTCAGGAACTTAGTCTTAGGCGATCGAAGGTCCAATATATTATTTAATGGAAGGGTTTGAGAAGAATGAAGGATGTTTTGATCAAAAGGAATTTGATAGATAAAATAGAAAAGATAGACCAAGGGTCTCGGAAGGTTCCCTTCCGTCTCTATCAGTATCAAAGAGTAAGGTTAGAGGCAATAATTACTGTTTAGAGTTCCAATCATGTATCTGACTCTTTACGTGTAATCCTTATGCTTTTCATCATCCCCCCCCCCCCCCTCCTTACTCCTTAATAATAGTATGCTTACCTATTACTCAGCTGAGAAGTTGGATTCATCGTCACTTGGGTTGGGTCACTCTAAGTATAAAGAATACAGAATCGTGCATTACATGTTGCTGGTTACATCGATGGAACAAGATTGTAGAGGTAAACCTACTTTATGAGGGTGGAAAGTTTCCTTTGGTAGATTATCATGTGTAGTTGCTGGGGACGCAATCGTTGGTCATTAAATTTTTGGCCTGCCTTTCTTTAATCGAGGCTATAGTAACTCACCCGCCAAAATCGTACATGATGAAATCCCATCCTTTGGTCACTTAGAGGTCTTATTCTACGGTACTGTCCAGTGGGAATAGCCAAATATTTTCCGTTTTGAGAGACGGAATACTCATACTATTTATAGTGGATTGTTTTCTACGTGGTAAACTATATGTCATGTCCTTATTTGGTAGCGACATAAATCACATGCTCTTAAGAGTGATATCACTTGACAGAGGCACATAACATGGTTGCTAGCACTGAGGCTCGCCTCTCCTGAAAGTCAAATGTAAGTCCTAGGCCGAGCGAGGAAGATGGGGATCCTAGTGTGATATGTAGTCTTCTAGGCCATTTGAGCAAGAGTGCACCTTGGTGAAAGATTTTCATTAGGTAAATTTCCAGCTAGTGGCTGAGTGGTTGATCCTTCAAGTGTGAATCTAAATGTTAAATTTGGAGGGGGCGAGGCACCCTATGGGTCTTGGTGCATGGGCGAGCTAGGGTCCTCAAGTTGCTCGTGATGGTACCATCTTAACTAAACAACTTCGGATGGTGAACGTTGAGCTATGGCACGACTACTCAAGGAATAGGAAAGGATAGGTAAGACAAAGTAGGAAAGCGCTATGCCTTCTCGAGACCTAATAGCTCGAGAAGTGGGTTCCCCCATCAAGCCAAACCCTTTTTTGCCTAACTACTTGTAGAAGAACCCTAAGAAAATGGGGGTTTAGCTTTGCCTCAAGTTGTGGGGCTTTCCTCGAATATCTTAATGGTGTAGACATATATCATTAGCTTCTAAAAAAGGCTACATAGGTTTTTCAATAGCCACCAGAACTTGCGTGAATTTTTCTATGCGTTTGAATGCTCCTTTGAAGGTTACCTCCACATGTATTCATAGATTTCTCAAGTAGCGGCTCCATCTTTTATCCTCTAGGTACTTTGGAAGACCAACACTCTCTAGCTTAAAAACTTTTTTGGTATTCACAGTTTTCTGCCCAATGAAGTTAAGAGTTCAAGTCTGTTGGATTTTATTAGTAAATAAAGACACTTTTTTACCTTTTATGTCGTTTGCTTATTTTAGATCTTTACCAGTAGTGTGCTTGAACCCAAACATACTCCTAAACTGAAAAATTTAGCTCTTCACGTCATTGGGAAGCCTTCTTCTCGGTGTTGACTATTTCTATGAAGACTATCGAGATTGGTTTGCGACGGATTTCTAGACATTTATCAACTCATGGCCTTGCCCTTAGATTTGGCTCCAGCTACTTTTAAAAAGACTGCAGATGCTAACCGGGAGTATCTGACACTCAATCGCTTTCTTAGATGATTCTCATCTTCTTCTTTTTGTCTTTTCAAAACCTTATTCGGTAGCTTGGTGTTTCTTGTTCTTTGTTCTTTGTTAGCCAAAAGTTTACTTCTGGTTGTCATCGCGGTGTTTTCTAAGGATAGCCTAACTTCATCCTCCTTCTAACGTCCAACTGTACGGAATGAATTATCAGAATCTCCATACTATTGAATTTGTTCTTTAGAATGAACGCTAGGTGCTCAAGAATATTGATAAAGCGTAGGATAGGCTGCTTGTGTTTGGAGAAAAAAAATCAAGGCTTACAATGACACCCGACGAGGATTTACTCCAATTATCTGCCAGAAGGATGATAACATGCTACAATAATGCTGTTAAGACAATTACTACGGGATACAAATGAGGTTTTCTTCCCAAGGACTCTCCGATTCTCTAGTCACGATGGGTCAACATGACTGGACAATGTGTCTGGTTCTAAAGACAGTCGGGGTTGTAGATCAGAGATTAGGCTAGGCGATTTAAGGCACAATTTTTGCTATTTAGTTACAACGTTTTAGGAAGAATAAATGCTGCTTTTTAGAGTGGGTGAGAACTCTCTGAAAGCCAACTTGGATCATGAGGAATACGAGAGGAGCAAAAAAGGAAAAGTATACGAAGGGTCATGCAGAGATCACCTCCTGTTGGTTAGTATCAAAAAGTGAGGTTGGAGACTAGAATTATCCTTTCGAGTTTAGATCATTAATATGAATTTTTAGGTGTAATCTTTATGTTTTTAATCATTTTTATTAGGCTTGGATATTCGGGTTTAAGATGGGGTACAGGTTGAAGTTTTCGGTAATTTGGTCTGAGAAATTTGATACCAATTGGGTAATATATAATTTCAGATCGGATCAGTTTGGGTATTGTTTTCTGGACCAAAATTTTTTTTGGATACAGGTTAGTGCCCTTTATTTTCCATCCGAATGTACCGGAACAATCCGAACATATCCAAAAATTTTCGACAATATCATAAATTTTCAACCTGAAAATAAATCTTGTACATGAAATTGAAACTGAAACCTTTACAAGACCATTATTGTTACTTTGCAATTTGCATAAACCCAAAGTAAAAAATGCATGATCATAAAACCAATTTATAAGTTGTGAACCAATCATCCAAAAATCAAAATATTCAAAACAAGGAAGAGATTCAAAAGTATAGTAAATAGAGTTAAGAAATGCAAATAAGATTCACAGTTTGATACTAAACCGAGACTTCAAAGTTCAGTTGCCAATCTCCAAGTCTCCAAGACTTCAAATCTCCAATTTCTGTGACACTAAACTGAGATAAATCAAACTAAATATATAAACTGAAACAAATTTACACTCCTAAATTCAAAGTTTGAAACTAACAACATGAAATGAAACATGAAATAAAGGCTAGGCCTAGAACAACAATGATATTTCAAATTTCATAGAACAACAATGTAACAAAGAGCAAGTTACCTTATAGCCGAGTTTATGAATCTTATAGTCCAAGTTGATAATAGCACCAAACTCTATGAAAAGTATAAGAAATGATCTTTCTCAAATTTATCTTTTAGTTTAACATCAACAAGCATATGTGTATTTGTAACCACTGTTTTTCACTTAAGTTTGCTCAGTGCTTATTTAGACCTCAAACATATAATGCATCAAGTAACTCATATATGGATCTATGACTCGACTACTATTACTAAAAGCACTTTCAGATGCAACACATGAACACTTGCAGTGCAGTACATCTCTAGCTACTTCTAATAAAATAGGAAATCTACCACTATTGACTTTCCACCAAGCCAAAACATCATACTCGGATCCAACCATAAGTTTAGGATTTCCTATCTTTTCCTTCAGATATATCTGCAACTCATCTTTTGAATATTTAACTACTATTTCATCAACTATCTTCTTATAAGAAAAATACAGCATTTCATACCCGAGATCATTATCCACTAAATCCATTTTCTCAGTGTTATCCCCTGTAACATGATCATGGCCACTAGAAGATGATGTCTGATTTAACTGAGATGATGGGACAATTGATTCTCTCTTAAGACGAATATTATACTTGGTAAACAAAGAAGACATAGACTAATTGATACATCCTTTTAGTATCTACCGTCTCTTTACCATAAATCTTCTCAAAGCACATTAAGGAAAACTACATTTTCTTAGTCGAATCAAAGACACTAGTAACAATCAACAACCTATTGATGTTTTTCAATCCATCCCAGTACTTTTCAAGTTTAATTGGCTCTCATTTCTTTAGCCCTTGAATTCACCTTTGTGTCTAAAATATTGCTAAAGGTAATTAGATTATTTTTTACAGTCACTATCTCACCATATCACTTATATTAGCAAATAGAAGTAGAAGCTGACACTATCAAAGTATTGTTATAGAAACTGATTAGAAACCTTACTAACCTCTCCAATGCATTCTACTAATCTATAGTAGACAGTCTAATCATTTTCTTATCATTGTCTACTTCCTGAAAATAGTTATTATACAACTTAGTTTCAGTCTCCATCTTCTCAAATGCCAACCTGAACTGAATAGTTGTTAACAACATCAAACATGTTGAATTACACATGATTTTGATACCCAAAGCAAACTCCCTCTAGACATCTTTTATGTATCTGCCCTCATCTCAAAAAAATTATTTTAGTAGTAGAAAATCTAACATACTGAATTGCATTTCTGATGGCTGTAACATTTTTACCTAATTCTTGCAAACCTTCCTTCACAATCAAATTGATAATGTGAGCAGAACACCTCATATGCATAAACTGAAGGCTTATTACCACTAAATTGGCATTCCTTTTAAAACCTCTTAAGAGCAGATGTGTTGCCAGTTGTATTGTCGACAGTGATTGTAAAGATCTTCTTATGCCCCATTCAACCAAATAATTAAGAAGAACATAAGCTTTTGTCTGACCCTTATGATCTATGATGTATTTAAACATGATTGTTAGCTTCCTTAGTTGCCAACTTGCATCAATGAATACACTGTAATCACCACGTAACTAGCACCTATAGTATAGGCAAACAATATGCCAGTTGTTAGAGACAATCTCTGCTTATTACCTGCAATCCAATCCTTCAAAGTTGTTTTTCTTTTCACATACATTTCTACAATGTCTCTTGTAGCAGTTCAACTTGAATGAGGATTGTAGAGATGAATACGGCTACAGAAGTATCTGCACGCCAGACTTTCAATAAATACAAGTGGTAATTCCCCTAAAACTAGCATATTATTAGCAGCCTCTCTGAAAGCAACCTCAGACACTCTTGTTGCACCTAGATGCCTAGTGTTAGTGATACATGTTGCTCTAGGAGATTGTTTATCTACACACTTCTTTGAAATCTAGGCATCTATTTAGATGTTTCTGCAAGTGTGGTGTTCATGATGCTGTTGCACAGCCGAAAGATCGTTTACAATGATTACATGTGCATTTTTCATGGTCCTCTATTTTCGTAAAATCATTCCATATAAGAGACCTTGTATCCACCACTTATTTATATGCCCCTTACCCTTATGTGCCTTAATTGGCTAAGAACTAGCTCCACTTGTTCCTAGAACATCTTTCTTTTTGCCTCAATTATCAGGAATTGTAACATCATCTTCTTTTTCTTGCAGTTGTATCTCTTTGTCATTATAATTGTCCTCTGGAAATGATGAAGAATCCATCTAAATATAAAAAAGAAAAGAACACTAACTTAGTAATATATAACAGTAAAAAATACATTATTATTATATATGACAGTAATATAACAGTGATTGACATAAGATAAATCCATCTAATTTAAGATTCAACAGTACAATTGAGTGTTAAACAACTAACAAAATCTATGATAAGAGTAACCATTTCGATCAGATCAATGATAACTCAGGAACTGTAATTTGTCTTCTTCAGTCTGTTTTTCACCAATCAACCAATTCACTCAGTTTGGATCAGATCAATAAAACCTCACGAATTGAGTGGTAAACAACTAACTAATCAACCAATTCACTCAGTTTTACTTTCTCAACAGCTAAATAATCAATGATAGGACTCTTAAGATTGTGTACAAATCCAAATAAACAAACCCTCATTGAAGAATAAACATGCCAAAAATTTTAAACAATTATGAAAAAAACTAAAACAAGAATCGAAAAGTTAACCAGTATCTTGCCAATGTTCAATGCATATATATGTTCAAGAAAAATACTTAAATGCACAGTTTCATACTCAAGAATCTTGGTAGATTGATTCAAGATGTAACATAGCAAAGAAGATATAAAATGCTAAATTATACAATCAAAAAATTTGAACAACTCGACATAATAGCAAACTCAAAGACATCAACTTGAGAGGAAGACATAAATTTTAATTTTTTCTTAGTAGCAAACTCAAAGAAGAAGACAACAATTTGAAAAAAGACAGATAACAATAAAATAAGAAGAATTCTACATTCTAAATTGATCCTGATAAGGTTCAAGCGTTTAGTGATTAGCCTATCCTAATAATTTGAAGGAGTTGAGGGAATTTCTAGGATTAGTTAATTACTATCACCGTTTTGTGAAGAGTTTTGGTATCATTTCAAGGCCATTGACATTTTTAACAAAAAAGAATTCTTTTCTCTGGTATCCTGATGTAGCACTTCTTTTTGACACACTAAAAATGCTTTATGTACTGCTCATGTCTTGGCTCTCCTTTTGTTTGATAGGATTTTTATGGTGGAAACTGAAGCTTGTGGCTATAGTATTGGGGTTGCTTTTATTTAAGATGATCACCGTATTGCATATATATGTAAGATGGTCACCGTATTGGGTTGTTTTTATGTAAGATGGTCACTTTTCTATCTACGAGAAAGAGTTGTTAGTTATAGTGTTGGCAATGCAAAAATGGAAACATTACTTACTTCATGGCCACTTTATGATTAAAACTGATTAAAGAGGCGTAAGTACTTTTGGAAGCAGACGTTAAATACCCCTAATACAACAACAATGGATTCCCAAATTTTTGGAGTTCGACTATGAAATCCAATACAAAGAAGGTAAAGAAAATTTGTGGTTGATATCTTTCACGTGTGGAAGGTTCTGAGATACTTGACATGACTTTGTCTATTTTGGAGTGTAATTTGATGCAGCATATTAAAGCTTGTTATGAGCCTGTTGTGGTGATTAAGGCTTTAATAGAATATTTAAAGGCAAATCCGGGTCTAAGTAACTCTTTATGTGGTCTTGGGATATTTTAAGGAGGAAGGGTAAGATTATGATACATGTTGATGTTGCTTTCCGTAATCCTATATTAGAATGGCTTCATTGTTCTGAAGTTGGGGGTCATTTAGGTAGAGTCTCTACACATCGGAGGGTCAAGAATATTTTTTATTAGAAAGGCATGTTGAAAGATTTTCAAGTTTTCGGAGTTGTTCTGTTTGTCAGCAGTGTAAGATTGACACAACTCCTGCTTCTGGGATGCTTTAACCTCTCCCTATTCCTAATGTAGTATGTTCGGATTCCTCTATGAATTTTATTGATGGTCTCCTTCCTTTATCTGGCAAGACTGTGATATTTGTGGTGGTTGACCATTTGACAAAGCCTGCTCATTTTTTGGCTCTGAGTCATCCTTATGCTATAGTCATTGTTGCTCAATCATACTTGGATCATATCGTCAAGCTTCATGGGTTTCCCAATTCTATTGTGACTGACAGAGATGTAGTATTTCTGAATGAAATTTGGAGAGCTTTTTACATTACTAGGAGTCTTTCTTAATTACTTAAGTGCTTATCACCCTCAGAGTTATGGGCAAACAAAAGTGGTTAATCGGTGTTTGGAGACATACTTGTGATGCATGTGTAGTGGCATGCCTTATTTGTGGAGCAAGTGGTTACCTCTTGCTGAATATTGATATAACACAAGTTTTCACTCTGTAGCTCAAATGATACCATATGAAAACGTATATGGTCAACCTACGCCAAAACATCTTCCTTACTTATCCGGTGAATCTAAGATGGTGGGGGTACCTAAATTTGCAGGAATGTGAAAATATGCTTATTATTCTTAAGTTTCATTTTTTAGATCTCAACATCACATGGAACAAGTGGCTAAGGATCCATCACATGTTCCATGTCTCTCAGCTAAAATTGTGTGTTGGTGATCTTCTGGTGAGTACTCAGTTGCCATCTATTGTTCAAGACGTGTTGATCAAGGAACTAAAATGTATCTTGGAGTGGAAAATGGTGAATAGTCAGGGTTGTGCTGCAACTAATGTCTTGGTTTAATGGTCTAATGAGGAGGAAGCAGAGGCTACTTGGGAGCTCCTTTATGATTTGTTGCAGAAGTATCCTTCTTTTCAACCATGAGGGCATGGTTTTCTAAGAGGGGAGGGTTTGATATAGTAATGGAAGCTTATGAAGTGATGGACACGTGGATGGTTGAAATTGAAAGAAAGAAGCAACAGTTAAGATGGTTTGGAGAAGTTCATTTTAAAAGAAGCTAGAGTTCAATTTACACATTCATTCATGAAAATTTGTTGAAGTTTGTTACATTTCTCTCTCATTTTCTCTGTATTTGAACAATTTGTTCTTGCTCTTTGAAGGATCTTTCTCATCTCTAGATTTTTGCAAGGTGAATTTAAGGATTCCTTATTTCATGAACATTGGATTCTTGTTTGGTTTGTGAATTTCGATTGTATTGGATTAGCGTATTGATTCAATTTATATCATAAACATATACAATAGAAAAACATCGTCCAAGATGAAGAAGAATCAAAATCAAAGACAACAATAAGTTAAGACAAGACAACAATAAGCTAAGACAAGACAACAATGGTAATAAGTGGAACCTTAAATAAGAAGATTAAAAGATTTGGGTATTTGGGTGTTTGGGATTTCAAAATCAAGAAAGGGGAAATACAACCAGCATATGCGGAATAGGGTTATAGGTTATGCTTTGGATTTTTGGTACCCTAACGGGGCTCGGATTTTATCCAATCCGATCCGATATCTGAACACCTCTAAGAGTTGTTGCCGATCTGGTAATAACGAAAAATGAACCCGATCTGAACCATTTTTGGGGTTGGGATCAGATCGGAACTTCAAATCCATATAATATGTTCAGGCCTAATCCTTATCCTCTCTCTCCTTCATGAGAGAAAAGACATATATATATATATAATATTTTTATCTGACTCGACTGGAAGTCGGACTTGTTGTCATTGAGGTAGGGTCACCCTTGTGCACCACATGTTAATGGTTGGGTTTTGCACAGTTAATGATACAATTGTTGAGCATTAAGTACTTGGTCGGCCGTGCTTGCAACAATGATATAATGAAAGATGTGGCTCGCCCACTGAACGTGTCTGGGACAAGCCTCATCCTCTGATCTCTAGTAGGTTATACTCTGTGGGATTGTCCATTTTAGACAACCGGATACAATCTTGGATGTGGCAAAAAATCCTCAAGTATCGCAACTCCGCAAAAGACTTTCATAAGGTTGAGGTACGTAGTGGCTCTCATACTTTGTTTTGGTATGATGATTGGTGTTCACTTGGCAGATTAATAGATGTGTTGGAGGAAAAAAGATTTATTGACATGAGAATTAAAGTTGTCGATACATTGGCGGAGGTTTTCGTACACCACATGCCTAGACGTAGAATGTCCCAAGCTCTAGCACAGATTGAAGCTGAAATAGGAAAGTTTTGGGACTGTGCCTACTAAGACGAGGATGTAGCTTTATGGAGATATAAGAGGATATGTTTAAACCATAGTTTTCATCTAAGGAGACATGGAATCAATTGAGGGAGGTAGGTACTCGGAATTCATGGTACAAGGCTGTTTGGTATTCGCATGCTACTCCGAAGTATTCATTTATTATGTGGTTAGTTGTCCTTAACGTTTGGCAACTGGAGATAAAATGCTTTTATGGACTACCACCATCTCGACGAAGTGCGTCTTTTGCTCAGAGCCTCTAGAGACTCAAGATCATATATTATTCTCCTGCCTTTCTACATCACAAATTTGGTATAAGCTTGCTTATGGATTGCTGCGTCAAGAGTACACATCACAGTTCAACGATTTGATATCCATTTTTCAAACCACGGGAAGCAGGATGACGAAAGCTTATGTGGGTAAGTACACCTTTCACGCATTAAATTATACATTATGGAAAGAAAGAAATCAACGAAGACATGGCAAAGTCCCACTGCACATAGACAGATTGGTTCGCGAGGTAGGGGAAATAGTTCTAAATAAGCTCTCGATTCTACAACTTCAAAGAATTATGACGGACGGTTTGCAGATTTGGTTTGTTTCGAGGATCTGAATTTCTTTTTGGTCTAATACTTTTAGCTCAATCGTAAATGGTGTATATTATTTTTTCCGGAAAGTAGTTTTATCCCAAATAGATTTTCTATTTACCAAATTTTAATAAAACTACCATTTGTGATTTATTTTTACAGCTTTATTTTCAACTTTTTTTTTAAGAATAATTACATTTGATGTAAAACGGTTTTTTTAATATAATTTAATATATTACTTAAAAAGAAGACTTATGCTGTCTCTAGTGTATCGTTTTACGTGGCAGATCCACATGTGGTGTTCGTTACTGATTCTAACTATGCATCTCCTTTTGGAAATTCTGTATATGTTTAAAATAAATTTAAGCCATGATATATGTCTCTAAGAAGATTCTGAGTTTAGATTAGATTTTATATAGATATATAGCAAAAGAGGTGAGAGAGGAAAAAATGTTTTCTCCATAGAAGAAAATGAGAGAAAGAATAGAAGAGAACCGGTGGGTTTGCCTTGTGTAAACGAATGTAAAAGCGTCCATGTAAAAATATCATGCAAGTTAGTTTGTGAATAGAAAACCTTGATTTATGGTTATTTTGCCCAATTTCCTAATTATAAACTGAAACAAAAAAAAAATGACCTAAGAGTTTAAACTTTTTCTACCAAGATGTCATAAAGTGAGCGCGATGGTAATGATATGATCCAAATCGAAGGTTGAAAGTATAAGAAAGTGGAACATATAGATATGTATTTGATTAGATAAATGAGGAAGAACTTAGGACTACGTATGTACATTGTTGAGAAAGTGAAAGTGATGATGAGGTTGGAAATAGAAGTAAAAGCTGTAAGTAAAGATTTGTTTCTGGATCCTGTGAACTGCTTCATAGTGGCTTCATTTAAGCAGACACTGCAGCTGCGGCCTGTTCTTCATTCGCCGGTTGAAGAGTGCAAACCAGATTACGGTCTCCATACACGTTGTCCACACGCCCTGTTTCACACATTTTACAATTTGAAACGACTCATAAATAACCAAATGTTGAACTAAAACGAATGCGACAGTACCTGTACTGGGCCAGAACTTGGAGGAGCGGAGCCATGGAGCTGGGAAGGCTGCGTATTCACGGGAATACGGTTTTTTCCATGCATCTGCCATCAGCAATGAAGGAGGATGTGGAGCTCCCTGTGTGTATTTGTGTTTAAGGTTATTAGAATCAGACAAGTGAGAAAGTTGGGAACTGATATTGCAGTCGCAATTTTTCTTTACCTTGAGTACGTTATTGTGCGGATCTGCGTTTCCTTTCTCAATCTGTGAAATTTCTTCCCTTATCGAGATGAGAGCATCACAGAACCTGTCTAACTCAGCCTGCAATATTTTCATATGTTTAAATTATGAAGCCATGTTTCAGACCAAGAGATTTGCAATGCAAGGCATAATTGTTACCTTGCTTTCGCTTTCGGTTGGCTCAATCATAAGCGTTCCAGGGACAGGCCAGGACATTGTCGGTCCATGAAATCCATAATCCATCAATCGTTTCGCCACATCTTCTGGTTCTATTCCAGCAGTGTTCTAAAGACATTGAACCAGAAAAGATTCATCATTTACAACCCAAAGAAAAGAGCATTCACTCAAAGAGACATAAACATACCTTGAATCCTCTCAAGTCGATGATGAATTCGTGGGCGACTGTTCCATTGATACCACGGAAAAGAACTGGGTAGTGGTTCTGAAAAACAAGAAAGTATTAGCGAGGTTTCACCAGAGAAGAGAAGTTTACTTTCTTTAAAGAGTTGTAAGGACAAGAGAGTGTACCTCCAGACGCTTAGCCATGTAATTAGCGTTCAAAATTGCAATCTTTGAGGCGTCAGTAAGTCCCTCGGATCCCATCATTGCAATGTAAGTATAAGAGATTGGCAAGATAAGCGCAGACCCCCACGGTGCTGCAGAAATGGTTCCCAACGGTGATGTCTTCTCGGGTTCAGGGATACCACCGGTAGGTATCTGTAGCAGAAGTAAATAGAGTTAAAACAAGAGCGCTGATAACACACTAACAAAATCAAGAAGAGAGATGGATTAGATAATATTATGGAAGAGAATTAACACTAACCACAGGGTGAGAAGGTAGGAATGGAGCTAAATGTTGCTTCACACCGATAGGACCCATACCGGGACCACCACCTCCGTGAGGGATACAGAAGGTCTTGTGGAGATTGAGATGGCAAACATCAGCTCCAATAAAACCAGGGCTTGTCAAGCCCACCTGAAAGTTCCAAAACAACATTCTCAAATTTGACAACTTTTAAACTCTTCTGTCAATACATAATCCTTATCAGCAGAGAAACCATACCTGTGCATTCATATTAGCACCATCCATGTAAACTTGGCCTCCATTTTCATGAATTATATTACAAATCTCGTCGATACCCTCTTCATAGACTCCATGTGTTGAAGGGTAGGTAACCTGATATTCAAACAGAAGTTGCGGAATCAGAAAGAAGCAATGATTATATCTATAGTGATGAAAGAAGCAAACACATACCATAAGGGCAGCCAAGTTGTCCTTGTTGGCTTCAGCGGCTTTCCTCAACTCTTCGATGTTAATGTTTCCCTTGGCATCAGTTCCAACAGAAACAATTTTCATTCCACACATAGCAGCACTAGCAGGGTTTGTCCCGTGTGCAGAAACAGGTATGATACACACATTTCGGTGATGATCCCCTCTTGACTGCATCATTCATTCACCCATTCATCAAATTTTGTTGGAGTGTAAGTTTATATTGGAAACAGGGAAACTGGAGTCAGGTTTTACCATATGATATGCACGGATAACCATAAGCCCGGCATACTCGCCGGCAGCACCGGCATTAGGTTGCAATGAGAATGAGTCGAACCCAGTGATCGTACACAAGAGATCACCCAAATTCGTAAACATTTCCTATAAGTTGTCAAAGAAAAATATCAGTTCATGGTTCAAATTTACAGACAGATAAATCAAATATGTGGACTTCCACCTGATAACCTTGGGCTTGTTCAATAGGAGCGAAAGGGTGCATGTTAGTGAAACTTGGCCATGTGACTGGCATCATTTCGGTTGTGGCATTCAATTTCATTGTACATGATCCAAGTGGAATCATGCTGTGGCACAATGATAGATCTTTAGATTGTAACTTGTGGATGTACCTAAGCAACTCGTGCTCCGTGTGGTACCTATTCAAATGTAAGAAAAAAGAAAGTAAATTTTGAGGTACTTAATAAGCCTCAAGGCAATAAACGAGCCAAGATTGGGAGAAGCTAATATACATGTTGAAGATCGGGTGGGTCAGATAAGGGGTCTCTCTTGTTAGGCTAGAAGGAATAGCATTCTGAACCTCTGGTGCAAGAGACTCAGCCGTGAATTGAACCTTTGACATTGAAGTAGGAGAAAATCAATATTTCAAGCAAAAATGGAAACGAGTGAACTAATGAAAAATAACAGGCGGAAGGAATGGATACTCACGGGCTTGCCAGAAGCAAAAACTTCGAAGAGTTTATCGACATCATCCAATGTGGTTGTTTCATCAAAAGCAACAGTAATCTTAAAGGAAAAAGAAAAAAAAAAACTCAATGTTAATAACCAAATTCAGATATTTAAAGAGAAATACAAACAAAGAAACTCACAGTGTTGGAGTCCACAAGACGCAGATTGATCTCTTTCTTGGCTGCCGCATCAACTATCGCAGGTGCATCTGAACAGGTAACTTTGATAGTGTCAAAGAAGGGAAGATCTTGGACTTGTGCAGTTCCTAGTTTCTTCAATCCTAAGGCCAATACACCAGCCAGACCATGAACCCGTTGTGCTATAGATTTTAAGCCTTCTGGTCCATGGTAAACAGCATACATAGCACTCATGTTTGCAAGTAACGCCTACAACAAGGTACAAAAGGTTAGAAAATTGAACTAAAAAGTAAAAAAAGCAAAATTCGGTAAACGTTATTTTAATGTAAGAATTTTTTAGCGGCTAGAAAGAGCGGTAATCGATAGCAAAATAGTTTGAAGAGGTAATAAATGGTGGTTAGAGATAAGTGGTGGTGCCACTTTCAGTACTGCTAATTGTTTCCGCTTTTGTCATTGGTAACAATCAAAGGGGTAAAGAGTTAAAAAGCAAGCCATTGTTACCTGAGCGGTACAGATGTTGCTAGTAGCTTTATCCCTGCGAATATGCTGTTCCCTAGTCTGCATAGCCATACGCAAAGCTTGCTTCCCAGAAGAATCAACACTAACACCAATGATCCTCCCCGGCATCATCCTCTTATACTCTTGTGAAGTAGCCAAAAAAGCAGCATGAGGACCACCATAACCCATCGGAACACCAAACCTCTGAGCCGAACCAACAACAATATCCGCACCAAATTCCCCCGGCGGTTTCAACATAGTCAAAGCCAACAAATCCGTAGCCATCACAACTTTAACACCATAACTATGAGCATTCTTAACAAACTCACCATAATCCAAAACTTCACCTTCAGTTCCTGGATACTGAACCAACACACCACACACATCACCAGAGCTATAATCAACATCTTTAAGATCTACAGTAACAACTTTTAAATCAAAACCATCCGCTCGAGTCTTGCAAATATCAATCGTCTGAGGATGACAGTTACTAGCAATCACAAACGTCTTCTTCTTCCCTTTTTGAATATTGTTACACATCGCCATTGCTTCTGCTGCTGCAGTACCTTCATCAAGCAACGAAGCGTTTGACATTGGTAGACCAGTGAGATCAGTGATCACCGTTTGGTAATTGAGAAGCGATTCGAGTCTTCCCTGTGAAATCTCAGCTTGATAGGGTGTGTATTGAGTATACCAAGCTGGATTCTCCATTATATTACGCAAAATCACAGGAGGAACATGAGTGTTGTAGTATCCCATACCGATAAATGATTTGAATACTTTGTTTTTCCCAGCTAAACCACTCATATGCGCAATCATTTGATTCTCTGTTAAACCTCCATCGAATTTTGAAAACTTCATTGAATCTAACCGTATCGATTTCGGAACTGTTGAATCGATCAGTGTGTTGAGAGATTCGAATCCGCAGTAATTCGCCATTTGTGTTTGTTCTTCCGGTGTAGCGGAGTTGTGACGGCGCGGGAACGTGTCGCTTGGCTTCAAAGCATCGACGGAGATCGATCGTGTTTGGTGTTGCTGAATCCTCCCGGAGTTAGCTGATCCAGCTCCGGTGGTGACGTCATGACGACGGTGATGGAGGAAGGATGAGACGGAGGAGACATACCTTGAGGGAGTTATAACCGCCGGCGCCGGGAGAGATGAGGATTCGCCGTTACGGTGTCGTTTTGTCTCGTTGATGAGACGTTTCACGATCCCTCTGTAAGCAAGTCTCCTTGCACGCTCCATAACCAGAAAATGTGAATCTGAGTGACGAGAGAAACGCTTCTGAAATGAAGATAATATATATTATAGTTTCGAGGTGGCTAATTAATAATAATAATAATAAATGTTTAATTATTCATTTCTTCAAAAAGAAAAAACAATGTGGGCTATGAGATCTGGTGGAGTGAAAGGGGTTGGTGACAACCACTAAATAAGCAACTATACGAAAGAAAACAAAATCATTTGCATAGATTCCACGTATTTTGCATCGAATTAATATCTTCAAAATAACAATTTAAAAAAATTGCGGCTGTAGGCATTTGATGCTATATATTTTGGATTTACATCAGAATCTTAAAATTTTAAATGTTGTTTTATCGAGGTATTAGAGAATTACTAAAAGGTTGGTAGCCTATATGGTAATACAAGAGGTCGATGTTTCGTACCATTGGTTTAATTGCTTTTTGGTACGAAATGTTATTTTCAAAATTGAAATATGTAAAATATGATTTTGAGTATTAGGAAAGTTTTTGGCTTAAATTCCAAAATATGATTTTCGGTTTTCTTTTGCTTCTATTTTGTTTTTGTTTTGTTTAGTTATATCCAAATTAGTGTATATTTTTTTCTCAATAAATAGTTTTCTCTTAAATGAATTTTTTTTTTTTTGGATTTTAGCGAACCATCTTTATCGACATTTTATTTTAAAGTTTTTGTTTATTTTTAAAAAAGATTCCTAAACATTAGCACTTGTTATAAAAATATATATTTTTAAATATAATATTATATATTATTTAAAAAAAGGTCCAAAATTCTGACGGTTGAATATGTTTAAAAAAAATTAAATATGATAGTTAGAACGATACTTTTTTTTTTCTTTTGTAAATAAGTACGATACATTTATTGCGATTATCTTAGTCATAGTATAAACAATAAAGTATGTAATGTAGTTCATGCAGTTACTATGATTACTGAAATTAGTATAGACAAATTCATTACAATTCATAGCATTGTACGCACTCACATGCAAGTCACTATATTTTATAGATATATGAGCTGAATGTATTTAGTATTTATTGAAGAGGGAGATACATACAGATGTATATGTAAGTTTCTAAGTGATATACACAAATATGAGATAAAGTATATCGTATCTAATTGATATGTGTTTATCCTAATACGTTCCCGCAAGATGAACGATCGGTAGAGAGTCCAATCTTGTCTGAAAGAGTTTGAAGGCGCGGACGAGATAGCGGTTTTGTCAGAGCATCGACAAGCTCATTAGCGGAAGCAATGTGCAAGACACGAAGAAATCCAGATTGTACCAGTTGGCGGATGAAGTGGTAATCCAAAGCCACATGCTTCATTCGAGAATGAAACACCGGATTGGCACACAAGTATGTTGCCCCGACGTTATCATAGTAGATCACATGTTGAGATGAAGAACGAATGCCTAGTTCCTCCATTAGCTGCGCCACCCAGCATAACTCAGAGGCAGTGTCGGCAATTGACATGTATTTAGTTTCCGTAGACGATCTGGAAATAGACCTCTGTTTCTTGGAAGACCAACTTATCGGGTGCGAGCCAAGATAGACCACATGAGCACTTGTCAAAGTGTAATCATCTTTATTGCCACCCCAATCTGCATCAGAGAAGGCATGAAGATTGGGAGTGTTGTGTCGACTGAAAAAGATACCTTGATTTCTTGTTCCGGACAAGTAACGAAGTACTCTCTTGGCTGCTTGCCAATGAACGTCGGTAGGCCGGTGCATAAACTGAGAGAGTTTATTGATTGCAAATGCGGCATCAAGTCAAGTGAGTAGCAGGTACTGTAAACTTCCAAAGATCATTCTGTACTCACTAACATCCTCAAGAGCAGTGCTAGTGGCGAGTGTGAGAGCAGCTTGTGGTGCCATCGGAGTTGCCACGGGATTCGCAGACTGCATATTTGTGCGAGCGAGTAAATCCGTTATATATTTGGTCTGTGTAAGGAGCAGACCATGGTTAATCCGAGAAGCTTCAATACCAAGGAAGTATGTGAGAGTGTCAAGATCTTTTAAGGAAAACCGATTACTGATCCGATGGATGAAACGTTCAACCGCTACAGAGTCATTTCCAGTGATGATGATATCATCAACGTAGACGAGGACAAAGATCTGCCCGTCAAGCTTGTTGAAAATGAATAGAGATGAATCCGCTAAGGAGTTGACAAAACCATATGAGACAAGAAAATCCCGAAGTTCCATATACCATGCTCGGGGAGCTTGCTTTAACCCATAGAGAGCTTTGTGAAGATGACACACATGATCATGCTTGTCGCGATCAACAAAGCATGTTAGCTGCACCATGTAAACTTCTTCGGTTAGTCAACCTTGAAGAAAGGCATTATTGACATCGAGTTGTCGTATGGGCCAGTAATGAGAGACGGCGTGACTGAGTATGAGATGAACTAAAGCAAGTTTGATGACTGGGCTGAAGGTGTCAGTGTAATCGACTCCCGGTCGCTTATGAAAGCCCTTAGCGACCAATCGTGCCTTAAATTTATCAACATTGCCTTCTGGTCGTCGTTTTATTCGAAAAACCCAATGCGAGCCGACTAGATTGTAGGTTGGTTTAGGCAGAACCAGAGACCAAGTGTGATTTCGCACCTGAGCATCAAACTCCTCACCCATTGCAGAACGCCATCGTTTGTCTTTCATGGCTTGTGCGACTGATTTCGGTTCAACCTCGGAGTTGATAACAGCCGCAAGCAGAGATATTTTCTTGGATGGTTTAAAAACATTGTTCTTCGATCTAGTCATTATTGAGTGAGTGTTTGAAGACGGTACAGAGGGTTGAGAGAGTGCAGAGTATGATGAGACTTGGTGAGAAGGCAAAGTCTCAGTCGGCTGTGCACCAGAAGTCATCCCAACAGAGCGGTCAAAAACAGAGTCTAGAAGACAGGTGACTGGTTGTGGTGGTGCTATCGGTGAGGAAATCTAGCCTGGGGGCACAGCTGGTGACGGCGAAGAGTGTGAGTGACCAAGCGAAGATGAGGAAGTTGGGAGGACAAGAAGGGTAAGAGAAACATGAGCTGAAGAAATAGAGGATTGCAATGAGCTGAAAGGAAAAGAGGACTCGAAAAATTGAACATGACGTGAAACAAAGACTCGTTTGGAAGAGGGTTCAAGACACAAATAAGCACTCTGTGTGGTGGAATAACCGATAAACACACAGGGGGAAGAACGAGAGTCAAGCTTGTGTTTTGTATAGGGCCTAAGCCATGGGTAGCATTAGCAGCTGAAAACACGTAGTTTATGAAGGTTTGGGGCATAGCCAAATAAACGGTAAAACGAAGAGTCCAAAGAAAGAGTGGGAGTTGGGAGGCAGTTAATGAGGTAAACCACAACACTGAAAGCGTAAGGCCAGAGATGTAGAGGTGTAGACGAGTGAGTGAGGAGTGCCAAGGCCATCTCAACTATATGTCGATGTCGTCACTCAGAAAAACCATTTTCATCTGGTGTATAAGGCGGCGTTGTGAGATGAGTGTTCCCATTTGTGGCAAGATAGTTGGAAATAGCCATGTATTCCCCACCATTGTCAGAATAAAGTGTGACTAGACGATGATTGAACTTGTTCTCTACTAGTTCTGTGAAGCGAACAAAGACCTCAAAAGTATCATATTTGCACTATGGATACAACCACACATAGTGTGTGTAGTGGTCCACAAAAATGACATAGTATTTGAAGCCATCAAGAAAGAGAACATGGGAAGTCCAGACATCGGAAAAAATGACTTCAAGAGGTTTGGTGGAAGAAATGGACGACTTAAAGAAAGGCATTTTGTGGCTTTTACTAACGGCACAAGCATTATAAGGAGGAGACAACATTTTTGTTGAAACTGGAAGCGAGTAATGCGAAACAACTTTATTTAAAATAGAGAGACAAGGGTGACCTAATCTAGAATGCCAAATTGGTAAAGAAGTTTTAATGGAAGAAAGAGCAAAAAATGACGAGACGTCTCTTGGCCACTCATACTCTCCTTCTTCAGTTTTTCCGGCCACCAGTGATGCCCCCGAGTTGAGATCTTTCACTTGAAAAGTATTTGGGAAAAATTCAACGGAGACACTGTTGTCAGTACACAATTGACGTACAGAGATAAGGTTACGTGCAATAGAAGGAACACATAAAACATTGTTAAGAGAGAAATTCTGAGAAGTGTGTGGTAAAGAGAGAGAACTGGAGTGAGTTATCCGTTCCAGAGAAGTGTGTGGTATTTCCAGTCCAAAGCCATTGCGGACCATGACTTCATCCGTTCCAGAGTAAGGCGCATGAAGGGATAGATTGGCGAGATCAGAAGTAAGATGGTGAGACGCACCGTTGTCGAGCAGCCAAGACGATGGATCTGGTGGAGGCGCAGAGACATTGTAGGCACTCGGAGCCCAAGTAGAGTTGCCACGAGAGCCACTTGTTGTACCATGTTGAGAGGATTGAGAGATAAGGCGAAACAGAGGGCACCTCTTTGCACTGTGGTCCTGTGTTCCACACGCTTGGCACTTCCTTAGGCAGGGACGAGATTAACGTTGATCGTGGTTGTATCGAGGAGCCTGGTTCTGCTTGTTGGCTGATGGTTTCTAGTTTTTGTTCCTGTTTTGGACATGAAGTGTAGTAACAGGGAGAGACGAGAGTTGCGGCTGAGTGGTGAAAAGCTCTGTTTCACGGTTGAGCAATTTCTCATGAAGCTCAACGAAGGAGATAAGAGTGTCACGAGCATGAATTGAGTCAATGACTTGTTTATAGTCATCGCTGAGACTGTCTAGGACGATGTCTGTGAGATCCTGGGAGTCAACTAGACTGCCAAGGAGAGCTAGCACATCAGATTTGATTTTGATCTGTTGCATAAATTCATCCATAGAGCGAGTTCCTTTGACACAGTGTTTAAGTTGTTGCTTAAGTAGTTTGATGTGCCCCCTTGTTTGTTTTGCATAAGTGGAGGCGAGGGTGTTCCAGGTTTCAAGGGATGTTGCGCAGCTTGCGATAAGAGGTTAACTTGAGGAGATCATGACCTCCCAAAAGAGATTTGATCTGAACACTCCATGTGAGATAATTAACGGACAAGAGAGGATGAATCAGTCATGTTGATCACGTTAGAGAGAGCCATAGATACAAATTTTTTTGAAGGAAAGAGAAAAAAAGGATCTTTTGTTTTATCAAAGAAGCTCTAATACCATATAAATATATGTGCTGAATATATTTGGTATTGATTGAAGAGTGAGATACATACAAGTGTATATATAGGTTCCTAAGTGATCTACACAAATGTGTGATAACGTATATCGTATCTAAATATATGCAACTATATTAATATGTGTTTATCCTAATATATTTAAGGTAATCATTTTATCTCTATCTCTGCATTTATCACTAGTTAGTTACCTTACATCAACTAAATTAAGTCTCTTAGATTTAAAACATGTAAACATAACTTTCGCAATATAAACATTATATTTCTATATAGAATTACAGAAAATGATTTAACCTCGAAGAAAAATTGAATGGAAGAGAATCGAAGTAGAAGAGATTGGGAGTGAGTGGACGACAATTGTTTTCACTTTGCTTTACAAACTGCAAAGACAAAAACAAATAAAATATATTATAAACATCTTATAATTGCCGTCAAAAATAAAAAATCTTATAATTATTTTGGTTCACATAGTTACGTAAAAATAGGTGGCAGAATGTGTTTCACAGATTATTTATCTCATTAATGTACGGTTTCTTCTTTGTTCATCATTTGACAACGGACCATCGCCCTCAAAATATTGCACTTTTTTTCTTCTCTCATAAACAAAATGATCCACTTGTTTGGGAGTTATTAATTTCATGTTTTTGTTAGTGGGTTTTGGTCCAGGCCTGGAAAAAGATTTTCCAGCAACCCAGTAATATACTAATATATGTATAAACGATTTAGAATTTTAATGATGATGACTCATGAAATATTAGTGTTATTTAAGAGAATTTAATGTTTGTATACTTGATTTTTTTTTGACATCGAAATCTCCATATTTTATTAATTTTGTTTGAATAGACTAGTCTCGTGGGATAGCTACTCCGCAATTCTGAAATTTATATGGAAATACAAATCACTTCGTGCTCGAACTCCTTTAACTAAAAGGTCGGCACGAACATTATTCGATTTACGAACATAAATAATCGTAAAATCAAAGAATTGTGTTTGTAAAGAATTGATAATTTTTTTTTTTTTTGAATAGTATATAAAAATATATTAAAAAAAACCCGTTTTTTACATCATGTGCAACCTTTAATTGAAAAGAGCATAAAAAGATTAGCTAAAGAGATGATTGATAGATGGTGAGCTTCGTTAAAACCCGAAAATGGAAAACCCAGTGGGACAAAACCATCTCCGGGAAAAAGAGTACTCACCAAGTATCGAAAAAGCGAAGCGTGGTGACATATTCATTCCCGTCTTGTTGCGAACCAGATTTGCAGACCGTTTACCATGATACCTTGTCATTGGAGGGTTGAAAGTTTATTTCTTACCAGCTGTCCTACTTGATGAATCAGCCTGTCTGACGTGAGAGGGGTACCGCCATGTCTCCGCAAATTCCTTTCTCTCCATATCGAATATACGAGAGCGTGGAAGGTGTACCTTGTTATGAAAAGCCTCTGTGCCCCCTCTTCTCGGCTGGAGGGTGGTTACTATCTGATTGAGTCGTGAGTGTATTGCTGTCCCATCAGACCATACGCTAGTTTCCTCCAAACTTGAGCCGTGTAGGAGCAAGAGAAAAAGAGGTGATCTCGTGATTCAAAGGGTTCCGGGCAGAACACGCATTTTGTTAAAACATTTGGAGCCCAAGCAATCATTCTATCCCCAGTAGCTAGACGATTCAGAGCCGCTAACCAAATTATGAAGCTATACTTTGGTGTCGCATAGGAGAACCATATTACCTTGTGCCATGTGTTTTCCATACCTGGGGTCCTTAGTTGGTTCCAAGTCGCTTTTGTCTCAAACCTCGCCTTATCATTATCCTTTTTATACCTCCACACATCCCTATCCTCTTCATCATTTACTCTGCTCCGGACCTCTATTCGCGCCAGGATTTGGGGTCTCCGTCTTCTCGGTCTATGATTTCTTAGAACATCTTCCAAGGTACTTTCAGCTTTGACACCCATATCTATGAACCCTCTCTCCCCCAGTACTTCGATTAATCTGCCAAGTGGACACCAATCATAATACCAAAATGAAGTGTGAGAACCATTTCGTACCTCTATCTTGTGAAATTCTTTTGCTGAGTCGCGGTACTTGAGAATTTTTCTCCATATCCATGACCTTCCCGTCTTGGTTTCTTTTGTAGACCAGAATGAGGCTTTTCGAATTAAGTTTCTTTTTATCCAACATACCCATAGCGAGTCCTTTGAAGATAGGATGCACCATATAAGCTTGAAGCAGCTCACCCTGTTTACGTCCGCCAATGATTTCAGCCCCAATCCTCCCTCTGATTTTGGCTTACAAACGTCACTCTAGGAGACTTTAGATTTTTTCGTGTTTAGACTTGGACCAGCCCATAGAAAAGCGGCACATATTCTCTCAATCTCTCGGAGACATGCCTTTGGGAGTCGGAAAGCTGAAATCCAAAAATTCGTTAGGCTTGTAATTACCGAGGATAAGAGTTGGAGTCTTCCCGCAAAAGACAAGAATCGGTTCATCCAAGAATTTTTGCGACTGCGAATCCTGTCAATTAGAGGTTGGTAATATGCTCTTTGCATGCTCTTTGTTATGAGGGGGAGGCCTAGGTACTTAACCGGAAAAAACCCTACCTCCACCGGAATTTCACTTAGACGAGAGCGAGTATCCGGCGTCATACCCATGATGAACAAGGTAGACTTCTCTAGACTGATGTTGAGACCAGAGGCTGAGGCAAAATTCTGGAAAACTGAGAGTATACCTTGTATTGAACTGATTTTCCCATCCGAGAAGACCATGATATCGTCAGCAAAGCAAAGGTGAGTAACTCCCAGAGACCTATAGCTCGGGTGGTATCCAAACACTCCTCTTCTAGCGGTGCTGTCTAGCAGTTTAGATAGCACATTCATACACATTACAAAAATATATGGGGATAGGGAACAACCTTGACGCAAGCCCCTCTCGCTACGGAAGAACCCCGCTAGCTCCCCATTGATCTAGACTGAAAATAATGGAGTGGAGACACAAAGTTCGATCCAAGCGGTAAAAGTTTCCGGAAACTTCATCACTCTGAATAGCCTACTAATGAAACCCCAACTTACTGAATCAAAAGCTTTCTTGATATCGATTTTTAATGCACATCTTGAGGAAAAATTTTCTTTGTGATAGTCCTTGATTAGTTCAGATGCTAGGAGGAGGTTTTCCATCATGTACCGGTCTTTTATGAAGGCTGTCTGGTTGTTAGCAATAAAGCTCGGAAGCAGTACTTTCATACGATTAGCTAGCACTTTTGACTTACCTTGTAAATGACGTTGCAGCATGATATTGGTCGATAGTCCTTCATCTCTATGGTTCCCATCTTCTTGGGAATTAAGGCTAGAATGGTTGAGTTGATTCTCTTAGGTAAAAACCCGTAAGTAAAGAAAGCCTTGACAGCGACAGTGAAGTCACTCCCTAGCACCGACCACATCTCCTTATAGAAGTCAATTGTGTATCCATCCGGTCCCGGGGCTTTGTTCGTGGGCATGGAGAAGAGGGTGTTCTTTATCTCAAGCTCAGTCACTTCCTTAGTTAACTCTCTGGACTCGTTCTCACTGCACTGAAAATTCAAAAGCTGGTCTAAATCCAGAACTGAGGCGGCGTCTTCCCCATCAAGTGCAAGAGGCGCCTTGAACAGGTCTGAAAAAAATCTCACTCCCTCGGCTTTTATCTCCTCTAGCGCTGTTAGCTCCCTTCCCTCAGAGTTTCTTATCACATTTATCGTATTCCTTTGTTCCCTTTCTTTTATTGCGTTATAAAAGAACCGGTTGTTTTTGTCACCCTCTTGAATCCAATGGAGCTTTGCTTTCTGCCTTAGGAATTTCTCCTCCAGATCAGCCACTCTCTCCCATTCCTCATTAGCCTCGGCTTCATCCCTCAAGCTCAGTTCATCCGGGTTCAAAAGATTCTGCGATTGCTTCTCGCAAAGCTTCTTGAAGGCCTCTTGTTTTATGTGTGTTAAATGATGGAGCCTCTGTTTTCCAAACGCACGAATCAGTGGCTTGAGGGTTTTGAGTTTTTTCGAGAACCGGTATAGCGCTGAGGTTGATGAGAATAGCGTGGCCGTCGTTTTCCAGTAATTGTCGACAAGAGATTTAAATTCTGGTAAGGTGACAATTGCCTGCACCACTTTAAAGGGAGTCGTTGGTTTGTGTAGTACACCATAAGGCAGAAAAATACCACTCACATGATCTGAACATCCTCTAGCTTCAAAGATGTTGTAGGAACTATAAGGTCGCTGCAGCCATATCGAATTAACCAGTACCCGATCCAGTTTTTTACAAATCAAACCCTCTTCCCTTTTGTTGCACCACGTAAATAGTGGCTCATGGAATGCCAGATCTGCAAAAGAACACACGTTAACTACCTCTTTGAATTCCAGCATTCCCCAACTGGCTGATACCGTAGGTGTAACCACAAAATGTTTTGAAGGGTCAAGAATTTCGTTGAAATCCCCTGCTCAGAGCCAAGGCAACCCGCAAACAAGTGGATTGTTTTGATGATCTATCAAATCTCTCCATAGCATCCTTCTTTCCACTTGAGAGTTAGAAGCATATACAAATGTGCATACTAACTCTTCCAAGCGTCCCTGAAACCGTATCCTGCAAGAAATCATTTGGCTCATCTTCTTTAGTAATGTCACAGGATAATTTCTAATTATGTGGCAAAGATAGACCATTCTTCCATATCCTCAAGGAGTTTTATTATCTCTGCGCAATCTGTCTCAAAATGGATTGAAAAGAACCTGCGTTGAAGCACAATCTCCAAAGCCCAAGGTAGAGCCTTCAACTCCGCATGCAGAGGTGAAAGAAACCTCAGAAAGGATCTCATACCCAACAAAGGGGCAAGCTGATTGATAAGATAAAAGGTGATACCTTAATTCAAATCATCTTCATGCTAAGTGGCATCTGTTTGACACCGATAACTAGTCGTATATAGACTCTCCGAAACCCATGTCATAGGGTGCACACTTGGCTGCTGAGCTTCCTCCTCTTGGTCCTCGTGATGCCCCACTATTTGCGCCATAGCCCTGTTGGAAGTTAAGTTTTGATTTTATTTTGGATCAAATTTAATTATTGGCCCAATTATCCAATAATTATCTTTTGGGCCAAATCCAATACATAATCCAAGTTTTAGAAATTTTTCTAAGAATATCAACACCTCCACCTCTTTAAAAGGTTCTAGAAATTTTCTAGAATCCTCCCAACATCTCTCCACCTCCTTAAAGACTAAAATATCTAGATGGTTTCATAGAAATATCTAGATAATTATAATAAAATAATATAGATATTATGGAAGAATAGTCTAGATTTATGATTATAATATTCTAGATATTTTGTAGTTTGGAGGCTATAAATACCTCCTCTCCCTTTCATTTGTAACTAAGTTAAGAAGTTAAGAAATTAAGAATTAGGTAATAAGAAAGAGTTAGAGAAAAATAAAAGTCTTCCATTTCCTAAATTTCCTTCTAAATACTTAAACACTTCTCCATCATCTTCTTAAACAAGATTTTTTCTTTCCAACAAAGTGGTAGCAGAGCTAGAAGATCTCACAAAGATGACGAGTAATGGCGTTCCCTTCCAAGTCCCTATGCTCACAAAGAGCAACTACGACAATTGGAGTCTACAAATGACGGGTATCCTAGGAGCACATGACGTATGGGAGATAGTCGAGAAATGTTTCGTTGTACCGAAGAATGAAGATAGTATATCTCAAGCTCAGAAAGATAGTTTGAGAGACTCAAGGAAGAGAGATAAGAAAGCTCTCTGTCTAATCTATCAAGAATTAGGTGAAGATACATTTGAGAAGGTCGTGGAAGGTACGTCAACCAAAGAAGCATGGGACAAGCTTCGAACATCCTACAAGGGTGCCAATCAAGTCAAGAAAGTATGTCTTCAAACTCTAAGAGGAGAATTTGAAGCATTTCAAATGAAGGAAGGTGAACTCGTCTCCGATTAGTTCTCAAGAGTTTTGACGATTACTAATAATCTAAAAAGAAATGGGGAGAAGTTAGATGATGTGAGAATCATGGAGAAGGTTCTTAGATCATTGGATCCAAAATTTGAGCATATTGTCACTGTCATCGAAGAGACAAAAGATTTGGAGGCTATGACAATAGAGCAACTTCTTGGGTCGTTACAAGCTTATGAAGAAAAGAAGAAGAAGAAGGAAGATATCACCAAACAAGTACTCAAGATGCGGATTAATAATACAAAAGAAGGAAACGACCAAGGTTATCAAAGAAGAGGTGGCAATCAAGTACGAGGACGAGGTCGTGGATATGAAAATGGACGAGGTTGGAGACCCTATGAAGATAACACCAACGAGGAGAAAGCTTATCAAGAGGTCGTGGGAGAGAAAATCCAAAACCAAGGTACAATAAATCAAGTGTCAAATGCTACAACTGTGGGAAGTTTGGACATTATGCTTCTGAATGTAAAGCTTCCAACAACAAAAGAGTTGAAGAGAAGGCCAATAACATTGAATAAAAAATCCAAGAAGAAAATATGTTATTTGATGGCTTATAAGAAGGATGAACGAGAAGATAGTCAAAAGTGGTACCTTGATAGCGGTGCAAGTAATTACATGTGCGGGAGAAAAAACTTGTTCGTGGACCTTGATGAATCGGTGAGAGGAGACGTGGCTTTAGGAGATGAATCAAAGATGGAGGTAAAGGTAAAGGAAAAATTCTCATCCGATTAAAGAATGGGGATCATCATTCATTTCCAACGTTTACTATATTCCAACCATGAAGACCAACATCTTGAGTCTTGGACAACTCTTAGAGAAAGGTTATGATATTCGACTAAAAGATAATAACATTTCTATAAGAGACCAAGAAAACAACCTCATCACGAAGGTGCCAATGTCAAAATATAGAATGTTTATCCTTAACATTCAAAATGCCATCGCACAATGTCTTAAGATGTGCTATAAAGAAGAGTCTTGGCTTTGGCATCTCCGATACGGACATCTTAACTTTGGAGGATTAGAGCTGCTTTCGAAGAAAAAAATGGTGAGAGGATTACCTTGTATCAATCATCCACCAAGTTTGTGAAGGGTGTTTACTCAGAAAACAATTCAAAATGAGTTTTCCAAAGGAGTCAAGCACAAGAGCTCAAAAGCCATTGGAACTTATACACACAGATGTGTGTGTCCAATCAAGCCAAGATTAGTCGGTAAAAGCAACTACTTCCTTCTCTTTATTGATGATTTTTCAAGAAAAACATGGGTTTATTTTTTGAAAGAAAAAGCAGAAGTATTTGAAAACTTCAAAAAGTTTAAAACCCATGTTGAGAAGGAAAGTGGTCTTGGGATCAAAGCTTTGAGATCCGATCGTGGAGGAGAGTTCACATCCAAAGAGTTTCAGAAGTATTGTGAAGACAATGACATTAGAAGACAACTAATGGTGCCAAGAACCCCTCAACAAAATGGAGTAGCGGAGAGGAAGAATAGAACAATTCTTGAGATGGCGAGGAGAATGCTCAAAAGTAAGAGACTATCAAAAGAGTTATGGGCTGAAGCTGCCGCGTGTGCGGTTTATTTATTAAATAGATCTCCAACAAGAAGTATTTTGGGAAAAACTCCACAAGAAACTTGGAGCGGAAGAAAGCCCGGTGTTTCTCACTTAAGAGTCTTTGGAACTATTGCTCATGCTCATGTACCGGACGAGAAGCGAAGCAAACTAGATGACAAAAGTGAAAAATACATCTTTATTGGTTATGACATTAACTCCAAAGGCTACAAGCTTTACAATCCGGACACGAAGAAGACAACTATAAGTCGAAATGTCATTTTTGATGATGAAGGAGAATGGGATTGGAGATCAAATGATGAAGATTATAACTTCTTTCCACATCTTGAAGAAGATGATCTCGATCAACCAAGAGAGGAGCCTACTACACCACCAACTTCACCAACAAGTTCTCAAGGAGAAGAAAGCTCAAGCGAAAGAACTCCACATTTTAGAAGTCTACAAGAACTTTACGAGGTAATCGAAAATCAAGAAAATCTTACTTTATTTTTCCTATTTGCGGAGTGTGAGCCCATGAACTTACAAGAAGTTATGGAAAAGAAGACATGGAGAAATTCAATGGATGAAGAAATCAAGGCGATAGAAAAAAATAAGACATGGGAGTTAGCTTCACTTCCAAATGGACACAAAGCAATTGGTGTAATGTGGGTGTACAAAGCAAAGAAAAATTCTAAAGAAGAAGTAGAGAGATACAAGGAAAGATTGGTAGCAAAAGGCTATAGTCAAAGAGCCAGAATTGACTACGATGAGGTATTCGCTCCCGTTGCTTGTCTAGACTAATCATTTCATTAGCGGCTCAAAACAATTGGAGAATTAGACTAATCATTTCATTGGCGGCTCAAAACAATTGGAGAATACATCAAATGGATGTCAAGTCAGCCTTCTTAAATGGAACACTTGAAGAGGAATTTTACATTGAGCAACCACAAGGCTATATAATTAAGGGAAAAGAAGACAAAGTCTTAAGGTTGAAGAAGGCACTTTATGGGTTAAAACAAGCCCCAAGAGCATGAAATACTCGAATTGACAAGTACTTCAAGGAAAAAGATTTTATCAAGTGTCCATAGAGCATGCACTCTATATCAAAATTCAAAATGACGATATATTGATTGCATGTTTGTATGTAGATGACTTGATATTCAGGGGTAGCAATCCAAGTATATTTGAGGAGTTCAAGAAAGAGATGACAAAGGAGTTTGAGATGACGGATATTGGATTGATGTCTTACTACCTTGGAATTGAAGTGAAACAAGAATACAAGTTATACTAAGGAGGTACTTAAGAAGTTCAAGATGGATGACTCGAATCCAGTTAGCACGCCGATGGAATGTGGAATCAAGTTGTCAAAGAACGAGGAAGGAGAAAAAGTGGATCCAACACTATTTAAAAGCTTGGTTGGAAGCTTACGTTATTTAACATGCAAAAAGCCTGATATCTTATATGCGGTTGGAGTTGTTAGTCATTATATGGAGTGTCCAAAAACAACTCATTTCAAGGCGGCAAAGAGGATTCTTTGCTATATCAAAGGTACCATAGACTTTGGCTTGTACTATTCTATTTCTAACGATTACAAGCAACCAAAAGAGCACAAGTGGCTTCATGTTCTACATTGGAGATACGGCGTTCACATGGATGTCGAAAAAAGCAACTGATCGTTACATTATCTACTTGTGAGGCGGAGTATGTAGCGGCTACTTCATGTGTTTGTCATGCTATTTGGTTACAGAACTTGTTAAAGGAGTTAAGCTTGCCACAAGAGGAGCCAACAAAGATTTTTGTGGACAACAAGTCAACAATAGCACTAGCGAAGAACCCAGTCTTCCATGATCGAAGTAAGCACATTGACACACGCTAGAGAGTGTGTTAACAAAAAAAAAGTACAATTGGAATATGTGAAGACAAACGATCAAGTAGCCGATATCTTCACTAAACCTCTTAAACCCTAAAACTTTGTCAAAATGAGGAGTTTGCTTGGAGTAGCAAAATCAAGTTTAAGAGGGAGTGTTGGAAGTTAAACTTGATTTTGGATCAAGTTTAATTATTGGCCCAATTATCCAATAATTATCTTTTGGGCCAAATCCAATACATGATCCAAGTTCTAGAATTTTTTTCTCTAGAAATATCAACACCTCCACCTCCTTAAAAGGTTCTAGAAATTTTCTAGAATCCTCCCAACATCTCTCCACCTCCTTAAAGACTAAAATATCTAGATAGTTTCATAGAAATATCTAGATAATTATAATAAAATAATATAGATATTATGGAAGAATAGTCTAGATTTATGATTATAATATTCTAGATATTTTATAGTTTGGAGGCTATAAATACCTCC
This sequence comes from Cardamine chenopodiifolia, assembly GCA_963922655.1. Lineage (NCBI taxonomy): Eukaryota > Viridiplantae > Streptophyta > Magnoliopsida > Brassicales > Brassicaceae > Cardamine > Cardamine chenopodiifolia. Next base: position 16,391,810 of record OZ000470.1, on the reverse strand, counting down.
TCCCCCTTTCATTTGTAACTAAGTTAAGAAGTTAAGAAATTAAGAATTTGGTAATAAGAAAGAGTTAGAGAAAAATAAAAGTCTTCCATTTCCTAAATTTCCTTCTAAATACTTAAACACTTCTCCATCATCTTCTTAAACAAGATTTTTTCTTTCCAACAAGCCCAGCTTGAACATTCTGATGAAGCCAAGGTTACTGTGTCTAGCAGTGTGATCTCTTTCTCGTTGAAAGCTTTTTCATTCATGGCTTTCAAAATATACCATATAAACCAAGACATTGTCTCCAACCTCTGTCACTCCATACTATTTATCTCATAAGAATAAGAAATCAATGTTCGTATACAGCGTGTTATACGAGAATACACTTGGAATATAAGGGATGCTAGAGAATTCCCACGTTTGTAAAGCCGGCGGGCATTCAAATATCATGAGACTAATCGAGTCATCTTCAGCTCTGCATCTAGGGCAAAATCGATCTGATCCACAATGATGATCCATAAGCCTTCCACACATCGCGAGGCTTCCAGCCGCTACACTCCATATGAAATGTTTTATCTTCCTTGTAGTTTTTAGTTTCCAAGCATGAGATTTCAATTTTGTAATGCTAGGCTTGATGACTTCCTCCCCAGCCACGCGTCTTTGGCGAGCGACTTGATACCCCAAATTCACTGTATATAAGCCTGATTTTGTGTAACACTAACAGTAGTTATCCATCTGAAATGTTCTACTTGGTTTCAATCCAAGAATAAGAAGGACATCATCTGGTTCTATCAGATCTTGAATGAGATCCACTTTCCATTCTTTTGAATCAAAGTCAATAAGATGGTTCACATAAAGTTGGGAAATCTTGGTATACCCCATTATCATTCGCCGGCCTTGGTGGGATAGATGGGATCCATGGATCTATCCAAAATTTAATGCTGAAATTGGAGCGAACATTCTTCCGAAGGCCTTCTAGAAGCAAATTATTAGAAGCCATAATACTACGCCATCCAAAATAAGGGGAGTTCGTTGGGCGAGTATCAATAGGATTTGAATATCGAAAATATCTTCCTTTTAAAACCCGGTTGAGAAGCGACTCTGGATATCTTAGGAGGTGCCACAGTTGCTTAGCTAAGAGTGAAAAATTGAAACATTTAAATCTATGAATCTCAGACTTCCTTCCTCTAGTGAATAATATATTTTGTCCCATAAAATCCAGTTTGCATGTCACGATTATCACTTTTATTACTCGATCAGAATCTAGCGATGGCACTCTGAAGTTTATTTAAAATATCTTGAGGTAACTGGAAGCAAGACATCACATAAGTGGGAAGAGCATGAGCTACAAATTTGATGTAGACCTCTTTACCTCCCTTAGATAAGAATTTGGCTGACCATGAGTAAATTCGATTTTTCAGCCGGTCCTGCACAAAGGAAAAAACGTATTTTTTGAGCCACAAATCATCTTTGGTAAACCAAGATACAAACTCATGTCTCCTTTCTGTTAATCCCTATTGCCGCCTTTAGATCTTTTTTTTATCTCTGTGATCACCCTATTACCAAAAAGTATTGATGACTTTTCTCTGTTTAATTGTTGACTCGAAGCTTTTCCGTAAGCATTGATAATCTTTAATAACTATGCACATTGCAGGACCTCTGTTTTTTTTAAAGTATCATTTGCAAATAATAGATGAGACACTTGGGGACTGCCTTGTGCAATTTTTATACTTGTGACTCGGCCTTCACCTTCTCCTCTTAGCTGAGCAATTAAAGCTTCTGTGTAGATTATAAAGAGGAAAGGAGAGAGCGGATCACCTTGTCGAATACCTGAGTTGGGATGATACTCCCTTTTGCTTCCACATTGATAAGAACTTGGTAAGAATTATTTGAAATGCAACACATAATCACAAAGATCCATTTTCCCAAAAACCTAGTTTTCTCATCAAGATCTCTAAGAAAATCCACTCCACATGGTCATATGCTTTGGTCATATCCATCTTTATGGAAACGAATTTAGCTTTGCAGCTTGGATTAGTCCGAAGAGAGTGGAAATTCTCTTGAGATAGCAAGATATTATCTGTGATTAGGCATTTTGACACAAAAGCTTATTGTGTTTCTAATATGAGTTTCAGGAGCGTTTTCTTTTATTTGTTACATAAGATTTTGGAGATTATCTTTTAACTTACATTGCAAAAACTAATTGGTCGGAATTCCGACATCTCTCCTGGTCTGTCTATTTTTGAGACCAAGCACATATTTTTTGATTAAGGCATGGGTAAAAAGAAATCAACAACCAGCTTGACTATATCGTCCCCTATCGTCGACAATAACCATTGGTAAAAAAGGCTTGTCATCCCATCAGGACCTGGGGTTTTTCGGGTTTATATCAAACAATGCCTTTTTAATTTCCGTCACTAAAGGATTTCAGGTCAGCTTGATATTACTGACCTCAGAGACCTGCTCGGTAACATACCAGAGAGTTTCTTCTATATTAGCAGTTTGGGATGCGGTAAAGAGGTTATGAAAGTAATGCACCACTGCTTCTTTTATTGCATCTTTATTTTTATCCCAGCTTCGATTTGCGATTTTTCCATTTGGTAGTCGTGTGGAAAAATCTAGTATTCCGATCTCTTCTCCTAATCTCTAAGAGCCAAACAAAACTTGTACTTCAATTCAAGCTCCTACTGAAATGGCATCATCCCTTTGCACTTTATATAGTTTATCTTTCAACTTTTCTATTAATTTTGCAGCATTAGATGAATTGTTTCTCTTCCAGGAAGAAATAGATTTCCTACAAGATACGACTTTATTGTGCAAATCTCGCGGGGTAGATGGATCAAAAGCGCTCGAGCCCGCACAAAATGTTTTTGAAATCTTTCATTTCCAAAAAATCTCTTATCAAATAAAAAATATTTGTCTACCCCGTGATTTTCTTGCAAGTGAAACAGTAGCGAATGAGCTCTTCATATTTCAGTTTTACTTTAATTACATCCCCGTTCTCAAATCCAGCTTTTTTTTAATGTAATGTTAAATTATATTCAAAAGTAACTTTTTACAACATGTGCAATATTTTTCTTAAATATTTTTCAAAGCACAAAGGCATAAAATCCGACTTTTCTTTCGAATTGTAATGAATTATCACCATTCATTGACACTTGTACTCTACCCCCAGTTTCTAACATCTCCTAGTACCCCAACTATGTCACAAAATTTTGCATCCTTCTTGTAATGAGTTGGGACCCTTGTTACTGGAATCCAAAACATCATTGTATTAGGGAAGTCCTCTCTAATAGTTGGTTCCCACCTCTCTAGCTCAATGTTCCAATTATTAAAGTGGCAAGGTCTCTTATTGAGAACCTTCATCATATCCTCCTCTTTATTAAAGTCCAGCTGGAACCTGCCATTACCTAGATCTGTCCCTTGTACCCTACCTTCAACATCCCAAATGCGAGAATGTTGCATGAATGCCATCAGAGCTTTCATGCTTCTTCCATCTTTGTGAAATTTCCTTCCCACTAGGGATAACTTTAACTTCTTAATCAGGTTCGAGTAATCGAAACTCCTAATTTTGATTATTTCTTCCTCTTCATTTGGTTAGATGGACACTGACGAGTTTTCATCCTTCCTGCTTTGAGCCAATTCTTGTGTACACTCATGTTACGGTGAAAAATCCAGCAACAAAGACAACACAGCTACCCAAATACAACAACCTCAATCACTCGCAACATTATCCAACACCAATTGTAACCAAAATCCACAGAGATTTCAGATGAAAATACCACTTTCTAGATGATATTTTAGAAGAACAAAGCTGTATTATACACCAATAACAGATAAGTGATTATCAAAAAATACCTCTGCTCGCAATTGAAAAAGTGTACACAAAGTGAATGGGAACCTCGCCTCCAAAGACTAAATAGGTCTTACTGACCACTATCTCCAAAAGAAAGTTTCATCAAACAAACTAAGACAACTTCGACGATCTAACCAAAACTAGAAAAAACAAAGGACCAAAAGGAGAAACCTAGATCCAAAGCAAGATCACCTTTGGGAACAAAAACAGAGAATGAAACCCTTATTTAGAGTTCAAGAGTGCTTGAATCAGAGAGGATAATCTTTGTGTCACCGCTGTACTGAAGATCTAGAAGTGAGTAAACAATCGCCCTAACCTAGGTTTAGCCGCCATTGTATCTATACCAGATTCATTATAAGTGAATCTTTATGCGAATGATTATTCTTACTCGGTATTGATCGAATATCAAATATGGAATATTGGAATATTTGGTCTTCTAATTACGTTAATCACGGTGCATATTTCTCTCCCTGTATATTAAGAGAATCTCACATAATTGATAACGAATGAGTCTTTAAATTTATTGTAGTCTCACTTGCAAAGATTTAAGGAAAATATACATACTTTCATGGTACCAGAGCCTCTACGCTCTTGAAACCTAATCTCACATTCTTTCCTCTTCTCCTTGTTTTCGTCTCTTTCTTCTTTTCTCTCTGTTCTGTCTTGTTTTTTCCTCTGTTTTTTCTTCGTCTCTTGCTCATATGGTTGCTCCACTAGAACGTGCCTATGGTGTGACTAATATTAAGTAACACATCCCTCTGATTCTATATACAGATGATCATAATTACAATGTGTGGATGAAGCTTTTCCTCACAAACTGCCTAACGATCAATGTTCTCGGACATGTTGATGGCTCCTCGATGCCAACCAGTGCCAATGATCACGCCTGGATCAAGCGCGATAGACTGGTGAAGCTGTGGATTTATGGAACCTTTGCACCACCATTGTTCAAATCAGCTTTCAAGACTGGGACACATCTCATGATATTTTTTGAGAATTCAGAACCAATTCTGCAACAAAAAGAGGCCAGAGCTATGCAAATCGATAATGAATCGAGAACTCTTGAGATTGGAGACATGTCCATGCGTGAGTATTGTCAGGCCTCAATTCCCTTGCTAATATGCTTATAAATGCGTGAGTATTGTCAAATCCTTACTTCCCATGCGCGAGTACTTGTTGCATCATCATCGGCCTCACCATATCATCAAGTCAATCAGTTTAACCAGTCATCACAGACTAAGAATATCCATTCGTATCTAAAGAATAATAATTGAAACAAGAACAACAAGGGCCGTAACAACCATAACAACATTTTGCAGCAGCGACCACCATTTCCAATTTGGGAACACAAACTTACTGATATGCTCCATTCCACTCTTGGTTGCATCTGATGTCTCAGGTTTTAAAATTTCTCAATCACTACAAGTCCACATTTATGCGTAATATTATATATTGGGTATCAAATTCAGAGAGACTAGAGTTGCAGTAAGAATTATGATATAACAAATAAAGTTAGAACAAAATATATTGTTGATTGTTGTCACGATTGAAGAAAGTAAATAAATAGTAAATAAAAAAGTGTAAACTATATGGAGAAAAACGTTGGGCACATGGAATGTTGCAGGTATGAATTATCGATAAGCTATCTAACTAGTCAGAGATTTGTTAACGAACTGTTCTCGAACTCGAATCACTAATGTAAAGCTAACATACATGCGTAACATTAACTATCTAAATATTGAATTCCATAACACTAAACTAGCGAATGAATTTTAGAAGACATCTCATAATTCATTCAAGACCAATATGTTCACTTAGACGACTTAACTTCAACTCTCGCTTGCTAAGGATACTAAGATCATAAATTATTGATTATATTACCTAACATGCTCTCGTAGTGCTAAGTTAACCTACAGATCATATGCAAGGTGATCAAGCTAACATAAGCATTGAGAGCACAAGAGATGAAGAACCAAAATATAAATCCATAATCTATAACCTAACTTAATCAATCATTGAATCTCTTTGAACAAACCCTAAACCCAATTGGTTGATTACTCATACATAGTAGATGAAATTATAATAAATAAATAGAATGATTGCATAAATAAATCCAAAGTAACGATATCAGGGATCAGAGAGCACTTCTAAAAGAGTAAGAGATTTCTTCACCCAAAACTATGAAAGTGAACAAGAACAACTAAGAATTGCTAAAGTTATTAAAGTAGAAAGCTTAAGCTATAAAAGAGAATAAGAACAACTAGGAATTGCTCTAAGACTAGTAACCCTATTTATATAAATTTTAGGTCTTCTGAGTCGATTGGAATTGATCTTGACCGCCTCGTGGATCGATCAATCCCTTGGAGGATCAATCGATACCTGTTCAAAATGTACCACTTCATTAATTCGTCATTATGATCAATCCATCTTTAGATCGGTCAATCCCAATGCATCTTCTCTTGATCCTTGAAGTCTTTGCATGTCCAAAGCATGTTCAATACAACAAATAGCTCCAATGATTTGTAAAACCTGTAAAAATCCTAAATTACACCAAAAAGACACAAAACGTAATCCTACACTCGATAAAAGACTCTAAAGACTTATAGAATCAAAGGTTTAAACCATGTCACATCAATTTCTCCAGACTTGAATCTTTGCTTGTCCTCGAGAAAGAATAAACAAATGACATCAACTATAGAAGAAAGGTTCTAAAAAGAGAACTTACACACTTCTTTATATTCCACCGCACTGAACTTACAATCCTTGAGAACTTATAACATATCAAAGAACCAACTAGTATTACATATACTTAACCATAAGCATAACAAACATTACCGTACTCTGGCTCCCAAAATCCTAAACAATCTCTGAAATCTCCATTGTTGACCCTTTAACATTCATTGATTTTTGTAAAGTGTGGTCTCAAAGATTTTTCATGGTTTTAAGGGTTTCCACATTTGATTCTATATGTTTTTTAGTCTTTATCGAGTTTAGGATTATGTTTTGTATCTTTTTCTCTTGTATAGAGTTTTTACAGGTTTACAAGTCCTTGGAGCTGAAAGGATCATTTGGACTTGCTTTAGAGATTTCAATACTTCAAGGATCAAAAGGAGAAGCATAAGGATTGACCAAAACAAGAACGGATCAACCAGATTGATGATTTAATGAAGTGGTGCATTTTGAAGCAGAGATCGATCGACATAAACTTTTCTTATTGTTTCCAACCGATTTTAGGCCTTAGGTTTTTAATATAAATAGTGGTGCATGAGTTTTCTGTAGTTACACCTTGTTCTTATCATACTCTTACTGCTTTTGTTTATAGTTTTCATAGTTAAGTGAGACGAAATCTCATCTCTTCCAGAAGGGGTTTCTGAACCTTTGTTAACGTTGCTTTTGATATTTCTGCTAACACTGAATCCATTTTTGATGTCTGCATTTAGGTATGAGTAATCCACTAGTTGAGTTTAGGGTTTATTTCAAAAGGATTCAATGATTGATTAGGTTAAGTTATAGATTAGAGATTTATTATATGTTTCTTCATCTTTTGTGTTCTCAATGCTATTGTTAGATTGTTTACCTACCAATAGGTCAATAGGTTTAATATATACGCCAAAAGCGATATTTAGGTTACCAGAATCAACAATTGATGATCTAAGTATTTTTAGCCAACAAGAGTTGAAGTTAAATTGTCTAAGTGAATAAATCGATCTTGTTATGAATGTTGATATACATTCTAAGACTCATTCGAGAGTTTAGTTTCTTAGGATTTATGTTTAGATAGTTAGTACTGCGGGAGTAGGTTATCTTTACATTAGTGATACGAGTTTGAAAATAGTTTTTTACAAATCCTTGTCTACTTAGATAGCTTATCGATCATTGATACTTGCGACATTCTCTACGTCCAACGTTTTTTCCATATAGTTTACATCGTTTTAATTACTGTTTATTTACATTATGCAAAAGTGATAACATCACCTCTTATTTCGTTAGCTCTATTCGATTCACAATTTGTAGTGTTACTCTAGTATATGTGGATTCGATACACAATTGTGCACTTGTACTAATAGAAAAGAATTAAAACCTAAAATTATATATTTTTTCCTTTTTCTAACCAGTAAAAGAGAGTTATTTGGGAAATATGTTCTATTTATGTTTTATAATTTGAAAAATACATTCTCCTTATTTTCCTTTCAAAGCTAATATTCTTTTACTAAAATGTCTTTGAATACACTTGATAATAATTTAGACAAAAAATCTATATTTTAAAAATAAAATAATTTTTTTCCTTTTGTGTATTTGTAAAGTTGAAGTTAAGAGCAGCAAACAAGTTTATTGAGTTTAAAGGTTCTTCTTCTTGTTTATTTTTGGGGTAAATTTTCCATCTTTATAGCTATTTACATGGAATTTTTAGACTTAATTTTTGTTCGATGTTATCCCAAAGGTGTGAAGATGTGTTTATTTAGAGTTGAACAAATACCCTAGTTGACCTTCTATGAAGTTCTTGGTTAATTCTCGTAATGTTACTTTAGTTTTGTTTTCTTTTGTCTTAGAAAGTTGGAATTTCCAAGGAACACAAGAAATCTAAACCTTACTATGACCATGCATTTTATCTCAAAATTTCACAAATTATAATAATAGTTAAACTTCGTTAGAAATTTTGTCTTCAATTATTAAAAATATAGGGGCGGATTTTTCGGAGCTACCATCAGGTGATCACGAGGGGAATTCATTAGGGTTGCACATGGCATCGCCGTCGAGCTTGGTGGCCCCTCCGGCGCATGCTCCATTGGTCGAGTCGAGCCGAGATGATCTACAAGACAGTGGTAAAGAGGCGAGGGATGTGATCAGTGATTCAGGGTTGGGTTTGTCTTTGCAGGGGGAGGCAGCCGTGTTAAACAAGGAAGGGGTTTCAGTTGGGGTTCAGGGCTCTGCTGATGCGGCCGTTGTCAGCGTCATTACTGCGGGCAGGTTGAGTTTGGTTTCAGAACTGCAAACTGGTTCAGTGAGAGATGTGATTGGAGGCGCAGAGAAAGGAGATAATGCAGATCAGCCTCATCCAGCGAAGAAGTCTTGGGCATCAGTGGTCCGCCGGCCTACTCTTGCTAAATATGATTTGTGGAAGGTAGATCGATAGTAATGGTCCCGGAAGAGGTTTTTATTGACGCTCCCCCACTATGGGAGGAATTTCTGATAGGTAACTTCGCATCGACGGCACCTCATGTGGGTAAAGTCCACGTAATCGTCAATAAAATCTGGAACTTAGGAGACAAGAACATCAAAATTGACGCATACGCAGTCAATGAGACGTCTATCAAATTTCGTATTCGAAGCCAAAGTGCGAGGAACAGAGTTCTAAGACGAGGCATGTGGAATATATGTGAGGTTCCCATGCTCGTCTCTAAATGGTCACCTTTTAAAGAGGAAGCTCAGCCTTCCTTAACATCTATGCCAATGTGGGTTACCTTTAAGAATGGTCCACCAGACTTATTCACATGGAAGGGGCTTAGTTTCATTGCGAGCCCAGTGGGAGTCCCACTCCGTATTCATCAAGATACTGAGCTAGTTGCTAGCTTTGATGAAGCAAAGGTTTTCATCGATGTTAATCTTAAAACAAACATTCCAAAGAAACATTGTTTCAATGTCAAAGGGGTGGAAGTTGAGGTGACTTTCGAGTATCCTTGGTTACCAATGCGCTGCAGCTGTTGCCAGAAGTGGGGTCACTCTGAAGTAGGTTGTTTAATGAAGTTCAAATCCTCTCCTTCGAAAGCTGGAGTAGTAGTGACAGAGGAGGTTGTAGTTGTGAACGTTCAGCTTGCAGTCGAGCGTAAAGATTCAGTAGTGGGGACGGAACTTACAGTCGAGCCTAAAGATTCAGTAGTGGGGACGGAACTTATAGTCGAGCCTAAAGATTCAGTAGTGGTGACGGAGTTTCTTCGTGCAGGCTCAGAACGTACATCTGGAGAGTCTCCTCTGGTATCAGATACTGAATGGAGAACCAAGTCAAACTCACACTCAAAACGAAGCTTGGAGAAGAAGAGATTAGTCTACGGGGAGGTTACAATAGTCACGCCATCCAGATTTGAGGTCCTCAAATCTCTGGGACCTGACGAGGAGGGCATTGCCTCGCGAAAGACGGTAAACACGCGATCAGGGGACATGATCAATCCACTCTCTGTTTCTGCGAGCAAAGATCAGGTGAAGCAGCAGGGGAGTGATGATTTCTTCAAGCCGTCACTTTCAGGAAATCAGAAGCTGATGATCAATAAAATCCCGGAAATTATGCATGCTGATTGTGGGCCAGAAGTTAGCTGGGATTCAGCGTTAGCAAAGAAAGAGATAACCCAGAACCCATCAGTTGAAACTGCTTCAGATATTAACACAAGTAATTCTCACCCTTCTCAGGATGAAGTGCAGTAGCTGATGAAACAGAACCTTGAGAGTAAACAGGTCACGGGAGGGAAACCTGTTAACGATGGGAGAGAGTTCAGTAAAGAAAAGTATTCGGTGTCGAAACAAAATTTAGCTAGCAAGCTACAGGAAGCTCCACTTGCAGTGACATCAGTTTTGAGATCAGTTCATGGTGAAGTTATAGATGTAAAATCCGGGGATCAGAAACCAAATGCTGAGTTTGAAATGCTAGAACACGAGCAACATAAGGATGGGGTCTCGGCGAGAGTGCCACTTCCGCGATCGGCGAAGCAGGCGTCAAAATCTTCAAATTCCAACTCAACTTGCTGGGGACAAGATCTCTAGCACTGTAGGACGGAATCTCTCCAGGAAAAAACAGTAATGTCGATATTTTTCTGGAATATCCGCGGGTTTAACAAAAGAAGAAAACAATCTGCTGTTAAAGATCTGATAAGAGAAAAATCGCTGGTCCTTGGAGCTATCTTGGAAACAAGAGTGATCAAAAACAAGTCGGAACAGGTGATTAAAGCTACGTTCCCGGGGTGGTCGGGAATAGCAAACTACGAGTTCAATGCGCTTGGGAGAATCTGGTTGATATGGGATAGCTCAGTGACTGTGACAGTACTTAAGAAGACGAGCCAAATGATTTCTTGTAGGATACGGTTCCAGGGACGCTTGGAAGAGTTAGTATGCACATTTGTATATGCTTCCAATTCTCAAGATGAAAGAAGGGTGCTATGGAGAGATTTGATAGATCATCAAAACAGTCCACTTGTTCGTGGGTTGCCTTGGCTTTGCACAGGGGATTTCAACGAAATTGTTGACCCTTCAGAAAATTTTGTGGCTACACCTACGGTATCAGCAAGTTCGGGAATGCTGGAATTCAAAGAGGTAGTTAACGTGTGTTCTTTTGCAAACCTGGCGTTCCATGGGCCACTGTTTACGTGGTGCAACAAAAGGGAAGATGGTTTGATTTGTAAAAAGCTGGATCGGGTACTGGTTAATTCGATATGGCTGCAGCGACCTTACAGTTCCTACAGCATCTTTGAAGCTAGAGGATGTTCAGATCATGAAAGTGGAATTGTTCTGCCTTATGGTGTACTACACAAACCAAAGACTCCCTTTAAAGTGGTGCAGGCAATTGTCACCTTACCGGAATTTAAATCTCTTGTCGACAATTACTAGAAACAACGGCCACGATATTCTCATCAACCTCAGCGCTATACCGGTTCTCAAAAAAACTCAAAACCCTCAAGCCGCTGATTCGTGCGTTTGGAAAACAGAGGCTCCATCATTTAACACACAGAAAACAAGAAGCCTTCAAGAAGCTTTGCGAGAAGCAATCGCAGAATTTTTTGAATCCGGATGAACTGATCTTGAGAGATGAAGCCGAGGCTCATGAGGAATGGGAGAGAGTGACAGACCTGGAGGAGAAATTCCTAAGGCAGAAAGCAAAGCTCCATTGGATCCAAGAGGGTGACAAGAACAATTGGTTATTTTATAACACAATAAAAGAACGGGAACAAAGGAATACGATAAATGTGATAAAAAAAACTCCGAGGGAAGGGAGCTAACAGCACTAGAGGAGATAAAAGCCGATGGAGTGAGATTTTTTTCAGACATGTTCAAGGCGCCTCAGGCACTTGATGGGGAGGACACCGCCTCAGTTCTGGATTTAGACCAGCTTTTGAATTTCCAGTGCAGCGAGAACGAGTCTAGAGAGCTAACCAAGGAAGTGACTGAGCTTGAGATAAAGAACACCCTCTTCTCCATGCCCTCGAACAAAGCCCCAAGACCAGATGGATACACAGTTGACTTCTATAAGGAGATGTGGTCGGTGCTAGGGAATGACTTCACTGTCCCTGTCAAGGCTTTCTTTACTTACGGGTTTTTACCTAAGAGAATCAACTTAACCATTCTAGCCTTAATTCCCAAGAAGACGGGAACCAAAGAGATGAAGGACTATCAGCCAATATCATGTTGCAACGTCATTTACAAGGTAATCTCAAAAGTTCTAGCTAATCGTATGAAAGTACTGCTTCCGAGCTTTATTACTAACAATCAGACGGCCTTCATAAAGACCGGTACATGATGGAAAACCTCCTCCTAGCGTCTAAGCTAATCAAGGATTATCACAAAGAAAACATTTCCTCAAGATGTGCATTAAAAATCGATATCAAGAAAGCTTTTGATTCAGTAAGCTGGGGTTTCATTAGTAGGCTATTCAGAGTGATGAAGTTCCCGGAAACTTTTACCGCTTGAACTTTGTGTCTCCACTCCATCATTTTCAGTCCAGATCAATGGGGAGCTAGCGGGGTTCTTCCGTAGCAAGAGGGGCTTGAGTAAAGGTTGTTCCCTGTCCCCATATATTTTTGTAATGTGTATGAATGTGCTATCTAAAATGCTAGACAGCGCCGCTAAAAGAGGAGTGTTTGGATACCACCCGAGCTGTAGGTCTCTGGGAGTCACTCACCTTTGCTTTGCCGACGATATCATGGTCTTCTCAGATGGGAAAATCAGTTCAATACAAGGTATACTCTCAGTTTTCCAGAATTTTGCCTCAGCCTCTGGTCTCAACATCAGTTTAGAGAAGTCTACCTTGTTCATCACGGGTATGACGTTGGATACTCGCTCTCGTCTATGTGAAATTCCGGTGGAGGTAGGGCATTTTCCGGTTAAGTACCTAGGCCTCCCCCTCATAACAAAGAGAATGCAAAGAGCAGATTACCAGCTTCTAATTGACAGGATTCACAGTCGCATAAATGCTTGGACGAACCAGTTCTTGTCTTTTGCGGGTAGGCTCCAACTCTTATCCTCGGTAATTACAAGCCTAACGAATTTTTGGATTTCAGCTTTCCGACTCCCAAAGGCATGTGTCCGAGAGATTGAGAGAATATGTGCCGCTTTTCTATGGGCTGGTCCAAGTCTAAACACGAAAAAATCTAAAGTCTCCTGGAGTGACGTTTGTAAGCCAAAATCAGAGGGAGGATTGGGGCTGAAATCATTGGCGGACGCAAACAAGGTGAGCTGCTTCAAGCTTATATGGTGCATCCTATCTTCAAAGGACTCGCTATGGGTGTGCTGGGTAAAAAGAAACTTAATTCGAAAAGCGTCATTCTGGTCTACAAAAGAAACCAAGACAGGAGGGTCATGGATATGGAGAAAAATCCTCAAGTACCGCGACTCAGCAAAAGAATTTCACAAGATAGAGGTACGCAATGGTTCTCACACTTCATTTTGGTCTGATGATTGGTGTCCACTTGGCAGATTAATCGAAGTGCTTGGGGAGAGAGGGTTCATAGATATGGGTGTCAAAGCTGAAAGTACCTTGGAAGATGTTCTAAGGAATCATAGACCAAGAAGACGGAGACCCCAGATCCTGGCGCAAATAGAGGATGAGATCAAACAGGTCCAGAACAGAGTGAATGACGAAGAGGATAGGGATGTGTGGAGGTATAAAGAGGGTAATTATAAGGCGAGGTTTGAGACAAAAGCGACTTGGAACCAGCTGAAGACCCCAGGTATGGAAAACACATGGCACAAGGTAATATGGTTCTCTCATGCGACGCCAAAGTATAGCTTCATAATGTGGTTAGCAGCTCTGAATCGTCTAGCTACTAGGGATAGAATAATTGCTTGGGCTCCAAATGTTTTAACAAAGTGTGTGTTCTGCCCGGAACCCCTTGAATCACGAGATCACCTCTTTTTCTCTTGCCCCTACACGGCTCAAGTTTGGAGGAAACTTGCGTATGGTCTGATGGGACAGCGATACACTCACGACTTCAATCAGATTGTAACCTCCCTCCAGCCGAGAAGAGGGGGCACAGAGGCTTTCATAACAAGGTACACCTTCCACGCTCTAGTATATTCGATATAGAGAGAAAGGAATATGCGGAGACATGGCGGTACCCCTCTCACGTCAGACAGGCTGATTTATCAAGTAGGACAGCTGGTAAGAAACAAACTTTCAACCCTCCAACGAAAAGGTATCATGGTAAACGGTCTGCAAATCTGGTTCGCAACAAGACGGGAATGAATATGTCACCACGCTTAGCTTTTTCGATACTTGGTGAGTACTCTTTTTCCCGGAGATGGTTTTGTCCCACTGGATTTTCTATCTTCGGTTTTTAACGAGGCTCACCATCTATCAATCATCTTTTTAGCTAATCTTTTTATGCTCTTTTCAATTAAAGGTTGCACATGATGTAAAAAACGGTTTTTCTTTGAATATATTTTTACATACTATTCAAAAGAAATTATTAAAAATATAACTTGTAAGTCAAATGAGAGGAAACAAAGTTACATTACATATTAAAACGTTAGTTTATGAAAAGAAAATGAAAGGTGTATTTTTAATATCATAAAACATAAACATGGCAATTTTCAAAAAATTCCAATAAAAAAAAAAGAAGAAGAAGATAATTTTAAGTTCATGTACGGAGATTTTAATATATAAAAAAGGGAGGATCTTTGATCTTTGTAAATTGTTTAACACCATTTTGTGTTTGGTGTCTAATATGCACTATACTGAAAACGTGGATATAAAATTATTAAATAATACCACGATTTTTGTTGCTTTTTAATACGTGAAATCAAGATTCTTTGTGGTTCATTTTGCATTTTTCCAATGTTGAAAATAAATTTATTTAAGAAAAAACGAAAGAACTGAAGATACATCATACATGTATAATGGATCCAGACCGGAACCAGTCAATTACTATTATATTCGATTTTATATACAATTTAACTGTTTTTAAAACTCTACAAACCAAATTCAAAATCCAGTTTCAACACCCTTCACTAAAACCACATATAAATTTTCTTATAAAAACGAAAATGTAAATAAAAGAAATAAACAAATCGTTGACCACTGCGACATATACACTAATAGTATCTAAAATAGACAAAACCTGGAAATTCTAGTTTGTACTGCCTCTTTTTTCCTTTTTTATGGGACATAAAAACAAATCATTATGGCTTCGAACCCACTAGGCCATATAAACATTTTTGATTTTCGAATCCGCTAAAGAAATATATAAAGATATATTTTCTTTGCATGTCTTTTTATATATATCACCAGTAAAGGTAGATAATGGGTGTTCAATCCGGATAAATCAATCCGAATCGAATAGAAAAATAAAACACCGATGATTCTTTGAAGTTTAAAGTAATTATATAATTGACTAAACCGAAACTATATAAAACCATCCATTGTAGATTTGGTTTTAGTTTGGACATCATTTTTCATAAACTAAAAATCCGAATAACCGAAAAATCCGAACCAAACCCGGATAGAACAAATTGTATTATGATCTGAAACAAATCAAATAATAGATTGAATGAGATCTCTTTTACAAATCAAACCAGATTCACATGTATCACCCAGTGCCTATACTGGGCACATAAATCTAATTTTACAAAAAGGAATATTGAAGTATCTGTCTATAATATATAGTTTCAGTATATATATGTGGTACATCTAATGATGAACTATAAAATTAGATCATGTAAGAACTATGAAGTCATCTTTTTCCCTATACAGCTCCAAGGATGTTGGAACTCTAAGTGCTTGTGAGATCATATATTCTGTAGAACTGTCTCAAGTAACAAACTACTGATCGACGTCGTCGGGAGGCAATGTCGGGCTCTTGGAGCACATATCTATCTTATGAAGCTCCTTTAACCGAGTCTCCGGGTTACAAAGCCCTAAAGATTTTGAGAAGAAACGGTTGGATATTGGTTTTTGTGACTGCTATTACCTGAAATTATATTTTTATGTTACCTGAGCATTTTGGAATGTCCCAGACTGCTATGGACTTTGGAGAACAATGAGGATAGCATAAAGCACGGTTGTCTTCGTGATGTACATCCATTGCAAGCATCCAAGATCCGATGCTTACATCTTCATTGTTAAACATCCTTAGACTGAAAGGAAAAAACACCGATAACGAGATTTGCATATTGGAATGTGCAAGTGAGGTAAATCAAAAGCATTTCAAACCTGCCATTCCGAGCTGCTGCAAGTGAAGCCACTATCTCTGCTGAAAGAACATATATCGGTCCATAAGCATGTAAGAAATATTCATTTCCAATCAAATTGCCCTGTTTTTCGTACCTGATAAATTAAATATCTGTCACCAAAAACCGATAAACTCCGCATAGAAATACAGTCGCGGCTGATGAAAGGCTATTTATAGTACCATTTTAGTTTAGGGTCAGTTATAACTGGTCCTTTCTTCATGCAGCCAATGTATGTCCGCGAATGAAGTCTTTCCTTTGCAAGAAGCGTTGCAAGTCGATCTGAACACACACAAAAAAGAATCTGAATACTATTGTGATGCAGAAGAAAACAGCTCGTCATACTCACTTTCAAATACCTGGTCTCAAATAAATGTCATCGCCGGCTTTAATATAATAATCAGCTTCAAAGAGTTTAAAAGCTGCTTTGAAGTAAGCCAACCTATAAGGAGGATACAAGGAATCAGTCACTGATAAAACGCGAAAAGAAAAACGAAGAACAGAGGCCGATATCAGGATTTTACGTTTTATATGGAAGTTGTAAATATTCTTCTTCCACATCAAGAAGCACAAAATCTCTATACTTCTTTATTTCTTCCTCAAGCTCAGCCATCTTCTTTGCATCTTTTGACCGTCCAATAACGAATCTAAAAGCTAATCCAGTCGCTTGTTCCAACCTAAAGTTCCAATCAACAACAACAACACAACATTGGATTCAAATCCAAAAATAACAGATGTAAATAGAGCCAATGAAAGTGATGGCAGTAAATCTACATTGCCTTATGGAAGGAGTTAGTAATAAGTTCCTTAGCTTAACATCAAAACCCGTAAATTCAAAGTAAAAATATGTCGAATACAACTACTAGATCGCTAAAATAACCATATGACATCAAAAAGGTTAAGACTTTGAATATGAAAAATCACATAATCAATTAATCACACTAATATATAGAAGAGTTGACGCAAAAATTGCGAATTTAACGTTCAGAAATCGATAAGTTCTCGCATATAGAAGCAACCAGCATTTCAGATTTTACATAACAAGTAGAATCAATGCATCAAATTCTTATCTATCTGACATATAGAAGATTTTCCACAACAATGGCGGAAAATTAACCACAAAAATCAATGAAACTATGTGATGGAAGTAACCAAATCAGAATCTGAAGCAATGTATCCTAATGATTTGAAGTTTGAAAGTTCTTAGATACCTTAGAAGAGCATCAGGATCAGAAGGAAACCAAGTACTTCTCAAAGAAGCTCGACGATCACCGGAATCAAAACCAGTTTGGATCCCAACAAACCCTAAAAGCTTTGGTCTTTCAGGCAAAACACCACCAATACTACCATCTCCTCCAAGCTTTCTAGAAGCAGAGACAACTCGGGAAGTGTCTTTAGATCCACCACATCGATAAACTGAAAGAGGACCAAGTCTAGCTCCGGCGGAGGAGAATGCGAAGATAGTTCCGGCGATTCCGATGAAAACAGAGACGAGTGAGAAGAATATGATAGCTAAATGAATACGAGACGAAGCATAAGAAGAAGAAGAGTTGGGTTTATGGCTCTTTGAGGGTTTACTGTAATAGGAAGGAGACGCCGGAGAAGAAGAAGTTGCGGTGGAGAAGCGGTGGGAGAAGAGTGGCATTTTCGTAAATTTGAGACTGGTCTAAGGGTAAGTTTGGCTTTTTTGGGATAATTTGGACACAGGATTCTGAAGTTTTTTTTTAGATCTGTCTATTTGCTTTAGTGACGGTGGTGTGTGAACTGTGATTTCTGATTGCGAATCTAATTATTTTCTACTTTTATGCTTTTTTTGTTATTTTCATATAATTGTTTTTATTTTTTTAGTTAACGGAAGAAAAGAAAAGGAGCAATGAATGCATGCACATGACAATTTATGAGATTCATTTGTCCCAAAATATCATAGAAGTAGTACACAATTAAATGAATGTGACACAGTAAGGTATAGAAACTGTATCTAAACCAATTATGTATGGAAGCGGAAGAGAAAAGTTTTACTTGTCAAATAAATACCTCCGTGACACTTTGCAAAATACATTTTTTTGGTGATTCTACATTTCTCTTTATAACAAAACACCGTATTTTATTTAGATTAGAAGAATTATAATTCTATTATTATGGAAGTACATTTAGTAAAATAATTAATACTTTGTTAAAAATTACATGAAATATTATTGTTTAATATCATTTAAAAAAAATTCACTAAGGATAGAAAAATTCAGATAAAAACCTCTACAGTTTAATTAGTTTTCAAAAATATAGATATTTTTAATAATTTTTAAAAATGTTTAATAATTAGTCAAATCGAATAAAGAATATTTAATTTTAATGATTTTAAATAATTTTAATGAATTTTAGTAAATAAAAGAATTTTTTGTGCTTTGTTATAAAAATTATCTACAATCTCATATCAAAACATGAGATTTATTAATTTGAATTATTTATTAATGAATGATACAAAATTTATGAATTAACATCAATTACAATAAGTAATGTTATTACTAGTTATTTGGCATCAATTACCAAATGCTGCTTTTGATTTTCCCGATAAATCCCCTTAGACATCCTTGTTTAACTTCCTCAATTCATGCTTTAATAATTTCAGCTTTTGGTGAAATAAAATGAGCGCCACACAAGAATGATACAATGGTGCTGTTTGTACCCAAATTTGTTATACCACTTGTAAAAATTGGGGGTGTTCAGCCAAGAAGTTGAAGAACTGAAACAGTCATTTGTTGCCTACTATCGGAGTTCACAACTACACCCAAAACCTGGAGTGATCCGATATGCCTCATGTCTCAAAAGTCGCATGAGCTTGCGGGAACATGGACTGCCAAGCTCCATTGACTAATGCACGATCCAACTTTTTCCCTATTGGATCCAAATCTCTGCGATTAGTCTAAGTATATTGCAGACCAACATATGTAAGATCCAAAAATCCACATTGATAAACAGTGTCCTCGAATTCCCATATGGCTGTTTGGTCTATAAGGTAGTCAAGCTGCCGAGAATGCTCTTGAGTAGATAAAGTAACATTAAAGTCTCCCATCACAACCCAATGATGCACACATTTGACAAAATAAGTTTGTGTGGCGCACAGATCCTGCCAAAGTGCTCTCCTTTCAGCCATAAAATTTGTAGCATACACAAAAAAACATAAGTAACTATCAGTCATTGCTCGAGGTGTAAGAGCATAACTTCTACGATATGGGCAAACCGATAATTGTGAAGAAATAATATAAAAATAAATATTACCGATAAAAGAATTAGAAAAAGATTTGCAGAGTCGAGATGAATCTCTTTCTTTAATTCTGTAAATGCCTCGTAGTGAGACAGTTTACGTGACATTTCAGAATCTCATGATACAGCTGCAATATCTTCGATTTGCATCACCCAAACTCGAATCCCGGCGAACTTTGTTTTGTGTTGTACTCTTAAAGAAAAAAAAAAGATAAAAATTTAAGAGAGATTTCTACCATGGGTGGAAGAGAATGAGATCATACATTTTTTTGTGTTTTTTTTCCATCATTTATCATCTATCTCTATCATTTTTATGTGTATAAAGAGTTTTTCTTTTATAGCACAAAAAGTCATAGATAATAATGCACAAAATTAATCACCATTAATTTGTGTCTTTACACCAAAAAATGGAGGGTACTCAATATGTATTAATCATGGTATTAACCATAAAATTAATCACGATATTGACAACTTGTTGACCAAGGTTAGTCATGTATAGTGACTATTAGACAAATAAATAGGTCCAACAAGTGTTGGTTATTAGACTTGTACATCTATAAAGCTGCACACGAGTCTCAGCCTAAGCTTAACTCACAATCTCCACTTTTCCATTTATCATTCAAACGAACTCCATATAACGAGTTTCAACAATCCCCCACATGAATAGAAATAACTTTATACATTTGACGATTCGATAAACTTGACTTGATAAACACGACTCGACAAGACTAAAAAAACGACTTTTGAGAGTACAAATAAAAAATCAGTGCATTTGAGATGGTAGCGTTGACAGCCTTGAAGCATCCATAGTGAATAACTATCGGATTTACTCGACCAGGAGGTGACTTGATGTCTTCAACCACCTGGACTTTTATGTAAACCTAGACAACAATTATCACACAGTTTCATTTTCTCACAAAACTAGGTTCTCTATTGTGTTCATTTTGGCCTTGAACATGCCTGGTTTCATGAGTGAACTTGGAGAATATAGAATTTATCGTTCATTCTCCTAGAAATGGCCCTATTTCACACTCACATAGGCAATTTTCCATATGCTTATCCATTTTGTTGAAAGCATTATGTTGTAATTCATGAGAATGAAAGTATGAAATCATTAAAAGCTCAACGCTTAACCTCATAAAAATAGCACTGTCTAATCATCTTAGGAATCAGGTAGAGACATTAGTCTCACAATGCTTTCAGCAGAATCAATTCAATTCAGTTATCCCTTTGAACGTCATTATTGGGATCTCCAGTCATTGAGGTTGGGTTTCCATCAAACTTCATCATTAATTCATAGGTTGTAAACTCATTCCTCTTGATGATTTCACAATTTGATCTTGTGACCAAACTTTAATAAAAGGATCCTAGGTTGTCAACCAAACTAGTATAATTTATTGAGATTATACTATTTGAGATCAATTATTTTATGGTTTTATGTCATCTCCTTAGAAGACATGTTTTACCATTACAAAGAAAAACTTAGCACCCATAGTATAGTCAATTGAATATCAGAACGTACTTACAACGTTGGCATAAAATTTTCACATTAAATATCTTTCGAGCCTTTATGAAAGTCACTCAACTTAGTTTAACTTTTCTTCAACCTATTTACTCAGATTTCATTTTGGATCTTGTCTTTATAAGTAATTTGAAAGATTTTGAATGATATTTGTATGACGTGGCAGCTACCCCACACTTTAAGTATTTAGTATTTACACAAGAGTACTAAATTTTCATAGTTCATTGACATATTATCAACAACTTTATGTGGTATTTTTTTGAGAATTGATTCGTGGTAAGCAACGCTTTTCCCCACATTACCTGAGATTACTCAGTTTTTCCACAACAAATCATGCAAACTCTCAATAAAGTTTTCAATTTTCTTTCTATAATTGTAAGAGCATAACTCCTACGATATGGACAAACTGATAATTGTGAAGAAATAATATAAAAATAAATATTACCGATAAAAGAATTAGGAAAAGGTTTGCAGAGTCGAGATGAATATCTTTCTTTAATTCTGTAAATGTCCCGTAGTGAGACGGTTTACATGACATTTCAGAATCCCAGGATACAACTGCAATATCTTCGATTTGCATCACCCAAACTCGAAGCGCGACGAACTTTGTTTTGTGTTGTACTCTTAAAGAAAAAAACAAGACAAAAACTAAGAGAGATTTCTACCATTGGTGGAAGAGAATGAGATCATACATTTTTTGTGTTTTTTTCCATCATTTATCATCTATCCTCTATCTATCTTTTTATGTGTATAAAGAGTCTTTCTTTTATAGCACAAAAAGTCGTAGATAATAATGCACAAAATTATTCACCATTAATTTGTGTCTTTACACCAAAAAATGGAGGTTACTCAATATGTATTAATCATGGTATTTAGTGACAGCTTGTTGACCAAGATTAGTCATGTGTAGTGACTATTAGACAAACTAAAAATAAATAGGTCTAACAAGTATTGGTTATTAGACCTGTACGTCTATAAAGCCGCACACGAGTCTCAACCTAATCTTGACTCACAATCTTCACTTTTCTATTGCTCATTCAAACAAACTTCATATAACAACGAGTTCCAACAGTTTGTACCCGTAATGAGTTGGGCACTAGAATAAACCGCCGTGACCATTAGATCATCCCTCCAACAAAGCCATAGATGGCCTAGATGATGAGAACTGTAATCAGTAAGATAAGATAATGCCAACCTGAGAAACATGTTTGAAGAATAGAGAGATGATTGATTTTATTCTTGAACTCGAGTCTCAAGTAGACAACCAAGTGAAAACTTCGTAAAAAGAACCCATTGTCGAATTGTGTTGTGCTTGCGCGGCTTATTGAATCCGCGCGTGTTCCATGCAAAAATTGACGACATTAATTCTTCTTAAAGGAAGCGTTCTTCGCATTACTCGTCCCCTAATTACCAATCTCTTTCTGTGTAACCCAAGGCTTTTTAGGACCTTTTGATTTGTTTCTAACTCTTGTACGTTGGTTTTGTTGGGTTGTGGCTATTTCCTCAGCTTCAGACACCGGTTCTGCTTCTTTTTTATCATCAATCTCGCCTTCCTCCTTGTCCTCTCTCTTATCTGCAAGTATTTGAAAATGTGTCGGAGAAGCAGATGTATCCTACGGTTAGTACCATTTGTACTCTCCGGAAGCCCTTTCGTACGAGGTGAGCGACCTGTAATAGGGATGGTGGTCCATTCTAAAGCCTTCTCATTTGTTTCATCGTCTTGGGCTGATGTCAAGACTACAGAATTCTCCGGAAGCAGAGTTGATTCTGTCGGGACCTTGTCCTTCTCTCTTGTAAGATCAATTGCTGATTCATGCTCCACTTCATTCTCCATAGACTTCTCCACCAACTGGGTAGTACTATTTTCCTCTGTTCTCTTCTCCCTACTCGACTCCATTGCCTTCACCACAAATTTCTCTACAACGTTCCCCACTTGGTCTGTTTCTACTTCCACAACTTTGGCTCTTAAAATCTCTGTTTTCATTTCCATACCTGTTTTAACAGAGCTGTCTCTACGTATTTCACAATTTTTCTCACTATGCCCCCACGTATAGCAAGAACGACACCGTGGTGGAAACCAAGGATAAGAAACCGATATCTGTATGGCTGGAGATGATCATAGACGAATCTGGTCTGGGAGAGGCTTATTTAATTTAACGTCCACCAAAACTCAGACCTACATCTAGGCGAGTGCATCTCTCTGTATTTAGGTGCACCTTGATTGGTTTTCCTACAATCTTTCCCAATAAAATCAATCCTTAACGAGTGAAGAGATGACCTAGTACTGCTTTAAAATCAACTCATATTGGTATGGAAGCAAGATCAGGCTTTAAGTGAGCTGTTTCTGGTCTCCACTCGTGAACGACTAACGGGACGTCAGCAACATGCCAAAAGTGACGATTCAAAACTCTCGATCTGAGTGAATCATTTTAATACGGGATAAAACAGAAGTGGAACTGATGAACTGAACATCAGGCTTCTCTGGAGATGTGCAAAAGTGGTTCACGGTGGCGTGCACTTAACCAATATGTGGTGCGTCTCCAATGAAATTTCCAAAGAGAAACGAACCCACGACAATGCCTGAGCGTCATCGATGACATCTGCAGGGATATCAAGTTTTGCAATTCCATAGACTACTTCAAAATCTGAATCAAACACCACTACTGTAGACAGAGAACCATGAGGAAGCGAGTTCCAAGGAGTCTTCATCACAGGAGATGAGGCTGGTGAAGCTATGGCAGATTCCGAGCCTCCTGGGGGTACCGGAGATCCCATCAAACGGCGGCCAGAGCTTGACTTGCAACAGAAGAAAAAATCGCCTAGAAGGGTAACGGCTAGGTCTCCAAAAAAGAATTTTTTATTTTTTTATTTTTTTATTTAAATATAATTTGGTTTGCTTTAATTTTTATCTTTGAATATATCATGTTTACCAAATTTACATATTTTTAAGCATTATACACTAGGGAATATCCCATGCCTTGCTTAAGTTTGAAATTAATATAATGAAATATGTAGTCTTTGTATAAGTAATATATTTCGAAATGGGTTCAGTTAATTTTAATGTTAATTTATTGTTTTATACTTTATATAGCAAAATTTAATTGTTTATAGTAAATAATTTATATAATTTCAAAGACTAAACATTTATTTTGAGGTGTAATATGAACGATAGTGTTTATTAATATATAAAATTAAATAAGAATTTTAGAAAATAAATTTATTATTCTTTGTAATATAAATTTTAATTTATTAGTGGAAAGTAGTTATATAAATACTTTATCTTCTACATAAAAATAATGTGGATGTGTAAGGTATTATGAAAGAGATATAATTTCTTTTAGGTTTGACATAATATATTTGAATCTAAATAAAAAAAATTATAATATTTTGATTTTCTTAATTCATGAAAATTAAAGAGAGAACAAACATATCGACCTGAGAAATGACACATGACAACGTCTCTGAACTTCTCATTAGAAATTTTTTACTTTATCATATAAAATATCTAAATCTAAAACAAAATATAATGTTTTGATTTTAAATTCATGGTAGTTAAAGAGAGAATTAACATGTCAATCTGAGAAGTGGCACATGCTCTAGAATAATGTGATATGAATTATTAATTTTTATGTGAGGAAAAAATAGAGACAAAAGAAGTATTAAAGTATCTTATATAAAAATATTTTAGTTCATGTTAATATTTTATTTTGAATGATGGAAAATATAAAAATAATATGTGTGTAAGGTCTCATGAAAGAGAGATAATTTCATTTTATTTTTGATATAATATATTTAAATCTAAATAATAAAATTAGAATGTTTTGTTTTTTAATTTATGGTATTTAAAGAGAGAATAAACATGTCAACTTGAGAAATAACACATGGCATGATACATGCTCTAAAATATGCTCTAATTTATATGTGAGGAAAAAATAGAGAAAAAGGAAGTATCATACTATTTTATATAGTTCAAAATATTTTGTGATAAAATAATTTTATGTTAATATTTACTTTGGATGATGGAAAAATATAAAAATAATATGTGTGTAGTGTCTCATGAAAGAGATATAATTTCTTTTACTTTTTATACAATATATATAATTTAAATAATCAAAATTAGAATGATTTTTTAATTCATGGTATTTAAAGGTGGAACAAACATGTCAATTTGAGAAGTGACACATAACAACGTTGCAAAGCTTATCTTTAGAGAAATATTACTTTAATTTAATTATATAAAGCTTTTCGTTATTATATGACTTTAAATTTATTATTTTATATTTTATATAAAAATAATTTCTTATAGTAAATAATATATATAATTTCAAAGACTAAATATTTTTTTCTAGGTGTAATAAGGACGATAGTGTTTATTAATATATATAATTAAATAAGAATTTGAGAAAATAAACTTATTCTTTTTTGTAATATAAATTTATATTTTATTAGTGGAAAATAGTTATATAAATACTTAATTTTCTACATAAAAACAATGTGTGTTTAAAGTGTCATGAAAGAGATATAATTTCTTTTAGTTTTGATATAATATATATTTAAATCTCATTAAAAATTATATTTTTTTATTTTTTAATTCATGGTATTTAAAGAAAAAATAAACATATTAATTTAAGAAGTGAAACATGACAGCATCTCATAGTTTCTCTTTAGAGAAACCTTATTTTATTATATAAGATATATATATGTTACATATTTTTTGTTAGATATGATATATGTATTTATTTTATTATATTGTATATTTACAGTTTACTATAACTATGTAGAAATTGTATTTATTTAATTATATTATATAGAAATTCGTCAATGTTTGATTACAACTAATATTGCGCCTAATGCGGCGTCTTGGAGCAACTTTTTTAAACGTTGATTATATGATTTCTTCGTCGACGAGAAGAAGAAATTAGTAGACTAGTAGTGATTTGTGATAGAGACAGAATAAAGAGGAGAAGCTACAAAGCTCCCACTACGGGAGAGGATAAATACTACAGAGAAGTGGATCTCGCCATCTCGGAGAATCTAAACGTACCCACTTATGTTTTCTTATGTTCCACGTTCCGTGCAGATTCAGCAAAGTCTACATACAAGAGGCAAATGGAAAGAATGGAATTATTAGTCCTTTATATAGTTTTCATTACTCTTTCGATCATTTTTGGGTTTTTATTCCCACAAGTGTTCTCATGTCCTTTTGAACAAGACTGGTTAATTGTTTCTATTTAGTTGATCAGAAGACACAAATAGGTGTTCCTAATCAGAAACTAAACTTGAGTATTTTATGGATCACAGAGGCCAGAGCTTGCTGGCTTTTCATGTTCGTTTGAGTTTAATAACCACTTCACTCAAGTACACATGACCAAAAATTGTTATGGGACCATTCAAGTAAAGTCCGTGGAACTATGATAATGCATGTCATGAAGCTTATTCTGTGAACAACACACCAAAGAATTCTCTTATATATTTTATTTAATCACGTAGAAGATGTAACAACAATGGTTAAATGTAGTAGCTGAAATTGGTTATTTAAAGAGACGATTCCTCCACTGGAAAGACAGGCAACAAACTAAAAGTTGAACAAAGTAATATATACAAATGCTGATTCTTTTTTCACATGCAATAAGAAGAAGACAAATTTGTTGGAACTTGTTTTTAGTAAAGTGGTTTTAGCCATTTTCTGGTGGGTTTTCTGGTGAAGACGTTTATCGAAATGATTGGTTACAAAAAAATCGTTGCCACGAGCACTATATGTTGGTATATGGAATGTCAAAAACATAGTTCGTTTGAATGAAAAATGGAGATTTGAAGTAGTTAAGTTGACTAATGAGCTGAGCCGGCCAGGTTTAAGATTTGAGATTTGAAAAATATGAAATGGGTCAAATACCCAAATATCTTTTAAGTCATAATTTTGAAAATACAACTATTTCCATTAACTGTGAATTTGTTAACAACAAAATCAATTCATGCAAGGATAGAATAATGACTTTAACGTTGAGAATAATTATCATAATTCCTCTTGATTGACATTGAATGCTTTGTATTTATAACTAAGGCTTCCTTTCCTCGTGTTGATGAATATCAGACATATAAGAGAAAACAATTTCCTTCCTCTTCTCTTCTCCTTTCGTGTCCAAGAGTGCAGTTCGAATTTAAATTCGTTAGTTTCTGTTTTTAGTTGTTAATTTATAATCTCTCTTTTCCTTTTGCCAGACTTGTTGACTTTGAGTTGCACTACGCTTGAAACATAAGAAGTAGAGCACACAACTAGGAGACAGTATCTTGTCGGAGTATCTCCAATATTCACAAATTTGAAGTATCCATCTTTTACAATGATGTAACCTGGGTGGTAGCGATCCTTCATTGGAAAGGGTCAATACTTCAAATCTGTGAATATTGGATATACTCCGACAAGATACCCTCTCCCACTTGTGTGCTCTACTTCTTATGTTCTAAGCTTAGTGCAACTCAAAGTCAACAAGTCTCCTTTGTTTCATTTGAAAAAAAGAGACTTGTTTGTGTCATTTGGAGTTACTTTATTTGTTTCCATTTTTCTTGTATCATCTCCTTTGTTTTAGTTATTTACTTTCATCTCCTTTTGAACACAAATACTGATAGTTAATTTATGAATAATGAGATTCTAATTGCATAACACTGTCATACTATAGACAATTAACAAGAGTGTCTCGGTTCTGCACAAACCGTTATTTGTTTCTAAGAGATTCGTATTGATTATTGTAATTTTTAATTCTGTTTTTTCTTTTATACATAACAATGATTCAGTTTTGTCATATCGTGGAAATCAAATCTCTACAGAATTGATATTCAAACAAAATCACGGGTAAAATCCAGATTTTAGAGAGTTTTGGCTATCCTCAACAGATTCATAATTTCATTAACTTAAAAATCATATTGAAGTTGCCAAAAAAACAGAATTTTAGCCAATAAAATATTATTTAAAATTCTAGTTTTGTCTTATATAAATTGAAAGCTTATAAGCTAATAAAATTAATTAAAATAAAATAATAATTCTTAATTTATATAACAGAATACTAGAAATTTAAATAATAAATTGAGACATATAAAAAATTATAAAGTTAGAAAATTTATAAGAACAAAATTAATTGAAATAAAATTAAAAGCTTTTAATTTTATATAAGACAACTAGAATTCTAGAAAAATTAGAAAATTTTAGATTATTTTCTATGTAGTATTCTATATGTGCAATTTCCTATTATTATTATGGTAAATATTTTAAAGAATTCTGTCAAATTTCATCGTAAAAACAAATTTCTTTCTCATAATTGTATCCTCATAAAATATTTCACCGTCTCCAATATAGAATATTGGTATATCTGATTTTTCACAAAACTATAATTTACGATTTGAGATTCAAATTATTATTTAGTAGGAGTATTTTTAAGCCTACTGTAAAGTGTGTGTATGATTTCAACATAATGATATTATGCGGGTATGAAAAATTTGACTTCCCTTTCTTCTTCTCCATTTTTGCAAACCGTTGACTCTCTCTCTCTCTATCTCTCTCATTTTCTTGATCGATTTTGTTGATTTCAAGCCCTACAACTCATTATATTTTCACCCTCTTTCCATTTCTCATATCCATTTCATTGATCTGCAAAGGTATGATGCCCGATTTAAAGTTTTTTTTGTCCTGTTTTTGAAATTGAAATAGTGAAACTCGGATTTCTCTCTTTTCTTTCTTAAATTTACTAGTTCTTGTTAGAGTGAGGCTAGGTTGTTGGTTAGAATTGGTAGAGAACATGATATTGTTATGGATTGGATTTGATTTTGGTTAGTTTCAATTTCAGGTTCATGAAAGTTCAATTTTGGGATTTGGATTGAATTGGATGTTGATTGGTGGAATTAGTGGCTTGATTATATTTATATATGCTCAAATTATTTTTTATTAAGCAATGGTTTGATTGATTTTTCCTAATTACATGTTTTGCTATTTTGCTGCAATTTTTTACGAAGATCTCTTTCTTTTGTGTTTTGATGGTTTGTTGTTTTGAGCTGAATTTTTATCCCAATTTCTTCTTCTTCTTTTGCTGATTTCTTCTCTTGCTGATTCTTCTCTCGGCTTTCAACCGGTTGATCTACAACCTTTTACATTTGCAATGGCTGGTGAAATTGTTGGGAAAATTTTCCAGTTTTTTCAATTTGAGTTCAAGACCAGATATGGTCGAGATATGATTAGTTTTACTTTCTCTCAATCGGACCTTAATTGAGTATACCTCGACGTTATTGATTTTAATGATTACCAGATGGTTCCAAATCTTCAAAAAAAAGACTCATCAAGCCGAAGTAAGTAAACATATGTTTCAATTTAAAAAGTTTACCAATAATCAAGTGAAGACGAAAAAACCGGAAGTTTTCGTTGAGGTTTATAATTTTCATGGATTTAAAGACCATTTCTAATATTGGGTGATAACTGGTGAATATATTATAATTTAATTGATAAAAATGTGGCTATATCGCTTTTGGTTTGTATTTTTCTTTGTTTTGTCAAAAGTGTCTCCTTCAGGGTCGTTATCACCAAAATTTTTAATATTTTCCACTATCTTAGTTGTCAGGGATATTCCTTTCTTCCGTATCTATTTTCAATATATTTAAAGAAAAAGAACTGGTCCTTCATGAAAGCTTTATATTCAGTCTTTTTTTCTCTTGACGACGCAATGATCCAGTTCCACTCCAAAATCTTCTTTTGACTCTAACAAGTGTATAAAACTAAAAAGACACAACTATACTAAAACATATTAAAAAGACTCAAAATTAGATGTAAAAATAAGACTCGATGTAAAAATAAATGAAAAGAAAAATACTCATACATAAAGAGTCAAATACAAATCCTAAAAGTAAAGAAGAATCAAAGAAAGCAAAAATACAATGGTTTCCGTGGACATTATACCGATCGGTAACCAGAGCGTACCAATCAGTTCAAATAGTGCTCGATACTGATTGGTGGTAACCAAGCACCGATCGGTTGGACTGCAGCTGTATCACTTGTCTGAGTTAGTCGGATGTCTTGGCTATCTTAAATGAAGAGGATTATAACTTATGGTGGGTCTATGTACTCGTATTCTATTCTAATCCATCAAACATCGTCAAATACTGTTTATATTGTTAATTTGGGAACTATGACTTTTGAATAAGCTATAACATCGTCTATAGTAATTGTTAGTATCGATAATTATGGAAATTAACCACGAAACCACAAACTCGTTGGAAATGGAAGACTACACGTGTCATGTATGTTTTGATGAGTATGAGTTTAATATATATATATATATATATATATATATATTTATAATAAGCTACCCTCAGAAATCCGTTGGAAATTCCAACAGGTTATATAATTCTATGTATATATATATTATTTCCGACAGCCAAACTAATTTTATGGTTCAACAAAACCCTTTAAACCCAAAAAAAAACCCTTTTAACCTTCTTGACAAGATTAATAATATTAGAACAAAACCATAAAAGAGTACACATAAATGAAAACCCAAAAACTTAATCGTACAATTTTAAACAAAGATATAATATTAGAAAATCGATAAGTGGTGGCCTCATTAAATCCTAAAAACTAGAAAACTCATTTGGGATAAAACCAGTTCTTGGGAAAAAAGTACACAACATTGGAACATTTCTAGTTGGCTGCACAAGATTGTAATCAGAAACTCCATATAGTCTTTCTCTTGGGTTAATTGATGTCACTGTAATCCATGGGACATTCTGAGCTATGACTCGAGGATAACGAATATAGCAAATCTAAAATAATTAATGATTAGAACTTCCAAAATATTGGTAATGGTCACAAATTTAACTCTCAAACAATGTTAACTTACTTGGTCAAAAATTTATTTCAAAAATTTGGTTATTTAAACAATTACATAAAATTTCAAGCAATAAGCAAAATCTTTCTCTTTTAAATTCTCTAGGTCTTCCTCAGTGTAATCTAGATAGTAAGTCCGTACAAGAGCTACGTAAATCCTATAAATGAATAAAGTTAAAATTATAATATAGAAGATTGACATTATGTAAAATTGATATTATCATAAAAAGATTACCTTTCATATTGCATAATATCCTCACAATTTTTGTGAATATACATATGCAAGTGGATGAGCTCCTGCTCAGATAGAATTGGGTTCTTTTCCTTTCCACTTACACGACCAACTTGGGTAAACAACGCAGGGATAAATCGGTTTCTCATCTCTATCATCATGACGAGCAGGACGTTGACTCTTCATACGCATTTATGATGGAAAGTAATATTCAGCAAAGTGTGAAACATTTTCATTGAGACTCTGTCCGACAATATAATATAGTTAGGGTTATTTTGAACTCACATGCATTAATTTGTGACAGAAGAGATGACTCAGCAATTAGAGATCTATTGTAATGACCAGGATTACAGCAGAGACACGTCGATCATTAAGGAATTCCGAGTTATTTCTGATCCCATTTTTAGCACTACTGTGGTCTGTCAAGTTTTAAATTAATCACCCCAAATTGATCTTAACTGTACATGTGTAATGTCCCGGTAATTCTGCTTTGCTCTCTCGTAAGTTATATTAGGGACTAATCTGAAATATTTACAAAAACTTAAGGGCTATTTCTTATGAAAACTTACGAGAGGGCAAAACAAATTACCGGGAGCTTACAAATGTACAGTTTAGATCAATTATGGGTGATTAATCGAGTGTCTATGTTAAAACTGGACAGACCACAGTAGTGTTTAAAAGGGATTAGAAGAAACTCGGAACTCCTTAAAAGGGATTAAAAGGGATTAGAAGATGGCGACGAGTACTCTTCTAGATGTCCAAAAATACGGCTTTTGGACTTTGGAGTGATCTATGAAACAAAATATAGTAAATCATTAGAAAAAAATAATTAAAGAAAAAAGTAAAATAAAAATAAAGAAAAAATTATATTTTACTTACTTTGTAGATCAAATCGTTGAGCTTCTCAACGGTAACTTCGGTGCAAGGAGGGATTCCGTCAACAATCGGCTGTGATTGCAGAAACTCCTCTCCTAATCTTGTCACGTTCTCCACGATCTCCCGAGCAACCGAATCTTGGATTTGTCCCGTCTTTTGCTTCGTGTGCGCATCTTGTAGCAAAACAAGATGGATGGACGGACACCTTCTTGACGAAACTAAAATATTTTATTCAAACTTTAAGTAAGTAAATAAAGTAAAATTGAAGTTTAAATTTAAATAAACTTACCAGTTGTTGCTCCCAAATTGTGAGTGGCAATTCCTTTGCCTTTTTGGTCACTCTTCCCGTTGGTTGATTGAGTAGCCGATGTTGCTTGGCTTTCATTCATCCTCCAATACTAAACCAACCCGTTCCAGAGGTCTGGATTTTCAAGCAACTCCCTAGGAATGTCATTACGGTTCCACTTGTCCTTCCACTTGTTCAGCTTCCTTGAGTATACTTTCGATGCCTTAGCATTGAACTCACGTCTAACCCGAGACGTGATGTCTATATTCCAAATGAAATTTTGCTGCAAAATAAAATGGTTAAAATATAAAACTTCATAGAAAATCTATTATCATAATTATCAAAATTTAAAATTTTAATGTTAAAAAGTAAAGTAAAACATACCGCAAATTGGCGACGACATAAGGGAGTATGTCGCATACAAACGCTGAAACATTCTGTGGAACATTCGGTTGATAGAATTCGATATCCCATTATGGGATATATTTTACCTATAAAATAAAATTAATGTAAAATTGTTAAAGAATAAACAATTAAAAAAACTTAAAAATAAAGTTATCAAGTACTGTTGCCGTCACAATCGCGATAAAGATGAAGCAATCTTTCCCGCCCGGCTTGAGAAACGAAGCCCTCTATGCTCATTTGGGTCGGAGCAGAACCCACTTGATTAGTAGCTAATGGAGATTACGTCTCCGGAACAGGACTGGAGCGGTTTTGACTTGCTCCTCTGCCACGTCTCGACCCACCCGACTCGAATAAGGAATGAAATCGACTATAATTCCTGAAAATAAAAAAACAAAATTATAAACATATGAAAAAATCATTTAAAAATATTTAAACAATATATAAAAATATAAAAATATATTTTAAAAAATAAAAACAATTATAAAAATATAAAATATTTATTAAAATAATTATAAATAGCAAAAAAAACATTTATAAAAATACAAAAATATATAAACAATTATTAAATATATAAATAATTATTAAATTTAGAAAAATTATAAAAATATTAAAAAATAAAAAAAATTATGAAAACATTAAAATTATAATTATTTAAAATTTTAAAAACCTAAAATAATTATAAAGTTTAAAAAACATTGATAAAAAAAATTAATGTTACAATTAGAATATCTAAACGATTTGAAAACAATTATAATACCAAAAAAACATAATATCATTCATAAAAACCTAAATCTACATTCCAATTAACTAAACCCTAAATCTTCAATCTAAAAAACTAAATCCTAATTCATAAACCCTAAATCTACATTCTAATTTCCTAAACATACATTCCAAATCCTAAATCAACAAAAAACATAGAAACTTACATATTTGATCGGTTTGGATCCATTGGAATAGAGTTTGGCTAAGTTTGAGACTTAAAACGAAAGATTTGACGAAATTTTGGAGATTTTCAGATTTTTTGGGAAGTTTTCAGATTTTTGGAAATGGTTTCGTGAAGAAGAAGGCTCAATATATAAGACAAACTTTCCGACGGACAGATCCGTCAGAAACACTTAAGAAAATTAATTGATCGTGTCAACGACGGTTTCCAATGCCTTAAATTTTGCGAATTCAGGTTATGGGGCATTCCAAAAGTTATTTCCCGGTGAAATTTTTGCGGGAAGCGAAAACGTATTTTCCGGTGAAATTTTTGCAAATCCGTCGGAAATTCATTAGTCAGTCAACCTTAAACACCCACACGTGTAATATCAAATCCATCGGAAATTTCTGACGGAATTAGTGGTTTGAAGGTTTTTTCCAAACATCGAGATTGGAATACGTTTGATATAAGCCACAGTAACCATTGCATTGATTAAATTACAACATCAACTTTATTTAAGTAATTAATTTACAAAAGCAAAAATTTATGTTAGTTTCTAAGATATGTTGTATGGTAAGTATGTACCTATAAGTATTATTTAATCAAAATCGTCTTAAATGTTAGAATTTATAAAATACATCATATTATATGATATTAAATGCATATACTAAAGTGTTAGAAATTGTTTGCTATACTAATGTCTGACAATATTGTATCTAAAATCTTCCAAAACCCCAAATACGTTGGAAAATACCGACGGATTAGTGGTTTTTAAAAATATATAAAATGATCCGTCGGATATCCGTCAGTATTTTAAGAAAATCCAATGGATTTCCAACAGAGCATTTTATAATTTATTTAAAACCACAAATCTGTCGGAAATCTGTCGGATTTTTAAATTCCAACAGATTTCCGATGGATTTGGTGTTTTGACAAAAAATAACATACCTAACAAAAAGCTCAACACATTACTATACCAAATATAAAATACAAACATACTACTCTGCATCTTCAGATGATCCATCCGACGGAATTGAGTCTGAATCGTTCTCGAATTCGCCATGTGATTCCTCTGAGTTTGAATGAACTATATCATCACCGGTTTGTATGAAATCAACCACAAGCTCAATTGCAAACGAATGCTCAACATGATCCATTTGAAAAATTCTAGTTGGTTGCCGGGCATCATGTTTTGAAACTCCATTTACTCTTCTTTGTGGGTTAATTGTAGTAACTGTAATCCAAGGATCTGACCAATAAGATACCTGAGGGTAACGAATGTAGAAAACCTATGGGAAATGAGGATAATTTGTTAAAAATCAAATATATTAGTAACTTAAATAACATTACAAAATGTTAATTCAATCATACCGGATCTGTTTGTGATGCTAGAATAAATGGATCGTATTTAAGAAGTCTTCGTATTGAATGTATCGATGTCACGCCGAATTGGTCAATTTGAACACCACAACCAATGAATGGATCATACCAATCGCATTTAAACACAATGCACCTCAAGTCCAACATATCTGGATATCGCACTTCTAAGATTTCATTCAATATGTCGTAGTAAACTACATCATCTGATTGCGCTGAAACACTAAAGTCTGAAGTTGGTCTTGTTCTTCCCTCCTCAAGAATCATAAACGCATATCCCCTAGTGCAATACCTAGGATATGAAGTTCCAATGTTGTTTGGACCATTAACAAACTCCATTAACCACGACGAAAATTCTTGACCATTTTCTATGCCTTCAGATACCTATAAAAATATAAATAAAACTTATACATTATTGTGAGATACATATTAAGAAAATTATAAATTAGTAAAATTGTTTAAAAAATTACGTAAAATCGCAACCAAGACACTACAAGAAAACAATGTAGAACCGACAGATTCTTCCGTTTGTTCTAAATGGTCAGAAATGTAGAAATTGTCGGAAATCCGTCAGAAAATTGGAGTCCGGAATCCGTCAGAAATCCGTCGGAAAAGAACCGTCGGATGCCCATCGGAAATCCATTGGAAAGTAATTCTGACGGATTTCTGACGGATTTAAGATGGTTAAAAATCCGACAAAGACTAATGGTTATCCGACGGGAAAATTTTCCGACAAATTTTAACGGTTAAATTTCCGACGGATTTTCGACGGTTAAATTTCTAACGGATTTCCGGCAGATAATTAAATAATTTTTTTTTTAAAATAAATATTTTATTTATAATATGAATTATAAAAGAAATTTCAAATAAAATAAAATATTATATTGAAATTAAAAAAACAGAAATAACAAATTGTTCAAAATAAAATAAAAAGTACGGGAAATAAAAGAAAATGCAGAAAATCTAAAAGTCGCTTGGAGGTGGTTGGAGTGATCGGAAGAATGCGTCCATTTGATCTTGCATCGCCTTTAGCTTTGCAGCCGTGTTTTCTTCGATCATCTCAATCTTGTTGTTGAGAGCCTCGATCTCAGTCGACTTCTACGCTAGTTGAGCTCTAAGCTGAGGATCCCTGTAATACCTCGAAGTTGTTGAGCATGGCGATGAGTACTCTTCCGGAAGTCCAAAAACACGATCTTTGGACTTTGGAGTGACCTAAGAAAATAAAGTATAAATCATTAGAAATGATTAAAGTAAAGAAATATATCAAAAGTAAATACACAAAAGAGATGTTATTTACCTCGTAGACGAACTCGTTGTTATTTGCGCTTCTGCATTTGGTTCTTCAACCCTATCACTATCATAACCGGCCGACGACATGTTCTCCTTAAACAAATCATTCACCATCTCAACCGTACCGATACCTACATCTACTTCCCTTCTATCTCCTATGCTATCCGCAACATTTGGTTCACTAATACTACCATAATCATAATTTGTTTCTCCATGTAAATACCAAATCTTATATCCGGCCATAAACCCATTGCTATACAAGTGATGCCAAACTAACTCAAGCTTAACATTATGAGAATTTCGGCATATACTACAGGGACATTTAATCTTACCATTTTTTTTGCTCCCGGTTGATTTCCGGCCAATTCCATGAACTCGTAGATTCCTCGTGCATAATCATCTTTCAGTAGGTTTGACTCAGGATCTACCATAGGTTCGTCCATCCACGACCGAAAGTAATTACCAGAAGACATATTGTAACTATATAGAGATTGAATTGAGTTGGAGGTGTGAATGAATGAAGAAATGTGGAAACATCTATATAGAATTCGCGTCTGTCAGAATATAACGTTTCAAAACGGCTATACAACGGATATATTAACGTTCTTATTACTCGAGAACTATCCGACGGATTTTCGACGAATTTTGGTATGGCCGTTGGAAATCCGACGGATACTAACTGACGAATGCATTTCCATCAGAAAATCCGTCTGGAATCCGTCGAAAACTTTCAGCCATATTTTGGTCGGAAATTCTGTCTGATTTCGTCTTGTTTTCTTGTAGTGAGATGCAAATTCTTGTTCCTTTAGGATATTAAGTTCGAGTTCTGTCTTATTTGGATAATAGTCTTGTACTAGCACTATGTAAATGCTGTAATATAACAAAAAATTTAATAATCACATATTAATTAATTTCAAATAATTAGTAATTGACATAAACAAATTAATCATTACCTCTCATACTCCACAATATCCTCACAATTTGTGAGGATATACGTATGCAAGTGTGAAAACTCATGCTCTGATAGTTTTCGTGTTTTTCCTTTTCCACTTACTCGACCAATTTGAGCAAACAACTCAAGGACAGACACTGGATAAATCGCTCTCTCACCTCTATCATCATGTCGCGCCAGATGTTTAATCTTAGTACGCACTTCCAATGGAATTTAATATTCAGCAAAGTGTGAAGATTTTTCATTGAGGCTAACCGGTACATTGTCCTGTAAATTATATATACCCGCTACTGTAAGTGTCCTCGTACATAAATCTCGAAAGAAAGCACAAACTCCTACAAAACACAATAAACAATAAACAATTTAATATCTATAAAAATATATATGCTACAAAAATGGTTAATTAACATTATGAAAGTAACAATATATACCTGCAATTGCTTCGTGAATGTTTTTTGAAGAAGATGTACAAAGGAAAATGGAAGAAGACACTGCATCACAACATAACAATCATGACTCTTCATTCCAATAAATTTCTCTTTGGAGAAATCCACACAATTTCGCAGATTAGATGCGTATCCATCTGAGAATTTTACATTGTCTCGAATCCAATCAAAAAATGCTTCTTTCTTAGCTATGTCTAACCGGTAGGCAGTGGCAAGTATAATCTAGACTTCATATTGTCTTTCGTCTTTCCTTGCACGTTTGAAACAGTGTTCATGATGTTGTCAAAAATGTTTTTCTCAACGTGCATAACATCTAGATTGTGCCTTAACAAATGATCTTTCCAATAAGGCCAATCCCATAAAATACTCTTTAATGCCAGTTATGAAGTTCACCAACACCATAAACAAGATCATGCCCATTACCTCCATAGTAAAGAGTTATCTCAGCGCCAAAATCTCTTAATTTCTCCAATATACAACGTCCATCAATCTCTGGAGGTGCACAGTCAAACACTTGTTTGTTCTTTGTAAACAATATTCTAGACCGACGATAAGGATGATCACTAGGTAAAAACCTTCTATGGCAATCAAACCAACACATCTTTCTCCGTGATGCAATTGGAATGCATCAGTGTTGTCTTGGAAATATAGGCATGATAATCTTCCATGTGTTGTCCATCCAGATAACATACCATATGCAGGAAAATCGCTTATGGTCCACTAAAGAATGACACACATCTTGAAATTCTGCTGCAATGAAACATCAAATGCTTCAACCTCATGCTTCCATAGCATTTGTAACTCATAGATCAATGGCTGGAAGAGTACATCAAGTGACCTCTGTGGATGCTCTGGGCCGAGAACTAGCACAGAAAAGAACAAAAACTCTTTACGCATGCACAAAGAGGGTGGCAAATTGTAAGGTGTTACAATTACCGGCCACAACGAATATTTTCTTCCATATTTTCTAAATGGGTTAAAACCATCTATACATAACCTGAGGTATACATTTTGTCGCTCAGATACAAAATCTGGACATATTGATTGGAAATGTTTTTGCGCTTCTGTGTCCAACGGATGCGTAATCTCTCCATTTTGACGATGCTCTGCATGCCATCTCATTGCCTCTGTTATGCGTTGAGATTGATATAACCTCTTCAACCTCTCTGTTAATGGTAAATACCACAGCAGTTTATAAGGAACTGAAACTCTCCCACTAGTTTCTTGAAACCTCAGTTTTTGAAAAAATCTACATCTTTTACGGTTTTCGTCTTCTCTCCAATATATTATACAGTTGTCGATGCACACATCTATCGTCTAATACGACAAACCAAAACCAACAACTAGTTTCTGTACCTCATAGTATGATGCTAGTGAAAGATTATCTTCAGACAAAATATCTTTCACAAAATCTGCTATAGCATCAACACATTCTTCCGCCAAATTGTAGTCCATTTTAATAGTCATCATTCTACTTACAGATGATAACGGTGAATGACCTTCTCTACAACCACTATATAGTGGTTGTTTTGCTGCATCTAACATATCAAAAAAAATTTGCGCTTCTACATTTGGTTCTTCAACCCTATCTCCATCATAATCGGCCGACGGCATGTTCTCCCTAAACACATTATTCACCATCTCAACCGTATCGGCACCTACATCTACTTTCCTTCTATCTCCTATGATATCCACAACATTTAGTTCACTGGTACTATCATAATCATAATTTGTTTCTCCATGTAAATACCAAATCTTATAACCGGGCATAAACTCATTACTATACAAGTGATGTCAAACTAACTCAACCTTAACATTATGAGAATTCCAGCATATACTATAGGGACATTTAATCTTACCATTCTTTTGCTCCCCATTGATTTTTGGCCAATCCCATGAACTCGCAAATTCCTCGTGCATAATCATCTTTCAGTAAGTTTGATTCCGGATCCATCATAGGTTCGTCCTTCCATAACCAAAAATAATTACCATAAGACATATTTTAACTTTTCTATAAAGAGATTGAATGAGTAAGTGGTGTGAATGAACGAAAAAATGTAGAAACATATATATAGAAGTTGTGTGTGTCGAAAATCCATCGGAATACAATATTTTCAAACGGCTATACAACAGTCATATCAGAAATCTGTCAGAATTTTCTGTCCATCAGAAATCCCTCATAATTTTCTGTCCATCAGAAATCCGTCAGAATTTACCAGTCGTAAAACCGTCTGAATTTTCCAACAAATTTTAATTCCGTTCAAAAAATCCATCGCAACTGCTTTTATTTTAGTGTTTTAGAGTCAAAGGTTATTTTGTGCTAGTTTTTGTTTTCCGTATGTCTGTTTGTCGTTTTAAGACGAATCGAATTCTTCTATGTTTTTACAATAGTAATATAGGGTGTGAAGTTTAATTGTTTTATTTCTCGTGCTCCTGAGTTATGTATAAAAAATGAAAGCTTTGATATTTATCATTGCAACTATTTCTTATTGTGATCATATATTTTATTAACAGTTCAATAAAAATTGGTTAGATGTTAGCGCTTAAGAATCTCATAACAATAATACTCTCAAAGCATAAGATGGATATTATACGAAAGGATACAAAACACCATATATCTATATATACGATATATGAAATTACAGATCCATAGTAATAATAACATTCTGGAAAAGACTAGTTCGATATTATTCAAATCAACAGGAGTAAATCAATAAAATTGATTTATGTTTTCTTAATTCTCACAAAAAAAATTCCATTTAAAAATTATTTGGTTCTCAGTCAGACAAAAAAAATAAAAAATGCCTAGATAAAACTGATGATCACATCGAAGCATACCATAGGTTTGATCATCATCCTTATTGACCAGCTCGAGACAAAACCTACAATTTGTAACAATCTCAGTTAGCGACTCATATTCGATGTTCGATGTTGAGGTCAAAATTACTCATATTCATTCTTTACTAGTACAGTTAGACCCCATAGCCATTATATTATCTTATCGAAACAATAAAATCTCAAAACCTAGAACTCTCTGAGAAAAGGGAAATATAATGT
The DNA here is from genome assembly GCA_963922655.1 of Cardamine chenopodiifolia. Classification (NCBI taxonomy): domain Eukaryota; kingdom Viridiplantae; phylum Streptophyta; class Magnoliopsida; order Brassicales; family Brassicaceae; genus Cardamine; species Cardamine chenopodiifolia. Next base: position 16,351,061 of record OZ000470.1, on the reverse strand, counting down.
CTGAAACTTCACAAAGTAATCTAATGTCCGAAGCTCCAGTTTATATAGATGAGTTGATTTGGCATGACACTAGATTTGATAAAGCTCAAGCCTAAAAACAAAATCTACTTGATGGGTAGCATCTAAGGTCATCTGAAATCAGCTCTTCTGTATAAACTTGTGCTTCGGAAATTAGATTTTACATTGTGGAGTTTCACATATTAGATTTTGTTTTACTTTTTTCAGAGAGTTCTAGATTTTGAGATTTGGGTTTTGTGTTGATAAAATAATAAAATGGTTATACAGTATGAAAGTTCTGGTAAAGAATACAAGTCGCTAATTTTGACATGAACGTAGAAGTTTTTCTGATGAAGATTGTGAGACCCACGATAACATATATGAGATTTTTAAAGATTATTATGATATTTTTTGAGCCGGTCAATAAGGATGATGATCAAACCTCTGTTACAATTTGATGTGATCACCAATTTAATCTCGGTATTTCTAATTTATTTTGATTGTAAATTTGTACCAAAATTTTTTTAATGGAACTTTTTGTGAGAAAGTTATCGTAAATCTAGTTTATTTATTTATTTAGAGTATTTGGATAATACTAATCTACCCTTTTCCAATTTGATACCACCAAGGGAATCAAGGGGTGAAATCTATGGGTGAACCTAGGGAAGAGATGGCCAAAACCAGCGGGAGATTGGTGGGTGTACCAATGAGTGAAAACGGATAAAATCGACGGAGACAAAAGGGTTGATTCGGAGGCATGGTTGGATTGGTGATCATAGGGCTTGATCGGCCACCGTGAACCAAAAAGATATTGATCTCAGTCTCTATATTAGACTTAGCTAGTGGGGATAGTTGGTTGTACATATAAGTAATGAAGGGATGGGCAAATACACGTGATTAAGGGGTGCACGGTAGTCATGCCAATATACTGGGTGGACTTGTTGCAACCATGTGAAACAAGGAATGGATCAAAGGAAGGTTCGAATCCGCATGTTGGCAAAGGATCATTACTGGAATAAAGCTATGGGGAGGAATATAATGCTGTTATTTAAATCAGAACATGACTTCCGGCTACTAAGATTGTTCATCCATGTGACTTTTTTTTCATAAGTTTGATGTAGATGGAAAGCTCTCATGTTACAAGGTGTGGTTAGTGGCTAATGAAAATCACAATAACTTGGAATCGATTGCGACGAGACCTTCAGACCATTTGTAAAGCCAGTGACGATACATAGTCTTACATGTTTCTCTTGATCGTAGTTAGCTCCTTCGTCAGCTTGACGTAAAGAATGCATTTCTCCACGGGTGATCTCCAAAAGATGGTTTACATGTATCAGGTTATGTCTACAACTAAAAATTTGATCATGTTTGTCTACTATGCAGTTCTCTATTATGGCTTAAGAGGCGTCATGTGCTTGTTACACTCGGTTTCATTCAAAGAAAGTCGGATCCGTCACTATTCTTTCTTGGAGACGGCTCCACTATGGCGTATCTCTTTCTCTATGTTGATGCCATTGCCCTTACTGCATCTACTTCCGAGCTGCTGGACCGAATCATCTCTAACTTAAGCAAGGACCTTGGCAAGCTGCATCATTTTCTCAAAAATTTCTTTTACTTATAATGTTGCAGGTCTCTTTCTTTGTCTATGGAATTATGCTGCGGAAATCCTCCATTGTGCCTCGATGGCAACCACAATCCATGCCTTCATGTTGATGCAAAATCAAAACTTTCTGCTGATGACAGCCCTTCGATCACTGATCCATTTTTATAACGCAACTTAGCACGCGCATTACAATATCTCACATTTAGACGTCCTAAATTTTCTTTTGCGGTCCATCAAGTGTGCCGCTTTATGCGTACAATCCCCACAAACAAAAAATCGATCATGAAGATGAAGATGAGGTATCGAGTCCAATGTATTACTATCCTTTACAATTTTATGAAAGTAATCAATCAGAATGAGTGGTTTGGAGACAAAGTGATAAGAAGCTTTGTGAAAGTGAAGAATGACCCTAGTGACTGTATAGTGTACCAGATCTTGGAGGTTACATGTAACCAGGACTTTTGGTTATTAATATTTACTTCTAGTATTAGGCTTTGCTGATCTTTTTCTTTTTATATTCTAGATCTATGATTTTGACGTTTTTTCTTCTCGTTTATTACATGGAAGCCTATTACACATTATGATTTATCAAATTGCCATGTATAACCTCTGAATTTCTTATCCATGTCATGATCATTTCATCACAATCACTGTAATACATGCTCTCTTTTTCCTTTTCTGTTGTCAATAAAACTGCTGATAACCAGAGAGAGTGCGCGCTTCTTTATGGTGTTTGTATGGAAACTGGTGTTAGCTTTTCCAAGTTTGAAAATTCTGACATAAAAGAGGTGAATTATTTTGAGCCACCTAATTAATATTTTATCATCCTTCACTTTTGATTTTTTGCTCTCTTCCACGTTTTGGGAGAAAAAATATGGCTGCTGCAAGCACTGGAAATTATCTTTGTAATTTTCCTCCTAAGTGACTAATCATTGATGATAGAAACAATAGTGATTCATCACTAGTGATAGAAACAAACTATAGTGATTAGTCACTTAGGAGGAAGGTTACAAAGATATTTTTCCTTGATGAATGGTGATCATGTTTCATAAGGGTTTGTTGTTTACTATAAATCATAACTAATTTATTTTGGATTGCGTAACCTAGAATATGAGTTCTAAATTAGGTAGAATATGTATTCTAGATAACATAAGGTAGAATATGAATTCTAAAAAAAATATAAAATGTATTTTAGACTAGGTAAAGTAGAAGACCTATTCTAAATTTGGTAAGATAGTATATTTTAGATTACGTAAAGTAGAATAAATATTCTAAATTACTTAAAGTAAGAGATATTTTCTAGATTCATAATTCAAAACTTTTTATGAATTTTGAGCTTTAACGAAAAATTTAAAAGATGTGAATTTATTTGTTATTAAATTACTTAAGGTAAGAGATATTTTTCTAGATTCATAATTCAAAACCCATAATTATGATCTTTTAACAAAAATAAAAAATATGTGAATTTATTTGTTATTAAAAACGTGAGTGTTATATTAGAAAAGAAAAATGAGCTTAGGAAAGATTTAAAATATTTAATTGAAGATACACAAAACATTTATTTTGATAAAACAAAATTTTTTTTTCCTTTCAGTTAGAAATAAGTTTATTACTTTTTTTTACATCTTATAAATTTTTACAGATTTTTAATTTAGTTATTTAGATGCACAAAAGATTTAAATAAATGCTATTTTGCTCATTAATATATGCTAAGTAAAAAAGGTCTAGATTCAAAAAGGTGGAGTCAAATTATCCTATTTATCTAATTTTCCCTCAAACTTTAAATTTTTTTGTTGTTTGTTTAATTAAAACAATTTTATAGTTTCAATTTTGTTGTAAATAAAAAACACAATGGTTTTCATTTTTCATTTTCAATTTTGTTTCAATTTTCACTTTCTAACATTATAACACAAATAAACTAAAATTTCACTATAAGGATCAAACTTAATGTTTTGATAAAAATAATAGTAGTTGCATTGAGAATTATAAACTATATAACTCGTGGCAATATACAATGGTCGAGTGAGTTTGTCAAGAAAGCTAGAAAGATATGAAGTTATCTGTTATTTAGCTCGATGGAGGCACAGCCTATATATACAAGTTACAGAGCATATTAACCTAGCTACGTTGGCTTGAGTGTCACGCAAGAGTGATGGGCCAGGTGGCCCAATACCCTCCCTCAAGATGGAGTGTGGAGGTCACAAACACCCAGCTTGACGAGGAAGTCCTGAAATTCGTGTCTGCCCAATGCTTTCGTCATGATGTCAGCTAGTTGAGATTTTGTTGAGACGTGTTTTGTAGTGATGGTACTGTGAATAAGCTCATCTCGGATGAAGTGACATTCCTTTTCAATATGCTTCGTTCTTTCATGGAAAACCGGATTAGCGGTAAGTTGAATTGCCAATAAACTATCAGAGTAGAGAGGAGTTGGGGCAGAACAGTCAATACCCAGAGCAGGAAGCAACTCACGGAGCCAAAGTAGTTCACAAACTGTGTCACCCATCGCGTGATACTCCGCTTCAGCAGACGACTTGGAGACGTGGTCATGTTTCCGCGTTTTCCACAAGAGAGGAGAGCCACCGAGCTGAATAAACCAACCGGTTAGAGACCGGCGAGTTGTAGGACAGGCGGCATAGTCGGAGTCGCACCACGCAGAAAGGGTGAGAGGAGTATTTGTGCAAAGGAGTATACCTTGTCCAGGATTATGTTTGAGATATCGGACTATTCGGAGAGTAGCATCCCAATGAGCTGATTTTGGTTGATTCATAAATTGAGACAGGATGTGGATGACGTAGGATGTGGATCTGCGCAGCGGAAGCATGGTGGGGCCATAACCCACAAGTCCCAAGATCGAAATCTGGCTCTGATACCATGTCAAGAAAGCTAGAAAGATATGAAGTTATCTGTTATTTAGCTCGATGGAGGCACAGCCTATATATACAAGTTACCGAGCATCTTAACCTAGCTACGTTGGCTTGAGTGTCACGCAAGAGTGATGGGCCAGGTGGCCCAATAGAGTTAATATGTTTAAAATATTTTAGACCAAAAAATATGTGGAGGTCTATAGGAAAAGTATCATAACATAACATAAAATTTAAATCCATATATATACTATACATTTATAACGTTTAACTATTGAGGCAGTGAGAAAAGAAGATGTTCTAGGGTATATTTAACATACCACACTACTCACATAAACTTGAAAATTTTAGTCTTTATAAATATTTTAATAATTTGTTAATGACAATGTATGAGTGGTGAAACAAAAATTGAACAATATATGAGTGGTGAAAACAAAAATTGAGGATAAAAATAGTTATTAATTAATTTTGAAGGGATGGTCACGAATCAAATATCATAGAATTTCAAGGTATACGAATCTGGATCTTAATCTGTGGGACGTGAGAAACTGTGCTAGATGCGAATTCATTCAAAATAACTAAATATATTTAAAAATATATATTATAAAATAAAATTTAATAGAAAATGATCAAACATCATAAAAGAATATTTCAAATTGATTTTTACAACCATTTTACAACATATTATTATGTGACTTTTGAAAAAAAAACACAAAATTTTCAAATAAATTTTATTTTTGGTGATATTTTGACCAATTTTTCTTTTTATTACAATATATATATATATATATAATTCTTATATTTTAATAAATTTGATTCAAATTGCATCTGGATATCCTTATTTTAAAATTAAAATATCCAGCTTGGGGGACTTTGGATATCCTATCTTTCAGATTGGATAAGATCAGATCTCGGATCTCCAGATATTTTGTATATCCCTACGTAAAACGATATAATTCGTGTATATTTGAAACTTGAAAGATATACTGACACTTTTTTACTTTAAGAACCAATAGATAATATTATACAATGGAATGCGACGTTATTTTCTATATTTATATAGTCTTTTTAATTATCTACCATGGTGGTAAAATAATTTTGTTTAACCTACCATAAAATACTATAAAATACTAGTGATTATATTTTAGCAAGTTTTGCTGGTGTTTTTTACTTGCTACTATATACCATTTTCTACAGTTTTGACTATATTGATATATTTTTAGTAAAATATTTTGATATAATTTGAAAAAATTGCTTTTACTATCTAACCAATCTCGTATACATTATTTTAGAAATACAATTAGTAGCATTTAATGATTTGTCACCGCCATATTTAACTTTAGCATGTGATTGAATATTTTGGTAATTTTGTAAGGAAATTTTATTCATATAAATAAATAAAAATTGCATTACTATATAACAAATCCCATAAACATTATTTTTTCTTTTATATACGCACTTCTAAAATATTACAATTATTAAATTCTTCCTAACAAAAAGAAATGCCAAACCAATAACCTATTCAGTTTATGCCAAGGGAAAAAATATTAGTTAATTATATCATTAAATAATTAAATACCAAAAAATCAAAATATTGTCAAAAATCATACTCCAAATAAGTTGAGACAAAGACCATTAGTGATTAAAAAAAAACTTAAGTTCCAAAATTGTAACCCTAATTATTCTTTCAAAATGAATATCCTTCTCCCTCTCCCATGTGTCTGGTTTGCTCTTGATCTCTCGAGCTCAATCTCTTCACTCTTTATTGCAGATCTCCATTATATCATATATGATATAGAATGAGAATCACTCCAATTTATGATCACTCAATAATCAAGAGATTCCAACCTCAATCTTGCGGAAGGTGGAAATAAGTCGAGATGATGGAGATGATAGGTGATTGATTCTCTCAATCTTTGGATGACCAAAGTTGTTTGAATCTCACAGACGAACTTAATCCACAGCCTCTATTGAGCTAAAGTGAATCACACACTCAGCTGCTAAAGAATAAAGAACAATATCAATGAATTTGGTTTGGAAGAATAACAATATGAATGGTATTAATCAAGTTGAAGGGTTATTTACAATGGAAACGAAAAAGAGTTTATATAGAGGCTCTAATACAATGGTAATAAGCTAAAATAAGTAAGCAAATCACAGCAATGAATTGGAAAGAGAGCCATTGGGGATTGATTGACAAATACGGCCAAATAAGGTAATTTTTGATGATGCTTAAATCTTGAGAGACTAGGAGTGAATGTATGATGTCTTGGGACGTCCAGGTTCATTGAAAATGTGCTCAAGTCCCAGCAGTTGGAGAGTTACGACACAAAGTGTGAACATGTTAAATCACTTGGATCTAAATAAGGTAAGTCGGTCCATGTGCATCTCCAACTAATTTTGTGCGTTTTGGTAGAACTAAAGATGTCTTGTAGAGTCTCTGGTTGATGGGGAATGTGTCATGGTCGCCAAAGATACGTTTGAAATCTCCCAAACCCAGAACGTTCCAAATAAGGCAAACCGAGGATCAGGGCAGATCCAATGTTATGGACTGCCTAAAACAAAAAAAATGGCCCATAAAAAGAAATAAATCAAGTAATGATGTAGAGGGAGTTGAACCTTACACCTTTGCTCCTAACAATATAAATATTAACCACCACACTATTAACAGTTTTAACAAAATTGATCCCCTAAAATTCTAATATAATTTTCATGTCTAAAGTTCTTGTTTGTTGGGTTTTAAGTTAGGGCCGATCCTGCCGAAGATCCTTCGGTTTAGAAAATTAATAACTTTCACATATGAACTGGTATTGACATGAATCCAATTTGGTGCATGCCTCTGATGAGTCAAGACTAATAACCAAGTATGTTTATCGCTTCATTCTCTCTGGTTCGGTCGCAATCCTCCAATGAGTGCGTGTAGGTCCAAATCGGGTAAGTTAGAAATCACCCGATTTGAAATCTGAATAACTCCTTCTGAACTCTGATTGGGCTGATTCCAATTCATGGCATGCTCTAGGTGAGCTGAGAAATTTCCTTTTCTCCTAAGTGGTTTCATGCTCTGAATCTTCATGGTTGAGCTGTAAGGCTTCGAAGAATGGCCATATGTCAGCCTCAGCTTCACTGGCTTGGTAGTCTGGAATCACCTGGTTTGTAAAATTGATTTTGGTTTGGTCCAAGCTCTTATTGACCCAATTCCACTTCGACGTGAATATTTGATGAGTTAAGTTTCTGGAACAAGCTGGTTTGTTGCTTAAATTATCCTGCTTGATTTGATTTGCTCTATGGAAGGCACATGCCTGTGTCCTTGTTGGTTACTATGCGGCTTAAATTGCGTGTTTGACGGCCAAAGTTTCCGGAAGTCTTCCTTCATCTTCACAAATATCATTTTCAGTTAATCACTTTATCCTCGTCTTCTAAACCAATTCTATTTGATTCTGATGCAAAGAGGATGTAGATACATTATCATCTCCACTTTTTATGATGTGGCGATCAGAATAGATCAAAATGATGAGATTAAATATGGGATGTGGAGATTATGTACACCCTGTTTTATTTCATTTATAGCTCTCAGCTTGTGCTATTTTATTTCATTTATTTGAACCATGTTTTGCATAATATATATTAATTATATGTCTATATAATTTTTATATTGCATAAATTATTCAAAACATCCATATAATTTTTGTATTGCATAAATTATTCAAAATATACTTAAATAAGAACATATAAAGCTTATGCATTTCATAATTTTCATAGATCTAATCCACGTTTTAGTTTCGACATTGTATTTTATCTGCTATACTTGCAACTTTAGGGATCGTTTTTTCATCAATTATTAAGTCTTTCACAAAAACAAAACATTGGTTTTGCTAGCCACGAATTGATGCTTTATCACAGGTGAAATTAAAATGGACGAAATGGGACCTCTAAGGCTGTGAGCATAGTATAGAAATATATTTCCAAAAACCAGAACATGAACAATGATTTATATAATGCATAAGAAAGGAAATTTAGAGCTGTGTAGTGCAATCGATAGTTAGAAGCTTATACAGCTCTGTCGTCGGTTGGATTAAGGTTGCTTAGTTTCCTTTTCGAGGATTTTGTGCTGATATACTTTTACGACCATTTTCTGATTTCATGAAACAGTAAAAGAATATAATTGGTAGTTCTTTCGAAAGATCCAGAAGTGAAAGTCTTTGACGACAGTTTTTCGGTTAATCTTTTACTTTTGGATTTGTTAGACTTAGCGACAAGATTTTTTTATATTATGTTTTGGTGGTTCGCTGTTTTGGACTGAGTTTTTATCGTAGTTTTTTGCTTTCTTATTTTACTGATTTTTTTTTTTGGATTTCAATTGGTCGATCTACAACTTTCCACATCAACGGTTGCAAGTGAGGTAGTTGAGCGAATTTTCTAATTTCTTTCATTCGAATTCAAGATCAAATCTGGTATAGATCTGATTATTTGTTGCTTTCTCTTAATCGAACATTAGTTTAGTATAACTCGATGTTACCGATGTTGGCGAATAACATATTGTTTTAAAACCTTAAAAAAAGATCTATCTGGTTGTAGTAAGTAAACATATATTTTAATTTCAGAAGTTTACTAAGCGTCAAACGAAGACATGAAAATTATATATTTTTGGCGAGATTTGTAGTTTCTATCGACATTAAAACAATTATTTGTTTTCAAGAAGAACCGGTGAATAGGTCAAGATATAATTGATAAAACAAATTTAGTTTTAGCTTTAGCTGTTTTGTTTTTTTTTGTTTTTTTTCAAATCGTCTCCTTCTCTAGAGCTATTGTCGCCAGAGATTGCAATATTTTTTGTTGGCATAGTTTTCGAATATATCTTTTTCTTTCTTATGTATTTTCACCTATTTTTCATATATTTAAAAAAACAAAAAAATATTTTATTCAAAAATTCATACAATTATATACAACAAATTGTAGCGCTTTTTTTAATTCTAATCCGCCAATCCGGTGTAATAGAGATCGCACTCAACTACTCAAGTCACTCAAATTGGTTCTCCCTCATAACAAAAGACACAATGACACGTTTCAAATTCTAACTCCACCATTGTCGGAAGCGAGGAGACATTCTACAGTAACTCCCAAATAAATTAGTTTGAAGTTTAAACTAGTAATCAATAAATTGGTTATTCCTATTTCTCATTTACTATTTACACTAACGGAAAAACATTTTGTTTTACCATAAAAACAACCATTAATTCTTAAATCCAGAAAAACAGAAAAAATGAAAATAAACAAAACAAAAATGTGGTGGATGTGACATTCTAGAAGCATGTTCCACTTCCCTCCTTTGTCTTCCACCATCTCACATTTCAAAAAAATAATAAAATGAAAAGAAAAAACTATCAAAACTTAGTAATAAATTAAATGAATGAAAACAGAAAAAATTCCAATAATACCCTTCTTTCCCACATGTGTCTCTATTTGCTTCTAAGAAACCAAATTCACCCAACCTATTTCCTTCTTTCTCCTTTCTCTCCGAAGAACATAAGCAAAAGAATCCATGTTAGATATGTCGGAATCTATACTAACGGCGATGTACAGTTGGTTCACACCAACAGTTCTCTTTGTCTTCCTCAACCTAATGATTGGCACAATCGCCATTAGCTCTTCTTTCTCTTCTAAATCCAACGATCCAAATCAAACTCAGATCCAACGCTCTCCTTCTATGATTCACCGTCTCAAATCCATAAACTTCTCTTCCTTTACTTCTCCAGACAAATCTCATCTCGAGTTTCCTCATACACCCGAAGAGAACAACAGCTCTTACCAACCAGCTTCAATTGAACAGAATCAACCTTTTCTTTCTAGATCTCCTTCTGTTCTTCACAAAATCAAATCTTTCAATCTTTATAATTACATTTCTCAAGAACCCACCGCCGTCGTTGAAGCTCAACCACCGTCGGTGACAGTTGAGTCAAAACAAGAAGGAGAGGAAGAAGAAGAAGAGAGAAGTCCGAGTCTTGAAGAGGTTTACAGTAAGCTTAATCTGAACCACGTGGCTCGGACCAAATCTGACACTGAGCCAGCTGCTGGAGTTATCCCACCGAAGCTTCCTAAGAAGATGAAGAAATCGGCGAGCACGAAATCTCCATTTTCTCACTTCCAAGAAGATGAAATCTCTGTTGAAGCTCGTCGGCCTGAGACAGTTAGAGTTCAGAGAGTTACGACGGTGGAAGAGGCGGATGAAGAAGTAGATGCCAAAGCTGATGATTTTATTAACCGATTCAAGCATCAATTGAAGTTGCAAAGGATTGATTCAATCGTTAAGTATAAGGAGATGGTGAAGAAAAGAAACGACAAGTGAAAACTGGGAAGAAATAAAAGTCTTGGGGTTGTTTTAATTATGTATTATGTGCACCTTTTTGAAAATTCTTAATTTTGTTAGATTTTGGCCTTTCTCTATTCCATCTCATTGTAGATTCTCCACGGGCTTCTTTTGCCCGAACTGTATCTCTTTTCTTCTTGACAAGAAAAAAAAAACAAGGAAAGAAAATTCGGGAATCTTTTATCTTTATAATGACCAAACCTAAGTGTTGTTGTCTGGTAAATTCAAAACGACGGCGAATTGATTGAAGAGTCTTCGTAGTATATCTGGTGAGCTCTCTCGAGTGGAGCAGTGTCATTCAATTTCTCGAATTGTTGAGGCACCGTAGTTACGAAACTACTCGAAGAAGTTTTACTTTTTACAGTAATACTAAGATTGGTGTAAGAGAGGGTAGTGATGTAAATTTGATGTAATGGTATTTAGTAATGTACGTTGTGCTTATCCGTTTTTGCAGGATGCTTGGCTGTGAAGCACGTGGAGTTCAAGTCTTGTTTTCTAATTCAGTTTTATTTTAGAAAAATATTATTTAGAAATCGTTTTAGAAAAAATGAAAGAGCTTTTTTTTTGTTTAAAGAGCTTTCTTTTCGAAAGAAAACATATTCTTAAATATTATTCATTTTCTGTCTAAGAAAACTAATTTGTATTTTTCTACTATTTAAATTTATTATTAATATTTATAATTTAGTTAGTAATTTTAAATTACTTTTTTCTAACACCTAATTCATTCATTAAAATCAAATAGGATATCAACTTAATACATACCACATCCAAAAAATTCTACGTACACATCAACATATACATAATTGATGACTAAAAATTACAAAAAAGCAAATTTCCATAATATTTCGATATCAAAATTCTATTTGCCAACATATAATTTAATATGTTTATTTTTTTTAGAGTCGGAAAACCTTTCACGGAGATAAAAGGCCCAATGAAAATAAGATTAAAAAACCAATCCACTCCAATGAGACATGAACGAAGCGATTCCGATATTTTAGAAAATATCTAAAAACAAAATTGTTTCCAATCATTAGAAAATCCATCTTTAATGAAATAATCATTAGCGACTTGGTTAGACAGATTTTCATCAGCCTTTCTTGGTTTCAGATTTTCTATTGTTGATGTCTAACCAAAAACCGGCCTAACAGACACGAAAACTGATTAATCATTACTGCCGCTGTGAATACGACCACAATCACCATCATCATAATGAAGATATGAACATATCGGTATAAAATCCACCCAGCAAACCAATTGCAAATAGAGTAGATAAATGGCTAATCATCAAAACTTGTAAAACTTGTACCCAAATACTTATATTTATTATTATCAATATTATTTCAATTTTTTTTAAACTTGATTTGGTAATTTCTGTCTTTAAGTTATTTTATTATTTTTCTTTTAAAAATACCATCTGGAAATTTCTCACTAAAATCCAATTCTACATATATACATATATATATATATATATTGCTAAAATTGTGATTCCATAATTTCTTGAGTTTCTTGAAATTAATTAGTAGATAAAAACGTTTTGCAATGCTACAATTATACTATTGTGCAGTTTAGTACTTTAGGTATTGAACCACAAAGATTAAAGATCACAAACTCGAGATTCAATATTCAAACTAATTTAGAGAAAATACTTTTGATTTTTATAAAAAATAAAAAGTTGTGAAATGCAAGAAATAAAATAAAATAAAAGCATTGGACCCATGGGTTTTACTATCGAGGGAATTGATTGACAAAAAAAAAAATGATGCAAGAGATTGCATTAAACATCATCCTAGAACATGAAACTCACAAATATGACTAAATCTATTTCTATGACATTTAATCACTTCACTAATCATCCAATCATCAACAACTTCCATTCACAATCAAATGATCAATAAACATAATAACAAGTCCAACAAGTTCACTAAACACCCTAATCATCCACATCCGTTGGTTAGGTATGTAAAACTCATAAAAAATTTGGTTCAAGTATTTCATCGCACACCTTCCAGGAGTAAAAACCTATATATCTAGATTTTTATAGATCAAGTCAAAACTAGCATTAAGAACAATCTGAATCAAAGATCTAACAATAATCTACCTAAATAATCAACATCTAACCATCAGTTTATCCTAATTTGACATTTTCTATGATCCAACTAAAAATCTAATAACTAAGCACAAGGAAAAAGAAAAGGAAACGTAACTCAATTTTTTTTTATCTTAAAACCGAATATAAGATTTAGTTGGACAAGAGAAGACGTTCACCTGATGCGATCTTTCAGCCGCTTTGGATTCCAAGTGGTTTGGGTGACCGCTACAAGTTCCTCTTCACTTTTTTTTTTCATCTTTACTTGCTTTTCTCTTCATTTCTTAGGCTCCAAGATCCTCCAAGTCTCATAAGCACGTAAAAAGACTCATAACTATGAAAATTGCAAGATATACAACGAAAAAAATGTCGTTTGAGGCATGAATTTTCAAAAAGTGGACATTTTAATCACAAACTTTCGAAATGTCATTTTTAAATGGCAAATTTTTTTTTGACATTCAAATTAAATAGCGAAGTTTCGTTGACTCAGCCAAAAAAACATGTCATTACAAAACACGACGACGGGGTTAACTTGTTGTTAACGGTAAGTTAACGTCATATTTTTTATGGCCGAATCAACAAAAGTTTGCTATTTAATTTGAAAGTCAACGGAAGTTTGCTATTTAATTTGAAAGTCAACAAAAAGTTTTATATTTAAATGACATTTTGTATAAGTCATTTTTTGTTTATCAAAATTATTTTTTATCTTTTCGAGATAGTATAAATGAAAATAAATATATTTTTAGTCCAATAGTAGATATTAATTATATTTAAACAAACCAATATGCGATAAATCCATGTCAATTTTTTTTTCTAAGTTTATAATAAAAATCTTCTTTCAAATAGCTTTTTAATTTTGTCACTAAAACATATTTTTCCTCAATGTAATACATGTTAAATAAAATTTAAATTTTTATAGCTGTCACTAATATTTGGTAAAAATATCAATTAATTTTTTTTTTCCAGTTAAATTTCCTTTTTAAATAATGCATTTCATTTCCATCTTTTATTTTATTTTAAAAACTTTTTACAATTTTTTACAAATTTTACAATTGTTTACAAAGTTTACAATTGTTTCCATCTTTTTCCATCTGACTCATCCTTAACACTCAACATGTAAGTTATATGCAAATTCAGATAGTTCTAGCTCAATCACTACATCGATCAAGATTCATCTTTTGTTCCTTTCTGTTAAAAAGGTTTTGAAGATTAATTGGTGAAATCTAAATTTTATACATTCATAGTGGTTTGAAACTAAAGAAAGGATTCAACATATTTTGTATAGGTATACCTATAGGATAAAAAAATAACAATTTTAGTAAGTTCGCACTTTTTGAATCAGTTCAAATATCACCGTTTCAACTTGGCCAATATTTTACCGGTACTTTTCTAGATTGATATCTACCTACTTAACTCAAAACCTATTTATTTGTTATCATTCCAACAAATTATAGAATATTTGTATCTATACTCAACACAAAACCACGAATATCTTGAGTTATTAATTAGCTTTAAATGAGACACCTCCTAAAGAATGATACTAGATGAATAGTTGTTCCGATTCTAAATTTGAGTATGTAGAAATACTTGAAAATGAAATTTAGTTCTTTAAAAAGATATTAAATTTATTCAACTCATAAAAACTTGTTTACATCAAAGTGCTACTGTTTTTGAAAAGTTTGAGACTACAACATCATGTGGTATATTTTGAAAGCAACATCCTTTTTATCTTGTGGCGAACCACACTTCCATCCATTTTTTGTATTGCTGATCACCAACATTGAATCGATGACAACCTGTTGCGGACTTTCTTGTCTATGATCTGGATGATTAGTATTGGTGATTGTTGAATCTCCCCATGTATCCTATTATTTCTTTCTCTCCAGAGGGCATGTAAAGTGGTTTGGAAAACATAGCACAAAAGAAAGAAGAGTACCTTATCCAATAAAGTATCCATTAGCAAATCCATGACTTGGTCCCATTCTTTTGTATATCTGCATGAAGTAAGTTTTTAACCAGTATGATGTATATATTTTCCGAGTAATGACATGATCTCATTGATGTGGATTATCTCATAGTCCAGAAAGAGTCTTTTTGGATTAAATAAATATGTATCCAATTTACCCAAAGGGAAGAATTAGATGATAGTATGAGTCATATCAATTTCAAACAACACACTTTGTTTACCATAACAAATGATCTTAATCCCAAGCCTCCTTGCTCCTTGGGCGTACAAACATATGTGCATGCCACTTTCACTTTCTTAGGGTTTAAATCAGATCCATACCAGAGAAATGCTGAACAAAGCTTATCCATTTTATTGAGGCATGCCTAAGGTATTCTGAAAGATGAGGTCCAAAAGCTTATCAAAAATTATGGATCACTGAATCTATGAGTTGCAATTTTTCTGCAAAAGACAAGTATCTTGCTGTCCAACAACCAATTTTCCCTCGGATCTTCTCTATAAGAGGACTGTAATCCTCCACTCGCATTCTACCAGGTATCTAACAAATAAACTCCAAAATTAAATGGGAATTGATCTAGAATTGTCTCCTTAACTGTATCCCCAACCCCTGTCACAAACAAAGTGGATTTCTCCAAACTTATGTTCAGCCCCAGTAATTTTGCAAAATCTGCAAAGACATTGAGAATGCCCTCTATTGGTCTTTTATTTCCATCCGTAAATACCAAGAGATCATATGCAAAACACAAGTGTGTAAGCTTTAAGTTCTGATAGTACGGATGATAACCCACCAGTCTATATGTGGCCACCCTGTCAATCATCTTTGACAATACATTCATGCTTCTCACAAACATATATGGCATCGCAGAAAGTACATCATTTATCTCATCCTATGTTACTACTCTTGTTAAACTAGCAGCATCCAAATCACATCATTTAAATCTCAGAAAGTTCTTCCTATCATCCATCGATTTTCCAACATAATCAACAACATTATGGCCTAGGAAATCCTTATAAAATCGCACTTCTACTTTTATTTCCTCTTGAGAACTCACTATTGAACCATCTGGTTTAACAACTTCTCTAATAGAATTTCTTACCTCATGAATCTTCCCTGCTTGGTGGAATATCGATTGCTTATATCACCGACATTTAGCCAATGTAACTTTGATTTTTGCCTTAAGTATTTCTCTTTCAACTCCGCTAATCTTTGCCATTTAGTAAATGTTTGTGTCTCAATTTCCATAGCATCATTATTAGGAGCTATAAGTGTAACAACTTGTGCCACACACAACGCCTCATATGCCTCTTTCGTCCTCCTCCCCAAATCCCCCAGTTTTTACTTATTTAATCTTCGCAATTCTGGCTTTATTGCTTTTAGTTTCTTTGAGAGAAGAAACATTGTAAATGTCAACATGTAAAACTCCTTGGTGTTTCCCCAAAACTATTCCATAAGACTCCTAAACCCTGAGAAACTAGTTAAAGCATTTGTAAATTTAAAAGGCTTTCTAGGCTTCAAAACTTCTGGATTAATTTAAATATGACATCGCAAGTGATCTGAGTAACCTCCTGATTCAAACACACAATAAACATGTGGATAATATATACTCCAAGCTCTATTGATTAGAACCCGATCCAGTTTCTTATAAATTAATTATTCTTCCGGTTTGTTCCACCAAGTGAACAGTAGACCATGTGAAGCCATATCAGTAAAAGAGTTGTGATGAATAACCTCTTGAAAATCACGCATACCATTTGTTGCTCTTGAGTCATTATTTCCGAATGCTTTTCTATATCTAATATCTCATTGAAATCCAAAAATCAACCATAATTTATTCCTAAAATAATAGCAAATTTTGATATTTTTTTCAAATCTTCCCACAACTCATTTTTCTCCTCCATACAATTCGAAGAATATATGAATGAGCAAAAATATTTCTTCTTAGTTTCCATCAATCAAAACCGCAAATGTTATCATCTGATCACTCTTAAAATATGGTATGACCTTTACAGTAGACTTGCAGACCACCCAAATTATATCCAACCTATTATACTTATAATTTGAAAAACATGGCAATTTAGTTATTTACAAAACAAACAAACTACAAAACCTAACTTCGAATTTAAGAAAATAATATTCCCAAAACAAAAATGTTTTCACTTTTTCCTTCAGCATATAATGCATTAGCCATTGGGGATGAATCAAATAATGGACCAATCAATCATTGAAGCTTTTGGACTTTGGGTTCTCCTCAGCGGCGCAAAAGGCATAATGCCGACGAATTATTGTTTGGCGTCTTTCTATGTTTACTTTCTTTGATAGATCTAAATATCTAACTATCTCTGAAAAGGACAGAATTTAGCACTAAAAATTGGGAAAATCTCATAAATTATCATTTAAAAACAATTCGAAGGAATCTTAAGAAATAATTAATCTCGAAGGAATCTTAAGAAATAATTAATCTATAAAAGGTATGGGTTAGTTAATTCTTTTGTCAATTGGTTTTAGTTAAATATTCATGAAACTTGACATCCCAAATACTATAACATACATGCGTACCAAAATTTGAAATGATAATTTGGCATTTGTTTATTTTGTTAGGTTTTGATTTAGCCGCTAAAATTTTTAGTAACGAACTATCGACAAACTTATTTTATTGAATTGAAAAACTATCGACAAACTTAATCTTCGCATAATGCCGACAAAAGAAAAAAAAAATTATCGCATAAGAACTAGGCAAAATAATGTCATTGCATAAGAATTTATCTTTAAAATAGTGTTCTTTGTCTGACTCTTAAGAGTGACGAACATAAGCATTCATTAATCATGAATCATGTGGCTGAGCGACACTTAATAGTACTTTTTATATGATTTTTTACAACACAGTCGGAAATGTAACTGATCAATAAACTAATATACTTTTGCAATAATATAAAATCCGTTAAAAAATACCCCACTGTTTAGACACAAAGAATTTGGTACTTGGCCACCAATGAAAATGACCCTTCACCATCGTAGATTGATTGACCTTTGCTTGGCTTCATTTGCAAGTCTTACCTCTAAGATTCCAAACACAATTATATTCAAGGAGTGATATTTTTTCCATAGAGATACGACTAACATATGATTACGAATTATATCATAATAAATCCATATCGAGAGCAAAACAAAAAACGACATAAAAGTTATATCCTAAATATTAGCAAAACTTTCTAAAAAAAACGATGTGGGTATCTTGTTGTTTTAGAAGATACCAAATTATAGAATAAAACTAACGTTTGGAATGGTGGAACAGATCAAGCAAAGCGGATAAAGCGGAAAAAAGCAGATTAAACGGATTTGGTGGTCCAAAATTGAAGCAATCGAAAAATTCTAAGTTTAGCAAACACTAAGTCTATATCGAAACTCAAATTCAGAAACAATGAACTTAAAAATAAAACTTTGGAATTCAGGAGAAACTCTGGAATCTACTAAAAAAATAAAAACTCCCTTTTTCAATTAAGTAAATAATTATGAGATCGTCCCTTACAAATTGTCTAAGACCTCTTTATATTGATAACTCAAATAGAAAATAGGAAATAATTTTGAAATAAGGAAATTTAGAAAAGTAATAACTTATGAAGAAAAATAAATCACCCAAAACAAACTAAAAGGGAACTAAATATAAATTGTTTAAAATGTACAAATTCTAAAAAAATAAAAACGTTAGAGGACCAGATTATATTAATTTGCGCAATGAAAACTAATCTAGGTAAAAGGATATATTGTCAGGCTTTCGAATCATATTGTGCATAATTCATCTCAATGGTGCATTGTCCTAATAATTAGCTCGTTTTTTTTTTTCCAATTTTCTAGATAAGATTGGCTTGCTTCACACTTTTTATCCTAATTTTAATCTTTAAAGATCACAATTCAAATTTAAAGGCCTAATATTTAGCTCGGATTTTTATAACTTCTTTTGTTGGATTTTCTTATATAAACATTTTTCTTCATGTTTGGACAACCAGTCAACCAAACCATATTCTAATTAATGAGTGGTTATATAAATTAATACTCGAATAATTATTCAATACAATAAAAATAATAAATTTTATAAAAATAATAAATACAATAAAAATAATAAATAAATACAATAAAAATACAATAAAAATAATAAATAATAAAATAATAAAATAATAATAAAATAATCATTTTTTAAAAATCCTTATGTAAAATATCTCACTATAAACGTAATTCAATCCAACAGATTTTTTTGTCCCCAGTTGGTATTATTACTATATTGTTGGCTAATGTATATTGAGCATATAGTTATAGTAGTTACATTATTTATATCACCACATCGTTTCCTTATTATAGTTATTCTTCATAGACTCAATTTATTTCATATATCTAAGACCACCTTATATCCGAAGAAACATATTTATTATGTATCAAAAATATTTGACTAAACATCATCACAAACATATATTTATACACTCACACGCACAATGTTATGGCCATCGTGTTAATTGTATCATCTTTACTTCCTCTCATTTTCGTAATATCAAAAAAACCTCAAAAAAATTTCGACTTTTGCTACCTCCATCAAAATGGTTCATTTTGCACCGAAAACTTTTGTCATATTCCTTCTCATTTGTTCTCTGTGTCTTGAACCTTATGTTCATGCAAGAAGTTTGAATTCACCGGTTATTGGAGAAATCAACCCGCTCATAACAACGACGAAGGTAAGATATGGAGTTTATAAAGGTGGACCTTCTGCAGGCGGAAAGGGTCACGATTCACCAACACCGCCAAAGGTACTGACACTATAAAAAACATCAGAAAACTGACAGGCATATCCGTTGCAATGCTATCGAAAATGGTAGTTTTCGACAGAAATCCGCCGATTATAAATCGTTGGAAATTAATAATCTGTCAGAGCGTTCAAACGGATTTTTTACAGGTAGTCTTTTGTGGAAAGTCCGTCGGAACGTGTTCCGATGGATTTCCAACAAATTTCCGATGAATTTTGTCGACGGAGTTACCGACAGCCCATTTTCTGACGGATTTCCGACGACTACATTTCTGACGGACTACTTTCCGACGGATTATATATTTTTCTATTTTTTAAATATAGTTGAAATATAATTACATTTTTATTAAATTTCAATTAAACAAAATAAATTTAAATTAAAGAAAATAAAATTAAATAAAAATATTCAGATATAGATAGAAATTTCCTAAAATCATTCAAAAGTAAAAACCAACTAAAAATGTTTGAAAATGAAATGAAAAAAGCTAAGGAGTTGGAGTAGGGTACTGCGCGAAGAAAGCGTTCATCCGTTTTTTCACAGCGTAAATCTTCGTTTGATCCAATGTTCTCTCATGTTCTCTCATCAATTGATCGTGTGCTCTTTGGTTGCGTATTGTGACGACGTTGCTCTTCAAACGCTTGCAACGGATTATAGCCTTGGGAAATCCCAAAAATTTTTTCTTTGGTCTGCGGAGTTGTCTAAGAAACAAAGTAAATGTTAAAAACATAACAATATAAGTTACTTATTGAAATTACGTAAATAAGAACTAAAAATGTTACTTACATGTATGACCAAGTCGTTCCACATCTCTGTATGTACTTTCGGTGGAGTCTCTCCTTCCACAACCGGATGGGATAGAATGTACTCTTCACCGAGCTTTTTCACTTTCTCGATGATTTCCCAAACAGCTGGATCTGGAATCTCATTAGTCTTATGGTTGGTGTGCGCATTCTCTAGAAACTTTAATGCGAGGGACGCACACCATCTTGTTTGAACTGCATAAAGAAACAATTCATAATATAAGTAATGAATTAAATAAATTAAAATTCAAGAAATAAAAAAACTTACGAATTGTGTTTCCCAGCAAGTTTTTCTCGTATCACCTAAGTTGTGCATCACAATCCTTTTACCCTTACGGTTGCTCATCCGGTTGCTGGATTGGATCCTAGAGATTCTAGCAGTTTTCTCCTGATTCCAATAGTCCACAAACCATTTTCCATTGGTTTGTGTTTCCAATAAACTCTTTTAGAATCTGCTCGGTTCTCCATTGCTGCGAAATTTTTAAAAATATATAAAACATGAAATTAAATTAACAAACAAAAAATATTTAATTTGAAAGTAAAAGAAATAAAGTTAAAACTTACCGCAAACATCCATCATCAATTCGTCCATCCATGATCGAAAACTATTAGAAGATGATATCTCTTTACATTTTCTTTTGTTTACGTAAGATATTGTGTTGTGAATGGATAGATGAGTGTGGAAACATATATATAAGGTCGTCAGCCGTTGGAATCCGTTAGAATTTTTGAATTCCAAACGGCTATACACAACAACTATATTACGTTCATATTTTTTGATGGATTCCGACAGACATGCCAATAGGTCGTTAGAAATCCATTGAAAACTTTCGATAGACATTATCCCGTCAGAAAATTCTAACAGATTCTTGACATATATGTTCATACATACAACAACTATATATATTCTGACGGATTTTTGATACACTATCGGCAGTCCGTCGGAACTCCGTCAAAAAATTTCGATGGACAGCTTTCCGTCGAAAGTATCCAACGAATTATTTTGGTCGGTAATTCGTCATAAATTTCCAACGTTGTATGAATCCGTCGAAATTGCAGTAGTTTTCTTGTAGTGTGATGAGTATAATCTATGGAAGTTATAAAAGTGGACCATCTGATAGAGGAAAGGGTCACGATTCACCATTCACCATCACCACCAAAGGTACCGATGAAGATAATCTATGGAAGCTATAAAAGTAGACCTTCCGGTGGAGGAAAGAGTCACGACTCACCGGCATCACCCGCTTTATCACCCTAATGAAAGAAAGAGATGACATAGTTTTGGATTCATTCGTGTTAAATGTAATATGTATGTGAAAGGCAATAATAAATATAATTAATCAAAATTTTGTGATAAAGTTGCACTACATTCTAATTTTTTGAAATAAGATGATACATTTTAAAAATGGAAATTTCATTATAAAGGAGGATTTTCAAAAAATGTGTTAATCTAAATCTTTTTGAAAAAACTTGTTGATTTAATCTTTTTGAAATATTTAATCCTCTTTTACCCACCAAAATTTTTTTTTATTAAAATGAAACAAAAAAAAACCTTCTCACTTAAAAAGAGGCTTTCATTTTTTAAAAATATTTTACATTAATTTGAATATCATTAAAACAACGTAGATATCTAAAAATTAATTATTTAATAATTTTAATTTTTTTAAATACGATTTTTATTGATAACTAAAATTATTATTAAAATATTTATGATTTTATACATTTATGATTCAGTCATTATCTTTACTATATTTTAAAATTATTTTTAAATACGATTTTATTTAATAACTAAAATTATTTTTAAAATATTTATGATTATATATATTTTAAATTCAGTCATTATCTTTGATATATTTTTAAACTATTTTAAAATTCAGTCCTTATCTTTTTGGATATTTTAAAATTTTCAGAATATGTATTCTAATTGTTAGAAAGCGTAATTTAAATTTCCTAAATCATGGACAACTGATATAATAGAAATTATAAAAACATCAGAATATGTATTCTAAATATTTTAGAATAACTATTCTAATATTTTTATTCTAAAAATCATAAAACATGAACAATTGGTAGAATACGTAATATAATATTTTCAGACCATTAATAAATGGTAGAATACGTAATCTAATAATTTTATCTAAGATGAATACCTATTATAGAATTTTTAGAACAACTTTCATCAAGCTAAAAACCTACTTAAAATTGTCTAAAATAAAAAAATTTCTTCTTCAAATCTTCTTAATAGGTGTGTATCTATCTGTTTTTATGGTTTTTTTGGAAAATTTTTATTAATCTATTAGTAGAGGTAGTTTAGGAAAATATGATAATTTAAAAAAAGTATATATGGACAAATTTTTAGTTAGAATTCCTTTATAACGAATTTTCCCTTTTTTAAAAAATTGAGCATATCTTATAGTTTGAAAATATAATAACACCAACAAAAGTAAGATTATTGAACAAAGAAACACAACAAAGGTATTGCAAAATAAAATAAAACTAGTTAAGAAAGGGTGATTTCTCACTAGCGTTCTAAATATATAGTAAACCATTCATTTTTAAGCCGCCATTGCCAATCTTGGCAGCGGTCCCCAAGCTTCCTCTCCTCATGATGAGGAATAAAAACATTCCACTCTGCCTTGCAAAGCTGCCTCCACTCCAGCCCCTACACTGAAACTCGATCCACCACCGCTGTCCCCAAAGGAAAGGTTAATCCATACCAGTATTGAATGTTGTAATAAAGAGAAACCAAAACAAGTGGGTGAGCTTCATCATCGGGTAATTCAATGGTAAATCCCCCTCACCACGAGCAATGCACGCAATTGCTAATGGGATCCAGAGCAACATAATCAAAGACATCACTGTTTCAAAGCTGGATAGAAGTCTTTCCTAATAAAAATCCCCTATCCCTTCACGTGCAAGAGAGTGCTTGGTCAGGGTATCATGGGAGTCAGGCCTAAATCTGGTTCTCCCAGAGCTTACTCAAGACTTTGTTTTTCTAGAATTCACAGGTGTCCCCACCACTTCTTCTCAGAAGAGGTCTTAGAGCACATAGCAGGAACGTTGGGATAGCTAAAGTATTTTCATCCATCTACCCTTTATATGAAGCATCTGGAGGTTGCGAAGGTCTTCATGATTGTTGACCTTAGAAAGGAGTTGTCGGACAAAGTTAACAATAAATTTGAAACTGGCGAGATTTATAGGATTGGAGTTTCTAGCCCCTAGTTATCACCTATCTGCAGCCAGTGCAAGGAGATTGGTCACAATATTAAGAGGTATCCATCCGCCCTAAACACAGGTGGTGGGTAACTCGGATGCAGGTACCTCTAAAGTTATCAGCTCAAAGCAAAAATTATACATCAATACAAGTGCTTTTGTGGTTGATATTGGATCTGAGGATCGTTTTACTAAGAAATCGACCTTAAAGAAACCACAGTCTACCATAGAAAAATCTTCCACCTCATCAAAAAAGCCTATCACCGAATCTTTCTTGTGTAGCTCTTTGGAGGAGGAAGAATATTTAGAAGATGAAAGGGAAGAAGAAGAAGAAGTAGTAGTGGAGGAGGAAGAAGATGTAAGAGCATAACTCCTACGATATGGGCAAACTGATAATTGTGAAGAAAAAATATAAAAATAAATACTACTGATAAAAGAATTAGGAAAAGATTTGCAGAGTCGAGACGAATCTCTTTCCTTAATTCTGTAAATGTCCCGTAGTGAGACGGTTTACATGACATTTCAGAATTTCAGGATACAATTGCAATATCTTCTATTTGCATCACCCAAACTCAAAGCATGACGAACTTTGTTTTGTGTTGTACTCTAAAAAAAAGAACAAGAAAAGAAACTAAGAGAGATTTCTACCATGAATGGAAGAGAATGAGATTCCTCAATCATATGTTTATGTGCATAAAGAGTCTTTCTTTTATAGCACAAAAAATCATAGATAATAATGCACAAAATTAATCACTATTAATTTGTATCTTTACACCAAAAGATGGAGGTTACTCAATATGTATTAATCATGGTATTAACCATAGAATTAATCATAATATTGACAACTTGTTGACCAAGGTTAGTCATGTGTAGTGACTATTAGACAAACCAAAAATAAATAGGTCAAACAAGTGTTGGTTATTAAACATGCATGTCTATAAACCCGTACACGAGTCTCAGCTTAACCTTGACTCACATTCTCCACTTTTTTATTTCTCATTCAAACAAACTCGATATAACAACGAGTTCCAACAATCCCCCACATGAATAGAAATGCATTTATACATTTGACGACTCGATAAACTTGACTCGATAGACAAGACTCAAAAAAGGACTTTTGAGAGTACAAACAAAAAATCACTGCATTTGAGATGGTAGCGTTGACAGCTTGAACCATTCATAGTGAATAACTATCGGATTTACTCGACCAGGAGGTGACTTGATGTCTTGAACCACCCGAAATTTTGTAAACCTAGACAATAATTATCACACAAGTTCATTTTCTCACAAAAATAGGTTCTCTATTGTGTTCATTTTGGCCTTGAACATGCATGGTTTCATGAGTGAACTTGGAGAATATAGCTTTTATCGTTCGTTCTCCTAGAAACGGCCCCATTTCACACTCACATAGGTAATTTCCCATATGCTTATCTGTTTTGTTGAAAGCATTATGTTGTACTTCATGAGAATGAAAGTGTGAAATCATTAAAAACCCAACGCTTAACCTCATAAAAATAGCACTGTCTAATCATCTTAGGAATCGGGTAGAGACATTAGTCTCACAGTGCTTTCAACAGAATCAGTTTAATTTAATTATCCCTTTGAACCTCATTCTTGGGATCTCCAGTCATTTAGGTTGGGTTTCCATCAAACTTCATCATTAATTCATAGGCTGTAAACTCATTCCTCTTGATGATTTTACAACTTGATCTTGTGACCAACCTTTATTAAAAAGATCCTAGGTTGTCAACCAAACGTTGGCATAAATTTTTCACATTAAATATCTTTTGAGCCTTTATGAAAGCCGTTCAACTTAGTTTAACTCTTCTTCAAGCTATTTACTCATATTTTATTTTGAATATTGTCTTTATAAGTTGTTTGAAAGATTTTGAATGATATTTGTATGACGTGGTACTGTGATATTCGTCAGTTACCCCTACACTTTAAGTATTTAGTATTTACACAAGATTACTAAATTTTCATAGTTCATTGACATATTATCAACAACTTTATGTGGTATTTTGTTGAGAATTTATTTGTGATCAGCAACGGTTTCCCCCACATTACCTGAGATTACTTAGTTTTTCCACAACAAATCATGCAAAGTTTCAATAAAGTTTTCATTCTATAACTTTATGAGATTCAAGTGACTAAAGAATTTGTATTAAAATACTATCATCCTCTATCACTTAAAGCAAATATGATTGGTTTCACCAAAATCATATTACCACTATAGAAAATACATTATACATGTATATTTCAGTTTACTTGCTCTAAAACTTATCATTGTCTCTGCTTGAGTCAAACTTGTTACCACATTCGTCATCTTTGTGATTCAACTTATACATGATCTTTATGCAAGTAATGATTCTTTTACGAGTCATGATCTTTTTACAAGGTCATAAGTCTATTTTGCATACTAAGTCACAAGTGGCAGACCTTCGCAAATCAGGATGTCGGCTCACCACACCTGTTGCAAATATTATAAACCTCCGTTTTATTTATAAAAAAAATATTCATACTTCACAATTCGAGTTACAACATGTAAACCCAAATTTGTATACTAAATTGTATATAAATTCAATGTAAAAGAATTTTTCAAATTATTTTTGTTGTTTCATTACAGATTCAATATCTTTCTTTGTACTAACTTAAATTATGCGATCTATATATCATTAGGAAGATAATTGTGTATTTATCTTTATAATATTTGAATTTCAACTTGGTAAAAATTAACCGAAGTAAACACTTATTTGAGCATTTTAATCTGAATAAATTCATAAAAATTATTAGATTACTACTCAAGTTAAACAAAAATATTCTAATCAATTAGCCAATGACCCAATAAAGGTACTTTCTTTTGTCTTAACTTTTAATTGACAAAAAAATTTAGAATTCAACTTGGTCATCTACCAGAGAATTCAGTTTTTGTTTTTCTTGTCAACTTTCAACTTTTTCCGATTGAAATCACTATGAAGTATCCAAATCGAAAAAGAGATGTGCAGAAAATAAATTTCAGAATTTCAATGCATAAAATGGCTAAACTTTAAAGACACAATTTGAAGAAATAAATTAAGCCAAATATGGTTAGTTTCCACCATTTACGGATCTACACAAAAATTGTTAGATTTTGGTAAAGTCTATAACGCTTGAACAACTCCTGTTCTTTTATGAAGACTAACAAAATATCAGTTTTTATGTTAGTGCATCAAAGCAAAAACAAAAAAATTATAGAATTAAGAATGTAAGAACATAACTCCTACGATATGGACAAACTGATAATTGTGAAGAAATAATATAAAAATAAATATTACCGATAAAAGAATTAAGAAAAAATTTGCAGAGTCGAGACGAATCTCTTTCCTTAATTTTGTAAATGCCCCATAGTGAGACGGTTTACATGACATTTTAGAATCTCAGGATACAACTGCAATATCTTCGATTTGCATCACCCAAACTCGAAACCCGACGAACTTTATTTTGTGTTGTACTCTCAAAGAAAAAACAAAAAAAAAACTAAGAGAGATTTCTACCATGAGTGGAAGAGAATGAGATTCCTCTATCATATGTTTATGTGTATAAAAATTTTTTCTTTTATAGCACAAAAAGTCATAGATAATAATGCACAGAATTAATCACTATTAATTTGTGTCTTTACACCAAAAAATGGAGGTTACTTAATATGTATTAATCATGGTATTAACCATAGAATTAATCACAATATTGACAACTTGTTGACCAAGGTTAGTCATGTGTAGTGACTATTAGACAAACCAAAAATAAATAGGTCAAACAAGTGTTGGTTATTAGACTTGCATATCTATAAACCCACACACGAGTCTCAGCTTAAACTTGACTCACAGTCTCTACTTTTCCATTTTTCATTCAAACGAACTCCATATCAACAAGTTCCAACAGAAGAAAAATTTACTCATGTTTTATTCAAAGTACAAAGGCGTAAAGAACACACATCATTGGGCACATGCTCAGTGTCTATCAAACGCTGATTTTTGTAATGATATCATCTTTTGTTGGAATGTTAGGGGGATTCAACAACTGTTTAAAGATATGAAGGTTCAGAAAGTGGTTAAGCCTAAACAAATCTTCTTTTGGCAGCATAATTGAGACCTGTGTGAGAGCACACAAGGCTCAAAAGATCATCCAATTTTCTAACCCTAAACCCTAAATCAAAAGATCATCCAATTTTCTATATCTGGATGGAACTATGCAGAACTTAGAGAGAATCTGGATTCTATGGAACCAGCAGTCAACATTACCATTATCAGCAAGTCGTGGCAGATGATCCCTTATTTTGTCAAATTACTGCACCTCTGAGATGATCTTTTCATTTATCTATGCAGACAACTGCATATATAGTAGGAGGGTCCTTTGGGGAAAAATAATTTGTATGGATTCATATCCTCTTATCTCAAATCGTCCATGGACAGCTGTGGGTGACTTTAATCAGATCTTGAACCAATCTGAAAGCTCACAAGACAATACCAAAATTATTTATGGGGTGGTGAAATTCCGAAACAGTCTGGCGCATGCTGGACTATTCGATCTTAGCTTCAGAAATCTGTCAGAAATGGATAATTCCGACGGATAAATTCGTCTGTTCTAAATGGTTAGAAATAAAGTAATCGTCAGAAATCCGTTAGTATTTTTGAAAAAATTCCAACATCAAGATATCCCTCGGATTAGAACCAACAGAGTTCCAACGAGGCTAATCCGACGGACGTGTTTCCGACAGATTTCTCATGAAAATTTTTCTAATGGATTAATTTTAAATACATTTTAAATTAAAATTAATATGAAAATTAAATTAAATTAAATTAAAATTTCAGAAAATAAAATTATCTAAATAAAAATATAATTATTTTAATAAAATTTATAATAACTTACAAATAACAAAATTCAATCTAACAATTTTACAACAATTTTAAAATCAATTTAATAACAATTTATAAAAAATTAAAAAATAACAAAATTCAATCTAACAATTTAAAAATAATTTAATAACAATGAAAAAATAATTAAAAAATTACAAAACAATTAACTAATTTAAAAACAATATAAAACATTCTAATAATTAAAAATAAAATAAAAATACAGAAATCAAATGACATTCCAAATTAAAAGTATATCAATTTAAACATTCCTAAACAAAATTTTAAATCTCAAAATCTAAATCCTAAAAATTGAAATCCAAAATCTAACAAACATAACCCTAATTCCAACCTTAAATCTACATTCAATTTCCTAAATCTAAAAGTCTAACTTAAAAAATCATAAAAATCAAAGAAACTTAAGAAATTTACATGCTTGATTGGTTTAGATCCATTAGAATGTTTGGATATTGCGTTTCAACGAGTGTTGTGACGATTTGAAAGGATTTGGTGATTTTGAAATTTTTTTTTATGTTTTTCGAACAGTTTTGCGAGGAAGACGACATGTTTATAAAACAAAATTTCCAACGGATTCGAAAAAATTAAAGATACGCGAGATACAAAAATTTAATTCCCGGATAAAAAATTTGTGAATCCGACAGATTCGTGAAATTTGAATGTCTAGTCATTGGTCAGTCAAACATTAAAACCAAACGCATGTATCCTTTGAAAATCCATCGGAAATTTTCAAAGGATTTCTGATGGTTTTAGGGATTCGAGTTTTTTTCGATCCGCTTCACTTGGAATATGTTTGTAGCATTCTATATTAACCATTTCAATGATAAAAGACTAATAAAGATCTTTTTAGTATAAAAATATACAAAAAAGAAAAATTAAGTTGTTATCTGTATACATGTTCTATTAAGTATATATATCATTATGTAACATGTAATCTTAATCATGTTACATTTTTAATATTTCTAATATAACTTGTTTAAATGTTTATTTTTCACACATGTTTTAAAATAAGTGTTACAATTGTGTATAATACACATATATTGATATATTTATATGAAAATGAATCAAAACCCCAAACCCGTCAGAAATCGGTCAAAATTCTGACGGATTTCCGACAAAATAGGTTAATTCATCAGAAATTTATTGTCTGAAGTTTTCTATTTTTCAAGCACTTACCACCGATGGATTGAGAGAAATTTTGGACACAATGTAGCTTTATGAGTTAGCTTTCATTTGAAAGTGTTTTGAAGTTGATCCAACGGTGCGATCGAAAGTTATGTCGATTTTTGTTAAAATAGTATAAATTTCCGACAGATTAAGGTTTTTTCTGAATTTTAATTTAATTTATAAATTTATTTGTATCTTTAATTTATATAAATATATATATATATATTTATATTTATATAAATTTCCAGTAGTTTTCCAACGGATTTATGTGTTTCCGTCGGAAAACCGTCGGTAATTTCCGATGGATTGTAGTAATCGCAAATCCGTCGCATAACCGTTGGAAATTTCCGCTGGATTGAATGTCTGTCAGAAATTTCGTCGGTTTTTTTGTTTTTTTCAATTGTTTTCTTGTAGTGAATGGTAATTGATGTTTAGCTTCTCAAAAAAATCTAAAATCCATCAAAGAGCTTCTCATGAACATTAATAGGGATAACTATTTGGATATGACGAAGAGGGTGTCAGAAACTCACGCTCATCTCCTCTCTTGTCAGAATAGACTTCTTGGTCTTTCTTCTCTCCACCTGGCAAATCTAGAGAATGAAGCTCATAAAACCTGGTACACTCTCACTAAGTAGAAGAAAATTTCCTCTTTTAGAGACCTCGAGTAAAATTGATGGAGAGTGGTGATCAAAACTCGGTTTTCTTCCACATAACGATAGCCATTAGAAGATCATCAAATCACATTCACTACTTGTTTGACTATTTTGGAGTGAGAGTTGATTCAGTCCCTCAAATTCAACAGCACTGTGGATTTCTTCAAGGACTTATTTAGAACTAAAGTGAATGAGGTTAGTGTGCCAAGCTCTGATTTGATATGCTCGCTTATAATTTTTCAGGTGTAGCTCGTAATATTGCCATATTTTGCAAGGTGAAGAAACCTTTGAGGATATAAAGAGGGAAATATTTGCTCTCCCAAGGAATAAAACTCCCGGACCTGATGGTTTCTCAGAAGAATTCTACAAAAAGACATGGGAGATAGTGGGAATAATTCTTCAGCACTGGAAAAATATTGAGATAACGGAATGCCACAACAATCACCAACAATCACCATAGTCGCTAAGAAGCAAGGAGCAGATAAAATTGGAGACTTCAAGCCAATCCTTTTTTTCCAGTATCACCTATAAGGAATTTTCAAAAATCTTAAATGATTCTTACTCAGATGATATCCAACAACCAATCAACCTTTATCAAGGGTATAGTTCTTGTTGAAAATATGCTGTTGGGAACCAAATTTGTCCAAGGATTTGATAAGAAGATCATATCGCGTAGAGGTCTTGTCAAAGTTGACCTACACAAAGCTTTCGACATAGTGGATTGGGCTTTCATTATGCAGATTCTTGATGCAGCTAATTTCCCTCATCAATACATTAACTAGATCTTTCAATATACATTACAACCTCGTTCAAAACTATTTTCAATGATAACTTGTATGGCTATTTCCAGGGAAAGAGAAGTTTAAGGCAAGGGGACCCTCTTTTCCCATACCTTTTTGTTATGGAAATGGAGATAATTGGAAATCTACTCAATCATCGTGTAGATAGAGGGGATGTAACGCCCCGACCACCACCATCTATAGGCTCCACGTACTCTCTTGGCCCATGGTCTCCACCCTTGTCCGACAGCCGGTGCGCTATCCCAAGAGGCTCAAAATACTTGTTAATATCTCTACAAATCACCACATGATCTTTTCAAGTGTTTTGGCCTCCATTGCACGGTACCAGAAATCACTTTCTGATAGGTCACCCATTCTATTACTACTCCAGCTCAAGCACGCTTAAATCTGGAGTTCTCTAAGGACAAGTGACAGAAAAGATAAGTGTATTTTGGTGACATAAATAACCAAATAAAATCTCTTAACCGTTCTTTATGCACCACCATATTTTCAAAAGTTGGAGTATTACAACCAGTAACAGCTTGCAATGTCCTCATTGTGCACCAAGACCGTCACCCATGATAGTGTGAGTCCATATATCTCGACACTCATTTGGGTTTGGCTCTGATACCAAATTCTAATGCCTCGACTGCCACCGTCCATGAGCACCTATGCCCTTTCTCGGCCCATGGGCTCCACCCTCGTCCGAGGGCCGGTGCACTACTCCGAGAGGCTTGAAAAACTTGTTACTATCTCTACAAATCATCACGTGATATTTTCTCGTGTTTTTGGTCTCACTAGCACGGTATTTAAAATCACATCCCAGTAGGCTACCATTCAAATTGGAATGCATCGTCTTGGTTTGCAACCCAGGATAACTCACTTATGTTTCACATATGACTTTCTGTTTTTTTAATGGGAAGGTTAGCTCTCTGCAGAGCCGAACTCAACCTTTGGAATGTTTGAAAGGCTCTTTGGACTGGCTATGAACAAGGAAAATTTGACTCTATACATGACAGGTTTGATCCCAACAGAAACCAATGAACTAGCATCTCATGGCTTCCATTGTGGGTCACTCCTAATCCGGTACCTCGAGCTCCCTCTTCTCCAATATCCACATTAAGCTTCATCCTTCAGATTACTTTCCCTTAATGGACCAGATCTCTAAGCATTTCAATATATTAATAGTTGTGAAACAAAGACCTTATCCTCTGCTAGAAGATTAGGTTTGATCTCCTTAGTGATAGACATCACAATTAACTTATGGCTTGCTGCATTTTCATTCCAAAAGGATGTATCAACTCGATAGAGAAGTTGTGTAATTGGTTCTTTTGGGCAAGCGATTTAAGTAACATAACAGTGGCAAAAGTTTCTTGGACATCGATTTACCTCCCAAAATCAGAGGTAGGCCTTGGCATACAAAACTTCACGCTTTGGAATACGGTTTTAACTTTGAAATTATTTGGGCTCCTATTTTCAACTTCTGATGCTATATGGGTTGTTTGGAATGCAGAATATCTGGTATATTAAACCGAATAATGCTTCCTCGTGGACCTGGAAACATATCCTTTCCATGCAGCCTCTTGGTAAAAAATTTCTCAAAGTGTGATTCTGGTGATGGTACGAATGCCAGTTTTTGATATGATAGATGGACTGGCTCAAGTTTTCTCATTGATTTGATGGGACATGATGGACCGAGATTGATGGGAATCCCATTGCAAGCAAAAGTAACTGACGCTTGTGATGGGCATATATGGAGACTCCCATTGCCAGAATTCGCTCTCTAATCCTATCTAAGATCATATCGAAGTTGTTATTATTGGGCACTCCTAACTAGCCAAGAGGGAGCGATGTGTTCATACCAACCTTCTAAGCAAAGGTAACACATGATGTGCCTAAACACGCCTTCATATTCTAGACAGCTCATCTTGACCTTCTACCTATTCGTTCTAGAAGCAAAATAATCAGATGTTATATCGGATATTACAAGATATGCCACTAGAAAAATATAATTTGAAGAGTTAAAAAATACTTTAAACTACGCTTATTCAAAAATAAGTTTTAGTATTATACATTTAGTCATTTAGATTAATAAAAACCTAAAAATCTTTAACAAATCTCCCATAAATTTAGGAGAAGGGAATTTTAAATATTGGTTAGTATAGTTAATATATTTATATAACATAGCTGGTAGTTAATATATTTATATAACATAGCTTAATCACGAAACAACTTGAATATTTTCATTATTGAACAAATATTTACTCCATGTCATATTTGTGCAAGTATAATATATTATTTAAATAAAATTCAAATAATTCTGGATTCAACGGATTAAATCGTTGATTCACACTTCATATTTCAAATTTAAAGGGAATATTTGTGTAAATTCAAAATTTTGTATTTATTATGAAATCTTCTTTAAGAAGTTTTACAAAATCTAAGCCTGTATAAGAAGTTTCACTTCTTTGATTTAGTTCATCTTTCTCGAGCATTATAATATTCAAGAAATGCAGAGGAACGCAAAGAAAAATCAGAGGCACTAAAGAAATGCAGAAGAACGCAAAGAAAAAGGGCGAAACACCAAGTCAAATGCAGTCTCCACTGCCTAATTTTTGACGTAAACCAGTGGCGGGTGACGTCTTAACTAGTTTTTAGCAACCATATCGTCAAGATGACATTAACTTTTTCATTTAACTGGATTACTCAAATCATATACACATTTTATATACTTTAGGTTTTATTCGTTTATTTATGTAATTATTTGTTGTATAATAAAATCTGCAATTGAATTTTTTGTTTGTCTGGTCATATAGATCAGTTGTTGAAATCTTAAATTAAATTCAATTCAATTATTGTAAAATAAGGTAAAAAAAAATAAAAATTTTAAAATTTGTGGATCGGAAATTTGGGGTCCAATCGTTCGATCCATACATTAATCGATTGGTTGGTGTTTCAAATGACATGTCCAACCGACCAGTTCTGGACGAAATTCATCAAAAATATTTTTTTTTTTTGAATTTTTGACTAGACATTTCAAGTAAACTTATTAAAAATTAAAAAAAAATATTAAGACATAAATAAAACTTACCAATGAGTTTCCTTCTACAAAGCTTTTTTCTAAATCGTTTAGTTCAACCAGTAATACTTGATCACTGATCAATGTCGATTTTGTTGGTTTGTTCTTCTAGATTTTACCAATTTATAATTAACGGATTTTAACATTAACCCTAATATATATTAGTGCAAGGTCGTCGAATTTATTATATACCAACTGTGAGTCTAGATTGGAGTAGGACACAAAGTAAATTAAATATATAAGATTATTAAAATACATATAATAAATTAAATAAGAAAAAACTATTATTATTCTATTATTTTGTTAACTAACTAACCAAAATTTATGCAAATAATTTTCCGCGATGGACAGTGCGAATTCACTATTTTACCTCGATGTGATTTACAAAAATTCAAAAAACATTTAAATTTGGTAAAATTTAATTACTTACATGTGATTTACGAAATTAATAATGCAGAAATCTTTTATACAAATTAACCTTTAGTTCCGATATACAATTTAGTATATTAATAATTTTAATCATATTATACATATTATATATATATATATATATTAGTATTTTAATTAACACAACACAAAATATATAAAATAAAAAATATATATAATGATAAAAATATAAAATAAATTTAATTTAAAACACTAATAATAATCCATGACTATACAAACTAAGTAAATATAAAACATACTGTGGACCCACACTGCACAGCACACGTTACAATCTAGTTTTGTCTTACAACCGCAAACGTTGTTGTACTTTCGTACTGAGATTTTGTTATTTGTTATGTTTTTTCGCAGGAAAAAAATCATATTTTAAACCAGAAACTTCAGTCTTTATGCATTCGTGTCTTTTGGGATTATGGTTTATTAATGTGGGCCATGATAATGTCTTCTTCAACAGGTTAACGAAGTAAAGAGAACAGCAGATTATACATTCGTATTAATGAATATAAAAACTAAAATTTACATTATATTCGAAGCACTAAAATTTAGATCAAATATTCAGTGTACATACATTATTTACATCAAATACAAATCGAAAAACAAAACCAAAATTTTAAGACCAAATATTTTTAAATACAGATTTTCTACTTCATGTAATAGGTTCTCTTAAGCAATTCACGACGTATAATTAAATAAACGAAACATTAAATTATAAGACTAAAAAGTATACATATTTAGAATATTATTTTTGTATTTTTATTCTCAAATATTTGGATTTAATATGTATATTTAATAATAAAATTATTATATAAATTAGACATTAAATTGTAAACTATAAATTTTCTTATCCTCGCAGACGCGCGCGAGCCACCTAGTTAGGATAAAATAAACAATATTAGGATAGCTATTTCCTTTCTTTCTTATTATTCTCCTTAATTTTCTAGGATTTTTATTTGTTTTTCTTTTCCTTTTAGTTTTGTATTTATATATATATATATATATACTCTCATTAGGAAGAAACCCTAATCAAAATTAAGTTAAATATTCCTAGAAACAATGGGAGCAAAAGTTTATGAGGCCAAGATAGATATGCCTGATCGGAAAGAGACTTGCGGAATCTGTTTAAACGATGATATCAATGATGATCAGATGTTTTCTGTTGATGTATGTGGTCATAAGTTTTGTTCCGAATGTGTTAAACAACATATAGAGGTGAGACTACTTGAGGGAAATTGGATGAGATGTCCTCATTATAGCTGCAAATCAAATGTCACTTATCAAAGTGCTGCTAAACTTTTAACACCTAAACTAAAAAGGATATGGTTACAAAGGATGAAAGAGGACTTGATTCCTGTAATGATGAGAGTTTATTGCCAAAACCCGAGGTGCTCGGCTTTAATGTCGCAAACTGAGCTCTCTAAAACTACTGGACTTAGGAGATGCTGTGTCAAATGTGGTGAGCCCTTTTGCATCAATTGTAAAGTTCCGTGGCACAATAACATATCGTGCAACCATTACAAGAAGTTGCATCCAAATCCTACATCAAATGATGGAAAGCTAAAAGATCTAGCAAATAAAAAAATGTGGCGTCAATGCAGAAAATGTCAAAACATGATTGAACTTTCTCGTGGATGTGTCAGAGTAATTTGCAGGTATCATCTCTAGTTACATCTTTAGAATTTTATTATGTGTGTTAATTATTAAGAACAAGATTTTGAATTTATTTATTAACACTAGTTACTTGATCAATGGCAGATGTGGTCATGAGTTTTGCTACCGATGTGGAGCCGACGCTGGAGGTTTCCCTCACGGTCATCAATTCCCACCGCCGACAAGATGGTTTTGGTTATGTTTTTTTGTTTTTTCTTTGGTGATAATCGCTGTTATTGTTGTTATTGTTGTTATTTTCGTGATCAGATAGTTATCAGATAAAATAATATAATCCGGTTTTGTAGAGTGTTTAATAGAAGAAAAAGCCAAATTCCCGTATGATAAAAATCGAGTATTAAAACTTGAAAGACTTATAACCACGAGTACATGAATGAAATTACAAATTTTATCAAATTCCTGGATACCAACTTTGTTATCCCAAGACAAGAACTAAGTTAAGACTAATGTTGATAGTTTTTTTAGGGTTTTTAGAACACTAAACATAAACAAATGTATAAAGGGAATAAAATCAAGCATGAAAGCATGCAAGAACCAGTAGCTATCAAACCAAATACTAAACAAATGCAACATAAGAACCAAAGACAAATTAATCTATCTTTTGTAAAATTTCCTACAATATATATTTGTAAAATACCAAAATTGTATTTACTACTTTTAAATTATTTTATGGTTAAATTTAATATTTTTTACTAGGCCTGCAAATTTGGTTTTTTTTGGTTAATCGGTTCGGGTTTTTCAAGTAATTGGTTTTTCAGTTTTTGTATATTCTTGCCGAATTGAACCGAAAAATATTTTGGTTCGATTCGGTTTGGTTTTCAGTTTGTTTGGTTATATATTTTGTTGTTGAAATTAACCTAAATTTTTAATTTTTGATTTAAATTCGGAAAATTTTAGTTAGTATGGTTAAATCGGTTTAGTTAATTAACTTAAAAAACATAACTAGGCCAATTTTCAATTAAACCCAAAAACTGAAATTGTAGAAGAAAAAAATTGGGGCAGTTGGAGAAACAAAATTTGGGCCTCCTTGTTATTTAATTTTTCTCAAGCATATACACTAATGACTAATGTATGTATCTCCTTAAGAAAAAGAACAAAGTTAAAATTTCAACTTGAAACGATGAAGACAACAGTGGCGGCTCAAAACTATCATTGCAGATAGATCTCGACGATGAAGATGGCGAGGATGGCGACTGAAGATGGAAACTATTGAAGAAACTAGGGTTTATTTTAAGATTTTTGAGTAACCATTTGGTTATTTAGAGCCAAACTAAACAGAGAAAGTAACCGATTTAA
Source organism: Cardamine chenopodiifolia (assembly GCA_963922655.1). Classification (NCBI taxonomy): domain Eukaryota; kingdom Viridiplantae; phylum Streptophyta; class Magnoliopsida; order Brassicales; family Brassicaceae; genus Cardamine; species Cardamine chenopodiifolia. Next base: position 16,313,387 of record OZ000470.1, on the reverse strand, counting down.
ATTTATATTTTTTCTGATTGGTTCTTATCAAATAATCAAATTCAAACTAATTTGCCCCAAACCTCAGTTCGGTTCAATTTTTAATCCCAAATCTACTCTTTACTCTCGTAAATCTTCCACTGATTGTAAAAACTCGCATTATAAATGGTTAATTATTAGATGATTCTTTGTGCTATAAATTTAATATTAAAAATAAAGTTAAAATTACGGTTTACAAAATTTAATAATTTTTAATTTCAAAATTATAATTAATTATTTTTAAAAATTATATTTAATAGTAGATCTAAACATTCATGCAGAATTAAAGAACCAAGAAACTGAAGCTAACTGAAGGCCCTGATAAGCAGTCAGTGACTGACCCAAGAACCTAAGCACACTCAAGAAAAAGGAAAGTTTCTCAAACTGATGATTGGTATTTTATATTTTCATTTCTTTGTTATTTCTTTTCTTATATTATAGTATTCTTATTTCTATTTAATTTCTTTTTTATTTTCAATTATCTTTTTATATATACTATTGAGTAGCTCTGTCAAATGCAGGAGCCCGCGACCGCCTGGACAAGGACCGCCCGGGACTGCCAATTTTGTTGGCCGCGCGGGTCGGCCTGCTACGGACCGCGGTCATCATGATGCATGTCCAGACCCGCTCCCGCAATAGTAGCAGATTCGCGGGTAAGCCCGCGGGCGTCGTCTTCTTCGGCGATCTCAGCTACGATTCATCTTGTCTTCGAGGTTCCGTGTCCCCTGAACCCTAAATCGAATCTTCAATGCTCTTCATTGGCAAATCTCCATCGTCTTCAACAGTATATAAGGTGAGAATCATTGAAACCTAATCGAATCTACTTCAATTCATAAATCTCGGTTTGATTTTCTATGATTGAAAAGTTTTGATTCTTGAAATTGTTGATTTTATTGTCTATTTCCATGTTTATGCCTTAGTGGGAAAGTTTTGGATTGATGTTAACGAGAATGTTAAGCTTAGAGTTAGAGAAAATGAAGATGACGATGACAAGCTTTGGATTTCTTGAATAATTTAGCTATGGAGTTATGGATAGATTAGAGATTGCGTTATGCTCAAGTGGGTGAACCATCAGGAACTGCTTGGAAAATGAGTCAATGGTACATACAGACTCAACTTCTAATCCTCAGAATATCGTTAATAGTTTTGGTGAAAGACATACAGTCAGCCACCAACAAAGCCAAGCCAATCTATTGAAATGAAGATGACACTGCAGTTGATGTTAAGAAGTCAATGTCGGCTACTAAACTTGTTGAGCTTGCTCTCATAGTCTCATCGATCCAAAATGTGCTAAGAGATAAACAAGTTTCCGTCTTTTCTCTGGTTTTAAATCATGTTTGAATCCTTCATGCCACCAGTCATTTAGTTTGAATCGTTAATGCCACCCGTCATTTAGTGTCCTTCAACAATTTCCACATTACTTATGGAATGGCCTAATTTCACAAGATGTTAATGAAACTCATGCTTGGTTCTCTTTCTCTTCTGCATGTTATCGAGTTGAATAGGATATGGACAAACATATAGTGCGCAGCAAGATCAAAAGAAAGGAAGACAAATGCATATTTGAGTTTCAGAGATAAGTACATACTTTATGGATTTAAAACTTGTGCTCTTTTATTCATGTTTGTTCAGAGAGACACAAATGACTTGACTATTGAAAACAATAATCTTAGAAACGATGGAGCAGCAGGGTGTATGAAAACAATAATCTTAGTTTGAGACTCTAATCTTGATTCTGTTCATAACAGACTGGAACTTATGTGAAGAGGATGTATGGCATGCGCTGATTGTTATAATAACAAATGCCCATGATCTCCATGGGCGTTGTCAGGGCTTTGTACACATACATCTTCTGAATATGTATCATGCACTAACGGTATAATGCCATATTGGAGGTCTAGTTACATGATCTCTTTCTTGTTTTTTCTTGTTACATCTTGAAATAAATTCATTTACATACCATTAGATCTTGTGGTGACATTCGATGAATTGATCAATGATTATTCTCTATTGCTTTGTGTTTTGTAGGATTTTACAGAGTTTCGACAAAAACTTGTAGCTTACTCGACATATTTATGTAGGGTTTTCAACGTTAGACATAAGACTCTAACATAGAGAAGCTTCAAAGACTGAAAGCCTCTACAACAGACAGAGGGTTTGCCTATACAACAGGCTGCACACATAAGCTATACCGAAGCCAAAGCTTTACCAAGCCCACATGCCCGCTAAACCGCACGGACAAAACCGCTAAACCCGCACGTCCGCCTGGCCAAGACCAGATAGGCCCACAAAACTATAGGACACTCTAATGCTTGTCCATGCCGGCCCCGCCAAGGTGTTATACGGGCGCAGCCCGCGGACTCCTTGTCCGCTTGACAGCTCTACTATTGAGTCATAAGCGTAGACTCCTCAAAAAGTAATCTTCAACTAAATATGGAGGAAGAAGGCATTCTAGTACGACCAGATGACCCAAAACCCACCGGAAAAGCATTGTACAGGCTTTACTCTAAGCGTTTGGTAGAGACGACACGATGACGAAGGTGTTTGAAAAAGTTAGATGACCTCAATGCACAAGAATATTATGCTAAGACATTTTTTTAGAAATCTCTCAAAATGTTCACACATTCTTGATGGTTTTTACAAAGCTTAAGAACTACCTTTCTTAATCTAACACCTATGATTTCTAACACGTAATAGAGTAACAACTCTACTTTTTCGATCTGCAAAACAGCTAACCTACAACTACATACCTTGACTCCTATACTAAAGGACCAAGTCTCAACCTAAGTTATATTATGCTTGATACACAATATTCCCTGAATATCTTCACTTTCCAAACTATTCGATCATTTGTATATAGCTAATCCACATCAGCTACTTTATGACGCCAAATCCACGTCACTTCTACAAATTCTCGGTGTACTGCTTCTGCCAAGTACATGCTTCATGTTGTTTCCACAAGTCATGTCCATTGAAACTAACACTTTCAATCTCCTATTTTATTGTATTTGTCAACTCAAGCACTTCCTGTCAACATAATACAAAGAAACTCCAGGCAAACACAAATTATCACAAAAGAGTAAGCAATAATTTAGAAGAAACACAATGAATCCAAAAGCATACTTGATAATTCATCAAAGTATTCAAGCCAAGTACTTTTCAACCAAAATTAAAACCGAATTCATTGTAATATCAAAAACAAACATTAACAACCCCAAAATCCATACTCCCGCATAAATCTAACTCACCCTAAACTTAAGCACTCTATATATATATTAAATATATGTGTATATATATGATTATTAATTTATGATACTAATGGAACCATATATTTACATAGAGACTTCAAAAAATTATTATTTTATTATCTTATCAAAATTTGTTAATTTTTATTCTGGTCCGACTCGGGACCGGAGATTTTTATTATTTTATAGGGTTATTAATTTATCGAATATTAATTTATTGAAGTTTTACTGTAGTTTTGGACATTCGAAAATATGTTCGATCTGGTTCTTTCATGTTTTGGATTTTTTGAATATAAGGGTCTAGATCCCATTCGGATACTTAAAAAATTAAGTTCGGATTTGGTTCAATATTCTCTCTGTTCGGATTTTTTAATGGAAAACTATTCAAGTACCAAAAAATATTAGGTACAGTTCGGATTACGTAATTTTTACTCAAATATACTCAAATCTACCCGAATTACATAGAAAATAACCAACAAACAAAAACTTAAACATTGATTCAATTTTAGTTAAATTTGGTTATATTTTGACAAATATAACTTGAAACTTTCAGATACTTTAGTTATATTGAGTATAAGTAACTAAGATGTTCGAATTATAAATTTGTAATTTTGAATTATTTTAAATCTAAATACAACTAATATTTTTTGGAAGTATAATTATATTTCAGACATTTTTAGACATCAATTTGGTTCTCGGTATAGTTTGGATTCGGTTCCGGCTACAGATATAGGGTCTAAGTCCCAGTCAAGTATTTATGTCAGATCAGTTCCTATTTAGTTTTGTAGATTGTTAACAAGGATTCCTAACAGAAGAAAATTACAAATCCTCCCAAATGTTACAAACTAACAATCGAGTAATAAATCTTGAAAGTCTTAACCACAAGTAGAGAGATTATTAAACTTACAACACAGGCTTTTGAGTTTAATTGTAACCTGAAACTGTACGAGCCAAACATCTAAAACAGATTCCAAGAACATTAAGGGAAGAACACAGAACATTTTGTAATGAGATTCCGTGTGAGAGACATTGAAAAACCTGAGATGTTAATCTCATTGTCCTAAACTTAATACTCTTTAAGTCTCACCAAGCCTCCCACTGATTCTAAGAACTCTTACAATAAAGAGTTATTCCCAATTCAATTACCCCAAACATACACAAATACAAGAAAACACCTTTATTTTCAAGAACCTACAGGAGCCATGTCTTTACCTTTGGTTGCAGCGGTTGCAGCAGCTGCGGCGGCAGCCGCGGCAGCTGCAGCCGCGGCTGCAGCTGCAGATGGTGCTGAGTTAGGTGTTGATGGAGGAACAGGGTTGCTTTGCTTTGCAACTACTTCTTGACGCTTTTGGAGCTGTGGAGAATTGAGATCGGTAAGTAGTTCTTTAATCTGTTTACCGGATAGAGTTTCGTGTTGAAGCAAAGCATTTGCAAGTGCATGAAGCTCTTTGTTGTAAACAGTGAGGATGGTTTTCGCATTGTTATAAGCCTTTTCCAAAAGAAGTTTCACTTCTCTCTCGATGAGAAGCCTTGTCTCGGTGCTCATGCTTTTCCCATTGTCGTCGTAGTTATGTGCCACAAGACCAACCTCTTTGCTCATACCAAATTTCGTAACCATAGCTCTTGCAAGTTTTGTTGCTTGCTCAAGATCAGAAGAAGCACCTGAGGTTACCTCGCTTTCCCCAAAAATCAACTCTTCGGCTACTCGGCCTCCCATACAAACATCAAGCCGAGCAAGCATCTGTTTCCTAGAAATGCTCGTTTCATCTTTATCCGGTAGTTGAGAAACCATGCCAAGAGCCATACCACGAGGCACAATGGTCGCTTTGTGAACTGGAAGAGCACCTTCTGTGTGAATGGCAACAAGGGCATGGCCACCTTCATGGAAAGCAGTCAGTTTTCTCGACTCGTGAGATATAACTGCGGATTTTCTCTCGCTTCCCATCATGATTCTGTCTTTGGCAAATTCAAGATCAGACATTTTCACATCTTTTGCACCGTCCATTGCAGCTTTTAGAGCAGCAACGTTGACCAGATTCGCTAAATCAGCACCAGAGAATCCAGGTGTTCCTCTAGCGATGATCATTAAATCAACATCCTCAGCCTTGAGTACCTGAAACCACACAACGAAGATTAGCCAACCAACGGTTCAAATTTCACGCCATTGCTGTATTAGAAGTAATCTAACAGAGATAGTTTGACATAACTGAAACCTTCTTGTGCTCATTATAACAACTAAACCAGATTTTTATACATTTGCTTTGTATATCCAAAGTACCAAATTGCTACTTAAATGAAAGCCCTAGTCATGCTAGTTCTCGGGTCCACTGGTTACCCAAATTTAGACAACCTTAGGCCATTACTGAAAATGCATAATATAAAGTTACCTTTGACATGTGAGACTCCAAAATCTGGCGTCGACCTTCCACATCTGGGTTAGGTACAACAATATGGCGATCAAACCTCCCAGGTCTAACCAAAGCCTTATCCAAAGACTCTGGGAAATTTGTTGCCGCGACAACAATGATTCCTTCATTCTGTTTAAACCCATCCAACTCAACGAGCAACTGATTCAATGTCATCTTCATGTACTGCTGGTCCTTGGGATTACGACTTCCTCCAATAGCATCTATTTCATCGATAAAAATAATACAAGGGGAGCACTTCTTCGCAGCACTAAAAAGATCTCTAACTCTTCTGGCTCCAACTCCAACAAACATCTCTTCAAATTCACTACCACTGCAAGAGAAGAAAGGCACTCCAGCTTCTCCAGCAATAGCCCTTGCAAGCATAGTCTTCCCTGTGCCAGGAGGACCGACAAGCAACACACCTTTTGGAAGCTTGCCGCCTAAACGAGTGAACCTCTGTAATAAAAGAGCCGGATTGGATCCGTTCGAAACAGGTTAGCATACTATAAGTATTGGATTCTAATAAATTCGAAACAGGTTAGCCTTAGCCTACTATAGGATTGGATCTTATCAACCTACTAACTTCTTCCATGTTGGGATGAGAAACACAAAAGAAAGATGAGATAGTGAGGCCAAAGAACAACACAGTGTCATTTTCCAGCACATATAGTTCAGAGGATATCTAATTAGAAGAACAAGCTTGCACAGTGAATTTACCTTTGGGTCGCGGAGATAATGCACAATTTCCTCTAGCTCAGCTTTTGCTTCATCAACACCCTTAACATCGGTAAATTTGGTGCTCGATTCCATACTAGGTTGAACTTCTTCATGCAAACCAAGTCCTAACATATATTAAGCATAAATTTATTAGAACAAAGACATCTAATACAGCTAATTGCATCACTGAAGAAAATACAACTAAACTACCTTTGCCAATTCCTCTATCTTCGATAAGTGCTCCAATACCAGAAATAAGTAAAAACCCAACTGCAATAGTTCGGATTGTACTCCATAGCTGTTCTTTAAAGTGAGTCCTTTCAGTAGATATCGTATGGATCGGTGCAGCAGCAGTTCCAAGGGCACCATCTTTTGTTGGTTTTCCTAAGTTTCTAAATGCCGCAAGACCTCCAAAAGTCTCTTCCTCCCTTGAAGCACCAACAATACCTAAAAGATAAGCGTAAAATCATATTATAAAAGCGACATACATAAATTTAATGGTTAATAAGCTGCAAAAACATATATGAAAGTCTATCTCTCTCTCTGCTTACCCACCTCTTTGCAATGTTCGTATGAGCTCACTTTGATCAAGCCTATCAACTTTAACCAATGCCTTAATGTATTCCGACAATGCAGAAGCATTCGAATGCAAGGATGGTTGGCTTTCAAACATTCTAATAACTGCTTCAGGGTCATTTCTTCGATACAGTTCTCTCAGATGAGCTACTTCATTAACTTCTTCTCTGTCACGTACTCTCCGAGCAAAGCTACCAACATAACTTGATTGAAACCGTGTTCTTGGTAAAGAAGATCCACCACCACCAACTCCAGCTATAAAAAAAGATAACCCATTTAGATCAAAATGGTTCTGGAACAATCCAAAAAACAATAAGACTTCTCAGCAAATGAATATATAATATATACCTCCAACAACTCCAACTCTAGGAAGAGTAGTGTAAGCTCTCACAAGTAAGCTTCTTAAACTGCTCAATTCTCGTTCATGACTCGAAACCTGTCATGGTCATTAAGTAAATTACTCATCCCAAACTCAAAATAGTAAAATCTTCACGAAAGATGAAATCTATTTACTCGCTGTGAACAAGACACTCACAAATATTAAGACTTTATGGCCAATATCAAAAATAGATCAATTAGGTATTCAAATCAACCATTTAGAATCCTAAAGACATAACATTTGAGGGCAGATAAGATTTTGAGCCTCTAGGATTTGCAAAAGATCATCTTTAGCTTCTGTATAACGTCGATCAACAGTAATGAAGTAAATTACTCATCCCAAACTCAAAATAGCAAAATCATCACAAAAGGTGGAATCTTTTTACCTGATGTGAATCAAGACTAGAGTCTTACACTAACAAATATTAAAACTTTCTAGCATATTTCAAAAATTAGGTGAATTAGGTACTCAAATCAACCAAATAGCCATAGATGAAGTTAATTTCATAAATCCTAGATATGGGAAATTACAAACCCATCTAGAATCCTAAAAGACGAAACATTTGAAGGATGATAAGGTTTTTTAGCCTCTAGGGTTTGTAAAAATATCATCTTTAGCTTCTGTAAAACATCGATCTTTATAAAACCCATTAGAAAATGATATGTAAATTGATCAAATCAATACTGTATCAATCAAATTCGAAATCTTTTCGTATTGAAATTGCGTAAGAAAATGAAAAAAAAAAAAACCTTGGTGATGATTCGTCTCCAAGCCATCAATTTAATCTCTCTTCACGTCGTCTGAAATTGATGCGTCTGTGTCGGAAACAAATGAATCTTTGTGTTTGGGAAGAACCGTCGTCTAATCTTAATCCTAAGTCTTAAAAGACAATAAAATTCACGTGAGATGAGAGACCTGTTTGGTTCTCGGGAGAGAAGATTGTGCAGCAGGTGTAGCCAAGCACGAGATATGTAGGTCGTACGTGTGGTTAAATGACATAAATATCCTTAGCCTTATTACCCAATGTTTCGTTTTAGTAGGCTTGGCCCATACTAAAAGTCGTGAATATAGCCTTACACGACGGATGAATCAGTGAACCTACTTCTCCACTTAAATTCTCTTTAGGCCTGTCCAAAACTCATTCCGTACCCGTTTCTACTTTCCCATCCAATACGTTTTTTCATTTCAATGTTTTTTTGCTCACGACTATAAATAGGTATAAACGTTTATACCCGTTTGGATTTGGTTTGGATCTTTTGGATTTGTAGGCCTAAAATTTATTTAGATATTTATAATTTTTGCTTCCGATTCGGTATAATCGGTATTTAGTATCCGAAATATCATTAAAAATACAAAAAAATAGTTAAATTTAAATCAAATTTGGTTAAATTTTTAAAAATATAAATCAAAACTTTCATATATTTTAGTGCACTCTAAAAATAATTGATATGCTCAGATTTATAACTAAAATTTTAGGTAATTGGATTATTTGGATCAACAAAGCCAGTATGTGGAACACAAAAAATGTTTGTGGGAGGAAGCAGCGAACTTGGATTAAAGATGATGTGGTAAGCTACTATTGGACATGTGGAGTTTCCATTAAGTGTAAATCAAGATATTGCAGAATCAAGAATGAAGATTTGAGAATATATAGATTTAGGGAAGTTAGGTTTCGTTGTATCTAGGTGACTACCTATGTAAACTAGACCTAAGGCATTAGGTTTTGATACGCCTTTTGATTGATAGAGACGAGAGATGAGCACATAAGCTGTCTAGGGATTTTGGTGAGTGAACAAAGAGTGGAACATAAATGTTGTTGTGTGAGTGATTTTGGGTAATTAGGAATTGGTCAGTGACGAATCGTGTTGACTACGTGTAAAACTGATTAAACGGATCTATTAGATTGTTTAGAAGATTCCTAATAAAGAAAATAAGTTTTTTCAATCTTGCATGTGTGTTAGTGTTTTAGAGCACATGACCGACCAGAGTATTATACTCACATGTTGAGATCCTAAGGAAAGAATGCAGTCAATGATTGATTTGATGATCTTCCAGAAACTAGTAATTTTGGATGAAAAAGGTTATGGTGAATGGAAAGTTTTGATGATGCAACTGATTCGAGGTCAAGGAGAAGATGTTTGGACAACAGTTGAAGATGGGTGAGAAGCTCATCATGAAGTTAATGAAGGATGAGCCAATATTCCTAAAGCTAAGGCGTGATGGACTGTAGATGAAAAGAATTTATTGAAATACAATGGAAGGACCCTCAACGCTATTTTGGTGTTGTTGATAAGAATGAGTTCAAAATGGTATGTGGTTGTGAATCTTCTAAACAGGCATGGGATATTTTGCAAAAATCCCATGAAGGAAATTCCAATGTTAAGAGAACATGGTTAGATCATCTTGTAACTCAACTTGAAAATTTGCAGATGGAGCCTAAAGAAAATGTTTCTCAATTCAGTGCAGTGTTATTGCGAATGAGGCCAAGAATCTTGGAAAAACATACAATGATCATAAAGTAGTAAAAAAAACTAATCAGGTGTCTACCGCATAAATATGCAGCACATAAGGCTATCATGAGGGTATGTGGTAATATTGATACTCTAAAGTTTGAAGATCTTGTTGGTATGTTGAAGTAAGAAGAAATGGAAGTGGTTGAAGATTTGAGAAATCGTGATAAAAGAATAGTGTTCAAAGATGATGAAGCAAAAAATTGATCAACTTCAGGAGATCCGCGATAATCTTGCACTATTGCCCAAAAACTTGGACGAACCCTGGAGCGAGTTAAAAAAGGTAAAAGAAGAAATGTCAATCAATGGAACAAAACTGACACAAGAAACCTAGTAACGGATATCACAAGAGTGACATAGAAGTGTGGATAATACACTCTTCACTCATAGTTACGGTGCTAACATATTTATTGTGCAAGTATATGTTGATGGCATAATGTTTGGAAACACAAGGAATGAGCTAGTTTCTAAGTTTTTCAAAACAATAACAAAGGACTTTGAAATGAGCATGATTTGGTGAGTTGAATTACTTTCTGGGGTTACAAATCACTCAGACAGATGATGGTATCTTTATTTCTCAAAGCACTTATGCGAAAAACCTGATTAAGCGATTTGAGATGCAGACAAGCAAAATAGCTCGAACACCTATGAACACTACTTGTAACCTGTCTTAAGATGAAACAGGGACTTGTTGAAGAAAAGTTGTACATGGGTATGATTGGGAATCTGATGTACCTTACAACTAACAGGCCAGATCTATGTTATAGTGTCGGAGTCTGTGCTTGCTACAAGGCCAACCCTCGTGTGTCACACTGAGGCATAATACATTGCCATGGGGAGTTGTTAGACACAACTGTTGTGGATGAAATAGACGATTGTTGACTATGGTATTACAAGTGCAATCAATATCTCTAAGAACCCTGTTCAACACTCTCACACTGAGCACACTGACATTCAACACCATTTCAAAAGAGAATTGGTATAAGGTAGAATTGTTGAAATCCATCATGTTACTTCTGAGAAACAGCTGGCTGATATCTTTACAAAACCTCTTGACTTGAATTGTTTTAATAATATGCAAAACTCACTTGGTATTTATGAATCTTAACTTGCTTGTGTTGTTGAGAGATTTTTGTCATAGGCATCACTACAAAGAGACACAATAGCTTTAATCATATGGTTACATGTACAGTAGTTAGAGAGTCCTATAAAAACCTTTCATTGGCAACTCAACTGTAGAAAAGAGTTGTTCTTCATGTATGTTCAAAGATGATTTCCAAAAAGGGTGGTTTCTAAAAGAAAATAAAAAAACCAAAAAACATAGTGCAGCATGGATGGTTAAGTTTGCCATGGGTCCTCAATTCATGCCCAAATTTTTGTTAGGTATGAAGATGTGTGACTATCCTCAGAAGAGCACTATGTGTGAAAGCTCCTCAAAAGAGAAATAACTATTTCACTGAGCTTGTGGGTTGAGTCCCCTTCAAAATCTATGTGATATGTCCTTGTGTACATTCGGTGGCACTTTGAACTTGATGAGTGGAGGTAGGTTGATGTTCCATATACTGAATAATATATTAATGAATCTTCTTAATTATATGCTACTCTAAGTTGGTAAATGTGAATGGTTTACCTAAGTATCATATCGCTCTGTGGTTGCAGTTTGTTGTGTGTGTCATGTGCTTTGTGTTACACGACAACCATTTAATCAATTGGTTTTATTTAATATTGATTGCTTGGTAAAACCCGGTTAAAACTGGTTGTGTGCACTAATGTCGGTTTGAGCTTTTTTAGTTGATTTTAGGAAAAACAAATATTCTCGCATAAGAGATATTAGATGGTTTTGCTCCCATTAGAAACCCTAATTTTCTGTTTCATTCCTATGTCCAACAAGAAGCCCTCCATAAAGCAATCTTAAGAAGAACTCACTCATAATCTTGCTGAATCGATTGTTAAGGCTCCTGGTTCTTTGTGTACCCGCTTGACACTCCTGGCTACCACACAAACTCTTCCGACAATGGCGATGACTTATTCTTCTCCAAACCCTAGTCGATTGCTTTTGATTGGCGAATCCACTAGATGTTCCACATCTCGCCGTACTACGGTTTGCTGAGCCCAACAATTTAATGTGCATAACCCTCATATGATCGATGAGGAGATTGATTATCCCGATCTCATGTCAAATCAGCTTCCTTAGTTCGATTCATCTCCTCCATCGTAACAAGCATCTGAAATTGCTCTGCCGCCTGTGGAAGTCTCTACGGTTATTGAGACTATATAGGTTAGTGATAGTGAACCCATGAGCACAAATCGTGATTCCTTCAAGGATCTAATAGAAGAGTTTGGCCATGTTTTTGCATTTGTTATGCCTACCGGTGCGTGCACCTCTAATCCTCCATCCCTCTTTGATGCTGCGAGATCAATTGTTGGTGTGCCATTGGCATCAGGTGCGAAGCTGATTCCGTCTAAGGCTGATTTCTCTGCTCAATATGCTGCAAATCCGAAACTGGTCACTACTAGTGAAAAACTTGCTCTTTCTCTTCAAAAACCAATGAAATACCCTTTTAATCCTCGGTTTGTCACCGCCAAAGTTGATGCACGATATAATCACTGGTCAATCGTTAGTATATTCAGTAAAAAGTGCTTGATCTTGGAAATTCGTAGACTGAAGGTGCAGAATAGTTGATTCAATGTGATGGTTTGCGTAGGACTTTATTGATGTTAAGCCATTTGTTCATGAAGTAGTCTTTGAGTTCTATGCCAATTTGGCTGATATGGACCTTCCTAAGGATGGTCTTAGTCTGGTGTCGACCGAGGGAAGATGTATGAATTCACTTCAGCCATCATCCACCAGATGTTTCAGTTAAAATGCTTATCGTCAACCATTTCACTTTGGCAAGATGGTTTTTGACCATATTATGTCTTTTTTTGCGCTTAGTGCTAAGTCTACATTTCATCTACCTTTTCCTAATGTTGATCTATCAGTTGTTGAGATTCCAGAGGCCAAATTTTTATTTTCATGGTGACACAGTCTCTGAGATACCTTCTCCATTGGCATTGGATGCTAAGAACTGCAAGAAGACTGGTCAAATTCTCATGTAAAGTAAAATCGGAAGACACACCAGCACCCACAGTCTCAAAAACACGACAAAAAATGGATCCATAGGATATAATTAACCAAACGAATAGAAGTCGGGTATGGAAGTACGAAAAACCACGATCAAAGAATGTATGCGACTAAGAGCATCCACCACACGATTTGAACCACATAACATATGCTTGATAACAAAAGTTTATTGCTGCAGATATACAAACTATGAGGCAAGACGTGACGTAGGGCTGAGCAAAAAAACCCGCACCCAAAAGCCGAATCCAAACCCAACTCAAAAAACCTGAACCAAATCTGACCCGAAATTTTAAAATATCCAAACAGGTCATAAATTTCTAAACCCAAACCAAAATAGGTACCCAAACATACTCAAAATATAAGTACATACTAATAATATATTAGTAATATTTATACTTCTAATAACCTAAGTGCCAAAAATATCTGGGTATTTTTTGATATTTTCGAGTACTTTGGATAGATTTAGATACAAAATTTTTGATTTAAAAAGAAAATTTGATTTTTTGGTACTTGAGGTAAACCCGAACCTAAACCGAACCCGATCCAAAGATATAAAATACCCAAATGGGTTCTGTACCCCTAAACCCAAACACCCGAAAACCTAAAATATTTGACCCAAAACCCAAATGCCCACCCTCAACGTGACGACACTTTCTCTTGGCTACTAAGATGCTTAAGAGCGTCATGATTTGTATAAAGCACAAAATCTTTGTGATATAATTAATGTTGCTACTGTTTGATTGTCTGAATAGTAACATAAAATTATACGTCATATGTGTTATAGAGGGATCAAGCACCATCTAATTCTCACTAGAAAAAGCAATAGGTCGATTGTGTTGACATAAAAGAGCACCAATACTAGATTTAAAAGTGTCACAATGAAACTATGATATTAACGAGAAATCAAAAAGAGCTAAAATTGGTGTGGAACAAAACTTAACTCCAATAACCTCAAATGGCATCTTAGGTTCTGAAGTCTAACAATTGTCCCATCGCAAATACACTTAGTTATTTGAGTCATCAAGCTATTAAAATGAGGTACAAAATGGTGGTATAAAGATGCAAGATCATGGAAAGTTCGTCTTTCTGAGAGAGTACGAGGAAGTGGCCACAACTATATTGCCAAAATCTTGCTTCAATCCACTCCAAGACCCTTACCTAACACAATATAACCTAAGAAGTGAACTTATGCGAAACCAAACTCATATTTCTTCAAAGTGGTGTTTAGTTTATCATGTCACAACACAAAAAGAGCCTCCTGCAAATGTCAAAACTGATCATCCAACGTTAAACTAAAAATCAAAATGTCGTCGAAATAAACAACAACAAATTTTTAAATGAAAAGACAGAGAGCATGGTTCATCACATGCATAATTTTTTTTGGAGCGTTTTTGACAAGCCAAAATTCATAACTAGCCACTCAAAAAGACCCTCAGACGTCTTAAATTCAGTCTTCCACTCGTCACATGTACAAATACAAACTTGATGATACCCACTTTTCATATAATGCTTAGAAAACACTGTAATTGTGCCAATTAGATCCAACAAATCATCAAGACAAGGGATACGAAAATGATAGCAAACCTTTAATCTCATTGATAGCACGACTATCAAAACACATTCGCCCCGGACAATTTTTTTGGAATTTGTGAAAATTCTTTGATGACTAAGGCTTCCACTTGCTTTCGTAGCTCTATATGTTCACTAGGACTCATCCTATACTTACATTTGTTAGGAAGAGATATGTATGAGACCAGATTGATGCATTTTTGTATGTCTCTCTTAGGTGGTAATCTTGGAGACAAATTTTCATGAAACACGCCAACAAATTGGTTCATCAAGGCAGTGAACATAGGCATAATGGTCAAAGACAGTGAAGGTAAAACCAAATTTGAGAGGAGTAACATAACCAACCCCTCATCACTCATTGATGTTTAAAAATGCGCTTGTTGCAGAAAAAGAACAAGGCTTGGAGGAAATGATGGTTTGATCATAAGAGTGGTTATCCACCTGAAAATTATAAGTATTAAAGGATCAATAATTCTAAATCTGAAGTTCAACTCCCAAAGACGTCCAAAAAATAGATGAGACACATCCATAAGCACAATATCACAATAAAGGCAGTCCGTATAAGAATTTTCAACTGAGAATGATATCAAAGTATGACTAATAACAGACATATATGGGCTTTGTTGGAACTTGGAACCAAGCTAATTTGTATGGAAATGGGTGAGGTTCCACATAAAGATCCAACTTCAATACAACTCCCTCAGAAATAACATTCTCACAACTTCCAAAATAGACAATGAAGGTATAAAATTTACGATTGATTATGCATCTTGAATGAAAACTATTGTTATTTCTGGGAAATTTTCTGGTGCGTGAGAAGCTAAACACGTTCTCTGCAACACAAGAAAAAGACCAATATTTGCTATTAATTCCTCTATATTGAGATACTCTTCTTCATCGTAAATCACTTCCACATATATGCATGATTCATCAAGAAGAAGTTCCCGACAAGAAGACTGGCGATGTCCTTACTTGTCACAAGATAAACATTGGAGTGTTCATGTTCTGTTGACACACATGGGATCTATGGGTACAATTACTTGTTCTAGCTTCGAAATTGTAGTATCAGTGGGTGTAACCGTTGCAAATTCTTTCACTTATGTAGCATACTCCTCGCCAGTGGGCCCATACATCCCCCAAAGGCGAGACTCAAACCATGTAATTTAACTCTATTTAGGAGAGCAGACTCCGTCCCAATGTGAATCGAACCTGTGACCTCCAAGATCCCTACGTTTTCGGTAACCAAAGGGTTTAACCACTAAGCCAACTCATCGTTGGTTACGCGGGACGATATTATGATTAAAATAAATCATTTTAATTTATATAGTATATATTAAATATTAATATATGTAATGTTTACAAAATTTTAATTTCTTTTATTTGAATTAATGATTTTTTATGAATGTAATTGATGCAAATATGCCGACATATGATAGATTGAGCAACTTACATTCGTTAAAAAAAATTAGAATCATAGCATATACAGAAAATAATCTAGTTTTTTATTATTATGGATGATGTTATAGTTTAATTTTCACAAAATTAGAATCAAACAAAGATGAGAGGTGAAGTATAATTATTAAAAATTAATTATATAATATAATTGGATATCAAATCTTTTTTATTCAACTTGTGAATTGATCTCTTCATCCTTAAACAGATTATGTCCTCTTCATTTTCTTCTCCTTTGTAGATTGACTGTTTATGATAGCTTTTTATAATATAGTAATATAAACTATGTATTTTGTTATACCTTCATAATTGAATATGAAGTTGTTGAAAATCTCCTTGTAAACGACATTTTTCAATGATGGACTTGATTGTTGTCTTTGTGTCGCTCCAAATGCGTAATCCCTTTTCTGTTGTCACTCTTGATAAAGCAACATACAGTTGGCCGTGGGTGAAAATTGGTTTAGAAATATAAATTTCCACATTCTCTAGACTTTGTCCTTGGCTTTTGTTGATGGTCATAGCGTAACAAACTCTGATTGGACATTGATGCCACTTCATTTGTATGGAAAATTTGTATATGTGATTGTCATGATAATCCTTTGTATGAAGAATCTTTTGCCAGCATTTGCGCTTATCATTATCTTCGCCTCAATTACTTATTCACCGAGACGTGTAACGACCATCCTTGTATCGTTGCACAAACCTTCTTTTTGATTAATGTTTCTTAGAAAAAGTATTGGTGTGTGAAGTTTTAAGCGCATTTTTTGATTTGACCGCGTTCAGATACTCTGTTCTGTATAACAAGTTGACTATATTCACATCAGTATCATAAACATTTTTTCTTCAGCTCTCACCCTTATTTTTTGTTTAAGGACAAATCTATGATATTTTCCCCATAAGTAAAACTGGTTTATCGACGCCAAAATTGTATCTTGTCTACTGCCTTGTGGGATAACTGGTAATATTTGTTTAAAATATCCACCTAACAAAATTGTTTTTCCTCCTAAATGTTCTTACATAACATGTGGGTTTGTATTACTCATTAGATCTCTGAGTGTACGATCGAGTGCTTTGAATGTGTGACGATGTGCCATGGGTGCTTCATCCCATATGATTAAATCTGTTTTGATAACCATTTTTGCAAGCATCGTTTTTGGTTTGATATCACACACTGAATGTTGGTGGACATCTATTGGTATCTTAAACCTTGAATGAGCTGTTCTTTCTCCTGGCAACAATGTAGCAGCAATACCTGAGGTTGCAACTGGAATAACTACTCGTCCCTCTAATCGTAGTTTGGAAATTATTGTTGTGTATACATAGGTTTTGCCAGTGCCGTCTGACCCGTAGATAAAGAACAATTTCCCCATGTCATTGTTGACGAAGTCCATGACAGCCTTGTAAACAGAAGTTTGCTCTTTGTTGAGTTTTAAAAATGCTTGAGAATGTACCTCTCCTTTATAATCAACGTTGTATTGCTTGTTCTTCTCTTCGAATGGAGGTTGAAATTTCTTTTAGAATGGTTTAGGCATGCCTGGGAAATCGGACAAGGACTTGTCATTTTAAAGAAGAAGTTTTTGAATTTCTTGTAAGGTGTACCGTTGTAGTTGCTCGTCATTTATATTAAGTCATCTGAAGTTGAAACTCTTTTGTTGCTTGTGTAAGATATCATCTTCGAGGCTTTTCCATCATTGATTCCACAAAATCGAAGGTTTAATCACTTCACAGTATAACATCATTGTTACAAACAGTTCTCGTAACTGGTATGGTATGCCCCAGTGTGATGATTCTTCCATGGCTTCATGCCATTCTTTATCTTCATCTAAGAGACCCCTAGCATAACAACTTTCTTTGAATGATTTATATATGATTCCACCAACTTTTTTAATCTCTTCATAGCTTCTACATCCTTTGATGTGATTCATCATCAATCATAGGTAGTATTTCTCACCCGATGCTGGATGAATAGTAACTATTCTATCAATGGTAAAACATTGCTTTCTAGGTGTACATATATGATCTTTTGAATTCCATACAAACAACGTAGGAAACTGGGCGTGAGTGAGGCGTCGTGCGTGTGAGTATCTTTTATTTGCTTCCATCTATCCAATGAATATTGAAATTCGCTCTGCCATTCTAGCTAAAACTACTTTAAGTAAGAAGTGTGAAGACATTAAACCGCTTAATTGAATGTTCCAAATATAGTGTATGTTACATGTGAGGTTGTAATCTCTTCAGTTTTAGTGTTTGTAGTTAAATTAAATATCTATTTTAAAGACCAATTCTATATCTATTTACAAAAAAGATTAATTACACGTAAGTAATTACAGACGTTACATAATCTATCACTATATGAATAACATCAAGGAGTCCCATAAACAATTTTCAATACTAATAAAAATGAGTAAAATAATAAAGAAAATAATTTTATAAATAACCTTAAAATGTTAGAAACTTGTGACCTAATAAATTTTTATATTGAGCCAAATTTTATAAATTCTCTTTCATCAATCATATAATGTTTTGGCCATTTGTTAATTTCTTGACTACTATTAAACAAACTTTTTACTATGTATTTTGACAACAATCAGTGATTCTAAATTAATCATGGTTTTGGATTATTAATTTATTTAGTATATAGGAAATTACATACCAAGTAGTTGCAAATTTGTGTCAGCGAGAGTTTCTAGTTCTGAATAGCCACGAAATATGAATTTCTCTTCTTTAATACTAGGAATAGCATCATCTGGTACTTCAACAAGTTGAGTGGCGTCCGTAAATCGGATTAAAAATTGGTTGTCAATAATTTTATAGTGATTGTAGCTGGGTACTACTTCAAAATGGCTCAATAAATAAAGATTTCCATCTTTAAGTGGACTTATGAATATATGGATCTGTCGGTGGTAAATGGAAGCTTGGATTAGAATATCCTATTTGAAATATTTGAACAAAAGAGTTTTGTAATTATGTAGAAAGATTTAGTGTACAAAATTGACGTAGAGAGATTATGGACACATATGTAATATATACATAAATGGTACTATTGGGAGTGAAACAATTAATAATGCGGAAGATGGTCGTACATTTTCATCTAAAAGAAGTAGATCAAAACTCATGATTGCTCCATTGAGTTTGAAATTTTGAACTTCCCAAAAATTTACAAGACTAACGCTTATGTTTTGGTTAGCTTTTCCTTGTTCGAGTTTGTCTAACGGAATTGTTATCGGCAAAAAAGAGGGGAGATTATTTTCTTCCATAGTGATTTTGACGATTTTGTGAAAAAAACATAGTACCGTTGAGAGTATGATTATATTATTATTGGAATAAAAATGACTTATTGAATTTCAAGTGTAAAGAAACTTACGTATAATTAGTGGAGAAAGATAAGAGGAAGTGAGGCTAAACTTTTCAGAAATGGTTATTTATAATAGGTTGTGGTTGAGATATAATATGGATTTTCGTAATGAGAGAATATAATTATTGGACACAGAAAAAAAACATTTAGTAAATGTGATGATTTTGAGAAGAGAATGAACGGAATTATGAATATCAAATGTATCTAAGAGTGGGTAATTGTTAAGATGGATAAATGCAATTAATCACGATTAATATATTTTATTATTATGAATAATATTATTGTACATTGACTAAGTAGTTAAGTAGTGAAAGTGGAAAGATATATTATCATTTCGGACTATTATAAAAGGAGGTAGTTTACGTTTTTACTTTCCATCCAAACCAATTATAATTCTCTTTGTCAAATCATGAAACAAAAAATTTGCAAAACAAATCTTATCATGTTACCATATGACATGTTTATGGTCATAGTTACCAAATTTGCTGTTTTTCTCACATAGACTTAGGGTCTTACATGTTAATATGTAAAACATTGCTTGAAGTTTCAAAATACCCGGACGTTTTAAAATTTTCGTTTAGAAAATATTATCTTACCACCTTATGAGAGGGTACCCGAGAAAATGGAGATATTGGAAGAGTGTGTGAAGAAGGGTATGTATATTTTTATGTGGTTACTTAATTTCTTCTACCGTATGAATGTGAAGGAAGGTTTGAAGCAATTATCAGCAGCTGCTGAAGAAACTCATGCATAAGCTATGTACTTGTATGGAATGATCGTACTCATAGAAGGAGATTTCACTGAGGGTACAAACTATCTTACTCAACTATGAAAAATCAAGAAATAGAAACGGTGAGGCAATATCAGCTGAGCATTTGGCGGGTTATTTTAGAGATGAGTGTGAAGCAATATCGAGAATATGACGTACTACTTAGTCTAATGGATGTTGGAGCAGACTATGTGAATCAAAATTTTCATGAAGTGTCTGATGAATGTTTCATCCGCAAAGAAATTTATCGTTTCATGGACTATATGAACAGAAATATGTCTAATTTTCTTTTGATTTTCAGTTACACATTTGTTTCTTTAAGGTCTTTTATCTAAACTGAAACACATTTTTGTAATTTTTTTTGTTTTATTAAAATAATTTATAATGGTTTAAATTTATTCGTTTCATGTATAAAATATTCTTTTTAATTTAACTTTTATGATATCATAACTGGTGATTTTCTAATCATAGAAAAAAACACAGTTACTACGAAAATATTGAAATTAGGTTTAGATAACAGGTGATGTCATACCATTTGAGCAGCCAACAATAGGACTGATTGTCTTTGGTGAGAATTTCCTCCCACAATAGATGAATAGATCTTCGAGACTTGGACCTAGCAAATCCATGACTAAATTTTTTTTTGTTCCATCCACTCGAAACCATAACACATAATTAAAAGTTAGCTTCTGCAATCATGAATTATAGGTCTCACTTAAGCATTTTACTAATATTAATTCTAAATTTTAATTGCTTCAAGATTGGTTAATCCCTTGAATGTCCATAAACAACAGAAGTAGAAAAAAAGAAAAAAAAAAAGAGATCAACCTCAATATCTTCAATTTGGTTAAAATACATAGTAGAACCATCATTCTAGCTAACAAGCAAACATCTCTAGTGACTTCAGGTGTAACCCTTGGATTACCTGCAAATTCATATATATTATGACCCGAGTAAAGCCAGTGTGAGAGGGAGCAAATAGGAAAAACGTATCATCATGATCGCCACCCATCCAAGAAGAGAATTGAATCAATGGAGCATTATACATATACGTTCATCAATCCCTATGTTTTTCAGAGCCGTGTCTACACGGCGCATAAACTTTGGAACACCTTTCCAGATAGTTTCATGGAAGTAACTCATTCCAGCTCTCATCATATCTTGAGGAGTGGCTGGTGTTCTTTTGGTTTCATCTGTTCAAAATGCCGCTTGAATTTATATAAAAATGTCCCCTGAATCTTAAAAAAAATCCAAAATTTTACATTACATATAAGGATTATTTTCAAACCAAGTCAATTTAAAGAAGCTTTTACCTCTCTTTATAGAGCCTCGTCGAGTTCTTGCTTGTTATTAGGAGTAATATCCTTAGCTTATAATTGAACCAGACAGTCTCATATCTTAGAACACACAAAGAAGATAACTTTATCATCAAAACATCGATCCAAAGCAAAGTCTGGGTAAGTCTGAGTAGGATGAGCAGTTAAAACCAAATCCAGAGTCTGATTCTTGAAAGCATCAAAGATCTCTTCAGGAGACTTATTCAAATCTCCAACAAGCTTCTTGAAAGTTTTTTCAAGATCAGATTCAGTAGTACCAGAGCTCTCATCAACGAAATCACTTTTCTTCAGCTTCTTGATCCTACAACGATAACCAATCTGCACTTCCTCAGCCAAATTGGCTAAGTTAAGTATATAAGAGAAAATTTTGGCTATAAAAATGAAGTCTCATAGATCTAAACTCGTTAGTACATTCCCTAGATCCTCTAGCTTCTTAGATTCATGGTTCCCTTCGTATTTTGTTGAATGATCATAAACCTCTTGAACCTATACAACACACAATAATTTCAAATTTAGACTAAAAAAGTTTAAATCTTTCATTTCGATAAACAATTACAGTAGACAGTGTTTTTAACTTTCTTTAGGGGAACAAACCATCATCAGAGAATTTTTCTAATCAAAGTCTCTATTTTTATAAAAACATTTTCTAAGTAATCATCTCAAATATCGAGAAAAATCTCATGTTTTGCACATATCTTGAAGCTTCGGAGACGCACATATGTGGTGGCTACTTAGCCTGAGATGGAAATGGGAGACGAAAAGCTTAGAAATCGTAGAAGTTTGAGAATTCAGAACCCGTACAACCCTTTGGAAAGAGGAGAGAACAGCCATAAAACAAATAGTTTCAGCTGTCGGATCTAAACGGATTTGTTCTTCTCCGTTGTGACAACATGAAAACGGTGGTTGCGCTTAATTATGTGGTGGTGATATTTTTGTTTCATTTATTAATTAAATGAAAGAAAATAAACATTTATATGTTGATGTGTCAGGGAAAGAGGTGATGATGTGTCAGTCCCTTGTAAAACTCGCTAAGTCATTATATAATAGATTAAAACTAAAAAGAAATTTTTTATTCTTAACATTAAAAAAAAAATAACTTCCTTTATTTTTAACTAGTAAGGACTTTAAATGCTTTTGTGGCCTTCATGAAACTCAGTTTATCGATTTCGTACTTTCGTTTCAAATTTCTATGTCATAATTCTATATATATATCACTATTCCGTGACATGTTCTTTTTTATGAGTTATTATTTAAAATTAAAAAGAATTTCTCATAATCAAAACTACTTTTGTTATATTAAAATGGAATATTGAGCAAGTTTAGAGAAAATTAAATTAATCCACAAATTTAAAAAGGCTTCAACATGGTAAAGAACATGTCACGGAATAGTGATATATATAGTGGGCGTATGCGCGGGTTTTATTTCGTAATTTTTATTTTCCATTTATACCATTTTATTATTTTGATAATCCTCTTCCATTGTCATTTTCATCTCTAAATTTTTTTAAAATGCAACCTAAGTATATTTGAGCATATAAAATCACATTGACCAAAGGTTTTTAGAAAAGAACAACAAAACGATGTAAAAGTTAGAGAGAGTTTAGGTTTTCTTGTTTAACATGGAATACAAAAATAGTATGATCACTTCCAATTGGAAGAACCAAGCATCTTCCCTTGGTACATAATTCACGATTCCTGACTCATCGAAAGGATATGCTTCTTCTGACACGATACACCAAATAAGAATAATAAAATCAGAACAAAACAATTAACTTAAATTGATTCATGTGCGGATATATAGAGTCGTGAAAAACCTAAGCAACCACAAGTTATGCCAATCAGCTATAGGGAACAATAAGCATATAAATCAAGCCATTTTTAAATGATTCTCCATGTTAGACTATTTGTAAAAGGACTTAGTTAGTTTGTATTTAACAACAAGTTCAATGTCAAATGAATGCTCAACATAATCTATTTGAACATTTTTTGTTGTCTGCAGGGCATCGTGTTCTGAAACTCCATATATATTTTGTTTTGGGTTAATTGCAGTCACTGTAACCTAATAGCTTAACGATAAGTAATCTGAAAGTAACAACTGTAGCAAATCTAAATCAAATAATGATAATTTGTTAACATATATAAATATTAGTAAGTAAAAATACAGTAATATTTTAAATTGAACCAGACATGATCTGCTTGTGATGCAAGGATGAATGAATCATATTTAAGTAGTCTTTGTCTTGAACGTACTGATGTCATGCCGAATTGGTCAATTTGAACACCACGAACAATGAAAAGATCATACCAATTGCACTTATACACAATGCACCTCAAGTCCAACATTCCTGAGTAGCGGACTTCCAATATTTCATTCAAAATGTCGTAGTAAACTACATTACCTGATTGAGCCAATATAGCATAGTCTGAAGTTGGTCTCGTTCTTCCCTCCTCATGAATCATAAACGCATATCCCCTAATGCAATACCTAGGGTATGAAGTTGTAATGTTGTTTGGACCGTTAACAAACTCCACTAATCATGTCGAAAATGTTTGATCACTTTTTATACCTTCATTAACTTGGAAAAATAAGTAACAAATAATTAAAATACAATAAATATTTTTTTCCAAATTAGTAAGGGTATTTAAACACTTATGTAAAATCGCAACAAATGCACAAATTACTTTTTCTTTTAGGAGGTCAAGTTCAGGTTCTGTATTATCTGGATAATATATGCGTACTATCACCATGTAAATCATGTAAGATAACCAAAAATTAATAATAAGATATTAATTAATTTCAAATAATTGGTAATTGACATAAAAAACTTCATTACCTTTCATACTCCACTATATCCTCACAAATTGTGCAAACTCCTGCTCTGATAGTTTATGTTTCTTTCTTTTTTAACTTACTCGACTAACTTGGACAAACAACTCAGGGACAAACACGAGATAAATCGTTCTTTCACCTCTATCATCATAGCCCGTTGAACGTCTACTTTTAGTACAAAATTACTATAGAAAGTAATATTTAGCAAAGTATGAGACTTCTTCATTGAGGTTTTGTGTGACAATAAATCCCTCAATTTTGCTTAAATTTTTTATATTTTTCTTGAGGTGGAACATGTAACGCTCAAAAGGATACATCCAACGGGATTGAACAGGGCCTCCAAATGTTTCTTCTCGTGGGAGGTGCATTGGAATATGTTTCATAACATCAAAGAAAAACGGCTGAAATATCTTTTAAAGATTACAAAGGATAACTGGTAATTGTAAGTGATCTCGTGCATAAATCTCAAAAGAAAGTAGCAAATCATACAAATAAACAATAAACATATTAATATAGATATATGCGTTAGAAATGATTAACATTATGAAAGTAACGATATATACTTGCATTTGCTTGGTGGACAGCTTTTTGAAGAATGTGGGCAAAGGTAAATAAAAGAAGTCGATGCATCACAACATGACAATCATGACTCTTCATTCCAATAAACTTCCTTTCTACGGAATCTACGCAATTATGCAAATTAGATGCGTATCCATCAATGAATTTTACATCTTTGCAAATCCAATCAAAAAATGTTTTTGCTTAGCTTCGTCTAACCGGTAGGCAGGCATAGGACATATACTATTTGGCAAAATTTCAAGAAAATTCTGATAACAAATTAGTGGCAAGTATAATCTAAACTTCATTGTTTTTCGTGTTCTCTTGGAAATTTAAAACAGTGTTCATGATGTTGTCAAATAAATTCTTCTTAATGTGCATAACATCTAGATTGTGTATTAATAAATGGTTTTTCCAATAAGGTAAATTCAAAAAATATTATTTTTGTGCTAATTATGAACTTCACTGACACCATCAATAGGATTATGCCCATTACCCTCACAATAATGAGTCATTTTAGCACCAAAATCTCTTAACTACTCCAATATACAACTTTTATTTATCTCAGGAGGTGCACAGTCAAACACTTGATTATGCTTCGTAAACAATAAGGATGATCACTTGGTATAAATCTTCTATGACAAACAAACCAACACGTCTTTCTTTTGTGTCGTAATTGAAATGCATCAGTTTTTTTAGCAATACGGACACGATAGTCTTTCATGAGTTTTCCATCCAGATAACATACCATATGATAGGAAATCGCTTATGGTCCACAAAAGAACCGCACACATCTTAAAATTCTGCTGTCATGAAACATCAAATGCTTCAACATCATGATTCCATAGCATTTGTAACTCATATATTAATGGCTGGAGAAATACATCGAGTGACCTCCTTGGATGCTACGGGCTGGGAACTCGAACGGAGAGAAACAAAAACTCTCTATGCATGCAAAAAGATGGAAGCAAATTGTAAGGTGTTACAATTACCGGCCATAATGAATATTGTCTTTCTTGCTTTCCAAATGGGTTGAAACCATTTTTACATAAACCGATGTATACATTTTCCCGCTCATACGCAAAATCTGGATATAGTGATTAGAAATGTTTCCACGTTTTTGTGTATGAATGATGTGTAATCTTTTCATCTTGACAATGTTCTGCATGTCATCTCATTGCTTCTGTTGTGCGTTGAGGTTGATATAGCCTCTTCAACTTCTCCGTTCATGGTAAATACAACATCTGTTTAAATGGAACTAAAACTCTATCACTCGTTTCTTGAAATTGCGGTTTACAATAGAATCAACATTATTTGCAGTTTTTGTTTTCTCTCCAATATATCATACAGTTGTTGATTCACACATCTATTATCTGATACAGTAAACTAAGACAAACTACAAGTTTTTGTACCTCATAGTATGATGCTAGTGAAATATTATCTTCATATCTTTCACAAAATCTACTATTCACATCAATAATTCATCCGCCAAATTGTAGTCCGTCTTAATGATCATCATTTTAATAGCAGATGATAATGGTGAATGACCTTTACAACCGCTATAAAGTGGCTACTTCGCTGCATCTAACATATCAAAAAAAAATTTCGCTTCTGTAGTTGGTTCTTCAACCTTATCTCCATTATAACCGACCAATCGCATATTCTCTCTAAACATTTCATTCACAATCTCAACCGTACCTACACCTACATCTATTTTTGTTCTATATCCTAAACTATCTGCAACATATGCTTCACTAGTACTACCATAATCATAATTTGTTTTTCCATGTAAATACCAAATCTTATATCTCGGCATAAATCCATTGATGTACAAGTGATGTCAAACTAACTCAACCTTAACATTATGAGAATTCCGGCAAATTGAACATGGACATTTCAGCTTACCAAGTTTTTTAGCTCCCGTTGATTTCTAGCCAATCCCATGAACTCACATATACCTCATGCATACTTATCTTTTAGTAAGTTCGACTCTGGATCCATCATAGGTTCGTTCATCCATGACCAAAAATATCTACTAGAAGACATATCTTTTCAACATTTGTGGGTTTAATAATGTGATAAAATGAAGAAGTGTTGTGATTGAATGAAGACGTTTGGAAATATATATATAGAAATCGTCGTCGTTAAAAATCCATTAGAAATTTGTCGAAATGTACTAAATTCAAACGGCTATAACGATGGCTATATTAACGTTTTTATTTACCGATGTGCTTCCAATAGAATTCTAAAGCATACCCGTCAGAAATTCGTCAAAAATATGAACTTTAATTTCCAAAGAATTTCTGACGGATTTATGTGTGTTTCGTTGGAAATTCGTCGGTACATTTCTGATGGTTGTAGTAGTCACAAATCCGTCGCATAACCGTCGGAAATTCTATCAATTTTTGGGTAGTTTTTTATAGTTAGACTATTGCAAGTGCACAACAAATGTTGTAGCAATTTAGGGATCAAATCCATAAGGATCAAAGTTACACTATGATTCTTTAAAACTGGAAAAAAAGCTAAATAAAAAGAGAGATTGTTTGTTTGATGCAAACTAAAGAAAACAGTAAAAACGATGTAAATATCAATTAAAATAAGCGTTAGGTCAAAAGAAATTATCAGGAATCTAGAGATCATGAATCAAACAATTATTCAAGGAATGGAATAAGCACTTATCTCGAACTCAAACATAAATGTATAACCAATCCACTGTCGTGATATCAATTACTTTATCTAGCAACTTAAGATTCTAAACTGTCGTTTGACTTAAAATTCTAAACAAGCATTAATGAGCATGTTTAATATGCTTACATATCGCAATAGAGTCAACCTATGTTCTATCCAACAATCTATAACGCTTTTGGCGAATAGATTAAACCCAAATTAGAGATTAAGTGATCATTTTAGCCTATGCAATGAGAACAACAATAGATTAAAGATACAATAAGATAAATCTTTATCTATGTCTAATTCAATGATTCATGAATTCCCTTGAAAACCCTAAACCTAACTAGAGGATTACTCAGTCGTGGATGGAGAGAAACAACCAAAGTATGAAGAAAAACCTCATAATAATAAAATAGAAATAACAAAAAAGTATCGAAATCTCTCTAAGAACTAAATTTGGATAAAGTAGTAGAATTGAAAAGTGATGCCTAAACAATGACATAAAAATATTATATATATATATAGGTTAAATCACGTTCTGGTCGAGATTTATGGCAAAACCAAGTCAAAATAAGAAAAAAAATCCAAAGTTTCCTTTTTCTCTATTTGGATTTTAAGGCTAGATCAATCGTTCCAATTTTGGATCCATCGATCTAATATCTCCTGGCAAATTTGCATATGCTGGACCGATCGATCCGAGGGTGAATTGATCGATCTAACTTGGAACGATTAATCTGACTTCGTCTTGTCGATCTAAAATCTCATGGCGATTTTCCTAATGTTGGATCGATCGATCTAAAGTCCAAAAACGTTTATTCTTACTCTTTTGTTTCAATTCTTACTTCATATGCTTTACACTTCTTCCAAATGTATTTTAACATGAAAAACTTTAAATCATGGTTAGAATGCGTTAAAACAAAATTATATCAGAAATTTGAACAAAAATTCTAATGTTTACCATGTCATGTGGCAGTAGACGAAGTCATATTTTGATTAAATAATCCCGATTTTCTGTCTTTTCTTTCATCTTCATCTTCAATGGCAACTACAAAAAAAAAACAATACCATCCAAATATTATGTGGAGGAAAACAAAAATCAGCATAAACAAATTTAAGGGTAATATAGGAACGTATATTCTTTTCTATTTGTCGACGACTCTGACTATGCGAAGAAGATGGAGTCTTGCAGTCTGATGGCCTTTCCAGATTCTACCGATTGAAATCCTCGATTTAAAGTACGTTTTCTTATAATCTTTCTAGATTCTACCGATTAAATCACATAAGCAATTAAGAGAATCAATTAAGATTATAAAACCCAGGTGCAGCTTTTCCCATGCTGACATGTCAACACATGTAGGGATGTAACGTGGAAAAATTGATAATTTATTAAGAAAAAATGTTTTATTTCAAGCCTGCATAGAACCCTGTCAACATGTAGCTTATGCGTTGCATTATCCATAACAATCTCAATCCTGTCAACATAAATATCTCTTAAACTTCGTAATGTCCACTCAAGCACTCTAACGTGTCTTCATCCTACTGAGTGATGGGCAAAGGAAAATTAATTATTAACCAAATTATAGATGTCTTATAAATTGATTGTGGATGAATTATGAAAATGATTATCACTGCAACAAAAGTAATTATTTAGTATTTAATAAATATTTATTTTAAAGTTAATACTATTTTAATATAGTTTTATTAGTGTTTCACATGATAAATTAAAAAGTTATCTTTTTGGACTTTTCCTAAGAGAGGCCCATATCCAACTGCGAAATCCTATCCAAAATCCTGAAATGTTGAAACACTACCTCACATCTCACGCATGAACATGTTCAAAGCAAAACCCATGATCCTTAGGATGTTATCTTAGGTTTGCAAGGCCCAGTAACGGTCGAACTCGTTATCTCACAAATCTTTTACCGGATAAAACCCAAATATAATCAATAAAATGTCTCTAAGTCTAACATTGGGATTGTTGACAACATGCCACTTGCTAAAGAAACGAGCTTATTAGGATTTGGAAATGACGCTGCTCTTATAAAAGCAAAAGCAAATTTTTCTTTTTACGATCTTTCATCAAACAGCTTCTTAATCATATATTTAAATTAGACATGTGCATTTGGATACTCGTTAAGATTCGGTTCCGTTCTTTTAATTTTTGGATATTTTAGATATAAGAATTTATGAACCACTGAGATATTTTAGAATTTTAGTTCTTCATTCTTTTTTGGTCCAGGTAATTCGAATATAAAGATTTAGGAACTCCTCAAATATTTTAAAAGTTTGGATTCAGTTCGGTTCAGTAATTTTTATCCAAACTACCCAAAACGATCTGAATATATCCAAAATATCAAAAAACTTAAAATATTGGTTCAATTTTAATAATTATTGGTTAAATTTTTAAAAATATAACTAAATTTTTTAGACATTTGGTATAAAAATAACGAATATTTCTTGTTTATAATTGTAATTTTTGTGGTTGCACAAAAAAAAATTATAATTTCTGTTGGGTTATTTCAAGTATAAATGTAACTAATATTTTGGATATATAATTTTATTTTGGATATCTATTCGGTTTTCGGTTTGCAATTTGGGTTTACTTTCAAATCTTAAGATAAAAGTTTGGTTCGAGTTTGATGTCTTACAATATGAATTAGTTCATTTTGGTTTTTTAAATCCAGATATTTTACCTAGACCTGATTTAAACAATAAATATAATATAAACTGAGAGTAATTCTTACAATTTTACCAGTTTACTGAAAAATACATTTATAAAAAGTATTTTACAATCCGAATTTTAATGTCATAAACAACGTCGTTTTGATTACATTTTTTAAAAATGTGTTATTTCAGAAACTCAAACTCTCTAACTCAAACTCGAAACCACGTGTCTTTTACCAGTTGACCCACAACCATCGTCAGATACTACACCAACATTTTAATTTATAAACTCTAATATTTTTTATATTCTTTTTCTTTTCTTTTAAATTCTTTAAATTCTGTTTCTTTTCTTTTAAATTTACCATCTCAATTTTTATACAGAGAAATTGATTTTTTTTGTTTAAAAGTACAATAAATAAAAGAAACAAAAAGAAAATTACAACCCAATTAATTGGGAATCGGTCAGGACCGGTTCGACGGAATCGAGTTACAAAACACCAATGGTCTGATCGAGATATCCGATGAACCTTTACCATAAATCAACACCATCGTCGCCATAAACAATTGAAGTGGTCTTCGTCTTGACTTGATTAATACCATCTTCAACTAGGGTTCTTGGAGAGTGTGGCTCTCTCCGCTTCATCCTCTGCATCCGCCGCTGTCGTGAAATCTCCTCAGCTATGATGGATACTCAGTTTCTCTTAGCTTCAATACACCATCGCAGACGATTCCTTTCGTTTTTGATACCGGAAGTAGCCTCGTTTGGTTGTCGTGTACCTCGAGGTATCTCTGCTCTGATAGCAATTTCTCCGGTTTGGATCCGACTCAGATCTCTAGATTTGTGCCCAAGGACTCTTCATTATCACGGGTTATCGGATGCCAGAATTCGAAATGCCAATTTCTATTCGAAACCAATATTTAATCAAGAGATTTTCTCATTGTTTGGTTTCTCGTCGATTCGACGATTCTGGATCCACATTCACTTTCATGGACAGACATTTGATTCGATCCAATAATAGCATAGATTCTAAATCGGTTACGAGTGAAGCCGAAATAAAAAAAGGAGAGCTAAAGAGTAATTTTATCGTTTCCAATAAAAATCTAGGTAAAATTTGAAGGAAGAAGAAAATATTCAATTAAGCTGGTTTTTTATAATTTGGTTTACTAAACCAAAGCCCTAACCAAAATATATAAATGAAAAAAATAGGTTTATAAATATATACATGATGGTAAAGTTTAAAATATATATATATATATATAATAGAGTTTATAAATTAAAATGTTGGTATATATATGACGATAGTTGTACATTAATCAGTAAAGAACATATAATTTTGAGTTCGAATCTCGGAGATAACATATTTTTTAAAGAAATTCTAAGCGAAACGATATCATTTATAGCAGTTTAGTACATACGGATGATTCACAAGAATTTGGCATGATATGATATGTTAAATTCGAATATAAAATTTAAATTTTAATCTTATTATATGGCATCTACCTATTTTTTACCGTTAATGGCTTGTCAGGTTCTTCTAGATGGTAAAGAAGTTTCGGGAAACTTTGTCTTGTATCCACGTGCTCCGACAAATGTCAAGAAGCTTTGATAAACTGATCCATAATATCTAGAACCTTCTTTGTTCTCTTCTTATAATCGCTCTCTCTCTTCCATGCTTCACCTCTCAATTCAAACAACATTTTCACACATTCGCAGTCTATTTTCAGACATATCCACTTTGGTCTCTCTTGAGCTATGGGTTTGAGATAAATAAAGAAAAATGGAGCACATGAAAGAGGAATTTGAAGAAGAAACGGTGACGTTTACAGGTTCTGCGGCGGCTTCGTCGTCGGTGGGATCATCATCGTCTCCAAAACCGATGGAAGGACTAAACGAAACAGGACCACCACCGTTTCTAACAAAGACATACGAAATGGTTGAAGATCCAGCGACTGATTCGGTGGTTTCATGGAGCAATGGTCGTAACAGTTTTGTGGTTTGGGATTCTCATAAATTCTCGACTACTCTTCTTCCTCGTTACTTCAAACATAGCAATTTCTCAAGTTTTATTCGTCAGCTCAATACTTATGTAAGTGCCTCTTGCTATCTTATCGATCTTCTTCTTCTACTTTTTTAGTTGTTTCTAATCTCAATTTTGGATTTCTTTAGATGGGTTTTTCTATGAGTAATCCTCAGCTATAAAGGTTAGTTCTTTAAGCTTTTTAAGTGACTAAATTTGTATGGGTCTCTTCAAATTCATATGAATTGAAATTGTGGTCTTATCTCTGAGTTAAGCTATGAAAATTGACTATTCTGGTTTGTGACATTACAGAATCACCAAAAATGGATTTAATTTCTGTAGAATTGATGATTAGCTGATTAAAATAAGAAAAAAGATATTGATTTGATTATTAGTCTTTCTGGCTGAATAATTCACATTCATCTTTAGAAAAACAAGCTGAATCTAGAAATTTTTGAGCCTCTGTTCTTGAAAGTTCAGATTTTTTGAGGCTCTGTTCTTGAAAGTTAAGATATAAAACTTAGAAATGTGGTTGAGACTCTGTTTTTGATAGTTAAAATTGGACCTAGAAATGACAAATAATGACTGTTCAAGTTCAATAGCTGATGAAACTCTTCCTTGAATTGCAGGGATTTAGAAAGATCGATCCAGATCGATGGGAATTTGCGAATGAAGGGTTCTTAGCTGGTCAAAAGCACCTCCTGAAGAACATAAAACGAAGGAGAAACATGGGTTCACAGAATGTGAATCAGCAAGGATCAGGATCAGGGATGTCATGTGTAGAGGTTGGGCAATACGGTTTCGACGGAGAAGTGGAGAGGCTTAAACGTGATCATAGCATACTTGTAGCTGAGGTAGTTAGGTTGAGACAACAGCAGCATAACTCTAAGAATCAAGTTGCAGCTATGGAGCAACGTTTGCTTATTACAGAGAAGAGACAGCAGCAGATGATGACTTTCCTCGCGAAAGCTTTAAACAATCCGAACTTTGTTCAGCAATTTGCATTGATGAGTAAAGAGAAAGAGAGTTTGTTCGGTTTGGATGGTGGGAGAAAACGTAGGCTTACTTCTAGTCCAAGCTTAGGGACTATGGAGGAGAATGTGATAGAGGATCAAGAGTTTGATAGAATGAAGAATGATATGGAGACGTTACTCGCTGCTGCTATCGATAATGAGTCGAGTAATTTGAAGGAAGAACAGTGTTTGGAGGATATGAATTTGATGATGGGGGATGGTAATTTAGAAGCTGAGGTGGATGTGAAAATTGAAGATTTGGTTGATTCACCGTTGGATTGGGATAGTCAAGATTTACATGACATTGTTGATCAAATGGGTTTTCTTGGTTCTGAACCTTGACTATATGGCTCAACTCATCTACCGTGTTTTACGCTGTCCTAAGTTGTGGTAATTGCTACCACTTTTATTTTACTTGTTGAATTTTGTTCTTTTGGTTTGTCTCAATGAAGGCGTTGAGTGTGGTTTGTTAGTACATTTTCATGTTCTGATAAATAAAAGACTGATTCTGTTTGACTGTTTTAATGGTTATTGTTCTTTTTCCTTCTCCAGATGTTAGAAGCATTTTGAAATGGAGCTGCGTTTTAAGTATCAAGCTCCATGTGTACTGTTTTAGTACTCACTGTGTTCAACATTTCGGGAGTTGTGTACAAGAGAGAAGACTTTTGAATTCAGTAACTTATGTTAAGCTTTGTGTGGGAAAAGAGACAAAGAAGTAATGTGATTCTTGCTGAGGTTTGTGTATATCATTTGACAATTGGCACAAGTTAAAGAATTTACAAACTTATGTAGGATGATTTTTCTATTAGAGATGATACACTAATCGGATTTGTTTCTTTTAATAGCTTTTTAATTGTTTCTAATAGACCAGTGGTTTGTTTTGTAAATGTACTTTGTATATATGTATTATTTAGTCTTTCTACGGATGAAAATCAAATTGATTGTGATTTGTTTTTACTATCTGTGAAAGATGACAAAGCCATTAGATAATCTTAGGATTGGATCATCATGCCCAACTCATATTTGTTAAGAATTCACTGTAGAAGTTATATTTATTAGAAGTTATTTTAATTTTAGTCTATGGACATTTAGAATCGGCTGCGAGAGATAATGGCAAGTGATTCTAATGTTGTTTGCTTGGTTGTCAGTTGTTTATAGACATGCAAAGACCATCAAGAACACAATTTAGCGACATAATTCAAAAACTGTAAATCCCTTGTCGACTAATAAGGAAACATGACGAATGGTATGTTGTTTTTGAGAATTTTTCGACGGTCAAATCAGAAAAAGTTAAGAAAAAAGGGTAACATGAAAAAATGGGATGAAATTGTGTCAAGTTTAAGAATGTAATTTACGACGGACATTCAGGTTTAGTGTTCGAGTAAAATTCGATCGGATTCAGGTCTAATAAATTTATGAATTTATTTTTTAATAAAATAATTTTAAAATTTAGGGTTTAGATTGAGATTTGGATTTGGTTTTTTTTTTTGGGTTTGAATTCGTATTGAATTTATGCATGTTATACTTAAAACTTACATTTATAAGATTTTTCGGATAAAATCTTTGAATTAGCCTATTTTTATAGTTAATTATGTGTTTTCGAGTACCATAAAGGATATCGGATTCAGTTTATGTTTTGTTCAATATCTATAAATACGACTATATACTCTATAATAAAATAATTTTTTGGATTTAGTTTTGGATAGAATTTTTAGGTCGGATACGGATACCTCAATGTGAGCTATTTTCTAGTCAACAGAAGGAAAAGTACAAT
Organism: Cardamine chenopodiifolia; assembly: GCA_963922655.1. NCBI lineage: Eukaryota > Viridiplantae > Streptophyta > Magnoliopsida > Brassicales > Brassicaceae > Cardamine > Cardamine chenopodiifolia. The sequence goes on along the minus strand of OZ000470.1, from coordinate 16,278,401 downwards.
TATTTTTAAAAAAAACAAAAGAAATAATTAGGGAATAACGTGTGAAATGGGGTTCAATACCCTTCTTGTGAGAAAGAGGGTTGAATTTCATAAAAATCTGGTATAGATAGACAGACCAAATGTTAGGTTGGATAGGTCAGGAGCATTCAAGCACTTAAGTACGCGAAAATGTATTGCTGAACTAGGTACTATAAAATCAAACTGGTAAAGTTGACGACTACAAACGGATTGATGGTTGATATTCACTATTATTAATCGCTATTCACTATCATTGGTTGTTGTCATTAGTAACTACGAAAATAACAAAATTTAAATGACACAAACTTCCTAAAATAATTTTGTAACGTTACATCTTAGCTTCGGTTCCAATACTCTTCTCACTTGATTTTAGAAGTCTATCTTAACTCTAACAATTAGTAAGACAGATTTAGAAACAAAAGAAATTAGATGAAAGAATAAAATTTGAATACAAAATATTGACTCTAAATCTAAATTAATGATAATGATCTAATATTCGAGATAGAAAAAGAACAACGCAGGGTCGATGTAATGATCAAATTTCTCCTTTATGGTTAATATTCTTTAGTCCAAAATCTCCTCCATATATAGCCATTTATTTTCTCAATTAAAATACTTACAAAGAAACCATCAATAATTCGTTCAACTAAAAAAGGAAGAAACATTGGTGAACCAAAAAAAAAGAGAGAAAAAAGTGGAAAAAAGTGACCAAAAGTAGAAGTGTGGCTTACTCAGATTGACGGTAAACCCTCTTGACATCTACAAACACTTGCAAGTGCAACGATAAGTACAATGATGGGTGGAGATGGTCAAAATGACCGGATACTTAAAAGATTTTTCTTTTTAATTGATATCTATAAACGTTCAGACCATTCCTTAAAACTACAAAACAATACTTTTGATCAGTGACACAAAGCGGTAAGAACTTATTTGTTTTTAAAGAGATTTTTAAGCAGAAAGAAAGAACAATAAACGAAACCAGAATAAATAGAAAAGATAAAAAGATAGCAATACTAAAAAAGATAAGCATTATCATAGCCAAAGCTTAGAAGTCGTAAAATCGAATGAATTGAAACGAAAATAATATTACATGGTTTTGGGTTTAGAAGATTACGGGTTTCGGTTCAAAATCTTTTGATAATTTAAAAATCTAGAAGTGATTTGGGTTTTACGGATTGACTCAGGATACAAAAATGTTTTTTTGCTTTTTCTAGTGAGAAAAATAGGCAAAATAATTTAGAAATAGAAAAAAAAAAGAGAGGAAATTAAGATATTTTGAGGAACAAGTGAGAATAAGTAAGATACTTTTAAATTGGCCGGTAAGACAAAAGAGAGAGAGGGTAATCTTTGATAGTCTTGGATCCGTTACTCATATAAAATGAAAAAAATTAGCAGAAAAATGGAACGGTAATCAACATCATAATAGTTAGAAAATATAAAAAATAACGGTAAAAGAATGCAAAAAGGCTGAAAATACCTAGTTGTTATCGCTAGTTCTTAATGTTTTTGTGATTGGAAACTCTATACTGCTGCCGCTACCAATCATGACTTTGAAATAATTTTAGGCACCCTTTTGGTTGCACATCTATCATTTTCATTCAAATTATCAATTTAAATATTTTATCTAAATAATTAATATGAATGTTGTTTATTTATATTTTGAGTTGTTCATCTAGATAATTTATCTAAATTTGTTCGGTTAGTTTTTGTATAATTAATATCCATCTAAATATTTTTAACAAGAAAATAACTAAAAATTTAGAAAGCAAACATAAGAAAAGAAAAAAATAGCTTTCTTATTTATTTTCTAATGTCCATTGTTTAATCTAATCATATTTGAGTTTTAATTATATTCTTAAATGACATTATTTAGAACCGCAAAATCATATAATATATTTAAAAGCGCAATAACCGTAAATTAAATTTTTTTTTTACCAAAAATTGTAAAATGATGTTTTTCTACAAAAGAACGTATAATCACGAAATTGTATTTTTGCACTAAACCACAAAATCACGAATTGATTTTTTTGCCAAAACGGCAAAATCTTGGAATTAGATTTTTTGCCAAAATTATGAATTAAAATTTTTGAGAAAAAATCATGAAATGAAGTTTGCCGCTAAAAATTCAAAATTATGGAATTATATTTTTGAGATAAAACCAGAGAATCTCCGAATTGAGGTTTTTCGCAAAACCCATGAAATCACAATTTCGACAGAAAATTGCAAAATAATCTTTTTCTGCCAAAATCGTGAAATCATAATTTTAGCAAAAATCACAAAATAGTGTTTTTGGCAAAAAGACACAAAATCTCGGAATTACATTTTTTTTTACAAAATTGTGATATCAAGTTTTTTTTGCGGAAAATCGTGAAATGACGATTTTCTGCTAAAACAAAAAATTGCAGAATTAGGTTTTTGCGATAAAACCATAAAATCTCGGAAATGAGTTTTTCCGCAAAATCCGTGAAATCACAACTTCGACGGAAAATTGCAAAATGACGTTTTTTGCCAAAACTATAAAATTACAATTTTAGCAAAAAACACAAATGATGTACTGGCCGAAACCGCAAAATTTCTGAATTATATTTTTTTCAAAATCGCGAAATCGAATTTTTCTGCTAAAAACACAAAATCACGAAATTACGTTTTTGCAATAAACCATAAAATTTTGGAAATGAGTTTTTCCGCAAAACCCGTGAAATCGCAATTTCGACAAAAAATCACAAAATGACGTTTTTCTGCCAAAACTGTAAAATCACAATTTTAGCCAAAAAAAACAAAAAATCGCGGAATTACAATTCTGCGATAAAACCATAAATCTCGAAATTGCATTTTTTTGTCAAAACAGTAAAATTGCAATTTTGGTGGAAAACAAGATCAACAAACGTAATATCTAATATGTTTATAAATTTTATAAGAAAATTATATAAATATTTATGAAAATAATTATCAAAATTTATAAATACAATTATATCAACATTTATAAAAATAATTCAAAAAATAAATGTACTTTTATTTATTTTTTACATGTTTAACAAATAATTATACCAATATTTATGAAAATAATTAAATCAATATTTATTAATGTAATTTTAAAAAATAAATTTTATTTATAATTTACATGTTTCAAAAAATTATCTTTCAATTTTATATATTGATATAATTAAAAAAAAAATTAAACCAACAAAGAAAATAAAATTTATTTGGAATATATTTATCATTTGTTATTTTTGGATGAATCATGTTCATTCAAATTATCCAATTTGATTCATACAAAAGGTTATACAAATGGTTTTAAAAATTTTGCCTAAATTTTAAAACTTATTATGATACTTCATTCTTACGAGTCATCCGAATAAACAAACATCAATTCTCATCTTCATCTAAACAAACAAGCCAATAATAATTAAGGGGCAAAACATAATCTTTCTATCAAACGACATACGATAAACCCAATTAAAGCAATCTTTGTCGTTAATTAATTTAGAATCGCTTCTTTTCTTATTAAGCTAATTTACTCTTTGAATTTATCATTTTGAAATATACACTAAATATAGTTGACAACAAAAAGCATAAAAATCAATATGAAATCCGTGCGTTACAATCACGGAGTAGTAGTACAATACTGTAGTAGAGATCGGAACTTGACAAAAGATTTCAACGCATTTTGTCTTCATTTAAAATAGTTCCACGCTATTCTAAAGGTGGGCTAGTGGAAAGAATGTAGAACCCACTTTCCAAAAGCACATCTAATACTATATAAATCCCTATAAATTAATGAACCAAACCACCCAACAAACAGACACAAATTACATAGAAAAAAATAAAAGAGAACTTTCTAGGTTAGAAAAATGAAGACGCAACATCTGTGGTGGGCAGTTCTTGATCCATTCTTGACACAACACAAAACTCTTGTTGCATTCTTGAGTTTTGCAGCGGTTGTGATTGTGGTTTACTTGTACCGACCTTCCTGGTCTGTACGCAATGTTCCCGGTCCAACCGCTATGCCTCTAGTTGGCCACTTGCCCTTGATGGCTAAGTACGGTCCTGACGTCTTCTCTGTTCTTGCTAAGCACTATGGTCCTATCTTCAGGTCACTCTCTCCCTCTTGATATCTATTTTGGGTGCTTTCTCAGTTTTTACAAAAATTGAAACCAATTAAAATTCATTTGTATATCAGTTTTGTTCGGTTTGGTATAATTTTTATTTGTTTGATTTGATTTCGGTTTAGATTCTGTTTGATTTTGGAACAAGGAAACCAAACTATCTATAAATAGTTATTAATTAAGTATTATATGTTTTGACCCAAAAAAATAATTTAGTATTATATGTATTCCTACGATTACATTTATTTTTCAGACATTTTTATAAGTAAAACTATAAATTTTAAAGAATTTTAGTTTGTTCAGCTAGGTTTGGTCAATTACACTAAAATTATTCTGATTTATTTCAGTTTTTTTTCTTTGTTTTAAGACAAAAAAAACAGATTATAAACACATTGACACTTTGATTTTAGTTTAAACACTTTAGTTTAGATTTGGTTCAGTTTGGTTTATATAGCCATTTATTTTGCAACCTGAAATACTAAAACTGTTCAGTGATTACCAAAATCAAGAGGATAGAGTTTACAATAGTAAAAACTAGAAGTTGAACCTTATTGTTGATTATAAAGTTGAACCTTAATGTTGATTATAAAGTTGAACCTTAATGTTTTAAGACAAGAAAACCAAACAGATTATAAAGTTATAAACATAATTCACGTTGATTTTAGTTTATACATTTTGGTTTAGATTTGGTTAAGCTTGGTTTAAATGGCCATTTCTTATTGTTATTGGCTGATTGATGAACTCATGAACACAACATAAAAAAAGATGAACACAAGTGATTATGTCCAAGAAAAAAGAGAGATATATAAGAAGCTAATTAAAGGTTATCAATTTAAATTAACAAAAAAAAAACAGATTTCAGATGGGGAGGCAACCACTGATAATAGTAGCAGAAGCACAGCTTTGCAGAGAAGTTGGAATAAAGAAGTTCAAAGATATTCCAAATAGAAGTGTTCCTTCTCCAATCTCAGCCTCTCCTCTTCACAAGAAAGGCCTCTTCTTCACAAGGTACATACATGCTTTATTAAACTCAATATATGCTTCTGTAGTTTTGTTTCTATAACCATTAATGATTTATGGATCTTTCATAGGGACAAGAGATGGTCAAAGATGAGAAACACAATCTTATCTCTGTACCAGCCTTCACATTTGACTAGTCTCATCCCCACAATGCAAAATTTCATCACTTCTGCTACTCATAATCTTGATTCCGAACCGCGAGATATCGTTTTCTCCAATCTTTTCCTCAAACTAACAACTGATATCATTGGACAAGCTGCTTTTGGAGTCAATTTCGGTCTTTCCGGGAAAAAACCAAGTAAAGATGTTGAAGTGACTGATTTCATAAACCAACATGTTTACTCAACAACACAGCTTAAGATGGATTTATCTGGCTCACTCTCCATCATCTTAGGCTTACTGATTCCGATTATTCAAGAACCATTCAGGCAGGTTTTGAAGAGAATACCGGGAACTATGGACTGGAGAGTCGAAAAGACAAATGCAAGATTGAGTGGACAACTTAATGAGATTGTGTCAAAGCGAGCCAAGGAGGCAGAGACTACTGACTCAAAAGACTTCTTGTCATTGATTTTGAAAGCTCGAGAATCCGATCCTTTCGCCAAGAACATCTTCACGCCGGATTATATTAGTGCTGTGACTTATGAGCATCTTCTTGCTGGCTCTGCAACCACTGCTTTCACATTATCATCTGTTCTTTACTTAGTCTCTGGTCATCTTGAAGTTGAGAAACATCTGCTTCAAGAGATTGACGGTTTTGGAAGCCGTGATCTGATCCCGACTGCTCATGACTTACAATACAAGTTTCCATACCTCGATCAGGTGCTTCATTTCGTAACAAACAAAACCAAGAAGTTGAGTTTCTGTGAGTGTATTAGAATCTTTATGGATGTTGTTGTTTTTTCTCCTTTGTAGGTCATCAAAGAGGCTATGAGATTCTATATGGTTTCTCCTTTGGTTGCAAGAGAAACTGCAAAAGATGTGGAGATAGGAGGTTACTTACTCCCTAAGGTAAATTTATCAACTCATTACACTTACAGTCCATCCGCTTGCTATCGAAACCACTTTTAGTTACCATTTTTGGTACACAACAATGCGGATAGCCGAATACCGAAGCTTCTGAATGGCAAATGAAAAGCAGACTAATCAGTATCGTCAGTTCCTACCATTTTAAGCATTAAAAGCAGAGTAGTCCTCTATTACTTACTTTGTTGTTGTTGTTTAGGGGACATGGGTTTGGTTGGCACTAGGAGTTCTAGCAAAGGACCCCAAAAACTTTGCAGAGCCAGAGAAGTTCAGGCCAGAAAGATTTGATCCTAATGGGGAAGAGGAGAAACTTAGGCATCCATACGCTTTCATCCCATTCGGTATTGGCCCACGAGCATGTGTTGGACAGAGATTTGCACTGCAGGAGATCAAACTCACCTTGCTGCATCTCTACCGTAATTACATTTTCAGACATTCCCAAGAAATGGAGAAACCATTGCAGCTTGATTACGGTGTAATTCTCAGCTTCAAGAACGGTGTTAAACTCAGAGTCATCAAAAGATTCTGATTCTAGAAACCAGTGATGATATAAACTTTTCATAATGAAATAAAAGCAAAGACTACAATTTTCATATTAAAATTCAAAACTCCAATGTAGTTTCAAAGGAAATAAAGAACAAATAACATACACATATCTCACAACACAAGACAACAACAAGCTGTTGAAAATTAACATGAATCTCACAAGTTCACTCTTTACCCTCTCTGCTTCTCGAACCGAGTAGGAACTCCGAGTGGTTTCGAGAAACAAACATAGGAAGGATCTGAGGTAGGACTACTCTTCAACTCTCCAGTAAACAAGCCAGAGTTCTTCATAAACTGAAACTCATCCATAGATTGTCTCAGAACACGGTTAGTTCTTCGCTTCGCCTTTGTTGATTCAGTCAAGCTCATATAACTAGGCTTGTTCTTGTTCACTTGACCACTAGAATTGTCTGAAACAAGACCAGTGGTTCCGGAAACAGGTGTGGTTGAAGTACAGATAGATGACGAACCAGAGCTCTCATTAAACTCATAACCAGGACTTGAATGAGGAGGAGGTTTTGCAGATACACGAGTTGTCACATTGTTTCTCCTAACTTTAACAACATCCGCAGTTTCAGGTGATTTCAAATGCTTAGGAGGAGGCGTGACAGCGGCGTTAACAGTGTCCATAAGTCTAGTCTCCCATGGCCTAGCAGCCATCCAACGCTCCAACCAACTCCATCCCCAACTATTCTTATCAAACTCTTGACTTTTCAGATATGAGATTGAATTGTTTGTTTTAAGGTTAGAGCTAGGAATTGACCTCCATTGCTACAAACAAACGGGACTTTTCGATTCAGAAAACGAACTTAAACAAGATATTGAAAGACACAGTCACACAAGTAAGTTATACCTTTTGAGCTAGAGCATAAGCCAATGCTCGTTCTCTCTTAAAAGCACCTTCTTGTCTCAGCTGTAACTTAGTCTTAATATCATTTACAGTACCTTTCCTATCACACCAACCTTCCTGAGAGTATTGCAATTGTTAAAACTTTGATAATGAATCAAACCAATGAGTAGAGATAAAGACACTAACCTCAACTTCTTTCAAGAGATCAGATTTGGTTCTGTGTTCATCTAGAAGCTTTTGAACAGCTTGTCCTTCTACAGTCATTCTTACACGACGAGCTCTGACACGAGCTTGAACTCTAACCAAAGCTTGCATGCATCTTAATGTTACAGCTGCTTGTTTCCTCACTTGTCTTCCTCTAACTAAAGCTTGTAACCTCACTATTCCTTTCAATGCTCTCAACGCTCTTCTCGCCTTAAGAAAACAAACAAATGTTGTTCAAGATTATTAAAAAAAAAAAGACCTCAGATCTTAGTTCTTGTTCAATTCAAGAAACTTACCAAGAATCCACGAAATGTTGTTTGGATTCTTATAGCTGCCCATTCTTCTCTAACAGCTTTGAAGTCTTTAGGAGGAGCTCTAAGAACAGTTGCAACAGCTGCAGAGTAAATAGTTGAGGAATCAAGACCTTCTGATTCAGACCGATGTCTTCCTTTAAAACCTTTCCAAGAATCAACTGAAGAAGTTCTCCATAGCTTCCATTTCTTGTTTTTTCCATTGCTATTTTCCTGAATCAAAAGAATCTTATAAAGCTTTAACCTTTGAATGAGAGAACAAACAAAAATTAAGTAATTTGGATTAAGCTCTTTACAATTTCATCGTTCTCTGGCTTCTTCAGACCGATTATGGACTTGACCCATTTGCCTGAAGCACCCATCTTAGTGTTAGATGAAGAAAAGAAAGCTAAAGATTTAATCTTTATGGCTCTAATTCGTAGACAAAACAAAGGAAAAATCTGAGATTTGTGAATTTTTCAGGTGACTATAAAGTTTGAAAGAGAGAGAATATAGGAGAATGTGAAATTGTGGTGATAATGGAGGGAGTGGTGAGTTAAAGAGACGTTTTTGAAATTTGAACAAATCAAAGGAAAGCAGCCAATGGACAAATAAAAAAAAGTTTATTAAAAGGAAAAAAATGTTTGCTCGAGTCTTTAGGCTTTTGTCTCTGATTGTGTTCCACATTTATTTACTTACACAACTGTGTCCTTTCTCAGAGTTACAGGCACGAAAAAGAAACCATGAAAAGGCACAAAATATATATAAATATTATAAGTATGTATATATATATCTATATTATACGTATATAGAATAGGCTTTTTGTGGTTCTTTCTTTTTACAGGACTCACTTATGTAATGCCTTGTTTTGTTTTATTATTATTGTATCATTGGATTCGAAATTTAAACTCCCGAAATGTTGCAATCAGATTTACCGAAACACATTCTCTTTCAAAAGTAATGCTCTTTTGGATTTTGTGGTTTGAACTTTAAACTAATTAGACAGATGTCTTTTCTAAACATCTATGTAACGGAACTTGAGTAAAATGTATATGAAGAATGCCCAATATAATATATATATATATAATGCATTTATTATATCAAATCCTATATATATATATAATATAGTTTAAGTGGTTTTGGAGTATGGTTTATATTCTAGATTTGAATTAAGATTTTTTTTTTTGATAAACCGTAAGTATTCCAGATCTTTGATCCATAATCTACTCTGGTGTCTGGAGCTAGCTATTGATAATATTATATGTAAAACGTAAATCACCACTTCCAAATGGATTCGAACTGATGACCTACTTGTTAGTGAAAGTCACTAGACCTAGAGCCACATGGTTAAATTTTAAATTTTGCTTTTTGGATTTTGCAGATATATATATATATATATATATATATGGAAAAAGAGTCTCATGTGAACAGTTGGGAACCAAGTAAAATAGTGTTTTAGATTTTTATTGAAAATTAATGAAGAGTTCTATTTTTCCTATTTTCTATTTTCTTATTGAGTGTTGGTAAAATAAACAGTTTTTACTATTTTACTAGTAGATATTTTGTATAATAAAGAAACTGAAGATGACAAAAATGCCTTTCAGAAAAAAAGTTACGGGTATACAGATTATATCATACGCTCACATTATTGCTATTGCTATATCAAAATATACACCGTTCTAAACGTATAATATTCCAATTCTACATCAATATATTATATATGTTTTGTTTTGTACATCCTGATATACACATTTATGTCTTGTACACCAAGATGTACACTGTTTCGTTTTGTTCCACTTAGACAGTGATGTTTGTACACCGATGTTTATACACCAATATATGCACACTAACATTTGTACACTGACGTATGTACATTTACGTTTGTACACGGATGCTTTTGAAAACTTAATGGTAATAATATAAATATGATTTGTTTCTTACAAATAGTACCAAACAGTAAAAACTGTATATTTAGCAAATAATGAATAGTTACTGTCTATATATCATATTAAGTTTGAAAAATTGTCAAATTAGCCAATTCGTCCTTTTATTTTTAAGAAGGAACCCACAAATTGTTGTTTTTAGACCATGATAGTTTGCATTTTGTTTGGATTGGTTTTTGGTTTTTGAGTTTTTTATTTTATTTTGAGTGTAATTGTAGTTTTTTCAATAACTCCAATGGTAATTTGTTTAGTTTTTGTATTTATCTATACTTTTCAAAAATGTTTTTCATTTTTTCTTCTTCTTTTATTCAGTCACTTCTTCCAGTAGATATTATTGTCACCATATGTACTTTCATCGTTCTGAATACTCCTTGTAAACTCTTTGAAATCAATATAATAAGTTTAGATGTGAAAAATAATAATATTAAAGATAAAAACTTATAAAATTTCATAAGTAATACCAAAATATACACTGATAAAATACACATAGGTTATTATATTTGATGAAATGGAATCAATATATTAATTGCTTTTTTTATCACACAATATATTGATTTCTAAAAGTAGAACATTTGCAAAAAGAAAAAGAAAAAAAAACTGATTATCAAAATTAATCAATGTCTATGGCATAAGCTTCTTCACCGGAGTAAGCTAATGATCCATTTTTATTAGTCAGAAACACTCTTTTCATTTATCCTTTCTATATCATAGAGAAAAAGAAAAAAAAAACGAATATAGAAGATAAAAAATTTATCACGTAACAACCTCTCAAAAACTCTTAAGAGTGGGATTTGGATTTTGTGTAGATATCTTCAAAAACTCTCAAAATCTATATATATATTCCCTATTTGTTTTAGTAAAACGATTTTCTCAAAATCTTGAATAGGTATAAAATAGATTTATAGGAAAACTAAAACCGAAAACCACTTAGAAAACCACAACCATTCAAGCCTTAGATTTTCTTTGAAATTTGGTTAAAACATCCAAAAGCTATTTTTCCTAATGTTTAGTAAAAAATAATTTTCAAAAGTCTTGAATCGCTAATAAAGTAGATAGTGAAAACTACTTGAAAAACCACAAGCATTGAAGGCTTCAATATTTTTGTTTTTGGTGTAGATTTATTTTTATTGATAATGTTTTTATTTTCCAAAAAAAGATAAAATAAAAGTCTGGTTGAGTGTCTATTTGGAAGAAGAAACCACAAATTATTTTTTTTTAGATTTTCTTTCAAATTTTATTAAAACACCCAAAACATAGTTTTCTTAGTTTTTTTTAGGAATTCATTCCATTACTACCAACCCAAAGAAATACGACCTCTCTTAGATATACGGTTTATGCCGGAAAGGTACGAAGTTGGACTAATTTGGAAACATTGGGCAACTACCTTTCAAAATATACTAGATTCTAACTAGTGTAATGCACGGAGCTAATTATATATATATATATATATATAATTTTGGATTTAAAATATGAATATGTGTTCAAATATTTTTTGTTATATAGTATTTGTAATTATAAATTTTGGTTTATAATAGGTAATTATTAAATTAATATATTGGTGTGAGATAGATGAACTCGTATGTAATTTCTAAGTATTTATAACAATGTCAGAAACTTTTTTTATATGTTATTCAACAATTACACCAGTCGTTTTTATATGAAATTAATCTTTTATTATTTTAAATTAATCTTGAATGAAAAAGCTTTAGGCTTCTAAATTCTAAAACCAAAATCTACTTTAAAAACAACAAACAATCAAGGGCTTGAAGACAAGATCTCTATGAGAATCACGTGACAAATTTTGTGTCTCTTACTTGAGTGTTTACCTATTGGGTTTAGGGTTTTGAAAAGAACGTCATGATTTAACGGAAGGAGATTAATTTGATATCGTGTTTTGAGTTTTTTTTTTTTGAATATTATGTTAAATTATATTTAAGAAAAAACTTTTGTACATCTAATGTGGTCCGGAGTTTAAAAAAGCTCGAAAAGATTAGGAATGATGATCTCGTTAAAACTCAATTCCAGAAAATCCAATTGGGACAAAATCAGAATTGGGAAAAACAATACCATCATTTTCCAAAGAGCTGAATACAACAATCCAAAATAAATCAAAGTAAAAGATCCAAATCGTCAAAGAAACTCTTCAAAGCGTCATGACGCTAAACCAAATCTGTAAACCGTCCAAATACTTTCCGTGCGCTTGAAGAGTAGAAAGCCTATTTCGCATGAATTTGTCGACTTCTTTAATGATGGTGATCACGTCTTTAGCTGGTCTCCATGACGTCTTTTCTCCCGCTCCTGCCATATGGAATAAACCGTAGCTTGAAAGAGATACCTTAAGAGGAAGCGGTGAGTTCGGCCGAAAGCTGGTCCAGTTAAGAGAGCAAAAATGGAGGAAAACGGTGCTTAATCTAATTTTTGAGTTTAACAACGGTGCTTAATCTAATTTTTGTTAGATTATATGATTTCTGTTATCATGAATCCTAAGGTTTCTCTATACTCAGTATTGATATTTACACATCATCGTTGCATTGCTCCTTTATTTACTTGCTATTTATTTATGTTTAACTTGGCTTGATTGGTTTTTTGATTGGGGATAGTTGCAGTTACTAGTATTTGACAATAATCATGAAAATTGTTACATACCATTCTGAAACGCTTAGAATCGCTTGAAATTTCTAAATTTCAAAAGCTCTTACACGCAGCATTTGTTGGTGCGGTTGATTTAATTTTTTATTTATTTAATTAATAAAATAAAAAATATATAGAAAAATTAAAACGAAAATTTAGTCTCTCTTATCAAAAATTATCATGGTAAATTCTTAAATGCTTTATATATAAATTATTTAAACTTAAAATATATTTTTATAAATAAAAAAAATTCTAGTATATAATAAAATGTTCCAATTGTTTTAAAATAAATATTTTAATTAGTTATTATATGATTCATTTAAATTAGATTTTTTAAATTTTATTATAATAATAAAATTTTGACTTTCTTATAAAAATTATATTTTGTAAATATTGTTTGTAGGTTTTATGTTAAACCACTGTTAACCAGTCATAAATTTTTCGCAAACGCACATGTTTCCAATTGTTAGACTAGTCATATAAATTGTTTAATAATTCTTGAAACCGCAACCACCCACTTCTGTAAACTCCCGTATCTACAACCGCACCCACTGTGTTTAAACCAGTAAAACTATTATAAAAACACCAGAAAAATCAAATTTTCTTCTTCTCTTTATTTGCGCAGATTTGTGGTTTGATTCATTTGTTCTCGTTGATTCAGTCTTTAATATACTATTGTGATTTGATGTGCACTTCCAGTGATTTATTTGAATTGAAACTTGAGTTATCAAGTTTTTGGCCTTGTTATCACAGAGCAAAATATGGTCTACGATTTTAAGACTAGAGTATAGTACTCTTAGACTTTCTTTTACTTTTTCTTTATCTATTATACTTTCTATGTCTAATGTGTTTTGGGTGCATGAACCAAAAAAGTTAGCTCAAAAGATGTTGAAGCACATGATAATTAACACTAAGCAAAACAAGAATTAGCAAACAAAAAGGAGAGAGCAAAACAAGCAACTATGGATATACAGATTTTGTCAGGTCAACATCCACGAGATCCCGATGCTCGTAATGATGGACCAGATCGTATGGATCTAGAAGCTGCAGCGTGCAACTAACAACCTCCTCCTGGTGCACTACACCACCCCCCTCAACAACTACTTTCTCTTATAAACAACTAAGGACAACCTCCACACAGTGTCGTTTTGGGTGAACATGACACCCCATGCATGTTCTTTGAAAATTGGGCTGCAATCCATTCACTAGCTATTCAGAGACACGATTATTAGATCAACCACATATCATCTTTTTGGTCAAGCAAAACATGTTTTATGGTTTTTCTTCATACTCAGACTTTCATGTAGATTTGTAGCACAACTAGTTCCAATGGAATTCCTCGAGATTACTTAAGGTGCAAACTCTTTCCATTTCCTTGAGTGATAAAGCATAAAGTTGGTTTAAGTCATTGGAACCAAGCTTGATTACAAGCTGGAATCGATGAAGAGCATTGTTTTTGAAGTACTTATATACCAAGTTCAAATCAGCTGTGCTCAATAACAAGATCAACACTTCCCAGCAAGGAGCATCAAAATCATTTTATGAGGCTTAGGAGCAATTCAAGGAATATTTTATTGACTAATCACACCATGGGTATAAAGATATCAACCTAACGAGCATCTTATCCAATAGACTTGAGTGAAATTTTTATATGGCTCTTGACACAGTTAGTAGAGATGACTTTTCAACTATTAATACAATAGAAGTTACCACTGTAACCACCATTTTGATAGCCAAATATATCATTCTATCTATAATATGACATACTGCATCATATTAAAAGTGTAGATTTGTAGAGAATTAGTGAGCTAAATGTCAAGATTGATCAACTCATTAGAAGGAATCAACCGCAAATCCGACGGCATTTCTCCATGGATTTGTGACTAAAAAAATCTGTCAGAAATCTGTTAGAAATTGCGACAGATTTTCGATGGACTGATAATCCATTGGAACTTTTCTGACGGACTGATAATCAACGGACACACCTAAATCCATCGGAAATTAACGTTCGTATATTCTGACTAATTTTAGATGGATATCCGTCAGAATGGCGTCAGAATATACAAACGTTATATAGCCGTTAATATAGCCATTTAAAATTTGTACATTCCGACGGATTTCTAATGATTTTTTAACGGAAGAGATTTCTATATATATTTTTCCACATTTCTTCATTTATTTCACACCACTTATTCATTCAATCTCATTATTATTTGTCAAAAATTTGGAAAGTTATGTCTTCTGGTAATTATTTTTGGTCATGGATGGACGAAACTATGATGGATCCGGAGTCAAACTTACTAAAAGATGAGTATGCACGAGGAATATGCGAGTTCATGGGATTGAACGGAAATCAATGGGGAGATAAAAAAAAGTGGTAAGATGAAATTTCCATGTTGTATTTGCCAGAATTCTCATAATGTTAAGGTTGAGTTCATTTTTCATCATTTGTATAACAATAGGTTTATGCTCAGTTATAAGATTTGGTATTTACATGGAGAAACAAATTATGATTATTGTAGTACTAGTGAACCATATGTGGTGGATAGCTTAGGAGATAGAACGGAAGTAGATATAGGTGTAGGTATGGTTGAGATGGTGAATGATGCATTTAGAGAGAATATGTAGTCGGCCAATTATGATGGAGATAAGGTTTAAGAAAAAAATATAGAAACGCAATGGGTTTTTTATATGTTAGATGCAGCAAAAAAACCACTATATAGGGGTTGTAGAGAAGGTCAGTCACTGTTATCATCTGCTAGTAGAATGATGACCATTAAGACGGATTACAATTTGGCGAAAGAATGTGTTGATGCAATAGTAGATTTTGTGAAAGATATTTTGTCTGAAGATAATCTTTTACCAGCATCATACTAGGATATACATAAACTTGTAGCTGATAGATGTGTGCATCGACAACTGTATGATATATTGGAGAGAAGACGAAAACAACAAAAGATGTCGATTCTGTCGTAAAGCGCGGTTTTAGTAAACGAGTGGCAGAGCTTCAGTTCTATTTAAATGGATGTGGTATTTACCATTAACGGAGAGGTTGAAGAAAGTATATCAATCTCAACGCATAACAGAGGCAGTGAGATGGCATGCAGAGCATCATCAAGATGGAGAGATTACACATCCTTCCAATGCAGAATCATAAAAACATTTCCAATCACTGTATCCAGATTTTGTTTATGAGCAATAAAATGCATACCTCGGGTTATGTACAAATGGTTTCAACCCATTTGGAAAGTATGGAAGACAATATTCGTTATGGCCGGTAATTGTAACACCTTACAATTTACCTACATCTTTGTGCATGCATAGAAAATTTTTTTTCTCTCTGTACTAGTTCCTGGCCCCGATCATCCAAGGAGGTCACTCGATGTATTTCTCCAGCCATTAATATATGAGTTACAAATGCTATGGAAGCAATGGTGTTGAAGCATTTGATGTCTCATTGCAGAAGAATTTTAAGATGCGTGTGGTTCTTATGTTGACCATAAACGATTTTTCAGCATATGGTATGTTATCTGGATGGAAAACTCATGGAAGATTATCATGCCCGTATTGCCAAGACAATACTAATGCATTCCAATTGCAACACAAAAGAAAGACATGCTGGTTTGATTGCCATAGAAGGTTTATACCACATGATCATCTTTATTGTATGTCTAAAACATTGTTTACGAAGAACAAGTAAGTTTTTGAATGTGCACCTCCTGATGGAAGTTTTATATTGGAGCAATTAAGAGATTTTGGTGCTGAGAAAACTTCTTACTGTGGGGTTAATGACCATGATCTTGTTGACGGTATTGGTGAAGATCATAATTGTCATAAAAGAGTATTTTATGAGATTTACCTTATTGGAAAGACCATTTATTGAGGCATAATTTACATTTTATGCACACTGAGAAGAACTTCTTTGACAACATCATGAACACTGTCTTAAACGTCCAAGGGAAGACGAAAGATAATATGAAATCTAGATTAGAGTTACCAAAGATTTGTGCTCGGGATTTTTTCTTCAAGTTTTGTCGAATGGTAGATATCCTATACATGCCTACCGATTAGACGCGGCTAAGAAAGAAACATTTTTTTATTGGATTCGCGAAGATATAAAATTCACTAATGGATACGCATCTAATTTGTGTAGTTGCGTGGATTCCACAGAATGAAAGTTTATTGGAATGAAGAATCATAATTTTCATGTTGTGATGCAGCGGCTTCTTCCATTTTTCTTTGCCCATCTTCTTCAAAAAGATGTCCATCAAGCAATTGTAGATATATATCGTTACTTAAATAATGTATACTATTATGTTCCATATATCTATATTAATATGTTTATTTTTTATTTGTAGGAGTTGGTGCTTTCTTTCGAGATCTATGTACGAGAACCCTTACAATAGAAGATATTCACAATTTATAGGACAATATACCGGTTATCATTTGTAATCTTGAGAAGATATTTCCACCATGTTTATTTGATGTTATAGAACATCTTCCAATCCACCTTTCACGAGAAACAACACTTGGAGGCCCTATTCAATACTACTGGATGTATCTTTTTGAGCGTTACATGTTCTACCTCACAAAAATGTTAAAATTATAAGCAGAGTAGAGAGATATATTGTTGCACAGAGCCTCAACGAAGAAGCCTCACACTTTGCTGAATATTACTTTTTCTCGGAAGTGCATACTAAGAGTAGATGTCCGGCATGGCATGATGATAGAGGGGAGAGAGTGATTTATTTCGTGTATATCCCTGAGCTGTTTACACAAGTTGGTCGAGTAAGGAGAAAAAGAAAGAAATGCAAACGATTAGAGTAGAAGTTTGCACATTTGCATATATATATCCTCACAAATTGTGAGGATATTGTGGAGTATGAAAGGTAATGATACATTCTTTTTTGTCAATTACCAAGTTACTTGAAATTAAAGAATATCTAACTATTAATTTTTGGGTATTTTAAATAATTTACATGGTGGTAGTACCAGACTATCATCCGGATAAAACAAAAGATAAACTTAACATCCTAAAAGAAAAAGAATTCGCGTCTTGGTTGCGATTTTACGTAAGTATTTAAATACTTTTAGTAATATGGAATAAAAATATTTATTGTAATTAAGAATATTTGTTACTTATATTCTAGGTAACTGAAGTCATAGAAAGTGGTCAATCATTTCCGACATGGTTAGTGGAGTTTGTTAACGGTCCAAACAACATTACAACTTCATACCCTAGGTATTGCACTAGGGGATATGCGTTTAGGATTCAAAAGGAGGAAAGAACGAGACCAACTTCAGATTACGGTGTTTCGGCTCAATCATGTGATGTCGTTTACTACGTTATTTTCCGCCACCGCAGAATTATTATTGTTTTTTTATTTTAAATACTTTTTATTTTATTTTACATAATTTTAATTTTAATTAAAATTTTATTTTTCAAGTATTTTCTTAAATATCTAATTAAATTTTATTTTTAAAAATAAAATAATAAAATATGATTTTGTCGGAATTAAAATATTGAAACATCCATCGAAAATCTGTCGGAAATGTATCTATCGAAAATCCACCGGAAGTGTATCCATCGAATATCCATCGGAAATAAATCCGTCAAAAAACCGTCGGAAATACGTACGTTGAATATTGAAAAGCTTGATGGATTGAATATTGCCACAAAACTTGATATATTGAATACATACCAAACCTATGTGAATCTACACAATAGACTATGATCCACTCGTATATTCTAGAATGAATCCACACAATAGCATCGACACTTAAGAAACTATGTTATGTAAGACAAGAGTTTGTCCTGATCTAGGCGTAGCAATGCAGCAACCAAAACCGAAAAATATAATCATTACCATTCCTGAAAAAACTCACATCAGTGAAGAATAAATTAAGCACAAGTGTATACTCTTTTTGGTTATATGACAAAAAAATAATGTAGTGTCACGTTTAGCTAAGTGGTTATTCTTGTTATAAGACACTGTTTTGTTATAAGTGGTTACTTTTATTGGTTAACATTTCCTGTCAGTTCTAGCTAAGTGGTTATGATTTTTTCGTTATAATTTTTTGGTTATAAACTATAAACTAATTTCAAACTGATAGTTTATAGTCTTTTTGGTTGGAAGACAAATAAATTAATTTCATGCCACTTCTAGTGTATTATGCTATTGTCACATATAAATAAATAAAATGGCTTTATTGTTTCACTTAAAACTTGTCAATCTTTTCATTGACATATACAAATCTAATACAAACCCTCTCGTTGAAAGAATAAAAATATCTAATTAAACCTCAGTTCTTATCTTTAATTATTATCGCAAAATAGTACTTTTGATTTTTTTATGTGGTTGGTGAGGGGTAGCTTGGGTAAACACAAATATGCAAGTAACTATGATCCATAAAGGTAGAAGGCAAGAAACATTCGTTAGAAAAATAAATCTGATTCATATAATAAGCTTCACAATAACTATTTATGGTTCTTTGCATTGTCACTGAGATCAACGGCAGTGTGGGACTCGTCCTTGGGTACATCAGAAGAGATTTCATAGACACTTACAGTCTAGATATCGTGGAATATTGAAACACGAGGATGAGTCCCTTGCTGTTGTGGCTCAGATTCGTGGCCATACTCCATCTTGACAATGACAATACACGGATTCATAAGTAATTATTGTGAAATTTTATATATGAATATATATTATATATTATATATATATATATATATTTCTAACAATGATTTTATGCCTTCTTCCATTCAGAATCATATTTACTTACATATTTTTGTTTACCCAAGCTACCCCTCACCAACAACATATGAAAATCAGAGGTACTATTTCATGATGATATTTAATGATAAGACTTGAGGTTTAATTAGTATATATATGGATTCTTTCAGTGAAACGGTTAATATTAAATTTGTATATGTCAATAAAAAGATTGACAAGTCTTAAGTGAAACAATAAAGCCATTTTTTTCTTTTGCTATACGCAAAAGAATTAATATACAAGAATATTATATTCTTGCATGTGCTTGTATTATATACAAAAATAATAATACACTAGAAGTGACATGAAATTAATTTCTTTGTTGTCTTCTACCCAAAAATACTATAAACTATAAACTTGAAACTAATTTAAACTCTGCAAGTTTAAGAAGGTTTCAAACAGAAAAGAAGAGCTTCTGTTGCAGTTTAAGTAAATTTCTTTAAATTAATACATGATAAATTAATAAATATTATAAAATAATTAAATTTTCTGGTTTTGAGTTGGAGCAATGTAAAAATTAACAAAATTTGATAAGATCATAAGATAATAATTTTTAACACTTTTTATGTAAACATATGGTCTTATAGTATCATAAATTAAAAATCATATACATATATATATATATACATCTAATATACTAAATGTATTGTTTTAATATTTTTTTAAAAAATTGAATGTCGTTAGAGTTGGTCTCTAATTTTTAGTGTATCAACAATTCTTGTGTTTTTTATAAAAATTATTGCATTATAGTACGTTTATAATGTCGTCGTCAAAGTAGCCAAAATTTCTTATAAGTTTCCAGGTTCTGATTATGCATCATTTTTTAAATATTTTATAAGTTTTTAAATGCGAAAGCTGGGATCATTAATAATAAATTCAAATTTATGTGTCTCATTTGAATAAGTGAACTCATCTATATTTTTTGTTATTTATCTTCAAAGTAGTTTTTTTCTTCTAAATATCAAATGTTCAAGTTTAAACTACAAAATTTATAGTATCTATAAAATTAATTTCTTTAGATCAAATTGTCTCAGCTTGTACTTTCCTAAAAAATTTAAATAATAAAAAAGTGAACACCAATTTCTACAAATTAATATTTATTTAAATTAATAAAATTTTATAGTTCCAACATAATTAATTTATAGAGGTTTTTATAGTATTAAAGTTTTAGGATGATGATAATCGAAATTCAAATCCCCAATTCATTCACCAACATAAAACACTTACTCATTCCAATCTTTGTATAACTGAAAATAGTAAACTGGTTGATTTGGTCGATATGTATGCAGAAGCGGCGGAGATCAAGAGATGTTTCAAAAGAAGGGGATACTTTAGGGTTTTTGAGAGATTCAAAATAGATTTAGGGAGAGAGAAAAAATTAAGGTGCTTCAAAAGAAAATTTTCTTTAAGCGACTAAAATTTGGATTAATTAAAAAATAAATAACCTTAAAATATGAATAATATTACATACTTTGGTCTTGACGATGTACGAGCCTAGGTCCAGAATCTCCTACTCATAAAAATAATAATAACATCAAATATAATAAATGATACAATATCTAGCATCACTTTATATATAACTTATGCACATTTTAATATTTTAATGTCGATTTAGCAAAGTGACTCTAAATGTTTTTTTTCATATTGGTAATAAAAACAATGCTAAATAACTGATGATATATATACATATATAATATATATTCTTGTAGTTAATATTAGTGTCAACTTTATAAGTGATTGTGAGAGTTCCCAAATTACACTAAAAGAACGTAAATATTTTGTAAAATTATTACTTCATCCATTAATTATTTTTTCATACATCACTATAAATAATGATTTTTTTTTGAATAATATGTTAAATTATATTCAAAACTTATAATTTACATCAAGAGTAACGTTTTGAAAGAAATAGAAAAAAGCAATAGCTCTTAGTCTGAATTTCGAAGTGGTTGTCTCGTTAAAACCCAAATCTGGAAAACCCATTTGGAACAAAACTAGATTTGGGAAAAAGAGTACAGACCACGTTCGAAGGAGCTGAAAAATAAAATCGATAGACAATTAGAAGCAATCTGAAGCCTGTGAAAATGCAGCCCATCACTTGACATGTAGCAGAAGATTATCTTAATGCGAACCACGAAGATAAACCCTCATCGAGAGTGAAGTCCGCTTGGTTGTGGATTGATCTGAATCTCTTCCTAATATTTTTTGTCGATCATTCTTATCAACGCAGCCAAGGAGGAGCAATATCTCCATGACATCTACCATTTCTTTCTCTCCAAATGTGATAAATTGTTGATTGAAACACATACCTGAAAATGAAGAGTTGTATCCGACCTAGAGTTGAAGAATTTAGCATATCAATCAGATGATCCCAATGAAGAGTGATACCGTTACCCAACAGCCTACCCACCAACGAATACCACACTTCCGCTGAGAATCGACAAGTGAAGAATATGTGATTTCGGGATTCATTCGAGCAGCCACAATAATGAATTTTCGTTGTCAAAAAAGTCATGGTTCGAACTTCGAACGCTATATATACTATTAAAGATGCACCAATAACATCTAAACGAAAGAGTGTCGTTTCATAGATTCTAGTCTTCTAGAGCATTAGACATATACTCTATCCAAGATAAGGGTTGTAGAATTTAGTAGCCCTTCGCTTTTAAAAGTTCTACTCTTCTTCTCTAATTTATCTCTTCCATTTGTAGAATAAGGTTGTAAGTTGGTTCATGATTACAGAGTCTTTCAATCATCAGATGACAGCTTTATCCTGCAAAATTGGATGAAAAAATAAAATCTCTTGGAAATCTCTGGAAATCGGAAACTAAATATTACACTTTGAAAATGAAAACTGGAGTATCTCTTTCCCGAACATGCCATTGGAAGCAAGATGCAAGGCACATTCTGTACCATCAAGAGCCTCCTTATTCATATCTTCTTTCTTCGTCATATCCCATGTTTCATCACACGAAATCACTCTAATGTCAAAATAAATATTACAACTACAGAGTTGATTGAGTGTGATCTAACACCAATCATA
Organism: Cardamine chenopodiifolia; assembly: GCA_963922655.1. Classification (NCBI taxonomy): domain Eukaryota; kingdom Viridiplantae; phylum Streptophyta; class Magnoliopsida; order Brassicales; family Brassicaceae; genus Cardamine; species Cardamine chenopodiifolia. The sequence goes on along the minus strand of OZ000470.1, from coordinate 16,255,948 downwards.
TGATTATTAACCAAAACAAAATATGAGAACATATATCAAATTGAGGGAATTAAATGTAAGAGTAAAAGAGATCGCGTGATTGAAACTTTGGATGCATCGAACGCCATTGTTTCTAAGCTCATTGGACCATGGAGAAGAGTGTGGAGTTTGAACAAGCAGACATTTCGAGCCCCACGACGAACAAGCTCTAACCAGAGGGCTTCACCGACGAAGCCAAGACCTCCCATCGCCACGGAGGTGTTTCGTTAAATACATTTGTTCTCACTCAAATGCATTTTACTCTCCACACCAACAACTTGACCGGCAAGTCCAAAATTGATGCCGACACGGTACAACATGACAGAGAGCCCATGTGTACTTAACTCTCCAAATTTACTTTTTTAAAGGTTTGGAAGAATTGAATGAGAGATATTTGGATAGAGCGAAAGCTTAGGTTAACAAATTTAAGACACAAGATCTCAAGGAGAAGCTTGTGACAAGTTTTGTGTCTCGTGTTATACAAATAAAAATAGGAAAATAATGATGAGACACGTCAAATATTTAAATATATTATTTTTATTAGACTTAAGTAAATCAAATATTTAGATATAATTATTTTTATAAGATTAAAAATGTGAAATTTTCCATTTTAAAATTGTCTTCTTAACGATATAGCAATGAATTAATATTAATAAGTATAATATACTTAAATAAAAAAATTGGAAACTAGATATAAAATGTTGTTTACGTATCTATTATAAAACATTTTTAAGTGTGTACTGGTCCATTGTTGTGAAATATTTTATAATATTCGTGAAATTATCAATATTGACTACCTAAATGTTTTTCAAAACAACTAACCAAATAATAAAGTATAGAATTTTAACTTTCATTTTATAATATATGTTAAATCTTATTACTTGATTTCCAAATTGAGTGAAAACCAACTAAATTAATTATCCTAATTGGATGAGTGTTAAATGAATCATAAGCAAAATTAATTAGATTAACCCTTGAATCTATTAAATTTAAATAATTCAGGTTAACATATAAATCCATTTATATTTATTGGTCAAATGGTTAAATATGTCAAGTTATGAACACATAAATAAATTTTTAATATTTTATCTTCCAATTCAAGAATCATTAACAAATTATGGGAAAATTCAATAAATTTTGTAAATCAAGAGAATAGCTGTGGGAAAGCCGAATATTATTGATCATGTACGTTTCTGTATTTATACATACATTAGAGATAAGCTCAACTTAAGCCTTATCATTATCTAAACAACCTAAGTACTTATCTATACTTATATCGGAAATATTCACATAGTCTTCTAGAACTATCTAGAAGCCGAACACTCCCCATCGAGTTGGAGTGTGAAAGTCACAAACGCCCAACTTGAACAGTAAATACTTGAAACTTGGTTTTCCTAATTCCTTTTTCATGATGACAGCGAATTTTTCGGTCGAACAAACATGTTTTGTCACAATAAGTCGATCTTGTACTGCGTCTCATACATTATGACAATCCGATTCAATGTGAATTTGAGGCTATGTGGATCGCATGGAAAACTGAATTTGAGGCTATGTGGATCGCAGCGTAACTATCACAATATAAATCCATCGAATCAGTATGGTCTACACCTAAGTCCGCTAACAATCTCTTCATCCATTTCAATTTGCGAAGTGTTGCGGCCATAGCTTTGTATTCCGCTTCAACCAAGGAATGGGACACCGTGTCCTGCTTCTTTGTCTTTCAAGATATAGGAGATGTGCCAAGTAATACAATATAGGAGGATAAAGATCTCCTTGTGTGCGTAGCTCAAGCAACCGAATGTCTTGATGTTATCATAGACGGGCAGCTCACCATACAAACACTCATATGATGTTTTACCACTCAACAAGCATCCGGTTAATCACATGAGTAGCAGCAAGTACGCATTCTCCCCAAAACTTAATTGGAAAACTGGTATGAAACATCAAAGAACGCAAAAAAATTGAGTATGTATCGATGCTTCCGTTCAACTCTACCATTTTGTTGAGGCTTACCCACGCAAGAGGTTTGGTGCAAAATTCCGTTCTCAGCAAATTATTTTGATAGACACATGAACTCTGTTCCATTTTCACTCCTTATTGTCTTCATCGATTTGTCAAACTATCTCTGTACCATCTTGCAAAAATTAGGAAAAATATTCTTGAACTCACTCTTCTCAAGCAACAAATGAATCCAAACCGAACGTGATATATCATCCATTATGAAAAGAAAATAACTTGCACCACAAGAGGATAGAACCTGGTAAGTTTCTCATAAATAGCAATGAATTAAATCAAAAGGAGATGAAAATTTATTAAAATTATCCGTGAAAACCTCACGTGTTTATTTTGACTTAAAACAAATGTCACATTAACCAAATTTTCTAGACACGTTTTTAAGACTAGCAGAAAAAGGTAAATATCCTAAAACACACATGTTCAACGGCGTGAGCTCTATATCCTCTTATCATTGTCATATCCTGATAAAAGCGAACTCCATCTTGTTTTTCATCGGCTCCAATCATAGTCCTTGTAAAACAGTCCTGCAAAACATCATAACAACTCGTATGTTTGAACAAACTTGCCACAAACAGTAATGTACAATTTAAATTAGGTACAAAGAGCACATTCAACAATATCAATTCTTCTGACATACATAATTCTCCACTTTGCACAGCCATTACTTGACTTCTATCTGCAAAACTTATCAGACAAGGAACAATATTTCACATCTTTGGGAGCAACTTCACATCACCTGTCATGTGATGTGAGGCTCTTGTGTCAAGTATAACCTCTCTTGTCTAGATCTTACCATTCAATTTATCTAGAATTGGAGTGGGTTTCTGCTGATTGACCGATGTCGAAGCCCATTGCTCCAGTGTGAAGTACGACAACAACGAAATTGTAGCAACATATGTGATGTCTCAGGTTTTAAACTCAACTAATTCCTGCAAGTGCACAGAGCACGCAGTATAGTATAGGATGGGGTCGAATCTATATAGACCAAAGTTACGCTACGAGTTATGATGTATCAAATAGAGCTAAGATAGAAATATGGTAGTTGTTTGTCACGATTGCAGAATTAAACAAAAGCAGTAAATAAACGATGTAAATCAAGTGGAGAGAAGTGTTGGGTGCAGGGAATGTTGATGTGTCATGGTTTTGAGGGTTTTAACCTTTGATTTCATAAGTCTTTTGAGTCTTTTATCAAGTCACATTGTTTCTTTAAAGTCTTTTAGTCCTCTATCGAGTCTTTACATGTCTTAGGTGTCTCTGGAGGAAAACATGGTGTCTTATGATGAAAACGCAGATTTGGAGACGTAGAGTAATGCAAAAGCTACAGAATTTTAACATTCGTTGTAGGTCTTCTCGATATCAGATTTAAATGATTTTTGAACATAAGATATCCCTTTTAGCTTTCATTTGGCACTGGTTTCATGTCATCCCATTGATGGTTCTAGAGTTATTTATGTTTTACTGAAGATAGGTTAATCTGGCGAGCAAACAAAGTAGATGCAGGAATTGGGCTGAGGAAGCTAGAGATTAAACAATTCTTAATGTGATCGATCGATCTATGGGCCATAAGATTTCTTTTTTTCTATTTTTATTAGGTGTTACTTTTCTTTTCATATAAATAGGGTTGACTGACCCAGAGCAGTTCAACCTTGTCTTTTTACAGTTTTGCTTATTGTTTTTATAGCTTTGGGAGAAGAAATCTGATTTCTTCTACAAGTGATTATGGAACCCATGTTAATGTTACTTTTGATATTTATGCTTATATTGAATTCGGTTTTGATGTTTGCATCTATGTTTGAGTAATCCACCAGTTGAGTTTAGGGTTTATTCAAAGGGATTCAATGATTGATTATGTTAAGTTATAGATAAGAGATTTATATTTTGGTTATTCATACTTTGTGTTCTCAATGCTTATGTTGGGTTGACGAATCTAGCATATGATATGTAGATTAACTTAGCACTGCGAGAGTAGGTCAGGTGAGCAGAATCAACCATTAATGAGCTGAGTCGTCTAAGTGAACATATCGAACTTGGTTAGATTGTTAACATGTTTTCTAGGGCTCATTCAAGAGTTCAATGTTCTAGAATTTATGGTTAGATAGTTAGCATTGCGAGAATATGTTAACTTTACAATAGTGATTCAAGTTCTACAACGGTTAGTTAACAAATCCCTTACTAGTTAGATAGCTTATCGATATTTGATACCTGCAACATTCCATGTGTTGAACACTTCCAAATCTTATAACGATGAAGAAAATAATTTATTTTTTCACAAATTACATTCATCCAAGAGAAGCTGTGATTTTTGTTCCAATTTGAAGAATATAGCATGGATTTGAGGGAGGTCTATCATGGTTAGAAAAAGTCAAACAGGAGGAAGGATAATTCGACTAGAAGAAGGCGATTTTGATGTGGACACATAATTTCTAGGGATTTGACATGAAAATGAGTAACACACAAAGAAGAATCGCAGGAGGAGTTCAACTATGTATATGTATATTAAATCTGATTTGTATAATTAAAAAAATCTAATTGCATTATAGATGTTTTCATTAATTGACATGAAAATCTAATTGGCGTCTTCAGAAAACCTGAAAAATCTTACAAAATTTTATGTGTATAATTAAAATGATCTGATTGGATTATATAGTTTTTTTATTAATCGACGTAACGTCTTAAAAAGCATGAAAAATCTGACATGTCATCACCAAGAGAGACACTTATGTTATTATAGTGTTGATTTGTTTTTTCTTGATTGAGGACAAACAAATGTTCAAGTCTGGGGAATCGATGTGTCATGGTTTTGAGGGTTTTAACCTTTGATTCCATAAGTCTTTTAAGTCTTTTATTGATTAATATTGTTTTTGGAGTCTTTTAGTCCTCTGTCGAGTTTTTACAGGTTTTAGATGTTTTTGGAGTAAAACATGGTGTTTTATGACGGAAATGCAGATTTGGAGGCGTAGAGTAATGCAAAAGCTTCCAACGTTTGAGATTCGTTGGAGGTCTTCCCGATATCGGATTCAGATTATTTTTGGATACAAGATAACTCTTTGAGTTAGCTTTCATTTGGAATTGGTTTCATGACATTCAGATTGATGGTTCAAGAGTTATGGTTGTTTTACTGAAAATATCTCAATCTGGCGAGCAAACGAAGCAGATGATGGAATTGGACCAAGGAAGCTAGAGATCGATCGATCCACGGGCTAGAAATTTTCATTTTTCTATTTTCATTAGGTTTTAATTTTATTTTCATATAAAAAGGACTGCTCAACCCAGAGCAGTTCCAACCTTGTCTTTTTACAATTTTGCTTATTGTTTTCATTGCTTTGGGAGAAGAAATCTTATCTCTTCTAGAAGTGATTCTGGAACCCTGTTAACGTTACTTTTGATATTTATGCTTATATTGAATTCGTTTTTGATGTATGCATCTATGTTTGAGTAATCCACCAGTTGGGTTTAGGGTTTATTCAAAAGGATTCAATGATTGATTATGTTAAGTTATAGATTATAGATTTATATTTTGGTTCTTCATTTTTTGTGTTCTCAATGCTTATGTTAGGTTGAAGAATCTAGCATATGATATGTAGGTTAATTTAGCACTGCGAGAGTAGTTTAGGTTACTAAAATCAATAATTAATGAGTTTACTATCCTTGAGTTGAAGTTAAATCGTCTAAGTGAATATATCGAACTTGTTTAGATTACTGACATGTTTTCTAGGGCTCATTCGAGAATTTAGTGATATGGAATTCATGGTTAGATAGTTAGTGCTGCGAGAGTAGGCTAACTTTACAATAGTGATTCGAGTTCTAGAACGGTTCATTAAGAAATCCCTAACTAGTTAGATAGCTTGTCAATATTTGATACCTGCGACATTCCATGTGCTAAACACTTCTCTCCCATTAGTTTACACCGTTTATTTACTTACGTTTGTTTACTTTCTGCAATCGTGACAACAAATCAACCTTTATTTTGCCCCAACTTTACTTGTTACATCACAATTCATAGTGTGACTTTGGTCTCTGTGGGATTCGATCCTAATCTTTACTACTACGCACAATTATGCACTTGCAATATTGAGAAGGTTTAAAACCTGAGACATCAAACATTGTAGGTATCAATGATTGATAAACTATTTAACTAGACATTGATTTTTTATGAACCGTTCTCAAACTCAAAATACTATTGTAAAGCTAGCTTACTCCCGCAGTACTGACTATCTAAACATGTAAGCTAAGAAACTAAACTCCCGAATGAGACTTAGAAGACACATCATCATTCACAACATGTTTTGATATGTTCACTTAGACGACTTTAACTTCAACTCCCGTTGGCTAAGGATATTAACCTCATCAATTGTTGATTCTGATAACCTTACTATCGGTTTTGATGCATAGATTAAACCTAGAGATCTGATGCTAATTTTTCAACCTAATAAAAGATGAAGAACCATAATAATAAATCTCTAATCTAAACACCTAAACCTAATCGATCATGGAATCCCTTTGATTAACCTCTAAATCCAATTGGTATATTACTCAAACATAGATGAAGTCATCAAAAATGAATTCAATGATTGCATAAATATCTAAATAACATTATTGGGGTTAAAAAAAACTTATAGAAGAGTAAGATATTTTGTCTCCCAAAGTTAAGAAAACAATAAGCAAAAGCTGTAAAAAGACAAGGTTGGAACTGCTCTGAGGTCAAGCAGCCTTATTTATATGTAAAGAAAACTAAAACCTACTGAAAATAGGGAAAATAAATATTTTGGCCTGAGAATCAGTCGGTCCTAAGGCAGATCGATCGATCCCTAGCTTCCTCGGCCCAACTTATTCATATGTTTCATTTGTTCGCTAGACAGACATATCTTCAGTAAAACTGTATAACTCTTGAACCATGAATGAGAATGACATAAAAATGGTGCCAAATGAAATCTAACTGAAAAGGCTATCTTGTATCCAAATATCATCATAATCCGACATCATGAAGGTTTCCAACAAATGCTTCTAACGCTTCTGCATGATTTTGCATCTACAAATCCGTATTTTCATCATAAAACGCCATGTTTTCTCCAAAGATACCTAAACACATGTAAAGATTCTATAGATGATGAAAAGACTCTAAAGAAACAATATGACTCAATAACCATATAGAATCAAAGGTTAAAAACCCTTAAAGAAAAGTGTATTCTTTTTTATTTTGTCAAAAACAACATGTATTGTGGGTGTAGTCTCAAAGAAAAAGACTACTATTTTCTTTAAGACAACAAGGTGTAGTCTGTCTCAAAGAAAAAGACTACACCTTGTTTTCAGTAAAAAAGACTACAACTTTCTTTAAAAACAAGGTGTAGTCTTTTTTATTTTGTCAAAAACAACATGTAGTTTGAGTATAAAAAATTACATCGTTGTTGCTCATTCCGTCAACATATAGTTTTTTAACGGATTCATGTCGACGATATAAAAAAAAGCTGTATTTGTGGGTGATTTTCGAGATCATCAGCTTGATCTGCACAAGTTTTAGATAAGGACTGAGCTTGAGAAAAAGAGTTGATGGTTTTTATATTTTTAGCAGAAAATCAAAACCAAAATATGTAATTAACTCATTTTTTAATTAAAATTATTTCTACTTCTTTCCCAAAAATATTTTAAGATAAAACAATTTAATTTAATTTTTTGTTGCATTTCTTTTATTTTAAATTTGAAACGGACGGATTCTAATCTAGCAATTATATAAAATAGTAAAGATAAGAAGAAATCTGGAAAGAAGTTAAAAGAGACTAACTGATTTGTTTAGTTGGAAAAAAGTGTTTCGGCATTTTGAGAATACAAAATTGATTTTTTAAAAATAATCTAAAATTTTATATTTTAATTACAAAATCAAAACTTCTATTTGTACAAAAAGGCTTCTAAAATCAAATATTTTAAATTCTGTTATTGATCCGCCACTCATTCGGTTAAACCGGTTTTTTGGATCACATTGTTAAAAATCATAATAGTGATTGGATTCCATATCAACTGATCCAAACGGGTGTTTCAGACTGAAAAATATTGCTTTGAAGTTAAATTAAAAATCTTTTAACATTAACTTAATTAAATATAAGGCTAAATTATTTGTTGTTTTTAATCCGTGTGAAAAATCTAAAAAAATAACCTTTCAGATCACATGAAAATATGTTTGACCACATATAATTCTATGACGTATCTATTAGAAAAAAAATTTCTAGCAATAAATTACATAATTTATTCTTACAAAATGAATTAATTTTTTTTATGATCTTGTTTAAAGCTATGATGTTCCAAACATTGTCATTACACAGACTAATATAAACCATAATTTATTTCCAAACATTATCGTGGTCGGACGGTCTGGCCAATTAGAGTTATTCGTAGGGGTCCCAGATTTTAAAACACTGGTCAGAGAAATACTCCATGTGTCAGATCTTCTGTTCTTCGAAATAATATAATAAGCAGTTTGAAATTGAAAACTTCCACGGTTCGCTTTCTAGACCGGTTAGTTTTGAGTCAACGGCACGCATGCTTGACAGTGCAAAATACGAGAAAGAATATTTTGTAACTACAAACTAATTTAATTAATCATGGACAGGTACGATTTTGAGTATATCCACAATTTCGTCGATGCTCCTTCTCGAAAGTTGTTTGTTGTTTTATTGTTCATTTTATGTTTTAAACTTTTAAACTTTAATGTTAATTTTTGGTTTAATGTTTATTTATGTTAATCTAAAAAGCTAATAATGGTTATACGAGACTAGACATATATCTAAATGTCTCACTCGTGCTGGTGGAACAAATATCAGAAAAAAGTAGTTGCACCAATGGAAATTTTTGGAAAACTAATTAAGAGTATAACGATGGAAAAATAAAATTATATTGTTAGACACATTTGGATAGTTTTAATCTTTCACGTAGCTGTAACGAACATATGACTTTTTCCGGTAATATGTTATTTTTATGTGAGAGTTTAATTTATTAAATGAAAGTTGAAGTTTTTAAATAGAATATCCTTTATCAAAAAAAGAAATGTTTTAAGTTTTGAATTTTGGTTTAGAGTTTAGTTTTCGTCAAGACAGCATGAAATTAGATGTAACATTCCATACGATTACGTTAGTTAGTCCCATTAAGAAGATTTCACAAATACTTTACTTCCATATATAACTCAACTAGAAAAACCAGAAACATTACACTGTGAATCTCTAACGATACTAGTAAGATATTTCATAACAAATCCATCAGCTCAACTATTTTGTAAAAGACAGCCCTAACTAAATTAATACCATAGTTGCCATTAAACTAGCTGATTCAGCTTCAACTAGGTTTAGTACAACTAGAAACGCAAATTTTAACACCAAATGTACAACGTTTTATTGAATAAAAATATTGTCATTCAAAAACCGATGTGTTCTTAGAAAACGTAGAAAATAGTTTTAAAATAATTAAAATTTTTAAAAGTACTTTAAATATGCAGAAACCTTTTGTTGTTAAACCTTGGTTAGAAACTGTCAATGATTAATAATACTGGCAACATGTTTAAATGGGGAATGTTTTGTACTTGTCGTATCATTTGCCTGTGACATTTTACAAAACAATTAGTTATTTATTTATTTTATTTTTTTGGGTCAAACAACAATAAGTTATTTCCTACCGAAACTTGAAATAAAAAATATATAAGGGTTAAAATAAAATTATGTGCGAAGAAAAGAAGAAGAGCATAGAGAATCAATCAATTCAGGGCTGATTTAAAAAGACCACAAGAGCCCATCAAAAGTCCAAGTCAAGTCTTTTTTCTTTTCTTTTTTTTTTTCGTTTTGGTCAGATCCAAAGCAAGTCTTTGATTGATGCATTCTTGAATAAAGAAGAATGTATGTAGTTGGAACTCTTACATATTATTTTGGCTAACACTTTAACTTTTTAAAGATAAATTATAAAATTTTCAGATTGAAAATTATTCAAAGTTGTATTAATTACTAATACAAAAAGTTGTTTATATTCATCTAAACATTTACAGTTTTGGGCATTCACTTAAACCGGAAGTAAATATTACATCCACCCACCCAAAAAAAGAGACCAAAACACCAAAATGGAGTTGAAAAAAAAGAAAAAAAAGAAAAAAAAGAAAAAAAAGAAGAGAAACTTCTTGTGCATGAATCAAAGAACAAAGGTCAAAACACCCACTTATTGGTGAACTATGTTTAGAGCAAAGTCCTAACAGTTTACTTTAACTCTAGGGCTTGGGATTCCCATGTATGCTAAGCGTGGTGAGACCCTAACTCTAGGACTAGGCCTTGGCGAAGGAATTGGACCGTATGGTGACGGAAAACGCGCAGAACCAGGCAATATCCGAGGAGATAAACTGACTTGTTCGAATGCTTGTGACTGTAGCTCCATTGGATAATCTCTAACACACCCAATTCTTGGACCAACTCCACTTGTCCATTTGCAAGATAGCCTCTTCGCGAGCTCGAACACCGGTCTTTCTTTCTCTTTCTCTTCTTCTTTGCTCTCTGTAATGATGCGTTCTTCAAGTTTAGTCTCTATTTCCTCTTCTTTTGTTTCTTCTTCTTCGTAGCCAGTGGATTTGAATGAAGAGTATTCCTCATTCACAGAGCACCTCTGCATTCAGATTTAGATTAGTAAGTACACACCATTTCATATTTAGCATCTTTATGCAACAGAAATCTGGTTTCCTTACCTTAACATTAGTGAGATCAACATTGTTCTCTTCTAGGAAACTTATGAATTCTTTGAAGTTGTCTTCTGTTGGGAGATAGTGTCCACTGTATGGCCAAATAGCCTGAGAAAAAATGTTTAAAGATCATTATTAGCTCCTTAACATAAAGAGTAAGAGTATCAAATTAGGAAGCAAAACTAAATCAAAGCACACCTCGAGAATCCCATCGCGGGCGACCAATCTTCCCGCAGCAGTTGTGGCACCTCCAGACAAGAAACTAGAGTGTTGGAAACGACCTTTCTTCTTCTGCCCTACGTATAAGTTTCTAGTGGTGCTAAGTACAAAAATCGACTTCGATTCTTCTGTTGAATTGATCAGAGTCATGTTTTGTTTATACATTAGTCTCCCATCTTCTACTATCACTTCATATGCTTCTCTCTCCATCTACAAGTTAAAGAACACAAATGTTTATGAGTAAAAACAAGGTAAGTATGCTAGACAAGGTTTTTTCGCGGGTGAAACAAATAAAGACTCACCGGTCCAAGGTATATAATGCACTGTTTTTGCAGAACACTTCTTGGGTGATGTTCAAGATTCAATTCTTTTCCATCTCCAATGTCCAACCTTCATTTTCATATAAATGGAAACAGAGTTCAGAACAGATTCATACAACAAAATGAGACAATATTGTTATTGGACTGACCAGTAGAAGAATGGTTGTGCACTCCTGCTTCCTGACCAAACATCATAATAGAAGTGCAAGTTGTGGCCATAACGATGACGTGGGTCAATCTATAAATGCAGAAATGACACAAGTTAGATTAAATCCATAAAAATGTAAAATTTGTTTCAAAGCAATTGAGGAGACTTACAGCTTCAAGCCAGTGTTGAAGAGCTAACTTTTGAGCTTTTTCATCTTTTGACAAACCTTTTCCAACCTAAATGACATACAAAAGTAACATTCAAATCAGTTTTCAAAATCTTAAGAACTCTAAACATTTAAAATAACTTGTGTGAATGATGTGAGACCTTAGCAGCTCGTGTTCTAGCTCGTGCCCACTTCGAACCAGCGGTTTCATGTTTCTCTTCTTTAAAGAAAGAAACTGAGCTCATGTTTAGAGCTGCAGCATCAAGAGTCTTCCACCTAAGAAACATGTAAAGAAATAAAAGTGATTAGTGTCAACAACTCAGAACCACATTGCTAACAAAGCAAAGAGAAAGATAGAAAATCATCAAGTAAGTTACCAAAGCTCCTCAACTACAACCGCGCAATCCGCTAGATTCCTTCTTGTCCTATAACTCTTGTACACCTTCTGTAACGTAGTTGCAGCTGCGTCAAGCTCAGCAACCGGTCTTGGAGAGGAAAACACAAAAGGTTTAGGAGGAGTAATCGTAGGTTTCGTTATTTGGATTCTCTCACAAATTCTGCCATTTAAAGAACTACGAGTGTGCTTCTTCGTGTCGAGAATCTCCTCATCCGCCTTGGCCTCTATTGGAATTTCCCAGTTATTAAAGCTCAAAGACCGCTCCATACCGGTCTTAGGAGAGCTCTCCGGCTTATCACTCTTGAAACTATTGGTTCTTGATGTCAAACCTCCTTCTTTCAATTTGAAGCTGAAAGATCTAACTTCAAGAAAACTCTCGACAGGGTTTTTGAAACTAAAGAACTGGTTTGTAAAAACTTCTTTCCAAGCCGACAAGAGTATTGAGAGAGATAGCCCCATCTTCTTGATAAAACAAACAATATAAAGATTAAAGATTCTTCAAGTTGTTTGCTCCAAAATACAAATCTACAAAGTCCCTGCACACGCATCAAAATTCAGATCAATCTCAAAACTTTGACAAACGAACTTCTCTAACAACTATCATTAATATATTTTATCCCAAAAAAAAAAGCTATCATTAATAATATATTATTATTTTTACTAAGGTCATTGATATCATCACCACCGACGTTGGAGTTAAAACATTGAGAAAATGGATAAAACTCGTTCAAAGATTTAAATAAACTTATTGAGAGCATATGAATAAGATGTGTAAATCTTCTTTGATCAACCATGTAAGAATCAAAGACGTACCTCAAGAATTGAAGAGCATTAAACACCAAGAACAAGAAAAACTAGTTTATGAAAGACTTGAAAAAGTCAAGTCTCTCTCTTGTTCTCTAGAGAAAACTAAAAGGAGAAATCAGGAAATTGAATATGACCACCAAGTTGAAGAGTAAGGAGTACTATATATACACAGAGCTGGATAATGCATAGTGTGTGTGTAGTTGACGAGTATTAAATGGGGGAAAAAAATTTATAAAGAAGTCTTCGTGTTGAATATGACAAAGCTTTTATGAAGATTCAAAGATGGTGTGTGTGGAAAAAATATTAGTTTAAAAATGGATTTACAGAAAAATTACAAAGTGTGATAGTGACAACAGTGTATAAGGGAACCCACAGGAGCCGCTGGGTAATCACACGGTAGTTTCAGGGAACTTATTATTCAGGTAAAGACAATTTATTAGTCTTTTATTTACTTTTTTCTTCTTTTTAGTTTTTCTTTTCTTTTTTAGTTTCGTAGGGTCGTATTTCGAGCAATTCTTATCTACCATGGTCCATGCAATTTATGAAACGTATATATCAATGCAGAAATTATGCAAATATTGATAAGTATTTTACTATTAAACGTATAAGGGGTTGAGAAAGCACAATACTTTTCTAAGTTAGTTGTTTACTGAAATTTTATTATTTGAAATTTTATAAACATTCAAAAGTATTTAGATAATCAATAATCATCCAATTTAAGAATATTTAATTGAAATTTTTTTTTTCTTAATATCTAATATCTAACACTAATCAATAGTAAAAGTTTGATGCCTTATTATTATTATTTTATTTTTTTGGCAACACGTCCCTTTCTCTATTAAATGTCGAACAAGTTAGTTGCAAACTTGCGATAGCTATTTAGAGAGGTAAAAAATGCTAACAAAAAAGAATATTTGATTCCTAGCATGAACAAGGAATTCTACTTTAATATTTTTAGTGCATGGTTAAATAAATTACGATTTTATTTTTTAGATAATTACATAAACAAAAAGCATTAAAATGAGAATGGTGTTCCAAAACAAGCACATAACTGTAGCCTCTTCCAATTGAGGCATTTATGCATATCAAAAAGATGAATTTTCCCTTAAGTACTGATGTCACATTCTATTTTTTTTTTCGTAGACAAAATATTATTATGTGTGTTTGTTCGTGAAAGTTCTGAGTAATTTTAATTTATAAGTGTGTGTCATATTCTGTAAACATGTTTTTCCTAGAAATATGTTTGTTTTAAATAATTTCTAGTAAATTAATAATTATATTTTTAAAAGGTTTAATTTAGTTTTATATTACAAATTTATGTGTGTGTTTTTTTTGGTAAAATGTTAATTGTATACCATTTTAAATTTTTTGACAGAAGTTACACAGACAATCAAAAAACAAAAATACCAAAAACTAAAGAAACAACTGAACAAATAGCAGACGGACGAAAGGATACAAGCTAGCAAACTCCTAAGCACTGAAAGCCGAGCCCGCTCACTACAGTCAGCTTTAGCCGAAGACGAGACCACATCGCTGTAACCACCACCAACGAGCTACCGCAACCATGTATCACCCTACCATACCGCCGGAAGCTACAAACCCAACTGCCCGGATCAACCACACAAACAATCAAAAACCTAGCCTGCTCACTACTGAGCCTTCGCCGTAGACGAGACAAGCTTCACCCGAGATACCTGTCATTAGAGAAGATTCCATCATGCATAATAAACTCAAGAGACTCAGAGAGAAGTTCAATGTAGCAATCCAAACCTTTCTGATAGAGGAAACCACTCATGTACCAAGCTACACGTCATCGGACAAGTTCGTGATCGAGTAACACAAAGCTTACTCGACCCACGATCAAACCACTCGTATCGGACATATAAGCGTTCAAATCCCTTGTGAAATCTCCTATTTAAATGCTATTTTCTGAGGAGAATTGCAGGAAGTACGAGCCAAATGGGAGATGGCCGAGAGCATCGTTCCTGGTACCGAGAAACCCTAAGATAACACCAAGAGAGCAATGACAACACTTACAAGAAATTTCACTCGGGCCAAAATGCTAAGCTTCAAGATTCAACATCAAATCAACCCCAAAGAAGCATCAAGTCAAAGCAGAATTGAGAAATAAATAGCAAAAAAAATTGCGAAACACAGAGGTTTGCTCATTGCCGGCAACACCGAGTCCGATGCACGAGAAACCTCATCAAAAATATACACTGAAGAATTCACTCAAGCTATGCATCTAGAATTCAAAACTCACTTGGAACCCCATCAAGAAAATCTTAACTACTGAGAAGAAACCTATGAAAATCGAGCTGAATTGAAATATACACGAGGGAGCTTCTACACGGACTACTCGAGGATCAATCTCACTTGCACCAAGGTAATTCACGTCAATTCATTATTTGGGATTGTTGCAGGTATGAATTGAAGACTCTATGTCGTTTAGAGTGTTTAGAATACTTAGCTAAATTTGCTTCAATTTCCTTGTAAGCCGAGATGTTCAAAACTGCACAATTTTATTATTTTGTTTTAATTTCTTTTTGTGTCAGTTTGTTGCCGTTTTGAAAGTTTTGTTTCTGTCTTTTAGGTCAAGCCGAAAAACCATTTATAAGGTTCCCTTTTGGCCTTGTATTTATCAAGTTTTCGTTATCAATAAAATAACGTAGTTATCTTTAAAGACGCAAACCCTAGCTCTAGTTCTTTGTCACGGAGATACCCTTAGAACTCGAGTGACTTCAAGCCGTATCAGATAATTATCATCCTCTTGGTGTCACTTATTCAATCCACCATCAAAACCCTAATCTCGGAATCACAAGAGAGGGCTTACGCCAGCTTGTCTTTCCACCGCAATGACGCTCATCAATTGGATTCAAGGAGAGTTCAAAGGCCAGCCTTGAAGCCATTAACCCCTTCCTACAGACTTCGCATATGGAGACTGTATTATCTGGTATCAGAGCCGAATGGTTTTATCTTCGGTTGTATTGCTTTCATCTCTTAGTTGCTTTTCGTTTCAATTTTGTTATATTCGATTTTGATCGTTAAAAAAACAAATTGATTATGATTTGTTTAATTTATTTTCATGCGTTTGTATTTATTAAGTCAAAAAATCTATATATATTTTGTATTCATTTTATCACTTTTTTATACACTCCTTAATATTTTTTATACAACCTTAAAAGAAGTTTTCGTATTTTAGGTTATTTAATTTGTCGTTTTAACTTGTTTCCAAGGAAACATTAATCTAGTAGTTGTTGTTACTTGTTGTAGCTAAAAATTTTGAGATGGATGAGCAATATATACCACCACCACTACCACCCATTGAGCTACTCGAAGCCATGGATCAGATTTTAGCAAACATCCAAGACCGGTTGCTGAACATGGATGAGAGAATGAATGGCTTTGAGCAGCCTCCAGCTGCCAATGCAAGTCATGTTCAACCCATGAGAGGAGCACACATTGAATATGATATCTACGAGACTGACGACAATGATCCAGGAGACGACTACCAACCAGAGCCAAGGCACGGTAGAAGAGACCCTAATCACCACAGAAGATATCAAGAGGAGGAGCCTTTCCGACAGGGAGACTCTAACATGAAGCTCGTACCATCAACATTTGCTGGAAAGTTTGAACCTGACGCTTACTTAGATTGGGAGAAGCGCATGGAGTACATATTCGAGTGTCACAACTACACCAATCAAAAGAAAGTGGCAGTTGCGTCGGTCCAACTCACAGACCATGTCCTAACATGGTGGGATCGAGAGCTTGCTGAAAGAAGAAGAAATAGATATGGGCACATCAGGATGTGGGATGACATGAAAGAAGCAATGAAGAGATGCTACATTCCTACACACTACCACCGGAAGAACCAGAATAAATTTAGGAAACTCATTCAAGGAAACAAGTTCGTAGAAGAGTATTATGATGAGTTTGAGACACTAAGGAGACGATTAGAGTTGAACTAGGTCGTGGAGTCGCTTATGGCTCATTTGGTTGATTATTTACATGAGAGGATAACTCGGAAGGTCAAGAGAAAAACTCATCGCAAAATGCATGAAGTTTTGCACCTTGCCACACAAGCCGAGTTTCAGATTAAGAAGAAGACTTCAACGACTTCACGATCAAGGCAGAACCAACTGTGGGTTTCTTCCGCCGCAAGAAAGCCCATGGAAAAATGAAAAGATATGGAGATTGACTCTAGGTTCAAAACAAGAAGCAATGAGCCTGTTAGAGAGAATATACCATAGAACAAACAAACCTCAAGTAAACAACGCACAAGAGACATCACTTGTTTTAAGTGTTAAGGAAGAGAACATTATGCGAGAGATTGTGCCAACCAAATGATCATGATGTTACTACCTATTGGGGAGTACGCAACCCAAGATGAGAAAGAAGAAGTTCACACCGATCCAGAAGAAACCACCGAGTTTCCGGAGGTGGGAGAGCTCTTGATCACGAGGAGAATCTTGAGTGTGATAATTAACCCGAATGAGATGGCTCAGAGAGAGAATATATTTTACACTCAATGCCTCATCAACACCAAGGTATACAACTTGATCATAGACGCAGGATCATACACCAATGTGTCTAGTATGTAAATAGTAGAGAAGTTGGGACTTCCCACCACTAAACATCCGAGACCATACAAGCTGAGATGGCTCAGTGATCACATGGAGTTTAAGATTTCTGTGCAAGATCCCGTACCATTTAGCATCGACAAGTATCATGATAAGGTAATATGCGACGTGGTGCCTATGCAAGTCGGTCATATCCTTTTGGGATGCCCTTGTTAATATGACAGAGAGGTCTCACATGATGGGAGGTCTAATTACTACTCTTTCATATACAACATGCATAAGTACAACTTAGCTCCACTTAGCCCCTCTCAAGTTCATGAAATGCAAACTAAAATTTCTAAGGAGGGCCATGTAAGTAAAAATTGTCTCTATCTCTCTCCATAATCTGTTTGTAAATCATTGACTTCTAAACACACTGTGCTACTAATGGTTTACAAGGAAGTGTTAGTTTCAGATTTTGTAGAACTATAACTACCTCCGGAAGTCACCAAAGTGTTAAAGAAGTACCAAGATGTCTTCTTCAAAGACATCCCAACTGGTTTACCCTCATTGAAAGCATTAAACATCAAACAGACCTAGGCCTTGGAGTCACCTTTCCTAATAGACCTGCATACCATATGAACCCTGAGGAGACTTATAAAGAATTAAAGTGACAAGTTCGAAAACTAATGGAGAAGGGATACATAAGGGAGAGCCTAACCCCTTGTGTCGTACTCGTATTGCTAGTACAAAATAAATATGGGACTTGGAGGATGTGTGTGGATTGCTGGAAAATCAACATCACCATCAAGTATAGGCATCTAATTCCCCATTTAGATGACATGTTGGATGAGTTAAGTGGAGCAACCATTTTCTCTAAAGTGGATCTGAAGAGTGGATACCATCATGTTAGAATGAAAGAAGGTGATGAGTGGAAGACATCTTTCAAAACTAAACAAGGTTTGTATGAGTGGTTAGTTATGTCCTTCGTTCTAACTAACGCTCCTAGCACTTTCATGAGGCTCATGAACCATGTTCTTAGGAACTACATCAGTAAGTTTGTGGTTATCTATTTTGATGATATTTTGCTATTTACAAATGTTTATCTAATCATCTAGAGAATCTTGAAAAGGTTTGGAGACTCTCCGAAAGGAAGACCTTTATGTAAACCTCAAAAAATGCATGTTTTGCACTGACAAGCTTGTTTTCCTAGGTTTTTTGTGAGTTCTCAGGGATTTCAGGTCAACGAGGAAAATATTAGAGCTATCCAAGAGTGGCCAACTCCAATTACCATAGGACACGTTAGAAACTTTCACGGGTAAGCTAACTTCTATAGTAGGTTTGTAAAGGACTTCAGCACCAAGGCAGCCCCACTTACAACCATGATCAAGAAGAATGTTCCTTTTGCATGGGGAGACGCTCAGGAAACTGCTTTCAACTTGCTTAAGAAAAGCCTCACTGAAGCCCCGGTTTGGCATTACCGGATTTCGAAGTTATGTTTGAAGTAAAGTGCGATGACTCGGAACTAGAGATTGAAGCGGTGCTTAATCAAAGAGGGAGACCAGTAGCTTATTTCAGTGAGAAGTTAAGCGGAGCCATGCTTAACTACTGTATATATGACAAGGAGTTATACGCCCTAGTGAGAGCTTTGGAGACATGGCAACACTACTTGCTATCTAAGGAATTTGTTATACACACTGATCATGAGACACTCAAGCATCTGAGAGGGCAGACTACTCTCAAGAGAAGACATGTGAAACGATTAGAGTTCATTGAGACATTCCCATACATTATCAACTACAAGAAAGGCAAGAAAAATGTAGTCGCGGATGCCTTATCCTAAAAAAACGCATGTATATCAACCATGAAAGTTAGGGTGCTAGAATTTGAGCATCTCTAGGATCTGTATCTTGAAGACTCCAAGTTAGGACCAATTTATAAGGAATGTGATAAGGGAGGTTTCAGCAAGTTCTACAAGCATTAAGGGTTTCTTTTCAAGAAAAAACGGTTGTGCATTCCCGAACGATCGATGAGGGAGTCAATCAAAAGCGAGGCCCATGAAAGAGGGTTTATGGGACATTTTGGTAAAGACAAGATGCTGGCTGTCGTGAAAGACCACTTTACGGTGTTTTAGGTTATTAAAAACTAACAATAACTAACAATAATTTAAAACTTTTTAAAATATATTATTTTCAAAAAATGGGTGAAATTGATTCTCATTTGAGAGACCTTGAGAACCGGTTAAAACCTCTTTTGTAGGACACATGTCTCTTCATAAATGGTTCAAATTTTATTTTAATAAATAAAATCCACAATAATTTAAAAAGTTAACTAAATAGTTTATTTATGTTATTATTTTTTATTTTTTATTTTTTATAAACCATAAAATAAAATTATCTATCTGACAAAGTAACATGATCCATTATGCATGAATTTAAATTATTTCTTAATATTATTTTAATTAATATTAGTTAAAATTACACTAATACTAAATTAATATTATTTTAGTTAATAAACTTATTTGAAATATTAGAAAAATACTGAAATTTGAAAATTTGAAAAATATATTTTGATGATTTGGTTGATCATATATGACAAAATTTTGGTCCAACATAAAGTGAAGATTAGAGCCAAATTAATTATATCTTTGATTATGGTTTTATATGCTATTTCTGTGTTTTTGCATTTTAAATTTATTTCTTATGAGTTTATGCTATGTAATTTTATGCTTAGTTTTAAGAAAATATAACTCTTTCTTCTACTATTTATAATGTATTGGATTAATAGTATTTACAGTATTATTATTGTTATTATTATAGATTAAACAAATATAACTAATTAATGAAGTTGAATATATTTAAGATTTAATTTGATATGATTTAAAAGATATTAATTAGAAATGTTCTAGTTTAAGATAAAATTTAAAATAAATATTCAAGTTAAATTACACTAAAAATACTAAATTACATTAAAATAAATATTATATTGATGAGAGATTTAATAAGTCTTTCACCAATAAAAATAAAAAATTATAAAAAAAATTCTAACACTAAAGTGCACTATAATAATATTATAATAGTGAGAGAGTTAATGAATCTCTCACCAATGCACATGCTCCAAAGAATTTACGGTGTGGTTGATTTAGCAGCGTCACTGACCATTTGATGACTGCTTAATAGTTGATTACGTCACTGACCATTTGATTATCGCTTAATAGTTGATTATTTTAAGTATCTATGATCTGATAAAAGTTCAGTCCAAGGTTTGCGAGTAGGATGCAAATTGAAACAAGATAGCTTAAGCTTATGTGAATGGTATACTGTTGAGGACCTTGCTGGAAATTATTAATATACTAGTATGCTAATTTCAATTTACTGAGTGATCTATTAATCGATTGTTCCTACGCTCCTAACCTCTTCTCTTAAGACAGATTATAATTTGGCGGACTACAATTTGGTATTTACATGGAAAAATAAATTATGATTATGGTAGTACTAATGAACCAAATATTGCAGATAGCATAAGAAATAGAGAGCAAATAGATGTAGGTACGGTACGGTTGAAATGGTGAATGATGTGTTAAGGGAGAACATGCCGTCGGCCGGAGATAGGGGCTGAAGAACCAAATGCAGAAGCGCAAAATTTTTTTGATATATTAGATACATCGAAACATCCACTATATAGTGGTTTTATAGAAAGTCATTCACCGTTATCACCTGCAAGTAGAATGATACTATTAAGATAGTCTACAATTTGGCGGAAAAATGTCTTGATGCAATAGCAGATTTTGTGAAAGATATTTTACCTGAAGATAATCTTTCACCAGCATCATACTATGAGGTACAAAAACTAGTTGTTGGTCTTGGTTTACTGTATCAGACAATAAATGTGTGCATCGACATCTATATGATATATTGGAGAGAAGACAAAAACCGTAAAAGATGTAAATTTTGTCAAAAACCGAGGTTTCAAGAAACTAGTGGGAGAGTTTCAGTTCCTTATAAACGGATGTGGTATTTACCATTAACGGAGAGGTTGAAGATGGTTATATCAATCTCAATGCACAACATCGTCAAGATGGAGAGATTACGCATCCGTCGGATGTAGAAGCGTGGAAACATTTCCAATCAATGTATCCAGATTTTGTGTATGAGAGATGAAATGTATACCTCAAGTTATGTACAGATAGTTTTAACCCATTTGGAAAACATGGAAGACAATATTCGTTGTGGCCGGTAATTGTAACACCTTACAATTTGCCACCATCTTTGTGCATGCATAGAGTTTTTGTTCCTTTCGTGCTAGTTCCCGGCCCAGAGCATCCAAGGAGCTTACTTGATGTATTCCTCTATCCATTGATCTATGAGTTACAAATGTTATGAAAGTATGGGGTTGAAGCATTTGATGTTTCATTGTATCATAATTTCATGATGCGTGCGGTTCTTATGTGGACCATAAGCAATTTTCCAACATATGATATGTTATCTGGATGGACAACGCATGGAAGATTATCATGTCCGTATTGTCAAGACAACACTGATGCATTTCAATTACATCACGGAAGAAAAACGTGTTGGTTTGATTAACACAGAAGGTTTTTACCTAGTGATCATCCTTATTGTCGGTGTAGAACATTGTTTATGAAGAACAAACAAGCGTTTGATTGTGCACCTCCGGAGATTGATGGACGTCATATATTGGAGCAATTAAGAGATTTTGGCGCTGAGAGAACTCTTTACTGTGGGGGCAATGGGCATGATGAACACTGTTTTAAACGTGCAAGGGAAGACGAAAGACAATATGAAGTCTATATTAGACTTGCCACTGATTTATTCTCGGGATTTTCTTCATGTTATGCCTAATGGTAGATGTCCTATGCTTGCCTGCCGGTTATACACAGCTAAGAAAGAAGCATTTTTAATTGGATTCAAGACGATGTAAAATTCCCGGATGGATACTTATCTAATCTGCGGAATTGTGTGGATTTATCAAAAGGGAAGTTTATTTGAATGAAGAGTCATAATTGTCATGTTGTGATGCAGCGTTTTTTCCATTTATCTTTGCACATCTTCTTCAAAAAAATATCCACGAAACAATTGCAGGTATATATTGTTACTTTCATAATATTAATTAACCATTTTGTAGCATATATATATATATATATATTAATTTTTTATTGTTTATTGTATTTTGTAGGAGTTGGTGCTTTCTTTCAAGATTTATGTACGAAGACATTTACAGTAGATGATATACGTAATTTACAAGATAATATACCAGTTATCTTTCCACTGGCTTTCTTTGATGTTCTGGAACATCTTCCTATCCACCTCCCACGAGAAACTGCATTTGGAGGTCATGTTCAGTACCGTTGGATGTATCCATTTGCGCGTTACATGTTCCACCTCAAGAAAAAGGTTAAAAATTTAAGCAAAATTGAGGGATCAATTGTCGCATAAATCCTCAATGAAGAAACGTCACACTTTGTTGAATATTACTTTCCATCGGAAGTGCGTACGGTGTATGTCCCTGAGTTATTTGCTCAAATTTGTCGAGTTAGTGGAAAAGAAAAAAAACAGAAACTATCAGAGCATGAGTTTGCACACTTGCATACGTATATCCTCACAAATTGTGTGGATATTGTGGAGTACGAGAAGTAATGATTAATTTGTTTATGTCAGTTACCAATTATTTGAAATTAATAAATATGTGATTCTTAAATTTTTTGTTATGTTAGAACATTTACATGGCACTAGTACGTGACTACTATCCAGATAAGGAACCCGAACTTGAAATCCTAAAAGAGCAAGAATTTGCACCTCGGTTGCGATTTTACATAAGTTTTAAACAATTTTACTAATTTATAATTGTATTGTAATATTTATTTCACATTAATTTATAATCTTTATTTCTATTTTTATAGGTATCTGAAGGCTTAGAAAATGGTCAAAAATTTCCGTCGTGGTTAATAGAGTTTGTTAATGGTCCAAACAACATTGCAACTTCATATTCTAAGGATTGCACTAGGGGATATGTGTTTAGGATTCTTGCGGAGGGAAGAACAAGACCAACTTCTAACTTTAGTGTTTCACCGCAATCAGGGGATGTACTTTATTACGTCATATTGAATGAAATCTTAGACTTGAGGTGCAGTGTGTTTAAGTGTGATTGGTATGATCTATTCATTGGTCGTGGTGTTCAAATTAACCAATTCGACGTGACATCAATACATTTAAGACCAAGACTTCTTAAATATGATCCATTTATGTTTGTTTAGGGAATTGGAATGTAGATTTAGGTTTTATGAATTAGGATTTAGTGTTTTTAGATTGAAGATTCAGGGTGTTAGTCAATTGGAATGTAAATTTAGGTTTTTATGAATTATATTATTTTTTTTGTTTTGGTATTATTAATTGTTTTAAAATCGTTTTTAGATATTCTAATTGTAATATTACTTGTTTTACGAATGATTTTAATTTTTAGAATTATTTTACAATTTTTTGAAAATTGTTTTTATATTTTTATAAAAAATTTTAGCTACTTTTCATTTTTTTTAAAAGTTTTCATAATTTTTTATATTTTCTTATATATTTTATAAATGTTTTTAAAGTTAATAATTATTTATATACTTTTTATAATTGTTTATATATTTTTATATTTATATAAATTTTTTTGCTATTTATAATTATTTTTATAAATTATTTTATATTTTAATAATTATTTTTATTTTTTAAAATATATTTTTATATTTTGTTTAAATATTTTTAAATAATTTTTTTGCATATTTTTATAATTTCAATCTTTTTTTCATTTTCAGGAATTAAGGTCGATTATTCCGTTTTTGTGCTGGGTGGAGCTAGTCAAAACCGCTCCACTCATTTTTTGGAGACGCAATCTTCATCAGCTACTCATCAAGCGGCTGCCGCTTTGACCCAGATGAGAATAAAGAACTTCGTTTCTCAAACAGAGCGGAAAAGATTGCCTCATCTTCATCCCGATTGTGACAGCAACAATACTGGGTAACTTTCTTTTTAAAGTTTTTTATTTAATTTGTTTATTATTTAAAAATTTTAAATTATTTTTGTTTTATAGGTTCCTTACATCCCAGAATGGGATATCCAAATCTAACCGTATGCTCAACGGAATGTTTCAGCATCCATATGCGACACACTCTCTGATGTCGTTGCCTGAGCGTGATTTTCTGTTTCGCTGATTTGCGGTATGTTTTACTTTATTTTTAGCATTAAAATTTTAAATTTTCATATTTATGATAATAGATTGTTATGAAGTTTTTATATTTTAACCAATTCATTTTGCAGCACGATTTCACTTGGGATAGAGACCTCACGTCTCGGGTTAGATGTGAGTTCGATGCTAAGGCATCGAAAGTATACTCAAGGAAGCTGAACGAGTTAAAGGACAAGTGGAATCGGAATGACATTTCGAGGGACCTGGTAGAAAACCCAGACTTCTGAAACGGGTTGGTTGAGTACTGGAGGATGGATAAAATCTATACAACATCGGTTACTCAATCAAGCAACCAAAAAAGTGACCGTAAGGGCAAAGGAATTGCCACTCACAATTTGGGAGCAACGAACATGGTTTCCCGGGAACAACAACTGATAAGTGTTTTTAAATTTAAACTTTAATTTCACTTTCTTTACTTACTTTAAGTTTTAATAAAATATTTCAGTTCCGTAAAAAAAGTGTCCGTCCATCCCATCTTGTTTTGCTACAAGATGCGCACATGAACTGCAAGACGGAACAAATCCAAAATCCGGTTGCTCTGGATATCATGGAGATTGTGGAGAGCGTGACAAGATTAGGAGAGGAGTTTTTGCAATCACAACCGATTCTTGGCGGAACTTTTCCTTTCACCGAAGTTCCCGTTGAGAAGTTCAACGAATTTCTCTACGAAGTAAGTTAAATTTAATTTTTTCTTTATTTTTATTTTTTTCTTTTAATTAATTCTTTTTAATGAATTTAATTTTTTCTTTAAATTTAATCTTTTCTTTTCTTTAATTATTTTGTTTCGTAGGTCACTCCAAAGTCCAAAGCCGTATTTTTGGACTTCCAGAAAAGTACTCGTCGTCATCTTCGAGGTTTTACGGAGATCCTCAGCTTAGAGTACAACTCAAAGAAAAGTCATCTGAAATCGAAGCTCTCAACAACAAGATTGAGACGATCGAAGAAAACACGGCTGCACAGCTCAAAGCAATGCATGATCAGATTGATGTATTCTTCTGTTTGTTCCAGCCGCCTCCTCAACATTAGAAATTTTTAAATTTCTAATTATCTAGTTTTTAATTTGCATAATTTACATTTTGTTTTGAATACTTTTTTTTGTTAAGACTATTTGTTATTTTCGTTTAAGAATTTTAATTAATTATTATTTTTCTTTAAATATAATTATAATTTTAGTTAATATATTTATTTAAATTAATTTAATATCCGTCGGAACATAAACCGTCGGAATTCCGATATCCGTAATTTGTCAGAAATCTGTTGGAAACATCTATCGGAATTTCGTCGGTAATTCGTAGATTACTGGATATCCGGATACTGTTGGAAATCCGTTGGAAATACCAACGAATTTCTGACGATTGTTTCATTTCTAACCATTTAGAACAGACAGCCATATCCGTCGGAAACATATGTTTTAGATGGATTTTCAATGGATACAACCGTTAGTTTCCCGCTATTTTCTTATAGTGTCTAAAGTTGATGTTGTTTTTCTAATACAGTTTTCGAAGTTGCATTTCGTATCATTCAATATGAAAAACATGTACATCATTATCATTATAATGATCATGGCAGTAAAAAATATTGTCAATAAGAAAATTTATAGCCATATACAAAGAAGAAATCTGCACGTAGCTTATGAAATATCATATCTATTTTTTGGCTTTTGAGCAAAGAAATTTAGAAACCATTTACAAAAAATCAGAATCTATTAAATAGATATGAGTTGTGATACACGGGTTTTAAACCCAAAAATAAAATTGCAAATGTACAAACAAAAACAATAGTATATAAGGAATCGAATCCTCAGAAACCAAGTTGCACTACGATTCCTGAAAACTGAAACTAAACTAAGATGAGAAAGAGAAAATTTTTGTTGATATGAACCTAAAGAAAGCAACGAAAAGTAAACAACGATGTAAATCAATGGACTAAAAATGCTAGGCTTTAGGGACTTTTACGAAAATTAGAGATCGCAAACCAGATAACTATTCAGGACATTCATTAAGAACTACCTCGAACTCGAACATAAACATTTAATCAATCCACTTTCGTGGCATCAATTACTATGTCTAACCACCTAAGTATCTAAACTTTCGCTTGAACTTAAAATCCTAGACAAGCATTAACTAATGTGTTCGATATGTTCACGAATCGCCTGAACATCAGTTTTTGTTGGCTAAAGATGATCCACTCATCTATTTTCTATCTAATAACGTATAAGTTTTTGGAGAATATGTTCTAAGATCATAAACTAGGTAATTAATTTAGCTAAAGCATTAACAATAACAATAGATGAAGATGACATAAGATCCGTTAAAAATCCAACATATCAAGTTGTTACAAATATATATATATATATATATATATATCAAGATTACAAAGATACAATCTGAAAATTAATAAATCTTTCACGGTCCGAGTTGAGTCCAAACTGAAAATTTGGTCTATTTCCTGTAAAGAGAATTTATAACTCAACGACATGTAATTGCACCACCATTGGCATGAGCCTCAAGCGTACCTTAAATAATTTCCCCACTTGTGACGATCCTTAGCTAAAAAGTATACCTTAATCCACGTTTATGACGAGCGTAACGGTCAATCTTGTGGAGATATCATCCTAAATCTCATCGCAAACGTAGTTGTAGGGTATCGCAAACGTAGTTGTAGGGTTGCGCAAACATTCTTGAGAAGTATGACACAAGAAATTCTTCTTCTAATGCTTTATTCAGTTTGAGGTTCTCCTCATAAAAAACCCCAGTTAAAATCTAACCACCCTTCCACACTTCTTCGGGTAAACGGCATATTCCCCCATGAACTATGTTATTGCATCGCATTTATACACGAAACTTTCGTCTATGCCTAAACCTACATCAACTAATCTCAAATTTGATTTCATATACCAACTATCTTATTCCGGTGAAAACCATCAAATCATGTTATGGCGTTATTGTGCCGTTAATGGACACTGACTAGGACAACACTTAAATGATTAAACGATGTCGTTTTGGTGTTTTTCTCTAAATCTGTTTTTAAATAGATTAATTATATTGAAATCATCTCAAACGGGTATATTGCAACTTACATGGTTAGTGATGGTTTACAAAAACCCGGATTACCGAACCAACACAAGCTAAACTGAAATTAGAAAACCTAAGCTAAGCTGAGTCCTCGTCCGCTGTTCGTATATGATTCCGAAAACTAAGATCTGGATTGGCGGCGATGACGAAACCTTCAATCAGGTTATGAGGGCGTGCGCAAAAACTAAAGGGCAAGAAAAAATGTGGCCAAGCTCACCTCTCGCCTTCTCCAACCACTGATGCCGTTTTGGCCAAAGATAATGGCTTCAACCACCGTCACGACTACCCACAAAACCCTCCAAGCCCTCACGAATAGACGAAGGAGGGGCCTGAGGTATCACAACGGTTAAGCCCATTCGGAAGCCACTGCATCCTACACGGAACCACCTGTACCAAGTAACGAAGCCCACCCAGCAGCCGTCGTGTCCTCGATGAAAGACAACTGTACCGAGCGACGTAGCCCACCCGAGAGCACCACAAATCAATGAAAGCCACCTGTACCAAGCGCCAGAGAACCCTCCTCTGCTTCCAACCTCTGTACCTGCTCCGCCTTGATACGAAGGGTCTTCCACACCACATCGCAGCCGGAGAAGGAAATCGCCGCACTCACCATCTCTACCCAAAACACAACTCAACTTGAACCTCTTGATTATAAATTCCTAGATCTAAAAACGGATCTGAATGCTTTGCTACAATCGTAAAGGAGAAGAAATCATATCTGGAATGATTGTCTTAATTTTTTTTGTCTTTCTCTCTATCTTCTACCTCACAAATCCACAACAATGGCGAACATATCGTGCACTTGTTTCAGAGTTATGTTTCTCGGTGCTCTTCTCATCCTTGTTCCTCCTTCCTCCGGCGTACCTTTGGAAGAGTTAGAAAGAGCCATCTAAGTTCTCGGCATTTGAGGCCGTGCTCTCTTAGCCAATGCCATCATCACCTCCAATCTCCTCTTCGATCTCCTCTCCGTCGACTTTGGATTTAGCTTCTTCGATTTCAGCTTCAGTTTCAGCTCATAATCCAATTGCAGCACCTACTAGAGCTGTTTCACCTTCTCCAAAATTGATTGCAGCGAGATAACTATCATAAAACGTTTCTACATCCATATCTGCTTTATCAGATTCAACAACCATAACACTCTCTCCCTTTGCGAGTTTCTCACCTTTGGTTTGATCCATGATACGATTTTACCTTCTGTCATGGTTGATGATAACGCCGGCAAGAAGATTACACGAATCATTGATCGAACGGTCATTAAACGACGGTGAGAAGACGAGGACCGGAAAATAACGTAACGGAGGGTAGGGGTTGGTGTAGGGAAAACGGAGGAAGCGAATGAAATTGTTGATTTGGAATTGGAGAGTGAAGTTGTTGATAGGAATGAAGATGAAGAAACCGCCATTGTTGAATCTCGATAAATCACAGTAAGAGAGAGATCTGAGGGATTTAGAGTGAAGTGGACGGCGAAGAAGAGGTTGAAGTTCGTTAAGCGTCTTCACCTATATTTGTAATTTATGTTTGTATGTGCCAGTTGCAATTCAATAACCGGATAATTAAACCGGGTTTATTTGTTTTTATCTCTGGTTTATTTTCATAATTTCATTGTAACAAAAAAACCAAAACGAAGTTGTTTAATCGCGTAGGTGTCGTCCTAGTCATTCATTAGCGTCACAATAACAGCTTAATCTGCTTTTCATCAAAATAAAATAATTAGTGTATGAAATTCAAATGTAAAATTAGTTGATATAGATTTGGGCACAGAGGAAATAAAATAACATAATTTATGGA
Source organism: Cardamine chenopodiifolia (assembly GCA_963922655.1). Taxonomy (NCBI): domain Eukaryota; kingdom Viridiplantae; phylum Streptophyta; class Magnoliopsida; order Brassicales; family Brassicaceae; genus Cardamine; species Cardamine chenopodiifolia. The sequence goes on along the minus strand of OZ000470.1, from coordinate 16,226,490 downwards.
AAAATAGATGGTTACCCACTTTCTCTAGCCAAGATAAAGCATATGGGAGGCAATTATTGGAGATGCTTTTTTAGAAATTAATTCTACCATGGCACGTTGATGACATTCCATCAAAATTGTCTTCAGAAAAAATCAACAAAAACTAAAAGTCTCAGCACGAGCAATATAGGTGGTCCCCACGACCTTTACTGAAGAAAGGTTAAGGACCGTACGTGAGAAGTTGCTCACCTTCATAAACAATTACGGGGACAATTACGTGCGAGTCAACATCTCTCTGTTATTTTCATAAACTTTTACATGCGTTAGCTGTACATGATAAAAGACAAGTTTTAGATAAGTTATTCGTATGGTAGATACGTGAAAATTTCATATGAGCAAACGAAGATCGGGTGTGAAAGATTTGAAATTTTTTTTAGTTTGAAATAGTTTTTATTATTTTCTTTGTTTTGTGTGTACGATCTTGGTTCCTTTTAATAATCAGTAAATTTTGGATATAATTAAATATGGTTTGGTCCGATATCTTTGTCAATAGACCTGTGGTTGCACAATTGACGTGGTTTTGGGTGTTTAATCTGTTGACCGTTGTCTATTTTTACTATAATATGTGTACTCTCAGGGGCTGAGGCAGTAAGGACAAGAGATTCAGCTGAACCCAACTAATTTAAAAAATAACTGTTATATATTTTTTTTAGTTTTATGATCCACATAAAATATTACTTTGACCCCATTGACAAATTAATTTAGAAGTATCAAATAAAATAAAAATAGTTTTATCCCTTTTTGTATAGTTTAGCTCATGTTTAGATTGTGAGTTTATGATCCATTAAAAAATATTTTTCACATTATTTGGTTTATAGAATTTTGAAATTCGTTTTGATTTTGCATATTGCTACTACAACTAGAAAGATAAATTTTTTCCGCGATCCAGATATGTTTTTTAGGATAAAGATTGTGAAAACTGTACATTAGTGATAAGTGATTGTGTAATTTGTTTTATTAAAATAAAGTTATTTGAAACAGTAATAAAAATAACTTTTAAACTATGCGTGAATGTAGAATACAGTTGTACTTATTTTTTAGCAATTTATAAACTAATTTTTATTATATTATTTTTGACCCTGGGAAAATAAAATTCTGGCTCTGCCTCGGTATTATGTTCACCTTATTTATATACTTCAATGTTAAAGCCATAATTTAAAATTTTGGGTTGCTTTTCCCCTAATTCTTGTTCTTCCCGCCTAAAAAAGTTTATCTGTGTGCATTTCCATGTGATTAATTTTATTGATTTTATCAATCATAAATAAACCAAATAAGACTCAAAACAAATTACTAATAACAGCTATCGAGAAGACTTATTATTCACCTACCTCCGACGCCGGTGGAGATGAGGATCGCCGGCGTCGACCTCCCTCCATCGTTTATCTTTCTTGTTGGTCTTCAGACCTCGGCATCGCCTGGTCTTACTCCTCCTTTCCAGTGCCGGAGTTATCTCTGAGCTTTGGGATCTCCTCTCTGTCACTTTTGAGACAAGCAACCTCCAGATCTGAACAATTCTCGGTGTTTTCCGACGCCGGCGAAGCGGTAGCTTGCCGGCGTCGAGATGTGACCTCAGTACTCTTATCCACGCGCCGCCTCCACCGATCACCTAACAATGAAACTCAACGGTGGCGCGGATCTGAGCAGTGGAAGACCTTGAAGGACGTGCGGCGGTGTTGTCGGCGCTTGAGGACGGCGTTCCCTACATACCTCTTCATCGTGCCTACCTTGTCTCCGGCCCGATCCAACCTTGACTTTCTTTGTCTCTTGGCGACGACGTGCCTAATTCTCGACCACCAGAACCCCCCTGTTTCACCAGCTCTGGTGGTAGGAGACGTTATTCCTGAGCTCTTGGATCTGTTTCTCCAATGGCGTCGTCCGGCGAACTTAGCTCATCCTTTTTTTCGGATAAGCCAGTCACCGGTGATTGAATCCTTGTCCACCATCGCGTGTCTCGTCTTAGCCGGCTCCTCATGCGACATCTCTTCCGGCAAGATTATTTGGCTGTAGACCGGCGAGATTTCGCGACCTCCATTCCGGCGAAATGCCGAGGTACCCTCATCGATGAGGCTCAATGGTACCTTGTCCGATCTGATACTTTACGCATAGTCGAGCCGGCATCGTGGTTCTTCAATTTGGTTTCCAATCCTCCTCCCGGTGAACCGCTATCCTTCCGGCGTAATGAATTGATATCGCCGAGATCCCTCCTTAGCCTGTTTATGGAACGGCTGGTTGTCATGGCGGTCTCGGTGTTGTTCCCCAGAGGTTTCTCTTTAGCCGGTGACGCCGGAGGACTTCTACCGACATCATCTGACGGAGGCTCTGCCGATGATAGACCCCAGCATCCCTGTCAGCCGCCGTCTCCCTTCGTGGGAAGGAAAAAATTTGCTCATAAGTGGGCCCTACAGACCTCCAAATTGGAGAGACCTATTCTTGGTGCTGAAATGGGCTTCATGGCTCACCAGATATCCAAATGGGCTAGATCCATTTTACATGTTGAAATAGACTTATGTGGCCCAATAAAATCCTTTAAGTTGAAGCCCATTGTAGCTAATAGGACCTACTATAAAATGAAGATTATGCTTTTGCCATACATTCGATTTTCCTCATGTCCGCGACAAGAGAGAATTTTTTCACTTGGTGCGGAAACTCTTTTAACGTTAAATTTCCACCGCACGAATAAATTATTTTCTCTAAATTCATTTTATAAGGAGATATTATGTTTTTTGAAATCCTTCACTACGAAGAGAATTACAGTGTCTTTCTACTTTACGAAGAAAGAGGCTAAGTGGATTGCGTTTATGGCAAGAGATCAAGATTTGGCTTCCCCTCCTTTGGCATCCAAATCTCTGTTCATCTCGGGTTTCGTGAAAGTTTTTACTCGTCTTTCTTGTGACCACCCTCTTCATGGATCTCCGGCACAAGTTAAGATTCTCAAAATACAGCGGATATTTTTGTATTACGCACGGTATTATATCTTCCGAAGGTCGACCATCAAGCATCGGTTAACCTTGCACCACTTCGAGTGGCATATCCCCGCGGCGTGTTCCGCACTTTCAAATTTTAGTAATTTCAACTCAGTAGAGTTTCGGTTTAGATTTTTATCATGTTTTCGTTTTTTATTGTATCTTAAGTTTATCTGGATAATGTGGATCGCTAGGATTGCATTAATCTGAGTTTGTCTTTTCCCATGTAAGAACGACGGTTCTCATCCGACTCCCTGTCCCGGAGAGTTGAAAAACCGTTAACCTATCAATATATGGAGTTTGACGACAAAAAAAAAAAAAACAAATTACTAATAAAGATAAATAATACACCAAAAAGAAATAAAATGTTTTTTGTAATGGAAAAAAATGGCAAAAACAACAGCGCATAAACAAAAATCTTAATCAGAGCCAACGAGGCACATTGAATTATAAATATCAATTATGGCCATTTAGTTTATCGATTTTTTAAAAATAAGTAATTTACTTGAGATAACGTAATAACTAATAACTTAGTCATAAAATACCATCCTGAAAAATATTTCTCCTTTTTGCGTCTCATATAAAAGCTTGAACATTTTCTATACGTTTGCAAACATTCACTAAAGAAATCAATAATAGGTTTCAATACAATCACTATTGTGTCTCTATCTAACAATCTCTCTTTGTTTCTCTGTTACAGGTACCTCTAAAAGAAACAAGATAACCTGAGATTAATTCACTACTGCTTCCCACGTAAGAAATTTGAGAACAAAAAGACGAAGAACAAGAAATCTATGTAATCTGTAAACACCTTAGAAACCAAGACCTTGTAGAGTGATTTTCTTTTTTCCCAAATTTTCAACAAGTTGAAAAGAAAAATTCTGTATATTTAATCCATATATGTCAGAAAACTCTCTCTCTTAGCCTCAATATTGCTTGTTTATGTTGATGATCGTCTTGGTGAACCCTTAGATCTCTATTTCTAACATTGTATGAAACATGTTTCTTGTTAAAATCAGATTTGCAACTCCTCTTCCTCTTTGAACTTTTCTTTTTGATTTGTCAAGGGAACCAAGCACAAAACATGCTTATTGGGGTTGAAGCCCAATTTTAGATGTCTTTCCACAGCCAGTATTGGCCCGATTTGTTCAGTGACCCAGTCAGTTTTTTACTTAAGGAGGCATCAACATGATCTAGTGTGAATACCTATTTCGAAAATTCTCAGATCAAAAATATATTCAAGTTATTGTAAATGTTCATAGATTATCGACTTTTGGAATTAGGAATGGCCGAACTGTCACTAGAAGTGTCAAAATGGGATGTCTATGTCCATTTTGACCCATCCAATATTGTTCAATTGGATTATGGACAAAATACTGACCGTATCCATTAGCGTCCGTGTCCATTAACGACCAACCCCATTAACGTTCGTGTTTAAATTAGCTATCCATTGGTCAATAGTTATACAAATCAATAAATGTCTTCAACTTCAAACACAAACTTGAATAAAAATGTCTTAAAACTATAAACAAAAAGTTGTTTTAAACTTCTTAAACTTCACAAATCTTGTTCCCAGCCATACTCTCATCTTCTACCTGATCCACTTCATCCTGATTTTGTTCATCTTCTTGATCCATTTTATCACCCCCACTCAGATAGTCATCTTCGAGGTTTATAGTCTCCTCGTTATCCATATGAAACAATAACAAAATCTCATGAATGACATTACCAAACTAACAGAACTATAGAAAAAACATCAATTTATAACACAGAAACAAAAGCTCAATAACATCAACCCAGAAAAAAATTACAGATCATGTAACGAACCACTTTAGTTTACCAAAACATCAACAACTCTAGAACATCAAAAAATCAATCACTTAATGCACATAAACAAAATCTCAATAACATCAACCCAGAAAAAAAAAAGCTCAATAACACAGATCCGATGAAAACTTTGAACTTCTAAAGTAAAGCTACAGATCATGACTCTTGTACTAAAACCTAGAAAACATCACCAGAACTGTAATGTATATCTAAAAGATCAACAAGTATTTCAAATCAAACCCATTAGCTCAATAACACAGATCCGATGAATCAAGTATAGTTCTTGTTCTTCCCTCCTATAAAAGTTCCTCTGTGTGCATTTCCTTGTGATTAATTTTATTACTTTTATCAATCATAAATGGACCAAAATAACGCACCAAAATAAAAATAAATAATGCAACATAACGAAATGAAATGATTTTTGTAATGGAAAAAATGACAAAACAACATCACCTAAATAAATATCTTAACCAGAGCCAACAAGACACATTGAAGTTTGAGTACCAATTATGGCCATTTATTTTTTGAAACTAAAAATAAAGAAAGTAAGTAATTTACTTGATATAATGTAATAACTAATAACTAGTCAGAAAAGACCAGCCTGAAAAATATTTCTCTTTTTACATCTCGTATACAAGCTTAAACATTTTCTTTATGTTTGCAAACATCCACTAAATCTTTTAAACTTTTCAAAATGTAAATCCTTTAAAATTTTCAAATGTAAATACTTATTATAATTACAGTACAAAGTTTTCCCAAAGTCAATAGTTACAATTGTAACAGCAACATTATGTCTGTTTGCTACCATCTCAAAGATTAAAATGTCCACAACAGTAGTGCACAATACAAAAAAGTGTGAAGAACACAATTTTGCAAAAAGTGACATGCTCACAAAGTTATGACGAGAAAGTGTTATATTATACAATTAAGTCTATATATATATATATATTTGTTATTTTTTCTAATTAATTAAGGGAAAGAATTTTTAAGTAGTTTTGACAAGCGTTGACATCTAATCGATCAATTGACATGTATCGTGTTCCTGTTAATTTTAATTTTGATGTGTCAAATTTTGGCGAGAGGATTCAAGTTTTATATAATAAGTAGGAAAACAGATTGCTAGCATTACAAAATGTAGCAGAATGCATGGCCACACATGCCAAGTTTAATAATGTAATGTAAACTATACAAACTATTGACATCACATACCCACATGTATCAAATAACATAGGACATGTGTTCAACACCATAAACATACAATTCCGGTACACCGATCGACTGGCTCTGGCAACGACCAGTTTTGACTCATTGGTACCCAACACAAGACCCGATTTGTCACTTACTGACCCAAATGCTAACCCGATCTGATCTAGATAATCTTGATGGACCAAGTTTAATGGGCTCATCTTCATTAATAATTCAGCCCATATTCAACTAAACCCGTTAGAAACAAGTAAAAAGTAAAAAGCTCTCCGTTTTTTATCTTTGTTCAAGAAAAAATCCCCTTTTCACCTATGGTTTAGGAGAGAAACATGAAAGATTATTTTCTCTAGAGAAAACTAATCTGGTGAAAACATTGCTTGAATCAAGAAAGAAGGCTGAGTCGGTGTTTGGTTTTTGTCCCAATAAGGTAAATTTTATGTTTGTGGTTTGGATTGGTAACAAGCAAGTAGTGATCTGGGTCTGAGTTAGTGGAGATGTGATCGGGTACTTTCTAGGGTTGATTTTGGGTTTTCCTTTAGAACAAACAAGAAAATTTTCTTGTTTGGTTCCTTTACTCATGATTTGATTCCTTTTTCATTGATAATTTCAATGATTTAGATTTGTCAGGTTTTTGCCAGCTTATGTTTTGCTTTTTTACATTGTTTATGTTATAAAAACAAGTTTGTCAGCTGTTGTTGTCTTGTTTGACTTATATTTTTGTTTCTTTTCTTTTGTAGTGGAAAGATTTCATTGAAGGTGAATTGCATCATTCTGGCCAATTCAAGACAGACGATGGAGTGTTACACTACATTGATGGAGTAGTTGAAGTTATAGAGGTGGATTATGTCACAATCTTCCAAGATGTAGTGATGAATATGCTTGAAAAAGAATTAATAATATTGGAAGAATGCAGTACAAGCTACCATTTGAGGGAGTATCAGATATGAAGCCTCTGTGGGAGAATGATGATGCTAATAAGAAGATGTTGATTGCAAAAGGACGTTGGATGGGAGAGGTAGACATATTCTTTGAAAAGGCAGAAGCAGAATCAATTGAAGGTGAAGAAACATACGATATTGGAAAAAGACACAAAAGTAGTTGAAAAGGTTAGAAAAAAAACACTTGATAAGGTCACATAAGATGAAGATAATGGAAAGGAAGATGCATAAACAGTTCTTGAGGAGAATTTTAGTGAAGATGAGAAATCAGATGCAGATTTATCTGAATCATCAGACTCTGAGGTTGAGATTGTTGTGGAAGACTAAGAAGTGTTCAACAATGAAAATTACGAGGAACATATTCTGGATAAAGCTGGAAGTATATTCTGCAACTGATGATGAATATGGTGATGAAGAAGTACAAGCATAGAGGTTGGCTAGAAGGTGTTTATATGATGGTGTGTTCAGTTTGAGGTAGTTGTTCTGTAGTGGGAGTGATTTTAGGTAAAGGTGATTAAATATATCTTGAAGACTAGGCACAATGTTGTGTATGATAAGTGGGAAAAGGAAAAGCTTAATGTTACATGTAAAGAAAAAGGTTGTGGATGAAGAATTTATTGTTGAGTGGAGAATCCAACTAGGAAATGGATGGTTAAGGTTTATTAAGATGAGCATCAATGCCATCCAACAGGAAGGTGTGAGCTGATAAAGACTCATGTGATTGTCGATCTCTTACTAGAAGACATTAAACGAGATCAAGATATGAGTGGTCTAGAGATAAAAGATGAGAAGAAGAGGAGGTACAATATTATTATCTCACCAAACCAGACTAAGTATATTTGTTAAGCTGCAAGCTAAATGTGATGAGCAGTTTGCAAGATTGAGATTATGAGCTGCAACTAATTGAGTAAGTAACATCATTCTTCTTATTTTTCATATTTTTGAATCGACTTTTTGTTTGTCTCACTGGCTTTATGCTTCCTTGAACATCCAATCAGTTTATTACAGTGGACATTAATACAATACCAGAGGCAGATGGCAGTTGATGTATTGCATTTTTTATGCATTCTAACCAAAGTTTTCAAAGGTTTCTAGAGTGTTTTCTGCGTTTTAGAGTTTTTTTTTCAAGTTAATACACATTTGGATGGAGTATAATACATAAGGAAAAAGGGACACGAGCAAAAGAGGAAGAAGTGGGCATTGTTGGAGCTTAGATCTATCTACACTTAAATCGATCGATCCATAATAAAGAAAAAATTTGTGAGACTTTGGATCAACCAAAAGTGAGGCATTCTCTCAAATGTACATTTTTGAGGCATTGAGGATTTCCTGGAAAAAGAATTGCAAGCCAATCATTGGTCTGAATGGATGGTATATTCTTGAAGCATTTTATGAATGGGATTATGCTTACTGCCATTAGAAGGGATCATAATAACTAGAGATTTCCAATAGCATGGACCGTAATCGATTATGAGAACAATGAAAATTGAGAATGGTTTATTCACAAGCTAAAGGAAGACTTGTAGTTGGGGTTAGGTGAGACCATCACTATCATTTCTGACATGTACCTCCTTACAAACGGCCTCCAAGGAGACCTAAGGGCAAGGCAAGGATCAAGGGTCTTAATGAATCACCACTCAAGAATAAGGCTGAGAAGAAGGTTGATTGGAAAGAAAGAGAAGGGCATTGTGGTCTCTATGGTCAAAAGGGACATAATTCAAGAAGGTGTCCTAATGAGGTATTTATCCACATTTGAGTTGTTATTTTTTTTTTTGGTAGTCTCCGGAGAGCATGGCAAAGAAAAGGAAGCTTAAGGAGGCCCCTCAATTGGAAGCTCAAGATCGGGTTGAAATGGGAGCATCATTGGCAGCCATGGATCATCAAGATCAAGCTAAAGTGCAAGATGTGTCTTCAAATGCACAGGGAGAAGCCAATGTGGTAGGTTGCTACTTGGATGATGGGATGGTAATTAGATGATTTTTTTGGATGTTAAAACACTTTAATCGGGTTGGTTTTAGTCATCTATTTGCATTAAATTAAGCAATAAGTTATTTGGTCATGTTTTGGCTAGTTTTTTGGTCATGTATTTCATTAACTTAATCGATCATGTAATTGATGATATCAAACACTTAAATTGACTTGGTTTTGGTCATTTTTTAGTATTGAATAAAAACATATTTTGGCTTCATTTGTTGTTCTAATTGCACTATCCAAACTAATTCATTACACAAACCAAATAACAGATTTAGATTTCTAGATTTGGATGTTCTAACTGAACAAACCAAACAACAAGGTCATTACAAAGTCATTATCCAGCAATCGGATAACTCAAACAAATACAGTGACTTCAATGGCACATACAAACGGTCATGTAAATCCCAAGATGACGATGCATTGATTACACACAATTGTTTCATATCACAATCTTTGTCTTTAGTCTAAGCTCGATTGGATTCTTCTCTTCATCATGGGTATCAATTAATTATATCTCCAATTGATGCCTCTCCAAATCACCATGAAGATCCATGGTTGTCGCTATTAGTTAAGCAATCATCTTACTCTTCTCATTAATTACAGGTTGAGCTTATATCAATGCTATTTTCGACCAACCTTTCACCTCTTCTTCATCAAACCGCCTAAAGTATTTGTATTGAGCATTACCATCTTTCGACATACACATCAAACGACTGCTTAATCAATAAATCTCATCACTTCAACATAGTTCAACACACTTACGAAACATATCTTGTACAACTCACATCCAAAGAACCTTCGATGTGGATTTCTCTCTATTTTAGATTTGAAAATCTTTGTCGGTAATCCACAATCACAAAATTCCTGACCTCCATATGTGGTCTTCATGCTAATGGACGATCCCGAGATTAATTCCATCTTCTCTCCTTCGAATTTCTATTCATGATGAACACCAAGAACCCTAATAATCAATTCTTTTGAATTTGAGGCAAAAATGTGTCTCGGATCGAGAAAGTATTTTTTACTTTTGATTGTTTATGTTGGGTTGGTTTTTAATGTTTAGTTGAATATGGGCCAAATTATTAATGATAATAGATCTGGATCGGATTAGCATTTGAGCCAGTAAGTGATGGATCATGTCTTGTGTTGGGTTCTGATGAGTCAATGCTAGTCGTTGTTAGAGCCAGTCAACCGGTGTACCGGGATTGTATGTCTATGGTGTTGAACACATGTGCTATGTTACTTGACACATGTGGGCATGCAATGTCAATAGTTCGTGTAATTTACAATACATTATTAAACTTGGCATGTGTGACCATGCATTCTGCTACACTTCGTGTAGCTAGCAGTCTTGTTTCCTAATAAGTATATATATTAACTAAGCTAAAATATATTTTAGTTATGAAAAATACTTATTGTGTGTAAAAATTTCAAACTTCTTAACATAATTATTTTAAATAAGTTCTTCTATTGTTTATCTTAAATTAAAATTTCAAAACTTTAGTAGAATAAATACAGTTTTTTATAATTTCTTCTATAAATGATATATTATATTCATTTTTGAAAAGTTTTATGTTAAAATGCTACTTTAACCGTAGAAAAATTTCTGTAAACGTATATATTTCCTGACGTTATATCACTCATATTCATACAAATTATTTAATAACATATACAAATTACAACCATATGCTTCCAAAAACTATCGCACCCATATCCATGGTTTAAAATAGTCAACTCCTATGAACCTGCATGTTTTATCCAACGTAATCGGAAAATCCTAGATTTAGCAAACGTTAAACATAGATCAAAACTACAGTGTACAAACGATGAACTTGAAAGGTAAAACTCTAGAATCCACTAGAAATGAGAATACTCTTTGTTTTGATTAAGAAAATAAGTATAAGGATATCCATTACAAAACACCTAGAACCCCTTTTTTTTGAATAGTATGTAAAAATATATTCAAAGAAAACCGTTTTTTACATCAAGTGTAACAGTTTATCGAGAGAGGGATTTGACTTAAGCTGAAAACATCAATAAGCGGCCGCCTCGTTAAAACCCGAAAGTGGAAAATCCAATTGGGACAAAACCACTTCCCGGGAAAAAGAGTACGCACTCGCTTATGACTTTGCTGAAAGTAAATTTACCAAGTGAACCCGTCATAACCTTGAAGCAAACCAAACTGCAGTCCATCCATCATATTTATTTGCGCTTGTAACGTAGATAACATGTTACGAACTATTCCTCCGATCTCACAAACCAGTCCATCCAAGTTAATGGGGACACAACCATGTCTCCGTTGGTTTCGTTCTCTCCATAATGCATATGTGGTGGCGTGGAATGTATACTTAGCTACGTAAGCCTTTGTTGAATTCCTGTCTGTTGTTTGAAAGCAAGCTATCAATTCCTCAAAATTGGATGTAAAGTCTTGTTGCATCAGACCGTGAGCCAGCTTGTACCATATCTATGATGTATAGGGACAAGCGAAAAAATGTGATCGCGAGTCTCAATAACTTGTGAACAAAAAACACACTTTTTTGTGACCGTGTTAGACCAAGCCCTCATTCTATCTCCTGTTGCCAATCGATTGAGGGCGGATAGCCACATTATAAAAGAATACTTTGGCGTCGCGTGGGGAAACCAAAAAGCCTTGTACTATGTGTTTCGATAACCTGATTCTCTTAAATGATTCCATGTTTCCTTTGACAAAAATTGCGGTTTAAATCTGTTCTCCTTGTACCTCCAAACTGGGACGTCCTCTTGAGCATCAGCACAGTCCTGGTATTTTCCAATTTCATCCTCTATCTGCGTTAGGACCTGTGGTCTCCTCCGTCTTGATCTATGATGAAAAAAAACCTTTGCCAAAGTGTCATAAGCTTTTATTCCCATGTCAATAAATCTTCTTTCCCCCAAGACGTCTATTAATCTGCCAAGTGAACACCAAACATCATACCAAAAGAAGGTGTTTGAACCACTACGTACCTCGACCTTGTGGAAATTTTATATTGAGAACCTCTTTATATTGAGAAATCATAAATAAATAAAAAGGAAAGGAATTTAAAATAAGGAAAACACCCAAAAAGCCAAAAAAGAAGACTCATGATAAAAAGAAAAAGAAAAAGGGTAAATCTCTTACATACGTTTGTTTCCTCTACCTCCAAAAAACACGACCTTGAGTTCTTTTCATGAAAAAAACACATCTAACTTGAATCGAACATAGTTTCCAGGTTGTAGTTTGTTGTACCTCGGGTTCTTTTCTGGAAAAACCCACATATGCCTTGAATGGATCATAGTTGCAAGGCTGCAACATTTTGTATGTACAAACTAGGAACCTCTTCAAAGGAATACAATCACATCGGCATGCTCTTTGTAAACTTTGGTTCTCCAATGTATTGAAAACAACCTTATTCTTCTTTTATTTATTTGCAATCAACTTCCTGAAATCCTTTCGGTTTACTAGCACTCCTTATGGAATTATTGCCTCCTTCACTTCGGAAGTTCTGTAGAATAATGGAATATTAGTTTTCATGCGATAATCATGATTTATCTGTAGATTTCTTTGATATATTTATTTCTCTATGGGTTCTTCTTCACAAGAACTAGAATTTTCAACAATAATAGCACGACTGTTTCCATTCCTTAGAACCCTAATCGGTTCTCTCCCTCTGTCTCTTTGTTGATCTTCAATCTGATTTAGTAACTTCTTCATATGATTGGTAAAATCATTTATAATACGATTGTTTCCACCCCTTAGAACGGTAATTGGTTTATCTCTTTTGTCACTTTGTGTATTGTTGTTGTTGTTGGTCTTGTTAATCTGATCTGTTAGTGCACTCATCTAATTGTTAAAAGCAATTAGTATCGTGGTAATAGCCGTGGTAAAACCCTGAAAATATTTCTCTGGTTTCCGGTTGATAAAGCACTGAAAAAGAAACAAGAGAAAATATACTCTAATACCACCTGATGCAGTAACCAAGTGTTAAAACAAGATCGAAACTCAAGTTCACAAACCATGACTTTGAAAGACAAAATTCTAGAAATCCATCAGAAACTCTAGAATCCACTAGAAAAGGCGAATATCTCTCTTTTGATTAAAAATAATTATGAGGATATCCATTACAAAACACCTTAGACCCTTTTATATAGATAAAATCTCAAATAGAACAAAAAAAGAGAAACATTTTTTTTTACGTCAAGAGATATATTAAAATAGAAGGAAAAGACCTTCAAAACCTTTAAACGTTTGATAACAAAACAAAAAAATTTAAAAAAAAACAAATGAAAACTGTCAACTCCAGAATCATAGCCGACTTTCCTCCACAATATGAGAATGCAACCAAGCCAGACCTCCTATCGATTGGTATGATCTTAGACTACCATCTCTAGTAATACTCCAAACAATATCCCGCGCCACTGAGTTTGCTTTGAAGTGAGAAAATACCACGTGGGATAATGAAACCTCCTTGTCAAACGCGAAATGCAATCAATCTGTGATCTAAATCTAGGCCATTTTGCATCCTCCTTAATTGTTGTGAACGCAACAAAGGAATCAGACCACAATTCCACATCTTTTAATGTTAGATCAACCATACTCCGTAAGGGCCATTCAATGATTTTAAGCTCCACCTCGAGATGCGAAGAAATATAAACAAAACATCTCTCAGCATGGAACACCACTTCTCCTCTCTCGTCTCTTACAATCCAAGTACCACCAAAAATGAAGAACCATTAAGCCAGGATGCCGAAACATTGCTTTTAACAAAACCATTCGCAGGTCGAGACCAATGAGACACTTGTAGGACGCTAAAATCCGGATATGAAAAACTCCGAATAAAATTTATAATTATGGAAAGAAAACGAGATGAAAACGATTTGAGAAAACCGATAAGAGTGGAGGTGAGATTTGATCTTTTTCCTTAATTCTTATAATCGCCCGTAGTGTGACAGTTTTCAACGATTAAGAATCCCAGGATACAACCACTAGTGAAACCGTATTCGCAACACTCAAAATATGGAGTATACGAACGTAAAAACTACGCTATACTCTTGAGACTTACGAAAAGAAAGTGGAGACGAGTTGCTGGAATTTTCTATGAGATTTTTTGTAAGAGTTTTTCGTAGGAAAAACCGATCATACTCGAAGAAAAGAGGCGGACGAGTGAGTGGGGCGAAAGTTGAGGCGGTTTCGCACGAGTGAGTGGGGCGAAAGTTGAGGCAAAAAATCCGGTCAGATTTTGACTTGGTTAGATTCGAAATTTCATTCGAATTTAATTTATTTCGTACGCAAAATATCTTGGAAAATGTTGACTAAAAGTCAACAAAAATTTGGATCAATTGGATCCAAAATTTGGCCCAAAAAATATCTTTGACGTGGGCCAAAGACCCAAGACCCAAAACCCAAGTCCGAGCCCTAGCTCGGCTCGGCTCGGCACGACGCGCGTGTGTGTATGTGGTATTTTGCATAACCCCCATTGTGCCTTCATAGCATGTTAAACCATGTTGGAGACACTCCTCTATATATAGTAGAGAATTTTTTTTTTCAAATTTCAATGTGAGACAAAATGCATGTTTTGTCATTAAATCACATTGGACCTCAATTCTTATTCACATTTTAAGACCCATAACCATATGAATATGGGTCCAACAAAAGTGATACCCATTTTAATGAAACTATGGGTCCAAAAATCCCCACATGAATAGGAATTACTGTAAACATATGAATACTCGACTAACTCGACTGACTGGACAGACTAGACAGATTGGACAGACTAGACAGATTGGACAGACTAGACAGATTGGACAGACTAGACAGACTCGATAGACTTGATAAAAGGACTTTTCGAGAGTATAAACGAAAATTTATTGTGTCTGAGATGGTAGCGTATTTCAGTCTTGAACCACTCATTGTTAATATCTGTCGGGTTTACTGGCCACGAGGTGAACATGATGTCTTGAACCACCCGGATATTTATGCAAACTGAGACAATAGTTATAATGCAGCTCATTTTCTCGTAGAACTTTGTTCTCTATTGTGAACTTGCCTGGTTATTCGTGAGTGAACTTAGAGAATATAGTCTGAACTTCATTCTCCTAGAAACGGCCTCATTTCACACTCACTAGGTGTTTCTCATAAGTCTTTGTTTTAAGAAGTATCCTGTAATACTCCACATACAAAACTATGAACTCGAATCATTAAAAGCTAACACTTATCCTTGTTTATATACATGAAGCACTGTTTTTTCATCTTGGGAATTGAGTAATGACCTTAACGTCTATCAGTGCTTTTAGATTTTGTTTGATTTAGTTTTCCATTTGAATCTACATCTTGGGATCTCCAGTCACGTAGGTGGGGTTTCCATCAAACATCCTCTTTAGTTTGTAGGCAATAAACCCATTCCCTTTGATGATTTTAAAACTTGATCACGAGCCAAACCTTTAGTAAATGGATCCACTAGAATGTCGGCTGATTTGATGTAATTGATCATTATTACACCACTTGAAATCAAGTGTTTAATGGTTTTGTATCATCTTCTGATGTGACGAGATTTACCATTATAGAGATTACTCACTGCCCGGACTATAGCCGATTGACTATCACAGTGTACACTTAATGTCGGGACTGGTTTCTCCCACATTGGAATATCTTCCAAGAAGTTTTGAAGCCATTCTGCTTCTTCTGCGGCTTTGTCAAGAGCTATGAACTCTGACTCCATGGTTGATCTAGCCAACAAGGTTTGTTTGGAAGATTTCGAAGATACCGCTGCACCTCCTAAAGTAAAGACGTATCCACTAGTGGATTTCGAGTTCTTGGAATCTGAAATCCAGTTTGCGCCACTGTTTCCTTCCAAAACTGCCGGTTCTTTACCGTAGTGTAACCCATAACTTTTTGTATATTGTAAGTAATTTAATACTTTTGTTATGGCTTTCCAGTGTTTATGACCTGAATTACTCGTGTAGCGACTTAATACGTTTACCGCATGTGCTAAATTGAGTCTTGTGCAATTTTATTAAGTACATTAGACTTCTGATTACACAAGCATATTCCACTTGAGAAACTGGTTCACCTGAGTTCTTGGTCAAGTGGAGTTGAGAATCAACATGAGTTTTTGCAGTCCCGGTTGTGTAATTCTTGAATCTACCAAGAATCTTTTCAGCATAATGAGTTTGAGACAAGGTGACTCTGTCAGAAGTTCTAGTGATCTTAATCCCTATGATTACATCTGCGAGACATATGTCTTTCATGTCGAACTGGCCGCTAAGCATGTTCTTAGTTTGTTGGATTATGTCTTTATTGCTACCAATAATGAGCATGTCATCCACGTATAGGCATAACAAAATATACCCGCTAGGAGTGACTTTGATTTAGATGCACTTATCACATTCATTAATGCTGAAACCATTTGACATCATTACGTTGTCAAATTTTTCATGCCATTGTTTTGGAACTTGTTTGAGTCCATATAATGACTTCACAAGTCTACAGACTTTGTGTTCTTGTCCAGGAACGACAAACCCTTAAGGTTGTTTCATGTAAATTTCCTCTTCTAAATCACCATTTAGAAAAGCACTTTTAACATCCATTTGATGTATCTCTAGGTTTTTCAATGCTGAAATTCCTATCAGCATTCTGATGGAGGTTATTCTCGTCACTGGAGAATAAGTGTCAAAGAAACCGATACCTTCTTTTTGCCGGAAGCCTTGCACAACAAGCCTAGCCTTGTATTTATCAATTGAACCATTGGTTTTCAACTTGGTTTTGAAAATCCATTTATACCCTAGTGATTTAAACCCTTGGGGTAGATCGGTTATTTCCCATGTATGGTTTTGCATAATGGAGTAGATCTCACTATTGACGGCTTCCTTCCACGATGGTGCGTCCGGAGTAGACATGGCTTCAGTGAACATTTTTGGCTCATTCTCTGCGAGAAATGCCATTACAAAATCGTCACCAAAATATTTTTCCTTTCGATCTCTTTTGCTCCGTCGAGGTTCATCTTCAACCTCTTTGATTCATTAAATGAAGTACCAGAAGTGCTTGTCTCGTTCGTTGGTTCAACCTCTTCGCGAGTTCGTTTTTGGATTTTGTAACATAGTAACAATTCAACATAATGCTTTTGCATTCAGGTTGCTGCTTCCCAGAATGTGCACTTTGCAATCAATTCCATTTGTTCTTATCAAAATAATCCATGGAAAAACAAGGTACAATGTTCTCATTGTGGTTATACTTGTTATAATGTTGATAGTTGTTACAAGATACATGGCTATCCTCTAGGATTTAAACATAAAGAGAAGACTCCCACACAATCATCATCTGATAAAAAAAGCCAGTAATAGCTAATCTTGCTATCACTGATGGAAAATCAAAAGTTATCAATGGGATTGGACCATATGGAATTGTAGAGTTAGTTATCAATGGGATTGGACCGGTCAGATTTTGACTCGGTTAGATTCAAAATTTCATTCGAATTTAATTTATTTCCTACGCAAAATATCTTGGAAAATATTGACTAAAAGTCAACACAAATATGGATTAATTGGGTCCAAAATTTGGCCCAAAAAAATATCTTTGACGTGGGCCAAAGATCCACATTCACCAAAACCCGAGTCTGAGTTTGGCTCGACTTAGCACGGCGAACACGTATGTGTAGTATTTTGCATAACCCACATGTCGAGACCAACAAGACACTAACCCTGAATATGGTGCTGCCCTGTTTGCCTAATCGACTTCTCCTTATCTTTAACCCTTTTCCATAATTCAGCTTCCTCAAGAGCAAAAGATATTAAAAAAACTTTACATCCCCTTTTGAAATAAAGATATTAAAAAAAGAAAGTAAAAAAATAGGAAGATAAATAAAACTTAAGATAAAAAGAAAAAGAAAAAGAAAAAGGTTAGTCTCTTGCATCGTTATCCAACATTATACTAACCAGCGCATACGCACGGGGTTGCTCTTGTGATGAATTAAGATACTAGCTTAAATTCGTGAGAATCCCCAAATGTCATAATATTTAGGATTCGATAAGAGTGTAGATATATTACCATATGAGATCATGAACATAAAACAAAGTTGAGATTTTGGGATTCAATAAAACTGTAGACAAATAATTATGTGAGATCATGATCATAAAACAAAGCTGAGAGTTCATGTAAATGTCTTATAAAAACCGAAATCAAAGATTTAGAGAGCACATTTTAGGCATTAGGGGAATATCACATTGAAGAAAGATATAACCTACAAAAAAATATATTGAAAGACCAATCAATAATTAACTAAACATTAATTTATCTATGATATAATAGTCTCTCCGTTGCTGATGTGTCACAAAACTGGAGAGTTCAGCTTTTTTTCATAGTATATCATCTTTAAAATAACATTTTAGCGAATAATTTTTTTTATATAATTTATGTCAACAAATCTTGACCTATAGCGACCACCTACTACCTAGAGTTGAATTCCGGTACGAACGTAAGAGTTTTGTGTACGAACATCTTAAGATCTTAGGGACATCTTAAGATCTGTGTACGAACGCAAGAGTTTTGTAGATTTCCACCGCTGTAAGATCGTGTGTTGGAACTGGTACTTGTACTCGAAACAAACATTGCCTCGAAAAACCAGATCTCCCTGGCTAATGCTGTTTCCAGAGAATGATGTTTAATTGTGTTCTGTACAACCCGGACAAAGCTAGGAGTTACAGAACCAAGAGAGACTTGCCAGGGATTCAATTCCTGGCAAACTCAGGTAACATGTTCCTTGTGGTTGATTCTAAAGCAAATCATAGATTTGTTTAGTGAGAAGAAGATCAATCTTCCACCTCTAGAGTCAATTAATGGTCAACACTATAATTTTGAGCGAATAGAAGATAAGAAATCCATGGAAACTGTAAGATTCAAAAATTTCTCTCTTGAAAACATTCAGAGTGGGGGAGATCTGAGTGGTTTTTTATGGGTAGACGAGAAGAAAGATGAGTACGTTGGTGTGTGGTACTTCAAATATTTTTCAAGGTATATAGCTTTTTGCAAGAACGGGGAAGATTATTACCGTTACTTTCCATTACATTTGGAATTACCATACATATCTTTTATAGACCATATGGTCCTCTTGGGTGGTGACAGTCTTTACATCTGGTTGGGTTCTAGTTACTTTGGACTCTTGGATTTTCCTAGACAAGACTATTTAAAGAAGGTGGGCTTCATTGATAGATTACTTATATGATTTCGCCATGTCCTTCGCGCCATAGAAATTACATTGCTGTTACAACATTAGGAGAGGTGTTGTTTGTTCAAAGCATCATTTATGATACAAGCCATACTAGGAACTTCCGTATCTACAAGAAGGGTCCTAATCAAGACCCTTGTGAGATTTTCTACAACTGGAACGTTAGGATAGATTCTCTAGGTGATGAGGCCCTGATTTTGGATTTCGGTATCACCGTGCCTGCTGACCTACCCTTGGTATTGAACCAAACTCCATCTATTTCACCTGTCATGATCATGTGTTCAATCAAGATCGGGAACCTTCATCATTGGAAATCTGTGACTTGTATTAGCTACGGTTTAGTCCGGTTTAGCTTAATAAATCGATATTTCAATCTAGTATATAAATGAATCTCTGAAACAAACATTATTAATAGAATAACAGAATATTTGATTTCTTTCTGCAATATTTGTTTTGTCTATCATGGTATCAGAGCATCTTTCTCTAGTTCTTTGAGAATCTTCTTCACAAAACTCATTGATGTCATCAATTTCTTTGTTATTCATCAATTAATCATTCAAATTCAGCTGATTCAATCAAGATCTTGCGATGGTTTCCATATCAAAGTTACAACATCACACAAGAAGATTGAGCAAAGATTTAGGTAAGAAAACTCCAGATCATGATCCACCTTCACCGATTATGTTAGAATCGTCACCAATTCCACCTAATTTTGCATCAAAGTCGCAGATTCTGCCATTGCCAAAGTTTGATTTCACGGATTTCAATTACTCACCTTATGTTCTTACTAATGGCGATAGTCCGGGTAATGCAATCATCTATGAGGTACTTGATGGATCTAATTATTCAATTTGGAAAATCATTATGTTTGTTGTGTTAGATGCTAAGAATAAAATTGTATTTGTTGATGGATCCTTGCCAATACCTACTGAGTTTGATCCTAGCTTTACAGTGTGGTGACGTTGCAACAGTATGGTCAAATATTGGTTATTAAACTTTATCACTAAGTAAATCTATAACAATATTCTTCGATTCAATGTTGCTGCTGATATTTGAAAAGATTTGATGGCTCGTTTTCATATCACCAATCTAGCAAGAACCTATAAATTAATGCAACAGATTTGGAGCTTGTAACAAGGATTGATGAGTATATCAGATTAGTAAATTGCTTTGAAGATATTTTGGGATTCTTTGGATGGAGCTGATTGCCTCAGTACTTGTTAGAATAACACAAATGTTGTGCAACGGTGAACACTAAATCAGAATGTTGAAAGGTCATTAAATTTCTTGCAGGATTGAATGAGTCTTACACGAGCATTCAAAGTCAAATCATCATCAAGAAGACTATTCCTGATCTTGCAGAAATTTACAATCTCCTAGACCAAGACCATAACCAACGCAACATAGTAACAATTCAACATAATGCTTCTGCATTCAGGTTGTTGCTTCCCAGAATGTGCACTTTGCAATCAATTCCATTCGTTCTTATCAAAATAATCCATGGAAAAACAAGGTACAATGTTCTCATTGTGGTTATACTAGTCATAATGTTGACAGTTGTTACAAGATACACGGCTATCCTTTAGGATTTAAACATAAAGAGAAGACTCCCACACAATTTTCATCTGATAAAAAAAGCCAGTAATAGCTAATCTTGCTATCATTGATGGAAAATCAAAAGTTATCAATGGGATTGGACCATATGGAATTGTAGAGTTAGTGGGAAACTTGTCGAAGAATTAGTTGCAAGAGGTTTTCGCATACTTTAGTACTCAGCTTCATAATGCAGCTCAGCTAATCACAATATCCTCGGTTGCAAGCTCTAGTGATGACAATGGCTCTGCTCTGAATGGTATGTCATTTTCACCTTATAATCTATGGTTTATATGCGTTTTTACAACCTCTAGAAAAGTGTTAACTGCTAGTAAATGGACCATAGATAGTGGTGCTACTCATCATGTTTCTTTTGATAGAAATATTTTTGAAAGCCTATATTATGGTTTAAGCAATGCAGTTACACTTCCTACATGTATGAATGTCAAAATAGTTGGCATAACAGTGATTAAGTTGAATGAATACATTACATTGAAGAATGTGTTGTATATCCCTGAATTTCGTCTAAATCTTCTCAGTATTAGTCAGCTTAATACAGATTTAAATCTCGAGTTTATTTTGATGAGATTTCATGTGTCATCTAGGATCCTATCAAGGAGCTGATGATTGGATAAGGTAATCAGATTGGAGGATTATATGTTTTAGATACTAGTTCAGTTGAAAGTTCTAGTTCTAATAACATTTCATATGTTTCTTCATATGTTCCTTGTTCCACACAATGTAATGTTGTAGTTGATAATTCCTTATGGCACAGTAGACTAGGAGATCCATTTTTTTTGTTGAGAAAATCGATGTTCTACACAATGTACTTGGTTTACATAAAAGAAATAAAGATGAATCAGTTCATTATTCTGTGTGTCAAAAGGCTAAACAGAAACACCTTTCTTTTATTGCAATTAATAAATGTTCGAGCATTCATTTGATTTCATTCATATTGACACTTGGGGACTCTTTGCAACATAAACTGTTAAATGATATAAATATTTTCTAACGATTGTTGATGACTACAACATGTTACATGGATTATTTTGATGAAAGCTAAGAATGAAGTATTGCAGATTCTTCCAAAATTTCTCAAAATGGTGGAGATTCAATATGTTGTGCATGTAAAGGTTGTGAGATACAATGCACCTGATCTGTGATTTGAGAAATTATACAAAGAAAAAGGTATTATTTCTTTTCATTTATGTTCAATCATGCTTACCTTTGGCTTTTTGGGGAGATTCTATGCTTTCTACAGTTCTATTGATCAACAGACTGCCTTCTCCTCTTTTATCCAATCTATCACCCTCTGAGTTACTTCAATCCAAGATACCAGACTATTCTCTGCTTAGAATTTTTGGATGCTTGTGTTATCAGTATACTAATCCTCATCAAAACCACAAGTTTGAACCACGAGCACGAGCTTGTGCTTTTCTTGGCTATCCTGTAGGATATACAAGCTATAAATTGCATGAATTTGGAGACCAATACAATTTAAATTTTAAGATATGTTGTGTTCTTTGAAACAATATTTCTCTTTGCAAACAAGCAAGCCATTTCTTAGAATATCTTTAAGCCACTGGAGGTTGATTCACTATCTGAGCCTAAACCTCCTGAGCCTAAAGTACTTTCCAAGTGACAATCTAGACACCTAACCATCTTCAGGATTATTACTGCAATGCAGTTCCTAATATTACAAAAGATGTTAGGTATCCTATTTTAGCCTTCATTAATTATACCAAATTTTCTGATTAGTTTTTTTGCATACATATGTGCTGTTAACAAATATTCAGAGCCAAGCACTTATGCTCAGGCTAAAAAGAATAAAGACTGAAATGATGCTATGGATATTGAGATTGTTGCTTTGGAAGATACTCATACTTGGACGGTTTGCTCTTTGCCTAATGGCAAGAAACCAATAGGTTGCAAATGGTTTTTAAAATTTAAGCTTCATGTTGATGGGACTTTGGAGAGGTTTAAGGCTCGGTTAGTTGCCAAAGGCTATATGCAACATCTAGCAAAAATAACAACAGTCTAGATGTTATTAGCTGTTGCTGGTGAAAAAGAGTGGAGTCTACATCAGTTAGACATTTCCAATGCGTTTCTTAATAGTGATCTAAATAAAAAAATATTATTTGTGTCTCAAAGCCTTCAATGATGTAGATTGATGTTCATGTGCTGACACCGGAAGATCTATATTATTGTATGTTTTTTGGTGATACTCTAGTTTCTTGGAAGTTAAAGATACATGATGTGGTTTCCTATTCTTCTGCAGAATCAGAATACAGAGCTATGGCTATGGCTAGTCTTGAAATCGCTTGGCTTGTCCCACTGAGCTATATGTACCACAATCACATCATGTTCCTCAATTAAGGATGCTAGATGGTTTATCCTGTTGTGATTTGTTTCTTTCTGCATTTCTTGTTGAGATATTCTTCTTATATTTCCAAACATTATGTCTAGTTTCACCTTTTTTATTTTTTATGAAAACTCTTAATGGACCTTGATATAGCCCTCGGGTAAGGTCTATGGGATAAGGGGTGGCGACTCTGAAGCTGGCGTATGCTCTCTCTTTGGAACCAGGTAAGTGGTAGCGATGCGGGAGAATCTATGAGTTGGCCTTCGCTCTCTATCGTGGATTCAATAAGGGACGTGAAGGGGGATTGAGTTGCAACAAAGAGGGGTGAGGAGTCTATGATACGGCAATGGTTTTCTCTCGAGTTTAGGGGGTAGCCGCGCCTAAGTTATAAGAGTTAGGGTTTTATTCAATGATGAACTATGTTATTTTATTAATTGAAAGTAAAAAATATTACACAGCTGTAGGGGGACATTATAAGATTCCTTCAGCTAGCCCTAGGGCCGAATAAGATAAAAATCAACAAGTGACAATATAAAATGCAAAACTAAAAGAAAACTAGATCGTTCTTACATCTCGACTTACACAAAAATTTAAAATAAAATAACCAAGTGTTTAAGACACTTTATTAGAACTAGAGTCTTCAGTTGGCACCTGCAATAATAATAAAAATTGAATTCACACGACTTACCTTGGCGCGGGTGAGGTTGAAGCTTGAAAGCTATTCGTTGAAGCTTCCTCGGGTATCTTCGAATCCAGCTCGGGTGTCATTTTCTAGACGTGTTTCCAGAGGAAATCTTGATCCTAGTTTTAATGCTCGGGTGGATTATGATGTGGGCGGCTTAGTTGTGTTTTCTCGGTCTTCGGACTCGGCAATAGGTCTTTCATGTACCAGTTCGGTTTCCACATAAATTTTCTTGATTCCATCTTGAGCATCTGCTTCCTGGGGGTTGATTTTTTGGTGAATATCGAGCATAAATTTTCTTAATATGCTTAACACCTAACACCTTAGCCTCCATTATTGTGATCAAGGCATGTCTCCTCGATAAAGCACTGACTACTATGTTTTCTTTTTTGTTCTTGTATTTGATAACGTAGGGAAAGGTCTCCACAAAATTTAACCATTTTTCATGCCATCTCTTGAGAGTTGTTTGTTCCCATAATGTTTGAGCGTTTCATGGTCTGTATGTATTACAAATTCTTTGGACAACAAGTAATGTTGCAAAGTATCCAATGCCCTAACTAGTGCATAGAGCTCCTTGTCGTAGGTGGGAGAGTTAAGGGTCGCTCCGCTTAACTTCTCACTAAATTAAGCAATCGGCTTTACCCTTTGAGTTAGCACTGCTCCAATGCCTAGAACTGAAGCATCACACTCAACCTCAAAAATAACATCAAAGTTAGGAAATGTTAGTACCGTTGCCTCGGTGAGGCTTTTCTGTAGGAAGTTGAAAGCAACTTCATGTTCGGACCCCCAAGAGAATGGGACATTCTTCTTGGTCAAATTAGTGAGTGAAGCTGCTATAGAGTTGAAGTCTCTAACAAATCGTCGGTAGAAGCTTGTTATACCATGGAACCTTCAGATATCTTAACTCAAGCTTGGGTATTGGCTCATGTGGTATCAGCGGAGGAAAAGATGAGGAAAATTGATGAAAAAGTAATCGAGATAAGTCTGAAAACACACTCGGCAAGGAAAATGAGTGATTATCTAAGTTTGTTTGAGCATGTTTCCAGGATGGGAACGAGGCATTTCACCAGTAGTTCCAATCATAGCAGATGAATGGAGGAGCTAGCAGTGAAGAATTTCAATTCCACTCGTTGTCCGGAGGATTACCAGAGGGATATAGCCGTTTATTTCCTTGAAGGAGATGCTCACAACTGGTGGCAAACCGTTGAGAAGCAGAAAGGGGATCAGATTCGGTCATTTGCTGATTTTGAACCGGAATTCAACAAGAAATTCTTCCCACCAAAGGCTTGGGATAGACTTGAGTGCGCCTACCTGGAATTGGTTCAAGGAACCAAAATGGTCCGAGAATATGATGAGAAATTCAATCGTTTAAGACAGTACGTGGGTAGGAAACTTGAGAAAGAACAATACTCAAGTACGCTGATTCATCCAGGGATTAAGGATCGAGATTTATAACCATTTTTTGGTATGTACGTTCAACTTGGTATCCGAGTTAGTGGAACAGGCGGTGATGATCATAGCCGATATAAAAGAGGAGAAACGGATGAAACATGCCAAGTTCCAATCTCGTACCTATCAGAATTCTGGATAGGAAAAGGAAATGGGACAAGGTTGAGGATAACAAGTCAGATGGTAAGTGTACTGATTGTATGGCTTGTGGTAAGAATCATAACGGAGAATGCTAGAAAGCATCGGTTGCATGACCTCGATGCGGAAGCAAGGATCATGGAATCCAAAGCTGTCTGCGAAAGGATTACTGAACCCAAAATGGTCCAAGGAGGAATCAAGGGCTTGTTACTACTGTGGGAAAGCGGGGCACTTTAAGAGGGAGTGTCTAAAGCTCAAAGCAGAAAGGCAAGTGGGATAGCCTAGCCTATTCTTGTGAATACATGCATTGCATAAGCATCACGCATAAAGGGTTGGGTATTTATAACTTTTGAGAAATGTGTAGGGACCCTCGAAATTTGGGGGGGGGGTTTACCACCACCTCCAAAAAGACCGGCAGGGGCTCCGCAGATTTACAAACTGTTAGAAGGGGAGAATAGTGCCGGTAACTTCAGAGTGATCACTTGTATGTTTCCTAGCATATTCTTGTGAATAGTGCATCTCATAAAGAACTAGATCTGGATCATGGACTAGTAAGAGTAACCGGTGGGCAAAAGATGTTCATCAAAGGCTGGGTACCTAACGCCTCCGTAATGATCAAGGATGTTAATATGCCGGACGACTTGATCATCATCCAATTCAAGAAATACAATGTTATCTTGGAAATGGATTGGTTGGTCAGGTATCGAGCAAATCTTGCTTGTAATCTGCGTTGGGTACGTTTTGAAAAGGAAGAAGGAAAGTTGGAATTCCAAGGAATCCAATCATCTTCGAGAAATCTCGTTCTCTCGACAATCAAGAGAGAACAAATGCTCGATAAGGGATTGGAGGCTTACTTAGCCACAAATACTTCTACAGAAGTGGGGCGAGTGTAGAGTTGAAAGAAATTCCAATCGCCAATGAGTTTACAGAAGTGTTCAATGCTGTGAGTGGATTACCACCAGACCGGTCCGACCTATTCACCATAGAATTTGAGCCAGGCACGAAACCTATCTCTAAGGCTGTAGCATCTGTGATCCTTAGTAGGATCATTTGAAGGACTTGGTCCGAGAAAATGGGAAGGAAATAACTTGGACTAGGTAAAGAAGTATTACAGTCTCAATACAGGAATCATGATGGGAAACTAAAATAAGCTGGAATCAACTGTCGGTAGCTCGAGTAGCTGGAAAGGGAAGACTAAGCTGGATACTCCAGCTGGGCAAGCTGCTCGGTAGCTCGACCGAGCTAGAAAGAGTGAAGGTCAGTTGAACCAGCTAAGAATTTACCGGCCAGATGGGATGACTGAGGGTCTTACTCGGTTAATAACTAAACGGGTACGATCAAGGAACGGTTGGATAACCGCTAAGTGGTTACCAAAATACATTAAATATAGAATTGGCGTATGAAAACCGTTATCTTCTCGAGGAAAACTATAAAGTGGAGGCCGCCTGGGATCGTTTAAAGAACAAGGAAAAATACAAGAATCCCAGACAAGTGTCGGAGGATTTACCAATGTATTACGAAGTGATACCAGGATTTATCAGGGTATTACGAAGTGATTCCTCTCAGACTCCTGGATTCAGGACAAATCCTTATAAAGACTCCTTACTGGATGGCACCGGCGGAAATGGTTGAGTTAAAGAAAAAATTGGAAGAATTGTTGGATAAAGGATTGAAACAACCAAGTTTTTCGCCTTCGAGTGCCCTGGTCAAGTTCGTAAAGAAGAAGGATGGAAGCTTTCGGTTGTGTATCGATTATCGGGGATTTAATCGGGTAACGGTAACAACAAATACCCGTTACGAAGGAATAAAAATAGACTTGGCTTTGGGATACTATCAATTCTTATAGAACCATTGGATGTAAGGAAGACGTCTTTCCGAAAAAGGTATGGTCATTACAAATTTTTTGTAATGCCTTTCAGGCTAACCAATGCGCCGACGACATTCATTAAGATGATGAACGGTATTTTTCAGGAATTCTTGGACGAATTTGTGATCATCTTCATCGATGACATACCTATGTATTCCAAGGATTGAGAAACTCACCAAGGTCATTTAAGGACGGTTTCAGAAAAGCTAAGGGAGCAAAAAATCTTTTCAAAACTAAGTGCAATTTTTGGCAAAGGAGTGTCGGATTCCTCGGTCATGTGGTATCGAGACAAGGAGTATCCATGGATCTAGAAAAAATCATGTCCATCAAGGAATGGTCACGAGCAAGGAATGCCACCAAGATAAGGTGTTTTCTCGGCTTGGCAAGGTATTACCGGAGATTCGTGAAAGGGTTTGCGAGTATGGCCTAACCATTGACTTGTTTAATCAGGAAAGATACCAAGTTTGAATGTCAGAGCAATGTAAGGCGAGTTTTTCCGGGTTAAAGACGATGCTCACAAGTACACTGGTACTGATATTACCTATAACGGATTAGCCTTAAGTGGTCTATATAGACACCTCCATTACAAGCTTGTGATGTGTCATAATGCAGAAGGGAAGTGTAATCACCTATTCCTTGAGTCAGATGCAGAAACACGAGGAAAAAAATACCTAACGTAAGACTTTAAGATGGCGACAGTGGTATTCACGTTAAAGACTTGGTGTTCATACCTATACGGTGCCAAGGTACAAATTTTTACAAACCATAAAAGTCTCAAATACATCTTTACTCAGCCAGAGTTGAACATAAGGCAAAGGAGATGGATGGAGTTGGTAGCAGATTATGATATGGATATTGCTTATCATCCGGGTTAGGCAAACAAAGTCGCTGATTGCTTAAGTCGTAGGTAGTACGATGTAGAGGTGGGAAGAAACCAGGAAAGACTGGTTAACGTGCTCGGAACATTAAGACTTAATGCACTTTCCGAGGAAGTGGAAACACTAGGATTGGTGGTGGCCGATCAAGTGGATTTGCTTAGTAGAATCCGGGTTACCAAAGGAAAGGACAAGAATTTGAGTCAGGATGCTCGAAAGGATCCGACCGAGTACCAAATTTTGAACAATGGCACGATCATTGTTAAGGGGCGTGTTAACGTTCCGAATGTTCAAGGATTAAGAGAAGAGATACTTGGGGAGGTGTATGTCATGATTCTCGATTCATCTAGGAATAAACTAGATGTACCAGAATTTGAAGTGGTACTATCATTGGGTATGAATGAAAAAGGACATGGCTCAATGAAATGAGAAGTGTCCAACATGTCAAGAGGTTAAGGCGGAACACCAAAACCCAAGTGGATTAATAAATAACTTGTCGATACCAGAGTGGAAGTGCGATCATGGTACGATGGACTTCGTGAACAGGTTGCCTAAAGGAATGTCTAAGAAAAATGCAGTTTGGGTAGTGGTGGATAAACTAACCAAATTGGCTCATTTCTTAGCCATATTAGATACAAAAGGTGCTAAGGAGATCGCTTCCCGGTACATAGACAAAATTGTCCGAATACATTAAATCTCGGTAAGAATTATTTCCGATCGTGATACTTATTTTACTTCACATTTCTGGAAGGCTTTCCAAAAAGTCTTAGAAACAAGAGTGAACATGAGTACTGTTTACCACCCGCAAACGGATGGTCAATCAGAAAGAACGATCCAAACGCTTGAAGATATCGAGCATTATGAAGTCATCAAATGAATTGGGGAAGTCGCGTACAAGTTACTTCTACTACCAGGACTTGAAGCATTCAACAAGGTATTCCATGTATCACAACTTAAGAAATGTTTAACTGATCAGGATTAGGTGACGGTTAAACCCCTGTCAGAGTTAAAGGAAAACTTAACTATCAAAACCAATCAGGTTCGGGTAATCAATCGGATGGAGAAAGGTACAAGGAAGAAATGAATCCAAATGATCAAAGTTCTTTGGGATTATAAAGGGAGAGAGGAGGCAACTTGGAAAAATGAGAATAAGATGAAGGCCGACTTTCCCGAGTGGTTTAAGGAGTTGGGTAAGAATCAACCTTACCAGGATTCGGGGATGAATCCTATTCATGTGGGGGAGACTTGTAGCATCCGCAATCCTTTGTAAGATTGTTGGTGGGACTTGGTCCGAGGAAACATGAAATAATAACTGGGACTAAGGAAAGGAGTATTGGGTTGGACTAAGTAAAAGAGGCCACCTGGGATCGTTTAAAACACAAGGAAAGATACATGAATTCTAGGAAAGAATCTGAGGATCATATCAGAGGAATTACGATCCGATACCGAGTATCGGAAGGAAATTCTTTGCCAAGGAAAGGAATCGACGATTTTCTAAGGAAGAACAGAGAAACATAGAAGTATTCAAGGGCGATTCGAGGTAAATACGAGTCCATTGCTTTGTGCTCGGATTCGTACTTCGGTATTGTGACAATAAAATCAAAGGGGTTAATGGTGGTTAGATCGGAGGATTTATACGATCATACTCGACATTTGCATGAATCCGATACTTGTTAAAGTAATACGAAATACTTATGTAATATGTGGCTTTCAAGGAAAGAAGGTGATCATGGAAAGGATCGGGCTCAGACACGAGACTCAAGTCCGGAAGGAAAGATGGGTGGTGAAGAACTGGGTAGATAGGATCGTTGATACTTGTATAGCTTATATGCAAAACTTTAAGTGTAAAGAATCTTTTTTATAAATAAACGTTTTCGTTTTTTTTTATTTTACTCTAAAGTATTACATTTCCGAAAAC
Source organism: Cardamine chenopodiifolia (assembly GCA_963922655.1). Taxonomy (NCBI): domain Eukaryota; kingdom Viridiplantae; phylum Streptophyta; class Magnoliopsida; order Brassicales; family Brassicaceae; genus Cardamine; species Cardamine chenopodiifolia. The sequence continues at coordinate 16,196,448 of OZ000470.1, read as the reverse complement.
TCTAAGCATTGAATCACAAAATGAACCTCAAAACGATTATTGCCTATGGAACTGGCTTAAAATAAGGTAAGGATTCCTCTCGAATTCCTAGATTCGGGATGTGTCCTCTAAGGACCATAATCACCAACGACGAAAGCAAAGAAATACCGCAAATCCACCGAAGACAACTAAAGAAAACTAAACAAGAAGAAATACAAAGATCTATAGCCCTCCAACAACTCCTGTGTGAAGCCAGGTAGCTGGGGAGGCTAAAATGAAAAATCACCAAATTTGTCTCTACCAGGTGGCTATAGCTAAAAAAGCTTAGGATTTATTTAGTTAAAAAAGAGTTTTATTCAAATATTAACTTTAGAATGGATATATATATATATATATATTGGAAAAATACATATTAATATTAAATAAAATTTCTTGATTGGTTGCTCAGTAAGGAGAGAAATAGATTCGAAAAGAAACATCAAGAAATTTTAATTTAGAAGAGTGGGTAAACAGTATGTCTTACGGTTGAGAGAACAAAGAATTAACGACAACAAAAAATTAGAGAAAGAAACCCGGAGCAAACCAAAATTATCAAGAAAATTTGAAAAGGCTGGCCAATCATTGTAGAACTAAGTACTAATGACTAACTCCAAACAATATGTCTTGAAATCCTAACATTCTACTCTTTGTTCAAGACTATTCAACATTGCCCATAACAATACTTCCACCTCCAAGTGAAGAGGTGGTAAATTCCATCTTTGAAATCTAGCGTCTAACAAAACTGTTCCACCATTCTCTTAGAGACAAATCCATCCTTGATCCAAACTATAATTTGTATTTTTCCAAAATCCGTCAACTTGGTAGATTAAAAATTTTCTCCTTGGAGAGTTTCTTATTAGTTAATCTAAGCTTCATTCCAAATCAAGAACCCACTTAAGAAGTGATTTCACAAATAGGTATTCGCTTCTCGCTTATGAAGAGGAGATTATTGATGGTGAAGATCTAACACGATGGCGAGTGCTTCTCTCATGTACGATTGAGTTGAGGGGTTGCGATGGCAGATTGAAGTGCACCATAGAGGTGTTATTGACCTTTTATATAGTACAAACACTCAGCCTTGTTGAATCAAACAAGACAAAAGCAGAGCCTAATTCTCTCAAGAATACTCGAAGAGAAGAAGATGAAGAAATACAATGTTATATTAATATCAAAGGTTACAAATATTACACAGCTACAAGGGAAATTTATAAGAGTCCTTCAGCTAGACTTAAGACAATAATAAATAATAAACGCTACTACAAAATAAACAAAAAGCAAAAAAAATAAACAAAGCAAAACTAGTGTTTTAGACAAAACTAAACCAAATAAGGAAACTACTTACGCGATTTTCAATCTCTTCAGCTGTGTCATTTTGGTGAAGTCATTAGTCATTGTTAAAGCTATTTGGACCTGTAGAGATGTTATAAATTAAATCCAACTCCCTTGGGCGAGTGTGAGATTGATTAGCGACTCCTTGAACCACTTCATGTACCACACATTTATGTACTGATTCCTCTAGGTCAAAGTCTTCTTGGAGCTTTTCGGGTTTATCACCTGCCTTAAATCCGACCTGAATCCCGGATAGAATTGGCCCATGAAGACCTAAACTGACATATTCAACTTAGAAACAGAGACCACCTCAGAAAAGGAAATCGAACTTATAAAGGAAAGCGTGGATGAAAAGGCAACCTGAATTCGAGAAGGAAAAGAAATCCCAGAACCGTCTCGAAATTACTATTAATAAAGGAGGGCCTCCTCTGCCAAATCTATCTAGAAATATCTACAGATTACCTAAAAGCTTAGATTCGTTATTCTCTAAAAGTCTTTTGTTCTCATCCACTCAAAATCCTAAACTCGTTTTTGTAATCATTGATTTCAAGTTTTAATAATAACAAGAGTTTCTGAATCTTTAATTCTTTGTCTAGTGGAATTTTTTTTACTTGCAAGAATAAGCTTTTTGATTGATGACATGAACTGAAGCAGTCGACCCCCATGGGCCTCAAGATCCGATCTTTCCCCCTTTAGCTGATGGGGATAATCCTCTCATTGATGGAACTCAAGTTGATAACAACTATCTAAAGCACGTCCCCAAAAACACCAAGAAAATTGGCTAAACCAGTTCCCTTAACACCACGACAATAACCATGCAGAACTAGCAACAACCGATGAACTTACTAGCACAACATACCGAAATTTCTCTCCTCATAAGATATCTAGTAGAGTTGTATTTACAAGAAGGCGCAGTGACAACAAGGCAACCACAAATAACATACCAAACCCTGGAGGCATAACTTTAAATCTTCAAACACATGCTACTCCAGAAACTGTTGCAAAGATACCCCTTGGGAACCTTGAATCAAGCTGCCTTACTGGCAATATTAACTCCACAATCCCTTTACGATGAGCTTGCCACTAATCGCCACTAAGATGTCGAGCTATTCAAAAAAATCGGGGACATTAAATCACAGATGCATCGGACAACTAGCTCGATACCAGAAATAGACAGGGTGCTTGAGGAAACCAAGAAAACTCTCTTCACAATTGCTATTGGAGGAGCTCGACTTTCTGAGGAAGAAAAATATGCAGTCTTATGTCAGTTGTTCGTAGAAAGCTTAAGCAGAGCCGCACTCCAATGGTTCGTTAAGATAAAGCAATGCACTATTAACTTCTTCAACGATCTCTCACAATCCTTCATGAAGCAATACTCCATATTCATACCACGTGGGGAATCCAGTGCTGATATGTGGAACATGACTCATTAAGAAGGGTGAAAGTCTACACAACAATATAGATCATTTTAAAGCTCTGGCATCTAGAGTGACAATGGACGATACTGCATCCATAGAAGTTCTCTAAAAAAGTATTAGTATGAGTGTTGCTTTAGCAAAAATTTAAACTCGAGCAAACCCTCAATGTTAGAGGACGCTCTGCATTGCGCCACAATCTTTATCAATATCGAGGAAGAGCGCGAGTCATTACACAAATAGTATGCCTCAAGAACCTCAAGTTTGACGAAGGATAAACCAAAAGAATCATATTGCAAACTTCTTCAACATTATGATAGCTAAATAGAAGATAAAAGAAAAAAGATCGACGCTACGTATCACATCAGCGGTGAACAACGCCCATACGTGCCTTAAAATAAGTATATCTGACCTAAAGGTTATGTTTGACCTGAAAGCCATCCCAGACTTGAAAACTACATTCGACCTAACACCAAGGGCTACGTCCGATCTGAAGAGTACCATCATGTGAAGCATCAACCTCATACTGTGAATTTCACAAAAAATCTGGTCATTATACCTCTGAATGCCTACAAACAAGGCGAGATACCATACACTATACATAGACCTTTTGAGGGACACAGAGTTGACAACATGAACTACATACTAAAGATTCAACCAGATCATTAAAAGAACACCAAAGAATAGCGGAAGCATCTAAGAAATGGGGCCAGCCTGCTCGAGTCAATCTCGTGGGACTGATCTCCCTATCAATTTTTGGAAGCAGACACGAAAATCTTGGACATGCCTCATAATGATCCCATGGTCATTAGTTTAGGTATTGGTGAATGTAACATATCTAAATTCCTCATTGATACAGGAAGCTTAGTCGACCTACTCTATAAGAAACATTGAAGAAGATGGGAATTTCCAAGCTGGAGATAAAAACCTATAGCAAGAAAACTCACCGCCTTTGATAGTAAGCAATTAATTTAAGTTGGGATGATTAAAATTATATTCTATGTAGGCGATGTGGCCAAAATCGTTAAATTCACGGTCATCGATCAACCAGCTGTTTGGAAACTCTGTGGCTCCATGAGATTAAGGCAGTAACATCAAGTTATCACCAGTGCTTGCATTTCCCTTTGGGCCGAGAAGTCCTTACTATTAAAGGGAAGTCTTTTTACGAACATGCTTCATTGTCGAGAAGAAACTCTGCATCCTGCTTATTACTGTACATTGGATAATAGAGGAGAATATAGGATTTGATTCCACAATGCCAAAATCACCTCGGTCAAACAAAAAATAGTTGAGATGATAAACATTAATCCACATAATCCATAACGGATTGTCGGAATCGAAGCTCACCTACAAGCCGATATCTAGAAGACACTTGAAGAGTTCCTCCGTCAAAATGTTTCCACCTTTGCTTGGTCAATTGAAGATATGATTGGCATTGATCCAAAAGTCACAATTACAAACTTAATGTTTATCCAACATATAAACTAGTAAGGCAAAAGAGGAGGAATCTCGGTCCCGATCGTGCCAAAGCTGTTAACAATAAGGTCGAAAAAATTCTCAAAGCAGGATCAATCTGTGAAGTCAAATATCCAGAATGGCTAGTTAACCCCGTGGTCGTGAAAAATAAGAACAGAAATTGGAGAGTTTGCATCAACTTTACATATATTAACAAAGCATGTCTAAAGGATTATTTTCCACTCCCTCACATCGATCGGCTCGTCGAGGCCACAACAGGAAACAAACTCTTATCTTTTATGAATGTTTTCTCTGGCTACAACAAGATCAGAATGCACCCCGATGATAGCGAGAAGACAGCCTTTATCACATATCATAGAATTGTTACAAAGTCATGCCTTTCGGCTTGAAAAATGTTGGAGCTAAGTACCAGATATTGGTAAACAAGATGTTCTTAGAACAGATAGGCAAATCCATTGAAATCTATGACTATGACATACTTGTTAATCACTCTGAGCAGACAACCATTTAGCCATCTGCAGACCTATTTCGTGATCCTCAACAAGTACAGGATGAAATTGAACCTAGCAAAATGTACCTTCAGGGTAACATCACGAAATTCCTAGGATACATTGTCACAGGGCGGGGTATCAAAGCGAATCATAAGAAAATCACAATTGTACTCGAACTCCCTTCACCAAGGAATAAATGAGAAGTCCATCGAATCTCTAGATGTCTCGTCGCCTCAATTGCTTCATAGCCAGGTCGAATGACGAAATGTCTTCAATTCTACCAACTTCTTCAGCAATACGAATTGAATTGGGTCAAACGGTATGAAAAAGATTTCCAAGAGTTTAAAACCAACCTGGCTACACTGCCAGTGCTAGCAAAACTAGATGATGGGGAAACATTATACTTGTACATTGCCATTTCAGATTATATTGTCAGTGGATCTAGTCAAAGACGAGCACGGAGAGCAAAAGCCAATCTTTTACATCAGCAAAATATTCAAAGCAGCAGAAGCCCGATACTGGGCCTCTAAGAAAATTTCTCTAGCGATCTTCACCTCGACACAAAAACTCCGACCTTACTTCCAGAGTCACCATATCATTGTGTTATCCGATATAAATATCAGAATGATTTTGCATTCCTCAAGCCAGTCATGTAGACTAATGAAGTGGGTAGTCAAAATCAGTAAGTATAACATCAAGTATTAACCTCTAAAAGCACAAAAGTCACAAATGTTGGCAAATTTTTTGGTCGAGGTACATAACGAAATCGTGGAAGTAAATGAGGTCGAACAAAATTGGGAGTTACATGTAGACGACTCCACCTCTCAACATGGATCGGGAGTCATTATTCAACTTAGATCACCTATAGTTGAGACATTTGAGCAAGCATTACGCTTTAACTTTAAAACCACACACAATGAAGTAGAGTACGAAGCACTAATTGTCGGTATGCATTTAGCCAAGGTTGTTGGAGTTGAGCACATAAAGGCGCACTCCAATGAAATATATATCAATGACATGCTTGTTAAATCACTCTGAGCAGACAACCATATTAGCCATATGTAGACCTGTTTCGAGATCCTCAACAAGTACGGGAAGAAATTGAACCTAGCAAAATGTACCTTCGGGTTAACATCACGAGAATTCCTAGGATACATTGTCACAGAGCAGGGCATTAAAGTAAATCCTAAGAAAATCACAGTTGTACTCAAACTCCATCCACTAAGAAATAAACAAGAAGTCCAACGACTCTCTGTTGTCTCCCTCAATCGTTCATAGCCAGGTCAAATGACGAAATGTCTTCCATTCTACCAACTTCTTCGCCTACATGTGAGACATTTGAGCAAGCATTACACTTTAACTTCAAGACCACACACAATAAAGCTGAGTATGAAGCACTAATTGCCTGCTGCATTTAACCAAGGCTGTTGGAGTTGAGCACATAAAGGCGCACAACGATTCTTAACTTGTAGCAAGTCAGTTTAGCGACGCCTAAGAGGGAAATGATGAAAAATGAACAATTACCTCAATTTAGTTCAACAGTTCACCAAATAATTCGCCACATTGGAGCTCGTCTAAATATCAAGAATAGTGAACAGATCGACAGAAGCATTGGCAATACTTGCAATGACAACTAATCCTTGTCATAGACGATCAATAAATATCGAAATAATCAACAAGTCTAGCATTTATTTGCCTCGCAACTTATATACAGTAAACGAAGAAGAGGATTTCTTGGATGTCACCGATGATACGCTTAATCCAGCCAACCTAACTAACAAATCGGTAATCACTGATTGACGAAATCCTTCCAAGATGTATATCGCAGACGGAGAAACACATTATACAATGATTCGAGACGGTCTGTACCATTGGAGCTCATCTGGTTTACTCTTAATTTGCATCAATGGCGAGGAGAGTGAACAAGTGATGGCAGAAACCCATGAAGGATTAGAAGGCAACCATTGTGGAAGGCGAGCTATAGCCTTGAAAATCCATAAGCATGGACATTACTAGCCAACTATGGTCGCTGATTGCAAAAAATTTGAGCAAGCTGCAAAAACATGATCGAATGATTAATTCCCCAACCAAGCTGCTAACAACTACAGGAGCACCCTATCCATTCATGAGGTGGGTAATGGACATTATCGGACCTTTGCCAAACTTCAACAACAAAAAATACATACTTGTCCTCACTGATTACTTTACAAAGTGGGTTGAAGCAAAGACATATCCCAATGTTAACGAAGATGACGTACATAATTTTATGTGGAAAAACATCATTTGCCGCTATGGTTTACCGGCAAAGTTTGAAGAATTTTGCGATAATGGATACAACACAAAGTTTGAAGGATAATGGATACAACCTTACTTCCACAAAGTTTGAAGGATTTTGTGATAAATAGAAGATCAGACTATGAAAATCCACTCCTCGCTACCCTGAAGGGAATGGCCAAGCCGAAGCAACCAACAAAACCATATTAGGCGGCCTCAAGAAACGACGGGGTCATTGCGATAATCTGGATGGTGATGTGATGCTGAATCGAAGATTGATCGAGAAATTCAACAAAATTTCAAGATCACACCAGAAAATGAACTAACTTACGACAGAGCTTCATCAGAAAATAAATATATAGGAAATTACAATAAAATACTCAAGATCAGAGCGAGAAGTTACCTTTTTTATCTTGGATAAAGAAGTGAAGAATGGGCAACGTGAGTCTGATATTTATAAAGATAAGGTGACGTTTCAGCTTCCAGCCTACGTGACTCCTCGACTTTTAGACCTAAAAACGCCTTTTAACGGTTCGACTTCCTCATATCACAATAACACACATGATAAAATATTGCCTAAATATTCTCAAAACTTATATGATTCTTGCAATATAGGACGAGCTTACCTTCACATTGTAAGACGACCTCAACTACACTGAATAAGCTGAACTCAGCTTCGTATCATAAGTTGGCCTAAGCTTCGTAGTATAAGCCGGCTTAGTCTCGCATCGTAAGCCAACCTCAAAATCTTTAACTCGTCTAGTCCAATCTAGTTCTACAGTTAAGCCAATCTTGATATACATTAGGTTATCTATTTCTAAATTCGTTGAAACTCAACCAAATATTCATTCAAATGAACTAGGGAGGACTTACTGTTGGTACCGAGTATTGCACCCTGGCTTAAATCAGAACCAAATCCTACTTTAAAGCGCATATCAAACTGGCCTATGAAGACCTAAACCGACTTATTTAACTCAGAAAAGGAAATCGTACAAAAAAAAAGAAAGCTTAGACGACAAGGCAACCCGAATTCAAGAAGGAAAATGAAGTCCAAAACAGCCTCGAAACAACTATAAATAAAGGAGTGCCTCCTCTGCCAAATCTATCTAGAATCTGTACAAGACCTAAGAGGTTAGATTCGTTATTCTCTGAAAGTCTTTTGTTCTCATTTAGTCAAAACCCTAAATTCTTTATTGTAATCATTGATCTCAAGTTTTAATAGTAACAAGAGTTTTCGAATTCCTAATTATTTTTCTAGTAGAACCCTAGGTTCAACAACCTCTGGGAGCTCTTCCACATGCATGGTGCGTTGAGCTTGCTCTTGACTCTCTTGTTCATCATTGGAGCTGAAACTTGTCTCACACTCCTCTTGTAGCTTTAATTTATTCTCTTGACTTCTATGGATCTTTTGACCTGCCAAAAGAGAGTCCATACATGGGGTTTGTTCAATACCTAGTTGAGTGAAGGCTCCTAGATTCTTTGTGTTTAGGAGGAACTCTTCTGCCTTAAAGGATTCTTCCATTAGCTTCCTAACCTCGACAAAGTAAAAGAAGCAAACAAACGAAAATTATTTTTTAGGGTTTTAGGTTTTGTGACTCGGTTGAAAACAAATAAAACAACAGCCTAACACAAGCAAATTCGAATCAACTAAGGCAATGGATCAAACTGAATGAAACAAAGCAGACTCGAACATGAATCAAAAACAATGAAACGAATTTTATTTTTTTTGGTTTTTGATTATCAAAACAAACAAACAACGATAACAAAAACAAAATCAAATGATTTGGAAGAGTAAAAGTATGAAGAAAAAAAACACTAAGTAGTAACTTATGCTCTTATACCAGATAATGAAAGATAGGACGTGGTGGCTTTACAAATAGACGTTTTCTTCTCGCTAATGAAGAGGAGATAACCGATGGTGAAGACATGAAATTATGGCGAGCACTTCGGTGGCATCAATTTAAGGGGTTGTGATGGCGAATTTAAGTGCACCACAAAGGTGTAATTGAACTCTGATACAGTACAAACACTCAGCCTTGTTGAATCACTCAAACAAGTCAAGAGAAGAGCCTAATTCTCTCAAGAACACTCGAAGAGAAGAAGATGAAGAAATACGACGTTATATTAATATCAAAGGTTAAAAATATTACACAGCTGCAGTTGGACTTTATATGAGTCCTTCAGCTAGCCCTAGGACCAAAATAAAATATTAAAACCCTATTACAAAGAAACAAAACACACACACAAATAAATAAAGCAAAACTAGCGCTATAGAAAAAATAAAAAAAAAATACGGAAATTACTTAAGCGAGCTTCAATCTCTTAAGTTGTGTCGTTTTGGTGAAGTCCTTGTCGTTGTTGAGGATATTTGGACTTGCAAAGATAGTATAAATTGAATACAACAGGGCGAGTTTGATATTGATTAGAGACTCCTTGAACCACTTCCTGTACCACACATTGATGTATTGATTCCTCTAGGTCAAAGTCTTCTTAAAGATTTTCTTGCATTACTTGATTACCCTCGGGGAGCTTTTCCACATCCTTGGTGCTTTGAGCTTGCTCTTGAATCTCTTGTTTATCCTTGGAGCTGAAACTTGTCTCGCACTCCTCTTGTAGCTTCAATGTATTCTCTTGACTTCTATGGATCTTTTGACCTGCCAAAGGAGAGTCCATACATTAGGTTTGTTAAAGACCTAGTTGAGTGAAGGCTCCTAGATTCTTTGTGTTTAGGAGGAACTCTTATGTCTTATAGGCTTCTTCTAATAGCCTCCTAACCTTGAAATATGTCATTGTGGCTCTCTTGACCTCGGGTAGTTGATTTTAGTAGAGGCTTCGTTTGATGTCCACATCACTTATAATGTCTGATAGATCGGGTGGACCCTTTCATATAATTTTTGGTTTTTTGCCTTCCATATAAACAATATAATCCAAGGAATTTTTTTATGATTATTGTTAGGTTATAACCGCTTTGGATTTCTCCAAAAGAGAAAATCAATATTGGAATATATTGAATTTGATGGGAAGACATCCATGAACGATGTAATATGTGATAAAGTTCACATTCAAATAGCAAATGGTTAATCGTTTCCTCCTTTGCTCCACATTTCTTACAAATTGTCTCACGATTAATTTCTTGCTAGGATATGTAAGAGCATAACTCTTACGTTATGGGCAAACTGATAATTGTAAAAAATAATATAAAAATAAATATTACCAATAAAAGAATTAGAAAAATATTTGCAGAGTCGAGACGAATCTCTTTCTTTAATTCTATAAATGCCTCGTAGTGAGATGGTTTACATAACATTTCAGAATCCCAAGATACAACTGCAATATCTTCGATTTGCATCATCCAAACGCGAAGCCCGGCGAACTTTGTTTTGTGTTGTACTCTTAAAGAAAAAACAAGACAAAAAACTAAGAGAGATTTCTACCATGGGTGGAAGGGAATGAGATCATACATTTTTGTGTCTTTCTCCTCTCATTTATCATATATCCTCTATCATCTTTTTATATGTATAAAAGAGTCTTTCTTTTATAGCACAAAAAGTCATAGATAATAATGCATAAAATTAATCACCATTAATTTGTGTCTTTACACCAAAAATAGAGGTTACTCAATATGTATTAATCATGGTATTAACCATAGAATTAATCACAATATTGATAACTTGTTGACCAAGGTTAGTCATTTGTAGTGACTATTAGACAAACTAAAAATAAATAGGTCCAACAAGTGTTGGTTATTAAACATGCACGTCTATAAATCCGCACACGAGTCTCAACCTAATCTTGACTCACAATCTCCACTTTTCCATTTCTCATTCAAACGAATTCCATTTAAAAACGAGTTCCAACAATCTTCCACATGAATAGAAATGACTTTATAATTTTGACGACTTGATAAACTTGACTCGATAGACAAGACTCAAAAAATGACTATTGAGAGTACAAATAAAAAATCACTGCATTTGAGATGGTAGCATTGACATCCTTGAACCATTCATAGTGAATAACTATCGGATTTACTCGACCAGGAGGTGACTTGATGTCTTGAACCACCCGAAATTTTATGTTAACCTAAACAAAAATTATCACACAGTTTCATTTTCTCACAAAACTAGGTTCTCTATTGTGTTCATTTTGGCCTTGGACATATCTGGTTTCATGAGTGAACTTGGAGAATATAGTCTTTATCGTTCATTCTCTTAGAAACGGCCCCATTTCACACTCACATAAGCGATTTCCCATATACTTATCCATTTTGTTGAAAGCATTATGTTGTACTTCATGAGAATGAAAGTATGAAATCATTAAAAACTCAATGCTTAACCTCATAAAAATAGCACTGTCTAATCATTTTAGAAATCGGGTAGAGACATTAGTCTTACAGTGCTTTCAGCAAAATCAATTAAATTTAGTTATCCCTTTGAACCTCATTCTTGGGATCTCCAGTCATTGAGTTTGTGTTTCCATCAAACTTCATCATTAATTCATATGATGTAAACCCATTCCTCTTGATGATTTTACAACTTGATCTTGTGACTAACCTTTAATAAAAGGATCCTAGGTTGTCAACCAAACTAGTATAATTTATTGAGATTATACTATTTGAGATCAATTATTTTAGGGTTTTATGTCATCTCCTTAAAAGACATGTTTTACCATTACAAAGAAAAATTTAGCACCCATAGTATAGTCAATTGAATATCAGAATGTACTTACAACGTTGGCATAAATTTTTCACATCAAATATTTTTCGAGCCTTTATGAAAGCCGCTCAACTTAGTTTAACTCTTCTTCAAGCTATTTACTCAGATTCCATTTTGGATCTTGTCTTTATAAGTTGTTTGAAATATTTTGATTGATATTTGTATGTTGTGGTACTGTGATATTCGTCAGCTACCCCCACACATTAAGTATTTAGTATTTACACAAAAGTACTAAATTTTCATAGTTCATTGACATATTATCAACAACTTTATGTGGTATTTTGTTGAGAATTTATTTGTGGTAAGCAACACTTTTTCCCATATTACCTGAGATTACTCATTTTTTCCACAACAAATAATGCAAAGTCTCAATAAAGTTTTCAATTTTCTTTCTATAACTTTATGAGATTCAAGTGACTAGAGAATTTGTATTAAAATACTATCATCCTCTATCACTTAAAGCAAATATGATTGGTTTCACCAAAATCATATTACCACTATAGAAAATGCATTATACATGTATATTTCAATTTATTTGCTCTAAGATTTATCATTGTCTCTGCTTGAGTCAAACTTGTTACCACATTCGTCATCTTTGTGATTCAACTTATACATGAATGCAAGTAATGTTTCTTTTATGAGTCATGATCTTTTTACAAGGTCATAAGTCCATTTTGCATACTGAGTCACAAATGGTAGATCTTCGCAAATCAGGATGTCGGCTCACCACACTCATTGCAAATTTTTAGAAACCTCCATTTCATTTGTAACAAATTTAGTCATACTTCACAATTCGAGTTTGCAACATGTAAACCCAAATTTGTATACTAAATTGTATAGAAATTCAATGTAAAAGAATTTATCAAATTAAATTCATTATTTTTGCTGGAATATGCAATTAAGCATAGCAATTTATTCAAAATAAATCACAAAATATATTAATTATTTCTGAAATTTTTTTGAAATAATCAACAAGTATCAGACCTAATAATTAATAAATTGCATAATCCATTTATAAGATTTTATAGATCATGTTATAAGACCTTATAAATTTCTTTTATGAGTCTTCATAAATTCACTTTATAAGACCTTATAAAATACAATCGCTATTATTAGTGTTTACAGCGTTTCACAAATTTTCCTTTAAACGTTCATGGAAATCGCTCTACTCAAACACAAATGCGTTTTGCAAACTTTCTTACAAAGCATTAGCAAAAAATTATTTTTTTGTTTTACACCATTTAAATCATTTCACAAACTTGCTTACAAAGCATTCGCGAAAATGTTTGAAACTAATGGAAATCTAGTTTCCAAAATAACTTGTTTATTTTTGGCTGTTTCATTACAGACTAAATATCTCTCTTTGTACTAACTTAAATTATGTGATCTATATATCATTAGAAAGATAATTCAATATCTACACACAGAAACCAAGATCGATCAATTCCAATAACATATCGAAAGTTATGAGCTATACACTATTTGATCATATAATATCACAATATTCGATCAAATATTGATATTTGGACATTACGATGTTTATGATAAACATCATAATTCCAATGCATATCTCATATAGAAAAACATGTGGCTGACCCCTCCCAAGCTGGGGCATCAACTCACATGATCTATTATGCACTTATTGGATTTAATTCATATGAATCCATCACAATAACATTTCAAAAATAACACAAAATTGGTTCACATCCGATAGCCTAAACAAGCATTTTTGTGTATTTATTTTTTATAGTATTTGAATTTCAACTTGGTAAAAATTAACAGGAGTAAACTCTTATGAGCATTTTAATCTGAATAAATTCCTAAGAATTATTAAATTAATTACTCAAGTTAAAAAAAAGAATTCATAATCAATTAGCCGATGACCCAATAAAGATACTTTCTTTTATCTTAACTTTTAATTGACAAACAAATTTAAAATTAACTTGGTCATCTACCAGAGAATTCAGTTTTTGTTTTTGTTGTCAAGTTTCAACTTTTTCCGATTTAAATCACTACGAAGGATCTAAATCGAAAAAGTGATGTGCAGAAAATAAATTTTAGAATTTAAATGCATTAAAACGGCTGAAATTTAAAGACACAATTTGAATAAATAAATTAAACCAAACATGCTTAGTTTCCACCATTACGGATCTGCACAAAAATTGTTAGACTTCGCTAAAATCCATAACGCTTGAACAACTCCTGCTCTTTTATCAAAACTCACAAAATATCAGTTTTTCCGCTAGTGCATCAAAGCAAAAAGAAAATTTTTACAGAATTAAGAATGTAAGAGTATAACTCCTACTATATGGGCAAACTGATAATTGTGAAGAAATAATATAAAAATAAATATTACCGATAAAAGAATTAGGAAAAGATTTGCAGAGTCGAGACGAATCTCTTTCCTTAATTCTGTAAATGCCCCGTAGTGAAACGGTTTACATGATATTTCAGAATCTCAGTATACAACTGCAATATCTTCGATTTGCATCATCCAAACTCGAAGTCCGGCGAACTTTGTTTTGTGTTGTACTCTTAAAGAAAAAATAAGACAAAAAAAACTAAGAGAGATTTCTAGCATGGGTGGAAGAGAATGAGATCATACATTTTTGTGTCTTTTTTCTCTCATTTATCATCTATCTTCTATCATTTTTTATGTGTATAAAGAGTCTTTATTTTATAACATAAAAAGTCATAGATAATAATGCACAAAATTAATTGCTATTAATTTGTGTTTTTACACCAAAAATAGAGGTTACTTAATATGTATTAATCATAGTATTAACCATAAAATTAATTACAATATTGATAACTTGTTGACCAAGGTTAATCTTGTGTACTGACTATTAGACAAACTAAAAATAAAACTTGTGGCCATCATATAAAATGATTTAGTTTTACTTGGCAATAAAATTTCCAAACTTATGTTCTTAGAGCATTAAGATCCGGACACCAACCATTTGTCCCAAAAAGACGTATCCAGAGATTGAGCAAACCAATACCTTAATTAACTGTATATCTCCAAGATTTTGTGAAATGCCAATTGTAACTATTTTTTTTTAAAAGTATGGCTAATATAAAAAAAAATAAGTTGAACATCCATTCGGGTCCATAAATTTTTGAAGTATCGAAAGGTTGTATTCAAGTGTCATCGAATTAATTAAGTGGTTCACCTTTAAATTAGGGTGTAAAATTTGTTCTCTCCTTTTTGCCCATCGAGGAAAAACATATGGGATCCACAGCTCCTCCCACACCAAAATATTAAATCCTGATCGCGTAACGACTTCTTCGTAATAATAATTTTTTTTTCCGGAAAAATAGTCTTTCAACCAAATGATGAGTAGTTAAGTTTTTTTTTTTTCTCTCAGACCCCATAACGACTTCTTGGTAATAAGAAATCTTTTCTTATGAAAAAAATACTCTTCCAACCAAATGATGAGAGTTAAGTTTTTTTTCTTCCAGAGGGTGTGTATTCCTAACATATCTACCTTACATGACCGACCATAAAATTTTATGGGGTACAAAAATAAAAAAATTGTAGGCCTGTTAGTAGTAAGATTTTTAAAAAGAAAAAAAAATATTTTTGATATACTAAAGGAAGGAATTCAAACCGTCCACCTCCTATATATATTTCTCGTAAAGAAACTACCATCTGAGCTATTGAAAATTTCGGGAGAAAAAGTCGAAATTATACTTATTACGCAAACGGCTGCAAGCATGTGCTTTGCTGGCTTGCCTCTAAGCACCGGCCCTGCTTTTAGAATCCGTGCTATCAGAGAAAGTTTGAATTATGACTCATTGATTGGGATATTTTCTCACCATATGTTCATAGCGTATCGTCAAAGATGCTTAGTTAGCAAAGCCGAATTGAATTTCTTCAAATTTACTAAATTCAATTCCACGTTTGTTTTGGAAGGTGCCTATAAAATTTTACTATTACGCTGGTTAACTTTGTCGGGGAAAGTCTAAAGAATGGAGAGTTATTAATTTATTAATTCAGACTATAACTCCGCATTGACCCAACCATTGGGCTGACCAACTTCATACCCAGCTTAATGGGCTCAGGCCACATCCCCTAATCCCTCCACTTAACAAAACTCTTCTCTTCTCCAAATTTCTCAGGGAAGAACCAGTGCCTCCGCCGTCGAACCACAGGTTCGTCTTTCTTCTTCTTCCTTAGAAATAAAAAATTGAAAGCAATGCTCAAGAACTAGTCTTTGAGGTACTTTTGTATAATATAATTACTCAAAATTATGAACTTTTTTTGTTCTTATGAAGAGACGGCGTTTGGTAATAATGTCTTCTGGTATGAAAATCGTAGAAGAGCAGCAAAAACCGATTGAAAAGCTGCAGATTTATCCAACAACTAAAACTGGTGTTTCTCCTTTTTGGCGAGGTTCTCAAAGTTTACATCTTTAGCTTGATTTTGATATGTAATTTGTGCAGACTATTTCTTATATTCAGTTGTTTTGTGTCTATTAGAGAAGTATGAAAGGGATGCTAAAAAGTATTGGGATATATTTTACAGGCATCATGGAGATAGAGTAAGCTTTTTTTCTCAGTTAATTTATATCTCAATTTACATGTAACTGAGCTATAGGTGATTCATATTATAAGCTTAACATAAGGTGGATTCACTTGTGTTTTCTGTAAATGCTTTTAATTTCTTTAGCTGAAGATGTAAAGGATCCTTTAAATACATGTTTAAACCCTCTCTTTGATGATATACTCATACATAATCTTATCTATTATTTATGCATATATGTGTAACATAGGCTGGATTCACTTGTGAATTGGTCAGGTAACGATGTAAAGGACCCTTTCGATAACTTTTTAAACAATCTCTCTGATGATATGCTCATACATTATCTAAATTATATATGTTTCCGTTTTAGCATTTGTTTCGTGAATATGTGGTAGAAATGTTAAAGTCATGAGCTGTCAAGTTGCCACTCCTCTGAACTGGTTAGATTGATTGATGGGTTTTGAGGACTCAAGTTTGTTAGTGATACTAAAATACCAAATAGAGCTATTTAATTAGAGATTAGTCACGTAGGTCTTTGTTTGTATGGCTGTTCTATAGGAGAATGGAAATTATGTTTGAGTATTGAGCGGATCTTGTGTAAGGAGTGTAAAGTGTAAAGGGCTCTGTCTTCAGCTGCCTCAGCCTTTGATTCCTGTTTTAAGTTCCTTTCTGGTTCCTATATTTGGTCATATCACAAAGTTGTTGTTGCTGCTTTGTGAAAAGTGAGTGTGTGAGCTGACTGTGCAAGTGATTTTAGTACTTTATATGATATTCTCTTGTTTTTCATCAGTTTTTCAAAGACCGCCACTACTTGGACAAGGAATGGAATAGCTACTTTTCCGTGAGTAGTAGCAACCAATTCTTCTGGTATCTTTTGTATTACCTGTTCTAGTATTCAGCCTGAGTTTGTCTTATTCTCATTTTCAGGTTAGTGGAAGTAAAGTCATTCTTGAGGTAATCACAAATGCTCAAGATGTTCCTCATCTATATCCAACTAGTTGTTTGCTAGTAGATAACTAGCTTTTGTAGAATATTCTGCTAAGCAACTGGTTTTGATTTACAGGTTGGCTGTGGTGCTGGAAACACCATCTTTCCGTTGATTGCCACATATCCTCACATTTTCGTTTATGCATGTGATTTTTCAACACGGGCTGTTGACTTGGTCAAGGTCAGTCTACATTCTTCGTTAATGTTTGATTTGTATCTGCTAGTGAAGTCAATTTATTTAACTCTATGATGTAAGCTTATATTTGTTGAGGATAACTGATAAACGTATTACTGCATTATGATGGAGTGTCCATTGCTTTACTGGCTATATAGTAATAGTCTTTGTGTCTCTTAAGCACATTTAAGAAGTCTACCTTAATTTATGCCTGTGAGTGGGTACATGTTGCATCCACCAAGATATTTAGTTTTCAGTTATTCAAATAGAACAGTGTACTATCTGATGTGTGCTTCACAGTTGTTTGGTCACTGGCCTCTGTTAAACTTCATCAGAGTTTGACATAACTTGTTATGAAATACAGGCTCATAATGAATACACAGAGACGCGTGTGTGTGCATTTGCTTGTGACTTGACTGGGGATGGGCTTGATAAGCATATTTCTCCATCTTCAGTTGATATTGTGACCATGGTATTTTCCAAACAAAAGTGTTTAGTGGTTTAACTAGCTAGAGGTTAATGAGTATATAATTTCGTGAACCTTTTCTGTTCTGATCACGAACTATTTCTCATGTTAAATACTTGTTGAACAGATATTTGTTTTATCTGCCGTATCGCCAGAGAAGATGCCCTTAGTTTTGCAGAACATTAGGAAAGTACTTAAGGTATCAACCACATCTTTTCTAATGTACTTTTGGGCATCCATTTTCCTCTGCAAGTCTGAATCTCTTCTGTTGAGTTTCTTTCTTATTATTCTGTTTTCAGCCAAATGGGTGTATACTCTTCCGAGACTATGCTGTCGGTGATCTTGCTCAGGTTTGATCCACCTTTTATTATTTCCAAAGTTGTGTTATCGCTTCTCTGTTTTGACATGGTGGTATAATTGAAATCTCACTAGAAATACCGATCAATACATCAGATATCATATAAAAGCCAATTTTGGTGCACTTGAAACGAGTCTCTTCTCTAGAACTTCTAAGTTTTTGTTGATTTAGTATTCTTGAGATGAATTCTCTCTGATCTACATGGTTTTGAATACGAAGGCATGGTTACCTATTATGTGTTCCATTATTTTATCAACAGGAAAGGTTTTCTGGGAAGGATCAGAAGATCAGTGAGAACTTTTATGTCAGAGGTGATGGCACTGTAAGTACTTTCTTTCTTCCACTTTTCCAGATTAATTTCTTTTCCAAGTCTATTTTCGACAGAACTGTGATGAAGATATCTTTTTATGCAGCGTGCATTCTACTTTTCGAATGAATTCCTAGAAACTTTGTTTTCCGAACAAGGTTTTGAAGTTGAGGAGCTTGATGTTTGCTGCAAACAAGTTGAGAATCGTTCACGCGAACTTGTCATGAATCGGCGCTGGGTACAAGCTACATTTCGTCTATCAAACGGCAACAAAAACTCTTGTGAGAGCATGACTCCTGCAAAACTAGACCAATCTGAACAACAGAATAACATTCAGCCTAAATCTGAGGAGCAGAAAAGTAAAGAGATTGTCGATAACACTGACATTGACATGTCTGATGGTCTGGCGATGGAGATGTTCGGAGCCTCCCCATCAAGTCATGAGGTAACAGACTTGGGTCATCTCACTGTTATACATATTATCTCCAAGACTATTTATATTTTTCTTTTACGCTTACAAGTTCATCTGTGTTTTTCTATCCAATTTGTTTTCATAGATGAGTGTGGTTAAGCTTAGGGATTCTACTTTCAAAATCAAACTTTTGTCCAAAGAATATCAACATACTTGCAAATCTACGGGATTGATGCTCTGGGAGTCTGCTCGGCTTATGGCTTCTGTTCTTGACAGGAATCCAAACATTGTTTCTGGAAAACGAGTATTGGAATTGGGTTGTGGCTGCACTGGAATTTGCTCGATGGTAGCTGCTAGATCAGCTAACCTTGTGGTAGCTACTGATGCAGACACGAAAGCACTTACACTATTGACAGAGAACATCACAATGAATCTCCAATCTCCTTTAGTCGGAAAACTAAAAACAGGCGTACTTGAATGGGGAAACAAAGAGCATATAGAAGGCATTAAGGGTTTGGGGTGTGGAGGATTTGAAGTTATCATTGGGACAGATGTTACCTATGTTGCTGAAGCCATCATACCTTTGTTTGAAACCGCAAAAGAGTTGATCTTGCAGAAAATGGGAGACTCGGAAGTTCAAGAAAAGCCGGCATTGATTCTCTGTCATGTTTTCAGAAGGGTTGATGAACCTTCTCTTTTGTCGGCTGCGGCTAAGTTTGGGTTTAAGCTTGTAGACAAATGGGCTGCAAATTCAAGCGAATCGCCTATTGGGAACATCATCAACTGTTGGTTTTCGGATAAAAATTTGGTCGCGGAAATCCCGAGTTCAGCTTTGCATATTCTTTACTTTCAGATGGAGTAGCTTTGTGGTTGGTTTTTTTTTTGTGATTTTCTCATTGAATCTCAATCAATGAATTTTCTACATGTATTCTTAATCAGTGGATTGCGTTGGGTGATCTTGTTCTTGCTATCATGTACCAAAAACTTATTTTAGCATTTTTTGTTTCTTTTGGGTATAAAACGATTACAAATTTACGACCGTTAAAAAAAAGTTTGCTTAAACGCTCTCTAGAAGACCCAGCCTTCTTTGACTTTCGATGACCGACCCTGGCGGCTCTCTCAGCGTCGGAGTCGGGCTTTCTTTTGTTTCTTTGATATTTAGCTATTTGTAATTCTCTCTTATTTTCTATGGGTTGAATCTGATATTTGTGTTGAATTGATGAATATGTAATTGGTGAAGGTAGGGAGGAAACTTCCACAATTCTTTGGGATTTTGGTGGCTCTAAATCTTGTGGCGCCGGATCTATGATTGACGGTGCAAATCTTATGCAAACGCTTCACGTTTCAAAGCAGCAGTCTTAGATCTATTTAAACGACTCTTTCCTTCTCACCAGTCAGGTTTCAAAATTCGTTGGTTCAAGATCTATTATGCACCTTAGGAATTATTAGGCATCTACGAGTGTTTTCTAAACCTTAATGAAAGATTTAGATCCTTATTTTGCTCTTCGTTTTAGAATCTTTGGTTGATGATTCATTATCATAGCTTCTATTGATGTTGTGTGTGGATCTGTTTCTTTGTTAAAGACCTTCTAAATGAACTTATCAATGTCGAATCAGTTGTATCCTACATGACTATCTATATCTAGACTTTAATTTGGCGATTTCTCTATTTGTAGAAAAGGTTAATTTTGTTTTTGAACTCTCATATATTTTCGAGCTTTTATCTTTAGATATCTATTGGTATCATCTCATGCATATAGAAGGCATCAAGGGTTTGGCGTGTGGATGAATTTTCTAAATAAAAATAATAAATTTGAGAAGCTACGGTTAGCCATATCTTGGTGGTTGTGGGGTTTATGGAAACATCGGAATGCGTTTTTGTTTGAAGGAAAACAAGGAGATATAAACATATTGATCTCAACTGGATTAGAGGATGCAGAGTTGTGGGTGCAGCAGCTTGCTTTGGAATTGAAAGCGGCTGGTAGTGGTGCTCAGGGGTTGAATCGGAGATGGTCTAGGCCTGTAACAGGAACAGTGAAGTGTAATGTTCATGCTTCTTGAATTAGATCAACATAAATGTGTGGAGGCGCTTGGATTATTAGAAACAATGCTGGACATGCTATGTTCCATAGTCGTGATGCTTTTACTCCGATTATGAATAGGATTTTGACTGAGTTGAGATGTTTTTGTGTGGGTTCTGAAGTGTCTCAGGGATTTTCACATCAATAACTGTGAGGTTTGGTCAGATAGTGCGGCAGCAGTGGAGGCGGTTAATAATAGTAGTCGATGACCTCGGTATCGCAACTAGATCAGATTCATCATCTCCTACAAGAGATACAAGGTGTTGGTTTTTCGTATCATCTTCTCAAGCAAATTGTGTTGCTTAAAACATTGCTAGAAGCCTCACCTGAAGGATGGTTTAGGCCATATCTATCCATAGGAGGACCAGCTTGGCTTCATTCTCAAATTTACGAAGATAATAGAGCGGCTGAGTTTCTTTAATTGATTTGATTTTGTCTGGTGTTTAGTTCGTTGTTTTATGTTGGATTAACTCTGTTTCTTCATGGTATTGCTCTAAAATTCATGTAGATGAATATATCGTTTGATTAAATAAATTTTTAGAAACGTTAACAGTAGTCCCATATACAGCAAATTTTATGAAGTCTAAATAGTTAAGTGTCTTTAAAACAAATAGTTCTCATATGGAGCTTGAACAAGATCTTTTGAGTTCTATCATCCACGTGTGGAGTCAGTCCCCTTGGATCCTAGAAGATTTCCATTGTTCATAATGTACTTTTCTAATTACCTATTATGCTAGTTTTCTATTTTTCTAGGATTTCCTTTTAATGTTTTTCCTTTTCTCTAAGAATTTATAGCCTTTTTAAAGGCATGGTTTTCATAAGAATAAAGCATCCAGAGTTTATTGATCAAAGAAATTTTCTGTTCTCTTGAAGTAACATAACTATGAAATAAGCCGGTCTCTCTAGGAATTTTCTGTTCTCTTGAACGCATACCGAGTTCTATCAAATTGGTATCAGTGCACAACCTGGGTCGGGAAAATAACACGAAGATGGCGCCACCAGTCACACGAAGCCAAGACAAATTTAAGATGATAGAGAATAAAACTTTAACGGCAACAACAATATGGTTGTGGAGACACGAATAATAGCTGCTGGTGGGAACAGACCAAACATTTTATTTGAAACAGTTGGTTCTATAACGGATCCTGGACTTAATGGAGCTATTTTATAAATAATTTCTCATGGATTTATTGGCGCTGCACTTTTTTTCTTGGCACGGCGAGCGCAACAATCAACCTATTGATATTAGAAGACCCAAAAGATTCTTCCGATGTATCATTTCTGGGTCTCGCAAAAAAAAAACGAGCAATATAAGCCTTCTTTTTAATTTTAAGAAGGCTTATATTGCTTGTTTTTTACTATTACTAAACTAGGTCTAGACTAACACTAAAGAATTATCCATTTGTAGATGGAGCCTCAACAGCAGCTAGGTCTAGAGGGAAGTTGTGAGCATTACGTTCATACATAACTTCCATACCAAGGTTAGCACGGTTAATAAGCTAGGATCGTGGGTTGAAACGGATGATATTTTAGTGGGTAAATTAACGTCTCAAGTGGCGAAAGAATCCTCCTATGCTCCGGAAGATAGATTATTACGGGCCATACTTGGCATTCAGGTATCGACTTCAAAAGAAATTGCAGCCTCAACAGCAGGTAGGTCTAGAGGGAAGTTGTGAGCATTACTTTCATGCATAACTTCCATACCAAGGTTAGAATAGTTAATAATATCAGTCCAAATATTAATAACACAACAAAACAATGCACGCATTACAAATATTTATTATTATTATTTTGATTTGTTGTTATTTTTAATTAATCCAAAACTATTCTTCTTTTTCTTGGCGGAACCACCACTAACATGGAAGATATTCTCAAGGCTATTGGACAGCTCACGACACAAGTCTCTCTCTTATTTTAGACTACGAGTTCTTGAGCCCTATCAACAGAGAGTTTATCCCCTACAGCATTAGCCAATACATTAACAAGAAGGCCAAGGCGATCCTAAGTTCAAAGAAATCGATTCACTAATGAGGAGAAGGGAACCCTACGACTCGCGCTTCAGGAGAGTTTCACATCAGGACAAGCACATAGCTAGGATGATGATTGCTCTCAGGTTTGATCAGGACAAGTCATCAACACTTATTTTGACTATTCCCACCTCGGGTTAGCCACATAATTTCACCATGATCAGAGTATGAGGTTAATCAGTACACTCACTACCTTACCACCTACTTATTCCACCATTTATTTTTGTCTTTATCTCTATTTTTATTCGAGTATGTCTAATGTGTCATGATTTTAAGGGTCTTAACCTTTGATTCCATATATTGAGTCATTTATCGAGTGTAGGATTATGTTTTGTGTTTTTTAAAATTTGTTTAAAGATTTTACAGATTTCACAAATCAATGGAGTTAAAGGATGATTTGGACCAAGTTTAGAGGTTTCAAGACTTCAAGGAACAAATGCAGAGCACCAGGCATCGATTGATCTGAATTTGGATCGACAGGTGCATTGAATTATTGAAGTGGAGCATTTTGAGCTAGGGATCGATCGATCCTATACGCGAGACAAGTTTTTTCAAATCTCAACCGACTTAGGACCTAGGTTTGTTATAAATATGGGTGGCTCGATTCTCAGCAGTTCCAACTTATTATCTTGCTTCTCTACAACTTTTGCTTTCGAATTTTGTAGCTTTGGGAGACAAAATCTCTTGCTCTTTGAGAAGTGTTTTCTGAATCCCGTCATAGTTATTTTGATATTTATGCGATTATGGAATTCGTTTTTAGTGATTTCATCTATGTCTTAGTGATCCACCTGTTGGATTTAAGGGTTGTTCAAGGGGAATCGATGATAGATTAGGTTTAATTTATTAGATTATGGATTTATCTTTAGTGATTTTTATCTCATTGTTCTCAATGCTTTTGTTAGCTTGATAACCTAGAATCATATCTTTAGGTTAACTTATATGCTGAAAGCGATAGTTAGGTTACTGGAATCAACAATTGATGAACTTAGTATGAAGTTAAGTAATCTAAGTGAACATATCAAACATGTTATGAATGATGATATGTCTTCTAAGGCTCATCGGAAGTTACTGTCTTAGAATTTATGTTTAGATAGTTAGTACTGCAAAATTAGGCTACCTTTACATTAGTGATTCGAGTTTGAGAATCGTTTGTTTACAAATCCCTATTTAATTAGATAGCTTATCAATCATTGATACATGCTAAAAATTTTATTTTCAGTATTATCAACTTTTGATTTTCTTTGTTCTTAGGTACATGCAATTACGAAGCTAATGCTTTGACAACTTGCAAAACCTAAGTAACAAGGAGCTTTTTAAATCGAGCAGAGCTAACATCAAATTCAAGATACAAGGTGGGTTGGCTGAATGTTTCAACCTTTTTGGTCTTGGAGGAGGGATACACGGTCCCATTGATGACCCAACAGCTGCTGAATTTGAGCAGCTGAGCATCAACGCACAGAAACTGATGATGCGTGCCAACAAGATCTTGTTGTATGCATGCCTCCTGGTCTTCTACCTCAGGCACCTCCAGCTGGTAACAACCAGCCCCAGCGACGACTCATCTTTGGTGAGCAAGACGCGCCACATCCAAATTATAGGAATCGAGCAGCAGAGCCGGATCTGACCACGTTAGTTTGAAACATTTGAATGGGCCCTAAGTAAAAGAAAATTTGATAATTTACATGAAAAATCAACACAATATTATATTTTTAAAGAGTAATCATGGATTAAGCATAAAATATTTTGATTAAAATCACGAAATTGATCTAATATTTTTAGAAAAATGAGTAAACAATACAAAATAAAATTTATATACATGAAAATAGAAAGATAATATTGATTTTATGTCATAATTTCTTGTTTACATACTATACTGTTATTTTACATATTATTTTGCATATAGAAAAAAAAATTTGTATGGGCCCCCACTGATTCAGGACCGGCTTTGCGCAAGCAGCAATCACCCCACTCGCTATTCAAAGGCAAGATTATGAGATTAATCCTCCAATCATTGCGCTCGTCTTGATAACCAATTCAATGGGTTATCAACCGAAAACCCAATGGATGGCATTGACATATTCGAAAAAATCTGCAATACTCATTGACATATTCGAGAAAATCTGCAATACTACTAGCTCGAATGGCATAGCACATGTTTACTTACACTGTAAGCTATTCTTGTTCTCTATAGTGAAAAAGCCCACATGTGGCTAAAGTCGTTGAAGCTTGAATCTATCACCTAATGTCTCATCTCCATGTTTTAAACATTACGAGATGACTTTCATAATCTCTTTTGCTAGCCAGCTACAAATTTAATCATAACATATTGACAATTTTCCTTCCTTCGGAATTATTTTTTTAGACCTTACTCCTTCCGTTTCTCAAATAATGTCATTCTGACATTTTTCGCACATATTAAGAAAACTAAATAAATTCCCTTTATACCCTTTATAAATAGACTAAACAGTTTTCTCTTTCTAATTAATAAGCTAAAATAATAGGGACAAAAATGAGATTTAGTTTAAAAATCTGCATTGAAAATATAAAATGATATTTTTTGTGAAACGAAAAAAACTTTAAAACAACAATTTTTGAGAAATGGAGGGAATAGTAACTAAAAACTTCAGCATGTAAGGGAGAGTTGGTGATTCAGATCAGCCAATCATCACTATGTTTAAGGTATAATGATTCTTTATTTATTTTTGGATAAGGATACATATAAATATTACATGAAGTTTCTGGACGCCAAAAGCGAAAGTCAGATTAAATAGCAAATTGATGCCAACAACTTTAAGAGCAGGACATGTCATTAGCCATATACATACATGTACATGTACATGAAACATACGTGACCGTCAAACAAAAAAACATATACAGAACAAGACTAACAATAAATTAGCTTAATGTTTCTCTGCTAAAGCAAGGCAGTTCCAAAAAAGAACTTAGTTGAAATCTTAACTTTCTTATGGAAGCGAAAACTTCCATTTGTAGTTTCTTAACCAAGAAAAAATAATATATATATATATATATAACCAACGTGCAGTTGGGCTAGTGGTAACTCCTTGTGGATCAAGGCCAAAGAGGTCACGAGTTTGATTCGCGTTGGAAGGGGTCTGCTCTCCTAAGGAGAGTTAATTTAACATGGTGTAGGTCCTGCCCCAGGGGGATTAGGGGCCCACGGGCTCTGAACCTCCTGATTATACAAAAACATATAATATTATATATATAAATAAGATTAGATGTACAACAACATCGATCTTCTTCCTTTTGAAGATGTTGTAAAATATTTGGTTAGTCAGTCGTCGATATCTATTGCTGGCTCTTGAGACAGATCACTGATATTCTCTTCTTTGCGGCAACCTGATGATACATCTCCATTTCTTTTTAATCTCGATGAAGTCTTCCATGATCCTTGGAGTTTTTCTTAATAGTCTCTCATGCTCATAACAATTTTCAATAACTTCTCTTTCCTCTAGATAGCCATCTAATGTACAATAAGTCTAGCAAAGGGAAAGAATTAAGGTGTTTCAAATGTAATGGTGTAAAATCATATGAAAAAAATTGAATATGCATTGAACTTTTTGTAGAATCTTAAAAGGATATTCTCTTCTCCATCATTTCTCATTAGCATAGTTGATGCGTTTATGCAGAATGCTAAGCTGCCTTGCAGGTCCACTGGTTTTTTAGTAATTTACATAAAAAAGTGAGATGCAATATCAAAACACGCAAGAGTTATTCAACTTATGTGCTTTTAGAGATACATTTTTGTTATTTCCTCATGGAGAGCGTTAGCCCCCATCTCTCCTGTAAGAAGATAAAAACATTGGTGAGTTTTAGCTCATGAAAGTCAGAAACATGATTTGGGTTTGAAAATACAAACGCCAAATGGTTTAACTACCTTTGTGTCTTACAAGAGAATTATCACGTTAAAGGACGTAATATTTTAAAAAAGAGAACCATATCTTGTGATATACAGAAACTTACAGAGAAACAATAAGAAAAGGATTCACACAAACAAGAAAGTTACAATAGAACCTCTATAAATTAATACTCGATAAATTAATAATCTCTATAAATTAATAAATTTTTCCACTTCCAAATTGGGCCAGTGTAATAATTAACATAATTCGATAAAATAATAAGATAATTTTTTTTTGAAAATCCTACGTAAATATATGGTCCCATAAATATCATAAATTAATAATCCTATATAAGTTATAAGTATAAGTATGATCATTTAGTGAAATATTACTCTAGTGCTATTTGTTTATTTGTAATTTGTATTTTTATTGTAATTCATCTATTATTAGATCAAAAAATGGTATTATCTTCTATAATTACATGAAAAATTATTTAGCATTTTTTGTTGAAAGTTATAAATTACTTAAAACGGTTAAGAAATCCAAATCAGAGGTACAAAGTTTACATAAGTATCGATGAAAAGAAGTCTAGCACTCCATGCCAGACGATCCGCCTTAATATTTAAATTGCGTGAAATTAAAGAAATATAAAAAGAGGAAAAAGGTCTTGCTTCTCTCAAATTCATCCTAATGGGTCGAAAAACAGGTCAATCCGCCAATATAGACCCCATCATCACCAATTCAGAACAGTATGTTGCAAAAGCGACCATCGTCTTCTGATTTACTAACATACAGTGTATAGCCCAAATGAGAGCTTTGAGTTTGGGGTGTACTGGAGAGAGAATTCTACATACATTTCTAACCCCCATAATCAATCCCTCCTCATGTTCCTAAAAAGAAAACCACCCGAAACCTAAAAATACATCTGAACTTTTCCAAGAACCATCTATGAAACATTTATATCCAGTGACAGCCGATGTCATGGAATCAAGGATAGTAAAATATTTTTCCACATATTGGTTTGTAGGTTGAGTTAAGGTTCATGATTGGCCTTCACTTTCTAGAGGTTTAGGACTTTTTGTGGGTCTCTATCAATATTATTATATAATTTATCATTTTTTGCCTTCCAAATGTACCAAAGTATCCATGGGAAACTTTCAGCCTATGAACTTGCTAGAATTCTCCAAAAAAGATAATCCATGTTCGTAAATATTGAAGGGCCAGAGAAGTTCCCGACGGCCGACATAATATTAGATAGTGCCCATATTTGAACTGCTGCAAGACATTCGAAAACAGCATGATTAATTGTCTCTTCCTCCGCTCCACACCTTGGACACTGATGATCAAAATTTATTCCTATGTGCCTTAGATTTGAATTCACCGCTAAACACATCGTGATTGCCTGCCACATGAAACACCTTAACTTTGGGAAACACTTTATTTTTCAAGATTGTGTCTGAGTTGCCAAATATATGGTCCATATACTTGTATTGGAGATCCAACTGTCAATTCATTTCATTCGGTCCAATATTCTGATTTTAGTATATACCTTCCCGATTTTGTAAAGTGCCATCCTAAAGTGTCCTTTTTTTTATGCTGGTAACATGGATACCCAAAATAAGTTTTAAATCCTCAGGCTAAATGCTCAAAATTATTTACCATTTTATATGTGATAATTGTTTCCTAACATGTAACTGTCTCTAAAAGTATTGAAGTATTGTCTTTAACTTCTTACTTTAAATAGATTTTTCTTTAAATTAGGCAAATTTTTTATTAATTAATAATTATTAATTTATCAATAAATTAATACTTTTTATAAATTAATAAAATATTTTGGTCCTGATATTACTAATTTATAGAGGTTTTACTGTATATGACATATGCTTGGTTGGAGACTTATCCAGAAACCCTTGAAGGAAAGCAACAAATATTTACATGTAATGATGTAAAGCAGAGTTAAGTAAAGAGGATTTTGGTGATGACTACACCGGCTGAAGTATAGTGAAGGATAGGGTTGGGCTTAAAGATCCAAAAATGGCTATTTGGGGAAAAGGATCCGGATATGGATAGAAAATGTAAGGATCCGACGGATCCTGATACGGATACTGCAAAATTATGGGCCATATATTTTGATATCCGGGCCTATTAACAACACATCTTCTTCATGTCCATTTCGCTTACCCATGGACCAATTTAAACCCATGAAATTTTTGAAGCCCATGAAACATTAAACCTAACTTATTAACCTAATCTCATTTTGAGTTTCAGAGACTCGAGAATCTTCTACCGCCTTCGACCTTCATATCAACGAACCCTAATCTCAGAGGAATTTTTGTCGAATCGTCACAACTTCTTCTTCAAATCATCGCTTCTTCTTCGAGTCGTCACTTTGAGAGGTAAAGGCCTCTCTATTTCTCTGTTTTAATCCATATATTGAGAGATTTAGGACAAAACCCTAGTTTTGTATCGATGAACCCCTAATTTTATTTCTTCCCCAAATCGCAAGCGTCATAGAACATAGAGACTAGAGTGAGAGAGGATCCGGAGGAACTTGTATTCTGTTCACTGTCATCGGAGGAAATTGCATTGTCTCACTATCACCGACTCACCAGTATATTGATTTCTATCAAACACTTTCTCTTCTCTTCATCTTCCATCATCTTACTGCTTTGATTTACGGTTTCTTAGGGTTTCACTAGATTTAGGGTTTCTCAGGCTTTCACTACATTTAGGGTTTCTTTTTTCTCTTGGTTTCATGGGTCATCATTCATGGTTTATAGTGATAATAGAATAGATCTGAGACTTTTGGTTTCATTGTTTCTTTGTGTATAGATTTGACTTCAATTTTGTGATTGATCCATATTCGTTATATTTTTTATAAAGTTCAGATAGCTTGACTAATAGAGCCTTTGATTTGTTTCATTGTGATAATAAACTCGTTTAATCTGTGTTACCTCTTTGGGTCAGTGTAGTCAAGCTAATAGAGATTTTTTGGATGAGTCTTGTCTGAATTAATGTGTCATTATATCTGCCTATATACTAATTTGGTTTCCAGTTTTCATCAGGATATCCCTGTGATAGTGGAAATCATGGTAAAAAGCTGAAGAAATCAACATTATTGCATCATAATGAAATGGATGAGGATGTAGGGAGTAAAGTACCATCTTATGTAGTATTTGGTCAATTAGCAACTTGTAAGGTATTAGTGGAAATGATCATTATGGATGAATTTTCTTTTAGATTTGTTGAACGTAGAGAATTTAGAAGATTCATGAGTGTTGTTGTACCACGGTTTGATATCCCTGTCT
This sequence comes from Cardamine chenopodiifolia, assembly GCA_963922655.1. Classification (NCBI taxonomy): domain Eukaryota; kingdom Viridiplantae; phylum Streptophyta; class Magnoliopsida; order Brassicales; family Brassicaceae; genus Cardamine; species Cardamine chenopodiifolia. The sequence continues at coordinate 16,166,227 of OZ000470.1, read as the reverse complement.
CCAAATTGTGGCTAGAGATTGTTTAGAGCTTTATGAGGATAAAAAGAGAAAGCTTAGGAAGTTTTTAGAAACTACAAAGGTAGTATTTCTCTGACTACATATTGTTACACATCCATACAAAATATAAGCTACATGTGTATAACGGCTCACTATGTAGATGAGAATTGGAGGATGTACAAAAGAATCATTAATTTCTGCATAGTTGATAATCATGTTGGTAAACTGGTTGAGAAGTGTTGCATTTTCTGGGAATTGCAAAGGTGTTTACCATTAAACTAAATAATGCAAATTCTAATAATATTGCATTAAAGTACTTTAAGAAAAAGTTGAATTCATGGGGAACAACTATTTTGAGTGGAGAGTTTCTGCACATGCGCTGTGGAGCACATATTTTAGGTCTGATTGTGAAAGACGGCCTTCAGGAAGCACATGGTTCAATATTTAGGATTAGAGCAATTTTTAGATATGTTCGATCTTCACCTGGAAGGTTGAAAAGGTTTAAGGAGTGTTTGGTGATTCAAAAGGTTGAATCAAAGGTTGGTCTTTGTTTAGCTATTGAAACAAGATGGAATTCAACTTTCCTGATGCTACAAGCTGTTGTGAGTCTGAAGAAGGGGTTTGATATGGTAGAGGTTGAAGATGAAAAGTATGTTGCAGACCTTAACAGAATATGTGAAGGTGTACCAAGTGAAAGTGATTGGTTATATGCTAGTGCATTGTCTAATATTTTGCAGTATTTTTATGATGCAATTGTGAACACATTTGGGTCTAAATATGTTACTGGAAATACATATATGAAAAAGATATTCGGAGTGGACTGGATGATAATGAAAATGGACATAGTGGAGAATGGACACAAGCAAGCTATGGCTGCAAAAGTGAAACTGAAATTTTACAAGTATTGGGGAAATTTTGACAACACAAATATGCTGATCTATGTTGCTGCAATTCTTAATCCTCGATAGAAATTGAGATGGGTAAAGTGGATAATTGAGGATACATACCCACCTTATGAGACTCGGTGTTTGACTGACAAGATCACAAATACTTTGGACATATTATTTGCATATTATGCATCTTTGCAATAAGAAGATCCAATAGTTTCTTCCCAAAGAAAAGGAGATTCAGAGTTAGATGCTAGGGACAAAAAGAAGAGACATTGACTCATGGACACAATGTTTGATGATGCTGAGGAAAGTGAAGGGATTGAGGTTATAAAACAGAGCTAGAGTTATTATTTAGATGATATTTGGGAGAATCGAAAGAATCCAGTTTTTTTTTTTAATATTAGATTGGTGGAAGACAACATGTTCTAAGTATAAGGTTTTGTCTTTGATGGCAAAAGACTTGTTGGCTATACATGTTTCAACTGTTGCATTAGAATCTGTGTTTAGCACAGGAGGTCGAGTACTTGATCGTTTTCGTAGCTCACTAACACCATGAACCGTGGATGCTTTTATATGCACTCAAGATTGGTATCGTGATGATAATGTAGATTTACACGTATAGGAAATACTTGTTGAGCTTGAGAATATCGAATCAGGTTCAGTTTTCCTCTTTTAAAAACTTTTAAATAGCTTTTCTAATACTAATTTATGGTTGTTTTCTGATACAGAAGTGAAGATTCTAATAAGACTCGAATCAGGTTCAGTTTTCCTTGTGTTAGTTCCATAACTAATAAGTTGTTCATTGCTCTGGTAGTCTAGTTTATAGATTTAGTTTATTGATTTGTTTCTATTTCAGTGTTTTGCAAATACTTGATTCAATCTTAATCTTTTCAGATTGTAAGGAGAATATGAAGAGGAATGAAGGGCTTGGACATGAAGATGCATCACTTAAATCTTCTGCTTTCTGCTTGTTTGATAAATTTACCCTGTGATTGTGATGTTTTGTTACTAAACTTGTGATGTTTTGTTACTAAACTTATGATGTTTGATCGACTTTTTACTGCTTTTATCAACTTTTAAAGATCATTGTATAGCCTATTAATGAACTTAGGATTTTCTAGTTTACTATGGATCCGGATTCGGATATCCGTGGATATCCAATTTTTTGCGGAGATCCATTTTTTGCGGATATCCTAAATCAAGATATCTGCAAATTTTGGATCCGGATACGGATAGTAAGTTGACGGATATATCGGATACGGATACGGATCCAGATATCCCAAAATATCCGGATATCCGGATCCGTAACAGGCCTAGTGAATGCCGGTGCTGATGAGTGAACGAGGAGAAGAGGCGGCGAGGGGAGGAGGCGATTTCGTGAGGTGGCGAGCCGGTGAAGGGCAGTGATTGATCGTAGGGTTTGATGAAGGAAGAAAAAGATGAATTTTTTTTTGTGAGGATTGTGTGTAAATGGGAGAGAAAATTGGGAAAGGATATTTTGTTTCCAAAATTAATTCTCAAACAATATTTTGTAATTCAAAATTTATAATTATTTTATTTAATTTTAAATCAAAATGAAATTAGTGTTAATATTATAAGATTAACTTTTAGTTGTATTTTGACAAAAAAAAATAGAATCATTCTAGTTAGCCCATTTCTAGAGAGTTAATCTAGCAATTTTGTTTAAAATTTAGGTCAATCTAGTAAAATTTTAAACATGTTTAGGAATTAAAAAAAACAAACCTTTTTCCAAAAAGAGATGTACATGTATTTCTACTGAAGAAAAAAAAACTTCCTTTTTTTCTCCCAATATTTTCAATACTCTCATGCCTAAAGATTGAAGAAGAACACTCTCGATGTTTATCCTCTTTGAAATTGGTAGAATCGTATCGCCAATTCCCAATAGCATGTGCATCAAATCACTTCATATGAAAAAATTTATTAAGGTTAATCGACTTCTAATTCAATACCAATTGACAATGAGTGGATTGTCTCATATCTTTTATATATTAGTATTGGTCTCTTTCTACTTCCAATGTGGGATACTAACAAAAAAATATGTCTTCAAACTCTATTGAACTTTTGTTGGTAGTTTTTATCTACACTAATTCGAACTTTAAGAGACAAAATACTAACAATGCAAACCAAATCAGAGATGAAGATATCAAAATCATATCTTTACTCTAGTATGTTTTACAAGTTTTGCTAGTTCCTTGAAGCTATTAACAATTGTATCTCGGGCGTAAAACTCATGAGTCTTACAACCGAACTTTCATTAGCATTTAAACTAACAGAACTCATGTTAAGATTAATAACTGAGACAACAATGGCCTCTCGTACAATAGTGAAGATGGACCGTCTAAACTCAAGTTCTTCAAAATGGTAAAAGGTCTCATTCATTGTCGTAGTTCTGCCACCCAACCCAATGCTAAAACTACGATAATGAACGAGAGGTCAATGCTATTGGCTAAGGCCATTGCGGCTATCAATGAGTTGATTATGCTAGGAAAATGAACAGTCACAATTTTGGAGAATATACTGAAACTCTAGAAAACAAATCTTTGAACTACTTAAAGTATGTAAGATTTTCAGCAATATTTTATCTTCTATACAAATCTGAAATTTGAGGCATTTAATATTTTCTCGTTAGATATAAACATGAAATATCAAACTTAGTTGGCAAAATATTCACACATTTAATATTTTCTCTTCTATATAACTAACTCATAAGTAGAATTAATTGATGCATCAAAACAACTTATTAATGGAATAAATAACATATCAAAACAACTTATTAACAACTTAAAGACACGAGGAGTTAAAATTGACAAGAAATGTCAAAGATGTTGTTTTAACGTTGCGACAATCAATCATCTAATATTTATTTGTCCTATTTCTCACAAAACGTGGAGAATCTCTTAATTGTCATTTCTGTACCAACGATATAGATGAGGATATATTGGATCATGGATTTAAATGAATTTGGATTTCCAAGTAAAATCATTTCATATTGGATCATTGACATTAAAATACTTATCAAATCATATATTAATGGTTTAATGATTTATAAATACTAGTTCAAATCCTATGTTATTCATTTAGTGATTTACTTTTGGATATCCACGTTTGATTTTAATGAATTTGGAAGTGGGAAATACAGTACTCATATCTATGGGGGAAACCATGTTATTTCAAAATCCACATATATAATTTATATTAGTGAGGATTTACAAATCCCTGATTAATTTGTAGGCTCTTCAATTGTGAACAAGTAGGAGAAAAAAAAAATCGTTAGCTTGTAGGAGCTAGTACTAAAAATCCAAAAACTTGAATGGAAAATTAAAAGTATTCATAAATCTTTGCGAAATCATTTTTAAAAAAACTTGATAGGTGATTCAATGAGTTCTCGAAAAAAAATTAAAATTCTTTTAAAATTTACAACCATTCCAGGCTAAATGTATATGTCTGAAGCAATTTGTATAAAACAGATCATGAATGAGAGCTATTTTATTTTTTTAAGTGTCGCTAAAATAAAACTTTATTTTTTAGAATGAAACCCTCTGCAAATATTTAAAAGTTTTGAGTCCTTTTTTTAGTTTTTCTTTGTTATGAAATTATTAAAAAAACTTATAAGGAATATAAAGATATTATGAAATTTTAATTAAATAAATCTTGTTTACCAAAACTTTTAAAACAAAGTTAACTTTCATAAATATTTTCTAAATTAGTGTTATTCTTCTAATTAATTTATCTTAGATTCATTGCTACTTTTATTGTTTTTATAGCCACCCATTGAAAATGAAAGGCAATCAGATCATTCTTTATGAATGTATTTGTTTTTATGTTCAAATTTTAGAAAATATACTTACATGTACCTTATTTTTTTGCTAGGTGATTATATACTGCTGTGTATTTAATTTTGTGCTAAGTGTAATTGGATCCAACTAAAATTAGATTCAAAGTCAAAATGAACCTTGTGTGTCAAACAATAAAATACATTGTGTGTCCTGTGGGATACAAATCTAATAACATCAATTTAATTTTGTGCACCAAATCTAAATATATCAAAGATAATAATAGCTTTTGAATTAAATAACGCATTTATCTAATGAAGATTGCCCTTTAATTAAATATTTAATGACCTCAAGATGATATCTTTCTCCCAAAATGTATATATAAATTTGAGGGAAGCACTCAAAAATAAGAAGAACAATTGAAGAAGACAATATGGGGAGAAAAAAAATAAAAGTGCAGAGAATAGAGTGCGAAAAAGAAAGAAGTAGCAAATACTCTAAACGTAAAAAGGGGATTTTAAAGAAGGCATATGAACTACCAATGTTGTGCGACATTGATATAGCCATGCTGATGTTTTCTCCCACCGGCAAGCCTACCCTTTTTCACCCTCATTTCAGGTCAGTTATAAGATTGATTAACTATGCATTAAAAATTAACAAATCATGGTCATATAAAGATTAACTTATTTTTTAAAATAAATATTTCTCTTTGGAACGATAAAATATTTAGGAAATACATAACGATGATTCATTTTTTTAACTATTACATTTTAGGATCATTTGTTAATAATGAATTTAAATATCAATATTTTCTGTAAAATTAATACTTATAAAATTTGCAGACCCCTTAGTAAAATTTTGGAGAGGTTTTCTTTGATACCATTACAAGATCGGAAAGAGAGGTTTGATCTTTCTCATTTTTATTTTATTATAATATAATTATATTCACATGGATTATTTTATTTTATATATTAATATTGTGATCTTTCGGTTAATAAAAAAATTATGCAACTTTTGGTGTTATGTGCGCATTAAGGAGGGCCTACACAATGAAGGTTTGCTTTCCACATCAATTTTACACTTAAAATCTAGTATTTACTTGCCAATTTCTATTCTCTACAATCAGTTAGGGATATATTTTTAAAATTTAAGGCTAAGATAGTTTAACCCTGCACGACTTACAATTATTTTCCCATTTTATTAGTACAATAATTATATCCTAATAAAAATATTTTATTTAAATATCACAAGATTTTCTCAATTTATGCCAAACAAAAAAAAAACTAGGTCCATTTTTGTTTGTGTGAAGTTTTTTTTATTTTTATTTAAATGTATAGACGGTGAAGAAGTCGTTGCAAAAGAACAATACAGAAATTCTCAGTGACAATGATCTTCTTTTGTCAGAAAGGTACAATTATATATGTTTTAGTTTTATGAATACAATTATAATTGCTTACAGTCAAAACATGTGCATATATATATATGTATATATATAATTAATCTAATTTTGTTATATTCATTGCAGGGATAATGTGGTCGAGGTACGAAAAATATAGTATTAAATATTTGAAGGAAAATAAAATAAATTTCTACATATATACAATTATTATTTAAATTTAGGAAGAAGATAATAATGATAAGATAAATGAACTGAGAGAAGTCAAGAACCGCCTTGTTGAGAAGATGTCAGCTTTGAGGTAATGATTATAGAAAAAAATGATTGAATATTCTATGAAAACATGTCCTTAATAACTCTGTCAACTATATTTTTACTAAGACAATTTTATATTAATTTATAGGGACTGGAATAATCCGAAAGGAGTTCATGATTTGGGTCGACTGAATATCATGGAAAATTTTATAGTTAAGAGACTAAGCGAGATCAATAACATGAAGGTAATTATATGTTAATATATACTAAAATGACGATTTGCTATTCCAAAAGTCAAATGTGATTAAAATTTCACATAAAAATTTTCATTTTTCAGATTGAAATCCAAGAAGACGGAGTAAACTCTTATGTGATTTAGAATGAAAACTTATTTGGATTTAGTCGACTGAAAATCATAAGAAAAAAATTATACAATATGAATTTAAATATGTTATATTCTTTTTTCTTAGCAACTCATATTTAATTTTCCTTTTACCATATATATGATACCATGTATTTTTAGGTTTTCCCAGAGCATTGTTTCCTTAGTACTTCATGCATTTTCATTCACACTTAAACATATAGGAGCATGTTTGCATATGCATATGTCTTTTTAGGTTCATGGAGTGTGAAATTGTGCAAGGATGAGGATTCAAAGGAGTATTTGGAGCATAATTAAGCAAGAAGAGCTTAGAGAGATGAAGGAAATATCAAGAGTTGAAGAAATATAGAAACAAGAGAGATGATCATGCAGAAACAGTCCAAAATGCCTTAAAATCTTGTCTGATAGAGCCCTTACCAAACTTGGATATAGCTCATTTTTATCACAAGATTGAAAATTGAGTTAGCTTTCTAATGTCAGTGATCTCAAGAAAAGAAAACTCCAGTATCAAGTCCATCGGTTAGGTGACCGATGGAACACCCCAATGGCCACAATTTTTACTTGTCATTTTTGGGTTTGACCCGGTTTGTTCTCGGGTCAACCCGGTTCTTTTAGGATACTTCTATATAAGTGTCAAAAACCTAATTTCGTGTTATTTTCAAATTTATCTTGAGCTATTAGCCTCTTGTATGTTTCTTACGAACTTTGTATGAACTTGATCTCATTTATGCAATCAATCCTTTTCTCCTTTTTAGATTATTGTTTCTAATCATTAATCCATCAAGATTTTGAAATTATCTATCATCTATCTTTGTATTCAATGAGTTTTCTATTAGGGCCTATGGGTTTGGTAGATTATGGTGAATTGAGGTAGATTGATTTGATGTGGTGGTTTATTTCACTTAAAAGTTTTACCTTATTAACCACATGAAAATTGCAAGTGAACAACTTATCGTATGTAATATTTAAATATAGAATCCCATAGAGATAGTGAAGTTACACAAATGAATTCAAAGCACAAAATATAGCTATAACTAAAATAATAATGTGAATATTTTTGGGTTTTTCTTAAGATGGAAATAAAAACTAAAGCAATTAAAAAAGAGGATGTAAATTTAGAGGGTAAAAGCATTGTACATTAGGGGATATATCCAGAGATTATGGTTCTCAATAATTCATGAAATCTTCATACAAATTTCTTTATGTGGATTCTAGAACTCGAAATACTAATATATAAAAAGACTACTTATGATAACTCAATTAACTATGCCTAAAAACTCCAAGACTCAACCAATTTGCAAGCAACGACGCAGAGAGACATGCAATTCATTCTAGTGGTCATAATTCATAGCACTCCATGACTCAACCGGTTGGCAAGCCATGGCAAAATCTGATTTTTTAAACTAGTTTAGGGGAAAAAGCTCGGCCTTTTTGATGGGTCCATCCCCTCGGTTCAATTGTAGGATCAATCAAGTAATAAGCATTAAGAAAAAGTTTAGAGAAAGAATCCTAATAATATGAATATGAGAAAATCAAATCTAACAACATATAAATATCAAACCATAAATCTCCTTCAACTTACCCCACTAAAACCAACAAAGTAAATACTCGCACATGATGAAATAAACGAAAGCAAGAGATGTATTGGACAGCGTAATTGAATATAAGTATTAAAAGGGTTTTAGGGATCTTATCTGTAGTGAAAAAGTGAAAGATCTTATCCCTTAGACAATAGGAAATCGAAATCAAGATGAAAGGAAGTGATAAACGAAGCTGGAGGTCGTCTCTGATCTCTCTTCTAAAGGTACATAAGGAATTGTAATTATAGTGTTTGAGGGTATGGAAATAGGTTTAAGATTTCTCGTGATCGAAATAAATGAAGTGTCGTCGTTTTGGTTCAATGACTGCTTGTAATTATAGTGTGGACTCGCAGTAATAGTGATGCTTTGAAACCTGAGACATCAAGAGGTGGCGGTCCTGGTTTTGCCGATTATTATGCACCCGTGTGAGATGGTTCTGGTGGTTTTTGCGGGCTCGAAAATGGTGACCGGAGACGGCATTTTTGGCTGCCCGCAGAGACTCTCATTTTTCCGGGTGTGTGATAGTCCATCAAGGTGGTTTCATTTTTGCGTGTGTCTTTAGAGAAGTTGTAGGTGCCTCGTATGAAGTTTTTGAGGGCTAGCCTCGGGGAGATCTGCTCGTGGCAACGATGATGAGGACTCCAGTTCTTAGGGCTTGTGGCAGCGAGAAGACCAATGACCGTCGTTATTTCAAAGTAAAATATTTTTTCAAAGCTATTCAAAACAACAAATCAGCCAAAATTTTGAAAAACCAAGAAGCAGAATTAGGAGATAAATGACGAAAGCTTGGAAGATTCATAATGAATGGAAAATGTCAACTTATTCTTGTTTATTGATCTTCTTCTTGTGCCACAAAATCAGTTCTATAGTAGTTCAGAACCCAACAAATTGGGTAAAAAACATCAATATAAAACCAAACACCCAACACTTAGACAATCTCTACTTCAAAAGATTTCCTTCATTTTGAAGATGAAAACGAAGAAATCTCCTCCAATGGTGCTTCATTTTTATTTTCATTTTGAAGTAATGAATTTATTCCTTTTCATATTTGAATAAAACTATTCACATCTTCATTTTTTGAAGCCAAATTTTTTTTTATAAAATGATCCTTTATATTTTAATAAATTTTATTTTATACCTCAACAAATGATTCGTTTTTATATCATCCAATTAATTTTTAAAATTCTATGTTTTTATTTAACCAAGCCAAAACCAAATAATAACTTATATTAAATATAACATACAAACAACATATCATACAATCACATTTAGAAGACATAATTAATACTGATATTAGAGATAAAAAAACATAACATTGCTTAGACTAACAACTTAAAAATTTTGTAAGCCGCTTCCAGACCCACATAGATAATTAAAATATTTCCCAAATGAGCTTGATGGAGGAGGAGCTTGTTGATTTTGTTATTGTTCATGCATTTTCAGTAAAATTTGTGTTTCTTGAGCTTTAACATATCCACGAACATTAAAATCTTGTATGGAATTCAAGTCCTGAAATAACATTTTATTTTCAGCAGTTCCTTCTTTCAGGGCATAATTCATATTTTGGATCTCTAAATGTTGTTGTCTTTGAGAACTTGTCTTCTTTAATTGATCTAGAAGTTTCTTATTTCCTTCTTCTAAGGTATTAATAATAGCATATGTTTGATCAACAATTTTCCTTTTCAGTTTAGACTTTTTCACTCCCGTTGGTCGTTGAGATGGAGATCCACCAATGTTTTCTTCGTCACCATCTAAGTTCGTAGAAAATGATGACATACCTTGATATACTTATGTAATGGAATCATGGGTAAGAGTTTTCTACTGTGAAGATATATACCCTAAACTATATTGGTTTGGTACTTTTCTAGAAAATGTGTCACCATCTTCCAACTTTTCAGAATTCTTAATAATGTTTCACACATGATCGAGTCTCCAACCTTCTTTTGCATTTTGGGTCTTCTATTAGCAATTATTTGGTTTGGTTGAACTACAATTTAAAACAAAAAATATAAAACAAAATTGTAAAGAAATTGACAAACAATATATTAATAATAAAAAAAACACTCACACTATCATTATTTAAAAAACCACTTAGACGCATATTATCATATTTTTTGATGCATGCATGTAATTTCTTTGTTTCTTTCTCGATAACTTGCACTCAACATTGGATAGATTTTCATGTACGTTCACTCCAGATTGTATTTTTTCCATTCTCATAAGATTTTAGCACACGAGACTAGAACTGACGGCTGATTAATAAACACCATGGATTGGTTCTTGAGAAATTTTCATGTAAACTCGACATAAGAAATTATCTTCTTCGTGAGTATATCCACAAGAATGTAAAGGCATTTTTGTAAGTAAAATAAATAAAGATGTAGATGGATATAGAAATGTATGGAATAATTAATAAACACCATGGATTGGATCTTGAGAAATTTCCATGTAAACTTAACATAAGAAATTATCTTCTTCTTGAGTATATCCACAAGAACGTAAAGGCATTTTTGTAAATAAAATAGATAAAGATGTAGATGGATATAGAAATGTATGGAATGGTTCAATGAGCTGAATCAAAATATAATCCTATGATGTTATTTTATATATGTAATCTCAATAATTGATTGTATTGTTAAATCTTATAATATTATTTGACAAACTTTTGAACTTAACTTTATCATTGTATTGCGAAATTTGTTGTAACTGATTGAGAAACATGAGAATCTTGGAATAATTTTGTCACTATATTGTTAAATCTGCATGTTTTGTCTGCCAAAAATATGTCAAAAGTATACGTTTGCTAGAAGTCTACCGAAAGTCTGCCAAATAAGTCCAAAAATCTGCTGAAAGTATGTCATACTAGCCTTCCAGATTAGTTTATTACATAAGATAATGACCACATGTATAATTTTACATAACATGATAATTGAAGATGAGCACAATCTCGATGAACCAATTAAAGTCGTAAGAGAATCTCAAGCTCATATTTGTGAGCAACCTTTAAAGAAAAAAGATTCCAAAGAATTAAATACAACCTCAAAACTAAAAAAAGAAAGACAAACAAACAAAATAAAATAATAAAAATTAAATAAACGTTAAATATTAGTCACAATCAATTGAATGAACGTGATCATAAACATACAAAAAATCCATTCAATCCCAAAGAAAATAAAATATAATATATTTTCATTCGACTAAACAAAAAAACTAATGATCAATGATGCTGATTAAATTGATATTCATAAAAACATACCTAAATATCTAGGTTAAATCAACTTACATTGTGTATTTATGCCTAAATAAACAAAGATCCACAAATATGTAATGAGGTTTTTTTATGTAGGTTGAATTAATTAGTTTGATCCATATTAATTAAATAATTAATAAATACATAATGACATACACTATTTCCCAAATTTTAATCTCGTAGCTTCTGATTTTTGTTATAATGTTATGTATAGATTTGTTGTTTGATTTTTTATTTTAAATGTTTTAACATACTTAGTTTGAATTTTCTCATATTAACTTTGTATGGTATAAGCAGGGGAGATCAATCATATCCTTCTTCAAGCACGTTAAATATGGTAAGGATTTTGTTCATGCTGCTGTAAACATAGATAATTGTGTATGAATGGTGTATGAACTTTTAATTATAATTGTCTATGAATTTTCTATGAAATTTTAATTTTTTATATTGGTTTTAAATGGATCTAAAATAGTAATTTTAATTACTTGATTTATTATCACAATAGCTTCATTTGCATGATGTGAGGATGTAAACATAGATAATTGTGTATGAATGGTGTATGAACTTTTAATTATAATTGTCTATGAATTTTCTATGAAATTTTAATTTTTTATATTGGTTTTAAATGGATCTAAAATAGTAATTTTAATTACTTGATTTATTATCACAATAGCTTCATTTTCATGATGTGAGGATGTCCACTAAGATGATTCGGTTTTGTAAATATTTTGGTTTGTGTGATCAGGTTAGAAGAAATTTTCTGAGATTATATTTGCTTATCTTCTGCTTACAACCTTTATCAAGACTAGTTTAATTTATTTGAATTTTTTTGTACAAATATGTTGTTACTTTTGTTTTAAATTTTGTGTGGTTTTATATAATGGTTATGCTTATGGTTATTATTTTGGGTATTATCTTTTTTTTTATTATGTAGATATTTTTAAATCTCTTCTTATATTTTAGTATCATTATTGTCCTAGAGACAAAAAAACGGTGGTTTATTCTGTTGTAAATTTGGTAAATAAGTGGTACGTGAGTTGTCAGGCTATTTTTTCTTTTTTTTTTCTTAGCTTTTGGATTTGATAGACTATTGTTGCTTCTATAATATTTTTATCAGTTCAGAAATTGGAAAAAAGAAGATCATAATTATAAATTCAAATAACTTTGACGTTGTAATCTATAAAGTAGTTTGTGTTTTCATCTTATCTTAAAATCTAATGTGATTTATTGGACTCGGTTGGATATGTTTTAAGTTGGATGTAAACTTTACCATAAATGAAAAATATCTTATAGGTAATTCTCGATTCATATTTTATATGGCTGGATATAAAGGATGATGTCTCGATTACCGTTGCACGAGTTTTTTATACTACCTTGAAGTATCAACTTTTTCTTTTATTGATGCTTGCGATATAGTTTTATCTATATCCAATATATGTGTATATTTTATGTGGTCGTCTTGTGGTTGGTATGTGTTCATAAATGTTTTATCCAAAAGCTTCTTATCATTCAATATTTGTAACAAATAGAAGAAGAAGGAAGAAAAATATCTCATGGACATTTAATACGGCATTCATCAGTTGGAGTCTTACAAGTGATGATGGTACATTAGATTAAGGATTTGAAGAAATATTTTTGATATAAATATCAAATTTTTACAAAGAATTTTATTCAGAGGATAGTTGTTATATTAACATTTGTTCATTACATGTTTGTTTTTCTTTTTGTACACTTAGAGAATTTTTATTGGGAGTCTCTAAAAAAAAAAAAAAGAGAGTGAGAAGAGGTTCTCAAACATGTGTCTAACATGTGTCTCTTATTAATTGGTTCAATTCATTTTAAAATTTAAAATTTTAATTATATAATCTACTTATATTAAAATATTAATTTTTTTGTTTGAAATACTATGTGGAGTTCTCATGGATGCAGATGCTCTTACACGATTCAGACTGTTGTTAGAAACAAATATAATTAACCATTTTGATTTTAAACTCAGTGAATGTGAGTATAAGTGTATATATCACTTTCAAATGAAGTGTGCGTCTGGATACCATAGATCCAACGAACATATTTATCACAATGTTTTTTCCTTGGTGTGCCTGTTGTTGAACCAGCTTATCCTCTACATGTTGGGTTGTGTTTTTCTGGTGCTCCTTACAATTATATTCTTGATATGTTATAAGAAATTTTATTTGTGTTTCATATTTATTCTTGATGTATTCTTGATGGATCTACTGAATATATTTTTAACTTTGTAGATATAATCAGGACAGTTGTCAAGGTGGATGTTTATACATTATTTATCCAAGCAAAAGAATCAAAAACTTTGTCTTCTTTTTGTTCGAAATTCAAAATGAAAAGTTGTTAACCTTTGATATTATTTTTATAATATAATAATTAATTAAATTAAATAATTTAGTGTTATTTATATCATAGGCATGATGTTCTTGAGTGTATAGCTCTTGTAGAATTAGAATTTTTTATGCAGATTAGTATCGTCGAGCTGGAAGTGAGCCGGTAATTGTTGTTTTGAGGTGGTGAATTATCAACAAAACTGGAGGTATGTTAAATCTGTTGAAATTTTTAATTGACTATGATTTTAACATGTTTTGTTAATTGGTATATATGTTGGTTAGTGTAACTAGTTTGTTATTTTTCAAAACAAACTCTAAATATATTTTTTCGAAAAAATAATGCTAGAATAGTAACACAAATAACATGAAATGTGATTTAGTTATTTTGTTGTTTTGAATGTAGTTGTCAACAAAATATTCATTTTTGAGGAAAAGTGAGCCAACTATTTCTTCATTCTAATATTCCATAAGTTGAGGAGTTTAAGGAGGAGTTGGTTAGTTTATTGTACAAGTTTTCTATATATTGTTTATTGGTTTTTGTTTTTGATTTATATTATAAACTTATATATTTAATATAATATGACAGATGACAATGAGTCTTCAGCTCGAGATGGTTTGGGTGTTGGTGATAATGTTTGTTGAATTGCTTATTTTCTTAAATTTAACCATTAGTATTTATTTATCTTTCTCTAAGAGAAATGTTTAGTTTGTTCTCCTTTCCATCTTGATTTTTGAAATCTTTGGAACCGATTGAAAACAAATCAAGAGATGTATGAAAACTTGTTTGCAGCTTTCTCATCCATCATGCATCTGAATAAATTGGAAACATAAAATTTGATATGGGAAATCAACAAAACTTCAATAATGCACTAGGACAAAGTAATTTATTCAAAAAAAGAGTACAACAATACAATGGGACATGGTAATTTATTCAACATACGAGTACAATACTCAATGACATATGACATTTGAACTTGTTTCCAAAGAAGAGTACGATATTTCGTAAAAAAATAGTACATTTAGTTAAAATGACCAGAATTTTAATATCATCTATCTCTTTAGATTTTAAATTTTGTAATACTCTTTCAACTAAGAGTAAATTGTTAACAGATGAGCAAAATAACAAAATATTACAAAACAAACCAACACTTATGGATACTAGTAAACAAAACATCCAACTAATATAAAATTCATATATAGTATAGTTCCAACTATGCTTTTTCATTTCTGATAAAAAGATATTAGATAATAGTAGATACAAGAATAGAACAAATCAAGTTTTTGATATCAAGTTTAGTTTACAATTTTTAACGTGTTGTGTCTTGTAAATTCACACCAAAAGAAGAAAGTAATTACAAAAAAAAGTGCAAAATTTGCACAATTATTCGTTAGAAGAAAATTACTAAAAATATCATGAGTTGGAACTATTAATATTATACATACTTTTTAACGATTATCTATAGATAGACCATAACAACTTTACTTTCCAATTTTAAAATCATCTTTTTATAAGTATATTTGTCTATCTCCTTTAAAGCATTTATTATAGTCTTTTTATTTACTTGATTTTCCTAATAAATCTTAGCGAAGAAGAACCAGATATTTTCTAGTGTTGTTCTTTCAAACTCACATGTAACTTCTTCTTTCTTCTTTCATTTTACTTTTGAATCATGCGTTTTCCTCCCTTCAATGCATAGGTTAGGAAAATAAATATTTCTTATGTCAAAAAAATTGTATTTGTTTCTCTTCCTATCTCTTTCTATATCTCTCTCAATTTATTTATTTTGTTTTAACATTCATATTATATTATTTGATGTATGTTATTTACTAGATAGGGTATGATTCTTACATTTATCATCAGCAGGAATGCAGTGATGTCTTGATAAATATTATGTATAACATATTCAGATAAGAAAGAATAAAACTCATACATACTCCTAAATATCTCAATTGTCTCACCAAAGTATCTGGTTGTCCAATTGGATGATAAATAAATCTTGAGAACATTATCTCATTAAATTAAAATTATAAAATTACCATTAGAAAATACATCTAATAACATAATACAAACGCTACATACGATAAATAAAGTGAAAGACATATAAAGGAAACACAAATATAATTCTTTTGACATATGAGAGAATTTTTTCAAATTTTTTTCCTAACATTTGTATTGAGGGGAGAAAAACACAAGATTCAACAGTAAAATAGAGGAAGAAAAAAAAACTTACAAGTGAGTTTGGTAGAATAACATTAGAAAATATCTTCCTTCTTCTCTGAGATTTTATTATCAAAATTAAGTGAATAAAAATGACTAGTTAATAAACGTTTTTAAAGCTTTTAAAGAGATAGACAAAAATACTAATTCCTAGAAATTAATATTTAAGGGTAAATATTGCTACGATATATCTACAAAAATATAGTGAGATTTTCTTTTTTCATTAAATATTAATCCAAGTTTTTTTTACTATTTGTTCTTTTATTATATAAGATGTTTTTAGATATATTTTTTTTTTATAAAAATATGTTTTTAAGCATCTATGCAAATTTTAAATGTATTTGATATTTTGTTAGCATTTGTATTTTGCTAGTGGTTGGATATATTCTTTTAAATTAAATACTAAATAATATATATTTTAAAAGCAAAATACAATTTCTTTTAATAAGCGGGAGTAATATAAATTAGATACCGCAGTAATTGATAAACGTAACGATCAAAGAGTTCATCACTTCATTTCACATTCCTCAGATCGTCTTCCCAAAAGCATCTCTTTCGCTGATTTCGTTTCTCTGCGTCGATCGAATTAGGCGTTGGCTTCTTTGACAGGTGAATTGAAAAAAAATCGACTTTCGATTCCCTGATTATAGCTTTTTCGAAATGATTATATTTTGTTGTTGTTTGTGATTTTGTGTGATTTAGGGTTTGTGGTTTAGATCTTGAGTTTTAACTGTACTCTATGTAAAAGCTTAAATTGGTTTTGTTTTGTTTCCAAAGCTATAGTGAAATTTACATAGAAAACACAGTTCTTGAAATCTGAATTAAACTGATTCTTGAATACCACATTGTGAGATTATTATTAACAAAAATTTGGGAAATTGGGAGAATTCATAACATTTTTTATGCTGTTGATAACGAAACAAGAATTTAGTGATAGTAAGCTAAAAATGATCAATTATATACTCAGATCATATCAAATATATATTTGATAAATCTGGCTTTGTTCTTCTGTATCACTACTTATTGTTGCAGCAAGCGCATTCACAGAGGCAAGGACTCATTTTTGGTATGCTGTTTTCGAATAAAGTTAATTCTTTAACAGAAGAAGTTTCGAGATTGGACGTTGACGACGATATGGGTCCTGGAGGTAGTGAAATATTGGAATGCAAGTGTGGTATGCCTCTGTGTATCTGTGTAGCTCCTTCCAAATCAATCGCTAAACCAAACCCACCGGTAAAACCTCGGTTCCTTTAAATGTACTAAAAGTATGTTCCTTTCTTCTGAAAAATGCTTTTGGAATAGGCTATTCGTGCTCCTGTGGCTGTTCCTCAGTCAGAGACTTCAGTTAAAAGTAAAGGTTCTACTTCCAACAGTAATGCTAGGTATGTTAGCATTTCGTCATTGTATCAAGGAAAATTCTGCCCTTATGACTGCATGACCTTTAGACATGAGAGAACGTTGCATTTCTAGTCATTTGTGCCTTTGGATTTCCTTGATTATTGCAAGGAAGTAGCATTTCAACTGGACCGATTTAATTACTCGTAGTTTCATGTGTAGTTGGTTCATCTTCTTTTCGCGCAGTTATGTAGAAAACTTGCTTCCGGTCTTCTCCGTTGACTGTTTATCTGAGTTGTTTCAAGATCAACATGAAACTGAGTTGCTCTTGCTCTTCAACTAGACCACGATGAAATCACTCGTAGTTTTATGTGTAAAATCAATTGGTTCATCTGCTTTTCATGCAATTGTGTATAAAACTTGCTTCTGGTCTTCTTTGTATTCACTACTGATTGATTATATAGTATATTCACTCGCTGCTATAGCAAAATTTTCTATATGTTTCTTGTAGTTTGATATGTAATGAAGCTATTGAAAATCTCAGATCAGCTTTGAATCCTGTACTAGACATCCCCCAAAGAGACTATGTAGCTAATGGGGAGGTAACTCTTACATCTCATTACATTGTTAATCATAGTTTATTTGTCTAACAGATTATTCATAGATTTTTATGAAATGTCTTTGTAAAAAGGGATTACGAGAAGCAATTAAGAATGGTGATACTGCTGGTGTGAAAAAGCTTCTTAAAGAGGTACTTGTTTCCACCAAATTAAGGAACTCCGATTTATTAAAATAACAACTTAATGGCCGATCAAGTGTACAAAAAGACTAAAACTGTAAGAGTTGCAGGGCGTGGATGCAAATTACCGTGACAAGCAGGGAATGTCCGTGCTTCATCTGGTAATCTTCTCTATCCCTTGCATGATCGATTTGCTTATGTAAATCCAAATATACTGATTACATAATGTTTTGCTTCCACAGACTGTCTTATTCAACCAAACTGATATAGCCCTGATGTTAATGGAACATGGAGCAAGCCTTGAGTACAAAAATGCACAAGGTACACAAATCTTGCGTTCATGATGTTTCTAGACTCTAAATGAATGACCTGCGAAAATCGTTTTGACGCAAAAAAATGTAGTTGTGATTTCTTTGTTTTGTGGTTTTATGAATACTTTCTTTTCACACGGGAACTACTCTGGTTTAGCTCAAAGTATATAATTTGTAATCTGTCACCAGGAGAAACACCGCTAGATTGTGCTCCTGCAACACTTCAATACAAGATGCGGGAAAAGATGGAGAAGATGAAGTCGACTTAACAACAAATCTTTCCTCAAAACTGTGTTTTCTGATAGGAAAGGGTCTATAAGGGACAAATCCGGGAGTGACGTATTTGCTTGTATTGAACTTTGATTGCATTTTGTGTGCAATCTTTCATGTTATGTGAACTTTGAACCGTCACCACCTGAAATATCTATGAGTTCAAATGCGTTGCATCCAAACGCAGCATCTGAACTTTTATACTATTTTGGTCAAATGAACATCTGCATCCGAATGCAGAAACAAAGTTTTATTTTCTTGAAATCGAAAAGCACTAACTCACGTTACTGGCTACAATACTTTGATTCATTAAAACTTTGGCACTTTCTTTTCTTATTGTGTCCCTTTGTAAAAACTCTCCACTCAAAGATATCTAGATGGGACAGTAAACATTCGGGAACAGAGCACGGTTGGTTCCTGGTCAGTACTATGTCAAACACAATATTTCGAGTTCATCTTCAGAACATGAAGTCTTGGAGCGTCTTCAAGTATAGAGTTTAGTAGATTCCCCTGCAGAGAAAAATATCAGATTACATAAGAGACGGTCCTAAAAACTTGTCAGATTGATCACAAGCAATATTGGGATGCTTTAGCAGCAATAAGCAGTATTCAAAACCTTGTTTTGAGAATTCAATATTATCATAAGCTATTGTTTTCTAGAACTGAGTTCGATTCAAAACAGATTTTGCTCTGATTAGCCGTTTTGATTTATTTAATGGTGCTAGGTATTGTTCATATGGTGAAATCTTGTTGAATCATACCGTTATAATGGAGTATTTTGTTTACAAGTCTGCATTGTATGTATATCGTGGAGTCATTCTTGTTTACAAGTCGTTATAAGTTGACACTTGAAAGATATGTGTCGGTGGCTGATATACCCATACTGGGCCTCCAAAGCCCATATAGAGGGCCATATGACAAGTGAAGGGTGTAGATCAAAACCCTATCTCTCATTTCTAGCTTACTTTCTATAAAAGCCATCCCTGAGTGGCTAAGTATTAGCATCCTCACTCGATAAGAAAAACCAAGTTTTCATCTTCTCCTTGTAGACTTGTAGTTCTAGTTTCAGTTATACATACGTTTGTTATCTAACCATGTTTGTTTCTTCTATGCTTGTTCTGTCTTTTTGGCATAGTTCACTGATTCCATCAACTCATTCAAGCACCAGCTCGAAGAAGCGTAGCTAATTTATCTTACAAAATCATGGATCTGAAAAAGCTACGCTTCTCGAGAAGGTGCATGAACGAGTTGATGCATATTTTGGTCTGTAAAGACAAAATTGAATCTCATATGTCAATTTGTTAATTCAGGAAATACTCTATGAACTTTACCTTATTTTGATACTACTATTTGTTGTTATCAGATATAATGATTGTGTTTGGATCTATTGCTATATGTATTTAGTTTCGGATCCCAAAAAGCAAGGATTTTAGATTGAATGAAACTGTTAATTTATTTGGATTTAACTTTGATTTCTCACGTAATATTTTGAGTATAAAGTTTGTTATTTGGGAAATGAAAGTTTTAGGAGTATCACAGAGCTGCTTAGAAGAAGCCTTTAGAAATTGGATTTGTGCGGATGGGAGAACCTCTAAGCAATTGTTTATCTTTTTTATTAAATTAATGTTTTTCTTTATTTATTATATTATGTAAAAAATTGTATGATGTAAAATACAAATGCTTTTGTACAGATGGAGTTGAAGCAACTTGGACCATTTGCCAATAAAAGTGATGTGGTTTTTTTTTTCGGTTTAAAAAGTTTTGTACTTATCCATTATCTTTTACCTTATCATGTTATCTTCTATCGCTTTACTTTTAATGGATTATGTGGCTCTGATTCTTATTAGTTTTAATGTTTCTTGACAATATTTTCTAAATACATTTTAGCATGTGAACCTATGTTTGTCTTTGACCTAAGCATACGCGTAGAGACTTATGAATATATGGATTTTAACCAAGTTACATAATATGGCTAATGTAATGTATATACTAAAAGATTCGTAAACGATTCTCAAAAATGTTGGAAACTTACTACTTTCTCGAAATAATAATTTTTAAAAAAAATCACACTAATATTCACATAATCCTCCCACCTTCAATCATTTTTGCAAAAATTTTGAGAATGTAAAAAATTGGGATCAGGAGTAGATCTAGAAAAATAAAATTTATGTGCGACAAAAATAAAAATATAAAAGAAATAAATCATAAAATTTATGTCATGTGTATATACAAAACATTGAATTCTAGACCTCAAAATCTAGATGAGACGTTTAATGATAGTGCTATAAGACAAATATTTTATAATATATAAATAGTATTATATTAGAAATATCTTAAAATTAGTGTGAGGCACATGCTTCACCCTCCAGCATCCACCCCTTGGGACATGCTCATATGCACCATGTGCAATAGCACATTCATCGTAACTTTAGAGGTTGGCGATGCAAAATAAGTGTCAGTAGCTCATATCCATATTGGGCCTCCAATTGGCTTTCGATTTATAACGTTTAAAGTGATCCATTAGTTTTGGTTTCCATATATATTATAATAATTTATCGTTTTGTACCATTTTATATTTATATTCTATTTTTATTAGGTAAATGATTACTTGTATTGAGACTAATATCTTAGAAATAAATCATATGTGATCACCACTACTACTGATTCATATAAATTCTATACATCGATGCTGTTAATATATACATCAAATACATTAAAAATAATTTTAAACTATTTTCTAGAATATGCAATTCAATAGTTTTTGTATAGCTTTGTAGATATTTTTCCTTTCAATCTGCAACTTTATTATATTTTTAACAAAACACATTTTTTAATAGTCGCCCTCTCCCTTTAATTTTATTTTTGTGGATGATCGAATGTTTTCTCCAAAGAAATTTTGATATAATCCCATGAAAAAGTTGTGAGGCAACACATACTTGATGATGACTCACTTCTACGACCTTGGTGTCTACAAATCTGCTATTGGCATTTTTTCTCAATACTTTTTTAGTTAGTATGTCTCTTTTGAATATAAAATTATGCCAAGGAATACTATTTTTGACTATTCAGACATATGATCTTGATATTGTCTTTTTCTTTTATTATCTAAGCCCTCCAATTACTACTTTGTTAGAAGTGTATGAACTTTAACCATATCCTTTAGCTCTTCTCTTACTCTACCTAATATAATTGTTCTCACATTCTTTTTTAATACGCCTATAAATTTATGTATTTACCATTTTTCTCGAGATCTATCATTATTAGGTCTTTTCGCTAGCATTTGTCATCTTTGTCTTATAAAGTTATCTAAATGATGGTTGTTTCCATTAAAGCTAATACTGCTGGTCAATATAGGAATTCCATCCATATTATTAGAAATAGGAAATTAACAATTTAATATTTTATAATTTTTTTATTTGCCAAAACTGTTCAAGTTGGAGAAATCAAATATGGGAGTTTTAGAAAATTAGCAAAGTTGTGACAAATTAATTTTGAAGGTTATTCTTTTTGAAAATTAAAAATTTGATATGTTCTCATTCTTTGTCTTCTAAAAGTGGCATACTTTGGATTTTGAAGCTCAAATGATATCATGTGATCTTCTGTTACTCCTTCTCTTTATCGTCTTCAGCATCTTCATTCTTCCTCTTATTCAATTTTTTCATTGTCTTGTGCATCCTTCTCTTCTCCGTCAACTTCTTCTTCGTCGTGATCGTATTTGATATTGTAACCTTCATCTTCTTCCTCTTTTTCTACAAAAAGAGAGAGAGAGAGATAAAACCATGAGATTTATAAACAGTTCATAACTGTAAAACATTACAGCAACAAGAAGATTTACAATCAGATGCAAGCAAAACATTATGATGAATTTGGAAATTAGGAAAGTAAATCTTAGTCTTTGCAATCTTCGTTTTGACCCACTCGATTGAGAAAATATTAAGATTTATGGAAATTTGACATATATCATAATTCCAATTTTCGAAAAGTATTTCTTTTTATTATTAGTTTTTTCTTTTCATTTTTCGACTAAGATAAGGAAAATATTTTTCTTTTTAGAATTATTTCCATTATTTTGTTTAAACATGTATCTTCGTGAAAATGAACTGCATAAAAAGAATTGTATAACTATGGTTAAAAATAAAAATTGTACTTTTGAAAGTAATGAAACACGAGTTGGTTTCCGTCTCCTGTTGACAAATAATATTGGTTCCAGTCTTCTAGATTGAGAATGTAATTCTATTAATATTGGTTTTGTCTATTATTTACACGGTACTTTTGAAAAAGAAACCATTTTATCTT
This sequence comes from Cardamine chenopodiifolia, assembly GCA_963922655.1. Classification (NCBI taxonomy): domain Eukaryota; kingdom Viridiplantae; phylum Streptophyta; class Magnoliopsida; order Brassicales; family Brassicaceae; genus Cardamine; species Cardamine chenopodiifolia. The sequence goes on along the minus strand of OZ000470.1, from coordinate 16,143,160 downwards.
TGATTCTTAAATAAACGGTGTCAATGCAACTGACCTTACGATTATCCCAAATAAGACTGATGCTAAAACTGTAAGACGCTAAAATCCAGATGTGAAAAAACTGTGAATAAATTATATAATTACGGGAAGAAAAACGAGTTGAAAACGATTTGAGAAAAACTGATAAAATGGAGGCGAGACCATTTTATCTTTGATTCTTATATAAACGGTGTCAATGCAACTGACTTTACGATTATCCCAAACAAGACTGATGCTAAAACTGTAAGACACTAAAATCCGGATGTGAAAAAACTATGAATAAACTATATAATTACGGGAAGAAAAACGAGTTGAAAATGATTTGAGAAAAACCGATAGAAATAGAGGCGAGATTTGATCTCTTTCCTTAATTCTTATAATCGCCCGTAGTGTGACAGTTTACTATAATTAAGAATTTCATGATACAACCACTTGAGAAGCCGTATTCGCAACACTCGAAATACGGACTATACGAACGCAAAACTATGCTATACTCTCGAGACTTACGTGTTAGACGAAGAGAAAGTGGAGACGAATTGCTGGGATTTTCTGTGATTTTTCTGTGATTTTTCGTGATTTTTCTGTGATTTTTCGTAAGAGATTTCGTTGAATGAAAAACCATAATCACAAAGAAAAAAGGCGGACGAAAATATAAGAAGAAGAGGGGGGTTTTGCACTCACTCGCGGGGCGAGATTTTTGATTCGGTTAAAATTGAATTCAAATTTAATTTATTTCTTATACAAAAAATCTTGAAAAATGTTGACTAAAAGTCATCGAAAGATGTTGACAAAACTTAAATTTTTGTTTTGTTTTGCACTATAGTGCTTACTATTTATAATAATTCATTATAATTCTAAAACTTTTATAAATAACTATAAAGCATATATTAAAAATATTACAAGAAATATTTTTAGTAAAACAGTACATTATAATATAAAATTACATAAAAATACAAATTAAATTACAAATTACAAGTAAAATACTAAATTACTAAACAAAACTATGTCCGTAATGCTCTCATATATGATCAACCAATGCATTTCAAAGTGATAAATGAGTCTCTTTATTTTGTATTTGTAAATTACGAGATGAAATTGTTGAAACCAGATATTTCATTTATTGTCATATCTACGGTTACCTCTGGTGTTGATCTTGCATCTCTAACTGGAGTATTGTTATCTCTTTCATATTCAATTATCATGTTATACATTATAATGCACTACCTCTTTCTTCCAAAAAGGTGATGATCCTGCTACTATAAAAAATGTGGATTGTAAAACTCTAAACACGCGTTCAATATCTTTTTCTCTTGTTGCAAACAACTTTTCTTTGGACCTTGGAGATCACTTATTTTTTGAACAATAGTTGACCATTTTGGATAAATACCGTGAGCTAAATATTAACCCATGATATACTCTTTTCCTTGAATAATGAAATTAGTTGGAGGGACGATACCTTGAATAAGTTTTGAAAATAAATTAGATGACTTTAAAACGTAAATATTGTTGTTGCTATATGAATTATCAAAATAGGCATGTCATATTCATAGATCGTAATAGGCAATAACTTCAAGAATGATAGTGGTGATTTGCTACGATCTTCAAATTGTGTTTCCCATGCAGTTGGACAATTTTTTTACTTCCAATGCATACAGTCTATACTAACAAGCATTCTAAGAAATCCACATTGTTGGCTAGTATTGAAAAGTTGAGCAACGTCCTCTGGTGTTAGTGACCCTCCAAAAAAAAGTTCTACAATGGCGCGACAAAATCTCTTCATGCATTCAATTGATGTAGACTCTCATATCTTGATGTATCATCTGTGGCATCAACATGCATACCATATGCCAAAATCTGAATAGCATGTACCTTTTGCAAAGTTGATAAGCCCATTCTACCAAACGTAATACGACATGGATTGAAGTAGTTGTTATGTTGTTTAACAGCATCAACAATGTGAAGAAACAACCTCTATGACATTTGGAATCGACGATGGAACTCTCTTTCACCATACACATAATTATTAGAAAAATAATCATTGAAAATATTACGGTGAACATCTTTCTCTGCCACGGTATATAACTGAATGACCAGGAATAGAGCCTTACATGATTGTTTTCTTGAGTGAATTGGTGAATAAGGTGATTGTTGTTGACAAACAAACTGATTACATTTTTTCTTCTCTTTCCATTGTAGCATTGTCATTCATCAACAACTAATCAAACTCATATGAGTCTGAAGATGAAGACGAACTTTTAAAAGAAGATGGATCTCCAATATTAAAATTCATTTTTGTTAGTAAGATGTGATGTTGTGATAATTTTCTACCATTCATTTTGTATTTTTATAGACTTATTTAGTAAACTAGGCTATGTTGTTTGTATGTTATATTTATTATTGCATTTTAATTGGGTAAAATAAAAATATGAAAGGGCAATTCTCTTAAATATCACAAAATGAAGTTTTTGTGACACATTTAACACACATTTTCATTTAGACAACATATAGTCTTTCATTAAAGGGCAATTCTCCTATTTAGCACAAAATAAAGTTTTTGGGTCATATAGAATAAACTTGCATACTTAATTTTTAGTGGAAAAATTATAGAATAAGTTTTTAGCGGAAAAATTATGGATCCATTTATTGCGAAAAAATTATACATTTCTTATTTTGATGGAAAATTACATAATCAAGATTTTAGCGGGAAAATTAAGGAATAAAAATTTTGGGAGAAAAATTATGGATCCGTTTTTACGGAAAAATTGTAAATTTTTTATTTTGGCAGAAAATTACGGATTTGTATTTTAAAATAAAAAATACATAACGAGTTTTTGTCGGAAAATCACTATTTACACCTTATAAAACCCTTACAAAACTCCTAGATTTTATAAGAACCATTATAAAACGTTATAAAACCTTATAGAAATGTTTTTATAAGGTCTTTATAAACTTTATAAGACATTATAAAACTTTATAAAACTTTATAAAACATTATAAGCTCTTATAAAATTTTATAAAACCATATTTTCATACGGTTTTATAAGTAAATTTTCTGGCAAAAATTGATACATTTTCCACAGAAAACTTGATTTTATAATTTTTAACATAATGCAAATCAGTAAATTTTTGCCAAAATGTAAAATTTATATTTTCCCCGTCAAAAATTGATATGTTTCCCAACAAAAATAATTCGATTTAATAATTTTTTTAACAAAATGTAAATCCATAGTTTTTTCGCTAAAATAAAAAATTCACAATTTTTCCGCCAAAAACCGATTCAAAATTTTCTAATACGTTATGGTTTTGTTTGCGATGTCTCATGTGTTTATCATACCAATTAATCGAATATTGTTCAATCAAATATCCTGGGAAATTGTCCAAAACAATTATAAAAAATATTCAAGTAGAAATTGAAACGACTTAAATGGTCTGATGCCATGCGAGATTGGAAAAAGAAATAAAAATAAAGTAGATTTTTAAAGTATCCTAATAATACTATTGTTATGGAAGTATATTTAAAATATAACTTAAAATCTAATAAAAATGACATCAAATGTTATTGTTCAAAAATATTGTAAAGAACAAATTTACTCATCCCATTAAGAATAAATAATAGAGTTCAAGACGATCTAAAAAAATTTTTCACCAAAAACATTCACAATACATTAAAATATTGTCTTCAAAAACCATCCAAATATTCACCATCAACGGAACACCAAATATTTGTAGCCAATATTTTTTTAGAAAAATATATCAACCCTTTTGGGAGTTTTAGATAAGGAAGACTTGGTAAAGAAACATCATCACAAAGCATTGTACAACAATTTCATAACACTAAAAACCAAAAAACAATTTCAGAACACCCAAAAAGTTCTAACAATATTGGGAATACGACCAAAGGAAGATAAATGGTAAAGAGACATGCTTCAACTTGAGCGAATGAGGCCATGCAAGTAAGCTCCAGTCATCACTAGTGATACCATCGACACAACTCCAGCCGGGACCACTTTCCTCGTCCTTAGGTAACGCGATCCCATCATCCCTGTCAGTGCCGCAGACCCCACTGCACAACCAAAACACTCATCACAGCTTAGAGTTACATAGACCGGTCCAGAGACTATAAGGCCAAATAGAGAGATTATCATATAGTTCCTTACCAATGCCAATGGAGGATGCTAATACAGGATTTACTGGGAGCTCCTTGTATACATAATAGAACAATGCAGCTGATCCTCCTCCTGCAACTAGCGATATTTTGCTTCCGCGTTTTAAGTAACCCATCAACCCACCAGCTGCCACAACAATTGCGATAAGTCAAAGAATTATGCGTTGGAAAATATATTGCATTAAAGAAAGATCTACTACACTAAGTAAGAAGAAAACGTATAGATATACATTATAACCGAGCAGTCACACAAAAAAATTGATTTCAAACCTCACCACTACATAATATCACTATTTACAATGATCTATACCCCCACACTCGCAGTTTAGTTACAAGCTAAACGTTCTTAACTCTGGATAGATCAAGACAATAGAACCAGTTTCTATCACTGACGTTAATAACTAACACATTTGTTCACTATTATCAGACTGATAACCACGGATTACAAAGCCAATATAAAGAGTACTTAAGACATTGACAGTGATATCTAACTTTTAATATCTTGTTTTTGTATGGGAACCAAATTATCTAATGGTTGTCTCTCTTGCATTATCTTAGATTTTGTTATCTTAAGTCATGGGATTTAGAGTAGTTATATTTAATTTGTATACTTCTCCTTAAATAACTTCAACAGATAGAAACTGGATTTATTTGGATGGTACTACCATTGAACAAAGGTCAAAAGTGGTAACTGTTGTCTTCTTGATTATTATTTTCCAATTTCTAATTTGTTAATAAAGCTAGCTCTTGTTCAATCTCATAGAGATTTTAACTCCATCAGTTGGTCAGACATGGACAGATATCTCAAAGATGACACAAGCTTGTTAGAGTGTACATGGATCAGAGACTAGTGGTGTGGAAGAGACTTTAGCGGAAGATTACAGAGCTGCTGATCCAGAGAAAGAGTGGTAAAAAGCTTTTTCAGCTCCAGGGACAGACCCACAGAGGGAAGAACCAGCAGAACCTAGAAGCAGACCTGACCCAACCCATTGTCTCGTTGTCCTATATGAACAGAAATTAATGATCTCATTCGATATTTATAGGCCAAGACAAGAAATGTTTAGCAATCCTATAAACTAAATGATACTCAACTAAAGTATAGATTTTTTTCTAAGGAAGAAGCCAAGTTGAAGTTGATGGACTTAGGGCTGTTACGGATCCGGATATCCGGGTTTTTTTGGGACATCCGGATCCTGATCCGGCAGATCCTCAATTTTACTATTCGGATCCGGATCCGGTCCAAATAAAAAAAAAAGAAATTGGAATAAAAAAGCGGATATCCGGTAATTTTTTTTTTGGACAGGATCCGGATATCCGCTCCAAAATTTCTTAGTATCCGGATCCGGATCCATAACCCTGGATTTCCGCTTTTTCGGATCCGACGGATCCAGATATTTCTGCCCAGGCCTAGATGGACCTACTCTGTAGAGACTTGGTAAAAACACACATTGACCATCGACAAAAGCTCCTCCACGGCAACAAATTTCCACTAAGACTCTACGCTGATGTGTTCTCATTCATATCTCTAAACAAAGTCATCTATAGTTTCTCTAATTTCCTTAATTACCAACCTAATTGACTCTAATTTCATCAGACAGATTACAAATGACTATTGAATGAGCCGAAAGGAAACAAACTATGAAGAAATTAATCACACATAAAATTATGTATTTAGCAAAAACTTAACTATGCCAAGAAAATCACAAAACTGTTTGCAATATGAAATTATCTGTTTTCACAATCACAGACTAAGTACATATAATCTCAAAGTCATTTTTCAAAACTAGTGACAGAGACTTAACTGGTTACACAGAAAAAAAAGAAGCGAGAGCAAGATCGAAGCATATAACACTAAACAAATGAAGAACTTGCTCAGATATAATATAGTGCATAAAAACCAACCTCGAATATACAAAAACTCAAACTCGTACTAAGACTACTTTATATATCTTCTTCAAATAGAGTATAGATCATGATCAAATCGAATATGTTGTTTTGTGATTCACTGAATATATATAAAATTCCATTTTTGGAAATTACATAAGCAAACATTTCTCTATCCCAACTATTTGGTGCGCACATAGTCAAAAGTTTTTGGATCGAATCAAAGGAATAATTTGAAAACCGAAGAAAGAACCGATTCAGATTGATACCTCCAAGGAGAGAAGCATAAACAATAGTGAACTTCTGCGACATAGATGAGCCCATTTTCTTCTTCTTCTTCTTCCTCGCTCGCCGACGATGGTGATCTTTTCTCTATGGGAAAGAAACGGCAAGTCTAGTCAAACGAAGCACAAGTCAAAAACGGCGTCATGACTTGCCGATGACCCTTAGTGGGCCTGGATTTTTGAATCAGGCCTATTTGGAAACAGAAATTAGGCCTATACATATTTTAAATGATAAATGATTAGATCTATTTTCCACAAAAACTATTGCATAATACAAGATGAGTCTAAACTAAGACCTGTATTATATATCTCTAGATAATAGTTTTAAACTTATATCTTCCTGAAATGAAAGTTACAGACATATCTCTCCAAACTAAAAATTTAATACCTGAAAATCCACATATTTGAGATTGTGGGTATATGCACGTCTGGAACACAACCAAACCTCTTGAGATTGTTGTAATTCACTTTAACTCCTAACCAAACTTTTTCTGGAATCTTGAATTTCAGTGAAGTATTAGGAGTTCTGTTTATTAGATAATCGCAGTGGCTGCAGCCTCAGCCCTGAACTTCTTTTCTAATTTGGTTTCAGCCCATATGCACCTAATCTTATCAGTTATTGTCATGTTCATCCTTTCTGATACTCTATTCTGTTCTGGAGTGTAAGTGCATGTCCTGTGTCTCTTAACTCCCGTATCCTTGAACAGTTTATCCATTTGCTGGTTGCAAAACTCCAGACCATTGTCTGTCTTTAAACACTTAAGAGTCTTCTTTGTTTGATTCTCAACCAGAGTTTTCCACTCAAAGAAATTCTCAAACACCTCTTCCTTCCATTTTAGGAACTGAATCCAAACCTTCTTTGAGTAGTTATCAATGAATTTTAAGAAATACTTGCAACCTGATAAACTTGTTTCATTAGAGATGCGTGCTTAGCTTCCAGAAAGCTCTACTTATGTGATTTGTCTAGTACACATTCCTCACAAAAGTCCAGTGTGTGTACTTCCTTTGAGTCTAGATAAAATTCTTTGACTAGAATGTTCATGTTCTTTAGACTCATGTGTCCGAACTTAGAATGTCATCTGTTGGTCTGATTCACCTTAGCTCTTGCCACAAATGCTTCTCCTCTAATTGAGTCTAGATAACCTTCTTTGACCAGAATGTTCATGTTCTTTAGACTCATGTGTCCGAGCCTAGAATGCCATCTGTTGGTTTAATTCCCCTCAGATTTTTCCACAAATGCTTCTCCTCTCAACACAGGTCCCTGCAAATAGTATAGACAATCTTGATATCTTCATGTGAGCACTTTCCTATCTTCCTTGTAGAATGTGACTGTAAAGTCTCCACCAACATACTTACAACTATTCTTTTCTAACTGACCATACAAGATGAGATTTCTGCCCATGGTTGGCATGTATCTCACATCGGTTAGTGTCAGTAAATCCATCAAGATTTAGTATCATCAGCTTGCCTATGCCCTTCACTTCACTATGAGTGTTGTTTCCAATCAGAACTTTTCCTCCATCGACTTCTTTAAGGTCAAATAACACATCCTTGTTATATGTGATATGAAAATTACACCCTGAATCCATCACCCATTCATCCTTAGTGTCTTGCAGGCTAGCTGTTAATACCATATGTAGCTCTTCTTCTTTAGCTATGTTTGCAGCATTGTTGTTCTTCCATTCAGCCTTGAACTGTCTTTCTTTCCCGCATACCCAACATTCTCTTTTCTTGGGTTGATTCCTCTGTTTCGACTTAGATATCTTATCCTTCCTCTTGGACATGTTGCCTCATTGTCCATTGCTTTTGTTGTCAGTTCTTCCTTTGCTTACAAAGAGGCCTTCGAAATTGGCTTTTGACTTCAAGAGCCCTTTCTCCTTCAGCTTAATCTCTTTTGAATAAGCAACATTGGTAACATCATCAATGGTTAGAGTCTGAGTCTTCCCAGCTCTATACTTGAGTGTATCGCTTAGAGCTTTATAAGGATCTGGTAGTGCAGATAGAATTTGTATAGCATGATCCTCATCCGAGATGTTGATATTTAAGCTGGATGAGTCATTGATCAGCTTCAAGAAAATATCAAGATTGTACTTAATACTTTTTTTCTTCAAATTTGAAACATGAGAACTTTTGTTTCAAATAAATGTGGTTGGCTTGAGATTTGGATCGATAATCCCTTTCAGAGCCTGCCAGATAGCTAGAGCTATTTTTTCCTTCATGATCTTCCGTAGAACCACATTACCTAGGCACATACAGATCATGTTCTTAGCTCTTTTCTCTTTTTCTTGCTGGATCCATCTCAACCTTTACTTCATATGGTGATGTTGTTATCCCTTTTTCTTTATCTGAGGGATCACCTTTACCTGAAGTAGAGGGATTGTCTTCCTTAAGACAAGAGTCTAAATCAAGTAACTCCAACTGGCATATCATCTTGTACTTCAATAGACCGAAATCCCCTTTACCATTAACTTCTCCTCGTCGTATCTCCTAGAGTTATACTCCATGATTATCCTGTTTCTGATAGAAACTATAATCACACAATCTGGATGTCTTTAGGATTTGCAGAACCTGTTGTAAAACGCCTTCTGCTTGTCCTGGATGCTCTGATACCACTTTTAAGGTTTTAGCTCAGTTAGTTTGTCTTGTTAATGCGATTAACTAACTAATGAACACATGAAAATTTAATGAGTTCCTTTCAAACTAGAGAGTATGTCTCGTGTGAGCTGAGCTCACAAACATCCAATAGAAGATAACTTGTAGGATTAATTTTTTACAACCTCTCTTAAGTCTCTCTCTCTCACCAATCTTGTGTTCTTGTGATAAATACCTCACGAAGAAACAAAACTATCCTAATGATGTGTAACAGAATCGAGATTCCAGACTCCAAAACCCGAGATTAAGAAAGAAAAACAAGAACCAAAACTCACCCGCAAAACATTCCTTAGAAAATAGAACACCCGAGAATCTTAAACCCCAAGGCTCTATATATGTTTCTCCTTGTGTTTGCTTTGTTTTCTGGATGATGAATTATGAAGTCTTGCCTCTCTTTATATAGTGCCTTGAGACCACCTATTCCATGTAGAAAGAGGATTTGAATTTCCTTTTCTCTTTTGGAAATTGTCTTTCTTATTCTTAAAGGAAATAGGAAACCATAAAACATCTTGTGGACTTTATCTTCTAGATTCTTCTTATGTCCCAACTGATGCGACAACCCGGTTCATGATCTGAACCAGTTTCTGAAACAATGACAAATATCCACAATGAGTTTTATTTTGGTAGGAGTAGCAAAGTAAGTAGAAGAAAACCAAGATATTAGAGTGTTCCAATTTTGGAAAACAAAATGGGATGTCCAAGACACCGGAAGACCTCCTCCCATTATTGTTTTGAATATTCACAATGAAGAAAGAGGCGATCTTGGGTTTCTGTTTGCTGGTTTCATAGGCAATACAAGGGAGAGATGTTCATACCCCATGCTAGCAGTCTTGCTCGGAAGGTAGCATGTAAATATTTGTTGTCCAAAAAGTAAATGTTAATTTTGGGATTAACTCTTTGTATCAAACTACCTTTGCCCACGTAGCCTTTAGGGCCGATGGTCTAAGGTGTTCCCAAGTCTTCTTAGGGAAGAATCATAGAGCACTATTTGAAGGAAGTCCCCAGCTGAAACAATCCGGTCCTCTAGAAGAAAGATGTAAAGGCATGTCACTCAAGGTCTGACGTAGAACACTTAGATCATCTCCATTGGTAAGAACCCTTCATAGGATTCTTACCAATATTTTTATTATAAATTGTATCGGTAAACGTGTTTTAAGAAACTTTTCTTAAGAACCGGTTCTTAAGACTCTTAGTTAAGAACCGGTTCTTAAGACTCTTAGCTAAGAACCGGTTCTTAAAAAAAGTTTCTTAGAACACATTTACCAATGTAATTTATATTTTTTAATCTTAAAAATCTCTTTTAAAATTTTTTTAAAAACCTACAATGAAAATGCTCTTAGAACTAGACAGCGAATTCTTGCAGAGGGTACTTACCAACCTGAAAAGCCTACAACATGTGCTACAGTTGCCAAAACCGGAATTCTAAATATGTTTAAAAATTAAGATACCAATAACAGTCTACATTGGGCTCTCGACTTCCTCACTACACATTGCTACACAAATAATTAAATCACATAAACACGGTTACTCAGCCGAAAGTTATGTTTCTTTATTATTTCGTGCAAGTATCTTCTTATACATGTCAAATAAATTTATTATATATCTATATATAAATTGCGTTAAAAAATAGCTGTTTGACTTTGAAACATTGAAAAACAACGAAAGAAGAGTCTTTTAATCTCTCAAATTTATGAAGGTCGAATAAAACAAACAAAAAATAAAACAAGTTGAAGCTGAACTGAACTCTAAACATCCATTCGTATAGGACACTTGGATACGAATGATCAGTAAACAACTCCTATTATCCAACAACAAAGAAAGATCTCAACCAAATTGTCTCATAATTAGAGATCTTACATGATTTGATTAAGAAGAAGAATCATTTAGAGAGGCACAGGGTAACGATTGATACAATCCACCCAAGGATTGTTCTTGGTTGGTTTCTTCACCTTCCTCATTGCCTTCCAAACCACACTGTTACACTTAAAACCTGACCCAAACGCAATCTGCCAAACCCTATCGCCGCTACGAACACTTTCCTTGGCCTCCAAGTAAGCCAGCTCATACCAGATTCCACTGCTGGAAGTGTTACCAAACCTGTGAAGTGTCATCCTAGAAGCCTCCATGTTCTCTTCACTCAACCCTAGATTCTTCTGAAGCTCCTCAAGAATTACTTTGCTTGCTGCATGGAAGCAGAAGTGCTCGAAGGCGAGCTTGTAGTCCGGGATGTATGGCTTGGACATATCGGTGGAAGATAACTTGGCTCCATTAGTTTTCGCGGTGATGGAAGAAGACAACGAGGTGGTTGTGGTGGTGGTTTTGGCGGCAGGTGAGAAAGTTCGGCGGAGCAAAGCGGCAAAGAAGAGAAGCTGCTCGGAGAAAGGAAGGACAAGAGGGCCTAAGGTAGTGATGTTTGTCTTAAGAGCTTCACCTCCAACTTCCATCAAGTCTCTACTTATTTTCAAACCCTTGAATCCTTGTTCATCTTCTTCCTGATACACACTCCTAAAATCCATACACAAAGTTACTTACTAGGTCATCATTTTATAGAACCGAATCAAAACTGAAATGAACCAAACCTGAAGCTACGGTCATCAGCAGCCTTATGAGTCCTAACAATGTGCTCAAGACGGTACTTAGCATGGCGGAAGTCACGGCGGCGGTTAGAGAGCATAACAGCGGAGCAACCCATTCTAAAGAAGCAATTAGGTATAACCATAGACTTGTCACGTCCCACGTACCAATTATACCCAACCATTTCGGTACTCACAACCACAGCGTAACTGTTAGGGTTAGACTGAAGCATGTCACGAGCAAGATCAATGGCTATGACTCCAGCAGAACAACCCATACCTCCAAGATTGTAACTAAGTATGTTCCCTCTCATCTTGTAATGGTTAATCACCATTGCTGACAGCGATGGCGTCGGGTTAAAGATACTGCAGTTAACCACAAGAACGCCTACGTCTTTTGGTTTGACACGTGTCTTCTCGAAGAGTTCGTCCAATGCTCCAAAGATCACCGTTGAGGCTTCTTCACGACCTTCTTTCATCGTCGTTATGTTTTCAGACGAAGAGATTGATCTTGGGACGTACGTCTCATCGCCTACGCCTGAGGCTTGTAAGATCCTCTTCTTGAAACCGAGGGTCTCTTCGTCGAATTTTCCTGATTTTCTTGCTAGATCTATGAACTCTTCTCTTGTCACCTGAACCAATCCAAATTCAAGTTTGGAAAACATTAAACCGGAGATGACCTGAACTAAACAGAGTTTGCTTTGGTTTGTTTCAGCTTTCATTTAATTATCGGTCCGGTTCCTATCAATCCTTCGATTATTATTAGTTTCGTAGGTTTAGTGGGGCGGGCTTATATTTTTGCATATTAGTGAGTTTAGAAGTGCGGAACTTGCATGCATCACATTCATAGGCCGTTAATAATTTTAAAACTAAACCAAATCTATCTACGTAAGTTTAAAAACCCAATAAAACGTTTGCGCCCTAAATCTTTTATCAGTGGATTTGCGGGTTTTTGAGTATTTGTTTTTTGTTTGCGGTGTATTCGCGGGATTAGTGGGGTTTGGCGGGACGATTACGGGACTAATAATTTATATCCTCCGTATTGCAGGACGAAATCAAACATTCAAATTTTTCTTCAAAATTTGCGGAAATTTGCGGGTTACAGATTAAAACTCGTTCTGCGATGGATAAAAACTCACAAACCCACGAATAGAAAAACATATTCCAGCACTAGTTCCTATCAATCTTTTTATTATTTATAGTCGTAGATAAGGGTTTTTTCTTAATACACTAGTCGAATTAAAATTATTAGTCAAATTAACCGTTTTCCTTTGATTCTATATTTTTAGGTTATCTGTTTTCTCAGAATTCTACTAAACCATTCGGTTTAAGATTAGCATAACAAAATCAAAAAGTTTTGAATAATAATTACTGACCGAACAAAAAGGCACGACTTTTGTTTATTTAGGTTTAGTTAGGCATACCTATAAACAAATCCACATATTCGAATTTCTAAGTAACATATTATAGACTATTTGAGCTATCATCTATGATGTGTAGGGAACGTACCTTGAGTTCATCGGAAGGCTTGTAACAAGCAAAATCAATGAGATAAACAGAGCGAGGACGAGACATGAAGTAAACACATGCGGTTAACACAAAGACACCAAAGAAACCGATGACAGTTGCAAGATCATAGTCCCAAAGCTTCTTCCATACCTCTTCTCTGCTTAAACTCCCAATCTCAGCACTAAACACCAACACAAGAACCGGTATGGTCGCCAAGTAAACCGCATGGTTTATGAGGTAGTGATAACCAAGTTTCACGTACTTCAAATTAACCGACTGAAGAAAATCCGGTAAACGTCTACGGACCCTAACCGAGAACGTTGGTGAACCGGCGTTAGGACCGGATGGTTCGATCCCACGGTCAACGATCTCGGTAGAGAGTAGATCTTGCTCGTTGGATCTACCCATTTCTTCTTCTTTTTTTGAGCTAAGTTATGTGAGTGAGATCTATAGGTTGATGAAGGGTATATCTTATAAGGGGTTGTGTTGGAGAAAAATGTAAATACGAATTTGTATAGTTATATGAGAGTTATGGTAATATTGTGGGGATTGGGTTTGGTAGTTGGTAAGAGGTAGTTAATGTTGCCAACTACTTGTACTGGTCGTTGTTGGAGTGAGTTATGTCACTCTTATAAATTTCATCCGTTCTAAATCTAATAAGGTGTAGTTTGGGATCTATTGTTTGCATTTATTATATTTTTGTTATGTCAAAGGCTACGAGTCACTTTTTCACAATTTGTCAGCTTCGGTTTCCGGATCAATTCTGTTTTATTGAATTATTTCTTTCTTTTCTTTTTTAGGTTCGATTGGCAAAATATGGTGGAATCATGGAATAGTAGAAGACAACAAAAATTATGCATGGTGAAATAAGAGCAAATTTTTTTGAATAATTGGAAAATTTTGATAAAAAGACGCGTTTCATTTTGTAGTGACGAAAAAATATACGCGTTTCATTTTGTTTTTGTCATTCATATTGCGAAATGACAGAATCGGTTGATATAAATCGCGATTTCTGAATCATTTTTATTTTTTATTAGTGTTAAATGTCTGGACCATCAAATCAGCCGACTAATTTTTAAGTGTAAAACATGCACATTAATAAGATATTTTCCCTTAACCTCAATATAGAAAAAATATGATGCTTGAAATCCACTTGAGCAAGTGGTCAAACAAGCATTGTTTTGCACATAATGGAAAATCGAACTTTGAACCATGAAGGGTTTACTCTTTAGTCTTAGTCACACAATGATGCAGTATTGTAGCGGAAACTTATAGAGAGTATATAGTCGTTGATTATTCACGATATCAGAAAACTAAGGTTTGAAAATACTCCTATTTTCGATATTTAACAACATTTCATTTATTAATTTATGGAAGACAACAGTTGAATAAAACAATGAGCATAAGAAAAAAAATTATAAGAAAATATTAAACTTTGTCAGTTATCTAAATATCTTATTGCATCACACCAACATTACGCTACTATGAATTGATTCTATATATATTTTTGACTCGTAGAATCTTTTCAAATTGTAAACTCATTTTATTCATAAACTTTAAAAAAAGTTGACGTTTTAATCATGAATTTACACAATTTTATTTAAATACCAAACATTTTGTTGACTTTCAAATTAAATAACAAATTTTCGTTGACTCGGCAATCTAAGATATGCTGTTAACTAAATAGCAAACGGGGTTAACTTACCGTTAACAACTCCGTATGTATAGTTAACCCATGCCTCATATTGCTGAATCAATAGAAATTTGTTATTTAAATTGAAAGCTATCCAAAATTTGGTATTTAAATGATATTTTGTAAATTCACGATTAAAACGTCCATTTTTTGAAAACTCATGTTTTTTTACATTTAAGTTACCAAATTTTCAACGATGCACGAGATAATATATTTAGATGGTATAAGTCATTTTTCTTATTTATCAAAGTTATTTTTTATTTTTTTGATAAATATAAATGAAAATAGTTATATTTTTAATCCAATAATGGATATTAATTATTTTTTACACAAACTACTATGTGATAAATCCTGTTCAAATAATTTATAATTATATTTTTAATCCAATAGTAGATACTAGATAAAAATATTTTAAATTTCTTCTTTTTCGAGTTAAAGCTTCCTTTTCTAAATAATGCATTTCATATTTTGAAAATTTTTTTTCATAATTTTTAGCTAACCAAAATATATTTTACTGTTGTTTCCATTTCTTATTTTTGTTTTCTTTAAAATACATTTTATGTAAAATTTAATTATAGAAATTGCAATTAGATGTTTTACTAAAAAGAAAAGAAGAAGAAACTGGGAATGCAATTTACTATTTTTATTTTTTTTTTCCTTTTAAAATTTAATTTTTTGTAAAAATTAAGTGGATACTGTTATATGTACATATACAGTAAAAGTAAAAGAAAAAGCTGGAATGGTAATAAAAATTTGGAAAATTATCTTTTTGAGAAAATATAAATGAAAGTAATTATATTTTTGGTAAATAGTATGTGATATCTACAGGTCAAATAACTCTTTTTAAGTTAATAATAATAATAATCTTATTTTAAATAGTTTTTTTTTTAATTATATAAAACATTCTTTTCCATATTGCAATACATGTTAAGTAAAAATTAAGTTTTGACAGGTGTCACTAATATTTGGTGAAATATATCTATTTAATTTTCCTTGTTAGTAAAACTTAAATAGAATTTGTAATAATTTGTTTTACTAAAACCGAAAAAAGGTAATGAAAATTAGAAAAATATTTTTAAAAATATTTTGTATTTATATAATTTAATTAGAATCTAAATAATATATTAAATTAATTATATTGAAAAGCAACTAAATGTTTAATTTTAAACTGTGCATTCAAAAAAAAAAAAACCAAACTTAACAACATGTTCTTAGACTATTTTTTATTTGTTAGAAATGTTATAAATTTAATATGTTTTCAGTAACACTCAAGTTTATGATAAAAAAAGAAAATATGTAAAAAAAACATAAACTTTCAAAAAGTGGACGTTTTAATTATGAACTTACAAAATATCATTTACATACCAAATTTTTGTTGACTTTCAAATTAAATAGCAAACTTAATTGATTTGGAATATGAGGTATTGCTGAGTCAAAAATTTGGTATTTAATTTGAAAGTCAAAAAAAAATTTAGTATTTAAATAAAATTTTGTAAATTCATGATTAAAACGTACACTTTTTAAAATTTCATATTTTTGACATTTTTTCTTTTAGTATTCCATAATTTTGCGGGTTACTAATTAAAACCTAAGATTGTTTTTTTCTGCAAAGGTTATTTATGATTGGTTTGATTGGTTTGTTTTAAACCGAAAGGTTTAATGAATACTTTTGTTTGGTTTTGGTTTATAACTTGATGTCAAGACAAAGAAATAAATTCGGAAGTTAAGATTGTTCTGACCTCTTAAATGGTTTGCTCGATGTTATATAATCGCATAATTAAATTTATGTCCAAGTTATTTGATCTTCATTTTTATTTCTTAAGTCTAGTTTCTTATCAAAAAACTTCAACTTCCAGAATAGAGTGGTGTAAATATTACATATTCATATAGATTTATAAGGAGAAAAAAATATAATTCGTAACACCCCATTGTTGTTTTAGGAGCTTTTCGACGTCTAGTTGCAAACTCATTTGATGTTGGCTTTTAAGCTTGGATTTGCGTTTAGGAACATCTAATAATTTTTAGTTTTTTTTTTCTCAAACTTTGTTCATCATGGATAACGTGTCTTTAAATCAAAAAATTTTGTTATTAAGTTTTTAATATAAGAGCATAACTCATACGATATTGGTAAACTGATAATTATGAAAAAATAATATAAAAATAAATATTATCGATAAAAAAATTAGAAAAAAATTTACAGAGTCGAAACGAATCTCTTTCTTTAATTTTGTAAATGTCTTGTAAAGAGACGGTTTATATGACATTTCAGAATCCCAAAATACAACTGCAATATCTTCGATTTGCATTACCCAAAGTCGAAGCCTAGCGAACTTTGTTCTATATTGTACTCTTAAAAAAAACAAGACAAAAACTAAAAGAGATTTCTACTATGGGTGGAAGAGAATGGGATAATATAGTTTTTGTGTTTTTTCCACCATTTATCAACTATCCTTTATCATATTTTTATGTGTATAAAAAGTCTTTATTTTATATCACAAAAAGTCATAGATAATAATGCACAAAATTATTCACCATTAATTTGTGTCTTTACACCAAAATAGAGTTTACTCAATATGTATTAATCATGATATTAATCATATAATTAATCAAAATATTGACAACTTGTTGACTAAGGTTAGTCATGTATAGTAACTATTAGACAAACTAAAAATAAATAGATCCAACAAATGTTGGTTATTAGATCTGTACGTCTATAAACCCGCACACGAGTCTCATCATAAGTTTGACTCACAATCTTTACTCTTTCATTTCTTATTCAAACGAACTCCATATAAAAACGAGTTCCATCATTTAATTTCTTATTCAAACGAATTCCATATAACAACAAGTTCTAACATTTAATGTATTTTATACAATGCAACATGAGAAAATTGGGGATCGCAGTTACAATATATATATATTTATATTTATGCCAATTCATACATAAATGACATAATTTGGCTAAAACATACATTGACTCTAGCAGTGTTACTCAAATCGTTAGGACTGCTGACTAAGATATTATAACAGCTTTCATATTAGAATAAATTACCAAGAGGACTCCTATATCACTAGAAAATTAAGGATGATTTTTTCTCAATTATTTTCTTATTTAAATTTATATAATTCTATAGATCGTAATTAGTATATCAAAAAACAGTTTGGGAAAATTTTCATGTTTTATATATGCTATTAATGAGGTGAAAAAATGATTTGCATTTGATATTTTCTTAATTAAACTACGTTTTCTTTTATTTAAATTTATTAACTTTTTCTAGTTTAGTTCAACAAAAATAATATATATATATATATATATATATATATATACTCTGTAAAAAAAAAAGATGAACGAAGAAATATTAAATAGTAAAAGTATAAAATAATAACAATAGTAATAGAAACCAGTTTTGTTAATTTTGATAATAATATTCTAGCTACCAATACAACCACAATACATGAACTAAACTCTTTGAAAATAACTTGAAAGAATCGGAGCCCGTATCCTTAAATTCACAGTTAGTAGATTGGATGTTACAGATATTTTTAAGTATAAACTAACCACATATGTGTGACAAGGAGACATTGAGAGGGTAGGCGACTGGATTATTTCTTCACCTGATTTGCTCACTAATGACCCAATCACATATTCATCCAGTATAAAAATCTTGTAAACTTACTATTTAATTCTTCTACATTTATTTTTTCTATTTCTGTAGAAAAATATATGTGTATATATTTTTACTTGAAATATAAAATAATCATTTTGGAAATAATATCATTTAGACAAAGTGAAAACTTAAATTTCATTTAAATGAAAAGGAAAAAGACAATTTGACATTAAAAATATAGTAAATATCTTTTTATATAACTAACAGGAATTCTAAAATATCGACCTTTTATTTTAAAATTTATTAATGAAAATATGTCGAATTATACAGATTAAACATAAAATAATCATTGAGAAAAAACATCTAACATTTTTTTTGTTTGGAAAAATAATAAAAGCGTTTTATCTGATCCTGATGGGATAACTGCATGACAACCAACTTGACATCCAAATTGCCTATCATTAATGATTTGACTTACATCATTAGAGTCAAACATTGACCACAAAATTTACTTCGTATAAAAATTGATAAAATATATGAATTTATGTATTTAGTATTTTATGACCATTTATATCCTGCAATTTTTTATATGATTGATTAAATTTTTTAAAATTAAATAATAAATAATATTTTTTTAAACAAAATAAAATTTTAGTAAATGCTTTTTTAACTTTAAAATCTTATACAATGGAACAGAGGGAGTAAGAAGAAAATAATGTGACATAAAACCACTTGACTAGATGAAAAAAAAACACATGCAATTTTTATGTGGTAATAAAGACAACAAAAATTAACTGTAAACTTTAGATTTAGTCTTGACAAGCAATAATTCTGTTTTAGATTATACTAATTTTATATCTTGATATAATTTGTTTTGACTATAATAAAATTTACTTACATTTTATATCTTTATAATATATTTGGTTTCTTTATGTAAAATTTATCTCTGTACATAAAATAAATAACAACTAATCAACTTTAAAAGGAAAATACATACGTGTGGGAAAAAGTTGTAAATCTTTTTTTTTGGATAAATAAGATTGTAAATATATACAGCGGAACAAATAATAAATAATCAGGTGTAGTAAAATGCTCGAATCACAAATAATTTGTTATTCTTACAATTATGACTAGATTTTTTTGTCAAGATATATAATTGTTTGAATTGGTCAGAATATGTGACGTCAAAAAGAACCGGTCATATATATATATATATATATATATATATTCAATCAAAAAAATCAGACTAATGCATGTGGCATAGCAAGGACAGCAGGTAAACACAGCCAAATGGTTCTGTAAGTGAATGTATTTTATGTGCTTGCAACAGGAAAATAGAAAAAGTGAATGGTCATGAACATAATTACGCCCACTCCAAAATAAATAAGGCGAAAACGTCATTATTTATCGTTTCAAATTAGAGTTAATATCATGATCAGATGAAAATGATTCTGATAAATTCCTCGAAAGAGGAAGAAGGATCTACAGAGGGGACACTATATCATAAATATTTTCTAAATATGTAAATTGATATCTTAACAAATATTTTGTTAGTTTACATTAAAAAGGAAAAAAAGTAGTTGTCATAAGAAGTTGCTAAGACGTCTGGGAAATTGGTTACGTTGTCGAGAGAGTTGAGATATGTTTAATGACAATGAAAAGAGTTGGAATATGATATCTAACTTATGGCTGTCTTCTTTAATGAGTCAATTTGGCTGATTCAATTTACAGGAAGTAGTTGAAGCAACTCCTTATCATTATTGCACATTACTAAAGAGAAAAATTAAATTTTATATCGGTTAAGTCATTTTGGACCATGACTTTCGTAGGTCATAAAAGAAGTAGCAGCCCAAAGTAAATGAGGCAGTGAGTGAATACACTTTACCAAAAAAAAACTTTACCAAAATAAGGTTGAAACACGAGTTTGGGTTCAAGTCTAGGTCTTTGGTTCCATCCTGATAATAAATCTATGGTTCAAGGGAGAAGAGTTTATACTACATAGAATGCAAGAGATAATAATCACGTGAGATACTAATGTAAATAAGTGGAAATCTCCGATTTGTTTATTGCAGATATCATTAATCATCGGACCAGTCTTCTTTACTGTGACATTAGACTTACTAATTATTGTGCTAGTCTCATTTCGGATTAAATAATTCATTTCAACGATATTGACATTGCAAGAAATTAGCGAAAAGCAAATGGCCAAATCTGTTGAAAATCCGTCGATATTTTAATATTTGGTATATGTTGGAAATATGATCATCGAATATTTGTCGGAAATTCGTCGGTATGGTTTTCGATGGTGAACTGATGGATGTACGACAGATAATTTCCGACAGATTTCCAATGTAGTACTGACGGACGCGTTTCCGATGGTCGCTTTTCATACGGATTTTCGACGTACGTTTTTACGGATTTTTGACGGACGTATTTTCGACAGAAGTGTTTCCCATGGTTTTCCAATGGATTCGTAGAATATATATTTTAAAAAATTAAAAATTTAATTAGAATTAAATTAATTAAAATATGAAATTTAATTAAAATTAAATTCAAAATAAAAATAAAATGATCCAAAATTAAATTCAAAATAAAAATACAAAACATAAAAAGTATTAAAAACATAAAATACTAGTTTTGCGGTGGTGGTAGCGGAAACGACTGGAAGAATCATCCATACGAGCTTGCATCGCTTGGAGTGCTTCCTTATCTGCTTGTTGCTTGGCTTCTATTTGTTGGCTCCGTTCAGCCATCTTTTCTTCGATGGTTTCTATTTTGGTGTTTGAAGCTTCGATCTCAGCCGTCTTTTCCTCAAGTTGCGCCCTAAGCGCGAGATCACCATAAAATCTTGAAGTAGTCGAAGATGGCGACAAATGATACTTCTCTGGAAATCTAAAAATGCGATCTTTGGATTTTGGAGTTTCCTGCGAAACCATTTAAAAGAAACAATTAAATAAGTTGAAAACCAAATTCGATAATAAGTAAAAAACATTTAACGTTATTTACTTCAAATACAAATTCATTGATATTCTCGAATGGAAATTCGGTGCACGGAGGAGTTCTTTCAACAATCGTTTGGGACTAGTCTCGTCATGTTCTCGACGATCTCCCGAGAAATTGGATATTGTATTTGACATGTATTTTGATTGGTGTGTGAATTTTGTACCAATACAAGATGTGAAGGCTGCATACCATCTTTCAGAAACTAAAAAAGAAATGAAAAGTCATAAAAGGTTAATGAATTGAAATAGAAATTAAGAAAAAAGTAACTTACTAGTTGTTATTCCCGGATAGCCTTATTCGTTGCTCTCAAATTGTGCGTAGCAACTCCTTTGCCCTTCGGGTCGCTCCTCTGGTTGGTATATTGAGTTATCGAGGTAGACCGGGTTTCCTCCATCCTCCAATGCTCAAATAACCAGTTCCATAGTTCCGAGTTTGCAAGTAAATCCCTAGATACATCATTACGAGTCCACTTGTCCTTCCACTCGTTCAGTTTCCTAGAGTACACCTTCGATGTCTTAGCATCGAACTCACGTTTAACCGTACACGTGAGATCTCTATCCCAAATAAAATTTTGATGCAAAAAGAAAATGTGTATGAAAATAAATAACTAAAATAAAATAAAATAAATTATAACTTAAAATTTAAACCTTACGGCAAATTGATGAAACCACAAATCATGGTCTGCCATCGATATAGTTGAGTACGTTGCATACGGACTCTGTAGAATTCCGTTAATCATATGGTTGATTGACTTCGTACTTCCATTATGTGATAAATGAAACCAACAAAACAAATATAAAAAATAAATATAATTTTTGAAACAAAAAATAAATATAATTGTTAGGATTGCGTTTTTATCAGGAATTTTACGTTTTGTATCTTTTCATTTTATGATAATTGTTAGGAATTGGTTGGTCTTGATCTCACTTCTATTTGTTTCGATTGTTCGCAGATTAAAACGAATGAAGCATATATGATTTATGAGTTTCATGTCCTCTCACAAACATGATCATGGGCTATGATCTCGTCTAGTTGCCTCAATTTAAAAGAAGCGTTGGTTTGATACATTTGCTACAATTTGGGTTTTGGCAATGAGGCAAGTTACAAGAGGAGACTAAGAAATTCATTTTGGGTTTATTGTGAATGAAAAAAAAGGATAAAGAAAAAGAAGGAGGCATTTTGGGGATTCAAATATGATAAATCTTAGGTGTGGTGATGTACTGCAGCAGAAGAGGAAGGCTATTTCCGATGTGATATATGTGTCCTGTGATGGTGACAAATCTAAGTCCATGATCTTATTTGCAATTCCTGATGGAAAGGCACCTACATTGCCAATTGAGACTTCTATTCTCGTTAATACTCTAGAAAACCCTCTCATGAGATATGTAAGTGATTTTATTTTCACTCAAAATCATCGACTTTTCTCTTTATTATGAACTTACTCATGAAATATGAAAGAAATTATTAGTATGTCAAACTTAAGAGATCTCGGTGTCGTGGAACAGTTGAAACCTAAAAATTTTATGTTAAAATTATTTTTATGTTAAAACACCAATGTAATCATAAACTTAATTGTTTGGAGTCATACATGTATTAATCAATGTGTTAAGGTCATTATGTTGTTCATACATATATATTAAATTTTGAATTATACTCTTATATATATATATATATATTGTTACAGCAAAATACCAAGCAAAATACCAAGTAGAAGATTTTTTCTTCTATTATTCATTCTCTCTACAATATTTTCTCATTCTTATAAGTTTTTTTGCAAATTCTAACATGGTATTAGTTCGATTCTCTCATTCTCTTCAATCTTATTATCACTATCTTAGTCAAACCTTTCGTCCATACGGTATAAACGGCTAGAAAACCAACACGAGTATGGGGAGACCCTAAGATACTACTCCTACAAGGAGAAAGACATTCTTGTATGCATCGTCCCATTCTTGGATCACGATGCCACATACCAT
Source organism: Cardamine chenopodiifolia (assembly GCA_963922655.1). NCBI lineage: Eukaryota > Viridiplantae > Streptophyta > Magnoliopsida > Brassicales > Brassicaceae > Cardamine > Cardamine chenopodiifolia. Next base: position 16,119,795 of record OZ000470.1, on the reverse strand, counting down.
ATAACCTTTTACTAAAATCTCTTCCTCTATCATTTCAAAGCATGGAAAACTACAAATCTGTGATAATTCCGGTTGTTCTCAAAGGAGAAAACTACTTGTTATGGTCAAGAACCGTAAAAACCGCGTTTTGTGGCCGCGGACTTTGGAGTCACATTGAAACTGTTCAAACTCCAAAAGAATCCAACAAAAAAAAATGGAAAAGGAATCATCGAAGAAGGAGAAAGAGGAAGCATCCCTTGAGAAAGAAGCCAAATGGTTTTAAGAAGATCAAACCATCATTCGAATTCTCCGAAATTCTCTCGAAGCTCCTATCCTTGCAGCATAATTCTATTGTGAAACTTCAAAGGAGCTATGGGATACTCCCAATAATGTGTATGACAATGTGTTAAACTTCTCTCGTGTGTTTGAAGTAAAGAAGGCCATCAACAACCTAAACCAAGAAGATTTGGAGTTCACCAAACATTTTGCCAAGTTCTGATTTCTATGGGTGGAGCTTTAAATGTTAAGACCAAACACCATGGATCCGACAGTACTAAATGAGACACGTGAGAAAGATAAGGTCTTTGGAATTCTTCTCACTTTGAATCCAACATTCAATTACCTCATCAAACACTTTCTAAGAGCGGACAAGCTTCCTATTCTTGATGATGTGTTTTCTCAAATCCAAAAGGAACAAGGTTCTCTTGGGCTCTTTGGTAAAAAAAGGAGACTCCCAATAGAAAACCAGAGCTCTTTAAAAAAGACAGGGACAAAACAAAAAATGAGTCACATGGCTAACAAAGGAGTGTACCGGCAAGAGGAAATGAAGGTATGGATTTGTGATCATTGCAAGAAGAAGGGTCACCTCAAGGACAAATGTTGGCTGCTTCATCCTTATCTCAAGCCAACTAAGTTCAAAGACCCAAAAGCTAATTTCTCTCAGGGAGTCATGAGTAACCAAAGATAAACCGGTTCATCAAAACAAGTAGAAGATGTAGCTGATGATATCGTGAGGAAGTCAGACCTTGAGGCTCTCATTCGGTCCATTGCCTCTCTAAAAGAATCTGGTACCACTTTCTTTGCTAGTAAACCGAGTAAATCTCTTGTCATATATTTGGGAGCTACTCACCATATGATTAGTAATCTGAATCATATAGACAATATAAAACCGACAATGGGTAACGTAACTATTGCTAATGGTGATATGGTTCCCATAAAAGGTGTAAGAGATTTAAAACTGTTTGATAAAAAACTCTAAGGCATTCTATATGTACAGTTTTACTTCTAATCTTTTATTGGTTAAAAATGCAACTTGTGATCTTAACTGCTATACTATATTTGGGTCTAATAGTATTCATTTTCAGGATATTGAGGACGAAAAAGTACTTGGAGAAGGAAATACCAAAGGAGAACTATACATTCTTAAGGATTTTTTACCAAGCACTTCTATCTTGTTTTCTTTTAATTCTTGCTTTAATAATACTATGTGACATGCTAAATTAGGGCATCCTCATTCTCGTACTCTTCAAGTGATGTTACCTAATCTGTCTTTTGAACCTTCTAGTAGTGAGGCTTGTATTCTCGGAAAACATTGCAAATCTGTCTTTCCTAAATTGTCTACCATTTATGAAACGTGTTTTGTTTTAGTTCACTCGGATGTTTGGACATCACCATGTGTTTCTAGAGATAACAACAAATATTTTGTGACTTTCATAGATGAAAAATCAAAATATACTTGGATAACATTACTTCCATCTAAAGATCGCGTGTTTGATGCATTTCTTCATTTTCAAAACTATGTGACTAATCAATTCAATGCTAAAATTAAGGTACTACGGTCAGATAAAAGAGGAGAGTACACAAGCTATAGATTTAAAAAGCACCTAACAAAACACATAATCATACATCAAACTAGTTTTCTTTACACTCCTCAACCAAATAGAGTTTCGGAAAAGAAGAATCGACACCTCATTGAGGTTGCAAGATCGATGATGTTCCACGCAAATGTACCAAGGATATTTTGGGGTGATGCGGTTATGACAGCAGGCTATCTTATCAATCGGATGCCAACCAAATTTCTAAAGGATATGTCATCATTTGAGGTACTTAACAAAAAAAAATCATCAATGAATCACTTACGAGTATTTGGGTATGTTTTTTGTGTTAAAACCAGGTGAATAAAGGAATAAACTAGATGCCAAGAGCACTAAATGTATGTTTCTAAGGTATTCACAACTCAAAACGGCTACAAGTGTTATGATCTCATTAACAATCACCTCTTTGTATCTCGAGATGTGAAGTTTATTAAGAATCAAGGATATCACAACAAGGAAGATTTTGAAGGTGTAAAAGACTTATCTCATTCTCCATCCGACCGGTCTACATGTTTAAGATTCCTTCTTGATCACCTTGGAAGTCAAGCACCACAACAAAAAAAGATGAGGAAGCAAAGGAAAGCCCATCAACTTCAACTTCAAATCGACAAGTATGTGAACATGATCAAGGTGTTAAATCCAATGTTCAAAACAAGATCAGGTGGACTCGGAGGTACAATTGACTCTAAATGAAGAGTCTACAACTCATGGAGAGGAAGAAGAGGACGAAAAAGTTGATAAAGATGCTCCTCCTCCACTTAGACGAAGCACAAGGATTCGTCATCCTCCAAATGGGTGAATACACGAGTTTACTACAACAATCAAGTTGTGGCTCACCCTATTCAATCGGTATGTTCGCTTGAACTTTTGCCAACTAACCATCAAGCATTTCTCGGGAAGATTGAATTAGACAGGATACCTAAAAGTTATGAGCAGGCCAAAGAAAGGAAAGAATGGATGGACGCTGTTGATGATGAAGTTGGAGCCATGAACCGTAATCATACATGGGATGAAGCGGATCTTTCTCTCGGAAAAAGAGCGGTTAGTTCCAAAAAGGTATTCACCATAAAATACTTGAGCAATAGAGATATTGAACGGTACAAAGCACGTTTAGTGGCAAGAGGTTTTACACAAACTTATGGAGAAAACTACACGGATACCTTTGCTCCCATCGCCAAACTCCACACGGTAAGAGTTGTTCTTTCTTTGGATACTAATTTGTCTTGGGAGTTGTGGCAGATGGATGGTAAGAATGCATTCCTACAAGGTGAACTTGAGGAAGAAGTCTACATGACTCCTCCACCCGGCCTTGAAGATGCCATTGCCCCCAAAAAGGTTTTACAGCTACAAAAGGCTATCTATGGGCTAAAGCAATCACCAAAGGCTTTGTATCACAAGTTGAGCTCCACACTCAAAGCCGACCACACTTTGTTCACACTATAAGGCTCTCAAGGTATCATTTTGGTTCTCATATATGTGAATGATCTTATCATCTCCAGTGATAATAAGGAAGGTATTCAATCCACTAAAAACTAACTTAAATCTGTTTTTGATATTAAAGACCTTGGGGAAGTAAAGTATTTCCTAGGCATTTGAAGTTTATCATTCTCCAGAAGGCTTATTTCTTTCGCAAAGGAAGAACACACTTGATCTTTTGGATAAGACAAGTAAACTTGGAGCAAAAACGGCCAAGACTCCACTGATAGACAACTACAAGGTCAATAGAAAGGTGGAAAAAGGCGAAGAAGAGAAAGATGACAAACCATATGAAGATCCATCACAATATAGTCGACTTATCGGTATAGTTTATCTATCTAACCATTACTAGACCTGATCTTTGTTGTGAATCAGGTCAGTCAACATATGCAAACTCCCACAAACTTTTATTGGAGCATGATAGAGTGGATCCTTCGATATCTCAAAGGGAATCCGGGCCAAGGAATTCAGATGGGAAGGAATAGGAACAACGAGATAGTAGATTACTGTGATGCGGATTATGTTGGGGACACATTGGATAGAAAATCGACAACGGCTATTGCACCTTCATCGGAGGAAACTTGGTCACTTGAAAATCAAAGAAACAAAAGGAGGTATCTTGTTCAAGTGCGGAAGCGGAATACCGAGCAATGAGGAAGTTAACAAATAAGCTTACATGGCTCAAAGCTCTCCTTAAAAGACTTTGACATCGATTCTTCCAACCCGATCACCTTCCATTGTGACAATCAAACGATCATTCACATTGGTGTGGATTGTCATATCGAAGTGGATTTTCATAAAGTCCGAGATAAGATTGAAGAATGCATGATATTACCATGCTACGCTCGAAGCGAGGATCAATTGGCGAACATCTTAACAAAAGCTGCAAGTATTAAAGTTTGCTCTCACATTCACCGCAAACTTGGACTTATAGACATTTCACGTCCATGATGGAATAGCCTCTCTCGTGGACATCATACTCTTTTTCCCTTATTAAATTTTTGTCCCAATGGTTTTTTCTGGTTAAGGTTTTAATGACGTGATGTTTCACGGGGTTTCAAGCTTAGCCTTGGGTGTCTTTGCGGCTAAGCTTGAGGGGGAGTGTTGATCCATGAATATCTTGGATTTTCTATAATTCAATTCTCCATCCTTCTCTCTCTCCTTCATGCAAGCATGTACAAGTCCCCTCTTTGTCTCTCTCTTTCATGCAAGCACATGCAAACATGTACAAATCCCTATGTTGTTCATGCATCTATTCTAAAATTTGAATTGTACTCTTATATATATATATATATAGATGTATTGTTACAATAAATATCATTAAGAAGATTTTCTCTTCTATTCTTCATTCTCTATTCTTCATTCTCTTATTCTTATAAGTTGTTCTATAAATTCTAGCAATATTAATTATTATGGAATCTATGGTTTTAGTTTTGATGTTAGATCTGAAAGTATATACATGTTTAGATATAGTTTTGGTATTTATTCTAGAGAACAACATGTTTATGAATTATATTACTCTTAAGGTTAAGTTTCTGAATTCTTTTAACAAAAGTTTCAGAATTTTTGGGAGCAATTTCAGATCTAGATAACTTTTGGAAATTTTTTTTTGAATAGTATGTAAAATTATATTTAAAAGAAAACACTTTTAGAGAATTTGAAACTATACAAGACTTGTGCCAAAAATAAAGCTCTCTAATGCAAATCAATAAATGGTGGCCTCATTAAAATCCGAGAGTGGAAAACCCATTTGGGACAAAACCACTTCCCGGGAAAAAGAGTACACACCATTTACGATTGAGCTGAAAATATTATAACCAATAATCAAATTCTCGAAGCAAACCATATCTACAGACCGTCAATCATTTTTCCTTCCTTTTGTAGAACTTAGAGCCTATTTCTTACTATCTTCCCTACCTCACTTACCAGACTATTCATGTGGAGCGGGACACTTCCATGTCGTCGTTGATTTCTTTCTCTCCATAATAAATATGTTAAGGCATGAAAGGTGTACTTAGCCACAAAATTTGCCATCGTCTTGCTTCCCTTACCATGGAATAGAGTTATCAAGTCGTTGAAGTGTGCTGTATACTCTTGACGCAGAAGACCATGTGCTAGCTTATACCATATTTGTGAAGTGTAGGGACAACCAAAAAAAATATGATCTCGAGTCTCTAGAGGGTCTGAGCAGAAGACACACTTTGCCAAAGCATTGGCTGAACATGTGACCATTTTATCCCTAGTTGATAAACGATTTAGGACAGCTAGCCACATAATAAATGAATACTTCAGAGTAGCATACGAAAACCAAACTGATTTGTGCCATGAATTCCTTGGAAAATTTTCCCTAACCTGATTCCATGTTTCCTTAGATGAGAACTGGGATTTGAACTTATCATCCATATATCTCCATAAAGCTACATCTTCGTCTAGGTAAGCACAGTCCCGAACCTTTTCAATTTCTTCTTCAATCTGCGCTAAAGCTTGAGGCCTTCTTCGTCGAGGCCTGTTATTTACCAACACCTCTGCCAAAGTATCATCATCCTTTATCCCCATGTCAATGAACCCTCTTTCCCCCATTAATCTGCCAAGAGGACACCAAACGTCAAACCAAAAGGAAGTATGCAATCCATTACATACCTCTATCTTGTGAAATTTTTTTACGGAGCTACGGTATTTGAATATTTTTCGCCACATCCAAGAACCTCCCGTCTTGGTGACTTTTTTTTGACCAGAAAGAACCTTTGTGGATCAGGTTCCTCTTAACCTAGTTAACCCATAAAGAATCCTTCGAAGATACCAGCCTCCAGATCAGTTTGTAGCAGCTCACCTTATTTGCCTCAACCAATGATTTCAAACTGAGACCCCCCTCTGGTTTTGGTCTACAAACATCACTCCAAGCCACCTTGGATTTTTTTGAGTTCAATGCTGGTCCAGACCATAAAAAAGCGGAGCTTATTTTCTCAATCTCCTTTGTACAAGCTCTTGGAAGTCTAAACGCTAAAATCCAAAAATTTGTCAAACTTGTTATTACCAATGAGAGAAGTTGTAATCTACCTGCGAAGAAAAGAAAGAGATTTTTCCAGGAGCTGATATGTGTTCGGATTTTTTCGATAAGAGGTCTGTAGTCGTTGCTTGACATTCACTTTGTTAATAGAGGTAGGCCCAGATACCTCACCGATAGACTTCCTATCTCAAACGAAAAACCCATTCAGCAAATCGCGAGTTCCTGACGGTATTGCGGTTACAAACAATGTTGTTTTCTCCAGACTTATTTCTAACCCCGAGGTTCAAGAAAATCTCTCAAATACCGCAAGTATTCCCGTGATGGAGCGTACCTTCCCATCTGCAAAAACCATGATGTCGTCTGCGAAACATAAATGAGTAACACTCAAGCTCCTGCAGCTAGGATGGTATCCAAATTCACCGTTATATGCAGCCTTGTCTAGCATTAATGATAAGACATCATACAGATCACGAATAAATATGGAGAAAGAGAAAAACCTTGTCGCAATCCCCTCTTACTTCTAAAATACTCTGCCAGCTCCCCATTTACATGTACCAAGAAAGATGGAGTGGTGACACATAACTCAATCCACTTAACAAACATTTCTGGCAGCTGCATTACTCTCAGAAGGTTACCGAGAAACTCCCAGTTCACCGAGTGGAAAGCTTTAGTGATATCAATCTTCATGGCACATCTAGGGGAGACATCCGACTTATGATAATCCTTCACCAACTCATAGGCAAGGAGGAGATTATCCATTAAATATCTGTCCTTTATAAACGCCGTTTGAATTTTTGTTATAAGTCCGGGGAATATGATATTTAGATGGTTTGCTAAAATCTTTGAGATTACCTTGTATATCACATTACAACATGATATTGGCTTATAGTCTTTCATCCCAATAGTCCTAGTCTTCTTGGGAATCAAAGCAAGAATGGTAGTATTTACCCCCTTTGGCAAAAACCCGTATATGAAAAAAGATTGGATCGCTACAATGACGTCATTTCCAATGATAGGCCACAACTCTTTATAGAACTCTATCGTGTATCCATCTGGTCTTGGAGATTTGTTAGACGGCATAGAAAAGATCACCTGCTTTATTTCCAATTCCAAAATTTCCTTTAGTAACTCTTGGCTCTCATCCCCAGAACACCAAAAATTCAGAATCTGAGCCAACTCTTTCATTTGGGCATCAGTCTCTCCCATCCTCGGATCCTTAAAAAAATCAGCAAAGTGACGAACTGCTTCAGCTTGGATATCCTCTCTAGAAGAAATAATTCCTCCCTCCAGAGATCTGATCTCATAAATCGAGTTCCGCACTTCCCTATCCTTAACTGCATTATAGAAGAATCTATTGTTTTGATCCCCCACTTTTATCCAGTGTAATTTCGATTTTTGTCTTAGGAAGTTCTATTCCAGTCCCGCCACACTCTCCCATGTATCATAAGCTCGAGCTTCTTCTAACACGTTTTGAGCACTTGGATTAGTTAGGTTAGTTGTCTGCTTCTCGCACAACACAGCATAGGCATCTTCTTTCATTTTAGTTAAGTGGCGCATTTTCTATTTGCTGAAAGCTTGAAAGTTGGCTTGAGGAGTTTTAACTTCTTTGAAAGCCTGAAGAGAGCAGAGGTCGAGGGAGATAAGGATACCGAGCTTGTCCAATAGTCCTCCACAAGTTGTTTAAAATCTGTCATAGCTATAACCGCATTCACTACCTTGAATGAGGCTTTTGGTTTGTGCGGAGGTTCATTAATTGCTATGCATCCACATACATGATCCAAAAAACCTCTGGCTTCAAATAAACAATATGAGTTTGACGGCCGCTGCAGCCAAAGAGAGTTCACAAGGACGTGATCCAGCTTTTTGCTTTTCAAGCCCTCTTCCCGCTTATTACACCAAGTAAAGGTTGGCCCGTGAAAAGAAAAATCCTCTAGCTCACGGTGACGAACCATATCTCGAAAATCATGCATTCCTAGACAGATGGCTTGGCCTAAGTTCGCTAATGAATGCTCCGATATGTCCAGGATCTCAATTAAATCCCCATCACATAACCATGGAAGCCCCGAACCTGTGAATCAGCTTGATGATTCTTTAAATCTCTTCAGAGAACACGTCTATCTTCACTTGAGTTAGATGCATATATGAATATACACAAAAACTCCTCCATTTGGCCCTGGATCCTCACCCTATATGAGATCAGTTGATCCGTTTTGTAGATCACCGTCAACGATACTAATTTCTTCAAGACTACCCAAATTCGTTATGACGGGTTAACTCATAATTTGATGTCATGGACCAGCCCTTAAATGTCAACTTAACAATTGAATTCGCTTTGCTCTCAGCTACTCTTGTTTCCAACAAAGCTCCAAAGTCTAGCAATTTCTGATGAATCATATTCCTTATAACTGAATGCTTTCTAATCTTATTAAACCCACGAATGTTCCAAAAAAAACATGACATTAATGTTTTTTCCATTGGTTCCGACGTCCTAAGGCACTCGGGTTTGAGTCCTCCATATTCTGAAAATTTTGGTGGTAGTTTAGCTGATCGAGGAAAAATCACTCTTAACGTGTTTTCAACCTTACATGGATTATCTTGGTTCGAATATTCAGATCCTTTATCTGGCAGAGCAGCTTGTTTCCCCGAGATTTCCGACCCTGTTCCCTCCTCTGTTAATTCCTTGTCTTTTGTCTTCTCTGGCTTAGACTGTACCTTCGTCCTCTCCACTTTTGCAGAGTCAGAACCAGACTGAACTAAGACTTCAGTATCCTTTAAAGATGAGACCGCTGATACCTTTAGGGGCAGTAACTTAGAGTTTTTATTGTTCGTCTCCTTCGCTGGTTCTAACGCCGAGCATGAGACTCCCATTTGTGCCAACTCCTGTGACGTCTTTGAGCCCGAGACAGAGACCGGAACCCCTGCATAAGACCATTTTCCCTGTTTCATAACCTTTAAATCCCATGCAACAAACCCTTCCATCTCTATCCGCAACAAATAATCTTCTGCATCAGACTTTTTCAAAGAATCCTCTGCTTTCTTTAAATCCTCAGCACTAGTCTTCCGCATCAAAGCTCTGTCTTTACCCTCTGCATCAGAAAACGCTGGACACTCAGACCCCTCTACAGCAACCGCCTTCATTGCCGAAACTGACCGAGTACTAGCTTCAACAGACCTCTCAACTCGTTTACCCTCAAGTGACTTCTCTATCCCAAAACTCAATGGTGCGCCCTCTGCATCAGACCTCTGCCTCAAAGATCTTCCCCTTAAATCCACTGCACCAGACTTTGCTTCAATGGTGAACCCTTTTTCCACAGACATTTTTTTCTCAACACTCAACTAAGAAAACACTACAGTCTTGGTAACCTCTGCATCAGTTTCACCCCTTGTTTCGAAATCAAAACCTCTCCCGCTACAGTCTTCTCCATCTCAATGCCCAACTGCATTTTTCCTGTAACAGACAGTTGAACCAGAGCTCTCCCCAAAGAATTCTCTACATCAAAACCTGTTGCAATCCTAGTACCAACTGCATCCAAACTCTTGACCCGCTTGGAATTCAAACTTGCAGCAATTTCCGACCCCTTTTTTTCTAAACCTGAAGAACTCAGAACCTCAAAACGCGATAGTGAAGCTATTTTCAATGCAACCTGCCTCTGTATGACCCCATTTACGACAACAACCGCATCGCAATGGAGCCAATGGATAATCAAACTTTACTTCCACTTCCTCCCCATCAACTTTGAAACAGAAACTTGAAGGTATATCCTTCTTAAGATTCACATCGATGAAGATTTTAGCTTCGTCAAAACTTGCTACAAAGCTTAGAGCTTTCAAGGAAAACAGAGCAGGTGGAATATTTTTCAGAGTGACCCACATCGGCATTGATGATAATGCGGGTTGTGCGTCCTCGAGAATCGGGGTCCATTTGGTGACTATCATAGGTATTTCACAAATATTCCACATGCCGCGACGGAGGACTCGACTACGAGCATTGGAGTTCCGAATTCTGAATTTGATAGTCATCTCATTTACCACATATGCATCAATTTTATGTTTTTGTCTCCTAGATTCCAAATTTTGTTCACTATGACATGAACCTTCGCCACATGAGGAGCTGCAGAAGTAAATCTTCCCACAACAAACTCTTCCCAAAGCGGAGGCGCATTTTCCAGCACTTCCACCGGCACATTTACTACTGATCTTCCCTCTACATCCAGGACTTCAAAATCTTAGTGTGAGAGTGAAGGCTTACTTACTACCATAGCCCATGATTTTTTTGTCGAAACTGTAGGAGAAAGACTTTTCCCTCCGACGTTAGCCAAATCCGCATGATCCCCAAACAAAGCACCCTGCTTATCTACTTCCAGTGAAACTAGCCCTACAGCAGGCCCCGGCAGAGCCCCTATGACTTTACCTATAACCTTCGTCCCCAAATACCCCCACATCGGAGAGCCTGCTGGTAAACTGCCCGCCTGATCCTATCCAGAACCCAAAACATTCCTCGCGGACCCCTCCTTCCGCTTACTCGCCTGCTGAGCAACCTCTTCCAGAGTGCTTGGCGGAGCCCGTACAACATTACCAGACTCCTTCAACCTCCTTGAATCCCCTAGCGTAGAGCCAGATGATAAACTCCTCTCCTAAACCGTATCAGACTCCAGATCAAACTTCTCACATACAAAATCATTGACAGTACCACCCTCTTTCTGCTTTTTCCCCTCCGTAATCTCCTCTCCGACTATGCTTGGCGGCGGAGATCAGCTGCCTCTCAGAACCCTATCTGTCGCATTTGAGATCGCCTAACCAACAGCTCCAAAAAAACAACTTTAAATCATGTATTTAGTATCCCGTTCTGGAACTTTTGTACATAAAGATTTTTATTTTCGAATTCTGGAAAATTTCCGAAATTTTATGAACAAGTTTTGGATCCGGATAAATCAGCTTTGGCGGCTTTTGGTTTCTGTATTTATAGGGTTTGGAAACGAAATCATTAGGTGCACGGTTGAAAAAAGTGCAAATGAAACGCTAATTCAGTTTTTTCTTTTCTTTTCTTACCATAGAATTAAGTTTTTTTTTTGTTTGGGCTTTGACCAGTTACTTAAGAAAAAATGAGAAAAAGGGATTGGGCGGGTGGGGGCCCATCAAATAGTGAGCGTCATTGAGGATTTTGTTTGCTGTTGGAAATCGAACCCAAAGTGTATAGTGTCAAATGTCACACCCTTCCTTTCTTCAACCATTAGGCTACATAAAAATTCTAAGCAAGAATAAATTTAAAAATTTTAATCAATAGATAAATTTCATTGTAAAAATTTAGAATCTGAAGTGGATTGGTTGATGCAAGATGTTGTCAAAGTGAATTCTCTTGTGGATACTTTTTCATGAAAATATTAAAAATTGTGTATGTAAATTTTTCATGAAAATATTAAAAATTGTGTATGTAAATTCATCAATATTAAATCGACTCAAAGATAAGTTTATGTTTGATCGAATTACATATATACATGATATGATAAATATATGATAATTATTAGGAATAAATATGTGAATGATAGATCCATCCAAAGATATGTTTATTATTTATCTTGTATTATTGTCAAAGTTTGATCATTACAACAAAAGTATCACTAGTAGTTAATATTATTGTAAAAAAAGTTGATATTGATGTTGCACTTGGTATCTTGAGATGGACTGTACATTTACAGTCTTTTATGATTTATTATTGATATTATTCAGTTAGTGAGTTACTAATAAAATAAAATTCTCTATTTTCAACGAATTTCTCTACAATATCTGTAAACTTGGGTTCAGTTCCAACTTTTACGCGCTCTAGTTACACATTTTATGGAAACAAGGGCACAAATCTTGTTGTAGTTTATTCTAAAGTTAACTTAGTTAAAGTACCTAGACACACTTGTTGGTTAAACTCTGGTACAACTACAAACATTAATGTTTCACTAGAGGGTTGGCTAAGTTAACGAGAAAAAATTGATGCTGAAAGACGCATTCATGTGGCTTATGGAATTCTAGTACATATGGTGACAATTCCGTATTTTAGGTTGTTATTCAGTATTGGTCATTTTCTAGATTTGAAATACACTTTTATTGCACTGTTATTCAGATGGAATCTGGTTTATGTGCTTTATTAAGACAAATATGGTTATTCTTATCTAATTAAGCACATAAAAGTTGCTTTGTTTTGGAATTCAATCTTGGTTGGGACCGGTACTCTTCTGGAAAATCACAATCTATACATATTTGACATTGTAGTTAATCACGATGAAAGGTTAAGTGTTGAATCAAGAGATACTAAGCATAAGCATGATGATGAAAATTCAGGAACTCTATAACACAAAAGCCTATTTTAGATCTCTTTAAATGTGTCTTCAAAAATTGTGATATATGTGTGGATTGCATTAAGACATACATACCAAACATAGAAATCAGATGCACATAAATATAATTCTAAGCAAACTCCGATAGTTGGGACATCTCAACAATCTGGTGTTGGCATAGGAATTCTAGGAAAAAAATTTAATGTCGTTCTTTTCCTTGATTGTTAGCGTACTCAATAAATCCAAGAAGCACAGTGTGGTAAGAAATCTGATTCATTCAAACTCCATGGTATTTGGTGGACTCTTGGAAACAAGGGTAAGGGAAACTAAGGCTGTCCAAATCGCTGAGACTATTTTTTGAGACTGGTCTATGGTCTCTAATTATGAGTTTGATCCTCTAGGGAAAATTTTGGTTGTTTGGAGCTAAGGAGTGGATCTTAACAGTGGTTTTCAAGACTCATCAGTTTACCTATTGTCGAGTTAAAATTCCAGGCCTCTTAGAGGAGTTTATGTGCATTTTTGTTTATGTGCACTTTTTTTTACGCTTCTAACTCCATGGAGGATTGTCGAACTTTGTGGTATGATTTGAAAAATCGTCATGCTTTACCTTAGTTTAGGAGAATGAAATGGATATGTGTAGGTAATTCCAATGAGATTCTAGACTTGGCGGAGCACTCTTGGTCGCCGAGTTCCCATGTCTTGGCACCGGGAATGGCTGATTTTCAGGAAGCAGTCCGGGCTTGCTATTTGGTTGATATGGCATTCCACGGTCTGATGTTTACTTGGTGTAATAAGCGTGAGGAGGGTTTGATCTGCAAGAAGTTAGACAGAGTTCTTGTAAACAACATTTGGTTGCAACATCAAAGTAGCTTTTATTGTGTCTTTGAGGCTAAGGGTTTGATCTGATCATCTTTGTGTACTTATTTCTCTTGGGGACTCACGCACAGAACGAGGGGTCCCTTTAAAGTGGTTAACGGCCTTGTTAAGACGGTGGAGTTTAAGGCTGCAGTTGAGAATTTTTGGAAATAAACAGTGCTGCTATTTTCATTCACCTCTACTCTTTTCAGGTTATCTAAGAAGCTAAAATGTCTTAAACCAATCATTCAGAAGTTAAGTCACCGGAAATTACACCACCTGTCTAGGCGTGCAGAGGAGGCTTCGGCTGATCTCTGTGAGAAGCAACAAGCCTTGTTGAACTCACCTTCAAAGCAAGCAAAGATGCTTGAATCATGGGCGTTCAAGTGTTGGGAAAGAGTGGCGGGGTTGGAGGAGGAGTATTTGAGGCAGAAGGCCAAGCTCTATTGGGTTGAAGTAGGAGATAAGAATACCCGGTTTTTTCATAATGCTATGAAAGAGAGAGAAGCGCGTAACTCGATAAATGTGGTGAAAGCCTCGGATGGGAGGTTAATTACCAACAAAGATGACATTAAGCAGAAGCGGTGAAATTTTACACTACATTATTTTCGGACCAGCTGGCTGGAACTTTGGAGGCTAGTTATGAAAATATAAGCACATTACTCGACTATTAGTGCTCGGAGCAGGATAGGGTGAGGCTAGTTGTTGGAGTTACTACGGCTGAGATCAAGCAAGTTCTTTTCTTAATGCCTTTGAATAAGTCGCCTGGTCCCGATGGGTTCACAGTGGAGTTTTTCAAAGATGTCTGGAATATTGTTGAGAAGGATTTCACGGTTGCAATTCAGGCTTTCTTCACTTATGGTTTTCTGCCTAAATGATTTAATGCTATGATTCTTGCTTTGATACCAAAGAGGCTGGGGACTATAGGGATTAAGGATTACTGGCCCATCTCTTGCTGCAATGTGATTTATAAGGTCATCTCTAAAATACTTGCTAACCATTTAAAACTTATCTTCCCAGGTTTCATAAGACATAATCAGTTGGTTTTCATCAAAGATCGTTACATGATGGAGAATCTTCTCCTCGCGTCGGAGCTGGTCAAAAACTATCATAAGCCGAATATAGCCTCTTGTTGTGCGTTGAAAATTGATATCTCCAAGGCGTTTGATTCGGTAGACTGGGGTATTTTTTCACGGTTTTAAGGGCTATCAACCTTCCGCAAATTTTCATCCATTGGATTGATTTGTATGTATCCACTGCATCTTTTTGGTACATTTTAATGGTGAGCTTGCGAGATTTTTTAGGAGTGAGCGGGGACTCCGTCAAGGCTGTTCCCTTTCACCCTACCTTTTTGTTATTTGTATGAATCTCTTTTCACGTATGTTGGATAGGGCGGCCAAAGAGTGGAAAATAGGCTATCATCCAGGTAGTTGAAGTTTGAATATAACTCATCTTTGTTTTGCGGATGATATAATGGTTTTTGCAGATGGTCGACCTCGCTTAATCGAAGGTATTCTTTCTGTGTTTGATGCCTATGCTCGTATGTTAGGGTTGAAGATTAGTCTAGAGAAGACTTCTCTCTTTATCACTAGAATTTCTATGGTAACTCGAGAGCATATTCTAAATTTTCATTTTAATATGGGGACTTTGCCGGTTAAATATTTAGGCTTGCCACTTCTAACAAAGTGTATGTCTAGCTCGGAGTACCAGCCTCTTATAGATAAAATACGTGCCCGCATTGGCTCCTGGAAGAATCGTTTTTATATTTTGTAGGCCGTTTGCAGCTTCTCTCTTCAGTGATAGCGAGTTTGACAAATTTCTGGATAGCTGCGTTTAGGCTATCACGAGTTTGTATTCAAGAAATTTAGAGGATCAGTTCCGCTTTCCTATGGTCCGGGCCAGGTTTAAATCCCAAGAAGGCTAAAGTGGTCTGGACTGATGTCTGCAAGCCTAAGTCAGAAGGGGGTCTTGGGTTAAAATCTCTAGTTGAATCTAATAAGGTTAGTTGTTTCAAACTGATTTGGAGATTGGTCTCTTGTAAAACATCTCTATGGGTGAATTGGATTAAGAAGAACCTGATAAAAAGAGGATCCTTTTGGTCGGTGAAGTCTAACATGAGCGCTGGCTCGTGGATATGGAGAAAGCTTATCAAGTACCGAGAACTTGCGAAAGGGTTCTAAAAGATTGCGGTAAAGAGCGGTTCCCAAACGTCTTTTTGTTTTGATGATTGGTGTACTCATGGGCACCTTTATGATATATTGGGAGATCGAGGATGCATCGACATGGAGATAAAGATTACAGACACTTTGTATGATCGAGGATACATCGACCAAGGTGAAGACGGTTTCAAATTCTTGCTCGTGTTGAAGAGGAAATACAACGGGCGCTGACTGGTATCTCTTTGGATGATGATGTCGCTCTTTGGAAGAGTAAGGATGACCGTTTTACTCATAACTTAGAGTAATGCTGTTTGGTTTAATCATGCCACGCCAAGATTTTCTTTCATAGTGTGGTTAACTGCTCATAACAGATTATCCACGGGTGACCGAATGCTGTCTTGGAATGTTAATGTTTCTTCGGCTTGTGTTTTTTGTTTGGTCGCCATGGAGACTTGGGATCATCTTTTTTCTCTTGCCCTTTTACTATGCAGGTCTAGTATGCTCTTACTTTTGGACTACTCTGGAGTAGGTATACGACACATTTTGAGAATATTATATCGGCAGTTCTGGTCAGAGGGAGGGGAGCCTACCTTTTCATTCTGAGGTATGTTTTCCAAGCGGTGATATATCTTTTATGGCAAAAGCGTAACCAGCGACGGCATGGGGAGGTTCCTATACCAATGGAAATATTGATTCACAATGTGAATAAGGCAGTAAGAAACCGACTCTCCACTTTACAAACCCGTGGTGCTATGGTGGAGGCTCTGCAGTTTTGATTTGCTTCCTAGAGTCAGCATTGGCAGCTTTTCACGGAATACTTCTATTTCATTATGTATTATTTATTTTCAATCTTTCGATGGTGGCGTGTACTATTTTTTTCCGAAATTAGTTGTCCCAAATAAGTTTTCTAATTTTTGTTTTTAACGAGGCACTCACCATTCGAATCCTTTTATTGAAGTTCTAAATTCGAGTTAACAAACGGCTGCAATTGTTGTAAATAGATTTTTTCTTAAATATAATTTTATATATTATTCAAAAATTTTTTTTTTTTTTTTTAAACAAATATTTCTAAACATACATATATCCAATTTTTAACGCTAACAAAAAAATGTACGTATATAAACTAGAGAACTACTAATTAAATGATATCCACTTAACAAAATTGAACTTAAATATATCCAAATTATTTGTTTGACTGTTAAATTGATATCCACGTTAAAGTCTTGTGAAAGTAGAGTACCTCTACGAAAACAAACAGTCTGACATGAACATTGGTAAGAAGCAACCATAAAATATACTTCTTATAAATGATACTTGCTTTAACCACTATTTAAATAGTGTTTTTTTTTTTGCTTACGTAAAGCTATAAACCCAATACACTTTTGTTTTTGGACAAAAACTTAGTATAAATTTTTAAAATAAAACAGTGACATCATCGATTTTCAACGTCTTTATTTTTTCTCTCTCTCTCAAGTTATGTATTTTTGTAAGCCTCTGGAAAAAAAAATTCAAGTAGTGGGAACCAAGAAGTAAACAAGAACCAAACATGCACGCTTCACTTGTACCAATAGATTCACCTTAGAAAACTGACTCTTAACTGAACAACAAGCCCGAGGGAACCAAGATTTTGCATGTTGTAAGATCCTTATGATAAGAACTGTGATTATGGAAGTGGAGAAGCAAGAGACAATGCCAGCGATCACATCTATTTCCAGTACTTTTCTCCTCCTTCTCCTTTAAACCATGACCATACAGTATGAGAAAGCATGCCAAAAGTGACAAGCATATCCATCGGAACATCGTCAGAAATGGTTTTTTTGGACGGAGTTCTGACAGAAAATACCATCCGTTATAGAGCGTCAGAAATTCAAAACCCGTCAAAAATTCGTCAAAATTTCCAGTGGATATATTCGTCGTTAAAACCATCAAAAATCCGTTGGAATATAACTGTAAGAAAACCGTCGAAAATATTCTCCAATGGATTTCCGACTGCTTTTTGAAGATCCATGTTTCCAACGGATTTTCAAAGGAGTAATTCCGACAAAATTCTGATAGGTGCTATTCTGATGTATTTTTGACGGGATTTAACAGACAGATTTCTAACAGTTTTTTTGTAATAGAATTCCGATGGTAATCTGATGGAATTAATATATATTTTTATTAATTAAGTTTAATTTTTTAATAACTATATTATTATTAATAATAATAATAATTAGTAATAATAATAATTTAAATAAAATTTAAATAAAATTGAAAAAATCAAATTCAATTTAAAATATTGAAATCAAAAACATAATATAAAATATATATATTCATAAAATAAAATAAAAACAGAAAACTTAAAACAGAAAATCCAAAACAATCAAGGACGACGATCTCGCATCTCGGCCATGAAAGCTTCCATCAAAACCTTTGTTTCTTCCATCTCTGCATTCGTCGCTTCCATCTCGGCCTTCGTCGGTGCGTTTGTGACATCCAATTCTTCATATCGTTGATCATTTTGCAGAGAAACTTCTTTGATGGTGTGGATCCCATCCTTCAAATGCGCGATCTCAGTAGTCCTCTCTACAAGTAAAGGGCCAAGCTCGACCTCTTCCGAAAACCTCGAAGTGACTTGAGAAGAATCGTGGTACGCCTTTGTAACCCCAAAAAATACAAATTTGCTCTTCGGAGTTACGTAGAATCAAACAAAATATAAGTGTTAAAGTTATAAAACAAACATCAAAATTTGATAAAACAAGATAACTTACCTCGATGACGAATTTATTTCATTTCTCGATTGGAATGTCATTGGAAGAGCCTCCTTCTCCTCTTTCTTCCATCAGCTGAGATTGAAGATACTCCTCTCCGAGGGTCTTGACGGTCTCGATGACCTCCCGAACGACTTGATCCTGAATTTGCTTCGTCTTTTTGTTGGATTAAACATCCTCCACCAACCAAAGATGCGATGGATGGACACCGTCGATCTGAAACTGTAAAAGATAAAAACAAGTAATAAAGTTATAAGTTAGAAATAATTTAAGATAAATAATCAAATCTTTTAAAACCTTACCAATTACCTTCGTATAGATTCTTAGAGTACATTCTTGCGGTTTAGCTCTTGAACTCCGTTCTAATCCGTGTATGATGCTCTATATCCCAGTTAAACTTTTGCTGTAAAAAATATAAATTTAAAGTAAATAATAAAATAAAAAATAAAAGTGAAGTTTTAAAAATGAAATACTAATCGTGAATTGTCTGAACCATAATCCGCGCTCTTGCGGAGGCATGACCGAGAATGTCGGGTACATATGCTTAATCAATCCATTCAGCATCCGGTTAATTGCTTTTGATATTCCATTGTTGGATGAATTCTTTAAAGTCCTTTTCTGGCAGGTTGAGATATGAAATCTTTAACGCTCATTTGCATTGAAGCTGGCGGTTGTGTCTCTAGAATATGGCTGGGCGGGTTGTGGGAACTAGCTAGCCTCGCTGCACTCTTCCTTACCGCACCTCCACTCGATTCACCTAGTAAAAGACACGACAATGTGGAATGATAATGACCGTAATCCCTGGAAAAAAAAAGTTAGAATATATTGAAAATCGTTTACATTAATTAAAAAAACTACAAATATAAATAAAATTATAAACAAATAATATAACCACAAAATTCAAAAAATCTTTACAACATTATTAAAAAAATCTATTAAAAGCAAATAAAATTCAATTAAAAGTCCTTTATAATATTTTGAAAATATTTTAAAATCATAATTAATTCAATAAAAAGTCTAATTCAATAAATCATAAAAATTCAAACAAAAACCTTTATAAGATTAATACAAAATTATCAATAAATCATATAAATTTTTAAAGAATCAAAATAAAATTCAATAAAAATCTTATAAATTCTTTACCTTATAAATTCAATTAAAAGTCTTATAAAAAAAATATTCAACTAAAAAAAAAACCATAAAAGTTCATAAACTTATCAAAAACCCTAAATCGAACCATGGAAAACATATATCTAAATTCCATAAACTTAAATCTAACTTCCAAAACATAAATTTCCTAAATATATGGTTCCAAACATTTAAAACCCAAAATCAATATGAAAACTTACATATTAGATTGATCGTTATCCATTGGAGTGATTAGTGAGAAGATTTGATAATTTTTGGAGAATGGAAGGTAAAAAATCGATGGAGAAAGAGATATTGCGATTGGGTTTTTGTGTTTTTCGGTTAGGAGATACGTCGCGAGGAAGAAGAAGATGCAATACATTAATGAATTTTTGACGGATTTACCCGTTGGAATCCATCAAAAATTATTAACACTTTTAGGCCATTTGATTAAAACATTTGGCAAAACGTAACTGCGCCGTAAATTTTGCTTGGCAACCAGAAATCCGTTGGAAATTTTTGATGGATTTCCGACTGCCAAGTGAAATTTGAGACTCCGTTACGTTACAAGAACGCATGATAAGGACGTGTACACGCTAAATCCGTCGAAAATCTATCAGAAATTTTCGACAGATTTCTGACGGGTTTGGGGTTTTGGCCACCAATCGACTTTGTTTCACTTTGAATCAGTTCTTAATATAATTATATATATATTATTTCCGACGGATTTCTGACAACCAAACTAATTTTATGGTTCAAACAAAACCCTTTACAATTGTACGGTCAAAGAAAACCTTTTTTTTACAGCAAAGTGATATTGTTTTTGAACCTTCTTTAGAAATGAACAAAAGCTTTAATATTAGAAGATCGATAAATGATGTTGTTGTTAAAACCTAAAAACTTGAAAACCCAAATTGGAAAAAAACCAGTTCTTGCGAAAAAGAGTACACACCAATTGTCTAAAAAAGTAAACCCATTTATAATATACACAAAGTTAACTACTCAGATTGTGAAGATGACCCGTTTGAAGCAATTGAAATTGTATTGTCGTCAAACTCTCTAAGCGATTCCTCTGAATTAGAATGCTCAGTTGTATCATCTCTGAATTGTGTATAATCAACATCAAAGAAGGCTCAACTTGACCCATTGGAACATTTCCGGTTGGCTGCAAAAGATCGTGTTCAGAAACTCCATATATTCTTCCTCTTGGGTATTGATGTCACAGTAATCCATGGGTCATTCCGAGCTGTGATGCAAGGATAACGAATATAGTAAACCTAAAATAATTAATGATTAATACTTTCATATTAATGGTAATGGTAACAAATTTTACTCTCAAACAATTTCAACTTACTTGGTCAGCTTGTGACAAATGGATGAATGGATCGTATTTTAAAAGTCTTCATCTTGAATGTACCGATGTAACGCCAAATTGGTCAAAATGAACACCACGATCAAGGAAGGGATCGTACCAATCACACATAAACATAAAACAGTACAAGTTTAACATTCCTGGATAACGCACTTCTAATATTTCGTTAAAGTTCCTGTAGTAAACTACATCACCAGAGTTAGCCGAGATGCAATAATCTGAAATTAGCCTACTAAGTCCTACCTCATAAATCCGAAACGCATATCCTCTAGTGCCATACCTAGGGTATAAAGTTACAATGTAGTTCAGACCATTAACTAACTCCACTAACCAAATGTCAAATGTTTGACCATTGGCGATGCCTTCTCTTACCTTTCGAAAATCATTGAGTATAATTAAAACTCCGTAAAAAAATTTATCTCAAAATTTTTGTTATTTAAACAGTTGCATAAAATTTCAACCAAAGAGTGAAATCTTTCTCTTTTAATAGAATTTGGTTCTTTTCCTTTCCACTTACACAACCAACTTGGGTAAATAACGCATGAGCATACAAGGGATAAATCGTTCTCTCACCTCTATCATCATTACGAGCAAGACGTCGACTCTTCGTATGCACTTGTAATGGAAAGTAACATTCGGCAAAGTGTGAAACTTCTTTGTTAAGGTTCTGTGCGATAATAGATCCCTCAACTTTGCTTAAATTTGTAATTTTCTTCTTTAGATGGAACATGTGCCACTCAAATGGATACATCTACCGGTATTGAACAGGACCTCCTAATAATGCTTCTTTTGGGAGGTGGATTGGAAGATGTTCCATAACATCAAAGAACGATGGGAAATATCTTCTCCAGATTAGAAATGATCACCGGTATATGTGCTTCTAAATTGTGAATGCCCTCAGGTGTAACTGTTCTCGAGCACAACTCTCGAAAAAAACACCAGTTCCAGCAAATGGAAGTATAACATTTAACAGATAAATATATACTCTTTTGGTCTAGTCGGTGGAACCGGTGAACCACGCGAGCTGGTTAGATGCGTGGGGTAGAGGGCTCGTAGTTATGCTTAGTAAATTGATAAAATAAATAAAGTAATGATATTTACCTGCAATTGCTTGGTGGACATTTTCGTCAAGAAGATGGGGAAATGCACATGAAAGTAGTCGTTGCATGACAACATGACATTCATGACTCTTCATTCCACTAAAAATTTTTTCTCCATAATCAACGCAATTACGTAGATTAGATGCGTATCTATCTGTGAATTTTACATTTTCCCGAATCCAATCAAAAATATTTTGTTTCTTATTTGCGTATAACCGGTAAGCAGGCATATGCATCTACCATTCTTCGTAACTTTAAGAACATTTTGAGCACAAATCAGTAATAAGTCTAATCTAGACTTCATATTGTCTTTTGTCTTTCGTCTTTCTTTGGACATTTATAAGAGTGTTCATGATGTTATCAAAGAATTTCTTCTCAATATGCATGACATCTAGATTGTGCCTCAATAAATGGTATTTCCAATAAGGCAAATCTCAAAAATTATTTTTTTGTGCCAATTATGATTACACTGACACTGTAAACAAGATCATGCCCATACCCCCCCCCCCCCACACAGTTAGGAGTCCTCTCAGCACCAAAATCTCTTAATTGATCAAATATAGAATTATCGTCTATCTCACGAGGTGGACCGTCAAACACTTGTTTATCTTTCGTAAACAATGTCTTCGATCGACGATAAGGATGACCACTCGGTAAGAATCTTCTATGACAATCAAACCAACAACTCTTTCCTCCATTAACCAATTGGAATGCATTAATGTTATCTTGGCAATAGGGACACGATAATCTTCCATAGGTAGTCCATCCAGATAACATACCATATACTAGAAAATCGATTATGGTCCACATAAGAACCGCCCACATCTAAAAATTATGTTGGCATGAAACATCATACGCTTCGAAGCCATCATTCCATAATATTTATAACTCATAGATCAATGATTGTAGGAATATATCTAGTGATCTCTTATGATGCTCTAGGAAAGAAACAAATACAGAGAGAAACAAGGGATTCGAACCTACGACTAATCAGTTAACAGCCAACCGCTCTACCAATGAGCTAAACTCTCTACGCATGCACATAGATGGAGACAAATTGTAAGAAGTTACGATTACATGCAACAACGAATATTGGCTTCCATGCTTTCCAAATGGGTTAAAACCATCCCTGTATAATCCAAGATTTACATTCTTCTTCTCATACAAAAAATTCGGATACTTTGATTGAAAATGTTTATACGCTTCTGTATCTGAAGGATGTGTAATCTCTCCTTTTTCATTATACTATGCTTGTCATCTCATTAGCTCTGTTGTGCACTGTGATTAATATAATCTTTTTAACCTCTCAGTTAACAATAAGTACCACATCAGTTTATATGGAATTGGAACTCTCCCACTTTTTCTTGAAACCGTAGTTTACAACAAAATTTACATCTTCTACGATTTTTGTCTTTTCTCCAATATATCATACAATTATCGATGCACACATCTATTATCTGATATGGCAACCCAAGACCATCTACAAGCTTCTGAACCTTGTAATATGATGTTAGTGAAAGATTATCTTCTGGCAAAATATCTTTCACAATATCTGCTAATAGTCATCATTCTACTTGCATATGATAAAGGCGAATGACTTTCTCTACAACCTTTATATAGTGGTTGCTTTGTTGCATCTAACATATCAAAAAAAATTGTGCTTCTAAATTACGTTTTTTAATCCTATCTCCATCTACAGCGCCTGATAACATATTCACTCAAAACGCATCGTTCACCATCTCACTGGTACCTACACCAAAATTTACTTTTGTTCTATGTCCTCCTAAGGTTTCTAGAACATATGATTCACTAGTACTAGCATAATCATAATTTGTTTTCCAATATAAATAGCAAATCTTGTAATTCAGCATAAACTCATTCATATACAAGTGATTCCAAACAAACTTTATTTTAACATTATGTGAATTTCGACAATTAGAACATGGACATTTAACTTACGATTTTTCTTCGTGACACATTGATTTGTTGACAATTTCATGAAGTCGCATATATCTTGTGCATATTCTTCTTTCATTAAGTTCAACTCTGGATTCATCATCGGTTTGTCCTATCTATGATCGAAAATATCCATAAAAAGACATATTTCTGATTTCAAATTTTTTTTAGTAATGTATTGAGTTATGAATGAATGTGGGAATGTAGAAATATATTTATAAACTCGTTGTCTGTTGAAAATTCGTCACAAATTTTCAAAATATAAAATGGATATATAAGTGTATATATTTTCCGACAGATTTCTGACGTTATGTGAAAAATTCGTCGGAAATATAATGGATATATTCACGTCCATAGTTTCCGACAAAATTTTCACATGCCATTGGAAATCCATCTGAAAATTTCCGACAGGCTTATATCCGTCGAAAATCTCGGATGCCTTTCCAACAGTTGAATTGGAATTCCATCAGTTAGCTGTCGGAAATTTTCGACAACAACCACACCCGTTGGAAGATCCATCTGTTTCCGCTAACATGTTATATCTGTCAGAAATTTCTGATGGATTTCGAATAGATGGTATATAATCGGGAAATTTCAAACAGCAACCACAAGATCCGTCTGTTTCCGGTTGTTTTTTCTTGGTAGTGGTAGAAGTTTAGAGAATACGACAAAGTATTGCTCAAAATGTCGGTGAAAGAAAGATCATTTGTTTGGCAACCCAAAAAGGTATCCCGATAAAGCTTTATTTTTGAAATCCATAATGTGTACCAGCAATCATAAGTCACATTCACCTTGAAGGTATCTTTGGTAAGCAATGCAGCACCACAGTTAGGTCTACACTCAGGAGGAAGAGCTTCATTTGGTGCATCTGAAAGCGCTTTTTGCAGCGGGAATGAAGAAGAAGAAGAACCCTCTTTTACGATTGTAAAGCTAATGAAAAGAAAACCCTCTTTTGCTTCTTCGTCACTGACACCGGCACCGATGCTGTTTCTTCGGAATCCATTTAACTTTCTTCTCCGGTGAGATTGTACTGAGGACAAAGAAAATGAAGAATCCATTTTTCACGGTGATTGAAACATCCAACTACTGTCACCGGAAATCAAATATAACCGATTCCGATTATCCGTCTTTTTTAATTGCCTTTTTTTTTCCTTTGACTGTCGTTGTGAGGATGAGAGTGTGTGTATGAAAAAAGAAAAAGAAATTGATTTACCGATTAAGTAGTCCAAAGTAGTAAAAAATCACGGTGTTGTTGTACCAGTGACCGATTAGCCAGCTATTTAACAAGTTAGGCAGCCGTTTCTTGTTGTTATCTTAGTATTTGCCTGTAGTTTTTTTCTGTCTTTTCGTCTATTTATTTCTTTTATAATTGCTGTAACAAATCAAAATTCACTATAAATACTTAACATGTTAGTAAAACAAAAAAATATTTTCATTAGTCATTTCATTTCGCTCAACAGGGAGCAAAATGTTTTGAATTTTAAGAATCATGTCATCTATGTATTAATCATTAACGATTTATGAGTTAATTAGGTGACTAACCATTATCTGACAAAAAATGAAAAATATGGCTATATTGTTTCTAAAATTTAGGAAACATGTCGAAACGCATGGACTTTGATGACCCTAATTCCGCAGAAAATGTTGACCCATAACAATATAACATGCCAATATTAATTAACACAACACAAACAAATAAGATAGATGGTAAAAACATAAAATAAATCTAATCTGAAACACTAATAACAATCTATGATTATATAAACTATCGAAATATTAAAGCAAACATTTTATCGTGCGGATTACTATCTAGTATATTATTTATATAAACTTTTCTAATAGAAATAGATAGGTCAGTTAGTTAAGTTTACATATCAATTGATTACAGGTTGTGGTTTTAAGCAGAATTGCACGTATAAGTCCCTATTTTCAAATTTTTCTTCAACCTACGACAAAACCAGATTTGAAGACCAAACTTGCCACCTCTTCATTTAGAGACAACATGCTTCTTGTTCCCATAAGTCGTGACCATATGGAGCTTACACTTTCAATCTCCTCCTTTTTGATTGAATTTGTCACTTCAAACATTCTCTGTCATAACACTCCCCCATAAACATAACTCTTCTTGAACCTTTCCTAAGACTAAGCATTAAGAAAACCAATACTATCGACAGTGTAAGCAAAGTAGGAAGAACACACTTACCTTCAAACCGAGTGATAATGTTCATACTTTCTTTTTACAGCGCCAAGTTGATATCAGAGCCAAGTGAAGTTTCAAACTCATGATCTCCATACTTTCTTTTCACAACGCCTTGTCCTACTCGTGCAGTGGGAGTAAACTCTTTTGGCTAATGTTCCAACATCTCACAAGATTCCAGTTGAATCTCTCTTTGGAAACTGAGTGCTATATAGATAAGGCTAGGGAATAGAGGAATTATATCTGTAAACTCAGAATTTGCAGTTACTTTCTCAACAGTGTCATAGACAAGCTTCCCAAAGTTGAAAGGAATCTTTTAATTGGTGCCCGACAATTTTGTGAAGATCCTATTGCCGCAGATTTAGGGTTTGCAGAAGCGGAAACATAAGTAGACGACGTAGTTGGGTCCTCTGTTGGAATAGCCGAAGTAGCTGGAGCAGGTGATAGAGCAGATGTAGGAGGAGATTGCTCATCGGTGCGAGGTGAGAACACCATCGGATTAGCGGGGGAAGCTTCTTGGCCTTTTGGAACAGAATTTGAAGTAAATTTTACAATTGGTGCTGGGGAACTTCTTGGATTGAGTAGTTAGAGTCGACAATCTCAAAGCAGTCTGATTCTGCTCAAAAGTTTTCCTTGGTTGAGTAATGTTGTCACAACAACTTCCCTGTTTTGCATACTCAACTCAAAATCAAACATTAGTGCACACAAATGATGATCATCACTGCAATTCAATCATTTTCAACCTCATCACATCATCAAGGACATTCGAAGAAAGAATGATTTAAGAGAAAATAATGGGATTCACACACACAAAGTACCTTAGAATTCAACTCAAATTTTTTGAACCTTTTTTCAGTCTGTAATTACTTCACCTTTAATATGTGCCCAATCTTTTTGCCTCTTTTGCATCAGAGTTAACACACAAAGACTGAAACTAGAACTGAAAGCACAGTGATCTGATCAATTTTTTTTGTGAAGGGTTGTGGGAACACTCGA
Organism: Cardamine chenopodiifolia; assembly: GCA_963922655.1. Taxonomy (NCBI): domain Eukaryota; kingdom Viridiplantae; phylum Streptophyta; class Magnoliopsida; order Brassicales; family Brassicaceae; genus Cardamine; species Cardamine chenopodiifolia. The sequence continues at coordinate 16,092,620 of OZ000470.1, read as the reverse complement.
CTTATTTTTCCAACCACTGTAGTTATTTCTCATTTTTGAGGAGTTTTCATACGTGTTGATTCACTAAGAGTAGTATTCACACCTACATATCCTCAAGGGCCAGTAAGTCCCAATCAGCAGATGGGAGTGTACCAGAACGTGAAAGAAAGACTTGAGCTTGTGATCATCAAAAGTAGATGCACTCACACATGATTTTTGATGTTTACTTAATGAGTGAGTACACCGTTGTGAGATACTTTTTACTGCTCCTTTCTACATCAGGGAGGCATGGGGAGGGTGATTTTATTATGTTGTATCTCCCCTTTTTTATAGCTTTTCCCTTAGACAAGATTTATTCTTTTTTTAGTCCTTAGATAAGTTCAGTTTCATCTTATGAGATAAGGTGTTTCTTACTGCTCATTTCTGCACCTTACCCCTTCCCTCTTCTTCTTTCACATCCGATCCGGTACACACTTTACTAACTAATCTGCTTGAAGGCATGGAGGGGAGCTATTTCTCAAAGTAAACTTAACAGCAAGAATTTTTGGTAAACTCATTTTGTTAACCCTTCTTAGTGACAGAAATAAAGGTTAGAAAAACAACAATATTTTCACTGTATTTCAACTCTTGTCCCTATGATGTCACTCATAGACAAAGAACATTAGAAAGCATACAAACCCAAGGTACACACTTTACTAACTGATCTTCTTGAAGGCATGAAGGGGACCTATTTCTCAGAGTAAACTTAACAGCAAGAAATTTTGGTAAACTCATTTTGTTAGCCCTTCTTAGTGACAGAAATAAACATTAGAAAAACAACAACATTTTTATTGTATTTCAACTCTTGTCCCTATGATCTCACTCATAAACAAAGAACATTAGAGAGCATACACACCCAAGGTACACACTTTACTAACCGATCTGCTTGAAGGCGTGAAGGGGAGCTATTTCTCAAAGTAAACTTAACAGCAAGAATTTTTGGTAAACTCATTTTGTTAGCCCTTCTTAGTGACATAAATAAAGGTTAGAAAAACAACAATATTTTCACTGTATTTCAACTCTTGTCCCTATGATGTCACTCATAGACAAAGAACATTAGAGAACATACACACCCAAGGTCCACACTTTACTAACTGATCTGCTTGAAGGCATGAAGGGGACCTATTTCTCAGAGTAAACTTAACAGCAAGAATTTTTGGTAAACTCATTTTGTTAGCCCGTCTTAGTGACAGAAATAAATGTTAGAAAAACAAAAATATTTTCATTGTGTTTCAACTCTTGTCCCTATGATCTCACTCATAAACAAAGAACATTAGAGAGCATACACACCCAAGGTACACACTTTACTAACTGATCTGCTTGAAGGCATGAAGGGGAGCTATTTCTCAAAGTAAACTTAACAGCAAGAAGTTTTGGTAAACTCATTTTGTTAGCCTTTCTTAGTGACATAAATAAAGGTTAGAAAAACAACAATATTTTCACTATATTTCAACTCTTGTCCCTATGATGTCACTCATAAACAAAGAACATTAGAGAGCATACGCACCCAAGGTACACACTTTGCTAACTGATCAGCTTGAAGGCATGGATGGGAGCTATTTCTCAGAGTAAACTTAACAGCTAGAATTTTTGGTAAACTTGTTTTAATAGCCCTTCTTAGTGACAGAAATAAAGGTTAGAAAAACAACAATATTTTCACTGTATTTCAACTCTTGTCCATATGATGTCACTCATAAACAAAGAACATTAGCGAGCATACACACCCAAGGATTTTTTCAAGTTGATAAACATGCTATGATCCAAGGGCTTAGTGAAAATATCATCAAGTTGTAACTTTTTAGGTAAATGTTCTATCACTACTTGTTTCTTTTCAACCAGTTCCTTAACAACATGATGTCTAATAGCTAGTGATTTTTTTTGCGTGTTGCATTGGAATGTTTGGTACATCAATGGCACTTTAATTATCACATTTAACAAGCATGGAGTCATAAGGAATCATACCATTTTCTAATGTTATATGCTTGATAGGTGTTTTACCATTCTAAAATTGCAGTGCTAAGTATTGTTGATCCCCCTGATTTCTAGGAAAAACACAAGATTTGGACGCTTTCAATCTCCTAGTCGTTTCTTCAAATATTCTATGTAGCCTTTAGACGTGGTGTGCAGTTTAAATCATTAACTGTTTCCACATCACCCAAATCTTCACTTGTGGCAACAATTTCCACATTGTTTAAGGTCTAGAAACTTCATTTAAAATAAAGTTTTTTTGTGATTAGTCATATTTTCTTCACCTTATACTCGAGGAAGGTAGGAAGATAAATATTCCAAAATGAATCTATGCCTCTCCCCCATTAGTCTGACACCTCCCTCTTCGACTCGAACTATTTAGTTCAAACTCCTTGAACCATGCACCTTTAATAATCTCCTTCAGCTTGATTGGCATAATTCAGTAAGGACCTACTTGTACAACTACAGTGTTGAGAGTAGTAGCACATATTCTGGTTGTGACAAGGACACACCATCGTGCTTCTTGATACTCCTCATCAAGTTTGTATCACCAAGGCCAACTAACTCTTCATATTTAAGTGTTGAGTAACCGTTCTTGAGGTTCAACATTCCTCATACATATTGGAACATTCGTTATATTGCTTCGAAGTGACTGATCGTAGGGATAACAAAAGATAAACATAATTCATCATTCACCAACTTCAATGTAGTGCTTATTGTAGGTCTTGCAAACTCACTGGAACACGTCCTAACCTGTTCCAACAGGTTTTTGACATATGAATTTTGAACAACAAAAATTCTATTATTCAGCTGCTTCACTTGAAGATACACGAGGTCTCTGATGTTTCTCCCCATACCCATCTTGTCCATTTTCCTTGGCTTTGAAATAACTATAAGCAAGTCATGATTGATGACTGTTGTTATATCATTGTCACTCATTCCTTTCACATATTGATTCCACATTGTTTTTTCATCTGTTTACCTTCCAGGCATGCTTGAAATCCATCCCACATGTACCAATCGTTGTCTATTCTTATCTCTGAGAGAACCACTTGACATTGTTCATTGATAGCCCAACATTTTACTTTGTTGAACATCACCCTTAATCCCACATCACAAAACTGGCTCACACTAATCAAATTCGCTGAAAGTCCCTCAACATAGTACACGTTCATTAGCTCCAATACATTAAATCTTTTGAGGTTTCATTTCCCTTTTGATTTTTCTTCTTTTCCTCCGCCAAAAATCACTTTGCTTTCCTTCACTTTAGTGTACTTTACCACGGATTTTTGATTACCAGTCATATGTCTGGAACATCCACTATCAAAATATCATGTTTGACTATCAACTGAGCTCCTTGAAGTGTAAGAAACAACATGTTTTTGATAAAGATCTTATTTTCTCACCCAAGCATGTGAAGAATCATTATAGTATAAATAATACCTTTGTTGAATCATCAAATTCTTCACTTTGGCTTTCAATCTATAGAAGTACCTCTTGATGTGCTCAATTTTTCTACAGTAGTAGCATCTATGCGAATTTCTTCTTCCAGTTTTGATTCTCTATGAATTTCTTCTTCCAGTTTTGATTTTCTACAAATTTTTTGGAACATTCTCTATGTTATTCCCTTTGACGAATGTGGTTATATTTGCAACATAGCCTCCTTGATATCCAAGACCATAGTTTGACTTTTTAGTTCGGATTTCTTGTATTGGAATATGAGCAGAGTTGTTCCCTTTCACGAAATTGGTCACACCTAAGGATATTCTTCTTTGGTACCCCAGACCATGATTCGTCTTCTCAGTCCTTTCCAGCATCAATATTTTTCAAATCTTTAGTTCCACTATTGAGCATATGTATCTTCTTAATGGTTTCAACTGCTTCATACTCTAGTGTCCTTTTTTTAGGTTTGCGTACTTAGTTCCTCCTTATGTTTTTCATTCATCTCCTTTAATACGATATTTTCTTTGAGGAGTAACACATTCTCCAGACTCGTCTACTTCAAGTTTTCATACATTAATTTGAAATCTTCTTGTAGATAAGTTGTTTCCTCATCTTGAGACTCACTTTTAGAATAATCACTCTCATAATTTTGTTCACTTTTTCTAAGATATTTCCTGAAATTTCTTCATGTTCTACCTCTGGATCACTCTCAAAAGAATCTTCATCAGTGAGTATTACAGCTGGAAACACACAGTACCCAGTAACAAAGTCACCCTCATATGATTTGGTGTCAGAGTCGTCATCATTCATTCTGATGTAGGATTTACTATCTGATCTTTTATACTCACACACACTTTTTTGTATTGACCATACCCTTTGTAGATACAACATTGAGTTTCCTTCTTTTTAGCAGTTGGACAATCAGCTCTAAAGTTACCATACCCTTGACACTCATAACACTTTTAATCAGATCTTCGTGAATCTTTGGGTGGTTCTTCAGATGAAGATTTACCAAACGATCTTCTACTTCCATGGTCAAACCTCTTCAATATTTGGTCAACATTCTTGACCATCAACCTCACGGTGTTCTCTAGTCCTTGTATTTTTTGCTTGTCCTCTGAAGATGAAGCTAATAATGTGATGCCTTTCTGAGTACTTGGTTATAATTGTATTTATCTCTAAGTCCATCTCATGAGCTTTAATCATTCATACTTCTCTGAAAGTCATGGTAGATGTATTTAATACCACGCTCATAGCAGACATATAAACTTCATAATTCGCGAGAAGACATCTCAGAAATTTCTTCACTAACTTCTTGTCCTTGTATTTCTTTCCAAGGACATTTGCTTCACTTGCAATATCGTTGATTTTGGAGCTAAAAACAGTTACCTTTTTTGTCTTCTTCTATACATAGATTTTCAAATTTTGACGCCAGAGCATCTAGATGACTTCTACAAACGTCAGTGGTGCCTTCATAGTACAATTGTAATGTATCCCATGATCACTTTGTATTGTGACAGTCTTGAACCTGTTTGAACTGATCGTTGTTGAGACAATTGTAAATCGCAGAAATTGCTCTAGAGTTCATTTTAGACATTATCTTCTCATCATCCGTCCACAGTTCTTTCTTCTTGGGAACCATTGTACCATCTTCACTCTTAGCTACTGGTTCATCCCAACCATCATGAAAGCTATCCACACATCCTCATCAATACTCCAAATAACATATCGCATCTTTACATTCCACTGTCCGTAGTTCGTGTCATCTAGCATGATGTGCTTTTGAACCGCCACAAGCTCTCGCACTGAGTCCATCTTCTGTCACAGGATCTTCACATGTTGTTGAGTACAAAAAACTCGGTTCAGATGTCCGTTCTGATGTCAAATGACAAAACATATGCACACAACAACACGAGAACTTTCCAAACTCCAACGCACAGAGGTTCAATCTTATTAGAAATCTTTAAGAAGATTACACACTATTAATTGGATTTACACACAGCTTAAGAACATCCTCTTAACTTGTTACCAACCAATTGCTAACCTAACAATGAACATACTTATTCACCGTAACAGAGTCAACTAATTCTCTAAAACAGAACAATGTTTTTTCTACTTTTTCTGACTTTTTCGGCTAACATTCAAACTCAGACCTTGAATCATATTTATCTTCAAGGATCAAGTCTGGTTTGAGATTATCATGCCTAGGTTTAGAATCATCCAAATTTTCAATATATCTTTCGTGTATCTTCTCTTTTCCAAACTGCTCGATCCTCAGCATTTCAAGTCTCTATCTATTGCTGAAAATTCCATGTCATTAATCTTTACTCGTTAATTTTACGTCAGTTTCAGTCTATGCAATCTTCTACTTAACTTAATTTACTATTTTTGTTAAAGACAACATGTTTCTTATTCTCACAAGTTGTGACCAGATGGAGTTTACACTTTCACGTAGATCCCTAACTCTCAAACTAGATCAAAATCTCTTGAAAGAAAGCAAAAACAAACGAAAAAAACACAATGTCGGGGGTTGAAAATCACCATACGTTGGCCGGAAAGCTCGATTACATTTTGGAGGCTGACCTTAACATTGAATAAACTTTTTTCTTAAAAAAGAAAAAAAAAGAGAGTTGATATTAAAAAAAAAAAGGAACGGGACGGTGAAAAATTAAGGAGGATTAAAACTGAAATTGTGAAAAAGAAAAAAAAAATAAGTAAAGTGATGAGAAACGTGTGTTCACAGATATTTTGATAAAAAGAACTAATCCAATCTCAGCCGTTATAGGCTATAGCAACCACACCCTCCTTATCCAAAATCTCCTCCTTCCTTAAAACTAAGCTTCTCATCTTTTGCTTCTCCTTTCTTGAGTCGCTTCACTTCTCTTGCATACAAACTCATTCACGGGTATCAATAATCTCTCTTCTCTATTCCAATTTCTTAATTTCTTGAATCTGTTAATCAATTTCTTGTTTTCTCCAGCAAGGAATGGCGACAGCAGCAGCACCCGCAGTGATTTCATGGACAAGATCAGGCATTGTGTCCAAATCCGGACAAACCCAGAAGAAAACAGAGATGAAAGTTTCTTACATAAGTGGACTTAATTCATTTGGTGGTCTCAAGGCACAGAACAACAAGGTTGTCTCCATGGGATTACCAATCTGCACGGAGCAATGCTTTGCCAACGTTGTGATGTCTCTCAAGGGAATAAGAGGTGGTGGTGGAGCCTTATCCACCACTTGTAACGCTGTCGGAGAGATTTTCAAGATTGCAGCAATCATGAATGCTCTTACTCTTGTTGGTGTTGCAGTTGGATTCGTTCTTCTTCGAATCGAGACTTCTGTTGAGGAAGCCGAGTAAATAGAGTAAATTACTCTTCTTATAATTTATATATTTTTTGTTATTGTTGTTGTCAAGCTTCGGTAAACTTTGATACATGTTACATTTGTTTATGAAGCTCTTTTCTTCGTAGATGAATTTTAATCAATAACTATGCATCTACTGCTGCATCCATAACCTCTTTCACTGCATATAAATTTCTTGTCAAACTTCCTTTTGTTTTATTCAAGTTTTTTAAACAATCAAACCCTTTTGTATTTTTATTTTCTTATTGTTAGCTAAAGCACCATATTTTACATGCTCCGTGAGCTGTTTTGGCATCGAAGTATTTTCATGAAGAAAAAAAAATTTCGGACTCTTACATTTCTTGCAAAGCATTTAGCATATTACATTGTGGATATTGTAACTAATAAAATCAACGAACTCAATAGATAAATTTGATCTAATTGAGGGAGTATGGAGTATTTTGATTAAGTCCAGACAATTTATCTCGCAAGAAATAAAACCAGGATGGTGCAAGAGGAGAGAATTTGTCGCCCACAACTAGGCCTCTGATTCAATGTTTAGGGCGGAGAGGCAGCGGCTACAAGTTCTTTAGCAATGTTCTTAGAAAATAGTAGTTCTTCTTAAGCCTCATTTGTCAACTTCCAAAAAAAAAAGTGTTTCATTGTAGTATAGATCAATCAATAATCTCAAATACTTTTTCTGTCAAACCGGTTTGTCGAAACCAAGTTATTTATACTTCGAAAATTTTGATATGTTCGATTCATACCCGAACTATACTATTGCGCAAAAACATATCCCAACAAATCAAACATTTGAATTTTTTTAGAACTTTAACGTTTAAAATTGTATGAAATTATACATTGACTGGTACTATGTTAGAAAACCGTTAACTTTCGATGATGTGGATGTCACGTATATATTGACCGTCACGATGTTAACTTCTGATGATGTGGATTGATGACATAGATGCCACATCACCATGTTATTAAACCTTTTTTACTTTTCTCTATTTCTTACAATTTCAAAATTTTATTAAGTTTTGTATATTCACACCAATACACACACATATATATATATATATATACAAATAATATTTTTGTTGGATTTTACAAAAATCTTATATATTCTCTCGGCCTCTTCGGTTGCTGTAAAGCTCATCATATTAAAAAAAATCACACCCTCCCAAAAGAATTCACAATCCCCTAATATAACTATTCAATCATACATTTATCACGATGTTAAAAATGCCGCGTTAAATCATGATAACAAGGATGCCAGAAAAAAACTACATCGCTTTGTTTAAATGCATAATTAAAAATCTTTAATAAAACGATATCGTTTTGAAATTTTAATATATATTTTACAAAAAATATTTACCTTTCTAATGTATGGTATCATTTTCTGGAATGTACTAATGCCCTTTTTGGGATATCGTAAATATATGATATCTGTTTTGCGATTCTCCCCACTGTTAACCTAGTCTGTTGCACATAAAATATTGAAAACAGCTCTGCATCCCTTCCATCCCTTCCATCCACATGATATGTAAACTAATTTACTCAGTGAAGATGATCCCTTCCATCCACATGATGTGTGTGTTTAGTACTCGACCAAATAATAATTTTTAAATAATTACATGATCAACTGCAAGTGCACAGTAAATCTATAATAGTTCTTAAGATATCGATCCCAAAGAAATTGATGTCATATTATAAATCCGTCAGAAAATAGTTAAGATGAAACAAAAATAAAAAGGATTTTATTTTGGATTTGGTCACAAAATAACTAAGTAAGCAGACAAACGAAATAAGAAATTAAAGAGTAAGTAAATGACGACTAGTAAGTAATACGGCAATACATTATAAGAAAAAAAATCCAGAACTGACGGTTATATCCGTCGGAAATCTGTCGGAAACAGCTGTTTAATTATAATTAATTATAATTAATAATTAATCAAAATTAAATTAAAATTCTTAAACCAATATAATAAATAGTCTTAACAAAAATAAAAAGTATTCAAAAGAAAATGTAAATTATGCGAAATTAAAAGAAACTAGATAATTAGAAACCTAAAAATTTATAATGTTGAGGAGGCGGTTGGAACGAACGGAAGAATGCATTCATCTGATCCTGCATTGCTTTGAGTTGTGCAGCCGTGTTTTCTTCGATAGTCTCAATCTTGTTGTTGAGAGCTTCGATCTCGGCTGACTTTTCTTCGAGTTGCGATCTAGACTAAGGATCTCCGTAGAACCTCGAAGTTGTCAAAGATGGCGACGAGTACTCTTATGGAAATCTAAAAATACGGCCTTTGTAGTGACCAACAGAAAAAAAATAGTAAATCATTAGAAAATAATTAATTAAAGGAAAAATTAAAGAAAAAATTAAATTTAACTTACTTCGTAGACAAATTCGTTGAGCTTCTCAATGAGAACTTCGGTGCAAGGAGGAGTTCTGTCAACAATCGACTGTGATTGCATAGACTCCTCTCCTAATCTTGTAGCGTTCTCCACGATCTCCCAAGCAACCGGATCTTGGATTTGTTCCGTCTTACGGTTCGTGTGAGCATCTAGTAGCAAAGCAAGTTGGGATGGACGGACACCTTCTTGACGAAACTGAATATTTTATTAAAAGTTAAAGTATGTAAATAAAATGACATTAAAGTTTAAATTTAAAAAACACTTACCAGTTGTTGTTTCCGGGAAGCCTTGCTCGTTGCTCCCAAATTGTGAGTTGCAATTCATTTTGCCTTCCAATCACTCTTCCGGTTGATTGATTGAGTAGCCGATGTTGCCCGGGTTTCATCCATCAGCCAATATGCAACCAACCCGTTCCAGAGGTCTGGGTTTCCTAACAGCTCCTTTGGAATGTCATTCCGGTTCCACTTGTCCTTCCACTCGTTCAACATCCTTGAGTATACTTTCGATGTCTTAGCATCGAACTCACATCTAACCCGAGACGTGAGGTCTCTATCCCAAGTGAAATCTTGCAGCAAAATAAATTGGTTAAAATATAAAAACTTCATAAAAATCTATTATCATAAATATGAATACTTAAAATTTTAATGGTAAAAAGTAAAGTAAAATATACCGCAAATTGGCGAAACCAAAGATCACGCTCAAGCAACGGCATCAGAGAGTATGTCGCATACGGACGCTGAAGCATTCGGTTAAGCATACAGTTGATAGACTTCGATATCTCATTATAGGATATATGGAACCTATAAAACAAAATTAAATTAAAATTAATAAAGAATAAATAAATTAAATAAAAACCTTAAAAATAAAGTTACCAAGTATTGTTACCGTCACAATCGGGATAAAGATAAGGCAATCTTTCCCACCCGGATTGAGAAACAAAGTTCTCTATGCTCATCTGGATTGGAACGGAACCCGCTTGATGAGTAGCTGATGGAAATTACGTCTCCGGAACAGGACTGGAGCGGTTTCGACCGACTCGCTCCTCGGCCACGTCAAGACCCACCTGACTCGGATACGGAATGAAATCGACCATAATTCCTGAAAATGAAAAAAATGAATTATAAACATATGGAAAACAAATTATTTAATAAGATTTACACAATATATAAAAATATACAAATATATTTAAAAAAAAACAGTTATAAAAATATTTAAAAATTTATAAAAATAATTATAAATGGCGAAATCATAATATATTTGATAAAAACCTAAATCTACATTGCAATTGATTAACACCCTAAATCTTCAATCTAAAACACTAAATCCTAATTCATAAACCCTAAATCTACAATCAAATTCCCTAAACATACATTCCAAATCGTAAGTCAACAAAAAACGAAGAAACTTACATATTTCATCGGTTTGGATCCATTGAAATAGAGTTTGGTTGACTTTCAAACTTAAAACGGAAGATTTGACGGAGTTTTGGAGATTTTCAGAATTTTTGGGAAGTCTATAGGTTTTTTGCGAATGGTTTCGCGAAGAAGAAGGCTCTGTATATAAGGCGATTACCAATGCCTTAATATTCGCGAATTCGTCAGAAATTCCCACGGATTTCCAACGGATTCACAAAATTTCAGATTATGCGGCATTCCAAAAGTTATTTCCCGGTATAGTTTTTGCGAATCCGTCGGAATTTCCGACGGATTCGCAAAAATTGCATGTCCTGTCATTGGTCAGTCAACCTTAAACACCTACACGTGTAACCTCTAATCCGTCGGAAATTTCCGATGGATTTAGGAGTTTAAAGGTTTTTTCCAAACATCGGGACTAGAATACTTTTGTTATAAGCCATAGTAACCATTGCATTGATGAAATTACAACATCAACTTTATGTAAGTCATTAACTTACAAAAACAAAATTTTATGTTAGGTTCTAAGATATGTTATATCGTTAATATGTATCTATAGGTATCATTTAATCAAAATCATCTTAAATGTTAGAATTTATAAAAAAACATCATTTTATATGATATTAAATGCATATATTATCTCACCAAGTGTTAAAATGTAGCAATCTATACTAATGTCTATCAATATTGTATCCAAAATCTTCCAAAACCCCAAATCCGTTAGAAAAATCCGTTGGTTTTGCGACGAATTCGTGGTTTAAAATAAAATATAAAATAATCCTTCGGAAATCCGTAGGTATTTTAAGTGAATCCGACGGATCATTTTTTATTTTTTTTAAACCACGAATCCGTCGGATTTTAGTAAATTCCGATGGATTTCCGACAGATTGAGTGTTTTGACAAGAAAATAACATATCTAACTGAAACTCAATACATTACAATAACAAATATAAAACACAAACATACTACTACTCATCTTCAGATGATCCGTCCGAAGGAATTGAGTCTGAATCATCCTTGAATTCGCCACGTGATTCCTCTGAGTCTTAATGAACTATATCATCTTCGTTTTGTGTGAAATCAACCACGAGCTTAATGTCAAACGAACGCTCAACATGATCCATTTGAAAAATTCTAGTTGGTTGTAGGACATCATGTTCTGAAACTCCATTTATTCTTACTCGTGGGTTAATTGTAGTAATTGTGATCCAAAGATCTGACTGATAAGATACCCGAGGGTAACGAATGTAGCAAACCTATATAAAATGAGGATAATTTGTTAAAAATAATATATATTAGTAACTTAAATAATAGTAAAATATGTTAGTTTAATCATACATTTTCTGCTTGTGATGCTAGAATAAATGAATCGCATTTAAGAAGTCTTCGTCCTGAATGTATCGATGTCACACCAAATTGGTCAATTTGAACACCACGACCAATGAATGGATCATACCTATCGCACTTAGACCCAATGCACCTCAAGTCCAACATTCTTGGATATCTGTCTTTTTCATTCAATATGTCGTAGTAAACTACATCCCCTGATTGTGCTGAAACACCAAAGTCTGAAGTTAGTCTTGTTCTTCCCTCCTCAAGACTCCTAAACGCATATCCCTAGTGCAACACCTAAGATATGAAGTTGCAATGTAGTTTTTACCATTAACAAACTCCATTAACCATGCCAGAAATTCTTTACCATTTTCTATGATATCAGATACCTATAAAAATATAAATAAAGATTATAAATTATTGTGAGATAAATATTACAATACAATTATAAATTAGTAAAAAAATTTAAAAACTTATGTAAAATCGCAACCAAGATGCAAATTCTTGTTCTTTTAGGATATCAAGTTCGGTTCCAATCTTATCTGGATAATAGTCTTGTATTAGCGCCTTGTAAATGCTGTAATATAACAAAAAATTTAATAATCACATATTAGTTAATTTCAAATAATTGGTAATTGACATAAAAAAATTAACCATTACCTCACATACTCCACAATATCTTCACAATTTGTGAGGATATACTTCTGCTCTGATAGTTTTCGTCTTTTTCCTTTTCCACTTACTCGACCAATTTGAGCAAAAAACTCAGGGACCTACACCGGATAAATCAGTCTCTCACCTCTATCATCATGCCGCGCCAGCCGTCTACTCTTAGTTCATACTTCTGATGGAAAGTAATATTCAGCAAAGTGTGAGGCTTTTTCGTTGAGGCTCTGCGCGATAATTGATCCCTTAAATTTTCTTAAAATTTTAACCTCTTTCTTGAGGTGGAACATGTAACACTCAAACGGATACATCCAACGGTACTGAACAAGACCTCCAAGTGTAGCTTCTCGTGGGAGGTGGATAGAAAGATGTTCCATAACATCAAAGAAAAATGGTGGAAATATCTTCTCAAGATTACAGAGGATAACCGGTACATTGTCCTGTTGCGTATACCCTCTACTGTAATTGTCCTCATACATAAATCTCGAAAGAAAGTACCAACTCCTACAAAACACAATAAACAATAAACAATTATATATATATAATTATATATGTTACAAAAATGGTTAATTAACATTATGAAAGTAACACTATATACATACAATTGCTCCATGGACAATTTTTTGAATAAGATGTGCAAAGGCAAATGGAAAAAGACACTGCATCACAACATGGCAATCATAACTTTTCATTCCAACATGACAATAAACTTCCCTTTGGATAAATCCACACAATTTCGCAGATTAGATGCATATCCATCTGGTATTTTACATCGTCTCGAATCCAGTTAAAAAATGCTTATTTCTTAGCTACGTCTAACCGGTAGGAAGACATATGACATCTACCATTAGGCATAACATGAAGAAAATCTCGTGAACAAATCAGTGGCAAGTCTAATCTATATTTCATATTGTCTTTCGTCTTCCCTTGCACGATTAAAACAGTGTTCATGATGTTGTCAAAAAGTTTTTCTCAACATGCATAACATTTAGATTGTGCCTCAACAAATAAACTTTCTAATAAGGTAAATCCCAGAAAATAGTCTTTTTATGCCAGTTATGAAGTTCACTGATACCATCAACATGATCATGCCCATTACCCCCACAGTAAGGAGTTATTTCAGCGACAAAATCTCTTAATTGCTCCAATATGCAACGTCCATCAATCTCCGGAGGTGCACAGTCAAACACTTGTTTGTTCTTCGTAAATAATGTTTTACACCGACGATAAGGATGATCAATAGGTAAAAACCTTATGTGGCAATCAAGCCAACAAGTCTTTCTTCCGTGATGTAATTGGAATGCATCAGTGTTATCTTAGCAATACGGGCATGATAATCTTCCATGCGTTGTCCATCCAGATAACATACCATATGCTAGAAAATCGCTTATGGTCCACATAAGAACCGCACGCATCTTGAAATTCTGCTGCAATAAAACATCAAATGCTTCAACCCCATGCTTCCATAGCATTTGTAACTTATAGATCAATGGCTGGAAGAATACATCAAGTGACCTCCTTGGATGCTCTGGGCCGGGAACTAGCACGGAAAGGAACAAAAACTCTCTACGCATGCACAAAGATAGTGGCAAATTGTAAAGTGTTACAATTATCGGCCACAACGAATATTTTATTCCATGTTTTTCAAATGGGTTAAAACCATTTGTACATAACCTGAGGTATACATTTTGTCGCTCATACCCAAAATCTGGATACATTGATTGAAAATGTTTCCACGCTTTTGCGTCCGGCGGATGTGTATCTTGACGATGCTCTGCATGCCATCTTATTGCCTCTGTTGTGCGTTGAGATTGATATAATCTCTTCAACCTATCCGTTAATGGTAAATACAACATCCGTTTATAAAGAACTAAAACTCTCCCACTAGTTTCTTTAAACCTTGGTTTTTGACAAAATCTACATCTTTTACGGTTATTGTATTCTCTCCAATATATTATACAGTTGTCGATGCACACATCTATCGTCTGATACTGCAAACCGAGACCAACAACTTGTTTCTGTACCTCATAGTATGATGTTCGTGAAAGATTATCTTCAGGTAAAATATCTTTCACAAAATCTTCTATCACATCAACACATTCTTCCGCCAAATTGTAGTCCATCTTAATAGTCATCATTCTACTTGCAGATGATAATGGTGAATGACCTCTCTACAACCACTATATAGTGGCTGTTTTGTTGCATCTAACATATCAAAAAAATTTGCGCTTCTGCATTTGGTTCTTCAGCCCTATCTCCATCATAACCGCCCAACGGGATGTTCTCCCTAAACACATCATTCACCATCTCAACTGTACCAGCACCTACATCTACTTCCCTTATATATCCTATGCTATCAAACTAACTCAAGCTTAACATTATGAGAATTCTGGCATATACTATAGAAACATTTAATCACACCATTTTTTGCTCCCCGTTGATTTTTGGCCAATCCCATGAACTCGCAGATTCCTAGTGCATAATCATCTTTCAGTAAGTTTGACTCCGGATCCATCATAGGTTCATCCATCCATGACCGAAAATAATTACCAGAAGACATATTTTAACTTTTGGTATAAAGAGATTGAATGAGTAAGTGAGTGGTGTGAATGAATGAAGAAATGTGGAAACATATATATAGAAGTCGTGTCCATCGAAAAACCGTCGGAATACAACATTTCCAAACAGCTATACAGCGGTCATATTAACATTCTTATTAATCGACAAAATTCTGACAAAATTCTAATAAATTTCCGACGGATTTCCGACATCCGTTGGAACATAACGTATTCTATTTCCAACGGATTTTCGACGGTTTTCTGCTTGTCCATCGAAAACCTGTCAATTTTTTCTAATGGATTCTTTGTCTGTCGGAAATCCGTCAGTTATTCCGTCAAAATTTATCAGTCGTAAAACTGTCAGAATTTTCTGACGGATTCTGATTCCATCAGTTTTCCAGCAACTTTCTTGTAGTGATAAGTGAAAACATTGGGCATTTAGGGAACCCCAAAGTTCATGGTTCAAACCTATTCAAGGAAACAATGATAGAAAATATTTAGAGATAAGTTCTAGAACTCGAAGCATGATTATGTAATTGCCCTACTCTCGTAACCTCAATTTATATCTTAACTACTCAAATACCCAACTCTTGCAGGAAATCACGAAGCTAGACATGCCATTTTATAAAGTGTGATTAACACTCACAAGAACACAATAACTGCACTTTCGCATGTTAGGAGATCAAGCTCATATAATGCTAGTTCATGTTATTTAGCATGCACTAATTTGGTGGGCAACTAAACCTAGAATCATCAGCTATTCATGATGCTAACAAAATGCAGTATCGACAAACATATATGAAGAAATATCTATCGTAAACTATCCTAGATTCAGGCACTTAAATAAGCTAATCAGTGAGATCCCCCTTTGATTAACATTTAAACCCTACAAAGAAACTACTCAATCATGGAATATGAGAAACGAAAACAGAAGGGTTTCAGAACTATATATTGATTATTAAAACTGAAACAAAGAGGGTTCATAAAACAAATTAGATTTACAAAGAAGATGAGGTTTTCTCTCTTATAAAACACTGAAAACTCTTAAGAAAACTAAGAACTTAGGAGGCTGACCTCGTGGCTATGTGTCAAGGGTTCCTCTTTCTATGGTAGCTTCTAAGTCTTGACGTTTAAAATGAGTAATTATAGGTCTAGGATCGTCTGAGGGCTTTCTTACACTACAACAAATGAGGTGTATTGTGTGATTGTGTCATTTATTTAAGACATTTATGTTGGTTTTTGATTGACATAAACACATTTACATCATTTAAATAAATGATTTTTGAAGTGGTGACTCAAATACTTGTGTCATTTTAAGACAATTGATATAACTATTTTCATCATTTGTTTTAATTGATAATAACTTATGTCATTTACAAAAAATGAATTTAATTTTTGTTTCATTCAATAAATAATTTTTGAAGTGGTGACTCAAATACTTGACACTTTGTTGTCTTTTTCTTCTCCACTAGAAACAGACATCAAAGAGAATTTTGGAAACAGGTCTAAGCAATTTTTACCAGTAGAAGAAAAACATAACCACATTAAAAAAATTCATATCATTGGAAAAAAGAGTTTGGTGATGGAAAAATGCAGGAAAGAGAAAAATTCTGAATTGAGATAAACAAGTGTAATTTTTAAATGGAAAATATTTTACATATCTATTTTTATAGAAAATCTTCTAATTTTCATGTATAAAATGTGATTTTTGTGATCCATAATTTTGATGGAAAAACCTCGGATAAATGACACTTTTGAAACTCTTTTTTGTGTCATTTTGAACAAATATCTCATATTTATATTACATGCGTATACATCAGTATTTTTTCTAATGTGATATCATGTAAAATATAACAAACATACATGTTATGCTCTGGACTTGTTAGAAGATGATCAAGAATACATATATAATTTAGTTGGTAGTTCCATAATTTTTTTTATAATTTGTATTTGTATTACTATTAATTCAAAATATAATCTATATACTATTATTTGAACAATGTTGAAAACAAAAACAACTTTCATGTGATGTTACATAAAATGCCAGTAGAATAAATTATTTTCAAGATAAAATAAAAAAATGAATAAAGGGTAAACAATTCAGAAAAATACGCTGATCTAAAAAATTCGATTTGGTGAAATTTTTTAACTCGGATGAAAACTTGCATGCGAGTTTTTTAAATTTGATAAATATTTTATCACATATCAATATCTTTTTTTAACCGGATTTTAATTATTATTTTAATATTATACAATAAATTTAGAATAAAAAAAAACTTCCTTATATATTTATTTACAATCACAAAAACTAATTATAATTGCTCTATAAAGAGGAGATACTCATATCATATCTGCACATCGCGGAAAATGTGAATGAGGTATTTCATTACTCATTTCATTTAGTGGCATCACCAATTTAAATGCATCTGCGACGTGAGTGTTAAAAGTGTGCGTAGAGACAAAATAGTTCAAAACGCTGAGAAATATTTTGTTGCCAGTGTCAGCAAAGACAGATTGCTGATTTAATGATTAACGTTTACTCTTTATCTAATTTCTCCATTTGGTCGACGATATAGTGAAAAAATGTTTTAATCTTTAAAAGTCATGTATATCTATGTATTAATCATCATTTTTTTGGAATAATTAGGTGATTAACCACCATCTAACAAAAGATAAAGAATATAACTATATGAATTTTAAATATAGGAAACATGTCAAAATGCACGGATCATAATAATGTAACACGTTAATATTAATTAACGCAACACAAAATGTATATAACAATAATAAATAAGCTAAATAAGGTGTTAAAACAGAAAACAAATATACTATAAAACACTAATAATAATTTATGATTATATAAATTATCAAAATATGAAGCAAAATTTTTCCCGCGCTACACAATGCGGATTACTATCTAAATTTTTTGTATTTTTTAAAAACTTCCAAAAAAAAAAAAAAATATGATGTATCTTTTTTTATCCAACAATCATTTTCAACATGTGTCACATAACACTCATCTCTCCTTTTTCACGAGATTTAATATGTTAAATTAATTTAATATCAATTAATCCACTTTATTACAACACCCAAAATCAACACCTTCATTACACCAGTTCAAAAATTCAACACCTAATTCTTTTTTTCTGCAGAAAGTATACTTGTATTGAGAAACTTAAACTGAGGGTTTGGTTACATAAATGAAATAAACGTAGGCCTAGCCCAAATTAAAATCCAACTTAAAGGAAATAAACTAAAAACAAAGGCCCAACAGCCCAAGAATGAAATATAAGATCTCATCAGGTGAGGAGATGGAGGAAGAGAGACGAGGGCCATTCATCTTCCACACGCCATTTTCTTTAGTCAGAGTGCTCCTCTAGCAATGTAAAATTGATAACGCTTATCCTTAGTTACAGACCTCGCAGTTTGAAGGGCAGGTCGATACATAGTTGATAGCATTCCTTTGTAGCAGCTGGCGAGAGATGGGTTTCGTCAATGCGTCCGCCAACTGATCTTTTGACGAGATGTGTGACAGACGAAGAACTCCAGACTGTACTAATTCTCGAACAAAATGATAAGTGAGAGCGACATGTTTCATCCTACAATGAAAAACCGGATTGGCACTGAGATATGTAGCACCCACATTATCACAATATATCACAAGTTTAGTTTGTGACTGTAGTCCAAGTTCTTGCATGATGGAGATAACCCAACACAGTTCCGAAGCTGTGTCTGCAACCGAGCGGTATTCCACCTCTGTCGAAGACCGTGACACCGTCTTTTGCTTCTTGGAGGACCACGACACCGGGTGAGCTCCTAGGTAGATGATGTACGCCCTCGTAGACGTATAATCGTCTTTATCACCTCCCCAGTCCGCATCGGAGAATGCATGTAGAGATGTTTCATTTTCACATTTCTGAGATCACGCGTGCCTGAGAGGTAACAAAGAAGACGCTTCACCGCAAGCCAATGGAGGTCGGTAGGTCGATGCATAAATTGAGAAAGCTCATTGACTGCAAACGCAATGTCGGGACGCGTGAAATGAAGATATTGTAAGCTCCCGACCACCCTGCGATATTCCGAGGCGTCAGTCAGAGCCGTCCCGGAACAGAGCTGAAGTCTATCAATGGTTACTATGGGTGACGCGACTGGTTTTGCTAATGTCATGTCCGTGCTGTAAAGGAGGTCCATGATATACTTGCGTTGATTTAAGAGGAGACCGTCTGCGAACCGAATGACTTCAACACCAAGGAAGTAACTTAATTCATCAAGGTCTTTTAAGGAGAATCTTTTGTTGAGTAAGTCGATGAATTCTTGGACTTTGCAGGTGTCATTTCCTGTAACGATGATGTCGTCAACATACACGAGAGTGTACATGAGAACATTACCAGAATTGAAGATGAACAGAGAAGCATCTGCAACCGAGTTGACGAAACCAGCCTGAACAAGAAACGGCTTGAGTTCTAAGTACCAGGACCGTGGGGCTTGTTTAAGACCTTAGAGTGCTTTCCAAAGTTTGCAGACATGATCCGGTTTGTCTTTGTCAATGAACCCAGCCGGCTGTGCCATATAAACATCGTCAGTCAAGTGACCTTGTAGAAAGGCATTGTTAACATCGAGTTGACGAATAGACCAATCCCGAGAGATAGCAAGAAGAATGGTGGCGTGTTTCACAACTAGGCTGAAAGTGTCGTGAAAATCTACACCAGGGCGTTGATGAAATCCTTTGGCAACGAGTCGCTATTTGAACCTATCAATGGAGCCGTCGAGTTTCCGTTTTATTCGAAAAATCCACTTGTTGCCGATGAGATGGTAGTTTGGAGATGCAGGGACTAAGTCCCAGGTGTGATTGTCAAGCTGAGAGTTGAATTCTTGTGACATGGAGTTACGCCACCGCACATCTTTTATTGCTTGGGTAACAATTTGTGGTTCCTCATTCGCCATGAGAGTTGATGTTAGAGAGAGCTTTTGTATTGGTTTTGAAATTCTAGCCTTGGCACGTGTTTGCATCAGATGTGTATTGCCGGAGGCCGGTGGTGGAGCAACAACGGCCAGAGCAGGGGCGATAACCGGGGGAGTTGTGGTGGTTGTGGCCGGAACGTGCTGCGGCGATAAGTCCTGGGATAAATCACTCGTAGTATCCTGACACATAGATTGTGAGTCCAAAGAGGTAACCGCTTTGTAGAGGCGCGGGGAGAGAGCCAGACGAGGAAGAGCCGAGTGGTGACATAGAGACAGGAGTGACTGGTGGACACCAAGAGGTAATGGGAGTCGGAGAAAGGTGTAAAGGGGTCATAAAGGCTTTGAACGGAAGCTCTGTCTCCACAAATTGAACATGGCGACTGATAAAGATGCGGCTAGATGCCTGTTCTAGACACAAATAGGCACTTTGAATGAGAGAGTAACCAAGGAAGACGCATGGTTTAGACTTGGGTTGAAGTTTGTGGTTGTTGTAGGGTTGTAACCACGGGAAATAGAGGCAGCCAAAAACCCGAAGCTTGGTGTAGTTTGGCGATATTTCAAAGAGCTTTGTGAAAGGTGTGGAGAAGTCAAGAGTTGGTGTGGGCAGTTGGTTGATGAGGTATACTGCCGCAGAGAAGGCATACGTCCAATAGGATGATGGAATGCCGGCATGAGATAGTAGTGTCAAGCTGGTCTCAACAATGTGACGATGGCGCCTTTCGGAAAAACCATTGTGCTCTAGTGTGTGAGGAGGAGTGGTGAAGTGAGAGACCCCATTTTCAGCTAAGAAGCCTTGTAATGCAATATACTCCCCGCCATTGTCTGTGTAAAAGGTCTGTAGCTTGCGATCAAATTGGTTTTCAACAAGCTTTTTCCATCGTATAAACGTCTCCTTAACATCTGACTTGTGTCGTAATGGATAAAACCAAACGTAGTGAGTAAAGTGATCCATGAAAACAACATAGTACTTAAACCCATCGATGGAGTAAAGGGGAGACGTCCAAACATCTGAATACACAAGATCAAGAGGTTTTGTAGAACGAAGAGATGAGTGTGTAGCAAAAGGGAGTTTATGCATTTTATTACTCAGGCAAGGAGAACATGAAAAAGGTTCTTTAGAATGAGAAGGCAACAACATGGGTATGGCAGCTTTTAAAATGGAGAAAGAAGGGTGGCCTAGGCTTGAATGCCATATCGAAAATAGGTGTTTGACGGAGGTGGAGTATGCAAAGGTTGTGGAAGACTGTCGATGTGGCCACTCGTATCCACCATCATTGGCTCCCCCCGTTACCACTGGAACCCCCGTGTATAGCTCCTTTACTTGAAAACACGTTGGAAAAAATTCCACAGAAACAGAGTTATCAGTGCAAAGCTTTTTAACCGAGACCAAGTTTCTCGCTATAGACGGCACATGGAGAACATTATTTATCTTAAAGACACGGTGACGAGAGGGAAGAGAGGAGAAACCGGTGTTGGATATCGCGAGACCTGTGCCATTTCCGACTTGAACCGTGTCACTATCCGTGTATGGAGAGTGAAGTGATAGGTTCGCAAGATCGGATATGAGGTGATGAGATGCACCAGAGTCTAATAGCCATGCGTTGTTGTCAAGAGCAGCCATGGAAGCGTTGTAGGCTTGAGGAGCTGAGTGCAAGGGAGAGCGAGAGGAACCAGATTGAGGGGGCAGGTTATCCGATTGTGACACAATGCGGAACTGGGGGCAGTGTTTCGCACTATGTCCTTGTTAACCGCAAGCTTGACAACGACCAAGGTATGGCCGTGGCGTGTAGCCTCCTTGCTGACGGTTTGATGAGTTATTGTTGGAGCTAGTTTTGTTGTTATTGTTGTTGTTTGTCCGCCAGTTCTGAGTTCGCTGTTGAGCGTGATTTGTCGTGATTGGAAATGACGTTGACGGTGGAGTGGTTGTGGTGATCGCAAGCTCTCGATTGATGAGTTTTTCATGTAGTTCAGCAAAGGAAATAGGTGTGTCACGACTATTGATCGATTCAATGAGAGACTTGTATTCATCACCTAACCCCTTAAGTATAAGATCAGTGAGATCTTCATGTGGGATCGGACTGCCGAGAAGAGCTAGTGCGTCGGCTTTAGTCTTGATCAACTGCATGTATGCGTCGATTGAATGGGTGCCCTTGGTGCAGTTTTTCAACTGAGTTTTTCAGTTATTTGATGTGACCCCTAGATGGTTTAGCATAGGTTTGTGCTAGTGTCTCCCATGCTTCTAGAGAGGTGGAGGCCGTAACGATAAGTGGTTGATGAGGTACTTCAACCGAGCCCATGAGAGAACTGAAGAGGAGGCTGTCTTGGCGAATCCAAAGAATAAAATCTAGGTTTGGCTCTTCATTGCCAGAACTGGTGATGATCTTCGGCGGTGGGATTGTTGAAGTGGGTTCAATGAATCGCAAAAGGTCATATCCCCGAAGAAGAGATCTGACTTGTGCGCTCCAGGTAATGTAGTTTGTTGCAGAGAGTTTGGTGATATTGACCATGTTGACAGACACCAACGAGGCAGAGTTGAGACTGGAATTTACCACCTCGGCCGAAGAAGATGACTCTGTAGTCATGGCTAAAATTTGTTTTCTTGTTTTTAGAAGAGAGATCCCTTTGGAAAGAGGAGCTCTGATACCATATAGATTGTGAATGTGTTGCTTTATTAAGAGAACTTACAACTCATATATATACACTTGATTAGGATAAGATCGTATAATATCTATATCTAATTTGCTGAGATACCATATTATCTATATCTAATTTGGTGAGATACGATATTATCTCTATAGTTCATAGGAGGGTTCCATCTTGATTCTAAAACTTCAGGATTGGAGATTGGAGACCATTCCAAGTGGGAAGAGGCATTCGCTACATAACATTCCTCAATTTCTTTTCTTTCTTTACTAATTATTCCCATTGAAGCAATTCGAGTCCGCTTTAAGATGAAGGTACTATAGGATTTCCATTTATTACAAAATATCCATGGGTAGGCGCTTCTAATCTCTATGGCAATATATTTATTATCACAGCAAGCCAACATATGGTGCAGGTTAAGAAAAAAACAAGTTTAATGAGAATCTCACACAAAGAAGAGGAAGTTCCACATCTAACCACACTTGTATCGCCATCAGACAATTAAATAAGACACGACATATCGTCACAAGAAGAGCAGTTCAAGACCGACTTCTTGACTTGATGAAGTTAATCGAATCTAAACAAGGAAGAGAGAAAAACTATATTTATTAAATCAAAAGCCTCTGAAACACGCAACAAGAGAAAACTTTATATAGCTTTCTAATCCTAGGTCGTAAACCGACTTAAGCAAATCCCAAAAAATAAATGGAAAACTCTCTAAAACAACAATAAGTTATAAGTAAATTTAAATAGTTATACTGCTTAAAATTAGTTCTTTAAATAGGCCTCGATCTAACCTCCTTTGGCGTATATTGATGTTGCATTCAGTTCTTCCTTCTTCGAGATCATCTCTTCTTCAGCTCGTTCCACATGTGTTACAGAGTATTTATTTACGCAAAACTGATCTGCCTCTGTTTCTACTTTACGCAAGCGGAATTCTTCCAAAAATCCCGAGCCAAACCTTTTAAAAAAGCGTATACAGTACTTTTGTGTTTATCTCGTGGTTTGACTTCTACGTTGTGGCTGGTTGCAACTGGCGAGAGTGGACCTATTATTTTGTTCTCTTGGTGGGCTTCAGACTTTGGTCGATTAAGGCTCATTGTTGTAAATGGATAGACATCTCTTTTTCCCCTATTTGTAATCATAACAGTTTTTAAATGGATAGTATGGATTAATGCCGTGAATGGTTGAAATCGAAGGAAATGACGCATCCTTTTTTGGGGTGAAAGAATAAGATTCGCAATCATGACACTTGTACACCTGTAGGGTTGAGATGAATAAGTGAACCTTCAAGATCACGAGAGAGAAGAGATACTCGAAATCTTGATAACTGCAGTATTATGACCTCTATATTTATTACATTTTCTTTCTTTCATCTTATATATTCACCCATAATTCATGTAAGTTCAATAGAGTTCGAATTCCTCTCATATCATTGACAAGCATATATAAAAAGGTTACCGAGAATATCTCATAGGATATTCATGAGAATATACACATGTGATACACATGTGATACACATGGTAACTAGATATTTGTATATATCTACTATACCACGCCCCCACAATTGAATCAGGAGGCTTGTAGACTTTGAGACTGGATTAAAAGCCATTAAAGAGCTGAGTTGGTAACCCCTTAGTAAATATATCCACGTATTGGATGGCTTAAGGAACATGAAGCATATTTTTGCAAAATTTGCTACACCAAATATATATTTACTTTGGCGCCTAAAGCTAATGCTTCATCAGCTTTAGCCTAGAGCCGGCCCTGTTCTTTGGTGTTTAACTAGGTTAGAAGATAAATAAACGACACTGATATTATTGCATAACAAAACTGTAGCTTTAGGTTGTGGAAATTTAAGCTTGGAATGAAAATTTTGTAAGCAAGTGGCTACAGCTAACATTGGCCACACCTCGGTATTCAGCCTCGTTGCTTGAGTGAGATACTGGAGCTTTCCGTTTAGAGGACCAAAATATAAGACTATCACCACGAAAAAACCAAAGCCAGAAGTTGAACAATGAGTAGATGGGCATCCCGCCCAATTCGCATTAGAGTAGTCAGTGAGCTAGGTGATAGAGGACCGGTTTATTTGACTAACATGAGAGATTGTTCCCTTCACATATCTTAGAATGTGTTTTAAACCCATGAAATGTTGCTCCTGATGATTATGCATAAAGAGAGAAATTTATTGACCCGCAAAGGCGATGGCGGGCCTAGCGAAAGTGAGGTATTGAAGGGCTCCATAAATGCTGCAATACAACATGGGATCGGAGACAGGTTCACCATCAGGACTGAGCTTGGTTTTTGTGTCGACCAGCGTTGCACATGGTTTAAAGTATGTCATGTTGGCACAGTGAAGAATGTTCGCCGCCTAATTATGTTGTTGAAGGAGGCCTGCCTTGTTCCTTGGTATTGAAATACCAAGAAAATAATGGAGGTTTTTTAGGTCAGTCATTTCAAATTCCTTGTGAAGAGGTGCAAGGATAGATTGAAAAATAGACGTATTATCAATACACAAGAGGATGTAAGCAAATTGCTTATCATGACAGTAGACAAACAGAGCTGGATCAAAAAAGCTTGTGAAATGTTGTATGAGGCGGAGGAGGGATCTCAACACCTGGAAGAGAAGGTGGAGATGGAGCCTTAATAGCCGGAAGAGAAGATGGAGACGGGGCCTCAATAGCCATAAGAGAATGAGGAGAAATGGGAGGAGGCAGTGAAGAGATAGGAACCTCAATGTTGTCGGATGAAAGCTTAGAACTGCATCTTGAAGAAAGGGAAACAAGTTTTCATCAAAAGAAACATGACATGAGAAGATGATTTTTGCAATTGTAAGATCAAAAATATCGTAAGATAAGAAAGAATTGACAAGCGGATAAGTTTTCTAGTTGGCGCAGTTGGAAGTTGCTTGGGAGGATCTGTGCTGGTTGGTAGACTTGCTGGAGTGGTTGCTTTTGGTTGACATACACTCTATGTTTGATTGGATAACCATGATAATACTTTGCATAATCATGATGAATTAGATAACAGAAATGTAAATCTAAAAGAGAAATATGATAGATTGCATCAAAGTAACCAACTCATACAAAGGTTCTTAGAGAGCTACAAAGAGGCAAAACGTTTAGAGAGAAATTAGAACATAATGAAAATATAAGTTTAAAACACTTATACAGTGAACTCTAGGTTGAGCGAAAAAAAAACCGGGCCAAACCCTAAATTTACAAGAGAAAATATAGGGTTGACCGACCATGTCATTTTCCAGTTTGCCGATTGATTTGAATATGAGGTTGGTCCTTCTCCAGCCATTTGATCGGTCACTAATACCAGGAAGTTGAATGATCGATTTTCTTTTGAAACTTGTGTCATCTAGGCTCATTTGATCAGTCAGGTGACCGATAAAATCAATTATGAAATTGCTTGGTTTGATGATGGTTTGATCGGTCAAAAGGATTGTTCAGGTGAATGATATTCTTGTTTGAATTGATCTTCTCCTTATTATTTACTCCTTATGCCACCAACTTCCTTCCTCATTTTTCCTTGGTCTACTTTAGCCTCATTTTGTTGCAAAACTTTCAAGGAATCCCTCTTCTTGTACCACTCCATTCCACAAACATAATTTGGACAATGCTTATGCTAATATACAATTGTGTTCTCAACACATGGATGTAATGTGCATGAAAAGCAAATGAAATAATGCTCTAAAATACCAAAAATGGCATTTTATCAACAAGATTGGAACGACAGTTGGTCTAGCTGAGTGATCCATACCATCAATGTGTGTCTAAGCACTGCATCTTTGAACCAGATTTATCAGTACCAGAAATTGGTATCTCCACTGTGTCTTCTGATTTGCTAAGTGATATTTGAAGAAAATTTATATTTTAATTTGGCTCACATACCCTATTAGTAGGTATCTTTTGTTGGGATTTGCTGGAGCCAAAGATTGGAGCTGATTTCTCAACAAAGCTAATGGTGTTGATCTTTTCCATATATAAGGAAGCCTATGCCCATTGGAATCACAAGCCTTTTCCACAACTGATTGCATTGAGATACCCACTAGTCTTAAACCATCAAATCCGACATAGTCTATTAGAACACCCAAATCAAACCATTGATCATGCAAGAAGTATGCTCGATTTCTCCTAGGCTGCATCTCAAGAAAGGTTTTGCAAAAGGTCTTATAGGGAGCAAATGTTTTCTAATCCAAGTAGAGTTGTGTTTCTCATCTGCACACCAAATGTTCATTTTGGAAAACATGTGATGTTTATTTTGAGATACCCATAACAAATCACTTGTTGTAAAAAGTAGCCCTATGCATTAAGGGTAAATGGTAGGGTAATGACGACTAATGGTAAAGTAAGGATAATAAGGGTATCGGAAATCACTATCGAAAGTATACCCTTAAAGAGAAAGGGTCAGGTTATACGGCAAACTATACGGGACGAGAGACCATCTCTACTTTGCTTGCCCTTACTCTTTATCGGTGTGGTGGGATCTCACGCACAACATCCTTGGCTGAAAGACTAACCCAAAATGGAAAAGTACACTTTGTACTCTTTGCACTAATCACTTGAAGAAGCATGTCAAATTCTTCTACATCTAGCCTTTCAATCAACGATATACAACGTATGAAGAGAGCAAAACAACCAGCATCATGAAAAAGGATCACAATCTTACAAAATCATGTTAAAGTTCATCACCAAGGTTATCCAAGATCGCATAGTTATCGCTGCACTACCCAGCGAACAACAAGAATGGAGACCTCTTGGCTCGATGGATCTCTACTCGGCCTACAAAGTAAATCCACTCTATTCATTGTTTTTTTTGCTCTATTTGTCTCTCTCTTCCCCTTACAACTTTGAACGATTTTCTATGATCTTGTAATTTGTACATTAAACTTTTTCATCAATATATTTCACCTTAAACCAAAAAAAAATATCATCGTTAACCGAATCGTATAAACAAGCTATTTTCAAACAATGAGTGCTACTATGTACTGTTTTCTTGGCTTTAGTTTTCTAAATATTTTTGGTTAATATGATGTCTAACTATCCCCCTTTGATTTGCAAGAAAATGTACAGAAATTACTCTCAAAATGATTTCCTTAGTTATGCTTAAAATTATTACATTAGTAAAATTTATTTCATTTCATTAAACCAATATTAGAATCAAATTATAAATATATTTACCATGTAACTACAATCAAATGATAACTACATTAAATAAAATTATAATCATTTAAATTTAATAACAAACTCGTAAAATAAAATAAAATTTACAAACTACAAAAGAAAAACATCCACCCACTCAATTTCTAGTTAATATATAATTAGCCATGTTTTCAGACCCAGATCAATGGTCGGACCGGTAAACCCGGTAAACCATGGTTCGGTTTCATTACTAAAATCCACTAACTATAAATCCGAAAAAAAATTGAAAACCTGGCAAAACCCGGTAAACCCGGCAAAACTTGATGAACTATTCGTGAATAAGAATATTGATTAAACTTTATAATTTTTCTTTTTATTATATATCATATTTTGGGTGAACTATGTTAATTGTGATTTTTTAAAATTTTGATAAAGATTTCACTATGTTGCTTGAAGAAAATAAACAGAATAGTGATGCAATAACCAATATTAGTTAATGTGATGCATTAGTAGTTTATTTTAGCATTAATGATATATATATATATATCTTAATATACTTTTTTAGTTTGGATTTAGAATATTCAGTCACGTTATAATTATTGTTTGACATCATATTATGAAAACATGAATTACATTTTTTCTTATATATATATATATATATATATATATTTATAATTTATATCTTATTATATAAACTTTGAACCCTCTCACGAGAGTTCGATACATGTCTAAATTATAATTAATAAGATCATGATACATGTCGGTTGATTGATTAGATTTAAAAATAATGTGTTATTTTTAATAAAAAAACCAACAACAAAAGAAAAAAACGGATACTTGTTATTTTCATTTTTTTCTTAATATATGTTAAATCTTATTATTTAGTTTTCAATAGGAAAAAGATCTTCGGTTGAGAACCGGAATAAGATCTTGAAAATGAGAAGACTAGAAGGACAACATAGATTTTACCGGAAGGACATCTTACCCAGATCTGAGTGACACCATGGCCGCCAGTCAGTGAACACATAATTAATTTGTAGTAGTTTTATCTTTAAATTTAGTAGTAATTAACTAATTATAGGAAACTTAAGAAATAGAGGAATCACAAAATTTTTACGATAAATTATAAATTATTTTATGTGGAAAATTAAAGGATATTAGTTATAGAATAATTCTGAAATCATGTTTTTGAAAGAAATTGCGAAATTATATTTTTCTAAATTTAGGTAATATTGATAATAATGAATAATTGGTAAAATTGTTGGTGTTAACAACATACATTACTAAATTCTTAATATGTTAACAATGATAATATAATATGGCATAGTAAATTAATTTATTCACATAGAAAAACAAAATTATGTGAATAACTCTATTTTCTAGTTAAAAACTCTTTCTACTTCTTTTCTAAAGCAATTTTAAAACACATCACTAACAATTTCTATTGCTTTTCCAGAATAATTTTTACATCACTAACAACAATTTTTAATTTATTTTTTTTGTTTAAATTTAACTTATTTTAAAATTTAGAAACTCACCTATCACATGAGTCTTAATCTAGTGTACAATAAAGTATAACAAATTAACTAATATGTTAATCCGAGGTAGATCAAAGTGGATCTGTTGACACGGTGACCCAACAAATAATCTGATTTGCCATCCGAACCGGATTTAAAAACATTGATAATTGGCGATTAAAAAAATTTACACCTACTGGATATTGATACTCTTAAAAAACTATTACCATTCCAAGTAGGCCTGTGCATTGAAGATCAGATCATTTGACACTACCCGTACCCAATCCAAATACCCAAATATTTTGGATAAGAGTAAAAAAAATTATCCGTTTGGGTAACACTATTATATTATAACAAGCAAGAGTATGAGTTGAGTATTATCTAGGGTATCTAAATTATCCATTAGGATAATTATGGTTTTTATGATTATATAAAATTATATATTTAATTATATTTGATACATATGTATAAATATCGAAAAAGAAATATAATTCATTTTATATACTTTGCATATAAATACTATTTTTCTCTTTTCTCTGTTTTTTTTTTATGTGTGACGTGTGAAATCACCTCTAACCAAACACCTCCAAAATTTATTTTTCGATTAGAATAGGATTTGATATTCAAAATTGTATTTTGGATAACAATTTTATCCGAATTATCCTTACATGTTTATATTTTAATTACATGAATTATGCATTCGGGTAGTCCTTATTACTTTTACCCTACCCATTGCAAGATCTTTACTCTTTAATGATTTGAGATAGCTTTATTACCTTTAGCTTGCTCTTATCCTTAATCACCTTACCCTTTTACCCTTAATGGACCAGGGCTAATTCCAAGCGTTTTCCATTTTTCCAGTAATAAGAAAAAGCGAGAAAGAGACTATTTTGTGCAGAACCGCAGTGAAAGAGAGACGACAGCGAGTATTGACGGTGATACCGTACAAGCCGAATCTCAAAAGTAGTAAAGATGTGTGGTAGGGCTCGCTGTACTTTAAGACCAGACGACGTCCCCAGGGCTTCTCACCGCCACGCCGTTCCAACTCGTTTTCTTCACTTAGACCGGTCTTTACTCTTTTCTCAATTTCAAGTTTCTATTTTTATCCTCTGTACTGTCTAAAGTTTGTTACCTTTGTTCTCAATCAGTTATCGTCCATCTTATAATGTTGCCCCTGGATCTTATATACCAATTCTACGAAGAGACAATGAAGTTGTTGGTAATGGTGTTGTTGTCCAATGTATGAAGTGGGGATTAATCCCAAATTTCACTAAGAAAACTGATAAACCAGACTTTTTCAAAATGGTAAAACTTTTACAACTTCTGATTTAGTAAAGTTATGAGATTTTTACATCTGTTTTGTTTCTCTTATTGCCATAATATATAATTTTTTTTTTGTTTATATATTTTGTAACCTGATTTCTTCAAAATGGTAAACTTTACTACTTCTGATTAGAAACTTCTTTGGTGTGTTTTCAAGGTTACAATCTGTTTTGTCTCTCTGATTACTAACCTGAGGCTATAATATAGTGATGATATTTTTCTTTGTATGTTTATTCAGTTCAATGCTCGATCTGAATCGGTAGCTGAGAAAGCGTCTTTTCGTCGATTACTTCCCAAGAATAGGTGTCTTGTTGCAGTTGATGGGTATCTATTATTTTCTCTTTCTTAGAATTTCTAATTTATGTTCAATCTGTGTGTGAAGATATATTAACTTATATGTTCTTTGGAAATTAGTGTCAATTGGGATAAGCAATGTTCACTCTTTACACTCATTTCGTGGTTTTACTCATTTGACTATGTAAATAATCTCACGGCTAAAGCATTGTTATTGATAATATTTTGAAACCAATTGTTAATTGGGAACCCCTTCTATCTGTAGGATCAGATCGTTTCTAAACTTTTTGCATCCATTTGATCTGCTGTTATATTGCTATGTGCAAACTATACTAATCCATGTTTTGATCTGTGACTGTATGTAAGATATCTTTATTTATATTCTCCTCCGAAATTAGTGAAATATATTGTTTCAGTTGTGATCAGAAATGTTGCTCTTTACACTCATTTCATGATTTTACTCTTTTGGCTATGTGTAAATAATCGTAAGGCTAAAGTGATGTTGTTGACTTTTGTTTCTATGAACATTCTTTCGGAAACAATTTTTCTGTTAATGGATTTGTACTTAGGAAGCTCTTTAATCCGTAGGTTCAGATTGTTAAATGTTTGCATCTATTTATCTGATGTTATATTGCTATCTGAATATTATACAGTTTACCAATGTATAGTGTTGTGACAGTGGATTTGGTGTCACAGAACTCGTATAAACTTTCAGCTAGTTTTCTGTTATTATGTTACTATAGTTAGATGTGTACTTTTTCTTTATACAGATTCATGCTTGTATCTATATCATAAAACTCTTGAAAAGAACTTACAGTGAGATTGGTTTTGAAGGTTCTATGAGTGGAAAAAGGAAGGTTCAAAAAAGCAACCCTACTATATACATTTTAAGGATGGAAGGGCTCTGGTATTTGCTGCTCTTTTTGATTCTTGGCAGAACTCAGGAGGTGAACTGTTTATCTTGTTATGTTAAGCTCTGTCGATATTCATTTTGAACCCGATTCTGAAACAATTACTGATTGTGAAACATTTTTCTAAACTTCCAGTAATCTTTTAGCAGATGTTTGAAAAGTTCCTCTGTTGCAATTGCTTACTGATATCATTTTTTTCTCATCGCTTTTAAGCTTTACATACTCAATCTCTGCTTATCTGGTTCATGAACTAAGAAATTTAAGGAGTACTAGAAAGTCCTGCTTGAAGTAATTAATAAAATTGATGAATTTGATCTTTTGGTTTAGGTCCATTTTGGTAGCTGGAATATCTCGCCTGTTTGAGTTTAGGAAATAACAGTTACTTTTTGCCGTGCAGGTGAGACACTTTACACCTTTACAATTTTGACAACCAGATCCTCGTCTGCCCTCGATTGGCTCCATGGTGAGTAATAAATACATTGGCTTTTCCTTGTTTATTGTGAATGAACTCTGGTTCCTTATTCATATTTTGAAATCAGAAAGGCAGTGGATTGAGAAAAGAACAATGACCAGTCCCAAAACGATGGTGTTTAGATTAATAAAGAAAGTAGCTTTTCTTATACAAAGCTTACATTATTAGCGGCTGTTGGTGAAAGTTTTGTGGATTCGCGGTAGTCCTGAATTTTTCGCTAAAACGTGAATTTGTTTATTTTTCACATAAGACAGAATGCCTGTAATTCTGGGTGACAAGGATTCAGTCGACACATGGTTAGATGATCCCTCAACCATGAAACTGCAGCCATTGCTCTCACCGTATGAAGACTCAGACTTGGTAAGCTTACTTAGCTCCTTGTTTCTGTGGAACAATGGTCGTTCCTTATTCACATATTTGAGATTGAACTTTCAGGTATGGTATCCAGTAACCTCGGCTATTGGTAAAACAACTTTTGATGGACCAGAGTGTATTCAACAGGTATGCTTAACTAGTTTCCTTTTGTTAATGTACAACTCAAGGTCTCTAGCTGCATCTAATTTCGCGTTAAACATATTCTCATGGAGCACTCTCAGTTCTCTTATAGCAAGCTATGATTTTGTATACACTATACGCTTATCGTCATTTAGAAATAAGGATTTGCCACATGCAGATACCGCTAAAGGCTTCACAAAATAGTTTGATCTCGAAGTTTTTCTCAGCAAAGCAGACCAAAACAGACGGAGGAAATAAAGAAACCAAATCAACAGACGCAAATATCCCAGTTGATTTGAAAGAGGAACCTACAGTTGATGGTTATGAAGGGGCCATATTTTCTGACAGCATTAAGAAAATTGAAGTCATAGACGAGGAGAAAGATATATCGGATGAAGCAAAAAATCTGGGGTTTCAAAAGATTTTGAAAGCAGAACCATTTATTGAAGATATCTCAGCTGTTGCATCCTATCTCGAACCTGCAAAGAATGAAATTGAGGAGGGTACAAATGGAGAAGGCAAATCCATAGAGACAGGTGAGAGCAATGCCAACATACCGGCTGAGTCCTACAACCTTGATGATCACCCAAGAATATCAAAAGAGGAACCCGAGACGCAAGGCCATCATTTTACAATTGAGGAATCAAATCAGCTTGAGCTCCAGTATGAGGCTGTTGAAGAAAAACCAGAAAAAGAAAAACAGAAGACAGGTTCAACTTGCCAGACCACAAAGGAAGGTGGCTTAGAGTTTAGTGAGAAGTCTTCAGGAAAGAGTGGGATAAAGCGAGACTATGAGGTCTTCTCAGCTCAAGGAAGGCCATGGAAATTGCAAGATGTTAAAAGCTGCGGGAAACACGGAAGGACGAAAGGAAAGGGAAAGTCTAACATCAAGAAATCTAAGGAGACGCAGTCTACATTACATTTCTTTTTCGATGAGAAATAGATCGTGTCTGCATACACATCTGTGAGGACCATGTTGGGCTAGTTCTGTTGAAGATTATAAAGGATATGTACTGTCGTTTTGGGAATGTCGATGCTTTATATATACTCTATGGTCTGATTGATCTTTGTTCTAAGCTAATATTAGTAAGAACTTGTTAGGAGTAATATTTTCCTTTTGTATTCAGGTAATGTGGTTAAATTTGGTTTGTTATGCCATTGGTGGATGGTTGTTGCAGTTGATATTAAATTTTGTGTTTGACGGAAATTAAAAATCCAAACTAGTCGAACTCACTATATAACGCTAATTATTAGCAAATATTTATATTTTACAATTTAATATTTTGTGTTTAGTTTTTTACATAATTTATAGATTTTTAAATTTTATTCAATTAATTATTATAATTATTTTTTTTTAGTTATATGTATTTCGACTTCATTAGATTATAAAGTGTTAGTATTGTTAGTTGTTTGACGTCTATAATCATTTTAATTTTTTATAAGTATTTTTAATATTGAATATATATATATATATATATAGTATGTATTATATGATGAGTTATCCAATCTATGTCTTACACATCTCCATTTTGGCACCAAAACCTTTTTTGTCCGGCAGGTATCATGAACTTTTTATCCTATCCCCGATTCATGTTATATAATTATCTGTTTTGGATTGATTATTTTAGTCAATTTGTATTAAAAAATAATTTTAATAAGTAAAAAATAATTTTAATAAGTAAAATTTAATTATTATAAATAAGTAGTCTAATATTTAAAAAATATATTATATTTGTTAGTCTATATTATAAAATTAGTTATCCAAATATTTTCTTAGACGTGTCCATTTTGTGACAGAAACCCTTCATGTTCCGTATCCATTGGAAACTTTTCATCCTGTAACCGATCCTTTTTATATAATTCTCTGTTTTGGATTGATTATTTTAGTCCAACAGGTAAGTGATTGTGTAAGAGATTAGAACGAAATATCCAAATAGAGATTTTTTACTAACCCGTTGATCATTATGACCCAATCAATGTTTTAGATTATTTTAAATATCATATCTATCCTTGAATTAAATCTCATTTCTCATTTCTTGCATAGGAGAAAATTAGAGTATTTATTTTTTAGGAAACCAAAGCAAATTTATCGCACAATTTTAACCTAAGAAAGTAGGTCCTGCCTAGAAAGACTAACAGTGAAGCAAGGATGATGTGTATATATATATATATATATATATATATATATATATATATATGTAGCCATGCTATGATAAAATTAAACTTACCTCTGTTTTTCAGCTCCCACAACCTTCCCTTCTTAGGTTTTAAGTATGATCTTTGATTGAACTTTGTTTTCCAAATCTGCATCGTTTTTTGATACTTAAATAAAAAATTTGAAACTTGTATTTTCTTAATGTTTCAGATGTTACCTTTCTTTCTTGGATGTAGATTGTTGAAAATCTCTATGTAGACAATATTCTTTAATACATTGACAGAACTCGTTGTTCTTGTCTTGCTCCATATTTTCAGACCTTTTTTTGATGTCACTCTTGACAATGCAACATACAGTTGGCCATGTGTAAACAATGGTTAAGGTAGATATAATCCAACCTTTTCTAAAATTTGTCATTGACTTTTGTTGATTGTCATTCCATAACAAACAAGTATAGAGAATTAACATCTCTTCATCTTGTAAGGTCATTTTGTGTCTACAGTGGTCATGATGATCTTTGGTATAAGGATTTTGTTCTCTACGTTTTTGCCCGTCAAGATTCAGCTTCAATGACTCTTTTCTCTAACCTTGTTACCATCATTCGAGTCACGTTGCACAAACCTTGTTTTTGGTTGATGTTTCTCATAAGGATGACTGAGACTCCTTTCTT
Organism: Cardamine chenopodiifolia; assembly: GCA_963922655.1. Classification (NCBI taxonomy): domain Eukaryota; kingdom Viridiplantae; phylum Streptophyta; class Magnoliopsida; order Brassicales; family Brassicaceae; genus Cardamine; species Cardamine chenopodiifolia. The sequence goes on along the minus strand of OZ000470.1, from coordinate 16,056,871 downwards.
AGGACTTAAGTGATGATTTGGCAAATCCAAACATTTCAAACTATTAAATAATCCACTGTGTATAAGGGGTTAGCTTCGTCCACGTTTGTGTGATCGTTGGCTATACCATCTGAGCTTAAATACTCACTACCGTGCCTTCTACTTTTCCAAGGATGAAATTATTTATGTCATATATGTTTCATTTCGTGGCTTAAGATTGCTCTTCCTTGAAGATAATCTTTTTTCTTCAAATTTGGTCTTGAAATCTGGGTATATAGCGTTGAAGACACTTTCCAAAGGTTTGTCTCCTATACGAATTAAGAGGCGCTCTTCTACATCTATCTCAACATCATCATTGAAACTTCCTTCAGTAGGTGTTGATGATCTTGTTGTGTCGTTTTCAATTTCCAAAATCCATTTTGAAAAACTAACCTCATTTGCATTTAGCCTCATGTTTTTTTCAAGGCTATGCACTTCACATTTCCTCCGAAGGTAAGATTGATTAATCGATGCTAACACAATATATAGTATACTCTCTTCTCGAATTACTGATAATATTTGTATACAATCTCCACCTAACAACATGGTGATTCCTCCAAATACCTTATCTTTTGCTTCTCGGGGTTTTCAATGCTCTTGATGTCTCTTATTGTACGCTCAAGTTCTTCAAAGGCAAGACAATGTGCCATTTGCTGCCTCATCTCATATGATTAGCAATGTTTGCTCAATTAGATCAGCCAATAGTGTTTTTGGCTTGACGACACACATTGACTAGTCATGAAGTTTCAAGGGTATTTTGAACCGTGAACGAGTTGTTGTCACATTTGGCAAGAGTATAGCAGCTATTCCTGAAGTTGCAACTGGTAATACGATCCAACATTCTGAATGTAGCTTAGAAATGATTGTTTGGTAAACATAAGTTTTGCCAGTTCTGTCATGACGATAGATGAAATTTTTTTCCCCTTTTGAATTAGTTACTGAGTCTACAACACACTCATAAACTTCTAAATGCTCTGTATTCAATCAGTTTTTCATATAACTTCCCATGCTCCTCTGCTTCTTCACTTATTGTGTAGTTCAACTATTCTTTCACCACTGAGGTATTCATACCACCAATTACATTCTTAGAATTGGCATTTGCTCAAAATTAGTAAGTAATTTGTCATTTTAAATTAGCAGCATCTGTAATTCAAATAATATGATTGTTGAACTTCTTCCTATGTTAAATTCATTGATCAAAATTCAAAATTTTCCTTTGCATGCATTACATATCCCAATTCTAATATATGGTCATTTTGAATTGCAGCCGTGAAGCCCCGTAAGCCCATTCTTAAATCTTTAACCTAGCCTCTTCACCTATATATACGAGTGATAACAAGACTGAGGAAAATTTGAGGGGATTGGCGAAACCCTGCTAGATTTGCTCCTCAAAACTATAAACCCTAGCCATCATCTTGTGGGATGTTTCCCGAGGAAGCGTGAGGAACCACATGACATGTAATATATAAATGGAAAGCACCAATTCTTATATTTCTAGAACAAGCAAGCTCGTCACAATCCGAGATACATGCTAAAAGATATCACTGTTTCTTCGTATCTGTTATAATCTATCTGAACCTATAACCACCGTAGATATGACCAGTTCTGGGAGATGAGATAAACGAATGAGCAAATGGACTCCTCTTTTGTTACAAACTGACGGAGATATGCATGAAGCCTATATTTAACAAAAAGAAGATCTAAAATATGAGTTACTATCTGGAAGTTATGTTTGTTTTCCCGAGTCAGTTCTCTGCAGAATGAACCTTACAATTAACCAATTTCATATGCATTTTTCCGTTTAACCAGGAAGAGTTAGAAGCTGATCTACATATCGTTGGAAAGCACTTTCTGTCAGCTTTCCAGATCTTCTTACAGATCCAAATTAAGATGTAAGATGCGGCCAGAATCGAAGTTTTAAATTGAAGGCGACTTTACCTATTTTCATAAAACCCTAGTTTTTCTAATTCAGAAACATTAGTTATTATTTTTGGAAATTTCCTATTTTTAGAAAGATTTTAATTTAGGAAAATTTATATTTTAGGAAAGTTTGAAGTCACTTTCCTCGTAACTTAGTTGTGGACTTGATGCACAGTAAACATCTCCAGAAAAAAAGATAAAGAGGAAATCATAGTTTTCTTTGTCGTCTAGTGGCTAAAGTGAGGGCAAACCACGCATACCCCAACATTTTCTGTATTAATTTTTTTAAACTCTTCCATTGATAGTTTAGTATTAGAATATGTATTGTCTCTGTGATAGAGTCTGCTTTCTTTCGTGTTAAAGTCGACGTAAATGGAGTACACATTTGGAGTGTGGTACAACCGGAGTCATGTGTGCCGAGGGTGTAGGCGGCTAGTCAATCTTCCGAGGCATAACCCTAATTAAGGCCAATAAAGCTCCTATTAGTGAGACAGATTCACAGAGCTTTTGGAGTCCCAGGATACAACCGATGCGAGACCACAACTCTACACTCGGTGTGGAATCTACGAACATAGACAACTACGATATACTCTAGACCTACCGTTTTCCAAAGGAATGGAGAAACGTTTAGCGAGAGAGTGAAGGATCTTTGAGAGAGTTGTTTGTGTTTCGAATGAGTGAATTCTCCAAATGAGACGAGTCCCTTATATAGGCGAGCTCAGAGTGAGTTTAAACACATGCAATTGATAGTAAGATTCTGCATTATAATTGCATGACATTAACACGTAGAGAGTTACGATTTATGTCATTAACATGGCGCAATTAGTTTTGATTTTTGTTATGAATAATCAAATCTCGGATTTAATATCATACATTATGACAAATCAAAAATATATTAAGGGGATAATTAGACAATTTATTTTCATAAAAAAATATCCCAAAAAGAAATGGGCCACTCGACCACGAGACATTGCCAAAGACCCAAAGCCCCGAAGCCCGAAGCCCAGAGCCCCGAGCCCGAACCAGAGCCCGAGCCCAAGCCCAAACCTAAACCCAAGCCCAAGCCCAAGCCCACGCCTACGCCCACGCCCACGCCCGTGCCTGAGCCAGGCCTGGCGACGGTGGTGGTGGTGCGCGCGTGTGGTCTGATCCATCCTCTTTCATATGCACCATAAGTCTTAGCCAATTTGAACCCTTGTATCACCTTCTAGTCATTTATATTAGAGTGAAAAAGTTTGGCCACACTATGTGGAACATTTAATAAATCCCACTTACCCACTTACACTCAAATGGATCTATTTTGACACTTGGCCTAAAATCCAATCCATTCCATAAGTTATTTCTTATTCACATTCTCAAATATTTATAAGCCCAAAGCTTATAATAATTTAGACCCAACAATCCCCCACATGAATAGAAATGACTCTAAACATGGATGACTTGAAAGACTCTTTGGATAGAAAAAGCTAAAAAAGAAGTCTTCAGAGTATATGCAAAAATTAACTGTGTCTGATGTTGTAGCATTTTTCAGTTTACTCGGCCAGGAGGTGAACATGATGTCTTGAACCACCCGGGGTTTTATGTAAACTTAGACAACAAGCATAACCCAGTTAGGTTTCTCGTAGAACTACGTTCTCTTGTTGTGTTCATTGTGGCCTTGAACATGCCTCGATTAATGAGTGAACTTGGAGAATATAGCCTTTATCGTTCATCCTCCTAGAAACGACCCTATTTCACACTCACATAGGTGATTTCCCATAAGCTTTTCAGTCTTGTTGAAAGCATTATTTTGTACTTCATAAGAATGAAAGTATGAAATCATTAAAAGCTCAACGCTTATCCTCAGAAAACTAGCACTGTCTAATCATCATAGGAATTGGGTAGAGACATTCGTCTCATAGTGCTTTTAGCAGAATCAGTTTAATATAGTTGTCCCATTGAACCTCATTCTTGAGATCTCTAGTCATTAAAGTTGGGTGTCCATTAAACATAATCTTTAATTCATAGGCTGTAAACCCATTCCCCTTGATGATTTTAATACTTGATCTCGAGTCAGACCTTTTGTAAAAGGATCTGCTAAATTATCAGATAATTTGATATAATCCAACGTGATTACACCGATTGAGATCAAATGTTTAATGGTCTTATGTCGTCTTCGTATATGACGAGACTTGCCATTATACTGAGTATTTAGTGTCCATAAGATAGCGGATTGACTATCACAATGCAAACGTATTGCCGACACTAGTTTCTCCCACATAGGGATATCTTCCAAAAAATTTCAAAGCCACTCAGCCTCCTCTGCAGCTTTGTCTAAAGAAATGAACTCAGATTCCATGGTCGATCTGGCCAGCAGAGTTTGTTTGGAAGATTTCCACGACACATCGGCACCACCTATTGTAAAGACATATCCACTTGTGGATTTTGAGTTCTTGGAGTCATATATCCAGTTTGCATCAGTATATCCTTCCAAAACTGATGGTTCTTTACCATAGTGCAACCCATAACTTTTCATAAACCGCAAGTAATTCAATACTCTAGTTATTGTTTTCCAGTGTGTGTCCTAGATTACTTGTATAACGACTTAGTACATTGACATCGTGCGCTATATTGGGTCGAGTACAATTTTTTAAGTACATGAGACTTCCTATAACTCGTGCATATTCCACTTGTCATACCGCTTCACCTTGATTTTTAGTCAAATGAAGTTGAGCGTCAACATGTGTTTTTGCAGTCCCGCTTGAGTAGAGTTTGAATCTATCAAGTATCTTGTCAGCATAATGTTCTTGGGATAAAATGATTCAGTCAGAGTGTCTAGTGATTTAACTCCTAGAATCACATCTGCTAATCTCATATCTTTCATATCAAACTATCTAGATAACATGGTTTTTGTTTGATTGATGATATTTTTATTACTCCCAATAAATAAGCATGTCATCTACGTATAAACATAGAATGATATACCCAGTTGTAGAAATTTTAACGTATATGCATTTATCACATTCATTTATGCGAAAACCGTTGGACATCATTACATTGTCAAACTTTTTGTGCCATTGTTTCAGAGCTTGTTTAAGTCCATACAACGACTTCACAAGTCTACAGACTTTGTGTTCTTGTCCAGGTACAACAAATCCTTCAGGTTGTTTCATGTAAATTTCTTCCTCTAAATCCCCATTTAGAAAAGCAGTTTTTTACATCCATCTGATGGATTTCCAGATCTCGTAAAGCAGCAATGCTAATTAGCATTCTAGTCAAAGTTATTCTCGTTACCGGAGAATAGGTGTTAAAGAAATCCAGACCTTCCTTTTGTCGGAATCCTTGCACCAAGAGTCTAGCCTTGTACTTGTCTATCGTACCATCACTTTCAATTTTGTTTTGAAAATCCATTTACACCCGAGGGCTTTAAACCCTTCCGGTAAATAAGCCATCTCCCATGTATGGTGTTGCATAATGGAGTCAATTTCACTATTTATGGCTTCCTTCCACGAAGGTGCATCTGACGTAGACATAGCCTCTATGTAAGTTCTTGGTTCATTTTCTAATAGAAAAACCATTAGAAAATCATCACCAGAGGATTTTTCCTTTCGAGCTCTTTTGCTCCGTCTAGGTTCTTCTTTAACTTCTTCTGGTTCATTAAACGAAATACCAGAAGAGTTTGCCTCATTCTGAGAGGAACTTACATCTCTTTGATCCCGTGTCCGCTTTAGATATTCTCTATCCTTTAACGGGAAAATATTTTCAAAGATTTTTGCATTCTGGGATTCCATCACAATATTAATGTGAATGTCCGGAATATCTAATTTATGAACCAAAATTGATAAGCACTACTATTGTGTGCATAACCAATGAAAATACAATCAACGGTTTTTGGTCCAACCGTGACTTGTTTCGGAGGTGGTACAACTACCTTTGCTAAGCACCCCCACACTTTCATATATTTGTATGAAGGAATAGTGTATTTCCATAATTCAGATGGAGTTTTTCCAGCCACTTTGTGCGGAATTTTGTTGAGGATATAATTCGAGGTAAGAAAAGCTTCTCCCACATGTTCTGAGCTATCCCAGATTCCTGCAACATAGCATTCATCATTTCTTTAAGAGTGCGATTTTTTCTTTTAGCAACTCCGTTAAATGAAGGTGATTAAGGATCGGTTGTTTGATGTATGATTCCATTTTCTTTACAAAATGCATCAAACGGTCTTTCATATTCTCCACCTCGATCACTTCGAACTATTTTAATAGTTTTCTCAAGTTGATTTTCAGCTTCAAGCTTATATTCTTTAAATTTATCCAAAACTTCGTTTTTGCTTTGTAATAAATAAATACAACAATATTTTGTGCAATAATCTATAAATGTCACAAAATATTTCTTTCCTCCTCGAGTTGGTAGATACTTTAAATCACAAAAATCTGTGTGTATCAAACCAAGAGGTTTCATCGTTCTTTCTCGTTTAGGGGATGGTCGTTTTGTAAGTTTTGCTTGTACACAAACTTGACATTTATCTTTAATCGATTTGCATTTAGGAATTAGACTTAAATTCATCAATCTTTCCAAAGACTTATAATTCACATGTCCTAATCGTTCATGGAAAATAGTAAAAGACTCGACCAAATAAGCAACTTGTGCATTTTCATTAACAGAAACAACATTGGTTACATTTTTCTTTAGTAAGACTGTCATTACATTCATCTTAACCAGTCCACCCTTAACATAACCCTTTCCCAAGTACACCCCATTCTTCCTAATCACTAGTTGATCGGATTCAAAGTTAACACCAAATCCGGCCTTGCTCATGAGTGTACCGGAAATCAGATTCTTGCTTATGTCAGGAACATGTTTCACATTGTTGAGAGTGATCTTATGTCCCAAAGTCATCTTTAGCATAACCTTGCCACGTCCTAAAATCTTGGACACTTTGGTGTTGGCCATCTTCACCCTTTCGTTTTCATGACTCTTCTGATAAGTGCTAAACAACTCTTTATCACAACAAATGTGAGTGGTTGCACCAGTGTCGTAGAACCACTCTCTTGGATTGGTCTCAACCGCATTGACTTCCGGAATATCTTTGGTGATTACCGCACATAGATTTTCCGAGGTCAAGAAAGCTTGATGAGTAGACTTTTTAGCCTTTTTCTTGGCTATGACAACTATGACAAACTTGAGCTTTGTGGCCTATCTTACCACAATAGTTACACGTCCCGATGAACTTCTTCTCAGCCCCATTGTGCTTTTTGAAGTTCGTGGATCCCGAAGGTTTCAATTTTTTTGGGAAAATCTTATGCCCGACCTTACCCTTGCCTTTGACCTTAGCCATTTGAGCAAGATAGGCTTGGTAAGAGTCTTGCTCCTCACGATTGGTGAGCCCGGTTGTATGGCGATTTGTAGCTTCAATTTGAAGCCTAGTGATCAAGTCTTGAGGAGATATCGCCTTTCGCATGTGCTTGAGATAATTTTGTATTCCACCCAACTTGGAGGAAGTTTTTCAATAAAGCAATTAACCGTAAAAGGCACACAATTTTCATACCTTCGCATGCTATCTCATTGCATAGCAATTGAAGCTGATCCCACTTGAGCCATGATAGGCTTTGAGTCCACCATCTTGAAATCCAGAAATTTTGCCACCGCAAATTTATGAGTTTCCGCATCATCAGACTTGTACTTCTTCTCTAAAGCATTCCACAACTCCTTGGCTGTCAGGAATTGCTTCTCATTGTTGTATACATCATACAACGAGTCAACAAGGCGGCTTAAGATCCAAGCCCGACACAAGAAGTCTGAATGCGTCCAGACATCAATGCTCACCATGGTGTGGACATCTTCGGCTCTAGGAGGAGCTACCGGCTTGTCCTCCTTGAGGAACTTGTCAAACTTGAGGGTGGTCAGATAGTTTAACATCTTTTGTTGCCAAGTTTTGAATCCATTCCCATCAAATTTTTGGCAATAGGCCAGCACTCACAGCGGTTGTTTGAACAACGGTTGTTTGAACAATTTCATTTTCCTTGTTGATTGCAACATGCTCAGTCTGGATCAATATCTGTTGACAATCCATGAAAAAATTGAGTGAGATGCTTGAATCGTTGAATAAATAAAATTTATTTACGAATCAGCTAATTTTATTTTCTGTTTTTTAAATTATAAATACTATTAGTTAGTGCAATAATTTAGAACGATTTTATTAAATGTTTCAGAAATATTGTAAATTTATTTGCATCCTAACCCGTTTCTTAACACAAACATTTCTCAAAATCACTACGTTCGTCGAAACCATTTTTGATGTGTTATATCGTTTTGTAAACTCGCTTATAAAAGTGTTTATTGAAACGTTTAAAACCGTGTTTCCAAAGAAACCACGTTTCTAGATAAGAACTAAAACCGAGTAAAATCGTTTTATAATTTCGCAAATCTCAATCCGATTATAGCTATATGGTAGAAGCGGATTTATTGAGTTAATCTTGTAGGACCGAAAAACCCAGATTTAAGAAATGCGAAGATAGATCTTTAAGAAGATAAAGAAAAACGATTTAAAACATAAAATGATCTGGAAGAAACCCGTATAAAACTGATTAGATTGGAGGCGAGATATGATCTTTGTCCTTAACTCAATAAAGCTCCTGCTAGTGAGACAGATCCACAGAGCTTTTGGAGTCCCAGGATACAACCAATGCGAGACCACAACGCTACACTCGGTGTGGAATCTATGAACAAAGAGAACTACAATATACTCTAAACCTACCGTTTTCCGAAGGAATGGAGAAACATTTAGCGAGAGAGTGAAGAATCTTTGAGAGAGTTGTTTGTGTTTCGAATGAGTGAATTCTCTAAATGAGACGAGTCCCTTATATAGGCGATCTCGGAGTGAGTTTAAATGCATGCAATTAATGGTAAGATTTTGCGTTATGATTGCATGACATTAACACGTAGAGAGTTACGATTTGTCTCATTAATATGGCGCAATCAGTTTTGATTTTTGTTATGAATAATCAAATCTCAGATTTAATATCATACATTATGACAAATCAAAAATATATTAAGAGGATAATTAGACAATTTATTTTCATAAAAAATTATCCCAAAAAGAAATGGGCCACTCAACCACGAGACAGTCCCCAAGCCCAAGCCCAAACCCAAACCTGTGCCTGTGCCTGAGCCTGGCCTGGCGGTGGTGGTGGTGGTGCGCGTGTGTGGTCCGATCCATCCTCTTTCATATGCACTATAAGTCTTAGCCAATTTGAACCCTTGTATCACTTTCTAGTAATTTATAATAGAGTGAAAAAGTTCGGCCAAACTATGTATGACATTTAATAAATTCCACTTATTCAGTTACATTCAAATGGATCTATTTTAACATTTGACTCAAAATCCAATTTATTCCATAAGTTATTTTTTATTGACATTCTCAAATATTTATAAACCCAAAAATTATAATAATTTAGACCCAATAAGTCTAAAGTTTCAAAAACTGTATTTGGGTTCCATCTAATACGATTATATATTTGTAGCGTATACTACGTATAATGATTTCCGTTTAATATTGAAGGCAACAAGCAAATTCAATCCCTAGGAAGAATCAGTTGGATATTGGTGAATCCTAGCTTTCCCGAAACTCAACACTTTTGAAATTTGTAAAGTTTATATATATTAAATTATCTTCTTGGTTCTTTTTTTTCTTACGTATTTCTAAATATCATTTTTATTTTATCTATATTTTCAGGATTACCAACAAAGACGAAACAATTTACATCGACTAATATGATTTCTGATTAGTTGTTGTAAGTGTATTACTGTTATTGGTGATCTAGTTGAGGATTTGGTTTATGTTGTAGTTGAAGTATTTGTTGGTTTCTATGTTTTGTTTTAGAGAAATTATGTGTATTTGTGTTGCTCTTTCCTTAGTGTTTAGTTTTCCGAGTTGAACAGTTGTTTAGTAAATTAATCTAATGTTTAAACGTGAACTTAGGGATATATGAATACTGTTTTTTTTTGGTTAAGATTTATGTCTACGGTTCCAATTTTCGTATGGATGTTTTATTTTTTGAGTTATGATTATTGAAAATGATAGTATTTTATAAGAATTTTTCTGGGAAGCCAAATATGTGGCATTGTTTTTTTTTAAATATGAGTAGAAAGTGAAACTAAGTTTCATAACTTAATTGGCGGGAGGGTATTACAGAGCCAATAGGAGTTACATTAGTATTATAGTAATGTAAAGTAGAAGTAATAGATTCATCCTTTATCTTATAAAATACAAGTCACATGATCAATAAAAATCTGACACATGGATTTTGATTTTTAATTTAAAAAGTTCAGAAAGATTCAAAACAACAATGAAAAACACATAACTTCCTTCCTCTTATTACTTTCTTCTATTTTTGTATATATTTTTATTCAAAAAAATATTTTAAAATGCTTAAATTATCTCGCTCTAGTAACACCACTCACCATACCTCCATGACCACGTTTTTAGGTTCTCAAGATAGTTGAAATTGTTTCATGTTCCTCTACATATTTAACTCACAATTACTCAAACTCTTTTCTTTGCTTTTAGAAAATTTGATCCACAAATTCTCTCCAATTTCTCACGCGGATGCTATGGAGCATCACTCACATTTCCAGAAAATCTCAGATGTAGTTAGACTACTCCAAGTTTTAATGTGATATCCACTTACGATCTTTCTCTGAAACTCTATTTAGACATTTGATTTTCACAAAGTTATATCTGTTTGATTTATTAAAATTTTTATTCTCTGTCAACGAGAAACTACAACAGAGGAAGAGGGTTGGAACATGGAATCAAAGTACTTAACATCAAAAATAACATCTGGAATCAACAATATTAGTTTCTTGCATTATATGTTTGACGAGGTTGGTTCAATATTTCCACTATTTCTGTTTTCCAATCTCAGTTTTTCTTACATTCCTATCCGATCGATTTGCAAATAATTTTTAGAGTTCAAGTGATGTGTGTCTGAATTTAATATTTTTAGAGTTCAGTTGATGGGTACTCCAACAATGTAGGTAAGAGATGTCGCTCCATTAAAAAGTTTGATAACCTAAAGACTCTCTGGAAGTAAGTATAGAAGTTCTATTATCAGATTGTTGTTGTCCTTGGTTGAGTTGAGTTTGAAATGTCTTGGAAAAACTCTGGAAAATATACAACCTACTGCGACATATGTTTTGCTATTTTTTTTTGAATAGTATGTGAAAATATATTCAAAGAAAACCACGTTTTTTTACATCGGGTGCGTTTTTCTTTAGAGACAAATAAAATGCGGATAATGCCTAAGAGAATCAAATAGTGGCGGCCTCGTTAAAACCCGCAAGTGGAAAATCCAATTGGGACAAAACCAATTTCCGGGAAAAAGAATACCACCACTTATTGATAAAGCTAAAAATAAGATCTTTGAGAACCGTCATATTCTTGAGGCAAACCAAACTTGCAGGCTGTCTCTCATGATTCCTTGAACTTGTAACGATGATAGTCTATTCCTTACTATCCCTCCTACCTCTCGGACCAGTCTGTCCAAACTCTTTGGAACGCTACCATGTCTTCTTTGGTTTCATTCTCTCCATATTGTGTATATTGCGGCTTGAAACGTGTATTTCACCACAAAGGTTGTCGTTGATCTCCTACCCATTGCTTGAAATTTGTTCACCAGAGAATCAAATTGATTCGTATAGTCTTGATGCATCATCCCATGAGCCAGCTTGTACCATATCTATGATGTATAACAACAGGCAAAGAAAATATAATTACGAGTCTCCATATCCTGTGGGCAAAATGCGCAGTTTGTCGCCCCGTACTAGACCAAACACTCATTATATTTCCCGTCGTCAATCGATTTAGAGCTGCAAGCCACAATATAAAAGAATACTTAGGAGTACCATGAGTTAACCAAACCGCCTTGTACAATAAATTTTGATTTCCTGGATTTCTCAGCTGATTCCATGTCTCCTTTGATGAGAAATTTTCTTTAAATCTATTCTCTTTGTATCTCCAGACTGCCACATCCTAAAGCTCATCCCCACGCATCCGAAGCTTGTCTATTTCCACCTTTATCTGCACCAAGACCTGGGGCCTCCTCCGCCTAGGTCTATGTTGACGAAATACCTCCGCTAACATGTCATCTGCTTTTATTCCCATGTCGATAAAGCCTTTGTCCCCCAAGGTTTCTATCAATCTGCCAAGCGAGCACCAATCATCATGCCAGAAAGAAGTGTTAATACCACTTCGTACCTCAACCTTGTGAAAGCTTTTCGCTGAGTCTCGGTACTTCAGAAGTTTTCTCCACATCCAAGAGCATCCCGTCTTGGTTTCTTTTTTGGACCAGAAGGACCCCTTAAGGATTGGGTTCTTTTTTATCCAATTCACCCAAAGTGAGTCCCTTGCAGATACAATGCGCCAAATCAATTTATAGCAGCTTATCCTATTCGCTTCCACCAAGGATTTCAAGCCTAATCCTCCTTCTGACTTCGGTTTGCATACATCACTTCAAACTATCTTGGCTTTTCTTGTATTCAAGTCCGGACCAGACCATAAAAAAGCGGCACTTATTTTATCAATCTCCCTTATGTATGCTCTCGGTAATCTGAATGCTGCAATCCAAAAGTTCGTTAGACTTGCTATTACAGAGGAAAGAAGCTGTAGTCTACCTGAAAAGGATAGGAATTGATTCTTCCAAGAGTTAATTTGGTTCCTAACTTTGTCAATAAATGGCTGATATTCTGTTTTTATCATCCTCTTTGTTAATAGGGGCAGCCCTAAATACTTCACCGGCAAACTACCAATCTCAAAGGGGAAAACGCTTAAAGACACCTAAGCTTCTGTCGATATTCCAGTGATAAAAAAAATTGTCTTCTCTAGGCTTATATCCAGTCCTGAGATCGATGCAAACCTTTCAAAAACCGCCAGAATACCTCATATTGATCTAGCTTTCCCATCCGCAAAAACCATAATATCATCCGCAAAACACAAGTGAGTAACGCTCAAACTCCTACAACTCGGGTGATACCCGAACTCCCCATTTCTCGCAGCCTTATCTAACATTAGAGAAAAATAGTTCATGCATATAACAAAGAGATATAGAGATAGAGAACACTCTTGCCTTAGACCCCTCTCACTCCGGAAATACCCTGCCAACTCCCCGTTGACCTGAACTGAAAATGAAGGGGTAGTCACACATAATTCTATCCAACGAATGAAAGTTTCCAGCAACCTCATTTCGCGTAGCAAGCTCACAAGGAAGCACCAATTTACTGAGTCAAAATCCTTTCTAATGTCGATCTTCATGGAACATGTTGAAGATATCTCTAGTTTGTGATAGTCTTTGACTAACTCGGACGCTAGAAGAAGGTTTTCCATCAAATATCTATCCTTTATGAAAGTTGTCTTGTTGTTTGTGATAAAACCATCTTTAGGCGATTCACTATAACCTTAGATATTACCTTGTAGATCACGTTACAGCAAGATATCGACCTATAGTCTCTCATCCCTATAATGCTTGTCTTCTTAGGAATTAGGGCCAAAATAGTAGAATTAATCCCCTTTGGCAAGAACCAGTAAGTAAAAAACAACTTGACTGCCACAACAAAATCCACTGTATATCCATCAGGTCCCGGTGATTTATTCGAAGGTATCAAGAAGAGAACATTTTTTATTTCCAGCACAGACACCTCCCCCGTTAACTCCCTCCTCTGCTCCTCCGAGCACTGATGTATAACTACTTGAGACACCATCAGTTCAGACCTTGCGTGATTCATACCATTCTGACATTCCGGATCCTTGAAGAGCTCTGTAAAAAACCTCTCCGCTTCAGCTTTTATATCCTCCCTCGTTTAGAAAACCCCCTCCGTAACCCTAATCTCATGTATCGAGTTTCGCACCTCCCTTTCTTTTATCGCGTTGTCAAAAGTAGCGATTATTTTGATCCCCTACCTTTATCCAATGGAGTTTTGCCTTTTGACTTAGATACTTCTCCTCTAAAGCAACTACTTTCTCCCATGAATCGTAGGCCTGAGCTTCTTCCACCGCATTTTGATCACTTGGGTTCATAAGATTTGCAGCTTGTTTCTCACGCAACCCCTTATACGCCGCCTCCTTTCTTTGCGTCAAGAAATGCAACTTCAGTTTACCAAAGGCGCGAATACTTGGCGTTAATCGCCTAAGCTTCTTCGATAATTTGAACAGGGCAGATGTTGATGAAAATAAGGCTTCCGTTTGGCTCCATTAATCCTCCACTAGATGCTTAAATTCTGGTAATGAGACAACAGCATTGACCACTTTGAATGGGACTCTTGGTTTGTAGACTGATCCAAACAGAGAGACAGTTCCGCAGACATGATCCGAACACCCCTTTGCTTCAAATACACAATACGAGTTGGGTATTTTCTGTAGCCAAAGACGATTCACCAGCACACGATCCAGTTTCTTACAAATCAGCCCCTCCTCTCTTTTGTTACACCAAGTAAACATTGGTCCATGGAAAGCCATATCCACAAGCTCACATTGACTTACCATCTCCTTAAAATCCACCATTCCCGATATAGACGTTTGCATAAAAGACCCAGAAAGTGTTCCGAGCTATCAAGAATTTCATTATAATCGCCTAGACACATCCATTGTAACCCACTGATTTGAGCATCTGGCCGATGATCCTTGAGATTTCTCCAGAGCTCCCGTCTCTCCTCAACCGAGTTTGAGGCGTATATAAAAGTACATAGGAGCTCCTCCGACTGCCCCTGAACCTTTATCTTGCAAGGTATCAACTGACTTGTCTTACTTACCACTGTCACTGAAACTATGTTATTCCATACCATCCATATTCTCCCTAGGTGGCTGTATTCGTAATTCGACGTCATCGACCAGTTCGGAAAAGACGTTTTTACTAACTGTTCTGTCTTGTTTTCTGCTACCTTCGGTTTTAGTAAAGCTCCAAATATCAGAGATTTCCTCCATATTAGATCCTTAACCACTGACAGCTTTGTTTTCTTAATCCACGGATATTCCAGAAGAAACACGATATTTATTGTTTTTCATGTTGGTTTCGATGTCCTAAACCATTCAGATTTGAATCCGCTTGTTGCAAATTTTTGACTGAGTTCTTTTGTGCCGACTTTGCTGATCTTAGAAGTGGAACTCTAGCAACTTGTTCCTCTTTACTCTGACCCTTGCGAGATTCATCCATATTACACGGCCTAGCCTTTCCATGCGCTACTAAAGCCTGTTTTTCCTCTTCCTCCCCTGTTTTGGCCATGATATATACTCCTCCTTTCTCTGTTATTTCCTCTAACAGCTCCTGGGTCTTTTGTTTAAACAAGTCCCCCTCCTGTTCAGAGTTTCACAACTGCAAATCAAGATTAGTACATTTCCTTGAACCTCCCGACTCCGAGGTTGGCGAAATATCCGATCCCAGATTTCCGGAAACCAACAAACTCCCTTTGTTCGAAACTACATATTCTCCTTTGTTTGATACGAGAACCCCCAGCTCACCATCTTCTAGTTCCCTACCAGTATTCAGTTTCTGCATCTGCATCTTTTCCATCTCCGGCTCTGTAACCGAATACCCATTTATCTTTCCCCTCTGCATTCGTCTTCATCACCTCTGTTCCCGAACCTGATTCTGCTTCCTGAATCAAAGTCGTCTTCGTCACCTCTGGTGAGTTTTCAGCTCCACCAGACTTTTCAACTACAGATTTCATCCTCACCTGCTGTGTCCCCCCTTGTTTCAAACTTGTCTGCTGCTTAATCTCCTTCAGATTCACGGTCTACACTGCACATGTGAGATTACCTACGAATGTGGTACCTTTAGCGATTCTGCCCTCGCTCCATCCAACTCTTCTCTTAACACTTTAAACCTTGATGGAGTAGCTATCTTAACCTCACCATAAACTAAACTCCTTTTTCCTGAACATCTGCTCTGAGACTGTGTTATCGTCCTCCATTCACTAGACTTGCCCGGAGAGCTCTCCATCCTTCTTCTCTCTAAGTCCCCTACAGCTTTTCCGCTCCCTCTAGCCGTATCCATCTGCTCTGGCTCCACCGTCCCTACATCCATTTGCTGTTGTAATTTTGTTAGACAACCAGCTTCTACGTGTCCCTATTTTCGACAGCTCGAGCAACGCATCGGGAGCCAGAGATATTCAAACTGTACTTCCACTTTCTCACCTCTTACATTGAAGCGGTAACTCGATGGAATTTCTTTTTTGAGATTCACATCTATAAAAAGCTTTGCTTCGTCAAAGCTTACAACCAGTTCTGTGTCCTAATGCATTCTCAGCGGTATGCCTACCAAACTCGCAACGAAACTCAGCCTTTTCCAAGAGAACAAGTCTGGGGGGATTTTTTCAGTGTAACCCACATTGGTATTGAGGATAACGCAGGCTGGGCCTCCTCCTTAAACTGTGTCCACTTTGAAACTATCATAGGAATTTCACAGATGTTCCACATGCCGCGACGCAGTACGCGACTTCGGGCATTTGTATTACGAATTCAGAATTTTATTGATATTTCATTAACCACGTAAGCATCAATTTTCATACTTTTGTCCCCCACCGTCCAGATTTTATTGACTATCACATGGACTTTGGCTACATGAGGAGCTTTCGAGGCAAAGTGTCCAATCACGAAATCCTCCGAAAGCGGAGGCGCATCTTCAAAAATCTCATCCGGGACAGCAACTACCGGCCTTCCCTCATTCTCCAAGATCGAAAATTCAAATTGTTTTAGTGCTGATCTACGAACAACATTAGCCCATGACTTTTTCGATGGTAACTGGCTTGAAACGTCTTCCTCCCCACCCCCAACAAGCTCCCCAGAACCTGCGACAATCCCAGCTGCGGTAATATTCTCACCTCTGTTCTTCTCTCCCTCCATTGTTCCCCTCCCTAGCGTTCCAGCCTTAACAAGGACAGATCCCGTCGCTAGACCATCCCATGCGTCCTCGCTTCGCTTGACTTCTGCCTCCATAACCAGGTTTCCCGCTTCCGTCTGAGACTCGTGAATCTCTGTTGATGCCAAGACTTCTCCTTGTTGTTGCTCCCCTGCCTCCCGTCTCTATATCTCTCTCTGCCTTCCTGGAGACTCCACAACCGCTTCAGGTACCGACGGCGGCGCCACCATTCTCCAGGGTAAATAGAATCGCCTTCAAAATCACCTCCTATATTTTCGGAGCCAAATATTTTCAGATTTTCGGTTGATATTTTCGCCATATGTATTGCTATTGCTTCCATTGTATTCTATAATCTGGTTTTCAATAAATTTGTTTAGTATCATCAACTCCTTTGCCGATTAATAGTATTTTCTTTTTCATTCTGCTTGAATGTTTTCACTGCATCATCAATCAATATGAGAATATATATTTTTACTATTGATAATGTTAGACTGATGCTATGATAAATCAAATACAGATAAACATATATTAGAGAAGCAAGATATGTATCTTGCAGATTAAGTATTGTGGGCCATTAAAGTCCAACTACTGAGTAAAATCCATTAAATCTGTAAATCCTAAATGAAAAGAATTGGAGAACAAATTGTGAATCTCAATATTATGTTAATGCTAATCACTATATATGTGCCTTATGGTCAAGTATCAAATTAACAACTCCATAAACTATTTTATTATATAATATTTATCATGATATCAGAGCCTTCGATCCACATCTAGTGGATTAGGTTAAAAAAAGACTTCCGCATTAGAATTCCAACGATCTCACCCTCTAAAAATATCATGGAGTTTGTGATAATCGGAGAAGAAGGTGACAACGGATCCGGATGATGAAAACGACGTGACGTGTGGATTTTAATGCACCCACGTTGGGTTTTATTGAAAGGTTAATGGATTTTGGATTTTGTTCTTATTTTATGTTTTGATTTCAGTGAGTTTTTTATAATTATTATTTACAAGTTTTAGAAAAGAGAATGAGGGTTGTCGTTAGTGCTCATATTGGTTTTGGGTAGGTGTCTTTGATTCAAGTCAATCTTTCTTATTTAACTTCAAGTTCTTATGTTTTGGGTTTATTTTCTTGGAGTTAATTAAAATAAAAAGAATTAAAGTTTCGCTTGTTAACTGAAGTGAGATTTATTCTAAATTTAGAATTTCATAAGTATTTTTTTCTGGCTCTCTTTGTACGGGGAGGGGAGTTGGGTTATAGTTTAACTATTATAGGAGAGTTATTTGGAAAACTCATGTTTTAGGTTAATTTTTTAGTCCAGTTTGTGGATTATCCAAGTCAAAGACAATTGTTACGAGATGTTATTCCCTTTTACTAAGATGAAAGACAAGCTGAAGTTTCACTCCTACTTTAAGATTGAAATTTATCCGGGATTGTTGAAGAGTGATTTTTGATTCCGAAGAGTTTGTCGACTCATTTTTTGTCCGTCCTCGACGTGTTATCCACGACATACATGTTCCGCGTTGTGATTGTAGAATTTTTGTTTTACGTACCACGTTTGTCATGCGAGGGAGTATTGGAAGAGCAATATGTGTATCTTGCGGATAAAGTATCGTTGACTATTTAAGTCCAACTAAAGAGTGAAACCCAAGTATCGTTGACTATTTAAGTCCAACTAAAGAGTGAAACCCATTAAACCTGTGAAGCCTAAATGAAAAGATTTGGAGAACAAAACGTGGATCTCGATATTATTTTTAGCATATTTGCGTATTATCTATGATTGAGTTATTTGTTAGATAAGGATTAGGAAGATTTACATTATCCGGAGTTAGCAATATGTTAATGGTAATCACTCTATATATGTATCTTATGGTCTTTGTATCAAATTAACAACTCAAGAAACAATTTCATTCTATAATATTTATCAACACAAGTGTTAAGATTGTGGTCACCTTTGTTATTGATGTAAAACCTGAGTACCTTGAATTAACTTTTTCCACAAAGTTTCAGCTGTTTTTCTTAGGGTTCGTGATCTGAAATGTTGACTGTATTTATTGGGAAGTTAAATTTTCAGAAGATATCTAAAATATTTTCTGTTTGTGAGAATATATTATAGATTTGGTGAGATGAAATGATGGCTGTGTTTCTGTGGAAATTTAATTTTCTGAAGATGTGTAAAAGATATACTGTTTGTAGAATAGATTATAGATTCTTTGGATTGTCTATTACTCTATTTATACCTTCAACAATACTATTCTCCACGTGAGTCTTTACTTTTTGGTTGTTATGAGTTTTTTTTCCTTCTATGATTCTTTGTTTAATTTTTAAAATATTCTACACGATTTTTTTTTAATGGTGCAAGTCATTATTAACTGTATTATTTTATTTGCATATTCTATTTGAGCATTTCTCATTTTTATAGGAACTTCTGTAGTATCTCCAATTATAGTCTCCAATTATAGTCCTTCTGGGATGTAAAATATATCTTTTCTCACCATCCCCATAGACTTACTAATTGACTGAAGGCTAAGATAGATATCGCATCGAACTCGCATCGTGAGAGAATATCTGTTTCATATATTTTGTTAGTTTATATAATCGTAAATTATTATTAATGTTATATATTATATTTATTTTATATTTTTAATATTTTATCTGTTATTATTATATATGAGTTATGTTATGTTAATCAAAATTACGAATATATATATATATATATATATATATAATATGTATAATATAATTTACTATTATAAATATAAGAATGACATTGTAGTTTGTATTATTAATAGTAATAGGATACTATCCACGTCTTACTTGGGGGACTTTTGTTTAATTATATTATATTTAACATGTTATTACATATTAAAAAATAATTATTTATTATATATTAGCTTATACTAACGTATAAGCATGTATTGTAAATATTGCGAATTGGAATTAGCTTGATTAGAGATTAAATGTATAAATAAATAATTTATATTTAAATCATAGGTATCGTGATTTAATTTAGGTTGTGTAAGTGGATGATCATCGTAGGTGCATGAACATGAATATGCGAATAGATAAAAGTAAAGAGTTTGAAGTTTGATCAGATTGACCTTTGAGCTCGTTTTATTTCCGGTAAATATTTTTGTTCAAAATAAAATAGTGATAGTAAAAGTAGTTTACTTTTAATTCTAATAGCATTCTTTGTTAGTTTGTTACATCGAGTGACTTTTAGAAATTTTTTTTATGTTACATGTCTTATAAGATAAGTATCTATAAGTCTATGAGAAACTAATTATGAACCGGAACAGAATACATACGGGAATATATATATATATATATACTATGAGAAAACAAATCATGAAGCGTTATGATTATTTCCTACGAATCAAATTTTACTATGATTTTTCTTAATCCATGAATCAGAGTTAGAATGAACATTAGAATAAACAAAACTTTACAGTGACACTCTTTGGTTTACATTAACAAATAAAACTTTATACACCAAACCCAAATCTTGTTGGACCCATAATTTATATGCAAATGGGCATCACATGGTTGAACTCATATCACATGCAAATGGATCTAAAATGTGAATAAGAATGGAGAGGTCCAATGTGGTTTAAATGACAAAACTTGAAATTGTCCCACATTGGAACTTGAGAAATTTTTTCTCAAGTATAAATATAGGTGTGTGATCAACATAGTTTAACATGCTATGGAGACACAAAGGGGGTTATGCAAAATACCACACATGCGCGCGCCGTGCCAAGCTTGGGTCTTGGGTCTTGGTGAATGTGGGCCTTTGGTCCACGTCAAAGATATTCTTTTTGGGCCAAGTTTTGGACCCAATTAGTCCACATTTTCGTTGACTAAAAGTCAACATTTAACCAAGATATTTTGCGTCCGATTTCGAATTAAACCGAGTTGTCAATATTCTAATCTAACCGAGTCAATATTTGGCCGGATTTTTCGGTGGAAATCTCGCACCCACTCGCTCGTGCGAAACCGCTTCCCCTCTCCTTTATTTTTTCGCCGCCATTCTTCTTCGAGAATATAGTTTTCCCGAACGAAATACTCTCTAAAAATTTCACAACAAACACCAACTCTCTCTCGTCTTTCTCTTCATCAAAACGTAAGTGTCTCGAGAGTATACCGTAGATTCGTTGTTCGCATACTCCGTTTATCGAGTGTTGCGATTACGGTTTCTTCGTGGTTGTATCCTGGAATTCTTGATCGTTGAAAACCGTCACACTACGGACGATTATAAGAATTAAAGAAAGAGATCAAATCTCGCCTCCACGTTTTTTTGGTTTCAAAAACGTTTTCCTCAACTCGTTTCCTTTCCGTAATTCTTTGTTCCATTCGCAGTTTTCACAATCCGGATTTTTGCGTCTAACAATCTTAATTCTTATAAATCTGCTTTCTGCTTATCACTTAAAACGGATTGAGAATTGCGAACAGTTCTTCAAAGTTTTACGAAAACGAAAACAAAATTTTTAGAAATTTTCTTACGGTTTTTACAAAACGTTTCCCAATTCTTACGGATTTTCAAAACGTTTTCAAAAAACCATTTATGATTTATTTCGGTTTATTTACGGATTTTCAAAACGTTTCTGGGTTTTTGAGTTAACTGGTGGTTATTTTGAAATCTCGAAACGAATTTTTCTTCGGATTATTAAATCGATTCAACGCTTCTGCGGTTGCTTTTTAGCGATTTGGCGGAACGTTATAAATCGTAAACGCTACTATTATTTTGACGAAACAGTTTACGCGGTTTGTTTCGCGAAACACATTCTCAAAATAAGATCCTCGTGATCTGAGAAAAAAAAAAAAAAAAAATTATCGTTAGAATTACGCTTAATTGCGAATTTAGAAACGATATTTATTTATTTATTTTCCAAAGAGAAAAAAAAATACTCGTTTGAATTACGCTTTATCGCGAATTCTAAAAACGTTATTTATTCTCGAAAAAAAAAAAATAAAGATTTGTAGAAACAAACGTTATTTTTTTTGGAAAAATAAATAAATATATTTAATATTAAATACGTTTTGAAAAACGCATTTAATTTTTTTTTTAGCGATTTAAATACTTTAAACGCTATTTAATTATTATTATTTTTTTTTCTCAATTTTGACATTTATTTGTCTTTTGTGAAAAACAGAAAAAAAAATGTCTACTGGAACCGTTGATGTGACTAACGGAGGTCCTGATGCTGGCAATCAAATAAGTGAGACGACGATCCTACACGGGAAAGATCTTCCACTTACCGCGCCTGATGTCCCGAATGTTCCGAATGCTATTGTGACACCGGAAAAATTCGATGGCTCCAACTTCAAGTCGTGGCAGCAAAAGATGCATTTCTTTCTGACTACGCTAAAATTGGAGAGGTATCTCACCGAGGTTCAACCTGTTGTGCCTCCCGGGAATACTGACGTACACGTTTTGGCTAGTGTCGATACGTGGCTCCATGGGGACTATCTGTGCAGAGGCTACATTAAAGCTCGCCTGGTGGATCAGCTGTACAACGTTTACAGTGAGGCCAAAACTTTCAAGGAAATTTGGGATTCCTTGGATAAGAAGTACAAGTCTTTCAATGTAGGCTCGGGAAAGCTCGCTACGGCGAAATTCCTGAACTTTAAAATGGTGGACTCTAGGCCCATCATGGAGCAAGTTCATGAGCTGCAACTGATAATCCAAGAGATAGCTGATGAGGGAATGAAGATCTGTGAAACATTCACAGTGAACTGCATCATGGAAAAGCTACCTCCGTGTTGGGTCGACTTCAAAAATTATCTCGGCCACAAGCAAAAGGCTTTAACTTTGGCAAATCTCATTTCCAGGCTGCAAAATGAGTCGTTCAAACGCAGGGTTGAACCGACTTTCACTCACAATGCTAATGTAGCTGAGTACAAAAACAAAGGCAAAGGAAAATTTGTGCCTAATTCAAGCAAGGGGCCGCCTAAAAAGGTTGCACCTCAAGCCTCCACGAGCTTCAAGAAGCAAGGTGCACCAAGCAAGTTCACCGGAAAATGCTCTTATTGCCACAAGAAAGGGCACAAAGCCGAGGAGTGCTTCAAAAAGGCTAAAACGCTCAATCAAGCCAATTTGACGGAAAATGACATGTGTGCGGTGGTTATGGAAGCAAATGTGGTTGATGAAGAGACCAAAGAGTGGTTTTATGACACGGGTGCAACTACTCACATCTGTTTTGACAAGACAATGTTCAGCACCTATCAGAAGACCAAGTCTGATGCCGGTATGAAGATGGGTAACAAGTCTGTCTCCAAGATTGAAGGCACTGGCAAAGTGGTGTTGAAGTTCACCTCTGGACATGCCATAACTCTCACCAACGTGAGGCACGTGCCAGACATAAGGAAGAATCTCATCTCCGGATCTCTACTGAGGAAGCATGGCTTCGCCACGAGCTTTGAGTCCGACCAGCTGATTCTTAGGAAGAATGGGGTGTTTCTGGGTAAGGGGTATGTTAAGGAAGGACTTGTGAAAATGTGTTGTATCACAGTCCTTAAGAACTCTGATGTATCCGTTTTTGAAGTTTCAATGAATAAGAAACCAGTTGCTTGCTTGGTCGAGTCTTTTAATATTTGGCATGAACGGTTAGGACATGTGAATTATAAATCTTTACAAAGATTAATTAATTTGAACTTAATTCCGAAATGCAAATTTATTAAAGATAAATGTGAAGTATGCGTTCAAGCAAAACTCACTAAAACACCTTCACCTCAAGTCGAAAGAACAACCGAACCTCTCGGTTTAATCCACACAGATTTGTGCAATTTAAAGTATATACAAACCAGAGGCGGTAAAAAGTATTTTGTAACTTTCATAGACGATTGTACAAGATACTGCTATGTATACTTACTACATAGTAAAGATGAAGTCTTGGAAAAATTCAGACAATATAAACTCGAAGTCGAAAATCAACTTCAGAAAACTATTAAAATAGTTCGAAGTGATAGAGGAGGCGAATATGATGGCCCGTTTAACGCATTTTGTCAAGAACAAGGCATTATTCATCAAACAACCGCTCCCTACTCACCGGAATCTAACGGAGTTGCGGAACGGAAAAATCAAACTCTGAAAGAAATGATGAATGCAATGTTGCAGGAATCTGGGTTACCCCAGAACCTGTGGGGGGAAGCACTCCTTACCACAAATTATATCCTCAACAAAATACCGCACAAAGTAACTGGCAAAACGCCATATGAACTCTGGACGGGTAAAGTACCTTCGTACAAATACCTGAAAGTGTGGGGGTGCCTCGCAAAAGTCGCAGTGCCGCCTCCCAAAAAGGTTTCAATAGGACCTAAAACCGTAGATTGTATTTTCATCGGATATGCACACAATAGCAGTGCTTACCGGTTTCTGGTTCATAAATCAGATATACCGGATATTCATGTAAACACAATTATGGAATCAAGAAATGTATCATTTTTTGAAAACAGTTTTCCGTGTAAGGATAAACAAAATCCAAAACGAACTCGCGAAAAGGTTGAACCAATGAACGTGGCAAGCACTTCTGGTACCTCATTTAATGAATCACAAGAGGTTGAAGATGAACCTCGACGAAGCAAAAGAGCCCGAAAGGAAAAATCTTTTGGTGACGATTTTTTAATGGTATTTCTCGCAGAGAATGAACCAAAAACGTTCACAGAGGCCATGTCTACTCTGGACGCACCTTCATGGAAGGAAGCTGTCAATAGTGAGATCGACTCCATTATGCAAAACCATACATGGGAAATAACCGATCTACCCCAAGGGTTTAAATCACTAGGGTGTAAATGAATTTTCAAAACCAAGTTGAAAACCGATGGTTCAATTGATAAATACAAGGCTAGGCTTGTGGTGCAAGGTTTCCGGAAAAAAGAAGGCCTGGATTTCTTTGACACTTATTCTCCGGTGACGAGAATAACCTCCATCAGAATGCTGATAGGAATTTCAGCATTGAGAAACCTAGAGATACATCAAATGGATGTTAAAACCGCTTTTCTAAATGGTGATTTAGAAGAGGAAATTTACATGAAACAACCTGAAGGGTTTGTCGTTCCTGGACAAGAACACAAAGTCTGTAGACTTGTGAAGTCATTATATGGACTTAAACAAGCTCCAAAACAGTGGCATGAAAAATTTGACAACGTAATGATGTCAAATGGCTTCAGCATTAATGAATGTGATAAGTGCATTTACATCAAAGTTACTCCTAGCGGGTATATTTTGTTATGCCTATACGTGGATGACATGCTCATTATTGGTAGCAATAAAGACATAATCCAACAAACTAAGAACATGCTTAGCGGCCAGTTCGACATGAAAGACATGGGTTTCGCAGATGTAATCCTAGGGATCAAGATCACTAGAACTTCTGACGGAATCACCTTGTTTCAAACTCATTATGCTGAAAAGATTCTTGATAGATTCAAGAAGTACACAACCGGGACTGCAAAAACTCCTGTTGATTCTCAACTCCACTTGACCAAGAACTCGGGTGAAGCAATTTCTCAAGTGGAATATGCTCGTGTTATCGGAAGTCTAATGTACTTAACAAATTGCACAAGACCCGATTTAGCTCATGCGGTAAACGTATTAAGTCGCTACACGAGTAATCCAGGTCATAAACACTGGAAAGCCATAACAAGAGTATTAAATTACTTACAATATACAAAAAGTTATGGGCTGCACTACGGTAAAGAACCGGCAGTTCTGGAAGGATACAGTGACGCAAACTGGATTTCAGATTCCAAGAACTCAAAATCCACGAGTGGATATGTCTTTACTTTAGGAGGTGCAGCGGTATCTTGGAAATCTTCCAAACAAACCCTGCTGGCTAGATCAACCATGGAGTCAGAGTTCATAGCTCTTGATAAAGCCGCAGAAGAAGCAGAATGGCTTCGGAACTTCCTGGAAGATATTCCATTGTGGGAGAAACCAGTTCCGGCATTACGTGTACACTGTGATAGCCAATCGGCCATAGCCCGGGCACTGAGTAATCTCTATAATGGTAAATCTCGTCACATCAGAAGACGACACAAAACCATTAGACACTTGATCTCAAGTGGTGTAATAACGATCGATTACATCAAATCAGCCAACAACCTAGCGGATCCGTTTACTAAAGGTTTGGCTCGGGATCAAGTTTTAAAATCATCAAAGGGAATGGGTTTATTGCCTACAAACTAAAGAGGATGTTTGATGGAAACTCCACTTAGGTGATTGGAGATCCCAAGATGTAGGTTCAAAGAGATAACTAAATCAAACATAATCTAAAAGCACTGGTAGACTTTTATGTCATTACTCAATTCCCAAGATGATAAACAGTGCTTCCTGTATATAAATAAGGATAAGCGTTAGCTTTTAATGATTCGAGTCCATAGCTTTGTATGTGGAGTATTACAGGATACTTCTTAAAACAAAGACTTATGGGGAACACCTAGTGAGTGTGAAATGAGGCCGTTTCTAGGAGAATGAAGTTCATGCTATACTCTCTAAGTTCACTCACGAATAACCAGGCAAGTTCACGGCCAAAAATGAACACAATAGAGAACAAAGTTCTACGAGAAAATGAGCTGCGTTATAACTGTTGTCTTGGTTTACAGAAATATCCGGGTGGTTCAAGACATCATGTTCACCTCCTGGCCAGTAAACCCGACAGATATTAACAATGAGTGGTTCAAGGCTGAAATACGCTACCATCTCAGACACAGTAAATTTTTGTTTATACTCTCGAAAAGTCCTTTTATCGAGTCTGTCTAGTCTGTCCAGTCTGTCAAGTCTATCCAGTCAGTAGAGTCAGCCGAGTTGTCATATGTTTAGAGTAATTCCTATTCATGTGGGGGATTGTTGGACCCATAATTTATATGCAAATGGGCATCACATGGTTGAACCCATATCACATGCAAATGGGTCTAAAATGTGAATAAGAATGGAGAGGCCCAATGTGGTTTAAATGACAAAACTTGAAATTGTCCCACATTGGAACTTGAGAAATTTTTTCTCAAGTATAAATATAGGTGTGTGATCAACATAGTTTAACATGCTATGGAGACACAAAGGGGGTTATGCAAAATACCACACACGAGCGCGCCGTGCCGTGCCGAGCTCGGGCTTGGGTCTTGGGTCTTGGGTCTTGGGTCTTGGTGAATGTGGGCCTTTGGTCCACGTCAAAAATATTCTTTTTGGGCCAAGTTTTGGACCCAATTAGTCCACATTTTCGTTGACTAAAAGTCAACACTTAACCAAGATATTTTGCGTCCGATTTCGAATTAAACCGAGTTGTCAATATTCGAATCTAACCGAGTCAATATTTGGCCGGATTTTTCGGCGGAAATCTCGCACCCACTCGCTCGTGCGAAACCGCTTCCCCTCTCCTTTATTTTTTCGCCGCCATTCTTCTTCGAGAATATAGTTTTCCCGAACGAAATACTCTCTGAAAATTTCACAACAAACACCAACTCCCTCTCGTCTTTCTCTTCATCAAAACGTAAGTGTCTCGAGAGTATACCGTAGATTCGTTGTTCGCATACTCCGTTTATCGAGTGTTGCGATTACGGTTTCTTCGTGGTTGTATCCTGGGATTCTTGATCGTTGAAAACCGTCACATTACGGGCGATTATAAGAATTAAGGAAAGAGATCAAATTTCGCCTCCACGTTTTTTCGGTTTCAAAAACGTTTTCCTCAACTCGTTTCCTTTCCGTAATTCTTTGTTTCATTCGCAGTTTTCACAATCCGGATTTTTGCGTCTAACAAATCTGAATGTAAAAAACATGCAGACATTTCACTGAACCATGTCTCAATAAGTGTAAGGTCCTAGAAACCAAAGATAACATCATTATCTTGGCAATGGTTCCATTCTGATTATGCTAAGACTGCTGTTGCATCTGGGGCTGCTTTCTTAAATGGCTAATTTTAAGTTGATGGAACATCTTAGCGTTGAGTGATTGCATCTTTTTTTTTTGTCGTCAGAGTGATTGCATCTTTGATCTGTCAGATTCGTTATGAGAAAGCACGAAGATCATTTTCCATTCGTAAGATTCTTTGATCCACTCATTTGTAAGACTTTTGTTATTTTTCATTGTTCTCGAAGAAATAAATTAGCTGTATCGAAATTTAGAGGGATTTTTCGAGATTTGATAAGATGAATTTATATTATGACGGAATTTGATTTACGACGATGTTCTTGTGTGAATGATTCGTTGTGCTCAAAAAAATACTTGGACAGTATAAAAACGAAATGTAAGTATTTGTCAAGAATAAACAATCGCAAGCAAATTAAGAGACTTGGACACAGAAGTTTACATTCATAGAGATGCATACGCTGTATAATGCACATGCATTGTATACACGAATACGAATTATACCCAGACATATATAAATTTAACCAAATCAAATTCCCTTAATCCCTAGAAGGATGTGAGCATCACATATTTATTCAAAGAGAAAAAGTTGTACATTAACCATTTCTTTTTTTGAAATATTATGTAAAATTATATACAAAAATACTTTTACAACATGTGCATCTATTTTATAAAACATTTTTGAAAGAACTAAATCTCTAAATTTAATGTTCGAAAATGATAACCTCGTTAAAATCCAAAACTGGAAAACCCATTTGTGACAAAACTAGTTATAGAAAAAAGAGTACTATCCCTTCCGAGCAGAGCTGAAAATACCAAAAATGAGGTAAAGCTGGCTGATATTAGATTTGAATGAAGATGGATGAGATCCTTAAACGAGCTAGAACTGATGATGAAAGCTAACAGATACAAACTAAACCTGAATAATCCCAGCAAACTTAGGGTCGTCGAGTGAACACCAACGGTTCCTAACATGCTTGTCGATCAGCGTGATTAAAGTCGTTGATGAGTTTGGTAAATCACCATGTCTTCTAGCATTCCTCTCTCTCCAAACACTATGGATTATTATTTGGAAACCATACCTAGCTAGAAACATAGTGGAGGTGTCAAGACTTGTATCGGAAATGAGATTTAGCATTTGAGACCACTTTATGCTGAACCTATTCTTCAAGAGACCCTGCATTAAAGATTTCCAAATTTTCCCAGAAAAAACACAAGAGAAGAATAAGTGCTAGCGTGATTCAAAGAGATCTCCACAGAAAATGCATGAGGTGTTAACTCCAGCGTTCCAATGTGACATACAATTTCTCGTATTTAGTCTATTCTTGATTGACAACCACACAAAAATAGAGTACTTCGGTGTAGAATGTTTAAACCAGACGCCTTTGAAACAATTAACAAGTGGACTGGCTTCTCTCACTGAAGACCAAATGTGCTTAGAGCTGAAATATGATTTAAATTTATCCCCTTTAAATTTCCATAGAGCAACATCTAACAAGCCTGGTGTTAGGCGAGATCTTAGAGCATTAGCGCTAACGCCACCTGCTGTAAAGCCTCTGTTCTATGATGCCTCCTTCTAGTTGTCAAAGCCAATGCCACATAAGCATCTAACGGGATTCCTAGATCAATGACTCTTCTCATGCCAATTTTATCATATAAGCAATCCAACACTGACCAGTTATCAAACTAAACGGAAGTAGTTTTACCACTTTGAATATCTACCATATGAAAAGAACAAGCAAGAGCACAATCTTTTAGAATTTTCCTCTACATCCAAGAACCCTTGCTACTATCCTCACGAATAGACCAAAAGGATTCCTTACGGAGCAAATATATTTGAATCCCCTTTACCCACAATGATGGTTGAGAAGATAATAATCGCCAAATCAACTTCAAGCGAAAAATTGTGTTTTCCTCCATGAGAGGTCTAAGACCGAGACCTCTTTCAGATTTTGGCTTACATACCTCTTCCCAAGCTATTTTTGCTTTCTTAGGATTCAATCAGCCCTGAACACATAAAAGCAGAACATAATCTCTCAATCTCTCTAATTCAAGCTTTTGGGAGACAGAATGCAGATAACCAAAAGTTAGAAATACTCAGTAAAACCAAGACAATGAGCTGCAACCTCTACGCAGATAAAAACCTCATTGTCTATGAGTTTATACGATTACGAATTGATTCCAACAAAGGCAAGTAATCATTTCGTGACATCCTCTTAGTCAGCAATGTAAGCCCTAGGTACCTTACTGGTAAAATCCCAGACAAAAAAGCAAACTCTTTGAATAAGTTCATTCCAAGTAGAATCAGTAATACTCGCAAGCACTTGCGGAGTTATCTAGCATTTTAGAGAGAACATTCTTGGCGATGACAACAGGTAAGGTGGCAATGCACAACTCTGCCATACACCTCTGTTAATTTGGAAAAATTCCACTAGCTCCCCATCCACTTGTACCGAGAAGGAGGCAGTCGTGATACATAGCGATATTCAATGAATAAATTGGTCCGGAAAATCCATAACTTTTAGACTATTTAGTAGAAAAAGCTATTGAACTGAATCAAAAGCTTTTCAAATATCTATCTTAATAGTACACCAAGATGAAATCGAGTCCTTACGAGATCTTAGAGCATCCAGCTCCATCGCCATTAATAGATTCTCAATCAAGAGCTTGTATTTTAAAAAAGCTGATTACTTAAGAGTTATAAGTTGAGGAATGATACCTTTCAATCAGTTTTCAATGATCTTTGAGATGACTTTATATATTACATTGCAACAAAAATATGCCTATAGTCCTTTATTTCCTGCGCTGCTATCTTCTTTGGAACTAAAGCTAGGATCGTTGAATTCAAATCTTTTGGGAGAAAACATTTGACAAAAAATTGACAGCACACATACGGTAAACTCCTTCCCAATTATCAACCACACCCTCTTAAAAAACTCAGAATTATATCCATCCGGACTTGGGGACTTATCCATGAAAAGACATCCTCAAATGAACAATACCGCACCAACTCTTGAAATTCTCGCATCCCATAAAGAATATGAGATAAAGCCTCAAAGCTATAATGCTCACAGCCCTCTCTAATTTCATTGAAAACACCCATGCAGATCAACAATTTGTTTTTCAAATTATTATGGAGTTGTGATGATCCCTCAAATCACTCTATAATTTTTTTTCTCTCCTCGACAAAACTAGAAGCATAAATGAATGAACAAAAGAACTCCTTTTTCTGATCATCAAACTTCACTGAGCATGTAATCAATTGACCACTTTTAAATAAAAGGTGTTATCCTCACTGTTGGCTTCCATACAACCCAAATGCGACCCAACCGATTGTATTTATAATACGATAACATTGACCAATCTCCAAAAATCAATGAGTTAATCAAACTTGTTTTTCCTTCCTTTACTTTTTTTCTAATAAACAACCACACAGAAAATCCATGCTATTAACCCAACGTCTCACAACTAAATTCTTAGATGATTTTTTTAGATCCCGAATATTCCAGAGGAAACCCGACATAAATTATGGTTTTTTAGCAAACTTTCTTCCCCAACGCCTCGGATTACTTCCTTAGCAATAAGAGTTTGAAACTCAGACTTACTCTTATTCTTACCTTTTGATTTCCGGGGCAGTGATTGACGGAGAGACGATTCACTATGACTTGCTTTCTCTCCTTTTCTATCACGATAATAGAGTTCTCCCTCTTCCTTACCTTCCAGCTCATCCGTAAAGTTTACACTTTTCCCCTGATTTTAACCTGAGTACCAAGAAGCTCACTTTGATCACATCGGTTCTCCAAGCTCTCATCTTCCAAAGCCAACACCAAAAATTGATTTTGGGAACCAACCAGAGCAATTATAAAAGATAAGCTTTCTCATTGATGATGTCACTTTCCTGGTGAAAACGTAGACCAACCATCATCACCTTTATTCAAACTTTCGATCAAATTCAGATTACTACATTCGACATTTTCAATCCCCTTAACCTTCTAAATAAGACGTGGGATATTAGAATCTCTAGCAATTAATTTTCCATCTCAGATAGCACACATCGGTGCGACATATCCGCCACCCTCATCTGCATCTCTAAATGCAGGTTGTGACGAATCTTGTTGATTAGGATTCACCTTTGAAGAAGTTTCTGCCAAAGAACCTCTTAATTGTTCAATGTATCTGTCACCCTCGTCTGCAACCATACTTGCAGGATGTGAAATATCTTCTATTGGCTCCGAAACGTTAGTAATTGCTTTAGATTTTATGATCATAGCACAAGCATGGACTAATGGGATAGACGCTGCAATCTCCCCTACTAATTTATTCCTTACATCTACTCTTCGTTTGAGAATTTTTGGAACTTTAATCTCCGTACTAGATTTAGCTTGGCATACATCCTGTAAATAACCCCATTTAAAGCAAATGTTGCATTTAGGAGGAAACCATGGGTATGAATAGAAGACTTCTGTAACTACCCATGTCTTGTCTTAAATCAAAGGGAGCTTGGTTGTGGCTTTGTCAAGTCCACATCAACGAACACCTTTGCTTCATCAAACTTATCACAAAGCTCTGTCTCTGGATGAAGACGGTTAGGCTCACCCACAACACTCGAGAGAAAACTTATTTCCTTCCAAGAAAATAACGAGGATGGAATCTGTTTTATAGTATCCCAAAACGGTATTGTATGGAGAGCTGATTGGTCTTCTTCTACCACTTGACCGTACTTAAAAACCATCATAGGTTTGTCTGTAATATTCCACATGCCTCTACGCAAAACTCGATCCCTGATTACTCTATCTCGAATACGAAATTTTATTGTGGTTACATTCACAACATGAACATCGATTTTGATGGTTTTATTCCCATAAGTCCATATTTTATTCACGATCATATGTACCTTCGCTACATAGGGAGCTGCTTCTGGGATTTTCCCAATAATTAGATCATCCCACAAAGGAGTTTGATCACTAATAGTGTCATCCGGTATAATGATGGTTGGATTACCATCCTCCAAAGTGATCGTAACATCATATTTCAACAACGACGGTTTCTTTTGAACAACCGACAAACACGATTTTCTAGCAACAACAGTTGGAATCATAACACGTTCAACAGGCTGAGAAAAAAAGCATCAACTTCAACTGACAAAGACATAGAGACCACCAGAGAAATCGACTCAGACTCCATGATAGTCACTACATCATCGATATTAGTAACAAAGTTACCCAAATGAGTCGAAACCCCACCACAAACCACAGCCTCATCCCTCAAAGAGCCTTCAACACAAAATTTTCCTCCCACTCCAGCCAAATCTTCTGCAACGAAAGATGAACCAGCACTGATACCACGATCAGAACCTGAAGCAGAGACTGATAGTCTTTTTTCCGGAACCAAAACAGAGTCCAAAACCTGGACTTCAATCGAGTCTGGAGCCGCTACACAACCTGAGACCCCCGACACCACCTGAACAACCATATGCTCTAATCCAATCTCAGCACTTGCAACAGAATCCTCATTCGCCATGACTAACGAAGATTCACCTATCCTAACCTCTGAATCCACAACCGACTGACTCCTCTCCAAAACCACCAGAGCCATAGCTGACTCCTCCGATGGTTTAGCAGCCATCCTGCTGATCACAAAACCCTAAAAACACACGCAAAATTGCCTCCTGAGTCGCCACCTATCTGCTCTGAAAATTATGATTTTTCTAACACACGCTTACTCTACGTTAACCATTTCAATATGTTGTTTTAATTATATTTTAAAGTTATGGATAACTCATTGCTTACAACATTCATGGATTCATCACAAACGTAACTCCATGCTTCAGGAACATGTTTTCGGACATCATTCACGATATTCATTCATTAACATGTCAGAAAACATGTGAATAAAAAAGAGAATCATAGCTCAAAAAACATTATTTGTATTTGTATATAGAGATTACACTTCTGTTTAGTTGTTTAGCTTTGACTTCTTTTGAAAAAATAAACAGTGTGTTAAGAACAAATGATATTTTATAGTGGAACCCAGTCTATGTAGAAATAATCTAAAGGTTGTATAATCTATCAGGTTTCAGAAGAATTTAAAAAGGCTAGAATGAGTTTAAGGAATTTGAAATACATGCGCTCATCTGCACAGATGAATACAGATACAACGGATCATAAATGTGAAGCATTGACGACTATGAATAGAATAAGCCGAGAATAATCATATGTGTAACGAAACCACACCCCTAAAATCAAAGATCAGCTGGGTGAGTTCTAAAGGCAATTCAAACTAATCCCTTCTTAGATAAAAGAAAGCTTTAATTTTAAAACTTTGTTGCCAGAGAAAAAGCAGATTCATATGAAAATGAAATACGGAGATTATACATTGCTCAGAGGAACAGAATCTTTTTATAAGTCTGATGAGTAATTTTTCATCAAACTAATCATTTCTAGGTCTTTATAAACAATGTAGACAAAGAGTTAGTGCATAGTGCACAGAAAAATTTAATGGTTTTAGAGAATTCTTTTGACTAAATTATTCCCTTGATTTAATGAACACAATTTTTAACAGTTAGTTGAAAATTCATTACGAAAAGAGTTTTCAAATCAACTCGTGCATATAATATTGATGCAAACTGAGAACTAA
This sequence comes from Cardamine chenopodiifolia, assembly GCA_963922655.1. Classification (NCBI taxonomy): domain Eukaryota; kingdom Viridiplantae; phylum Streptophyta; class Magnoliopsida; order Brassicales; family Brassicaceae; genus Cardamine; species Cardamine chenopodiifolia. The sequence continues at coordinate 16,022,544 of OZ000470.1, read as the reverse complement.
AAAAGCTCGATCGCAATTATGCATGACGATAAAATTTAAGAAAGTAGCAAGAATAATCGATCTCGAGATGCAAATCGTTTGGTTTAATACTATTAGTGATGCTGGCGCTGGTTTGTGGAGGAACCTTGAACTCCTCTGATGCGAATTTCAGTACCGCCGTGAATGGAGCTCCTTCAGGTACGCTGAAAATGGAATTTCACCGATCGGGAAACAAAAACACCCCATAGAGGTCAATCACAAGTAAATCAAACGCATTTAGATTGGAAAAATAACGATCGCCTACTCTTTGAAAGGAAGCTTAGGATCGAAGATAAGATTGACTTACCAATGTCACTCCTCGTGGGTCAAAACCGAGGATGTCACGAATTCAATTTGCGTTGGGAGGGATCAGCTCTCCGGAAAAGAGTTAATTTAACCTTGTTTGGGCCCTACCCCAAAGAATTAGGAGTCCACGAGCTCTAAACCTCCTGATTATCCAAAAAAAAAAAGAATTTAAGATTAACTTTTAAGGAGAAATTTTCCACCCGTGGCCATTTTCCGGATAAGAAAAATTGACCCCATAGATCTTGAAACGATCCACGTGTTTTTTAGTTTCACTCCAACTTTTTTCGACTAATTTAGTCCTAATGATATATTCGCATTTGCCAATGAAATTTTTATTTTCTAATAACATTGCTCAAATAATAGTATATAAATTCTTTCTTATTTCCTAAGGTTATTATAGTTTAATTTTTACATGACCTAATTACTATATATGTTTATAGTTAGCTGGTGATGCGTACAGCCACTGGAGATTGGATTCCGATATTTGTTCCCTAAAGATCAGTATATTTGGAGATCTCATATGAAGAAAGATTAACTATTCCTAGGTTTTTATTTGTGGATGTTATGAGGTAAAAGGGAGCGAGATTAGATACTATGAAAGAAGTCGAGAAGCATGAGAGCAAAGACTTGAGCTACGCGTGAAACAGACGGTGGAAAAACGGTACTGTTCTTCTACTAAGAATTGGAAGAAACATGATTATTACAAAATAATAAGATTTGGCCGAGTTAAGGATCGATCTTAAGCCACGAGATAGAAGATAAAACTGATACAAGGGATTGGTCAGAAATAAACTAAGGAAAAGAAAGGAAAATCCACTGCATCAGAAAGGGTTAGAATAACCTAAGAAATTTCTAAGGAATAAGGAAAAATTCAAAGAGGTTTGGCCGTCATAAGGCATGAAGTCGTACCTCTTCGTCACCGGACGCTGAATGCCCGGGATGGGTCCTCACAAGTTGGTATCAGAGCATGCTTGATCCTTGAAGGGATATATGCTCTTAACCGAATCCTTATGAATCAAAGTTGGAAATAAGACTGAATCCAAAGGATCAAGGTCGGGAATCCACCAAGTCAATGAATGAAAAGGGTGGGGGGGGGGATTTGACCCAGTCCTTAAGGATAAAATTTGGAAATGTGACTAAATCAAAAAGATCAAGGTCTAACCACACCCAAATTCGAGGACAAATTCATTCCAAGGGGGGGGGGTAGACTTGTAGCATCCCTATCCCGAGAATGTGAGATTTGAGCATTGGTGGTAAACAGCTCGGGTAAAGGGATGAATTACATGGATAATAACCTAGTGATCTTCGGGGAAAGATCACGGAAAAGGTTAGGAGCGTCATAGTCATGGCCGCGAATCGGACTGAATGACATTGTAGTTGAAAAATAGGAAAAATGCTTGAGCTAACCAGGTAAGGAAGCTGGGGTAGCTGGACGAGCTGGAGTGACAGTTGGCTAAGCTAGAGTGATAGCTAGCTAGTTGGAAGTACTAGGTATCTCAGCTGACAGATAGCTCAACAAGCTCGATGGACTGATCGAGGACTAACCCAACTCGATGGACTGATCAGCTAGGTATCAAGCTAGGTGAGTTACGACAGCTGAGACTTGGGCGTTTGGTTGCTAAACCAAGTACCCGCCTGGTTACTGCCTGGTAACCGCCCAAAGCAGTTACCACCCGAAAGGGTGCGTTTCCAACCATTCATAAAATGAATGGTCGAGAACGAACGATTAATGGGTGCAAGATGGGAAGTTACACGAGAATTGTCCTTATAAAAGGAAGCCAATTTTGTGCATAACTCCCATCCAGAACCCAACATGCCCAGGCGGTGATCTCGTCCAAGGGTGAAATCTCACATGAAAGATAGAGAGAAACCACTTGGAGAAAAAGGCGAGATTATAGAACACGGTCGGAGGAGGAACCATAAGTTCTGAGGATAAAATGGTGTCATCGTTCTCACCCAAGGGGCAGAAAGATCTAGCCTAGATTGAGGCTCATATAGAAACGAGAGGAACCACCAGGAAAAGGTAGAGAGTGAAGGATGACCAACGAAAGACTACGACTTTGAATCGCCTAAGAACATAGAGGCTTGGACCGAGGGTAAAACCGAATGGAGGATCAGTAAACTCATGAGTGACTCGGTGGGTTGATCAACCGGTAGGTCTTTGGTAGAACCAACGGTGTACCAACGTGTCATCGATGGCAAGTCCCCAACCCCGCCGAGGGGGGGGGTAAATACGACTGGAAGTCATAGGGGTTATCGGCGATGATGACCGATACAGGATTCCAGATGGACCGATAAGTTATAGGGTTGATCGGGCACCGGAGAATAAGGGACACCACGTCCCCTCATCATATTATATACTTAGCCAATGGAGATGGTTGGTGGTATGGCTAAGTAACGAAGTGATTGGGTAAGACTTGGACGAGTTAAGGATCAATCTTAAGCCACGAGATAGACGATAAAACTGGTACAAGGGATTTTTCGGAAATAAACAAGGGAAAAGAAAGGAAAATCCGCTGCGTAAGAAAGGGTAAGGAATATGCTAAAATATTTCTAAGGAATAAGGAAAAATTCGAAGAGGTTTTGCCGTGATAAGGCAAGAAGTCGTACCTCTTTGTCATCGGATGTCAAACGTCCGTGACGGGTCCTCACAAGTTGGTATCAGAGCATGCTTGATCCTCGAAGGGATAAATCCTCTTGACTGAATCCTTATGAATCAAAGTCAGAAATAGACTGAATCCAAAGGATCAAGATCGGGAATCCACCAAGTCAATGAATGACAAGGTTGGGGGAAGACCCAATCCTTAAGGATGAAAGTCAGGAATGTGACTAAATCAAAAAGATAAAGGTCAGGATTTCACCAAGTCAAAGAATGACAAAAGGTGGGGGAAACATTGATAATATCCTTAAGGATCAAGGTCGGAAATGTGATTGAATCCATAGAATCAAAATCAGGAATTTACCGAGTCAAAGAATGACCAAGGTCAAGGAAAATGACCGAGTCCATAACTGCCCAAGGTCAGCAAAGTCTAACCACACCCAAATTCGAGGACTAATTCATTCTTGGGGGGGGGATAGACTTGTAGCATCCCTATCCCGAGAATGTGGGATCTGAGTGTAGGTAGTAAACAGCTCGGGTAAAGATATGAGGGATAATAACCTAGTGATCTTCGGGGAAAGATCACAGAAAAGGTTAGGAACGTCATAGTCACGGCCGAAAATCGAACCGAATAACCTTATTGTTGAAAAATAGGAAAAATGCTCGAGCTAACCACCTAGGGGATCTGGGGTAGCTGGATGAGCTACAGAGACATCTAGCTAAGCTGGATTAATAACTAGCTAGCTCGAGTGATAGATAGCTCATTGGAAATACTAGCTAGCTCATCTGACCGGTAGCTCAACCAGCTCGGTGGACTGATCGAGGATTGACCCAGCTGGATGGACCAATCAGCTAGTTACCGTGAGGTACAACAGCTGAGACTTGGGTGGGTGGTTGTTAAACCAAGTACCCGCTGGGTAAATACCTGGTAAAATGAATGGCCGAGAATGAACGATGAAGGGGTGTTAGATGGGAAAGCTACACGATAATTATCCTTATAAAAGGAAGCCAATTTCGTGCATAACTTCCATCAAAAACCCAAAACGCCCAGGCGATGATCTCGTCCAAGGGTGAAATCTTACCAAAAAGAAAAGGAGAAACCACCGGGAGAAAGAGGTGAGATCACACAACACGGATGGAGGAGGAACCGTAAGTTCGAACCAAATGACCTTATCATTGAAAAACAGAAAAAATGCTAGAGCTAACTACCTAGGGGATCTGGGGTAGCTAGACGAGCTAGAGAGACATATAACTAAGCTGGAGTGATAGCTAGCTAGTCGGAAGTACTAGCTAGCTCAACCAGCTGGTGGATTGATTGAGGACTGACCTAGCTGGATGGGCTGATCAGCTAGGTACCAAGCTAGGTGAGGTACGGCAGCTGAGACTTGAGCGGTTGGTTGCTAAACCAAGTACCTGCCTGGTAACCGCCCAAAGCAGTTACCACTCGAAAGGGTGAGTTTCCAACCATTCATAATATATTACCTTTTGTTAATTGGTTGATAGCTTCTATTGTGGGGTCAAAATAGAAGCGACTTCTTGTTGTCGAGTTCAAATACAATTTTTCTTTTCCAAATATTTTGATCTATAGATATGTTAAGCAGGACAGATGATTTGAATGACGGGATTTTAATAGTCAAACATAACATTATGTGTATTTACCTTCGTATGTTTTTGGATTTATAGTAGTTACCGTCATGACTGATTTTTTTATTGCTCCTGAGCTAAGATAAGCTCTGAGCCTTGCTACTACATCATCCCATAATGTTAGGTTTACAATGATTGGCTAGTATCTAAAATACTCTTCAACCCGGATATTCTAGAGATTATTGGAATGCGAGACTTGTAAGTTTTCAGACAATATCATTTAGTTCCAGTATGTATTTTGATTTTTAATAGTTAATTATTTATTAGAATTCGGGTTTAGACATGCAGAGAGTGAATATGAGTCTCGTGTTGATGGCCTTTAACTAAGCTTAACCTATAATTACTTTCGTTTCATGCTTTATAATTTTCTCTTAGTTTAGATGTGTAATATATTCAGAACCTATAATAATGAATTTTTTCTTTTTCTTTGGTTACAAACATATTAGAGTGAAACTGATGATTTTGGGTTTTCAAATGTTGGTATTTTGTGATGATAGTTGCTTAACATGTCCTTAAAATCTGTTTTTAAATTAAAAATTGTTTATGTAACTTTAAGTTATAAATAGATTTTGCTTTTAGAAACCTTGTATAAAAGAAAATACCAATTCAATGAAATGACACAAACAGGGAATTTGGAACCAGAGAACGTTTCCGATTGATGGGCAAAGGTGTGGAGGAGTGATAAGTGGGAAGATGCACGTGGAACTTTAGATGTATTAAAGAGGGACATGAAGATTGTGTAATTGCCTATAAATAAGAGTAGTTGGTTAAAATAAGTTATGTTGATACTTGTGAAGTGAAATACAAACATGATGAGTTTTTTTAGAGGAGAGTTAGGAGATCTCTTTAACAGATGTATTTTATGGATTTGGTAATTATCTTACAAAACTTGGAAGGAAATTAGTTAATTTATAACAATATGGTGTATATTTAAATATTTTGGTTATACAAGAAAATATATCTGGTAGTAAAAGTAGCATCTTATCTGAAGATGTGTTTCAGTTTTAATTTCTGTTTTTGAAAATTAGACAAATAAGTTGATATTATCTATAACTCTGCGAGAAAGATAACGAAAAATATATATTAATAATAACAAATACTCATTAATCAAGTATTTTTCTATAAATATCATATTTTTATGTTTTTATATCTTTCATTACTACATCTTATAATATATCGGACTATTTTACAGTTCCAAAAATTAAGTATATATTATCCAAACTATAAAAGATCTGAAGCAAAATTAACCAAAAAATATAATAATAAATAAAACGTGTGAGATGCATTTAATGCTCTATATCGATTCAAACACAAAGCTGAAGAGAAAGTTATGTATGGGAATTTCAGTCAAAGTATATTTGACAGAAGAAAGATAATTAATAAATCAGTTACTAATGCTATTTAATTAAATTTTTTATCTTCCATATATATTAAGCAAGTTGACCCTAAAACAAGCAATCTACTAAAATAATTCCTAACAAAAGGAAATAAGGCACTAACTCAATTAATTACGAGCAAAAAAATAAAATTTAATTTAATGACTCAATATATATATCTTATATTTGTAAACTCTAAATTTATTTCCCTAAAATATATGGTTTATTTTTTGGTTTTTACTTTAAATTTGGGTTTAATTTTGTTGACAAAATTAATATTAAACCTTTTAGATATAAAGAATGACTCATAAGAAATTAAAAGTCATTAAACTCTAAACACATTAAAAAGGTAATTATTAATAATTTTTCTTATCATTGTCACATGACATTTGTGTGTAGTTTTTGGCGTTTTCTTGTTCTCAACATATATAAAAGGAGTCTCATGCAAACAACTAATCGAAGCAAAAAATAAAGATACTAAAATTTGTCTATGATTTTTTTTTCTTATATAATATTTTGGTTCACACCGTAGTTAAAGTTAAGGTAGTCTTTATTTCATTTCCCCTTTATTTCTTAGTCAAAAGATTTATTTTTTTCTCTTTTCTGTATTAAATTAATGACAGTTTTCATGTAGTATGAATATCTCAATTGAAAATTATAATATTTGATGATTTTTATCAAAACTAGAAACTTATTGGGTTTTCTTTTGCACTACATTAGTTTTTAGTCGTATTTATTTGTCAATCGAAATTACTTTTGTTTCTAAGAAAATAACGAGTAATAACTCTAATTTTATGCAGATATTTCATTCTTCATCTCTTTTCAATCACGCTTGATGGACCGAAGCTATGATAAACCTCTTTTGAACAATACTCAAATCTATTATTCTGTTAGGATTGAGCCTGACAAGACAACTGTCGTCTTGCTATCTCAGCAGATGCCGTTGACTCGTTTGTCAGACGGTTCACCGATGTTCAGCTCTGGACCATGGTCCATGATTTTTCAGCCCTCGACCCCTACGTCGTTGTCTTCCTTGTTCTGTATTTCTCCACCAACATCGGTGGAGAATAGAGACTCATTAATTGGGTTTAAAAATAATCATTCACTGCCTCTGCCTCTGGTGAGTCCTTCCTCTGGGTTTAACAAAAACCCTTCATGGCTTTTGACGACCTCTTCCACTAGGTTAAAAAATAACCCTTCATTGACACCGATAATTCCGTCCACAAGATCTAACCCCATGAGAGTATCCAGAAATACTCTGTCACCAAGAAAGGTTCGTAAACGGTCAAAGAGTGATACCATTGGACTCAATTCGATAATCCCTCTGAATTCTCCAGTACTGAATGATCCTAAGCCATTAGAGCCGATTATTGGGGAATCAAGTAGAGGAAAAGAAGGTGTTGGTGAGATGATATATGACAAGGAATTTGAGAAAATGTTTAATTTCTATGCCTTTATGAATTCAGACATTAATGATTTTGATTTTAATGCTTTTACCTTTAATAAGAATAAAATGAAGTATTTATAAATATCAGCGATTTAGAAGATGAAAATAGTGCGATTGGAAGTGGGTTTAAGACTGGATCAACTAGTTCAAGTGTAAAGAGAAGAGCACACAAGGAATCTGAGTTTTCAAGCAAACACTATAGAAGTATTTCATTGGATAGTTGTTTCAATGACTTAATGAAGAAGCCTCCTCTTCATCCAACGAATCTTAAGAGTAAAGTTTCCTCTAGTTTGGTGCATGGAAACGATAGTGATGGATCTAATTTTAAATGTACCAGAAGGTAACTAAGATCATTGCATGATTAAATTGCTATTTTATTTTTTTACTCATATACTTTATGGTTTTTTGACATTTATTAATTTATATGGATGTTGTTTTCAGAATGAGAGGCAGCTAGACGTTCAAAGGAGAAGAAAGATCAGCGCATTGCCTCCTTGCAGCACAAAGAAATGACTCTAAAGAAGGAAATCAATACATTTTATAGTCAATTACTGGTTTTCGAGGTTAGTAATATTACATTAGCAATCATCTACTTGTTATGCCTAAATGGTTCCTATAAGAATCTTGTTAAGTTTGTATTTTTGTTGCATGTAGGAAAATAAAAAAGCGATGATGGCTGAGAACGAGAAACTAAAGATTCAAATTGAATCAATGAAACAACATGCAGAACTTGGTGATGGTTGGTCATCATGATTTTTATTGATACATCAACAAATTTTTTGTTCCAAAATTTACTTCTTGATCTTCCTTAGGAAAATCATTTTCATTAGTAACAAAATATTTTCAAATAACTAGATTCTTAACTGGAAAATTATAAATTTATTTTATTTTGACGATACCAAAGATTTAAGTATTTCTCATCGAATATATGTTTTTATTTCCTCTGTTGTTGCAGCCATGACCAAACAATTGAATACAGAAGAAAAATGGCTAAAGACGGTGTTGAACCAACAATTGAGTACAGAAGTCCAACATCTAAATTTGACAACAGGTAAAGTGATGCAAAACCTCAACGATTGTGAAAGGTTAAACATGCAGTCAATGAACGAAAATATGTTGCAACAAGTCAATTTCAATCAGTACAATCAGCTATGCCCCCTATTTGATCATTCGAATCAACAAATGTAAGGAAGTGGTGGTGGATGTATGCTCATTGATTGAAGTTATTATAGTTATTTTAAGTTTTTCATTCCGTTTATCTAATTTTTAGTTTTGATTATGTTGATGAAACTTCTATCTAAATGTCTCTTTTGTTTTATCCAATCTTTTATCTTAAAATACAATTTTGTCTTTTATATTTATCCATTTGTTAAATTACGTATTACAAGCCTGATTGTTTTTCTCTATTTCTGAACAAAGCGAGATTACATTTACGATTACTAATTAAGAACATTTTCACTGAAATAACATACATAACTTGTATAAAAATATTTATCAAAACAGATTTAAAAAGAAAGTACGAGAACCAAATGACCAAACAAAACTACAGTAAAATTATTTCTCAAAGTAATAAAACGCTTGCAAATCCCACAATTTGTAATTCAAATACTAATTAATATGTAAGAAAATTCCCACTTAAGGAATATGAGCTATATAGCCTACATTCAGAAAAAAAAATTAGTTATATCATAATGGGTAGAAAAAATAAAACTACGAGAAACAAGTGATCAAACACAATTATACTCCCTCTGCTTTAATATAAGTGTTGTTTTAAGGTTTTTACACACATATTAAGAAAATAATTAAATTTTCTATTCTACCATTTATTAATAAATCATATAAATTTTTCATTGGTTAATACATTAAAGTAATAGGAATAAAAACTATCAAAAAACTGCTTTGAAAATGCATAACTACACTTAATTTAAAACAAACCATTTAAGAAAAATGACACTTATTTTAAAACAGAGAGATTACTATTTATTAGTTATATCAAAATGGATAAAAAAGGTGAATGAGGTTTATAACAATAGATAACTAAAAATTTAGTTATGTAGTATTGGAAATTACTCCCTCCGTTTCATTATAATCTTCGTTTAAGGTTTTCACACATATTAAAAATATAATTAAATTTTATGTTCTACCCCTTATTAATATCCTCTATTAATATTCTTATTGGTCAATACATTAAATTAGTAGGGATAAAACTGAAATATTTATCAAACATTTAGCTTGAAAATCTAAAATGACACATATTATCAAATAAAGTTTTAGTCCTAAAATGACACTTAATATGAAATGAAGATTCTTATAACAAACTAAAGATTCTTATACCACTTTTTAATATTTAATTCTTTCATATTTTGATTGTAGGATTGCAAGATCAAGGCAACCATTGGAAATAATCTGATTGATAAGAACAAAGATAAGTTTCAAGAAAATGATTGGATATGTGTTCATCATTTCCATCTGAGAAGTGGACGTGGATATCGTCGACCAACCAATCATGAATATTAAAAAAATTTCCTTCCATCGGCTGTTGTTGATCCATTGCCTAATATAAGTAATAATTTGTATTTGTCTACTGTGAAATTTGTTGATGTTCTGCAAAGGAATCTCAATCCACATTTCAGTATTGGTAAGTTATTTATTCTAAGAATTTTGTTTTTATTTAGCTTAGCTATTCTGAATGTGATACTAACTTTTGTGTTTCAAATTTGATCAGTACCGTTTCGAGAACTGAAGCTTTTGAAATTTTCAATGAAATTAAAATTACTAAAGATTATGCTCTGTTAGTTATCAACATTCAGAATACCTAGTTAGTTTTAGGTAATTTTTCTACTTATTATTGATTAAAGAAGCTTTCATATTTTGGTTTCAAAAATATATGTCTTCAATTAACCCAAGATTGAAGTTCTAGTGTAACACCCATCTCCCTAATTATTTGAGACAACATGCCATATACCACTTGTAACACTCGTCTCCCTGTTTATTTGAGACAACATGCCACTCTCTTACTAAAAGTATCCATTTATTCCATTCCTCTATAAAACTTGGTTATCAAACATAAATCTGTTGGTAACCTTCTTTATAAAAATCAACTAAAATAAATTCGTCTTAAAAGCGTCTCGAGAAACCTTAAAGAATCCAACTGGAAAAGGGGTGAGTAATGAATTACTCAGTGAGAAGATCCTTTCCACCCACTGGAAAAGAACGATAACACAATTCTACCTTTATACAACTATCATTAAACGCACATAAATAGATACAACAAACATATAGCCTTCATCACTATGCAGAGCTATAACACACATAGTTTTCTTCTTGCCCATAACAAGATCTCCCCATCAATACCAGGTTCATCCATCTCTTATGTGCATGTAATCTATCTGTTCCACTATGCTCGTCAACCGGTTAATGGGCTACCCTTCTTTGGATAAAACGCACCGAAGGAAGAACATGGTTTCTTGTAGATATTACACACCAACAAAAGATGATCTAACTTAAAGAGTTTTAAAATAAAAAAATAGATGAGTTTCTCCTAAGAAATTACAAGAGATTATAAAGAAGAAAAGAAGCATGTTTCAAAACTAACAAACCTAGTTCCGAAAGAGTCATTAGAACATCTTGAAAAGAAAAAAAAATATTTAAGAAAATTTGAATTCACAAAATGAATTTTCCTCTTCATTCCATTCCTTTTGGTCGAACCTAAAGTTAGTGGGCCTTGATTTTAATCAACAAAATGGGTAATTATGATGTGATCCATTTTTCTCATTAAAAATTCTCTTTTTAAAACTCATTGGGACAAAACCAAAGAAGAGGGAAAAAGAGTACAAATGTGTCATATGCCCTTTTGTTGATCTTCTCCAAATGTGAATAAGTGTTCTTCCAATTGATTGATTGAATTTCTTGGCTCTAGGATGAGTCATGGGTCCAACTGGTGCAGCTAAAGCTTCCTTGGCTATAAGCTCATCTTCAGCTACAAGCTCATTTCCTTCAGGTTCAAGCTCCAAGTCCTTAGTGTTGTCCATTCTCGCATCATACTCCGCCACTTGAAAAAGATTTGTCTTCAAATCTATTTTATATGCAGTAAAAAGGACCAATTCATAAACATAAAAACTGGAACTCATATTATACTTACCTTGCAGCTCAAGTTTATAAGCATTGTTGCTGATTCTTCTTGTTATGTTAAATAAACCATCGATCATTGGCATCTTTTTGGACTTCTTTTCAACCGAAAATCGTTCCTTCCTCAAATATACTCATACTTTTTTCTCCAACCTCAAAGATCATCCTGAAATAAGCAATGAGTTTCTTATCTTGCATAAAAAAACTCCAATTCCAGTCCTCACAAAGAAATTGGACGAGAGAACTTCTAAATACAGTGGCTCCTCGTTTGTACCTGAAAAGTTGTCAACACCTCTAGCAAAGAGAAAATGTGTTATTACAGTCATGGAGTCACTATAAAAATTTAAACATTTCTTAACTTGGACCAAAGCATTATCTTTGTCATGTTCCTCTTTTACTTGCATCATAAGACAAGAGTTTGGTTCTGATTATTCTTTGAATAAAACTAAAATTTTCTCAAATTTTTCTTGATATAATAAAATCATACGCATAGCCCTTAAATCATGAGAAACAAATCGAGTTAAAGAGTTACTTACCCGAATAAGGTTCTTGGCGTGTTCAAAGCTCGTAATCATCACGGATAATGGAAGTGGTGTTGGATCCGGGGACTCAACTTGGATCAGGGCATTGTTAGTGACCAACTCATCTTCTCTAGAGGTTAACTTACAAAACTCTCCCGATCACGACTGATAAGTTTGGAATGAACCAAATCAGGAAAGGTCCATTTTAGGCTCCAGGAGAAACATGTGAAGTTAAGTGATCCAAATATCATGTGATATAGGTCTTGAACATTCTAGATAATCTCTGGTTTCCAAATGTGGCTTTAAGATACATCTAGATGAGAGCAAAGGAAAGTTTCTTCAATAGGTAGCTTTGCTTGAAAATCAACGTCTTGAGAAAGTTGTTCATTGTGATCTCTTGATTGACTCCGATGATGGGTGAATATTTCTTGATCATTAATCTTCTTGGGGTTGATTTGTTGATGAATCAATCCTAGGCCTTGCTCTTGATCAGAAATCATTTTTGACATGTATTGTTTCGTGTTAACTGCTTTGACATTTGTGACAGCTGGGTTGGTTTTTCATGGGATGGTGTGGTTTGGATGGTCTCATCACACCCTCTCCCTTGAAAAGTTTTTGATCTCAAAATTGTACAATCTGCACCAAGAGAAAGCAAGTTAATTTTCATTCATTTTTGGGAGTCTAGATAGTTACCTCGGGTTTTAATTGGTGGTGGAACATCTGGTGGTTTCTCCTTGATCACCATGTTGTATTCAGCTCTAGGTAATTGATTATGGACCAGAACTACTTCAGTTTGAGTGAATTCTCTTAATTCACGTGTTATTGCTTCTTTAGGTGGTTCTTAGATTTGAACTTGTTGTGGGGAATCTGGTGGTTCTTCCTTGTTCAAGATAGTTTTGGTGACATCCTCACTTTCTTTATTGGCTGGAAAACACTTCATGAGCTCTGAGCTTGATGACATGTCATTGCACCTTATTAATTTTTCCGTTAGATCCATTGTTAAGCTCCATGTTGATGTGGTTCCTACTAGGCCATTGCACACATCTAACGTACATTGCTTTGGTTCACTGCTTGATTCAAGTGATTGATTTAGGCCTTTCTTGTGAACTACATTTTCTTATTTAAAACGTGCTTGGGCACTTTCTTTTGTTGAGGGTTGTAAGCTTCTTTTGGTACTAAACCCTTCGGTGCATACTTATTCCTAAGTAGTTACTTAAGATCTCGATAGGGGGTAATAATTTGCTCCTTGTAGAACCAACAATGATCTTCTTCTTGCAACCACCATTTATAAGCGTCTCTCATTTATAAGCGTCTCTAGTGAGTTGGCCAATTGCATAAGCTAATCACTTTTTTTTCAGGATGCGGTTGTAGTAAAACCACTCGTCTATGTTTCTTTCCCCTTCTAGGTAGTTTCTTTTTCTTGAAAATGTATAGAGTTGAAGTTCATTAGCCGATCGATAATTATAATAAAACATAGATTTGGGAGCGTGAGAGGTTTTCGGTGGGCTGCTATGTGTTGATCTGAAAGTGTTGTTTGGCAGCTTGGGATTAAGCTCTCGTTCCCTCCTTTTATCATGCTTTGTTCTGCTTATGTTCAGTGGTTGGATGAAGCTCTTAGCGAAAGGCATCTAGTTTGTGTCTATCTGCTTTGTCATAGCTTCAATCATAAGCTTGTTGTTGTGGTTGTTGCTGTTTTCTTCCCCATCTGGTTTAGACATCCTTTTTGCGATATCAACAAACAAAATCACCAATAACAAGTCCTTGAAAAGTGACTAAAATTCTAAAGAACTCTATAAGATCAGATTTATTTAAAATGATTTTTCAAAAACCCTAATAACCATTTTTAAAACACTAGAACATATCCAAAATCGTGTTATGAAGAGGCATATTATGCAACATATCACTAGAAAAAAAAATTCTTCACAGTTTAAAAATTATTCCAATACTGCTAAACACAGATCATACCGATTTAGTTGAAAATCAAATAAAAATCAACACAAAATATTATTTCTTCACAACTTATAATTCAAATGACTCGATCTGTGGTGAAAAAAATAAGAAAATCATGATTCAAAATTAAATTTGACACACTTAACACTTAGATCGTCACAATATGGGTGAGAATGTCAACCATATTTACGAAAAATAAACGAGAAACAGAATAACCAACTTTCATAATATTGCTCTTACCACATGATGCACTCCTCCGAATATCGGCACTCTGAATAGTGTTGCGGATAGACTTTGCAACCAGAAAACCAAGAGGATTCGAGGATAAGAGGATGTGGACTGATGGTGTAGTGACTCTCTCTTTAAACCGGAAACAGAACGAGAATTGCCCTAGAGCATAAGGAAGTTATGGACGGAAAAGTGGGAATTTGGAGTAAGTGGTGACCCAACGAAGTAAGGCAGCCTCGGAAAGAAGGAATCCATTGTAAGGGAATTGATTGTGATCGGTGGACTAGTCGGAATGAGAAAAACTAAGCGGGGGAAAGAGTTAGACCGGTTAAGAGGAATTGAGGTGCTTCTGTAAAGTAGCCTAGCATGTAGGTGGTGGCGAGGTGCTTCTGTGAAGTAGCCTAGCAGATAGGTGGTGGCTAGGTGCTTATGGGAAGCAACCTAGGAGGAAGGTGGTGGCAAGCAGCTGGGCTTACCCTCCTATGAAGTCTTCTTGATGACTCATGGAGGAGGTGTCACCAAGTTTGGAGCTGAGATTTCCTTCACCTTAAGTCTTCTAATCCTATAAATATTAGTTCACTTCCTTTCTCATTAAGTTTGCAAAAATCTCTAAGAAATTCTAAGTGTGGGGAAGAATCCGCAGAGAGGAAAAGAAGAGGATTTCGTGAGAAAAGACAAGGAAAAGACTGATTTTCGGAAGAATTTCTGTTCCGCAGACAAGTTTATTCGGTCGGCAGAACAGTATTGCCTAAACCTAGACTGTGAGTTCGGTTTTTCTTTGTTTATTTCGTGGTGAATGATGTATATACATGAATAAGATGTAAGATACATGAATACTAAATGGTTAGTATGTTAAGTTCTCAGTGGAATTATTTGGTGGTTTACTTGATAAATTTCTTGTTGTCGAGACTTGAATTGAATTGATTCACCACTGGAAATTGGTTGAGTAGCCAAGTAAAGTGGTTTGAGATGGATTGAAACATGCATAATTTCGTGTGGTATGATGCATGTGTTTAAGTGTGGTCAGCGCAGTACGCAGTGAGGCGTGCGCGGCTGTGATTCTGAGGCGCGGTGAGGCGTGCTCGGTGAGACAGATCTATATATCCTTAGTCCGATGAGAGCGGTACGCTGTGGGCGTAGCTCGCTCTATCATGATACATACGGGGAATTGGGTCGCTACCACCAGCTGTATGTCGCATGACGATGCGTTGTTCGGATCACTCGGCATGTTCACCCTTAGTGGTTGCATGTCGAATGAGGTAAGATGATGAACGAGATTCAGGATTGTTAGCACGTTCAGTCTGAGTGACTGTGTGTTGGCGAGGTAAAAGGATGAACGAACTAAGGAATATGGATGCTGCGGATGGTGAATGAGAACGAGAATCGATGTGATGTGATTTTTGTATCTCATTTTCGGTGAATGATCCATGTGATGTGATTTTGTTTGGGGTTTGGTGGGATCATTTTATGCATGATAGGCACCCGAATTCGCTAAGCAAATTAGTTGCTTATTCATTCTCCTTCCTTGCAAGAAATCGGTAGAGAAAACGGAGTTAAAGAAGGAACGAAGTAAAGTCGGTGTAGAGTTGGCCTTTTTGTAAAAATGTATGTTGTAAATGACTTAATGTTTTATGGATTTTGTTGTGCGCACATATACTTATGAAAGTTTGAAATGTGGTTTTGGAACTTAAGTAAATAAAGTTAAATATCATACCGGAACTTAAGTCGTAATATACAAAACCTTTAACTTTATTTACTTAAGTTCCAAAACCACATTTCAAACTTTCATAAGTATATGTGCGCACAACAAAATTCATAAAACATTAAGTCATTTACAACATACATTTTTACAAAAAGGCCAACTCTACACCGACTTTACTTCGTTCCTTCTTTAACTCTGCTTTCTCTACCGCTTTCCTGCAAGGAAGGAGAATAAATAAGCAACTAATTTTCTTAGCGAATTTGGGTGCCTATCATGCATAAAATGATCCCACCATACCCCAAACAAAATCACATCACATGGATCATTCACCGAAAATGAGATACAAAAATATGAACAATACATAGAACATTTTCTCGTCGATTCTCGTTCTCATTCACCATCCACAGCATCCATATTCCTTAGTTCATTCATCCTTTTACCTCGCCAACACACAATCACTCAGACTGAACGTGCTAACGATCCTGAATCTCGTTCATCATCTTACCTCATTCGACATGCAACCACTAAGGCTGAACATGCCGAGTGATCCGAACAACGCATCGTCATGCGACATACGGCTGGTGGTAGCGACCCAATTCCCCGTATGTATCACGATAGAGCGAGCTACGCCCACAGCGTACCGCTCTCATCGGACTAAGGACATATAGATCTGTCTCACCGAGCACGCCTCACCGCGCCTTGGAATCACAGCCGCGCACGCCTCACTACGTACTGCGCTGACCACACTTAAACACATGCATCATACCACACAAAATTATGCATGTTTCAATCCATATCAAGCCACTTTACTTGGCTACTCAACCAATTTCCAGTGGTGAATCAATTCAATTCAAGTCTCGGCATCAAGGAAATCATCAAGTAAACCACCAAATAATTCCACCGAGAACTTAACATACTAACCATTTAGTATTCATGCATCTTACATCTTATTCATGTATATGCATCATTCACCACGAAATAAACAAAGAAAAACCGAACTCACAGTCTAGGTTTAGGCAATACTGTTCTGCCGACCGAATGAACTTGTCTGCGGAACAGAAATTCTTCCGAAAATCAGTCTTTTTCTTGTCTTTTCTCACGAAATCCTCTTTTTTTCCTCTCCGCGGATTCTTCTCCACACTTAGAATTTCTTAGAGATTTTTGAGAACTTCATGAGAAAGGAAGTGGACTAATATTTATAGGATTAGAAGACTTAAGGTGAAGGAAATCTCAGCTCCAAACTTGGTGACACCTCCTCCATGAGTCATCAAGAAGACTTCATAGGAGGGTAAGCCCAGCTGCTTGCCACCACCTTCCTCCTAGGTTGCTTCCCATAAGCACCTAGCCACCACCTATCTGCTAGGCTACTTCACAGAAGCACCTCGCCACCACCTACCTGCTAGACTACTTCATAGAAGCACCTCGCCACCACCTACCTGCTAGGCTACTTTACAGAAGCACCTCGATTCCTCTTAACCGGTCTAACTCTTTCTCCCGCTTAGTTTTTCTCATTTCGACTAGTCCACCAATCACAATCAATTCCCTTACAATGGATTCCTTCTTTCCGAGGCTGCCTTACTTCGTTGGGTCACCACTTACTCCAAATTCCTACTTTTCCGTCCATAACTTCCTTATGCTCTAGGAAAATTCTCGTTCTGTTTCCGGTTGGTTTCTTGTGGATATTACACACCAGGAAGAGATGATCTAACTTAAAGAATTTAAGAAAAAAAGATAAATGAGTTTCTCCTAAGAGACTACAAGAGATTATAAAGAAGAAAAGAAACAAGTTTCGAAACTATCAAACCTAGTTTTGAAACAACCATTTAAACATCTTAAAAATAAGCAAAATTATTATATACAGTTGAATTAGAAAAACGACTCTTCCTCTTCATTCCATTCATTTTGGCCAAATCTGAAGTTGTTGGGCCTTGATTTTAACCAACAAATTAGGTAATTATGATGTAATCCATTTGCCTCATTAAAAACCTCTTTTTTGAAAACCCATTTGGACATAACCAAAAAAGAGGGAAAAAAGTACAAATGAGTCACATGCCCATTTGTTGATCTTCTTAAAATATGAATAAGTGTTCCTCCAATTGATTCATTGAATTTCTTTGCTCTAGGATGAGTCATGGGTCCAACTGGTGTAGTTAAAGATTCTTCGGCTACAAGTTCATCCTCAGCTACAAGCTCATCTCCTTCGGCTTCAAGATCCAAGTCGTTAGTGCTGTCCATTCTCGCATCACATATTGACGACTTCACCCATAACATCTAAGCGTTAAAAAAAAAAAGAATGCATTAAATGCCAGTTTAAAGCAGTAGAAATATGTTTAAATAATCAAACTCTTATACTTACCAACTAATATGCTTGGATTAACTTGATCATTTAGAATTTGTGGAAATGGCGCCAATGATAAATATTGAGAATAGAAGAAATGTAGAGAAAGTATATTAGTTTCAGCAAAACCTGAGATAGAAGAAAATAAAACTCAGATTGGTTACTTGAGAATCAGCAAACGTGCACTCAAGAGTTTTGCTAGACTTTGGAGTATACTGCCTCCAAGAGTAGAGAACCTTAACCTGGACTCTCCAAGAGATCTTGTTTGGCCTCAAATCTCGGAGAAATGCGAATGAGGCTGCCATTCATAAGAGTGAGATTTTCTTTTTGCGAGTAAAAGCTATGAAATGTGTTTGTGAGTCTAAGCATACAATATATCTAAGTATATATAGAGTTTTAGTAAGATTAGGTTTGATACGGGCCATGGAATATCTTGGTGATCAAGACATAATTTGAATTAAGGAATGTAGAATAAACTAAGGTATATTTGCAAGAATTAAGGGAAAAAACGATTTCATTCGCAACTAAATGTGTTGATGTGAGTGAAAGATTTCAGCAAGTTAGGAAATTGTTAAGATTGGAATTTCGTAAATCTAAAATCAGCGATTTAAATTCAAGGAATGGTAATTTGGAAATCTTACCTAAATTGGGGAAATATTAACTTCTCAAAGATATCAATTTTGAAATTATTTTGTATTTTTAAAACATTCCAAATTAATAGTTTTTATTTATTTTGGAATGTATTGAAAGCTTACCTAATTTGGGGAATTATTAATTGATTCAGATGTGAATTTTGAAAATAATTTAGTGTTTTCAATTTTTTTGAGGATTTCAAATATTTTGGGGAGAAAAGTTGGAAAAGAAATTTTGCATAAGTTTATTAATCAGTTTAAATAAAAATAGGAAGCAATTGGTTTAATTGCTGATATTTGGCTGTAAAGATTATAATGTAAGCTAATCAGTTTAAATGTTGTTGTTTGGTTGTAAGGATTAATTTAAACAGATTGCTTACCAATATTTAAACCAATTGCTTACCAATAGCCAATAGTTTAATAAGACCAAGAATCGGACCAAGATTTTAAAAAATTCCGATTGCAAAAGGCATTACCTTTATCTCCATGATCAAGAATCTATATCATATTTGAGCCGGATGGTTGTTGCTTTTGAGAAAACAAAATATGAACATTCAAAATACATTTAAAATACATCAATTGTTTAATTAACTAACTGTGACCTTAAAATCAATTCAACACTGAAAAATCACCAAATTTCAGAGGTAAAAGTATTACCTAAAGTTAGAGGTTTCATGTTGATATGAACTCTACCCTTGTCGTAATCCAATACACACCATCATCAACTTCTTTCCACAACTTCTCAATCCTCGCATCCCATAAATCACTTGAATGAAACTTCTCCCTCAATGTTCTTACCATTTTCTTCCTTTCTGGCTTATGAACCACAAATTTCTTATTTTGACTTTGACCTGACTTACACATCTCACAAAATTGACAAATCCAATCACCTTCTGGAACTTTCTTCAGTTTTTGTTTCAAGCATTTCAAATGAAATCGACCTAAACAATCATCACACTCAATCATTACACTATTTCAAATAAAATCAACCTAAAAATCATCGCACTCAATCATTACGCTACTACCTGATTTGAAGCAAATCTGACAATCTTCAACCTTTGGATCGTGTTCTTCGTCCGAGTTTGCATCCTCTCTGACAATCTGACAATCTTCATGTAGTAGATGTGTTGACCATATACTGCTTCAAACGGTGTCATTTGAATTGATGTATGATAGTTAGTATTGTACTATCATTCTGTAAGAGGCAACCATTTATTCCATATATGCGGCCTATAATGGCACATGCATCACATATATGTCTCTAACCCTCTATTAACCAATTCTGTTTGGCCATCACTTTGAGGGTGATACACATTTGAAAACTTCAATGCAACTCCATGTAAACTGAACAATTCCTTCCAAAATTCAATTAAGAAAATGGTGTCCATGTCACTTACAATTGATTGAGGGCAACCATGTAGTTTGTTCACATTGTCCAGAAATGTTTGTGCCACTGTCATTGCTGAATACGGATGAGATAAAGCCATAAAATGTGCAGCTTTACTCAAACGATCAACCATTACATAGATCACTCTTTTACAAAAAGAAATAGGTAAACCTTCTATGAAATCCATTGACAAATTTGTCCATATCAACTCAAGTATTGGCAATGGCTGTAGCAAACCCGGAGAAGCCACTGATTCATACTTTCACTGTTGACATATGCTGCAACTTCTTATATACTTTTGTATATCTTTTGGCATGCCTTTCCAATAAAATAACCCTTTGACTCTTTGATATGTAACATCTTTTCCGGAATGTCCACCAATACTAGAGCAGTGCATCAATTGCAAGATCTTGTTTTGTAGCTCTATACTCATGAGTACAACTCTTTTACTCTTCCTTCTCAAAATATTGTGAACCCATAAGTAATGCTCTTGTGAATCCGACTTCTTCTTTAGTCGTCTGTTATTTATTTCAGTCTCTTATCCTCCTTATAATGTGATTGGATTTCTTTCATGGGATCACACTCAAGCACAGACATGGCCATATGAAAGATCTCTGCACCCTCTACTCTGGATAATGCGTCTGCAGCAATGTTATCTTTGCCATATTTGTATTGAATTTCATAATCAAACTCAAGGAGTTTAGGTAACCATTGATGTTGAATAGGTGTGTTTAGTCTCTGTTCCAACAGATATTTCAAACTTCGTTGATCTTTTTTAATAACAAAGTGATTAGGAAGTAGATAATGACACCATTTTTGCACTGCAAACACCACAACCAATAATTTTTTCGTATATAGAAAGATGTAGTTGTTTCCCTTTTAAGTGCTTACTTCTATAAGTCAATGGATGCTACTCTTGCATCAAAACTGCACCAATCCCATGAGTACAAGCATTTGTTTCTACCACAAACAACTTTTCAAACCTTGTTCGTGCTAACACTGAAGCTTCACACAATGCTTGTTTCAGATTGTCAAAAGCTTCATGGGCATCTTCAGAGAACACATGCATCTGTCTTTGTTAATACTTTCAAAAGTTTTTAACAAACCTTCTGTAGTAACCGACTAACCCGAGAAATCTCCTTAACTGTTTCAAAGTTCCTTGTTTTGCCCATTCTGCTACAGCTTTTACTTTTGTGGGATTAGTAGAAATTCATGTTGCTTCTATATAATGGCATGGCCGAAGTACCTAACCTTAGTAGTTGTAAACGCACACTTACTTCTTTTAGCAAACAACTTTCTCCTTCTCATCACTTCAAATACCAATCCTAAATGTTCCTAGTGTTGTTCAAGCGTTTTAAAAGCCGTCTTGTGTATATCTTCTGGTTCAATCTTACTTGATGGTAACCTGCACTCAAATCTACTCTGGAATTGGTGCAGTTTACTCTGGAACACCCCAGTTTATCCATTAAATCTTCTATTAATTGTATTGGGAATCTATCTTTCATTGTCAATCTGTTTAAGCCAATGTAGTCTACACAAAGTCTCCACGTTCCATCTTTTTTTCCGCTAAAACCACAAGAGATGCATAAGAGCTTGAGTTATCTCGAATCATACCACTTTTCAGAATATCTTTCACTATTTTTTCTAGTTCATTCTTTTGATAAAATGCATACATGTATGTCTTTGATTTATTGGATCAAACCCCTCCTTTAATGGTATTTTGTGATTTTGCCTTTCTCTAAAAGGAGGCAGCTCTATAAGTTCAGCAAAAACATCTTTAAAGTTGTGCAACAACTGTTCCAGTTCAGGTTTAACATCAGCTTCTTTATCTTCTACTTCTAAAGAGCATAACCCGATAGATGAGTCTTTTAGACGTTTCATGGACACAGATCATTCATATTTGTACTTGAGTTTCTTGTTTCTTATTGATTTTACTCGCATTGACTTCTCTAACATATCCATATTTCAAAATATGTAAAAGTAATTTTTGATTATCATATATAAACTTCATTTCCAATCTTTTTAAAGTCCCACGTGATAGGACCCAATGTCTCCAACCAATGACACTCTAATACCATGCACACCCTCCCAAGGGAATCAGCATAAAATCATCTTTGAAGGTAGTGATTTGCATCTGTTACTTAAAATGATCTACTTTACCCCTTACTCCCAGGTTTCTTCCATCCGCTACTGCTACCTTAGTAAGACAAACATGTATGGCCAAATAACCGATCTTTTCTGCAGTATCAACATCAATAAAGTTATGTGTTGACCCTGAAACAATGAGAATGAATATCATTCCTTTACCACACATCCCTTTCACTCTCATGGTTCTGTAATCTGACAAACCATATACTGCATTTACTTAGATCTGTGGTAAAATTTCCTCTTCCTCATCTTTTGTCTGTTCCTCATACAACTCCACATCTTCTTCTTCTTCCACTTCCATCATATAAAATTGAGTTTTCTTTTGTTTCAAATAATGGCCAGGAGTATATTTCTCATTACAGAAATAACACAATCCTTTGGCTGTTCGTTCACTCATTTCTTCATTGGATAAAAACTTTCCTGGTGCCACTTTAGATTCTTTATCATGGATTATTGCAGTTGGAGAAGTAAACATTTGATCTGGTTCTTTCTTGTGCTACAATATACCTTTATGTTGATTCGATGAGTTTGTTGGCCTGTGAGATGTCCAAGAACTAGTCATCACTTTCTTGGGGATGTGCCTTCTCATATATTCGACCCAACACCAAACATTCACGTATCGTTTGCGGTTGAAACGTTCTAATATGCATTTGCGTATCATTTTTTAATCCCGCCAAATATGCACTCACCAAGTATTCTTCTCATAGACTTACTCTCATCTCTATGAGCTCAAATTTTTCATGATCATCAACAATACCCTCTGTTTCCTAAACCTCTTTTTAACTCAGCAATAGGATCATCATACACATCCTCGAATCTTTCTTTTAACAATGCCTTATAATATGACCATTCAGACAACAAATTACCTCCATGCTGCTGAATGTACCATCGATTAAGGCCAAGTAGTTGTGTGACCATCAAAATGTATAGTCGGCATTTCCACTTTATACTCAACAGGTGAGAAATCAATCGAAAAAACTCCTCCACCTTGAACAACCATTCTGTAGTTTCATCGCCACTAAATCTTGGAAAATCAACTTTACTGAATCTTGTTAGTCTCGAGTAATTTTGTTGGTTATTGGAGCGATTGTTCCTCCCATAATCTTGATTATCCAAAGATGGTTTAGGATTGATTGACACTTTTCCTTGTTGATTTTTGTTCCATGATGCATTATTAGTTGATATTCGACGAATCGCCTCAAAAATTTATGCCATACTTTCATCAGTCTTCTTGTTTTGATCCGTTACAAAGTCCTTCCAGTGCTTCTGTTCATGAAATTCAACTCGCGATCCTCCCATTTCTTTCAGTTTTGCGAACCACAGATTCCTTCAACGTTTTAGATCTTGTTTCTGCCATCTTCAAATTCCTGAAATTTCATAGAATCGGTGAGCTATGATACCCTTGATAAAGAAAAAACTCACAATCCAAACAATCCTTTATTCAAATCGATGTTAATCAAAACAACAATTTGATACTCACCCCAGATGTTCCAATTACAAACATGAAACAACCAGAGACGATGAGCAAATCCAGAATTCGTATTACAGAAATAATACGAGTACAGAGGAGGAAGAATTACAAAAGAAATCACAACTTTTTTATGAATGAATCTTCAACATTCTTCTTGACGTTTTTAAACAGCTTCCAACAAACTTTCATCTTCATTTAATCTCCTCCGTCCACGTGTCTTCCTCTTAGCTTCCTACCAACCCAAAACATTCTTTTTGTAATTAGTGTATTTACATGCTATAGCCTTCTTTTCATGTAGCAACACCATCGAATTCAACTTTATTGTAATAGACTCGTCTCTTATTGGAACTTTTGTTTCTTCTTCGTTGTCTCCGATTGATTTGGAGAAACATGAGAGAACAAAACTTCTGAACAAAGGATTAGGGATCGAAACAAATGGATTAGGGATGGTAGATGTAAAAAATGAAATAAAATTTTCTTTCTTAGTTTTATTATTATTAAGTTTTTTAATAGTATAAATATTGTTTGGATATAATATCACATACAATGATTACTTATTTATATCTCTTTTAATATCATAGAGATACTGATTACTCATTTGTATTTCTCTTTTAATAATATAGAGATCATTAGTATATAGATATATATATATATAGAAGTATAGGTAGACTAAAAACATATTATTTATTAGACTGAAAGTTAGAAGTGAGCATGAATCGGATATCCGGCATTTTTATAGTACCTGAATCCATAATTTTGTTATCCGGATTCGGATCCAAAAATTCCAGGTATCCGAATTTCAGGTATTTGCAAAAAAATTGGATATCCATTGGATATTCGAATCCGTTCTATTATAATTTTTTAAAATTATAACTATAATACTTTTCACTAAAAAAAGAGATGAAATAGTAAAATAATAAAAATTTGATTTAAAAACCAAAGTTAATGACTAAAAGACGTAAAATTTGCATTGTTATCTAGAATTGTAGAGATTATCAATTATAAAAATATTTGTAAAATTGAACATCGAATAGTTTATAAAAATATTTTTACCAACTAAATGAATTTGTGTTAAAATTATTTTAGGTTTTAAAATCACCAATAGACTCTATTATAATTGTATTTGTTTTAAACTAAAATAAGTATTATGTAGTTTATCACTCCAAATTTGGATATTCACCCCCAAAATTTTTTGGATCTGCTTGATCTATAATTTTAATATTCAAATATAGACTGGATATCCATCCCTAAAATTTTAATAATTTAATATTTTAATCGAATCGTATCGGATAACGAATCAGAGGTTGTATTTTGAGATCATTTATCCACCAATAGTGAAAGTGTTTGAGATATTTTCTTTTTCTTTTTCTTTTTCTTTTGAATTGATCGACTCATAAGACCTTAACGAACTTATTTCTCAAAGTCCCTTAATGGCAATAAAACAATCTCATTTACCCTCATTTAATCTCTATACCCCTCAACTATTAATTTAATTCAAAAAATAAAATTAAAATTAAAATGGACCACACTCATATCTTGCTACGAGAAAAAGAAAAAAAAGAACAAATCATATTCCAATTTAAGGTTGGATGGGTCCCACTCCACCCAACCACTATCTTCTTCTTCTTCACCATTAAATCCAAACTTATCAACCTTAAATTCATCAATTTTGTTTTTTTTCTCACAAATCGAGCATGAGATTCTGAAATTAAAGGGTTTTGGAGTTGTTTGAGAAAAAATTTGGGAGAAATGGAGGTGGAAAGAAATTCGAGGTCGTCATTGGAGGTAAGCTTTCGGGTTTTCCAAAAACCCAAAAAACTCGATTTTGCTCATTGAAGCTCGAATCACGTATTATTATGACTATATTTGAGGTTTTTGTTGTTCTATAACGACATTTGTGGTTAATGACAGCGAATCGAAGAGATTTGTGTTCGTCAAAAACCCATATGTATAGTATTGATACGACTAATACGACTAAGAATGGATACGACTGATACAACTAAGACATATTATACTGGTCGAGGACATAGTTTCTACTGGTCGAGTAAATTGTGGAGTTAATTATGGAAGCATATCTATTTCTGCAAGTGAACTGTCCAAAAATATGCAATGGTTGCCCACGAAGTAGAATGTGAAAACTTAAAAAATATTGAGGTTAGAGATACACGTTTGGTTGAATTTGATAACGTTCACGTGAGGATACATGTGTGGTAGAAGGAGATGAGATTCATAATGTAGAATGGGAAGGTGGTATGAATGTAAAATTAAGTCAAGAATTTGGAAGCAAAGAAGACGTGAATAAATTAGTCGAAAAGACTTTATTTGTAAATTGTTTTCACTTTGATATCGTGAAATCGGATAAAACGCGGTATGTGGTAAAATGTTGTGAATCAAAGAATGGTTGCAAGTGGTCTTTATGAGCTGCGAGGATTAAGGATTCAGACATTTTCTCTGTTAGGATGTACAACAAAATTCACACGTGTTCTCGTGTGTCATCAACCTCATTGGTAAAGAGAAGAAAAGGCACACCCCAATTAGTGGCATCCGTTGTCCAAGATCATTATCCAGGGAAGCTTGACACGCCAACTCCAAAAAGCTTGATTGGTATGGTGCAAGGAAAGTATGGTGTTAAAGTGTCGTATTCGACATCGTACAGAGGAAAAAACAAGCTAGTGCCGATGTATGAAGTAGTCCGGAAGAAAGCTATAAGATGTTGTATTCTTATTTGTACATGTTACAGATTACGAATCCAGGTACAATTTCATATGTGGAAGTGGACTACGATCAGAAGTTTAAGTACTTATTCTTCGCATGGGGAGCTTGCGTGGAAGGCTTCCAAGTGATGAGAAAAATGATCATTGTGGATGGGATTCACCTTAAGAATGCATATGGTGGAGTGTTATTGGTTGCAACAACGCAATATCCTAATCATCACCACTATTCGATTGCTATTGGTGTAGTTGATGGCGAAAAAGATGGTACTTGTGCATGGTTTTTCAATAAGTTGAAAACACTAATATCGATGTTCATGGATTAGTGTTTATTTTTGATAGGAATCAAAGTCTCATCAAGACAATACGTGAGGTTTACCCATTACTCATCATGGGTATTGTATCTTTCATTTATCATAATGTGAAGATGCATGCCTCGAACGTCAACAAAGAAAGAGTTGCAGTAAAGTTCAGGGAATTGACTTATGCATTCACACAAGATGTGTTCCAAACACTCTACGATGATTCCAAGAAAAGGTATCCTAGTGCAGCGGAGTATGTTGAAGTGATTACCCATGATTTATATGTTCTATGAGCTTATTGTATTTCGTTTGTGTTGTTGATGAACAATCCTTGGTGGTGTATGGAATTGTTGTGGCTTATACAACTATATATGACTTATACGACTGAGACATGAATAAATCAAAAATTCTCTAAAATATTGATTGATTCATAAATAATCTATTCATTTATATCCAATTTAATCACGCAAAACTTATTAATTCACATAATTATAAATAACTTCTATTGTTGAATCTACGCTAACAATATAAGGATGTTCACAAAACACTTTAGCTATTATGACATGAATCACCCAAAAATATGTTTTTTACTTTTTTTATATGAATGTCTTTTAAACGTACTTCTATAACCAAATGTTACTGATATAATTAGAAAATCGTTTAAAAAACTTGAATACAACTAAAAACGTCTAAAATGCCAAATATACGACTATGTATAAACTCAGACGACTACTTGCTTACGATACGACTATGTGTTAAATTTATTAATATAAAATAAATTGGCGGCGCACACGTGGCTTTTGACGTCGGACGTGTGTCTTGGCTGCACAAACATAGCTTTTTTAATATATATTTTTAATATTTCTAGTAACACAGTTGTATCAGCCGTATACAACTGTATCATTTTAAATATGACATTTTATTTTAAAATATTAAAAATATTGATTCAAAATATTAAAATACGACAATACCAATTTAACTACTGAAATTCCAAATTTTGAAAAGATTATAAGTTCAAAACATAAACATAAGTTCCAAAGGATAATAAGTTTCTAAAAAATAACTTAAAAGATCATTATTTCAAATAAGGACTTTTCTTGTACTTTGATGGCTCAATCTTTCTTTTCGCCTTCTCTGAACGGTTTAGCACCACCTTCTCCTTAGGTGTACGGGTAGAGGTTGTTGAAATCCCTACTTCTTCTTCTTTGTCCTTTTCTTCATTGTCATTTTCTTTCTCTTTGTCATTCTCTCCTTCTGATTCACCATCCTCTTCATCTTCCGAGGCTACAACTTCAGGGGGAAAGTCCGCCCAATTTTCTACGTGTTCATCACCTACAATTGAATGTATATGTTACGACTATGTAAACACATATAACTACATATAACTGCTATAACTATGTATAATTATAGTTAAATAAAATTCATATACCTCCACCTCCATTGTTACTCTCGTCATCTTCTTTTTCCTTTGAAACCTCGTCACCCTCATCATTGTCATCACCCTCATCACCTCCAACATTATTTTTCTCGGGGTTTATTCTAACATGCCCTTCCATCAGCGAAGTCACACATACTTCAAGGTCCGACATCCTTGTCTCCATCCCAGGAAACCTCTCATTTCACTCGTCAACCTTCTTATGAATTTTAGCAAAACCTTCTTCAATGACCTTCATCAATGTATCTTTGAGGCTCATGGCCTGTTGGACATTCAGATTGTCCCTTCCGCCAGCTACATCCAAATTGTACAAATCTTCAAACCATATCTTCTTGTTTGCCTGAAGAAGGCAAGTGTTCTAATTCACGGACAAGTACTCATCTCCTTCGTCATCATCCTCCATGATCTGGGCGAGTAGTGGTACCTCTTCAAGTGTAGGATGTAAGATGCTCTGGATTTCCTACGCATCATCAAAGAGAATATAACTACATATAATTAATACAATTATATATCAAATACAACTGGATATAACCTATACAATTGTGTAGAACAATTTTAGACAAAATATAATTTTCATACCTTAGTGTCTCCAAGAGCCTCGTTAACTGTTTCCAATGACCACCCTTTCATGGTACAAGACTTCCATTGGCTCTTGCACATCCTCGGGCACCTACTACTCAATTCACCCTCATCATCAAGAGAACTCAGTCCTAAATTTCGTCCGCATGTCTAGAATAGTTTCAGTCGCTAAAATCTGCACATTAAAAATGAAAAATTAAAGTTAATTTATAATATTTTTGCACATTATAAATTATATAATTTATTTTCATACCTCTAACGGAAGAATGAATCCTGGGAATGTCTACGTGGGTTGAACACGTCCTCTAAAATGATCCATGGTGCGCCAGATCTTGTCTAATTGATCATAAAATGTGTACCTCCCCCAGGGAAATGTCCGACAAGCTTTGAGATATTCGACAACTTTGTAGAAGAAATCCTCGATTTGTCCATTTGTCTTGGACTTTTTGATGACGGTGCTCAGGTACAGTAAGATCACCATCTTCAGTCGATCTGGAGTTTCCAGCATCTTCTTAAATTTCTTGATTACATTTTGAACATTAATCCTCTTAGTTCTTTTGAATTGTCTCAACACGAACCGATAACTCCCCACCATTGTTTCATAAGAATCAGGGTACCTCCTATAGTCCAACCCGCTCAAAAGACCATGCTCCCTTATCGAGTACCTAATAAGCACTCCATTCACAACGAACCACACCATCTTCCCCTTCTTCTTGTTCATAGTGCGCACAAGCATCAACCACATATGCGTTAGTTTGTGGTTCTTCTGTCTCGGCTTGTGCCACACATGCCGGAACTGAGGATGGTTCAAAACCACTCCAATTCTCCGTCTTCAAGCACCTCTTCTATCAATTCAATTGTCTTCACATCATCGCACTTTGAAGACAACTTGCAGAAAACCGTGTAATCGGTGTTCTTGAAGAAAAAAATTCTCCGGAGGAATAGGTTGTATACCTTCCGTTTCCTCCTCGTTCTCCTGAAATCCAAACAAATATCTACATACATAAATATCCACATACATAGTTGTATTAGTCATATTCAGTCGTACATACACATATAGTTATACTAGTCGTACATCATATCTTAGTTATACGTACAACACCTAGTTGTACTAGTCGTACCCAGAAAACATAGAGCAAACAACAGTTGTATCAAGCATACTAGTCGTACCCATAAATCACATAGCAAAAGACCACTCAATTCTTTCCCAACAATCATACATTTGGATTTAACTTTCAGAGAAAGAATAATATAACACTTGCCACCCAAGGTCGAGACGAGAAACCGGTGGCGGACTCTGTTCTTCGCGGCGAAGCTTGAGCTTGGCAGGTTCGTCGGATCTCGGGGGTTTGTTCGACGGGTGGCAAAGACGGCGGCCTCTCCTCAGGCGAATCAACAAGGAGGCCCTCTACGTTGTTGCGAACGAGTTTTGGGATTCTTCTTTTTCAAATTTTTTGTTTTCACAATTTTTGGTTTTTAGGGTTTTGATTTTTTTTTTTTAGATGAAAAAGGTAAATCCAAGCTTAAATAATGAAAAGAGATGATTGAATTGCAGTAATTGCAAGAAAAATGGAAAGAATTCGAAGTTGAATGATGGAATTGTGAGTGTAGTGTTCGTAGTGGGTTTAGAAGAAAAAAGAAAAAAATTAAGAAATTTAAAATAATTTGAGAAATTCTGATAGATATAAGGTCAAAAATCTTGATCGAATCGTAAATATATTTTATAATATTTTAAATTAAAATAAATATTAAAAAAAAATTAAAGAAAGGAGTATGTGAGATTGGTGAATAAGAAAATGAGGTATATGAGAATTAAACTCGACCTTAACCAACAACGAATTTTCTAAATCCCTAGAAAATCAAAAACAGAGATTTCAAAACAAAAATTACAATCAAATCAATTTTCTCCGATTCAAGACGACAAGTGCTATTTGAGAATCTAATGACTTCCTCAAAATCTCATTACAAGGAAAAACTTGCTCGTCGGAGGTCAGCAATCTTCACTTTTCCCCTTCCTATTTCAAAACTAGGGTTTTTTTTTCTAAAGTTCGTAACTTTTTTCAAAGGGAGGAGAAATCAGAGGAATCAGATAATCCAAAGTACAGAGATCGTGCTAAAGAACGAAGAGAGAATCAAAACCCTGATTATGATCCAACAGAGCTTAATTCTTTTCATGCTGTGGCTCCTCCTGGAGCTGTTGATCTTCGGTAAAGCTCGTTTTTTCTAATTGAAATCTTAATTGGGGTTTTTTTTTTCTTTCTAATTTTCTGTTTTTGTGTACTTTTTTGTAGTGCTGCTGATGCACTTAAGCTCTCTATTGAGAACAGCAAGTATCTTGGAGGTTTGTGTTTAGTTTTATAAAAATGTTCAATTTTGTTGTGTGATCTTGATTTAGGTGCTTATATTGTGTTTTTATGATATGTTTAGGTGATGTTGAACATACCCATTTGGTTAAGGGTTTGGATTATGCTTTGTTGAATAAAGTACGAAGCGAAATTGATAAGAAACCTGATGGTAAAGATGATAGTGGGAAGATTAGGTAGGTTTTGGTTTAGTCATCATTTGGTTTATTGACTTGACTCATTTGGGTTTGTTTGATTCAAGTGCTGATTTTTCTATACTGATAGTGTGGCTAAGGAAGATCAAAGAGTTACTTTCCGTACTACAGTTGCAAAGGTATGTGATTTGTTAGAATATTTTGTTGATGTGGAAGTTTTGGGGTGGAGGTAACGCTTGATGTTTCTTTTCGTGTCTTTGATCTGTTTCAGTCAGTTTACCAGTGGATTGTCAAGCCTCAAACTATTATCAAGTCTAATGATCTGTTCCTTCCTGGTAGAATGACATTTGTTTATGATATGGTAATGCTTTTATAGCCTCTTTTTTTTTCCAGGCAGATACAATCGTGTTACATGTTTTTATGTCGTCATTCGTCTTAGGAAGTAGTCATACATGTGTATTCTGCTTGCATTAAACAATGTAATCAGTATAGGATGTAATATCTATCTGAAAGAAACCTTATAAGTGAACTGGTTGAAAAGTTTTTTAGTTCGTGGTCTTGTTTTCATGAAGAAGCATATCCTTTTTTCTTCCAAACAGAGATGTCATACTAGAGAAAAGACAGTTGGATGTAGTGTTATGAATGAAGTTTCCTTTCACATAATTCAACTGATTCACAAATGTGGCTAATCTATTAGTCTGATTTTTGTTTGGCCGTTGAAGGCCTCCCTGGTGATGTCAAACAGCCACTAACTCAGTCTTCTATCATGTTAATCTTGTTCTCTCTTTTTAATTCTATTTGCTGCGTTTTAGGAGGGTGGCTATAGCCATGACATACCAACCACGTTATACAGGAGTAAAGCTGACTGCCCAGTACCAGAGGTATATAAACTTGGAGGTCCTTGTTACAATAATCTTTTTGATATTGGAGATATCTTAGGACTTTATATAGTGATTTTTACATATGAAACAATCATTGTGATTCAGATGAAGTAAGCCCACTTTGTTTGTATCTGCAGCCTCTTCTTTAACAATGTTAATGAAAACTTATTCAGCTAATATTAGTTATATGTCATGGGTTTGGTAGAAGCATATATTTTTCTTAAGTAACTACTAGAATCCTTTAATATATATTCATCTTTCCTCTCTGCTAATCTTGATCCTATATTCGTATTGTTATAAAATTTGTGTACAGAAAATATTTTGAAATTATTGAAGTCACTGCAACATTTTTTGCGAAAATTGTTTCATTAACAGGCACCATTTCTCTGTCTTATCTCTCCAACAGGAACTTGTCACAGTTAACGTTGATGGTTCTGTGCTAGATCGAATTGCTAAAATCATGTCATACCTTCGCCTTGGATCATCGGGGAAAGTTCTCAAGAAAAAAAAGAAAGAAAAAGATGGGAAAGGTATTTTGCATCTTCAATATAATCTAATGGCGCATTTTCTAACTGCACTTGCATTGTAACAATTTTTTAATCATTAGCAGTCATGGTTCACTTACAAACTGGTTAAATAAGTTTCCTGAAATTGTTATTTTTTTCTGCTTTTCCCCAAATTTCTTAATTATCTGGTTTGACAATTTCCAGCCAAGGATGTAAAGAGTGTCCTAGTCTTCAACCACAGTACTAGTAGTTACTAATGATGTCTGCTTGTGTTCGTTAAGTATTTTCTTTCTTATGAATTTTGAAGAAAGTTAGTTATATTGTACTACTTCACTGCAGTCTCTGGATATATGTAGGCATGGTTCTGTGACACCATATTTAATAATTTATATTATGCTTGGTCCCAGTACATTTTGTAGATCTTGTTAGTTAATAAATTGGCTATTTATTATATTGTCTTACCATTAGTGCATATTGTTTCTTCTTCTGCTCCATTAATCACATTCACTGCAACTATCAAATGCAGGAAAGATGTCAACTTTTGCTAATGATTATGATGAAGACAATAATCAAACTAAGATTGAGAATGGATCTTCTGTGACCATGCCATTGCCCCCTGCGATCAACCATCTGGAATTGAGTAAGAAACAAGAAGAACCTCCTGTTGCCAGGACAGATGACGATGACATATTTGTTGGCGAGGGCGTTGACTACATTGTTCCTGGTAAAGATGTGACGCAGAGTCCTATTTCTGAGGACATGGAAGAATCTCCCAGGGATAATGAGAAAGTACCTTATTTTGCTGAGCCTGCTTATGGTCCAGTGCAGCCACCTCCTG
The DNA here is from genome assembly GCA_963922655.1 of Cardamine chenopodiifolia. Classification (NCBI taxonomy): domain Eukaryota; kingdom Viridiplantae; phylum Streptophyta; class Magnoliopsida; order Brassicales; family Brassicaceae; genus Cardamine; species Cardamine chenopodiifolia. The sequence continues at coordinate 15,988,900 of OZ000470.1, read as the reverse complement.
GTCAAGTGTGGCTAGATATGGTCAGTTCGCCCTAATGAATCCTTGATTGATTTTATTCACAAATCTTGATTCTGACTGAAAATTTTCTGCTTATTAGATGTAACTTATTCCCATATTAAGGTTTTATTTTGTCGTGTATTTTTCAGAGTGGATTTGATCTAATGCAAACTCAAGGACTGGCTGCTGGGTATCCGGGAGAGTGGCAGGAGTACCACCAATATGCAGAGCAAATTGGGTATCAAGAGCAATACCTTCAGCCTGGAATGGAAGGTTACGAGGTTCAACCAGAAACAGGTACTTTACAAGATCCCCAGCTCATGTCCCAGGAAGAGAAAGATAGAGGTTTAGGATCAGTGTTCAAGCAAGACAACCAAAGGCTTCAACAGTTGAGGGGAAGTGATGCACGGGAGAAAGATCCAAATTTTGTATCCGAGAGTTATTCAGAGTGTTACCCGGGTTACCATGAGTACAACCATGAAGTGGTCGGTAGTGATGAAGAAGCTGATTTGTCGAAAATGGACATGGGTGGAAAGGTATGTCCTGGTTCAATTGTATCTCTTTTTTATTATTATTCCAAAAGACCGGAATCACAGTTTCTATATATGTTGATGAACATGGAACAGGCAAAGGGAGGTTTACATCGATGGGATTTTGAGACAGAAGAAGAATGGGAAAAATATAATGAGCAGAAGGAAGCAATGCCGAAAGCAGCATTCCAATTCGGGGTAAAGATGCAAGATGGTAGAAAGACGAGGAAGCAGAACCATGACCAGAAGCTTAACAACGATCTTCACAAGATCAATAAGATACTTACGAGAAAGAAGATGGAGAAGGAGGGCATCGATGTTTCTTCATTAGATGACTGCGATGTTCAGACTCCTAAGAGATCCAAGCATTGATTTTATCCTGTTGCTGTCTACTCTAATCATTATGTTAGAATCTATTTTGTATCTTCAGCTCTGTTTAGGTTTTGGTTGGATGGTTAGTCTGTAATCTGTATCTTGCGTTCAAATTCTTAGTGTTAAAAGGTTTTATATTCCAAATGTTTACTCGTTTAATTAAAGCTGTAACTATGACGTATCTACTACAAGGAAAAAAACAAAAATTCCTTGAAATTGCATATAATATAAGGTATATAAAACCTCCAGAATAAACTTTCACTTTGAAAAAAAGTTCAGAATTTCTCCACCTTTGTTATTTATTTATTTATTTTATCTGGTCAACAGTCCACCTTTGTTAACCAAAGCAAAAAAAAAAAGAAAAAACTAACACAAACGATCACAAAATCTTTGACGAGAATTACAAACAAACCTCTGAGAGTCTAAAACGATCCCCAAAGATAAAGGTCAACAGAATCCTCTACAAGCTGTTATAGGAAAAGAAGATGAGAGTTAAGGAATCGCATAGAAGAGTTGAAGCTGAGAGTTGATTGAAGTGAAGCATAGTTACTAATTGAAATAGAGGGTTTGATGGAAGCAGATGTTCTAGTTGTGACAATCAAACTGCTTTGCAACATCTGCTCCTTCCCCAATTTTATGTTTAAAAGATTTTGGAGATAGTCTTTGCTTCCGCTTAAGAGACTTGACACAAGTTGATTGCTCACAGAACACAGGAAATCATCAAAGAGTGGATTCAAAGCTTCTACTACGACATGTTGATCCTCAATGACCACATTCATATAAAAATTCTTTAACTGTTTATGCTGATGGCTAGATTCCATGACAAAAATTGATACCTGAGGTTGTACAAAACAAGCTGTCTCTATTTTTTATTTCGTTGACTCCGATTCAAATTTTGAAATTGAATCAATTTCCAGAAACGATTCCGTCTCCAAATTCGCATAAGGAGTACTACACATTGGAGCTTTAAAGAACTGTAAGCTGTCTCCGTAGTTCAGTTTAGGGATCTTATAGAGATTGCAATTCAGTGTTTTGAGCAGTGACTTGTCCCTTATAGTGATGATGATCATGCTTCTCTTCTTAATCCCACCGCAGTTTCCTAGAAATGGCATGATCTGTTTTATGAACTCTTTCACAGGTTTGAATTTAAACTTCCAAGACCTTGAAACCTTTCCCTTCTTCCTCTTATGCTGTAAACCGTGCTTTCTATAAAGCATTCTTTCGAGCATTTGGCAAGTAACAATATTGATATTGAAAACTGTTGGCTTTTCACAACTCCCAATTCCTTTCCAAACCTTGAAACCATCACTAAACTGTAAGCCATAAAAATCAAATCCACAATATAACTGTGATCGATTTTTCTCCACGATTATAGACGTTATATCCTCAAGAACATAGCATGATTCTTTGATACAAAATGAATTCGTCTCTGCCACCTTCATCTTGGCGTGAATTAACTACAATTTCGGAATTGAATTCGTTTGCAAAACAACTTGAGTCAAATTTTTGCACAATCTTTCAATTCCTGCTGTTGAATCAATACTTCGTTATGGGACAAATTATCCTTCCATTCGACAACAACACAAGCACAATATCGAAAACAGAGCTTCTCACAATTCCAAGTAACCAGACTAATGTGTTCGAACAGTTCGAGGGTTCTTCTGACAGAAAGTTCATGACTGCCTTTAAAATATATTTATCAGGCTAGTAAATGCATTCTTTGTTAGAATTTGGTCAAAGCAGGAATAAGTATTTCCGATTTTGTAGGGGTTAGTGACGTTTTCAATTCAATAAGTTGTCGAGTCGTGAGTTGTCCTCGAGTCTTTAGCTCCTGCTAGTTTCCAGGAGCTAGTTGTTTTAGTTGTTTCACGTTGTATTCAAGTCTCCTTCTTTATAAGGAGCACGTCTGTTTCTCTTTTATTCATCAACTAGAAAAGCTTTGATCAAAAAATTTGCATAATTGTTGAAACATTTTTAAGAATTGGTATCAGAAACTTATCACAAAAGAGGCTTACGTTAGTTAAGAGAGGAGTGGAAAGAACGAGAGATTCAAATGGGAGATAGTAGCAGTGCGAAAAGGTTCGTTGTTCCTGCTATTCCACGGTTCGATGGTCACTATGATCATTGGGCGCGTTTGATGGAGAATTTCCTTCATTTTAAAGAGTATTAGGATCTCAGAATGAGATTAGTAGGGTTGAAGGAGTCATTCCTACCGAAGCACAGCAAAAGGTGATTGGGGAGCAGACGCTGAAGGATCTGAAGCTCAAGAATTTTCTCTATCAGTCCCTCGATAGAAACTTCTTGATACGATTCTCAACACTGAAACGAACAAATCTGGGAGAGCATTAAGCAGGCACAATTACAGGGATTACGCAAGGAGTATGAGATACTTCAGATGAGAGAAGGTGAAATTGTGAATGACTATTTTGCAAGAACTCTAGCGATTGCGAAAATGATGGGAGCCTATGGAGATACACTTCCCGAGAATGCCATATCGGAGAAAATTCTAAGATCTCTGACCATGAGGTTCAATTATGAGGCATGCTCTATTGAAGAATCAAATAACTTGGATACACTCACATTGGATTAACTCCAGAGCAGCCTGCTGGTTCAAGAAAAACGTATGAAAGGAGAACCTGTAGAAGAGGAGAACCAACGAATATGACATAATTACTCAATGGATTTGCCCTTTGACCAATATATACTAGAGTTTTACATCAACAATATATTAGCAGGAAACTGAGTTCATGTGTTTTTCTGTGATGTATGGAGGTTGCTAACTAATAACTTGTGTATAATTCTTTGATGGAATTTCATATATCTTGCGCATCTAAAATTCAAAAAGGATAAGAATTTTTTTGGACCAAGTTTATAAACGGAGAATTGAGGTTGATTCAAAGAAAAAGCTCATGAAACATATGCACTAATAATGACTAAAGAGTTCACTAAGAAAGTGAGAGCTCAAATTCAGAGACTTAAGAAAGATGGTAGGATAGTGATGGTTGATTTTTTTAGAACTTGCAGGTTCAGGTTGTGGCTGTAGGAAAGAAATTTACAGGTTCAGTTTCCAATATTTCTTTTAGAACTTGTTTCCAATAAGAACTGAATTCAAACTCAAAAATATGGAACTGAAAGGAGAAGTTACACGTTACATGAAACTTACATTGCAACACTGCTATATTGTTTTTACTGCATCATGAGTCATGGAAAAACCTGTAGCTAAAAGACGAACATATACTTGCTAAAGGTCTTACAAAGTTATCACAAAACCTGTAAATTTTGCAACTAAGGAGGCAAACAGAGACTTGTTAAAGGTCTCACAAAGTCATTACAAAACCTGCATATTTTGAAACTAAGGCCACATTAAAAGCAACATAAGCTACCAACATAAACAAAAAAGCAAAAAACCCATTTGAGTTTAAACTTGTGATCCAACAAAAGCAAAAAAACATGAGCAAATTTGATAAGATTGTCCTTGTGAGTTTAAACTTGTGATCATACTTGTGATCCTCCTTCCTATGTAAAACATATAAAAAAGTAGGACATCATCTTTGATGACCTCATAATCATTTCCGAGAATCGTCTCAACCGCATCTCTATCTACATCATCTTCAATAGCATCTCGTTCTCTGCTTTGTTGGTAGCTTCTGGCATCTTGAAACTAAAGTGATAAGAGTATCAAATCCGAGAAGGGAGAAGAATTGGAGGAGGGAGAAGATGAAATCAACCAATTGGGAGTTAAGGGTTTGGGATGGAAAGAACACGATTTTGTTCTAATTCTCCACGCAAGGAAACGACTTTAACAGTGTTTAATGTTAAAGGAGAGTTAGAGTTTTATTACTAAATTGGCAAATTCAACACATGTTTTATTTTTGAATGTCTTCATTAATAAAAACTGATTTACAACAAAATAGACTAAACATGAAATAACCATAAAAGTACAACGAATAGTCTCGTCTATAACCCGACCAAACATGGATATCACCGAGAACCTTGTACCACAACCGAAGATAGGGTTGCCATTGACTTCGACCAATGCATCATGTCTTGACCATTACGATGACAATACATCTTGAATGCCATAAAGGCTAGCAAACCGGTAGATCCACCATTAGCAAGAACACCGAACAAAGATCTATATACTTAATGAGAGATACTGTAAATATAAATGATAAAATATTGTCTATTTTAGACCGTCAACATAGGAACTTCTTGTAAAGATTTCTCGCGCACGTTAGCATTTTAACAATTTTACGCTGGATTGCTATCGTTCACCTTTCACTTTGGAAAATCACTTCTACGCTTTTGCTCATCGAAAATCTGGTTGAACCATCGCCAAACTGTCGACCAACCGACATGACCTTTGATGGATGAAAATTTTCAACAGTATGCCCCTATCTTGTACCCAGAATGGGATCCTCATAAGGATTAGGCCACTCACAACCGAATTACTCCACGGATTCACGTTCATCTCTATCAAACCAAACAAAACCGTTGCCAACAGTTAGAAGATTTTGTAAACTAACAATGACGATGAGAAAAATTGAAGTAATTAGAATGGAATGGTTTGTTGAAAAACAGAGAATGAAAATAGATGGAAAACTATCCACAAACCACATAAGATTTGGGATAAAACGAAGAAAAGAGAAGAAGAAGAAAGATTGAATCGATCTCTGTTCAAAGAAGAAACAGAGAGAACTCTCTCTCTAATTTCTCTCTCCCCCAACCGTCTGAATTCCAAAGTCAACACATGTTTGTGTTTTTTTTTGCTCACTAAATTTTTTTATTTGTTTTGGCAAACACGAAATAGTTCATTATTTTAATGACAGTTTTCCAATATAAAATTTTCAAATTTTATGTCGAGTTTGCGTCGCGAAAATAAATAAATAGAAATATTAATATTTGGTAATATATTAATGAGGTATCGGTAAAACTAAATTTTAGGTATTATTTTATTTATATCTTTATATTAGTAAATAAAAACTACCAAACAAAAAATATTCGGAAATGAAATAATTGTTTCATATTTATTTTATTTTAATTCAAATAAATCAAATAAAATATTAATTTTAATTATTTTTTTAATGTTTTAATATACTCACACGTCATCATTTTATATAAAACTGAAAAATTCCGTATAATTTTTTGACGGCCCAAAATCGAAAATTAATTGGAAGATTTTATACGTAATTATAATTGATTTATAGAATTAAAATGTGATTGAAATATGTCTGAGGCATGAAGTTTAAAGTACTCGCTTCTCTCATCTTGAAGGTTATAAATGAGATTTTCCCATTTATTATATACAAAGTCATTGGATTTTACAATTGTTCCACCAATTTTTAGAAGACTATATTTAATTATTATTTTTTGAATAAATGTAAAATTATATTCAAGAAAAACTCTTGTACAGCAAGTGCTATCGTTTTGAATAATATTTTAAAACTAGAGCTCTTAGAGAACAAAATCGAAGGTGGTGGCCTCGTTAAAACCCAAGGTTGGAAAACCCAATTGGAAAAAAATCAGTTCATGGGAAAAAGAGTACCTCCACCTTCGATAGAGCTGAAAAACCAAAAGAAAAACAAACACTAAACAAACCAAAAATACCCTTGACTCTGAAGCGTTGACAGATGATTCCGGAGTGTCCTTTCCACACCTTTAACTACGCTGGCCATGAGCGATGGAACTTCCCCATGTCTGCGATGATTCCTTTCACGCCATAAGAAATAAATAAAAGTTTAGAACACATATCTTATGATGAACATCTTATGGCCTCCCCCCTTCTGGTTGTCAACAAGGCTGAGAGGAGATTAGTAAACTGATTCGTGTAACCTTGTTGGAGTAGCCGGAGAGCTAGATTTTCCCAAAACTATGATGTGAACGAGCAGGAGAAAAATAAGTGATCCCTTATTTCCATTCGGCTGGCACTACCATTCCAAGACAGCATTCTATTTCCCGTGGACTGGTGGTCCTGAGTCGCCAACCAGACAATAAACGAGACTTTAGGAGTTGCGTGACAAAACCAGACATCTCTAGACCAAAAATTTTCCGATGAGATTACTCTAATTTGGTTCCAAGTATCCTTAGAAGAAAAACAGGGAGTAAACTTGTCAGCCCTACTACGCCATAATGAAATTTCATCATCCAAAGAAACCCAGTCCTGTGCTCTTTTAACTTCATCTTCTATCTGGAACAAAATCTGAAATTGTCTACATCTTGGTCTATGGTTTTCAAAAACATATGCTAGATTGGTCGACCCCTGGATACCCATATCAATGCTTCCACGATTTCCCAACACCTCAAATAGTCTACTAAGAGGACTCCAATCCTCATACCAAAACGACATTGGAGCCCCACAACGGACACCAACTTTATGGATTTTTTTGCTGAGTCTTGATATTTAAGAAGCCTCCTCCACGTCCACGAGCGAGCACTCGTGTTACAATTTACCGACCAAAAAGAGCCTCTTCTTATCAAATTCTTTTGAACCTAGTTTACCCTAAGAGAGTTATTTGCAGACACCAACCGCCAAATCAATTTATAACAACTTACTTTATTTTCTTCCGCTAAAGACTTAATGCCAAGTCCCCCTTCTAACTTCGGTTTACAAATATCAGATCAAGCCACTTTTTCTTTTTTGAGTTTAGAGTTGGACCCAACCACAGAAACACCAAGCTTATTTTCTCTATTTCTTGGATACAAGCTCGAGGAAGTCAAAGCATCCATTTAGAAATTTGTTAAATTAGCTATTACCAAAGAGAGTAGCTGAAAGTGACCTGCAAAAGAAAGAAAGCGGTTCTTCCAAGAGCCAATTCTACTGCGAATCTTGTCAATAAGCGGCTGATCATCCGAAGTAAGCATCCTTTTTGTCAACAGAGGCAGACCCAAATACTACACCTGCAAATTTCTGAGGTTAAAGGGAAAATTTGTGAGAGACTCTCGTGCTATAGACAATATCCAGAGACACTCGTAAAATCATCAAAAACATCAAGGATACCTTTAAATAAGTGTGCTCTTCCATCTGCAAACACCATGATGTCGTCCGCAAAACATAGATGTGTTATGTTCAGACTTCTGCAAATCTTCTTTCTTTAGCAGCTTTATCAAGCATAGAAGATAAACACATTCATTGAGATGACAAATAGAAAAGGAGAAAAGGAACAATCTTGACGCAACCCACGCTCACTCCTAAAAAAGCCTGCGAGCTATCCATTAACTTGGACCGAGAAAGATGGAGTAGTGACACATAATTCAGTCCAGTGAATAAATTCAGTCGGTATTGCTATTATCCTCAAAACGGTTTGAAGAAACTGCCAATCTATGGAGTCAAAAGTTTTCGAGATATCTATCTTCATAGCACATCGAAAAGCTAAATTAGGCTTATGATAATATTTTACAAGCTTAGATGCTAGAAGAATATTTTCCATCAAATAATGATCCTTTATAAAAGCTTAATGATTTGGCTTTTTGAATGTGGGGAGAATTAACTTTAAGCGATTAGCCAACAACTTAGAAATAACCTTGTAGATTACGTTGCAACATAATATCAGTCGATCCAATGCATCAACTGATATGCGTAGCCAGCCAGATCAATCGATCCACTCAACGATCGATCGATCCAACCATGACCACCCTTGTACGAAGCCAGATCGGTCGATCAAACCACAAGATCGATCAATGCAGTCTCTAGATCAGTCCACACCTTCCCAAATCGATCGATCTCCGCCAGGTCAGCCCAGGCGTAACATTTCAGACCGATCGATCTACTATTAGATCAATCGATCCATAGAGGCCGAGGATCCTCATAATAGTCCAGATCGATAGATCCGATCACCAGACAGCAATCTTTTCCACCACTCCAGCAATTCATTCCACCACAACACCTGCTTATGCTCATAAGATTCCTTATCCAAAACGTTCACAACCCGCTCAAGGAAATTCCTTGTCCGAGAAAAAAGGAAATTATTCTTCTTTTCCTAATTTGATTTAGATTTGAACAAGACGACCTCTACCCTATAAATACTTGTTTTAACCCATTGTTTAGGCTAAACTTTCTTTTATTTTGATACCTATTGTGAAGAAACGTCCTTGGGTAATTTTATTGGATTTATTCATGAGTTTTTCATCAAACCTTGGTTGTTTCTCAGCTTCCATGGCTAAGTAGTTCTCTAGTTAGGGTTTAGGATTTCGAAAGAATGAAGATCTATTGAATTAGACACAAATAGAGCTTTTATCTTATGTCATCTTCATCTATTGTTATTGTTAATGCTTAGAGTAGATTAGCTACTTATTCTATGAAGTTAGATTGAATCTAATCTCCAAAAACTTATAGATTATTGGATAGAACATAGATGAGCATATTGTCCTTAGCCAAAAAAATTGATGCTATTGTGATACGTAAACATATCGAACCCATTAGTTAATGCTTGTTTAGGACCTTAAGTTCAAGCAAAAATTTAGATACTTAGGTGGTTAGACATAGTAATTGATGCCACAAAAGTGGATTGATTAGACTTTTCTGTTCGAGTTCGAGATAGTTCTTAATGAATGCCCTGAATAGTTGTCTGGTTCGTGATCTCTGTTTTTCGGAGAATTCCCTTAAACTTAGCGCTTTTAATCCATAAGTTTACTTTGTTATTTACTTTTAATTGCTTTCTTTGGTTTCACAATTAAATAAACTATCTTTCTTTTTGTCTTATCTTAGCATTCTTTCGATGGAATCGTAGTGCAACTTGGCTCTGAGGATCCAGTCCCTTATATACTACTGTTTTTGTCTGTACACTTGCAGTCTTATCTTTGGGTTTAAAACTCGTGTATGAACATTCAAAGACACAGAGGCTGAAATATTGTACCACTATAATGATCATTTCAACGATTACTCATCAGCCAAATTAGGAAAACCACGAAAAAGATAACCAAGAAATCAATGAGCCAACAATAAGAGCAAAACAATGATTTTTATGCAGTAGCAATTTTAGGTAGCAAAGTAATGCCACTTTGATTACGCAAAATTGCACATAGTTACCTAAATCATCAGCTCCACCAAATCAAGCTACAACTTTTAACATTTATGAAAACCACTATGAACTAACAACACATACCAATACACAAATTAATGTATCAGAGCTCTGAGCTCTCTCCTAGGCTATCATAATGATGTCTCAGGTTTTAAACCTTCTCAATACTGCAAATGTACAACTATGTGCAGTAGTATAGATAGGGTATCGAATCCATAGAGACTAGATTAACATTACAAATTTGTAATAAATTGAATAGAGCTAAGACAAAATATTGTTTGTGGAAAGTCACAATGCAGAAATTAAAGAAATAAATGAAATCGATGTAAATGTATGGAGAAAAACGCTGGGAGAAAAATTATGTCGCATGTATCAATGATCGATAGACTAATCTAACTAAACAGGATTTGTTTACGAACCGTTCTAGAAATTGAATCACTATTGTCAAACTAACCTACTCATGCAGCGTTAACTATGTTACCATGAATTGCAGAACACTAAATTCTCGAATGAGTCCTAGAAAACATGCCATCAATTTAAACAAGTTCAATATGTTCTCTTAGACGACTTAACTTTAACTCTTGTTGGCTAAGGATACTAAGCTCATCAATTGTTGATTCTAGTAACCTAACATGCTCTTGCAACATCAAATAAACCTATAGATCATATGCAAGGTGATCAAACTAACATAAGCATTGAGAACACAAAAGATGAAGAACCATAAGATAAATCCCTAATATATAACTTGACCTAATCAATCATTGAATCCCCTTTAACAAATCCTAAACCTAACTGGTGGATTACTCATACATAAATGATGAAATCATGAAAATTTAATAAGATTATTCCATAAAATAAATCCAAAGTAAAAATATCAGTTTAACATGGTTCACAAAGACTTCTTGAAAAGATGATATTTTTCTCCCTTAAGCTATGAAAACGAAAACCAAAAAGAAATAATAACTTGTTAAGTGTAGAAAAATCATGCAGTACTACTTATATAGAAAACCTAAGGCCTAAAGTCGGTTATAGAAGGAAAAGGAAAATTTCCGTATCGCTGATCGAAAAATCCCTGCTTCAAAACGCACCACTTCATTAAGACATCAATCTGGTCGATTCTTCTTTGGTTTTGGTTGATCCTGATGCATTTCCTTTTGATTCTTGAAGTCTTGAAACGTCTAAATCAAGTCTAATTGATCCTTTAAGCTCTAGTGACTTGTAAACCTAAAAAAGCCGTATAAAGATAGAAAAAGACACAAAACATAATCCTAAACTCGATAAATACTCTAAATGCATATGAAATCAAAGTTGGAAAACCCTTAATACCATGACACATCAATTCCCCTAGACTTGAACCTTGCTTATCCTCAAGCAATAACAAACAAAAGAAATCAAATACAAAGGAAATGTTTGAAAATGGGAACTTATACACTCCTTTAGATTCCACCATGATGAACTTCCTATCTTAGAGAACATAGAACAGATCAAGAACCAGTTAGTACTACATGTATTTTACCATAAGCATAACAAGCATTATCGTACTCTAGTTCCCGAAATCCTAAGGAATCTCTGAAATCTGCATTGTCGACCCTTTAACATTCATTGTTTCTGTAAAGTGCGGTCTCACAAAGGGAGTATATATTGCAATAAGGGCTTGGAATGGAAGGCTAGTTTGGTGGTGGCTGAAGTATATAGGCTCTAATGATGAAGATGGATGTAAGCCATGGTGCAAAATCACAGTGAGATGGAGACCAAATGTTGATACACAAGCTCACGAACCTTGGAGTTTCTGTAAAGCTTTGTAAATGTCCTAATTGAGTTGCAATGATGCCTAAAATAACACATTAGACTCTATAAAAACTTTATGTCGGTTCCTTTTTTGTATTCTTGCCCTTCTCGGTTCTTTTTTTACGTTCAGGAGATCAATTGATTCGGCCTTGGATCGATTGATCCCTACTTTGTTTTTTCTTTTTTCAAAATTTTCTTTGCCAAAATTGAGAAGCTGTAACCGGTTCTAATAATACAATAACTACACCAAATACAACGCAAACTTGTATAATCTAAATAGTAAAGAGCATAAGTCTTACGAGAGATCTTTAAAACATAAATTTGTGTCGGTCTGCATACTCCATAGTTTTTGCACTTAACTACACATGATATTGATGAATCATAAGGCTTGTGATATGAATGTAAGGATAGAGTGAAGGTGTGGTATCAATATAAAGATGACCTTGGCCATTCGATGTTCTAAAAAGAGTAGTAAAAAGTGTGGATTTTAGCTCTAAATATTGTGATCCTTTGTGCGATATCAAGCCCATGAGTGAAAAATTAAGTCATTGCTACAGGTTCTGTAGAGATAGAGTCAACAATAGATCATTCAAATTTCCAAATGATAAGGAACTTCTGGTAATGTTGATCCACATATAGTGTTTCCAATCTTCATGAACTAAGAACAATCATTGTTAGAAATCTGTTAGATAGTTAATTAACACCAGATGAAATACAAGAACATCATAAAATTCCAACATTTTCACTCAATAAAAAGAAAACAAAAGAAAACACAATGTTAGCAACAATAGAATACACCTTTCTCTAATACCTACTTCACTACATGCCTCTATGAAATAAAATCAAAGGAAAAAGTCCTGCGAGACAACACTTAAGCAAAATATTGAGTGAAAGAAAGCAAACAAAAACTTGGACAGAAGATCGATCGATCCGTAAGGAAAAAGATCGATCCAGCGTGATTTTTGGAACTTCTCCGCTTCAGGGATCAGTCGATCCAACATTGGATGTATTTATCTCTGTGTTTTTGAATATATGAAAAATTTGCATGCTCTGCGTTTGGTACCTATTCCTGAACACTCAACACACGACGTGACTGTACCCATAAAAACCTACTATAAATGCATAAAGAATAAAGATAAACTTGTGGGTTGTCTCCCATAAGCGCTTGTTTAAAGTCATGAGCTTGACTTTGATGACGCTTAAGCTTATGGTGGATCCATCATAGGAATGGAGACTTCCTCATCTGGCATGCAATTCACATGATACGGTTTAAGACACTGACCATTGAAAGTGAAATTACTATCATCCTTGTTCCAAAGGACATAAGGCCAAACTTCCTTAATTGTAAAAAGACTGGACTGTCACGATCTCAAATTCTCAAGAAACAACTTTAAGCCTGAGTTAAAAAAACATCACATGATCGTTGACATCAAACTCCTTGGGAATTATCTTCTTATCATGCCAAGCTTTGACACCCTCCTTGTAGATCCTTATGCTTTCATAAGCATTCAACCGAAACTCATCCAGTTACTTGAGCTCAATTAAACTCATCAAGTTCATTAGTAGGGCTGGCCATAGCTTGAATCCACTTAGACACATAGTCTACAACAACAAGAATGTAGAGGTTCCAAATTGAGGGTGGGAAAGGACTCATGAAGTCAATTCCATAACAATCAAACACTTCAACCTCTAACATTTAATTATGTGGCATTTTAGTCCTCTTGTTGATATATACCTTTCGCTGGCAGACACTAGACTTTCACACAAATTATGAGCATTCTTGAGCATTGTAGGCTACCAAAATCCAGCTTCCAATGCTTTAGACACATTCTTGAAAGTGGCATAGTCCCTAGCATAACTAGAGCCATGGATATGAAACAAAATGCTAGCAATCTTAGTCTTAGGAATGCATGTGTGACATAATCCGTCTGCACAACGCCTATAAAAATGAGGCTTATCCTAGAAGTACTGTTACATATCACGTAAGAACTTTTTCTTTGTGTACCTGGTGAAGCTTGGTGGTGGTTCGTTTGCGCAAATGAAGTTATCAAAATCGCCAAACCAGAGAAGCTCATATGCTATATGCTGTAAGACTTGTACATCAAATTGCTCCTTATAACATTGCTCGAGGACAACAACACATAAAGGTTCTCATCAGGTAAACTGTCATCTATAGGAAGCTCTGTATCAACTTGTAGCCTAGAAAGGTGATCTGCAACTCCTTTCTTAATACCTTTCGTGTCGTGAATCTCAAGATCAAACTCTTGCAACAATAGTATCCAAAGAAATTTTAGAGAAGTCTTGCAATTTTAGTGATATCCTTGAGGAACCTTCTGTAAAATCCAGAATGTCATAAGAAAATCCTAATCCCCTTTACTGAATTAGGTGGTTGTAGGCCTGTCATAACATTGGCTTTCTTAACCTCACTATTGTTCTCTAAGATTTTGTATCCCAAAATGATCCTGTCAAGTACCATGAAGTCCTTGATGAACCTTTTGTAAAATCTCGGATATCCTAAGAAACTCTTAATCCCTTTCACTGAATTAGGTGCTTGTAGGTCTTTCATAACCTTGATCTTGGATTTGTCAACCTTAATACCGTGCTCTAAGAACATGTATCCTAAAACAATCTAGTCAGGTACCATGAAGTGAAACTTCTATCAATTGAGCACCAAATGCTTATCCACACAGCTCAGTAGTACCCTGAATAAATTGGACAAACAACCAGAGAACGATAAACCATAAACCAAAAAGTCATCCATAAATACCTCCATGATTTCTTTAATTTAATCAGTGAAGATAGACATCATGCATCTCTGGAAAGTGGTTGTTGCATTACACAGTCCAAATGACATTTGTTGGATCAGTATCTGGAAAAATCATGAGTAACCATCTAAGAAACAATATATAGGATGGTTAGCCAATCGCTCCAGCATCTGACAAAATAAAGGAATAGGAAAATGATCCTTTTGAGTTGCAGCACTAAGCGTCCTATAATCTATGCATATTATGTGTCATGTCACAGTGCGCATAGAGATCAACTAATTCCTTTCATTGGTGACTACAATAACTCACTCTTTCTTTGGAATGATGTGCACTAGACTAATCCATGGACTATCCCATATCAGATAGATCACACCCACTTTAAGGAGTTTGAGGATCTCTTTCTTCACCACCTCTCTCAAATTTGGATTTAATCATCTTTGATATCCGATGGATGTCTTTGATGGATCATCGAGGTGTATACGATGTGTGCATAGATCAGGCGAGATCCTAGTGATGTCTTCCAAAGAGTAACCCATCGCTTTCTTATATTTACGCAACTTACGAAGCAACAAAAAACTTGGTTTGGCTCAAGTTAGCGTTATAATAACAAGAGAAGTAGAATTGGATCAGAGATAAAAATACCTTAGCTCCGCAGGGAGTTCCTTAAGTTTGATCTTTGGAGCTTTCAGATCACTCCAGTCGTTGCTCGCCGGATGTGTTGCTGATGTGATTGGAATTGGTTTCAAAACACAAGAATTGATTGATCCTAGAAGCGATTGATCGATCTGTCGGGAAACTTGTAGCATCTGCGATCCTTAGTAGGATCGTTGGAAGGACTTGGTCCAAGAAAATGGGAAAAAATAACTCGGACTAAGTAATGAAATATTGGGTTAGACATATTCAATAATGGAATCATGACGAGAAGCTGGAACTGAGTTGGAATCAGCTGGAATCGAGCTGGAATCAGGTGTCGGTAGCTCGAGCAGCTGGAAAAGGAAGACTGAGTTCGACACTCGAGTTGGGTCAGCTGCTCGGTAGCTCGACCGAGCTGGAAGTAATGAAGGTGAGTTGGACCAGCTAAGACCTTACCGGCCAGCTGGGATGACTGAGGCGGTTACTCGGTCGATGACCAAACGGGTGCGAGCAAGGAATGGCTGGGTACCCGCTAGGCAGTTACCAAAATACATTGAATTTGGAATTCGCGTCCAAATAACGTCATCTTCTCAAGGAAAAATAGAAATGGAGGTTGCCTGGGATCGGTTAAAAGTCAAAGGAAAAATACAGGAATTCCAGACAATAATCCAAGGATCATATCAGATGATTTACCAAGATATTACGAAGGGATACCGAGTATCAGAAATGAATTCCTCGCCACGGAAATGAAATCAATGGTTTTCTAAGGAATAACAAATAGACATCGTAGTATTCAAGGGACGATTCAAGGTAAGATGAGACTGTGGCTTTGTTCTCGGATTCGTACTTTTGTATTGTGACAATAAAGTCAAAGGGGTTACTGGGGGTAGACCGGAGGATTTCTACAATCATACTTGGCATTTGCATGCATCCGATAATTTTTAAATGTAACACAAAATACTTATATAATATGTGGCTTTCAGGAAATGAAGGTGATCATGGAAAGTATCGGACTTAAGCGCGAGACTCAAAGCCGGAAGGAAAGATGGGTGGTGAAGAACCGGGTAGTTAGGATCGTTTATGCTTGTAATAGTTTATATGTAAACTTAAAGTGTAACGAATCCTTTGTTTATAAATAAAGTATATATTCTTCTTATTGTACTCTAAGTAATACACTTCTGAAATCTCTAAGTAATGAATCTCAAATTAAACCTTAAAAACAAGTATTTATTAAGGAATTGGCTTAAAAATAAGGTAAGGATTCCTCTTAGATTCCTGGATTCAGGATGGGTCCTTTCAAAAATCTTGTAATCGATTCATCTATGGACAAGATTTTTCTCTCAGAATCAATCTAGAAAACATGACTTGTCTCCTTTGCCTCTACGAAGTCTATGGACAAGATTTTTCTCTACACTGAAATAACATTCAAAGCATATGCTAACTTTGTAGTGTCTATCTTGCTGTTTGCAATCCTAATTTCTTCCATAACCAATGTA
Organism: Cardamine chenopodiifolia; assembly: GCA_963922655.1. Lineage (NCBI taxonomy): Eukaryota > Viridiplantae > Streptophyta > Magnoliopsida > Brassicales > Brassicaceae > Cardamine > Cardamine chenopodiifolia. The sequence goes on along the minus strand of OZ000470.1, from coordinate 15,972,302 downwards.
ACCTCTGAGGGGTTATCCAAGTGCATCTCCTCAATTAACTCATCAATGATCTTGTCTACGTATCTATCTAGAATGACTATCTATCAATGGTGGGTTTCTGCACTCAATATTTATATTTTTAACCAATTCACTTAGGTGAAGGTGAATCTTTCATTTCTGTACATTAATGATTACTTATGCGGTTGCTAAGAAAGTTCTACCGAGGATGATATGAGCTTGTGGCTTGTCATCAAGTTCTAATACATTGAAGTCTGTTAAGATCCAACATCCACAATCTTCACAGGGATGTTTTCAAGCAATCCTTCCGATTGTCAAATAGACCGATTTGCTAAAACAAACGAGATATTGAAGGCTTGAATGTAAACAGCCCCAAGCGCTATGAAATAGACAATGAAATCAAACTTACACTAGCTCCCAGATCACACATAAAATAGTTGATTTTGAGAACTCAAATAGTGCAAGGTAGTGTGAAACTTTCAACAAAGCGTTACATTCAGGTGTAAGGATCAAGGCATTGTTCTCCAGAGTAATCTTCTCTGTAAGGATGTCACTCATGTATTTCTTCAAAGTCGAGACCATCTTTACTATATCCACAAATGGTAGTCTCACCTGCAACTCATCTATAATGCCTTTATTTTCAGGTGTTTGGGCACATAAGATGGTGGAGGCACCTAGGGTTCCTTCTCAGTAGAAACAACTGTTCCACTCCCTTTGGACTCTATAGATTCATTTTCGGACAAATATTCAACTGGGACCGGTCATTTCAATTTTTAGCAACTTTTTCCCATTCTTGAATGTGATAGCTTGGATGTAATCCTTAGGATTGGGTTCATGTTTACCTAGGAGAGTTCCTGGTGCTGCCTTGACCAATGCAGCGGTTTAAGCGACTTGTGTTTTCAATACTCAGATTCTTAAACTTTCCGCTAAGCTCACTATTCATCCCATCAACCTTAGCATTGCTTCTGGGTTCTCGATGTTGTTGCTTATGTAGGAGAGATTTGGATGATTCCTGAATTTCTGATTGAATCCCCAATTCTAGAAATTTTCTGGTCCTCCTATAAAGTTGACATCATCAGTACCATCGCCCCATCGTCAACAAAGTTTTGCTGATCCTGATCCTCAACCATGTTAATTATCATTTGCTGAACCTTCAAGAGCATGTCAACCTTAGTAGTAAGATCCTCAATTGCCGTATTAGTTCCAGCAAATCTTGTTCTCCTATCATAATCTGCGCAATGATTAGCATTACTCGCTGCTAGATTCTCAACCAACTCAGTTGCTTCTTCAAGCGTGTTGCTCATGAAATCTAATATAATTGTTGTATCCAGAGCCATTTGGTACTTGTTTTCTATTTTGCTGTAGAAAAAGTTCATACTGTCTGATTCGATGTAGCTTTGCTTCTAATAATCCCTCAAGTACTCTTTGAACCTATCATATGCCTCATATAAAGACTCAGTGGCATCCTATTGGAAAGTAGTTATCTAGTTCTTAAGAGCATCAAATCTAGAATTGGTGGAGAGTTGATTTAAGAATGTAGCTCTCCATTGTGCCCAACTAGTAATAAATCAAGGTTTCAATGGCTTAAGCTAAATGTGGGCCTTGTCACTCTATGAGAACAAGAATAGATTACAGTGTAAGTAATCATGTGGCACGCCATTTAAGCTAGTAGTGATGCAAATCACTTCAAAGATATTAATGTGATCTATCATATTCTCGGTAGAAAGCTCGAGGAACTAATTCTGCATGACTAGCGCAATGATCTGAGGCCTAATCTTATAGTCTTGCCTCCGAATGGTGGGTGGAGTGATCGCTGAACAGTTCCTATAGTTCACATGTAGTGCATCTTGCTCACCTAGAGTCACACAACTCTGGGGTATGTTGTTCCTAGCCAGAGGTGCAACAAGCTCTTGTTGGTGTGTAGGTTCACCCTCTACGCGTTGTTGCTTAGCTACAATTTCTTGTTCTACTAGCAGCAATAACTTTAGCCTCGTTAAGAAGACCATAAAACCCAACATCATGATATCTCTGATCAGCCATCCTAGCGTCTTTCTTGGCCTTAATGCTAGTTCGTATCACTCTGGTTAACTTCTCTTTGCTTAGGTTTTGCAAATTTTCAGACTTGTGGCTTTTGTAATTGCATGCACCTGAGAACAAAAATCAATCAAAAACGATGAGTAACAAAAAAGTAAAACAGGGACAATCTTTAATTAGATCAATTGATCTCTGGTGAAATTTTTTTTAAACAGATCCTACACTAGATCTGAAACAAAAACTCGTAGGCTAACACGTAGTCCCAGGCACCAGTGCCAAAAACATGATGTCTCAGGTTTTAAACATTTTCAAGACTATAAGTGCACAGTTCTGCGCAATAGTATAAATAGGGTATCGAATCCACATAGACTAGAGTAACACTACGAATTTGCAATGAATCGAATACAACTAACACAAATTATGGTTTGTAGAAAGTCATGATGCAAAAATTAAAAGCAATAAATTTGATCGATGTAAACATATGGAGAAAGATGATGAATGATCGATAGACTAATCTAAGTAAACATGGATTTGGTAATGAACCATTGTAGAACTCGAATCGCTATTATCAAGATAACATATTCTGGCAGTGCTAACTATTTAAACATGAATTCTAGAACACTAAACTCTCGAATGAGTCCTGCAAAACATGCCAGCAATCTAAACAAGTTCGATATGTTCACTTAAACGACTTATCTTTTACTCTCGTTGGTTAAGGATACTAAGATCATAAATTGTTGATTCTGTTAACCTAACCTGCTCTCGTAGTGTTAAATAAACCTACTGAACATATGGTAGGTGATAAAACTAACATAATCATTGAGAACACAAAAGATGAAGAACCATAAGATATATCCCTAATCCATAACTTGAGTTAACTGATCATTGAATACCCTTGAACAAACCCTAAAACCAACTGGTGGATTACTCAGACATAGATGATGAAATCATGATAAGTGAATAAGATGATTGCATAAAATAAATGCAAAGTAAAGATATCGGTATAACAAGGGTTAAGAAAGCAGTTCTTGAAGTGATAAGATTCTTCTACATGAGACTATGAAAACGATAACCTAAAAGCAACAATAAGAACGTGTTTACTAAAGGCCTAAAGTTGGTTGGAGAAGGAGTGATCGATCAATCAATCCTGATGTGGAGCGATTGATCCTGATGTGGATCGATCGATCCCTGGCTAAAAATGCACCACTACATTAAAACATCAATCTGGTCAATCCTCCTATGGTTTGGTCGAACTTGATGCATCTTTTATTAATTCTTGAAATCTTGAAACGTCTAAAACGTCTTGAAGTCCTTTTAGCTCTAGTGACTTGTAAACCTGTTAAAATCCTATTAAACTCAAAAAGACACAAAACATAATCTAGACTCGGTAAAGACTCTAAATACATATGGAATCAAAGGTGAACAAAATTTAAAACCATGACACATCACATTACAAGGATGAGTCAGACATAACCACATGTTATAATACTCAATCTAACTTTGAACTTACCTAAAGCTCGAAGGATCGGTTAAACACCAATCTATAAAGCAACCAATAAGGAATAAGGGTCACTCCAAAGATCTGGATTCAATGGAGGTAAATGAGATGATAGACATAATGAGAAATAAGATAAGATAGTTGTTTTTGATTAGGGTTTCCAAATGGTAACAAATTTATATTTATACCTATAGTTGTATCGACTACTTAAACAATAAGTTGGTCTTTACATCAATACCAAAATTAACCAAAATTAAAGATAATTACTATAAATTGGATAGATAGAATATCTTCTATTGGAATACTCCCCTTTTAAGAGCTTCTTTGGTCTCAGGGATGGAAGCTGGGTATTTGTCGAAGAAGTCTTTGTAGGATGTTCGCCCTTCCACTGAACCATAACCTATGTTACAGCCTTGTTCTGTCGCTTGAGCATCTTTTTCTCAAGATTAGTTTCTGGCTGTTCATCAAGATCAACATCGAGCACTTATTATGGCAATGTAGGTAGAGTAGTTGTGGGGTTTGGACACAACTTCAACTGGTTTACAAGAGAGACATTATGTATTGCTGCTTCTGGTGGTATTTATATTGTAAGCGACATCTCCAATGCGATCAATGATGAAAAAAGGTCCATAAAAGCATGGTGAGAGCTTGTGAGGTACCTTTTTAGCTTTTAGAGAGTTTTGCCTACAAAGCTTAAGCTTTAAATATAACGAGTCTCCAATTTTGAATTCTCTAAGAGACCTGTTCAGATCAACTTGCTATTTCATTTGGTTTTGAGTCTGCAAGATGTGAAATTTCAGTTTAGCAATGATATCCTCTTTCATTTAAAAACTCCTATAGAACATAAGGGAACTTTCTCCTAGTATGTAAGGTACGTGCCACAGTTATGGTTGCCCATAGATAACCTCGAATGGGGTATACTTGATGGTCGTATAGAGGTGGTAATGTACCATTACTCAGCTAATGGGAGCCATTTGTTCAATATGGGGCGCATATGAAGTCATGCACTTAATGTATGTTTCCAGCGTTTTATTAGTTACCTCAGTCTGCTTGTCTGTTTGGAGATTGTAAGATGTTGAGAACAACATATCAATACCATCCACCCTAAACAATTCCTTCCACACATCATTTAGAAATGTTGGGTTATAGTCACTCACAATATCATGTGGCAATTTATTTTGTTTGAAAAATTATTCAAATACAACTAAGCTTCATCCTAGGCATATAGGGGTGTGACAAGGCAAGGAAATAAGCATTCTTGTTGAGCCTGTCCACAATTACCAAGATACAATGTTTACCTGCTGAAGGAGAAAACTCTTCTATGAAGTCCATACTGATGGATTTCACTTGCCTTCTAGGATCGTTAATAGCTGTAACAATCCAGGTTTGGCAACTAAATCATACTTGTTATACCGACAGGTAGATCAGTTCTTGACATAGTTCTGAACCTTAAGACTCATCTTAGACCCAAAAAAAAGTTTTTCCTTTATAGTGTTTCATCACGACCAGAATGACCGCCTATGGCTGAATCATTGAGTTATTATAGTATATGCATCTTGACAGCCAGATCATTCTCCATAACTAACTTTCCTCTGCGCCTTAACTCTTCATTAGAATAAGAATAAGTTGGATGAGAAACAACATTAGTCTGAATATCACAACTTACCTTTTTAAAAGGTTAGATCTGATTGCCACAAAAGCATTATAGAGTAATACATCCCTTTATGATTGTTAAAGAGGGTGATATAGAGGATCTAAGAGCCAGTCACTCAAGAAAGCGCATATGTTGCGTGATTTCCTTTGCCTTGCTTAATATGTTTAATAAAAGTACCCATTAGTTTGGAAAACCACATATGTTGAAAATGGGTTGTTACCTTTTTCTCCAATAAGTACTTAAAGCTTTTTTGGTCTGTCTTGTCACAAAAGGCATGAACTGCATGTACCACTACCATTAACTCTTTTTTAGTGAGTGACAGAGATTAGTGCCTAGGACCCTGAGCTAGGCATATGTAAACATATTGGATGGTTATTTAAGATTAATACCCCACAGCTTTCAGCTCTTCAAATGCATGGGTAGCTACCGGTGCTCAAGAAAAGCCATATTTCCTCACGAGATTAGTAAAAAGCATCACTATGACACAGCGTCCCTTAATGAACCGCTTATAGTAATTGGCGAGACATAAAAAACTCTTTAGCTGCTTTTTCTATGTTGCTATTGGCCATTGCTCGATGGCTTTGATCTTAGCATAATTTGTACTAACCCTAACATATGGGATGAAGTGTTCCAATTATTATATGATTATAGCCCCAAAAATACATTTGGAAGGCTTGAGGTAGAGTTGATGTTGCCTTAATACTAAAATAATTCAATAAGGTGTTGTAAATGCTGCTTCCAAGTAGGATTGTACACAACCATGTCGTCAAAGAAAAAAAGCAAAAATTTATGAGTAATGTTGCTGAAGACATGGTTCATCAATCCTTCAAAAGTATAAGAAGTGTTTGTCAGCCTAAATGACATAATAAGGTACTCATAATAGCCCGAATGATTCTTGAAAGCTGTTTTGTAAACGTCGGGTGAATGCCTCCTCAACTGATGAAAACCATATCTTAAATCCAGCTTTGAAAAGTGGACTGAAACTTCTAGCTCGTCAAGGAGTTCTTCAAGTAGTGGGATAAGTTACTTCTCTTTTATTTTCTGCTTGTTGCCTTATAATCAAACACACAACTGCCAAGTTCCATCTTTTTTCTTAATGAGGACTATAGGGTGAGGCATAAGAACTGCAATTGTATTGGATGATCCCTTGCTCAAGCATCTCCCTGATCATTTTTTCAATAACATCATTTTTGAGAGAGTTATACCTATAAGGTCTGTGGCTCACTAGATTCAACCCTACTTCCAAAGGAATCCTGTGATCAAAGCCTTGTTTGAAAGGTGGTAATTCGGTAGGCTCCAAAAGCAGATACACATAGTAACTCAACTGACCTTGTAGAGTGGAATCATTAGTTGGATCATTTCCACTTGTATATGTGTGAGTAATCATTGCTTGTGATGTTATGATGTTTTCTTCTGCAGGTTAAAGATAGAGGAAGGCGAGTTGAGGTTTCTCGTATTAGCAATTTGTTGAGACTTTCTCCGTTTATGAACTTGTAATCTCTTGTGGTGACTCCCCTTAAGACATATTTGATACCATTTAGGGTTAGTTCCACCCTTAGGCTTGCAAAATTCCACATGATAGGTCCTAGTGTGGCCAACCATTGGACTCCTAGCACAAAGTCACTTCATTCTAGTCAAAAGGTTCTGATTGATGTGGTGAGTGTGTAACCTTGAAACCTCCAATTAAGCTCAGTGTACTTGTTCCATGAAATGATGTTATTTTTGGTTGTTGTTGCTATAGCCATTGGTTTAATGCTCTCTAGAGACGTTAAGATCAAATAAGATTTGCTTGCTTCTAGGATCAATGAGTAAATGCAACTTCTTGTTGCCCTACTAACCTACCACTCTCATACAATTGAAGGTAAATGACTCATTCATAGCTTTAACCAAGATAGTGGCTTGTTTCTCCGTAAGGTCCTCAGATACAGCTTCAACCAACACTTATGCATGCTCTTTCAACTTCGGTGTACTCATCATTTTTGCATTCAAGGACATAAATATGTGATTTTATATGCTTTAAGTGATGTCTTGGAAGATAGGTTTATCACAAAACACCTGACCTTTATTCCTTTTCTCTTACATCTTCTCGTAAGAGAACTTCTTGAGAAGTCGATTAATGTTTGATCTTGGGGTAAAAGTTGGTGTAAAGGTTGGTTTGTGGCATGGGTAATGTGTGTATCTTGGGTTATCAGGTTGTGGCAGAGGTGGTTGTATAGCCTCGGGTTAGACGTGAGTTCGATGCTATGGCATCGAAGGTGTACTCAAGGAAGCTAAACGAGTGGAAGGAAAAGTGGAATCGGAATGACACTCCTAGGGAGTTGCTTGGAAACCCGAATCTATGGAACGAAATAGTTGAGTATTGGAAGATAGAGGAAACCCAGACAACATCGACTACTCAATCAACCAACCGAATTGCCACTCACAATTTGGGAGCAATGAGCAAGGCTTCACGGGAACAACAACTGGTAATTTTCTTTAAATCTTAACTTTTATTTCACTTTATTAACTTACTTAAAGTATTACCTTTTTCAGTTTGGTCATAAAGGTGACCGACTTTCGCATCTCTTTATGCTACAAGATGCGCACACCAACCGCAAGACGGAAAAAAATCCAAGATCTAGTTTCTCGGGAAATCGTGGATAACATGACAAGGCTAGAAGAGGAGTTTCTCCAATCACAACCGATTATTGAAGGAGCTCCTCCGTGCACCGAAGTTCCGATCGATAAGATCAAGAAATTTACTTACAAAGTAAGTAACAATTTTTTGTTTCTTGTTTCTTTTTGATGGATTTAATAATTTTGTAATGATTTACTTTTTTTGTTTCGTAGGTCACTCCAAACTCCAAAAGCCGTATTTTTGGGCTTCCAGAGGAGTACTCGTCGCCATCTTTGACAACTTCGAGGTTTTACAGAGATCTTTGCTTAGAGGGCAACTCGATGAAAAGTCAATCGAGATCGAAACTCTCAAAAATAAGATTGAGCCATAAAAAAAACAAGGCTGCACAGCCCAAAACAATGCAGGATCAGATTGATGCATTCTTCCGTTCATTCCAACAGCCTCCTCAGAATTAAAATTTTTTAGATTTGTTTAATGTTTTTTAAATTTTGAATAATTTTAATTTTGTTTGGATAATTTTTATTTTTTTGAATAATTTTAATTTTGTTAAAAAACTTTTATTTTCAATCCGTCGTAAACTAATCCGTCGGAAATCAAAATCCATTGGTAATTCGTCGGAACACATTCTGTCAAAAATCCGTCGGATCTCCGATATCGGGAATCCATCAGAAATCCGATATCGAAAATCTGTCAGGAAGCCATCGGAATATAGTCCGTCGTAAATCCATCAGTTATTCTGTCTGAAAAGAAGCCGATGGTTTTCTGTCGAATAACCAACGAGATTTTCCGATGGAATCTAGATATCGGATTTCCAATGAATATAAGATATATGTTTGTATTTCCGACGATGACTTCATTTCTGACCATTTAAAACAGACAGATATATCTGTCGGAAATTGCTGTTTTTTACGGATATGACCGTTAGTTTCACGGTGTTTTCTTGTAGTCGATAAGTCTTTGGGAGAAGAAAAAATGTGTAAGTATTAGCGCTTAAATAAAATTTTTGTCTAATTGTTGGCGGAACAAATAATTTTAGCCTCCTGCCTAGTGATTTTCTACCTTACCATTTTTAATGCTATTGTATAGTAACCAAAATTTTGAATCCATCATTAATAGTAGTTACAAAAACCGTGCTATTATCATGTGCTATCAATAACGACTTTTTGTAGTGGTGAAAAAATGAAGAGATGAGATCTACAGAGAGGGAAAAAATAATTATTCTATATGATTTTAATAATATCAAAATGTATTTAAAAAAAATTCAAATCTCTGAATATTTTTTATAGTATTTCATATTACTGCATTAACTAAATTAATATTAATTTAATATTATTGTAATTTTATCTAATAATAATTAAAAATATTTTTAATATATAATTTAAACTTATGCACTTGAACTATTTTATGATTTATTAAAAAAAATTACTTATAAACAATTTAATTAACTTTTAAAACTATTGTGGATTTGATTTATCACAAAAAAATCTAGACCATTTAAGAAGAAACATGTATCTCACTTAAGAGGTTCTTAAATGGTTCTCAAAGTCTCTCAAATGAGAAATCGGAACATAAGAAGATTCGCAAGCCTTCGACTTCCTTCTCCTATGTAATCCCATATCTTGTATCATTACTCTCCTCCTCGATTTGGAGCTTATTTCTATGATTTTTGCTGCATCTTCCCAAGTTGACTTATCTTCTGCATTTTAGTCCATTTCACGAACACTTGTCGAATACCTCCCCGCATATGTGCCTTGACAAGTTAGTGGCCTTGTTGGCGCTAGCCTTCCCTAAAACCAGTGGTAAAATAGTGACAACATTGAGCCATGCCCCTTTATGACCCTTAAGTAGTTAGACATGAAACACGACACCAATTTTTGATCCCTCTGGAAGGTGTAAACAGTATGAAACTGTTCCCGCACAAGCTGCTACCTCAAATGGACCATAATTCTTTGGTGAGAGTTTTTTGTAAGCCTTCTTTGCTACTGTCAACTGTTGATATGATTGTAATTAGATCCACACCCAATCTCCGACCTTGAATTATACAAACCGAAGATGGCTATCATACGGGAGCTTCATCTGGTATTAAGCTTCAAGAAGTTGTTCCCTTGCCATTGCTAGGAACTCGTCTCCCTCCCATACACTACTCGAAAGGGTGTTGATTTCAGCCCAGTATAAAATGACATGTTGTAGCAATACTCAACCATGGTAGCCAACTAAGACACTTGCGTGGAGCATCCCTTGTTAAGAACCAAAGATACATTTCTAAGATCCAATTAACAATATCTATTTTCCTATCTGATTGTGGTCGATATGTCGTAGTGAAACACAACTCTGTTCCCATTAACTTCCACAACTCTTGCCAGAAGATGCTTTGAAACAATTTGTCCCGATGGCTTCGGAATGCCAAGTAGACGCACATTATCACAAAAATATGGTTGCACGACTGAACTAGCAATATACGGGTGACTAAGGGCAATAAAGTGAGCGTATTTTGAGAAACGATCAACCACCACCAAGATCACCGTCTTCCCGGAATACTTAGGAAAAGGTTCCAAAAATTTTGAGTAGGAAGCTGAAGTGGCTGGAGTAACCCGCCAGGTTGTAATGTTCCCATCTTTTCTCTAGAAAACTTGAACTCATAAACTCCTGAACCGCCTTCTTCCACCCTTTCTAATAGAATTGACGCCTAATCCGATCCATGGTCTTTTGAATCTCTCATGATCAATATTGTGAAATCCTGACACTAGATCTCGTACCAAGCTGATTCTTCGGACATGTAAGCTCTCCCCGTAAATACTCAGCCCTTCTCGAACCTCCCATTCTTGAGCCATCTGCTCTCAGATTATCTTATCTTAGATCTCAACGAAGTGAGGTTGAATTTCGACTTCAACATTCAATCGTTCAAAAATACCCAAGGCAGAACCTTGAATCGTAAAACCAATACATCCTTCTTCAACTTCATTCTCATCCCATCGAGACAACACATCAGCAACCTTATTTGATTTACCTGAACGAAATTCTAATGTGAAATCAAACCCCAATAGCTTGCTGATCTAGTGAATTTATGGTGTCGTTGAGAGGCATTATTCTAATATGAACTTAAAAGACTGTAGTGGTCGGTTCGTATGATGAACCATCTTTGCTGTAAAATGATCTCTAATAATTACTGCCTTTGCAAGACCATTGAGCTCTCTTTCATAAGCACCTAACTTGTTGTGGCATTCCGCTAGTTTTGAACTAAAAAAAAAGTTATAGGGTGCTCCTGTTGGTAAAGTACGGCTCCAATACTTCTCGAGGCCTCACATCAACAACAAAGTCCTAGGTAAAATAGGGCAATGCCAACACCGGTGCTTCTGATAAGGCTTTCTTCAGCGATGTAAATGCTATTTCCGCCTCCTCGTTCCAAAGAAATCCTCTTTTGCGGAGAATGTTTGTCAACAGTGTTGCCACGATCCCGTAGTCTTGTATAAATTTCCTATAATAGCCAGACGAGGCTAGGAATCCACACATCACATTTGTCGACATTGGTCTTGGCAGTTCCCAAACAGCCATTACCTTAGCTCCATCGAATTTTACCCCATTATAGGAAATAATGTGTCCCATATACCCAACTTCTTTCTTTTCAAACGAACACTTTGAATGTTTCAAGAACAGCTTATGTCTCCAACTTATGGATTTCAAATAACGCGTGTATGTGCTGCAAATGCTCCTCCAAAGTAGTGATGTAGATAAGAATATTATCAAGAAATACCAAAACAAATTTCCTTAGTACTCCTTGAATCACCGAATTCATGACTTTGAAAGGTTGATGGTGCATTTGAGAGACAAAATGACATAACCAAAAATTCATAATGCCCATGATAAGTTCCGAATGATATTTTTTCATTGTCAGCTCCAAACATTCGAACCTGGTGGTATCCTAATGTGAGATCCAGCTTTGTAAAGAAACACGCCCTAATGAAACTCATCCAAGAGCTCATCTACAATTGGAATTGGAAACTTATCTTTTACCGCCACCTTGTTCAAATCTTTGAAATCAATCCAAAATCTCCACGACACATCAGAATATTTACTAACAATATAGGAGAAGAACTCCGTTCCTAAGTATTTCCACACATTGTCTTTCAATCTCATCTTTTAAGAAATGTGAATAACGATAAGACCAAACTGCAACTTGATTGGTCCCTTGTAGAAGACTGATTCGATGATCACACAATCTCTGTGGTAGAAGTCTGGTTGGCTTAGCAAATAAGTCTTTAAAATCCATTAATAACCCGCCAAATCCATCCGATGGTGTTTGCGCCAACAATGATCTCATAACATCACCTCCCGTTGGTTCTTGTCTATCAGTTTCGATCATGGGGGAGGTACACATCCGATGATGATGCATATGGTTTTAGTGATGACCATTCAGGTTCGTGGCAGCATGAAAAGGAAAACTTTGGCTTTGGTGAAGGTTGCTTAGCAGCAAGGGATGAATATGAAGGTGAACATGTGCTTTCTTCCATTCCAGAACATGTTGAAGCTGACATGGATGAAGGTAAACCGCAGGTTCCAGAACAGGTTGAAGCTGACATGGCTGAAAGTGAACCGCAGCTAGAACCGCATGTTACAAAACAGACTGAAGATGACATGGCTAAAGGTGAACCACAGCTAGAACCGCATGTTCCAGAACAGGCTAAAGCTGACATGGCTAGAGGTGAACCGCAGCTAGAACTGCATGCTCCATAATAGGCTGAAGGTCCTCTGTTACCAGGTCCTCACCTTGTTCTCTGCCCTCCGGTACCTCAACCAACTCCAGTACCTCAACCATCTCCGGTCCTTCAACCATCTCCGGTCCTTCAACCATCTCCGGTCCTTCAACCATCTTTGGTACCTCAACCATCTTCGGTACCTCAATCATTTCTGGAACCAATAAAACATAGGCGTTTTAAGATATGTGTTAAGAAAAAGTGTGTCTTCGAATGCAATCCAAAGAAGAAAAGAGCAAGGACCCCAAAAAAAGAGAAGAACAAGGACCCCAAAAAAAGAGAAGAACAAGGACCCCAAAAAAAAGAGGAAGAGTAATGAGTGACCCATATGCTTTATGTTTTTTTGTGATGTTATTGCTTGTAGAACTTTGATTACATACCACTTTTAATTGTTTTATGTTTTGTATTTTGTGGAAACTCAGATTATGTAATCTTATGTAAAATTATGTTCATTCAGTACAACTGGTAATCTTATTTACAGAAGTACTATTGGTAATCTTATTACAGAAATACAATTGGTAATCTTAGGTACAATTATGTTCATCTACAATTTATAAAAATTATTTTCAAAAGTAACTGAAATTTTAATTTATTATTTTATTAATAAAAATTTAATAATAAAATAAAATAACTCAATGATTGCAATCATTGCAAGTACAAGGTTGAAAAGTAGAATCCGACTAAAAGTACAAAAGTTATGGAAAGTCAATTAACATAGTTATATCGAAGTTGTACCAAATTTTGCAGTTGTACTTCGAAATGTACATAATTTTACTTTCATGGATTTGTCTTTAGTTAGTTGTACCCTACTGAAACTAATTTTTTTTCTAGTTGTACCACACATATTGCACCTAAAGGGTAGATTTACTATAGTTTCATATAAAAAATGTGAAAATCACCAATTTCACCAGTTTGGTAATTTTTAGTGCTCCACATCTAAATAAACTTTAACACTATGTGGTATTTGTTGGGAAATTATGATGAAACGTGAACAATTAATACAATATCTATTTTTACCCACTTTCTAAAGATGATAGTGATATAAAATGAACACAACTAGACCCATTCTTGGTCTTTACATAACAAAAAGCATATTAAACATAAAAAATACAACATAGTTGTACCACAATTTTATTTATTTGTACCTTTACATAAATGGACACTACTAACATATCTATATTATGAACTATTATCATGTACAAACCAGCTAAACATATCTATATTACGAACTATTACCACGCACAAACCAGCTAAACATACCTCCCCCACGGTTACTCGATCCTCTTCCACTGTGTGTCGATCTTTGTACACTTTGACTCGAACTTGGGACACTTTCCGTCGATTCTTGTCCAATATTACTCGATTTTCGTCCCCTACGACCGTGTTCTCCAACTGAGGGATACCTATCTTTTTGTGTTCTCCCTTTTTTCTTTACATACTCCGAAGGTAAAGCATACATCTCTTATATCTCGTCGGGAACAATCTACTAAGAATGATGGGGTACTGGAGTATGAAAATGACCACATCTCAACCAAATAATATTTAGAGCATAATTCATATAATGGGACCTATCCATTCATGTTTGCTCTATTTATCGCCAGTGCATGGACACAGGGATACTTATCAATATCAAAGTGCTTGCAACCACAAGTTTTCCTATCCAAATTCACCACATAAGTAATTCCATCAAGCCCAAAAACTGTGTAACACTATGAAAGTTGTTTACCTCAATCACTTGCAACCAATTTGCTTCTTCTAATCTATCAGTCAGTAGATTCTTGATATTAGGAACCAACTTCTGTGCAGAAGGAACATCAATCAAACTCTTCTGATGTTTGTTAAACCAATCAGACATTTTGCTATAATTGCATCAAGCATTAATAGAACCGAGTACTCCTTTGCATCTCTAAAAACTCCATTATTCGATTCTACAGTATTGGTGGTCATCAAGTTGTACCTTTCTTTTGGAAAATGATATCTTTCCCACTTTTTGGGTTCAACACTTCGATCCAAATAATCGGCTGCAGAAGGGTACCTCTCCCTGAAAGCGAGATACATTACCAAGAACTCTGACTCTGTATAAGCTTTTCCACATTCCATGAACTTAGTAGCAACTAAATCTTTCTTGACGTGGTGAACATTTGCTTTCACATTCTGCGACAAATGATACATGCAATATCCATGTTGAGATAATGGGTAAACTTCACTCACCAACTTGATGACACTTTGATTTATGTATGTTAGAAACACCAATTCCTTGAAATCTGGCACAACTGTTTTGAATATTTTGAGAAGCCAAGTCCAACTTGCATCTTTCTCACCATCAACTACACCAAAGGCAAGTGGGTAATGGTGGTGTTCAGGATCTTAAGCTATGGCAATAATTAGAACTCCACTGTGTACATAAAGGTGTGTTCCATCCATAACTATAACTTTCCTCATCGCCCTAAACCCTTGGATGGAAGCTCCCAACGCAAAAAATAGGTACCTAAACTTGTGCTCCTCATATACTTCCACTTGTGTTACTGTACCATGGTTTTGGAGGTCTAAATTGTGCATAAATGCATACACCAAATTATAACTTTCTTCTGCATTGCCCTGTACCTCATTAGCAGCTTGTATTATTTCTCTATATGCAGTAGAGTATGACACTTAAATACCAACTTTTCTCTTAACCAAACCCACGATAACTTTCAGAGCTAGGGTTTTAAATTCACCAGGATAATCATCACGCATAACATATGCAACTAACCGTTGCGTGCCTTTCGTTCTACTTCGCCTAGTACTACTACTACTAGCTCGAGAGCATGTATGCATCTTGTTGTGGATTCTTATCAAAAAACAATTTGCACCCTTCAGTTTTGCAGCCCGTATAAACATGTGTTTGATATGATAATATCAAACTTGAAACATTTATGATGTACAGCTTTTTCAACTATTTCTTGCACTTCGCCCTTACTATGAAATTCTTGGTGCAAAGTTACATTTACACCATATGCCCATGCACCATTCACATTCTCACTTCCTTCTCTTTCTAGTTCTTCTTCTCCTCCTCCTTGATCTACAACATTCTCTAACTGATTGTATTCATAAAAAGTTGGGTTTTTTACGTTAACTAAATCATCATCATGTGAAACACTTTCAATATTGTTCACCAACCCATGTTCTATTAGTATCTCTCCGTAATGAGTAAGTATACCATCATTAACACACACTGCACTAACTTGATCTTCTACTTCCTCACGCACATCATTTTGCCCAAAATCTTCCACACCCTCCACATGCAAAATACTCCCAAATTTATCATCAAGAAATGACAAAAATAAGCATATAATTCTTCATCATCCGCAATAAAATTTTATCTTTACTTAGGATCCGTATTTGGAATGTAATTCATTTTCAGCTTAATGGCAGCTTCATCTCTCTTCATCTTCTTGCATATCCTATGAACTAACTTAGAATAAGTTACCTCCTCTATAGATTTCTTCATCACAAAAGTGTAAATTCGATCTTCGTTTTGAATCCATTACATATAGATGTCTCTTTTATTTGAATAATATCCTCCGTAATTAAAACGTATAATTATGCTTCGCTTGTTTTTCATTTTTGCCTAAAATAAAAAAATAAATATTTGATAGTTAGTATTCATGTACTCTTAATATTACTAGTTGAACCAGTTGTACGAAATATACACAATTGTACCAGTTGTACAATATATACTCAGTTGTACCAGTTGTACTACATATATTCAGTTGTACTAGTTGTACTACATATACTCAGTTGTACCAGTTGTACTACATATACTCAGTTGTACCAGTTGTACTACATATACTCAGTTGTATCAATTGTACTATTTTCTGGGTAATTTTGCCATATCCAACGATTTTGATTTCTCTCTATTTACGACTCGCTATGACTTCACCTCCATATTCTCAAAGATAACAAGTTTTAACAATATCCGACCTTAATCAATACATAATATATGTTTATTAACCCATTGTCCACACAAAAATCAACCAAACTTTGAAACAAAATTGAGGTTTTGAAATCTACAACACATTACCCTTTCTCATTGTATTCAAACCTCCAAATTTTGTTCAAAGCCACCCAAAACAACTACACATCGTTTATTATCATTAATAGAAAAAAAAATTAAAAGAAATTACCTCAAATAAAGCTTCCAATTTTGAATTATGGAGGATTGAAGATTTTTGGATTTTCGCGGTAAAAAAAAGAAAGAAAAATGGGATATGCGTCTATTTTTTATTGTTTTTGATTGGTCCTAATTTATTCCTCACATTAAATTTTCACCAATAAAATTCACCCATTTTATTAGTTACTCATCAACCACATGCACGCATATTTCTTTTAATCTTCCACCTCAATTCACACATTTCCATCTGTGTAAAGCTTTTGTTTTTTTTCAATTTATTTTTTTTTAATAAAAAAGGAAATAGGAGCAAAATTTATCTTTTCACTTAATGAAAGGTAAAAAAATTTAAAAAAATAAAAAAATGAGATAAATAATATATGAGCATTTGGTCCCCTGTCTAGCATTAACCAGTTTTTATGGTGGGTTTCATTATCCGGTATAGATATTGTACTAAAAATTAAAAAAAAAAAACATAAAATTTAAATATTTTTGAAAACACATGTTGAAAACAAGATTATCCATCACAAGCCACCACAGAAAACATTTGTCATTAACTTCATCACTTGAGACACATGTCATTAACTTCATCACTTGAGACACATGTGTTTGAATTAGTATCCTCATCACCATACATGTCTCCTTCTCTTATTTTTCATTTTCTACTATAAATAGGTGATGATTTTGTAAATGACAATAGGTATTAACAATAACAGCGGTAAGAAATAATACACTCTCTCCCTCAATTCCCTCACGTCTATTTCTCCTTAATTCCCCCCAATTTCTTTACTTAATTAAATTATATATATATATATATATATATACACAGTCATATATTTATATATAAACATTTTAAATAACAGTTTATAATAAATATCAGTACACGAGTACGTTTTCGATTTTGATCCAATATTTCGAAGTACAATCGAACCTCTGCCTATTTAAACTTTAAAGATAATATTTAAATTTATTTACGGAATAAAAGGTTACGTGTTCTCTCATTTATCAAAATGGAAGGCTTTTCCCTTCTTCATATGGATGGTTATACTTTTTGAAAGAGATTGTGTTAATTTATGATTTTATTATAACTCATGATATTTATATCTTTCAATAACTCATATTTACGTATATTTTTCTTTAAAATAAAATTTTCAAATTTTTTCACTAAAGTTATGATTGATATTGTTTTATTATTTATATATTTATCATGTTGAACTTGGCAAAGCTTAGTGTCACTTTCTTTGATGTATGTGGAAAAAAATATTTGACATGAGCACTAAATGCAAAAATATATCTAAATCGAAGGATCTGCTTAATACCATCGATTTGTCGGAAATGACGTCAGAAGAAAAAAAACCATGGTATTTTTACGTCATCACCTCCATGATAATTTAAAAGATGAGTATATCATGAGAGAAAATCCCGCAGATCTTTAACAATATTTCCAAAATAGGTTTTGATAACCAAAAATATGTGATCTTACCAAAGTTAAACATGAATGACTAAATATGTGATTTTAGGATTACAAAAGTGTAAGTGAATATAATTCTGCTATGTTTGGAATCACTTCAAGGATGACACTATGTGGAGAGACTGTTTTCGATTATGATATGATCAAGAAAAAATTCCAAATTTTTTATCCTACAAATGTAATCCTGCAGCAACAATATCGAGCAAAAAATTATACTTGATATTCTGATTTAATGCAAGTTCTTCAAATTGCTGAACAAAATAATGAACTTGTGATGATGAACCATCTAACTTTCCAACTGGATCGACTCCACTACTAGAAGTGAATGTTGTTTCATCCATTTTTAATAATTTTCAAGGACGAGGATGTGGAAGCGAGGTCGTGGAGGAGGAAGAAGAAGGAGCTTCCATTACAACAATTTCAAGGCTGGAAAACCAACAAGAACCTTCAAGTGAATGATGTTGGTCGCACTGTGAAAAAGAAAAATGATAATGTTTATCACAGATGCGGCATGAATGGACCTTGGTACCAAACATGTCGTATTCCAAAACATTTGTCTAATATGTACCAAGCGTTGCAAAAGAAAGAAAGAAAATGATGTTGAAACCAATCTTATCTCTAAAGATCCTGGACCTTCCTTTCATGGCATAGATAATGAATCCAATCTTGATATTATAGATTTCCTTGTTGATATTGAACAAGAAATAAAAAGATCGACATGATAATAGTTACATTTGTATTATATGTTTTTATGTTTTAAAAAGCTTTTGAATAAGGGTTTCACTGTAAAATATTGCAACCTTATGTTTATTATATTATTACTTTTATAACCTTATGTTTTATTTTATTTTATTAATGGATACTTTATAAACGTTCTATCTCAGAATGTTCTATCTCAGAATAATGTCAAATTTTGAGCTGAGGATGGAGATATATGTCTAGCAGACAGTGCTATAACTCCTTCAATACTTAAATATTCCTCGCTCAAAATAAGAGACTCCACTAGAAGCGTGAATATTATTTCTGGAAATACAAAAATTATTATAGGCTCTGGCGTAGCAAGTTTTTCAATGCGTAGTGAAACAAAATTTGAAATAAATGATACATTATATTCTCTTGGGTCTCATAGAAATTTAATATCCAAAGAAATGGATATCATATAGAGATTATGAATAAAAATGGCATCGAATAACTTTGTATTACCAGAAAAGAGGAAACATATATTGGAAAAACTACCAATGTTATCCTCTGGATTATATTGCATAAAGATTTATATAGCCGCATCATTTGCCATAGTAAACTCTAAATTTATTGATACATTTAAAATTTGACATGAAAGACTTAGACATCCTGGTTTAGTCATAATACAAAAAATTGTGCAAAACTCTAAAGGTAATCCATTGAAAAACCAGAAGATTTTTCAATCTCGTGAGTTTTAATGTAATGCAGGTTCTCAAGGAAAACTCATAATTCGGCCATCTCCAGTTGAAATTTGGAATGAATTTCCAGTCTTCTTAGAGAGAATACATGGTGATATATGTGGACCTATCCACCCTTCATGCGGGCCATTTCAATTCTTCATTGTATTAATTAACGCATCTATTAGATGGTCACATGTGTTTATGAAAACACGAAATACGGCTTTCGCAAGATTCATTGCCCAAATAATCAGGTTAAAGGCACAATTTCCTGATTATGCCATAAAGAAAGTCATACTTAATAATGCTGGTGAATTTACTTCAAAAAAATTTAATGACTATTGTATATCAATGGGAATTGATGTTGAGTATCCGGTTCCTCGTGTTCATACAAAAAAATGGCATGACTGAATCTTTAGTTAACCAGCTGCAACTCATTGCTAGACCGTTAATATTGAGAACAAATCTCCCAATTTTTATATGGAGTCATGCAATCTTAAATGCTACAGCATTGGTCCAGATATGGCCAAGTACACATAATACATATTCCCCTTTACAATTAACATCTGACTAAGAGCCAAATGTATCTCATCTCTGTATTTTTGGATGTGCGGTTTATGTTTCTATAGCCCACCATAAAGAACAAAAATGTGCCCACAAAGGATATTGGGTATATACGTCCGTTATGCATCACCGAGTATAATTCGATATCTTGATCGCAAACTTGTGATATTTTTACGGCACGTCTTGTCAATTTTCATTTTGATAAAATTAATTTATAGCGTTAAGGGGAGGAATTAAAAAATATCAAAAGATATTACATGGTTTACACCATCTTTGGTATATCTGGATACTCCCAAGAAAGAACACGAAATGGAAGTACAAACGATTGTACATTTACAAAATATAGTAAATCAATTACCAGATGCATTCTTAGATAAAAAAGGGTGACAGAGTCTTATACCCCCGCTGTAAATGCAACATCAAAAATTGAAATTCCAAAAGAAGAATCCGATGGGAGCAAAGCAAATGAACATAAAGTTCAGTTGAAACGCGGGAGGCTAATAAGGATAAAAAACCCCAGAAAGAAAATAAAAATGGGAAAAGAAATGAAAAAGTTTAAGAAGAACCAGATAAAAGAGAAAGTCCTCAGGGAGAATATAAAACAAAAAAGTATGAGATTTCCATTTAATATACCCAAGATGGAAAATTATGGGCTAGAAATAAAATTGATGATGATAATAGAATATTTTCTCTTTCTATATCCAAAGAGATAGATCATGAAAATGATTATCTAGATCCAAAGTCAGTATCAGAATGTAAAAGAGCATTATTGGGAGAAATGAAAAATTGTCATGCAAATTGAATTTTTCTCCGTCAATAAAAGAAATATTTTTGGATCTATTCTCACTACATCTAATGATGTAAATCTGTTAGATGTAAGTGGATTTTCGTGTTAAATAGAAATGAGAAAAATGAGATTACAAGATATAAAGCCTAACTTGTTGCATAAGATTATTCTCAATGACCTGGAGTTGATTTTTAAAAAAAACCTATTCTCCGGTCATGGATGCAATTACATTCAGGTACTTAATGAGTTTAACGACATCTATAAATCTAGATATATACCTTATGGATGTAATGACAACATATTTATATGGATCATTATATAATTATATATACATGAATATCTCAGAAGGATTTAAAATCCATGAGGCACTAGGCTCAAAGTCTAGGGACATATGTTGGTCAAATTACAGCGATCACTTTTAGGATTAAAACAATCCGGACGCATGTGGTATAATCTCTTAAGAGAATACTTATTGAAGAAAGGGTATGTAAATAATCAAATATGCCCTTGCGTCTTTATCAAAAAATCTCCATCGGGATTTGTGATCATTACTATATACGTTGATGACCTAAATATAATTGAAATTCAAAAGCAGACAGATGATGCAAGAACTCAAATGAAAGAAGATTTCGAAATGAAAGATCTTATAAAGACAAAATTTTGTCTCGGGCTCCAGATAGAGCATTTCCAAGATGGAATATTTGACGTCAATCAAATTATGATAAAAGAATTCTTAAATGTTTTACATGGATAAATTTACTCCTTGGAGTACTCCAATGGTCAATAGACTTCTGAATATTGAAAAATATCCATTCATGTCCTGTGAAGATAACGAAAAAATACTTGGTCCCAAAGTACATTATGAGAGTGATATCAGTGAACTTATGTATCTTGCAATTGTACAAGACCATAATGGTATTAAACACATTTTCCGTTATCTTCAAGGTACAATTGACTTAGGATTATTTTATCCTAGAGAATCTGAGTTTGGTCTAGTTTGTTTTGCAGATGCAGGATATTTATCAGATCCACATTAACCTCGATGCCAAATCGGATATGTTTTCACAATTGGTGGAACTGCAATCTTGTGGCGTTCACAAAAGCAAACGTTAGTCACCACTTTCTCAAACCCTGCATAAATCATTGCAGTTTATAAAGCTTGTAGAGAATGTATCTGACTCAGATCTATGATTCATTATATAAAAGAAACAAGTGGAATAACCACCAATAAAAAGCTGACAACAATATATGAAAATAATGTTGCATGTGTCACCCAAATTAAAGAAAGTTTTGTCAAAAACTTTCTTGACATTCAAGAACTCAAGAAGAATCAAGAAGTTGATATTCAGTACATCCGTTCAAGTGACAATACATCCGCTCAAGTGACAATGCATGAGAGATCTCTTTACAAAGGCACTACCTACTTCAACATTCAGAAAATATATTCATAACATTGAAATGTGTCATCTACGAGATTTATACATATCTTTTCAGGGGGGACTGCACTCTTTTTCTTTATCATGATTTTTACTCCAATAAAATTTTCCATGATAAGATTTTTAATGAGATAGTACACAAAATGTTTCTAGTGGTGGATAGTCAAGAGGGAGTGTTAAAAACACTTGTTGAAAATGTGATTATCCATCACAAACCACCACACAAAATACTTGTCATTAACTTCATCACTTGAGACACATGTCTTTAAATTAGTTATCATCATCCCCATACATGTGTCGTTCTCTTATTCTTCCTCTTCTACTAGGTGATAATTTTGTAAATGATAGTAGGTATTACCAACAATAGCAATAAGAAATAATACACTCTCTCCCTCAATTCCCCCATGTCCATTTCTCCTCAATTTCCCAATTTTTTTATTTAAGTAAACTATATATATATATACAGATATATATATATATATAGATAGATATATATAAACATTTAAATAATACTTTATAATAAATATAAGAAATTTTTTTATCAAAATAACAATAATATTTGTTCAGTCAAACAAAAGACTCGATCTTCTATTTTTTATGTTGCCAAATATGGAAAATAGATTGACGTACGATCCTTATATTGAGATTGACATTAAAACGTGTGTCCCATTTCTTTAATGTTCTGTTTTCTTGTTTACTCTTTTATGCTTCTTGATTCACACTTGGTTATGAAGCTCTAATCGTGAACTTGTTTTAACAAAAGTGTAGTCTTTGAGAAATTCAACCTCACCTTTTAGAAATTGCTTGGTGAGAGAACATTTATGTAGGGAAAAAACGTTTGATAACTGAGTTTCATAAGTTTTACAGATGATCACTTAGAAGAACATTTATGAAGGGGAAAACATTTAGTAACCGAGTTTTATAGATTTTACTGATAATAAAAAACATACTTTTCTATTTAAAATATCAGCATAACACTGACACTGAGTCGATGATATCAAAAATGAAAATCAAAATTTTAATGATTCTTTTTTGAACCATCATGTCCATTCCAAATGACTTCTTATGTTATGTCTAGACCTACATTGAAATTTTTCACAATCTAGACCGATATCTAATCCCATTTAGCCAGCTTCAATGCCTGATGCAGGCACAACCTACAAACATCCACATTACATACTTTACTCAGATCACAAAGCTCTATCAAGACCAAATAAATAATAATTCTACTTCTCTCATCTCTTTTTTAGGATCATCAAGAAAGAACAATCATACACCATGCTTAAACAGGAGCACAACTTACAAATACCTACTTCTTAAAACACAGAGCAAACGGTTCACATAAGAGTTTAAAACCAGCTTTCTACATGAACAATTCTTGTTACAATTGCTTTTCAGCTAATTATGTTATACAACATAGACTAGTAAGAAGGGTGTTTGTTACCTACAAACCTCAGCTGAGATAAGTCTTACGAAACCCCAATTTTTATTTTTCTTATCTTTTTTCACTACTATCATCTAAATATTTAGAAATGACCAATATGAAATATTCTGAATGTATAAACCAATTATAATATAAAACTGAGTAGATTAAGATTTTTGTTTAAGTTAAACCGGAATATTTAGTAGAAAAGAAGGTTTTTTGTAACCGGAACAGCGGTTTACTCTCGCTGATGAATCCTTACTGACTCCAAAATCAAATTCTTTGAATTCTATAATGCCACCGGTAACGATGCCCCATTGCTTTGTCTCCATAGTCTCCGGCGTCATTTCTTCTCCACAGTCAATTAGTGGTTATCTTCCTCGAATCAATAAGAAAAAAATGGCGAATCAAAGAAGCATGAGGCAATATATAACATTACCTTAGAGAGAGCTTGAAAGATCTCTCTCAGGAGTGAAGTGGTGGTGGTGGTGTTGTCTTATATCTCAGTGTTGGCTAGGTATTTCAAAATACTTGATAAATAGGTAGTAATTTGTTTACACATGTTTTAGAGAGAAAAAGTACATTAAAATCCAATTTAATAAAATGTAACAAAATCAAGTCCATATTGAATAACACTTGTCTTGTATGTATTTTAGAATCCAACAAACAAATTAGTGATTAATCCAATAACAATGGATTTTATTGTAATATTTTAAATACATAATTGAATAACATATGATTTTACTGTGTATTTAAAATACATCGAATTCAATTAAAATACATAATTGAAAAACCCCACCTTAGTGTATAGGATTATTTTGTTAAGTTATATAATTTGAATCCAAATGCTGACACCCTGACGACACTAAAACAAATCACGGTAATTGATGTGTCATGATTTTATCGGTTTTTAACTCTTAGTTACACAAACTTATCGAGTCCAAGTATGTTTTTGGTTTGTTTTAAAGTCTATGCAGTTTTGAGGTCATTATTGAAGAACAAGAGGTTTTTGTTCAAGTTATGGATGTTTTAAAGCAACAAAGATCAAGTAAAGAGACACAGAGATCGATCGATCTCTAGAAGAATTTACATATGCCATTTTGAAGTTGGGATCGATCGATCCTCTGCCTGATCCAACACTTATATATTTCTTGGCTTGTTTTGTTTTTCGACCTTATTTAGGTTTTTGACTGAGTACATATATCTTAGGCTCGACACAAGAGGCACAACTTACTTTTAAGCTTATTCTAGATATTCTAAGTTTAGGAAGACAATTCTCTTACACTTGAGAAGGCTTTTTGAACTCCAGTTTTGATATTTTGGATATCTAACTATGCATTCTTCTTAATCTCTTTGCTTGTGTTCATCCTCTATGTCTAAGTAGTCTCATAATTAGGTTTAAGGTTTTAAGTGGGATTCAATGATTGATTGATGTTAGTTTGTTAGATTTGGGATTCATTTACATAATCTTCATTTATTGTGTTCTTAATACTTATACATGATCGATGCACCAAAAATGAATATTAAATTTCATGAACATACATTAGATGAACAAAGTGTACTTAACCAACTAGAGTTGATGCTAAGGCATTTTGTGAACCAATTGAACATTAGATTAAGGCTGGCTTTTTTTCTAGAATTTAAACGATATTTTAGTGTTTTAGGGATCTGTGGATATTTTTCATCGGGTCAGGGAACCGGTTCGGATCATGAACCGGGTTGTCGCATCAGTTGGGTCATAAGAAGAATCTAGAAGATAAAGCCTACAATATGTTTTATGATTTCCTATTTTCTTTAGGAACAAGAAATACAATTTCCAAAAGGGAAAAAGAAATTCAAATCCTCTTTCTACTTGGAATCTGTGGTCTCAAGACACTATATAAAGAGAGGCAAGGCTTCATAATTCATCATACAGAAAACAAAGCAAACACAAGGAGAAACATAGGGAGAGCCTTACGATTTAAGGTTCTCAGATGTTCTAGTTTCTAAGGGATGTTTTTCGAGTAGGTTTATGTTTCTTGTTTTTCTTCTTAGTCTCGGGTTTGGGGTCCTGAATCTTGATTCTGTGGCACATCATCAGGTTAGTCTTGTTTTTTTGTGAGGTACTTATCACAAGAACACAATATTGGTGAGAGAGAGGCTTAAGAGAGGTTGTAAAGCAATAATCCTACAAGTTATCTTCTAGTGGATGTTTGTTAGCTTGGCTCACACGAGACGTACTCTCTAGTTTGAGAGGAACTCGTTAAATTTTCGTGTATTCATTAGATAGTTAATCGCAATAACAAAACAAACTAATCAAACTAAAGCCTTACAAGTGGTATTAGAGCATCCAAGACAAGCATAAGGCGTTTCACAACAGGTTTTGCAAATCCTAAAGACATCCAGAATAGGAGTTTGTGTGATTATAGTTTCTATCTGAAACAGGATAATTATGGAGCCTAACTCCAGAATATACGACGTGGAGAAGTTTGATGGTAAAGGGGATTTCAGTCTATGGAAGTTCAAGATGATATGTTAGTTAAAGTTACTCGACTTAGACTCTTGTCTTAAGGAAGACAATCCCTCTACTTCAAGTAAAGGTGATCCCTCAGATAATGATAAAGGGATAACATCAGCATCATTTGAAGTAAAGGTTGAGATGGATCCAGCGCAACAAGAAAAGGAGAAGAGAGCTAAGAATATGATATGTATGTGCCTAGGTGATGTGGTTCTACGGAAGATCACGAAGGAAAAAACAGCTCTAGCTATCTGGCAGGCTATGGAAAGGGATTATCAATCCAAATCTCAAGCCTACCGCATTTATTTGAAATAAAAGTTCTCATGTTCCAAATTTGAAGAAAACAAAAGTATTAAGTACAATCTCGATATTTTCTTGAAGCTGATCAATGACTTGGCCAGCTTAAATATCAACATCTCGAATGAGGATCAGGCTATACAAATTCTATCTAAACTCAAGTATGGAGTTTGGAAGACTCAAACTCTAACCAATGATGATGTTACCAGTGCTGCTTATTCAAAAGAGATTAGGCTGAAGGAGAAGGGGCTCTAAAAGTCAAAAGCCAACACCAAATGCCTGTTTGTAAGCAGAGGAAGAACTGACAACAAAAACAATGGACAAGGAGGCAACAGGTCAAAGAGCAAGGATAAAAGATCTAAGTCAAAACAGAGGAATCAAGCCAAGAAAATATAATGGTGGGTATGCCAGAAGGAAGGACACTTCAAAGGTTGAATATCCTGAAAGGAAGAACAACAATGTTGCAAATGTAGCTAAAGAAGAAGAGCTACCTATGGTATTAACAGCTAGCCTGCAAGACACTAAGGATGAATGGGTGATGGATTCAGGGTGTACTTTTTATATCATGCATAACAAGGATGTGTTATTTGACATTAAAGAAGTCAATGGAGGAAAATTTCTCATGGGAAACAACACTCACAGTGAAGTGAAGGGCATAGGCAAGCTGTAGATACTTAATCTTGATGGATCTACTGTGACACTAACTGATGTGAGATACATACCAACCATGGGCAGAAATCTCATCTCGTATTGTCAGTTAGAAAAGAATGGTTGTATGTATGTTGATGGAGACTTTACAGTCACATTCTACAAGGAAGATAGGATAGTGCTCACAGGAAGATATCAAGATGGTCTATACTATTTGTAGGGAACTGTGTTGAGAGAATAAGCATTTTTGGCAAGGGTTGAGGTGAATCAGACCAACATATGGCATTCTAGGCTCGGACACATAAGTCTAGAGATTATGAACATTCTGGTCAAAGAAGGTTATCTAGACTCAAAGGAAGTACACATACTGGACTTTTGTAAGGAATATGTACTAAGCAAATCACACAAGCAAAGCTTTCCGGAAGCTAAGCACACGTCTACTAGTAATCTACACTATATGCATAGTGATTTGTGGGGATCAGTCTCTAATGATGCAAGTTTATCAGGTTGCAAGTATTTCCTAACATTCATTGATGACTAATCAAAGAAGGTTTGGATTCGGTTCCTAAAAAGCAAGGAAAAGGTGTTCGAGAATTTCTCTGAGTGGAAAACTCTCTTTAAGAATCAAACAAAGAAGACTCTTAAGTGCTTAAGGACAAACAATGGTCTGGAGTTCTGCAATCAGTAAATGGATAAACTGTGCAAGGATACGGGAGTCAAGAGACACAGGACATGTACTTACACTCCACAGTATAATGGAGTATCATAAAGGATGAACATGACAATAGCTGATAAGATTAGGCGCATGTTGGCTGCAACCGGGTTAGAAAAGAAGTTATGGGTTGAGGCTACAGTCACTGCGATTTATTTAATAAACAAAACTCTTATTGCTTCATTGAAGGTCAAGATTCCAGAAGAAGTTTGGTCAGGAGCTAAGGTGAATTACATCAATCTCAAGAGGTTTGATTGTGTTGCATATGTGCATACAATACAAACTAATTCCTAGAGCTATTAAGGATTTCTTCATAGGATATCCTCAAGGTACTAAAGGTTACAGAATATGGTTACCAAAAGAAGGAAAATGTACTATCAGCAGGAATGTGGTCTTCGACGAAGAGAAGCTGTACTAGGAAAAGAAAACTGAAAAAGCAACCTAAAGCCAAAAGCAAGAAGGTTACTTTCAGTATTGAACTGATCCAAGGGCCAGACAATACTGTAACGGTTCAAAGCTCCTCGGATCAAGGTGGAGCTGTTTTAGAAAAGGATGAAGATGAAGAAAGCACTGGTCAAAATAGAGCATCTTCAGGTACAGAAACTGAAACAACTAGTGTAACAGAAGGGGAATCTGATCCAGATGAGGTTCTAGAAGAGGCTGAAGCATAAGAGTATGATTCACTCGATGGTTATCTACTCGCAAGAGATAGAGAAAGACGAGGAAACATACAACCTCCACAGAGATATGGAGACTCCTCACATTTTGTGGCTTATGCACTAGATTGTGAAAAAGATCTGGAACTAGATAAGCCACAAACTTTGGGACAAGCTAAAAGAAGTAAGGAATGGAAGAAGTGGGAGAAAGATATGATATAAGAGATGAAGTCTTTGGATTAAAATGAAACGTGGGAAGTTATTTCTAAGCCGAAGAAACAGAAGACAGTTGAGTGTAAATAGATCTTTAAGCTAAAGGAATGCATTCCTGGAGTGGAAAAACCTAGATACAAAGCTAGGCTAGTAGCTAAATGATTTACACAGGTTGAAGGAGTTGACTAGAATGAGATATTATCACCAGTAGTTAAACATGTTTTCATACTGATCATGTTATCGGTTGTGGTGAATTTGGTCTAGAATTGGAGCAACTGGACGTCAAGACTACTTTTCTACACGACACATTAGATGAAGTCATTTACATGAATCAACCATAAGATTTCATTGATAAAGATATGGTTTGTATTCTAAAGAAGTCTCTCTACGAATTAAAGTAGTCTCCTAGATAGTGGAACCACGAGTTCAATGACTTCATGAAGTCACATGGGTTTCACAAAAGCATCAATAATTTGTGTGTTTATCACAAAGGTTCAACCATTGATGATCAGGTATTCCTATTACTCTATGTTGATTATGTGCTAGTAGCGGCTAAGGACTTAAAAAAGATAGAGATCTTAAAGAAAATTCTAAACATCGAGTTTAAAATTAAAGACTTTGGTCTAGCTACAAGGATTCTAGGCATGGATATCATCATGGATAGAAACGATGGAGTTATTAAGCTATCACAAGGAAGTTTCTTCGTAAAAGTGAAGGTCATCGCCTGATTTTGCGAGAGCGTACTCTAAGATTGCTCTGTCGGTTGACTATCTCAGAGGGAAAAGAAAAGAGATTCAAGTTAGTAGCGGTACAAGTCTCGATCAGAGAATCGACAAAAGAAGATTCAAGATTGAAGACGGTATACTCTAAAATTGGAAAAAATTGAATGTGCTAAGGGAGTTACTTTACACATGCAGGCAAGGTATCGAACTCCTTGCGTTCTTCTTCATCTGAAAAATGAAAAGAACATGTTAAAGGTTCGGGGGTTAAGCTCAGGAGCAGGGAAAAGCATAGATCGTCACCACATAGAGACGAGTCAAAGTTTTGGTTATCAGTCCTTGAGTAACAACAACATTACTCATGACAGCTTCGAGGTACTCAGGCGAGAGTTGCATAGAGCTGTTGGAAGCATCCATCAAAGATGGTGACAAGATTTCAATGTTCGTCGGAACAGGTGAAGTTGGACCAGACGACAAAGGTGGAGATTTGTGGATATTTGTCATCGGGTCAGGGAACCGGTTCGGATCATGAATTGGGTTGTCGCATTAGTTGGGTCATATAAAGATAGGAAAGACTTCATAATTCATCATCCAAAAAACAAAGCAAACACAAAGAGAAACAGAGAGAGAGAGCCTTAGGATTTAAGGTTCTCGGATGTTCTAGTATCTAAGGGATGTTTTGCGGGTGGGTTTATGTTTCTTGTTTTTCTTCTTAGTCTCAGGTTTGGGGTCTGGAATCTTGATTCCATGGCACATCATCATATTATTCTTGTTTTTTCGTGAGGTACTTATCACAAGAACACAAGATTGGTGAGAGAGAGACGTAAGAGAGGTTGTAAAACAATAATCTTACAAGTTATCTTCTAATGAATGTTTGTGAGTTCGGCTCACACGAGACGTAGTCTCTAGTTTGAAAAGAACTCTTTCCATGTGTTTATTAGTTAGTTAATCGCATTAACAAGATAAACTAATCGAACTAAAACCTTACAAGATCACTGGTTAGATATTTAACACCACAAGAGTATATGGATTTTACATTAGTGAATTGACGGTGCTGCATATAATCCTTGTTTAATCGTCTAAATTTGAGTTGTAAAAATCCCTGCGAAAATCTTATGGCCAATGCTTTCCTCTATTGCTTTACATTGTTGTTTATTTGCTTTTATTTAGTTTAATTCGATAAAACAAACCTTATATCATTCAATAGAGATAATACAGTGATTTCATTAATTCGTAGTATGATGCCTTGGTCTTTCTGGATTTCATTATTTAGATTAAAAACTAAGTGTTTCAATATTGCATGTTTCTTTCTTGGGCAATTCTCTTAAATAGCACAAAATAAAGTTTTGGGGCCATATTTAGCAAAAAATAAAATAAAATTACCTAATTAATTTTTAGTGGAAAATTACATAATAAATTTTTGGTTGAAAAATTATGGAATCGAGTTTTATTAGGAGGAAATGGATCAGTTTTGGGCAAGAAATTGTGTATTTTCATTTTGACAAAAATTTACGGATTGTATGTTGTTAAGAAAATTACGGAATTGAATTTTTTGTGAAAAACGGATCAGTTTTAGGCAGAAAAATTACTTATAAAATCTTATAGAACCGTATAAAAATGTTTTATAAGACCTTATAAAAATGTTTATAAAACCTTATAAAAATTATTTTATACAGTTTTATAAAGTTTTATAAGATTTGTAAGCATTATAAAACCTTATAAAACTGTATAAGAACATTCTTATAAGATTTAATAAAATTTTATAAAACGTTATATTTTTATATGGTTTTATAAGCTTTTATAAGAGCTTATAATGGTCTAATAAAGGTCTTATAAAAATATTTTTATAAGGTTTTATAATGCTTTATAAAATTTATAAAGATTTTATAAAAATATTTTATAAGATTTTATAATATTTTTTTAATGTTTTTTATAAATTTTGGGCTTTTATAAAGGTTTATAATGTAATTTTTCCGCCAAAATTTTTATTCCGTACTTTTTCTACCAAAATTTTTGTTCTGTACGCAATAAAATTTTTGGCAAGAAGACTACCGAATAAAAATTACTTTATAAACCCATATAGCCGTATAATATATAGCAATATTAGTTCCTCTCTGAAACGCTTTTAATTACCTTCTCTGCAAGGAAAATGTTGTCATCAAGAATCATAAAGACCCAACTTAACAGGTGAACCCGTGGCATTGATCCAATCTCCTTGTAAGAAGGGTCCAACAGTATAGTTCAAAGCTTCCTCTCTCTTTGGAGCCTTGTGGTAAGAACCAAGCAAACCATTCTTTCGCCTTGTTGGGGCTTTCAACAAAGTTTTTTGACAAAGGGATATTTTCGGAGCTAACAACTGGCGATTCTAGGGCGATTTGATAGGGAGATCCGCAGCGTTTGAGAAGGCGGCGGCGCCTTGGGATGGCGGCGGTGATAGAGATGGCGGCGGAGCCAGAGAGGGCTGAGGATGAGTCCAACGGAGTGGTTGAGAAAGAGACGGACGCAGTTCAGGAGATAACCACTGGTTTGTCAGTGGAAAACAGAGCCGGGAGAGATCATGATGATCAGGTAGTGAAGAAAGGTTCTGGTAAGGAGATCACAGAGGGCGAGGAACCAGAGACGATTACAGGCACAGGGGAAGGAGAAGTGGGCAGTGGGGAGGGAGAAGTGGGCAGTGGGGAGGTCGTACCAAGGAAAAACCAATCAAACAGGACTTGGGCTGGTGCGGTTCGTCGATCAACGCTTAGGCAGGTTGAGTATGTGGTTGCAGAGAAGGAGGGGAGGCAGGTAGTAGCAGTACCGGAGGAGATATTTGAAGATGCGCCTCCACTCTGGGAAGAGTTTTTCATCGGAAACTTTGCGGCACAAGCCCCTCATGTGGCCAAAGTGCACGTGATAGTCAACAAAATATGGACCTTGGGAGATAAAAGTTTGAAGATCGATGCCTACGTAATAAATGAAACATCAATAAAATTCAGGATTCGCAGTCCAAATGCTCGCAATCGTGTATTACGTCGCGGCATGTGGAATATCTATGAAATTCCGATGATAGTGTTGAAATGAACTCCGTTTAAGGAGGAAGCACAGCCTTCGCTTTCCT
Organism: Cardamine chenopodiifolia; assembly: GCA_963922655.1. NCBI lineage: Eukaryota > Viridiplantae > Streptophyta > Magnoliopsida > Brassicales > Brassicaceae > Cardamine > Cardamine chenopodiifolia. The sequence continues at coordinate 15,939,660 of OZ000470.1, read as the reverse complement.
CAATTCTAATGTGGGTGACAATGAAGAACATTCCACCAGACTTGTTCTCTTGGAAAGGTTTGAGCTTTATTGCAAGTTTGGTGGGGGTGTCGTTGAGAATGCATCATGATATAGAACTGGTGGCGAGTTTTGATGAAGCAAAGTTATTTGTAGAAGTAGAGTTCGAATATCCATGGCTTCCCATGAGATGTGAGGGATGCAGGAAATGGGGACATTTATATTCTGGATGTCTTGAGATATTCAAGAAAAATGACTCCAAGGAGGCGGCAGGGACTCAGGAGAACGACCAGTTGGAAAAAAGGGTAGAGGCGGAGGTAGGAGAAAATGGAAAAGAAAATCAGAGGCTTCCTCCAGGAACATCATCAGAATGGAGAGTGGTCTCTCCAGGAAATAGGAGGTCAGGGAACCGCCGCCTAGTGTATGGGGAGGTGAAGATTGCTACCCCCTCTAGGTTTGAAGTATTACGGTCTCAACTCGATGAAGGGATAACTGATACAACATCAGCCGGGTCACTTTCGAAGCAAGGTGGGGAGCTGAGGCTGACTTTAGTGAGAAAACATTGGGGGAAGGCGTCGAAATAGAAGGTAAAAAGTCAAGTATGATTCAGGACCGGAAAATAAGTGCTGTTGAGAAATCTTTGAAAGGAGCTGGACTAGAGGGGCAGTTGCACCTGGTTCAGGAACAGGTCCGGAGGACAAGTCCGGTAGAGGAATCTTTGGATGGAGCTGAAATAGAGGAGACATCGAGGCTGGTTCAGGATATAAAGCGGGTTTCTGAAAAAGTAACAGAGAAGACGACCGTGGGGAAGGTGAAAACCCTAGTGGGAACTGCTTATTCGATAAAGAACCAGAGTTGGAACTGATGCAGAGTCCGATAAAGTGTGCACAGTCGCCAAGCCGGAAGGATCAGCCGAGTCCAGTTACACGATTACAAGATATGCAAGTTAGCTCAGTCATAGAGTTGGGAACAGAGGTTAAGAAGCTGAGAAACATCTCTGGCACGGAAGAAGGGATTATCATGGAATGTCATGCAGGCTTGAAGCATAAGGAAGATAGACGAAGGGTACAAACTGAAATTTTGAACCAGGAGCAGATACAGGATAACGCCACGGGGGAGGATGCTCAGGGAAACCCAAACCAGACCCAGAGGCAGATAGAAGGTGGAAGAAAAGACTTGCAGGCCTGAAGAACGCCACTGTAACAACAGCTTTGGACGATGAAGCAGAAAACCAGGGGGAAAACAGTAGGTCCGACCCCATGAAAAGCAATACAAATGGAACGTCAAGTAAGGAGGGGGTTCTGAGGATACCACTCTTACGATCAGCAAAGTAAAGACCTCGGTAAACACATCTCAAAACACAGGGGATAATAACCCGAGTACAGTTGAACGGAAGAACCAAAGGAAAAAACAGTAATGTCGTTTTTTTCTGGAATATTCGCGGTTTCAACAAAAAGAGAAAACAGTCAGCAATCAGAGATTTAGTAAGAGAAAAGTCATTGGGGTTTGGAGCTTTGCTTGAAACGAGGGTCGTAGAGAGTAAGTCGGAGCAGATTGCTAAATTCACGTTTCCTAGATGGCGAGAGTTTTGAACTACAAATTTAACTCGTGGGAAGAATCTGGTTAATGTGGAGCAGCTCAGTAACTCTAACGGTACTAAAGAAGACGGGTCAGATGATCTCATGTAAGGTAAGATATCAAGGAAAAACAGAGGAATTCATTTGCTCATTTATATATGCATCAAATTTCCAAGACGAAAGACGAGAGCTATGGAGGGATTTAAAAGAGCACCAGAATGATCCACGTGTCTGCGATATGCCTTGGCTATGTGCCGGGGATTTTAACAAGATTTTAAACAGTTTGGAGCACTCCGCCGGTACATTTATGCCATTAGCCAGTCCCGGAATGGTAGAGTTTAATGACTTTGTGAGTCACTGCTCACTTATGGACATGGCAGTCCATGGACCTTTATTTACTTGGTGCAACAAGCGAGAGGAGGGGCTGATTTGTAAAAAGCTGGATCGAGTCCTAGTGAACTCGCTTTGGTTACAAAGAGAAGAGAATTCTTATTGCGTCTTTGAATCACGAGGTTGTTCTGATCATGTTAGCGGAATCATATTCCCATATGGACCACAATACATGCCGAAACCCCCATTCAAGATGGTGAATGCACTACTGACTATGTCGGGCTTTAAGAACATCGTGGAGCAGTATTGGATGAATACGGTGGAACTATTCTCTTCAACCTCAGCCCTATATAGATTCTCAAATAAGCTTAAGCACTTGAAACCTTTGATTCGAGCTTTTAAAAAACAAAGATCCCATCAGCTAACAAGGCGAAAGAAGGATGCTCTTAAGGAGCTCTGCGGGAAGCAGGAGCAGAATTTGTTGAATCCGAATGAAAGGAATATGAGTGAAGAAGCAGCAGCCTATGAGACTTGGGAGAGAGTGGAGGAGCTGGAGGAGAGATTCCTCAGCCAAAAAGCAAAACTCCATTGGATACAAGTAGGAGATAAGAACAATAGGCTCTTTTACATTGCGATAAAGGAAAGATAGCAACGAAACATGATCCATGTTATTAAAGACCCAGAGGGAAGGGAATTGACAATGCCATAGGATATAAAAGCTGAAGAAATTATTCAAGGCTCCACAAGGTGATGAGGACGACGCTCTCTCCAACTCGGAGATGAGCCAACTCCTGGGGTTTAAGTGTAGTGAGGACGACTGCAGGGGTTTATTAAAGTAAGTTACAGACCTGGAGATCAAGAGGGTGCTCTTCTCAATGCCATCTAACAAGTCCCTGGGTCCGGATGGATATACAGTGGAGTTCTTTAAAGAGATGTGGGATATCATAGGTGTTGACTTCATCGAGGCAGTCAGGTCTTTCTTTACATATGGTTTTTTGCCGAAGGGTTTAAACTCCACTATTCTAGCTTTAATCCCCAAGAAGACGGGTACAATAGAGATGAAAGACTACCGTCCAATCTCATGCCGCAACGTCATATATAAGGTAATCTCAAAGATTCTGGCAAACAGGCTGAAAGTAGTGCTTCCGGGGTTCATTTCGAAAAATCAGACGGCTTTCATAAAGGACCGGTATTTGATGGAGAACCTTCTCCTAGCGTCGGAGCTAGTTAAGGATTATCACAAAGAGGGGGTATCTTCAAGGTGTGCAATGAAGATAAATATCAAGAAAGCTTTCGACTCGGTTAACTGGGGTTTTCTTCTAAAGCTTTTGAGAATGATGGAGTTCCCGGAAGGTTTCATCACCTGGATTGAGCTATATGTAACAACCCCATCTTTTTCAATCCAAATCAATGGGGAGCTGGCGAAGTTTTTTCGAAGCGAGAGAGGATTGAGACAAGGCTGCTCTCTATCTCCGTACCTTTTTGTGATATGCATAAACATGTTATCAAAATTACTAGATAAAGCAGCACGAAGTGGAGCAGTGGGTTATCACCCGGGCTGTAGGACTTTGGGAGTCACGCACCTTTGTTTTGCGGACGATATCATGGTATTTGCTGATGGTAAAGTCCGGTCAATCAGTGGTATACTCTCGGTTTTTAAGAATTTTGCAGCAGTATCGGGTCTTAAAATAAGCTTGGAGAAGACTATGCTGTTCATCACGGGGATAACACCAGTAATCCAAACAAGGCTGAATGAATTTCCGATGGAGAAGGGGACCCTGCCGGTCAAATACTTAGGGCTTCCCCTTATGACAAAGCGGATGCAAAGAGCTGATTACCAACCACTTTTGGACAAGATTCGTGGTCGCGTAAGTGGATGGAAGAATCGGTTCCTATCCTTTGCGGGAAGGCTTCAACTCCTATCTTCGGTGATTGTAAGTCTAACAAACTTTTGGATTGTAGCTTTTAGATTACCAAAGGCGTGCATAAGGGAGATTGAGAAGATTAGCGCAGCTTTCCTCTGGGCGAGTCCTAACCTAAACACAAAAAAATCGAAGGTATCATGGAGTGATGTATGTAAGCCAAAGTCCGAGGGTGGATTAGGACTGAAATCCTTGATGGAGGCAAACAAAGTTTGTTGCTACAAGCTTATTTGGAGAATTCTGTCAGCAAAGGACTCCCTATGGGTAAGCTGGGTGGAGAAAAACTTGATAAGAAAGGGTACATTTTGGTTGACAAAGGATACTAGGACTGGAGGATCTTGGATGTGGAGAAAAATCCTTAAGTATCGGGACTCGGCGAAATGTTTCCATAATGTTGAGGTATGTAGTGGATTACACACATCTTTTTGGTTTGACGATTGGTGTTCGCATGACAGATTAATAGAAGTGCTGGGAGAGAGAGGATTTATCGATTTGGGTATCAAAGCTGACAGCACATTGGCGGAAGTTTTCACACTCCGTAGGCTAGAAGGCGGAGGCCGCAGGTATTGGCTCAGATTGAGGCTGAGATTGAGAGAGCACGGAACAATGCAACTGAGGAGGCTGATGTGAATGTATGGAAGTATGGGGAGAATTGTTTCAAGCCACAGTTTGGGACGAAGGAAACTTGGAACCAGCTGAGAGAACAAGGCACTCAAAACACATGGTATAAGGTGGTTTGGTTCTCACACGTGACCCCAAAATACTCCTTTATCATGTGGCTAGCAGCTCTTAACCGATTAACAACAGGAGATAGAATGATTTCATGGGCTACTAATGCTATGACAAAGTGTGTATTCTGCCCGGAGCCTCTAGAGACGCGAGATCACCTCTTCTTCCTGTCCCCACACGACTCAGATTTGGTGTAAACTTGTTTATGGATTAATGAGGCACATATTTACGTCAAATTTCAAAGAGCTGCTAACAACCCTACAGTCGAGAAGTGGAGGAACAGAGGACTTCATAGTTAAATACACGTTTCAAGCATTGGTTTATTTTGCTTGGAAAGAAAGAAATATGTGACGCCATGGCAGCACACCTCTCACGATGGCAAGGCTGATCAACGAAGTAAGTCGGGAGGTAAAGAACAGATTAGCAACCCTTCAGCAACAAGGAGTAATGGCAAATGGATTGCAAATATGGTTCAGCACAAGATGAAGTTTTCTATAGTCTCTACTTGGATCATCCCCCTTCTAGCTTTCGATTATCGGCGAGTACTTTTTTTCCTGAAGGTGGTTTTGTTCCACTGGGTTTTCCATCTTTGGTTTTTAACGAGGCTCGCAAATTATTGATCATCAAAAGCTACTCTTTCATTGTATTCAATTTAACTTAAAGATGCACCAGATATAAAACAGTTTATTTTCTTTGAATATAATTTTACACAATATTCAAAAAAAAAAAAAAAAAAAGCTTCCTCTCTGTTTATGACCTTAAATCCAGGCCATTTAACCCTTGAAGTTGTATCACCACTTGGTCCTTTGTTCTTGTACTCAGCGTAATAGAGCGTGTCCATCGCGAAATCTGTCTCTTGCCATCTCAACCATCCAGCTGGGTCAATAACATCCTCGATTGTAGATTCCATTACGATCGTTCTAGAGTAATTCTTCCACGGTCGCCCAAGGTAACTCTTGTATTCTGCCTTTACGGGCTTAAGGTCTTCATTTGCAGCTATTGTGTTCTTTTGTCTAGGTAAGCCCTTTCTAAAGAAAATGTTACAGTTCTGGAAGACTGCTGCCGCATCTCTGAAAATGAAGTCGACTGTTCCAATTATCACACAGCTTCTGTAGTACTGACGGTGCATGTAAGCGTACATGTGTCTTGGTAGCCTTCAAATCGCAGTTTAGGAAAATTGATCTTTCGGATTGGACACGTATTGCGACTGCTTGATGTCCCTCTGGCCCAGCCGTATTCCTGAAGCCCATTGACTGTGCCATGAACCCTTCTTCTTGTGCAACTATTAAGAAAATCAATCACTTAGCAAAGTTTGATAAAAATGACACTATATTTTTTTCAAGTTGTGTTTTATGATACTTTTTACAGATGTCAAGTTTTATAAGATTTAACCTGAAAATTAATTGACAATGAATGTGTTGGTTTATATCTCTTATATACTAGATTTATATACAAACGTTTTACATAATAATGACGTTATTACGTAATAATTATGTTTTGATTTATGTCTCTTATATACTAGATTTGGTTTCATTCATTCCGTATAAGAGACTTGTAGGGTTTTACCGAATGTTGCGGTGAGAAAAGTGCGGATTTCTTTGCGTGGCTTTTGTCTCCGGTCACAATCTTCTTCCGTGATCCATCTCCGACCATAGTAAGATTCGCCTTCTTCTTATCAACAGTCACAGATTCGTCATAAATGCCTGGTTTGATGTAAATTATGTACTTAAGATATAAAATATAAACGAAACCTAAACTCAGTTTAACCAAAGACAACTTGACGTAATAATCACGTTATAAAATGTTTAGGTTTACCAACCTTCCCTCATATTTCTCAGGCCTTGCTTTAAGAGCATCATTAATGGTTGTGAAATTTCCACTACCATCTTTAGCCACAGTTGCGTTAGGCTTCAAACCCTTCACATCAACAGCTCTTAACATTCTTCTATCTTCGTTGCTTATCCAAGACGGGGTTTGATCACGAAGATGCCGTGCTACGACCTCAGTAACGGGAGATAGATTCGCGTCAAATGATTTGATCATCGGGAGGGAATTGCTGGTAAGAATCTGAGAAGAATTAACGCTGTTCTTTACTTCAGTTTTTAGGGTCCCTTCCTCAAATCCGTCAAGGCATGTCTCTTGATAAGACATGACCGCGCTTAACCAACTGTCCAAGTCTGGAACTATTTTTGCGAAATTGTTGACTTCTGTACCATTGACCTTGTTCATTGATGCCGTGATTTCCTCTTTTGCGTCTTCCACAAGCAACTTACATTGCTCAATCGCATCTTTATCATCTTGGTTCTCAGTCTTGAGACTCAAAACCTTCTCTAAAACACGATCGAGATCTTCATTGACAGCTTCAATAGCAGACTTCAAAAAGGTTGTTGGATTGGCCAAAGCAATACACATCTCTGTTCTGTTCTTCAGCATTTTCTCGCAGGTTTGCATGTAAAGCGTTGAACTGCAAATATTTTCGATGATCTTATCAGCCTGACCAGGTTTCACTGATTGCGGTACGGAAACAGGCGCTTTATGGCTCGGAGGGCTCTGGCTCGGAGGACTCTGGCACTTTTTCCCGCTATCCTTGGCGCATTTTTCGTTATTGTTGTTGTTCTTCGCTTCTTGTTCATTTTTCTTCTCATAAGCGACATAAGCAAAAGATCCTCCAATAATGGCTGCAGCAACCATAAGCAAAGAGACATTTCCAAAAATGATCCTCTTCTTGAATTTACGTTTCCTATCGGCGTTTACGCGTTCTTGGATCTTGTCCAAATCCTGAAACGCCATACCGAAATTACTATTATTTTTCTGAGATTTTGTATTTGGGAGAGAGAAATGAATCCCCTCTGCCTTCGAAGCCGACCAAGGCAGGGAGATTAAAAGGAAAGATCAGTCTTTTCTTACGTTTTTTTTTGTGGCTCTTTTTTTTTTTCTTTCTCTCCCCTGTCTTCATTCCTTGGTTTCAGTTTTATTTGTTAGTGTCTTGTTGCAATGTCTAGAAATGAACAAATCTGCTCTGGACAGGAGAGTTTTGTGGGCTAATGTCAATTTTTTCAAGTTGAAAAAAGATAGTTCGCGCCTTCTATATTTGGCATTCTTTTTTTAGAATCAAAACTCAATACGAAGTCAAATGATTTAGCAGCTAAGAATTGGAATCTTTGTCTTGGTATTTTCTTAACCTTTATTAGGGCTTAAAATCAATTAGGTATTGACTTCATCAGTAGACTCACAAATAGGCGACAATAATGGTGTTAGGTGGATGTATGCAAACAAAGATGTAATGATACAAACTTAAACAGATGAGATGCCAATTTATAATCACGTGATGACTATTACAGAGACAAATTCATGACTAGACGTACACATCTTTTATTATATCGTCTCGAATCCCATTTGAAAATAGGTGTCACGGGAATTAGGATTCTATTTAATAATTGGAAAAGAAATTAAGAATCAAATATATTTGTATATTTTGTATCTTAATTCTGTCACCAAAATTTGGACGGATTTCACAGATTATTAGATGAGTCAGTTAGCAGTACGTGTAATTTAGTTTAGGCTTTTTTCTAATGATGTTTAGAGCCGATCCTACAAAGACACCAACGAATTATTGGGTATCACATTCTACTTGTGGTGCGTGGCGTGATCACACCTTTTGGTACAGGAAACACTCTTCAATAAATGGTCAAATGACTTATATATATCCGCATCGATCCCTGATTATAATTCGGGCTAGATAACTCACAGTTACCACCATAGACTTAGGGTACATCTTAGGGGTCAACACATTCATAATTTTAGATATATTCATATTTTCAATCTCTGTTATACTAATTTTGTCTCTTTCATACGAGCCATGAATCATGAATGGATAAGATCAACAAAAGGCATACAACGTCTTTGAAAAAATAAAAAGTATAAACTAATTATAAACACCAAGTATCCTTAGTTCGATCGGAAAAAACTTTAGGCAAAACTTAGAAGTTACATGATCGAGTGACGTTTGGGACAAAACTAATATTAAATGATGTGGTTTTGGAGCTGGAAAGATTACGGGATTCGGTCCAAAATCTCCCGGTATTTAGAAAAAAAAAAGAATATAAACCATACGAATACATGGTTTGAAAATAACTGAATTGGCCGAAATAGAGAGATTTAAGCAAGACATAAATGAAATAAGTGATAAATATAATATAACAGAATAATTTATTGAGTTGTGAAAACCCTAAACCCTTAAAACTCAATTATCACAAAAAAATATGTAAATAAATCTTGCACCTAACCAAAACAAATCTTAGAATAATATGCTATAAAAGTAGAACCCATAAAACATGAAACTAAACTCAAAAATTGAAAAAAAAACATTAACTAAAAAAAAACAAAATCCAATGTAAGACCTTTATCATGGTATCAAACATTGATCCAATTCTCATCAAAGCCTTTATCATGTTTTTGAGAAGATTGAAAGAATGAAAATACGAAAATCAATAGATATAGAAGGGAAAAAATCAATAGAAAAATACATCTGTAGCGGTATGCGGACAAAAATCAAACAAAGTCTTTGTGACTATTGCTCTGTTGAATAACAAAATTCAAACTCATAGGAATTAAATCTTATCTTTGATATCATGATAAATATAATAGAACATAATCATTTATTGAATTGTATTGAATATGAAATCCTAACATACATATATATAGTTCTAACATTAACATAATGATAACACCAAATAATGTAATATTTCCTAATCCAAATCTAACACATAATGGAAATGTACTTGCATAGCAATAGCAAGTAATATAGAGATGTAGAGCATATTCTTTTTTGGGCTTCACAAATTTTACCTTATAACCGGCTTTTGATGACCTATAATACTTGATCTTCAATATACACATTATCCTCTCCAAGTTATGTCTAAAAATAAGAAAATACTATTTCTTATAAGGATTTTACCCAAACAATCTTACATAAGACTTGTTCGTTCAGTTTGACACAAGACCCCTTATGCTGAATTAAAACCCTAACTACCCAATCTCAATAACATTAGCTTTTACACTAGGTTAATGTTTGATTCACTCCATTCACTCACCGGATGTCAACCTTTGGATTCTAAGACATGAATTTTCTGTCTACAAAAGTGACGGCCATCAACTTCTGCAATGGCACCTTATATAGAGACATCAAAGATGATGACCTATCTTTCCTTAACCAACATCCATGCATCACCGTTCTTGACCCTCGAATATTCTCTTCACTTAGTTGACATCGGCTATTGATATGTTCAATATTCTCGTTTCCTTAGTTGGAAACTTCCAGTGCACACCAATGACTTGTCCCGACGTCAGCTTCCTAAGTCCTTCAAAATCTTCACATGTCTCATTCTTCGGTGAATCACATCTCAGTCCTCTCTAGCTGCCATGCTTGGTATTATCAATAATCGTTCTCACTAAGATTAAGCAAGCATATGAGATATCAAGCAAAAGAGGTATGTGAAACATGTATATAGTATGCATATCTCTCGGCACTCCTATACGATCAAGCTCTATAGTTAACGAAGCTCGAAAAACCTTCCCAGTTTATGCAGTCATATGCTTCTCGTGGTACATAATCACCAAATATCCAATAACTCAAGTCTGAGACCTTCCCACTATACACCCATCTCGACAAAACATTATGTTATGTGGTCAACCTCTTCGGCTCACCAGTTAATGGAGATCCCATGAATGCATGTACACTACAAGAAAGTAGGGTAGAATTGACGACCATTTCTATCGGGAAACAGTCAGAAATGACTTTTTTGATGGATTTTCGACATAAATGACCATCAGTTCTACCTTGTTTTCGCTTTTTTGATGATTTTTTGACGGAAATGACCATCAGTTCTAAGGCGTCGGAAATCTGAATTCCATCAAAAAATTCGTCGGAAATTTCTGACGGGTTGTATTCCGACGGATTTCTGACAGCCACTGTCATCAGTGGATTAATATTTATTTGTTTTAATTAATATTAAGTGTTTTTGTATTTATTTATTAGGTTTATTAATAAATATATAATTAAATTTCAAATTTCAAATAAAATTCAAATTTAAAATTAAATATTTCAAGTCCAAAAAAAATATTCAAAAGTATATATATTCATAAAACATAAAACATAAAAATCAGGACCGCCGAAAACCTCGCATTTCGCCCATGAAATCTTCCATTACCTTCTTCAGCGCTTCCATCATAGAATTGGTCACTTCCTTCGTCGGTACGTTTGTGGCAGCCACTTCTTCATACCGTTTATCATTCTCCAGAGAAGCTTCTTTGATGATGTGCATCTCATTCTTCAAATCCGCGATTTCAGTGGTCCTCTCTGCAAGTATGGCTCCACACTCGGCTTCTTCTGAAAACTGCAAAGTGTGTTAAGATGAATCGTGGTACGCATTTGGAACCCCGAAAAGATGATATTTTCTCTTCGGAGTTGCCTGAATTAAATCAAATAAAATATAAATGTAAAAGTTATAAAAAAAAAAATTTTAATGTGATAAAAATAAAGATTACTTACTTCGATAACGAATTCGTTCCATTTCTCAATAGGAATATCATTGGAAGAGTCTCCTTCTCCTATCTGAGATTGAACATACTCCTCTCCGAGCGACTTCACGGTATCGACGAGCTCTCGAGTGACTTTACAGTATCGACGAGCTCCTGAGCGACTTAATATTGAATTTTCTTTGTCTTCTTGTTGCTGTAAATATCTTCCTCCAACCTAAGATGCGAGGGATGCACACCGTCTATCTGAAACTGTAAAAGAAAAAATCAAGTAATAAAGTTATAAGTTAGAAATAAATTAAGATAAATAAAAAATTCTATTAAAAACTTATCAATTTCTCTTCTCGGGACAACAAGGTCCTCATTCCAGCATTGTACGTCACAATTCATTAGCCTTCATGCCTACTCAGTCGGTTGCCGGAGTTCGTCTTTGAGGTTTTATCAATCTCGGCTTGCTTCCAATTATCGACAAACCTATTTCAAAGCTCGAGTTTGTAGATGAACTCCCCTGACACGTCACTATGCCTCCACTTGTAATTCCACTCGTAAATCTTGTTCAAGTACATTCTGTCCGCTTTGGACTCGAACTCCGTTCTAATCATACTATGATGCTCCATATCCTAATTGAACTCTTTTTGTAAAAAAATACAAAATTTAAATAAAATAATAATTTATAGAAATAGAAAGTTAAGTTTTAAAAAGGAAATACTTACCACAAATTGCATGAACCATAACTCGCGCTCTTACGGAGGCATGGTCAAGAATGTCGGGTACGGATGCTTAACCATTCCGTTAAACATATGATTGATTGCTTTAATTATTCTATTGTTGGAATAACCAAAGCTACAAAAATAATGGAAATTTAAATGTTACTATCAAATATATATATATAAGGAAAGAACACGATAAACACCTACCAAATAACTCATCCGTCGTGGATGAATTCTTTGCAGTCTCGCTCTGCCGCATTGAGCTATGGAGTCTTCAACGCTCATTTGCGTAGACGATATCGGTTGCGTCTCTGAAAAATGGTTAGACGGGGTATGGGAACCATCTAGCCTTACTCTACTCCTTCTTGCTGTAGAGGACGCGAGCCGGAGAATGATAGTGAGCATAATCCCCTCAAAAAAAATATACTCAGAATATAATTAAAAACATAATATAAAAATCTCATATTAAAAAATATAATTTGATATTAAAAAAATTAATTATAAAACATTCAAAATTTCCAAATTCCAAATTTCAAAAATTTTAAATCCCAAAACTCAAATAAAATTCAAATATAATTCAAATATAATTCAAAAAATTCAAATAAATTCAAAAAATTTAAATAAAATTCAAAATTAATCTTATTCATAAAAACACTAATCTTATTCATAAAATTCAAAAAAATTCAAAAATCCAAATAAAATTCAAAATTTCCAAATTAAATTCAGAAAAATCAAAAACCCAAATAAAATGCTAAAAAGACAAAACCCAAATCAAAATCATAATTTCCTAAACCTAAATCAAAATCAAAATCATAATTTCCTAAACCTAAATCAAAATCATAAATTCCAAATCCTAAACCTAACCATAGAAAACCTAAATATAACTTTCATAATCCTATCGGAAAATGTTTTGGCGTGGTCCTCAAAACATTTAGCGAATCCCTGCCTAAATTTTTGGATGTCCGTCGAAAATTCGTCGGAAATTTATGACGTATTTAGGGGTTTGGGCACCGATCGGCTTCATTTCACTTTGAATCAGTTCTTACTATCATTTTAAGTCTTTTAAATTATTTAGAAGTTAGATTGATGTACATTAATATCATAAATTTCAGATTTATATTTTCAAATCATCTATGTTATATGTGTGTTGTTGAAGTATATGTATTGTTATTAATCGATAAACTCGTAATCTAATCACCGTCAAACATCAAAAACAATGGTTTATAAGGTCACTTTGAGAACAATGTATTTTAACAATTTTGAGTATTGATAATTATGGTATTTAACCCCGAAATCCCACATCCGTCAGAAATTCGTCAAAAATTTTCGACGAATTTCCGACAAGTTTAGGAATTATATGTGTCCCATGTTAAACACGTGTTTAATGTGGAGTATGTTAAAAATATATTTATTTATTTCTATTGTGCGTCAAAAATTTCTGACGGATTTCCGACGGAACATATATATATATATTACTAAGATTTGCCGTAAGACATTAGATTGATCCATCTAGATGTTGATCGATTGATCTATAGGTCAGATCGATTGGTCCATAGGTGGATCGATCGATCTAATATCTTACAGAAAATCTTCTATTGTACAAACGTATTTAACAAAAAATATAATTTTTTATATGGTCCGTCAGAAACCTAAAAACCTTATAAGATCAAAAAAACATCCTTATAAAATCAAACCATATTTTATGAGAGTTACAACATACAAAGATACATAAAATTAACTACTCAAATTGTGATGATGATCCGTCTGAAGGAATTGAATCTCTATCGTCATCAAACGCTCCATGTGATTCCTCTAAATCATAATGGACTCTATCATCCCTGAATTGTATAAAATTAACCACAAGATCAACATCAAAGGAAGGCTCAATTTGACCCAATTGAACATTTCTGGTTGGCTGCAAAGGATCGTGTTCAAAAACTTCATATATTCTTCCTCTTGGCTTAATTGATGTCACTGTAATCCAAGGGTCAGTACGAGTTGTGACTCGAGGGTAGTGAATGTAGCAAACCTAAAATAATAAATGATTAGTACTATAAAATAATAACAAATTTTAGTATAAAACACTTTGACACATACTTGATCTGCTTATAACGCAAAGATGAATGAATCGTATTTTAGTAGTCTCCGTGTAGAGTGTATTGATGTAATGTCGAATTGGTCAACTTGAACACCACAACTAAGGAAGGGATCGTACCAATCACACATAAACATAATACACCTCAATTTCAACAATCCTGGATAACGAACTTCTAATATTTCGTTAAGGATCTCATAGTAAACTACATCACCAGAGTTAGCCAAGATACCATAATATGAAGTTGGCCTATTACAGCCTCATGAATCCGAAATGCATAGCCTCTCGTGCAATCCATGGGTGTGAAGTTACAATGTAGTTCATACCGTTAACTGACTCCACTAATCATGTGTCAAATATTTGACCATTTGCGATTCTTTCAGTTACATATAGCAAATTTTTGAATATAATTAAATTATCATAAAATAATTTATTTCAAAAATTTGGTTATTTTAACACTTATATAATATTTCAACCAAGGAGTGAAATCCTTCTCTTTTAAATCCTCAAGGTCTTGCTCGGTGTAATTTGGATAGTACGTCAGTACAAGTTCCATGTAAATCTTAGAAATGAAGTGAAAAATTATAATACCTAAAAATTAACAAATTATATATAATTGATATTGTCATAAAAAATAATACCTTTCATATTGCATAATATCCTCACAATTTGTGAGAATGTACATATACATACAAGTGTGTGAACTCCTACTCAGATAGCTCTCGGTTCTTTTCCTTTCTACTTACTTGACCAACTTGGGTAAACGAATCAGGGGCATACAGGGGATAAATCGGTCTCTCACCTCTATTATCATAGCGAGCAGGACATCGACTCTTCGTGCAAACTTCCGATGAAAAGTAATATTTGGTAAAGTGTGAGGTTTCTTCGTTGAGGCTATGTGCAACAATAGATCCCTCAACTTTACTTAAATTTTTTCTTCATATAGAACATGTACCACTCAAAATGATACATCCACTGGTATTGAACATGGTCTCCTAGTGATGGTTCTCGTAGGAGGTGGATTCGAAGATTTTCCAAAACACCGAAGAAAGACGAGGGAAATATCTTCTCCATATTGCAAATGATCATCGGTATATTATTCTCTAAATTTTGAAGACCCTCAGCTCTAAGTGTTCTCGAGCATAAATCTCGGAATTGTTTCTTAGTTGTGTCTAACCGGTAGGCAGACATATGACATCTACCATTCGACAAAACTTCAAAACAAATCCCGATAACAAATTAGTGGCAAGTCTAATCTAGACTTCATATTGTCTTTCGTCTTCTCTTGGACATTTAAAATAGTGTTCATGATGTTGTCAAAAAAGTTCTTATTAATGTGCATGACATTTAGATTGTGCCTCAATAAATGGTCTTTCCAATAAGGCAAATCTCAAAAATACTCTTTTGTGCCAATTATGATTTATACATACACCGTCAACGGGATCATGCCCATTACCCCCACAATAAAGAGTCCTCTCAGCACCAAAATCTCTTAACCAATCTAATATAGAACAACTGTCTATCTTAGGAGGTGAACCGTCAAACACTTGTTTATCTTTCATAAACAATATCTTCGACCGACAATAAGGATGACCACTCGGTAGGAATCTTTTATGATAATCAAACCAACAGCTCTTTTTCCGTGAATCAATTGGAATGCATCAGTGTTGTCCTGGCAATACGAGTACGATAATCTTCATGAGTAGTCCATCCAGATAACATATCATATGCTGGAAAATCGTTTATGGTCCACATAAGAACCGCACACATCTGAAAATTCTGCTAGTATAAAACATCATACGCTTCGACACCATGATTCTATAACATTTATAAATCATAGATCAATGGCTGGAGAAATACATCTAGTGATCTCTTAGAATTCTCTGGGCCAGGAACAACCACAAAGAGAAACAAAAACTCTCTACGCATGCACATAGATGAAGGCAAATTGTAAGGAGTTACGATTATAAGACACAACGAATATTGTCTTCCATGCTTTTCAAATGGGTAAAACCATCTTTACATAATCCGAAGTATACATTCCTTCGCTCAAACGCAAAATCCAGATATATTGATTAAAAATATTTCCACGCTTATGTGTCTGAAGGATGTGTAATACGTCATCTCATTGGCTATGTCGTGTGCTAAGATTGATATAACTTCTTCAACCTCTCAGTTAACGATAAATACCACATCCATTTATATAGAATTAGAACTCTCCCACTAGTTTCTTGAAACCATGATTTACGACAAAATTTACATCTTCCGCGGTTTTTATCTTCTCTCCAATATATCATAAAATTGTTGATGCATACATCTATCATCTGATATGGTAACCCAAAACCAATTACAAACTTTTGAATCTCGTAGTATGATGCTAGTGAAAGATTATTTTCCGCCAAAATATCTTTCACAAAATCTGCTATCGCATCAACACATTCTTCTGCCAAATAGTAGTTTGTCTTAATGGTCATCATTTTACTTTCAGATGATAAAGGGGATGACCTTCTCTACACCCCTTAATAGTGGTTGGTTCGATGTGTCTAACATATTAAAAAACTTTTGTGCTTCTAAATTTTGTTCTTCAACCATATCTCCATCTATAGTAGTCGATGTACATATTCTCTCTAAATGTATCATTCACCATCTCAACAGTACATACACCAAAATCTACTTATGTTCTATGTTCTCCTAATATTTCTACAACATATGGTTCACTAGTATTATCATAATCATACTTTTTTTTCTCATGTAGATACCAAATCCAACATAAACTCATTCATGTACAAGTGATTCCAAACAAACTTTTTCTTAACATTATATGAATTCCGACAATTACAACATGGACATTTTAACCTTTTTCGCGGCTGGTTGATTTACTGCCGATTCCATGATCTCTCATATACCTTGTGCATATTATTCTTTCATTTCTTTCATTAAATTTGACTTCGGATCCATCATCGGTTCATCCATCCATGATAAAAAATATGCAGAAGAAGACATCTCTTTCTGATTTCAAAGAAGTTTTAGTAATGTATTGAGTTATGAATGTATTTGAGAGTGTGGAAACATATTTATAAACTCGTTGCCCGTCGGAAATCAATAACAAATCCATCATAAATTTCAAAATATCAAAATCTCAAACGGCTATCTAACAGTTATATTAACATATATATTTTTCGACGGGAACTAAAAATCCGTCAGAAATCCGTCGAAAATGTCAAAAGCTCAAACGGCTATATAACAACTATATTAACGTATATATTTCTGACGGATTTCTGAAAAAAACTTGACATTTCGTCAGTCAGAATATCGTCGATTTTCCGTCAGAAATCTCATCGGTCTTTTATTGTTTTTCTTGTAGTGGTAAGCTTTGCAATTAATCTGACCCGGATCACATTACCACCCAAACCATGATACCTTCGATCCGAGCCAAATACGATCACATTTAAACCGTATTTGATTGAGTTCTAAACTTAGGGAGAGATGAATTTGAATTCTAAAATTATAGGGCTTGACTGGTATGTTTGATTAATGGCAAAATAGCTGAATTATGGAATAGTGAAATCAATTGAACGATAATACTTTTGAGCTTAACATAAATATTTTCTAAAACGTCAAAAATATACTATATGGTAGATGGATGAAGTTTTTCTAATATAGTTATAATCTTAAAACATCCAGGATAGATAAAAAAAATTACTCGTTATTTTCACGTTTTATCATTCAAAATATTGTCAATGCTATGTACTCGGCGGAATAACGTTTTCAAAATGGGAAAACGTGAAAAATTAAACGTTGTTCAAACCCCATCATAGTTTTTTTTGGATTGAAGATTTTCAACCATATCTTCATGCCATTTATAGAAGAATTGCTCATATTCACTCTCTTAAATCTGTTGGATTTTATATATTTGCATCTCCCTTTACTCCATGTGTGTATCTTTTTATTGGGTTTTGGTTATATTAGATTACGCTGATTTAGTTGTGATGTTTAGGATTGATCCACGTTATATATATCCTTCATATTAGATTGTTGATCGAAAGAGAAATTATATATATATATATATATGAATCAATCGTTTTACAGAGTATATATAGACTTAACAAATACGTCTCCGAAAGAGTACGATTACAAACTAAAATATAACTGTTTTATACGAAACAACACAATCGTATAAAATCACACCTATTGCTTCTAAACCAAGTAACCGCTTGATTTTGGTTAACCTTCAACACTCATCTTTTAACCGAATCTTCTTATAACACCAAGTCTTTCCCTTAGTTCCTCGAAACGTCCTAGACTCAAAGTCTTGGTAAATATATCAGCTACTTGTTCTTCTCCTTTGCAATATTCCAAGTTAATCAATCCTTTCTCAATGACTTCCCTTACATAATGATACTTGATATCAATATGTTTAGTCCTCTTGTGTTGAACAAGATTCTTTCCTATAGCTATTGCTGACTTGTTGTCACAATAGATAGGAGTACTCTCATCTATCTTCATCCCAAATTCTTTTAGTAACCTTCTCAGCCAAACCGTTTGATTTGTTGCGGCACATACAGCCATATATTCAGCTTCGGCTGTTGATTGAGCAACGGTTTGTTGTTTACATGATTGCCAACAAAACATGTTTGATCCTAGGCTGAATACATAGCCCGTAGTGCTTTTCTTATCCTCCAAAGATCCTCCCCAATCGCTATCCGAATATCCCACAAGTCTTGTTCTTCACACTTGAAAAACTCAATTCCAAAATCAAAAGTTCCTTTAACATACCTTAGTACCCGTTTTGCTTCTTGGTAATGTCTTTCTTTTGGAGCTGACATATAGCGTGAGAGATAAGAGCTTGCAAACATAATGTCAGGTCTTGATGCACACAAGTAGAGTAATCCTCCAACTATGCTTCGATACTTAGTCGTATTTTCGAAAAAACTCTCTTCATCGTCAATGCGTTTCTTGGGAGTCAATGGTGTGTTTACACTTTTGCTGAACCTCATCCCAAACTTGTCGATTAACTTATTCGCATATTTGGCATGTGAAAGAAACAAACCCGACTCATCTTGAAATAACTCCAACCCGAGAAAGTAACTAAGCAAACCAAGATCAGTCATCTCGAATTCATTCTTCATGCTTGTTTTGATCATCTCGATCAATTTTTCATTGTTTCTAGTCATGATGATGTCGTCTACATAAAGACTAATGATTAAGACATCATCCTTTCTATTCAAAACATAGAGGACAGCATCACTTGTACTCCTTGTGAAACCGTTTTGAATAAAGTATCCATCGATTTTTCCATACCAAGCCCTTGGTGCTTGCTTCAGCCCATAAAGTGCCTTGTACAACCTAAGAACCTTCTCCTCCTGTCCTTGTACTATGTATCCATCAGGTTGAGAGATGTAAATCTCTTCATTAAGGTCACCGTTTAAGAAAGCTGATTTGACATCCATTTGGTATAACTTCCAATTTCTTTGAGATGCGTATGCAAGTAAGCATCTAATTGAATCATACCTAGAGACTGGAGCGAATGTCTCTGAATAATCTGTTCTAAACTCTTGAGTGAAGCCTCTAGCCACCAAACGAGCCTTGTGCTTAATTGGACTTCCATTTGAATCGGTTTTCAACTTGTAAATCCATTTCGTGCTTATCACGTTTTTCTCTTTAGGTTTATCAACCAACCTCCACGTCTTATTCTTCTCTATCATAGATATTTCTTCATCCATGGCGTCTCTCCAACATTTCTCATCACACGCCTCTTCATAACATCTCGGTTCTTCATTCACCAAAAAACACGATTCAATGACTTGTGCGATTTCTTCAAAAGTAACCGCTGGAGTTGATTGAGTGATCTCGTTTATAGATTTGAAACCTCTTGGTTTCATATCTGAGAATTCTCCATTATCACCACTTGTGTCTTCAATACTTCCATCGGTTTGAGTAGAATCATTTCTAATGATTCTGTGATCCTCATTTTCATTTGTTTCTTTTAAACCGTTGCCTTCTTCGATAGACAAAACAATTTCCCTTCGCATTTCTTGGTTCTTCTTCCAATCCCAGCATTTGTTTTCATCAAAAACAACATCACGTGACACTTGAATGTGTTGATCTTCCAATACATAAACCCTGTAGCCCTTTGATTTGCTACTATAGCCAACAAAGATTCCTTTCTTCGATTTTGCATCCAACTTCTTCCTTTCTCATCGGCTATATGAATGTAACATATGCAACCAAAAATCCTCATGTGTGCCATGTTTGGTTTGTGTCCATTCCATCTTTCAATTGGTGTCTCTTCGCCATCAATGCCCTTTGTAGATAAACGATTTTGAATATACGATGATGTATATACGGCTTCAGCCCAAAACCTTTGTGGTAATGATTGCTCAATCATCATTGTCCTTGCCATCTCTACGAGTGATCTATTCATTCTCTCGGCCTTACCATTCTGTTGAGGGGAGTAAGAAAGTGTTACTTGTCTCACAATACCTTCCATTTCACATAATTGATTGAAATCCCGTGAGACATATTCTCCTCCTCCATCGGATCTCAAGGTTTTGATAACACATTGAGATTGTTTTTCCACCATTATCTTGAATTTCTTGAACATCAAAAACGCCTCTGACTTTTGCTTGAGAAAATAAACCCATGTCATATGTGTATAGTCATCAAGGAATAAAAGAAAATACTTGCTTCCATCCAATGATTCATTTTTCATCGGTCCACACACATCGGTGTGTATTAGTTCAAGTTTTTCTTTTGTCTTCGTTTGTGAGATCCTTGGAAAGTTTTTCCTTGATTGTTTTCCGATGTTACACACTCCACACACTTTATTTGTGACTTTGAACTTTGGTAATCCGAGAACCATATCTTTTTCTTGCACTTCTTGTAAGCGTTTGTTACTTACATGACCAAGTCTTCTATGCCATGTTTCTTCTCTTTGATTCCTTGCCATCATTGCCTTTTCTTCTACTGGACTCCACAGAATTTTGAAGCTTTTATGAGTCATTGGAATGCTCATGATCTTCTTATCTTCTTTGTCTTGTATTTCACAAGTTCCTCTTTCAAAAGTAACCCGATAGCCACATGAGATCATTTGTGGAACGTTAAGAAGATTTTTCTCCAATTCGGGTACTAAAAACACATCCTTGATAACTTTCTTGCTGTGATGTCTCCCTTGCCTTTTGTCATAACAATCTCTCCATTTCCAACACGAATTGGAACCGTGATACTTTTGTCAATCTTTGCAAAATATTTCTCCTTGTTTGTCATATGATTAGTGCAGCCACTATCAATGAGCCAAACATCCTTCTTAATGCTTGCGTAACCTTCTTCAATGGCAGTAAACAACATGTGCTCATCATAAGTATCTTCTTCTTCTTCTTGAATCAAATGTGCTTTCTCTTTTGACTTAGAACGACATGTGCTTGCAAAATGTCCATTCTTTCCACATTTGAAACATGCTTTATGGTTGATACTTCTTTGACCACTTTCCTTTTGCTTCTTGAAGCATCTTTCTTCAGTGTGATTGCTCTTTTTACAATAGTTACACCAACGCTTGCTTTTAGCGTCAAAACTTTGGTCTTTTGAATCACTTTGTTTGAAACCGGAATTCTTCTTCTTAGCATGAACGTTAAATGCCCCTTCACTTAGGCTATCATCTCGTGCAACTGTTCTTGTCTCATGGGCTTTTAAAATCCCAAACAACTCAGTCATTGTCATTAACGTGAGATCACGCGTTTGTTCCAAAACGCTCACCACACTATCATACTTTTCCAGTAAAGATATAAGTATCTTTTGAATAAGTTGATAGTTACTTTTCTTTTCTCCATGATAGGTTAATTGATTTTCTAAATCAATTATCTTATCAATGAATGTCTTCAAGGTCTCATGATCTTGCATCTTCAAGTTTTCGAATTCTCTTCTTATCGCTTGAAGTTTCACTATACGAACTTGTGGAGATCCTTGATATTCATCTCTTAATACATTCCAAGCCTCTTTAGAAGTTGTTGTAGAGGCTATACGAGAGAAAATTCTCTCAGTAACAGCCGTTTGTAGAAGTTGTAATGCCGTAAGATCATTCAACGTTGCTTCTTCTTCACGTTTTGTTCGCGCCAAAGAAGCCTCAGCCGTTTCTTCCTCCTCCGCAATGCTTTCGGGTATACCTTGTTCTACAACCGACCATAGCTTTCTAGTCTTCAATATGGTCGACATTTTTATGCTCCAAAAATCATACTTCTCTCCATCAAAGAGAGGAATGATTTGATGAGAGGAGCCTTGCATCATCTCTCGTCTTGTGGATGAATGCGAAAACTTTTCTTGTGCCTTACGATTTTTTTTTTGTTGCGATTTGATCCTCTTATTGATCGTTATGCTCTGATACCATGTTGATCGAAAGAGAAATTATATATATATATATATATATATGAATCAATCGTTTTACAGAGTATATATAGACTTAACAAATATGTCTCCGAAAGAGTACGATTACAAACTAAAATATAACTGTTTTATACGAAATAACATAATCGTATAAAATCACACCTATTGCTTCTAAACCAAGTAACCGCTTGATTTCGGTTAACCTTCAACATAGATGTGTCCATTGTTAGATTAAGCCTAATATCCTTGGTTCAAATGTTATGAAATTTTGATGTATTATTTTAACATTTATATCATAGATATATTATCTAACATTTTCTAATATTTCCATCTGAGGTAAAAATATTTTTTGGATCTGTCTAGGTATATATTTAGCTCAACTTTTGTAGTGCTAAGAAGCTGCGACTGGCTTAAATTAAAAAAAAAACATGCAAACATTTGGATTTAGCTAATAACCTCACCGCCTTTATAAATATATGTGACTGACAAAACACAACTTGTCAAGTTTGCTTTTTAATTTTAAATGTTGCAAGTTTCAAAAAGACATGCGCGCATGGTTTCCCATTCTTACCAGTGGAACTCAGATAAAGCCAAGAAGACGCGCTCAGACTTTTCAAGAAAGATACATTTTTTGCCAGCCTTATAATTAATACAAAGCTTACAGAAATAATTCAAACCATACAATTATTTGATATTTATAACTTTTTTATATAATAACTAGATTTTTATTTCAAGAGACATCTATACACTTGTAGCAAATAAAAGTGTTAAATTCCATTATCATAAGGGAACGAAGTACTGCCCAACCAACCATCGCCGGTAATAAACTCCGTTGCCGTGAAGTTAAACGCATCTTCATAACCCATAATGTGATAACCCGACCAGTTGACCCGTTTACCCGTTTCAGAACCCGGCCCGTTATTGTTATACTCGCCATAATAAAGTGTATCAAGTCCTTTCTCACCTTCCCATTTGCTCCAACCGGAACCATCGATAAACTCATCAATAAAAGATTCCATTAGAACCGTTCTTGAAAACTCTCTCCAAGGACGACCCAAATAGCTCTTCACTTTATTTGAGCTGTTAAATAAATCATCCGATGCAAGAATGGAGCAGTTCTGCATCGAAATCCCGGTATCTTCTTCAGGACTATCCCGTGACTGAGCCGTAACTACAGTGAATTGTCCTGGCATAGGCAACTTTGATACGATGTTGCAACCTTGGAAGACCACGGCCGCGTTCCCAAAGATATAATCAATAGTTCCATAAATATCGCATTCGCGGTAGAATTGTCGAAATGAATGGGTGTAAAGTGTGTCCTGATAACCATCAAGGACACATCGGTATAAGGCTACAAAATCTGCGTTTACACGTAACGCAACGGCTTGGTGCTTCTCTGGTCCTGCTGTGTTCGTTATCATTATATCCCTTGCCAAGAATCCTTCTCCCGAAACCGCTGTGACAAAGCAAAGTTTGAGAACCATTAATCTTGATTTAGTGAGCCAACATATTAAGTTGTCAAGATTTTGGAAAGACTTTTGAATTTTATTTGCGATAAATGAGGATCCAAAACCTACACAAAATTTCTAGTCTGTTAACTAATGACATCTTTTATTAGCCTTATGATTAGTGAAAAAAGGATTCTACAACATTTTAAAAGCGTTTACAAAATATGACATTTGTTTCATAATATAAGATGATAGTGCAGAATTTAAAAAACTAATGGATTTTTATATATTAAAATAATAATTCATATCTAATTAGAGACAATTTTACTAGTGATAAAATATATTGTATAATACACATAGCCAGAAAATGATATAACTTTAATATTTTGTATAAAAACTTGAAACAAATCTTTTAAAACATTTTATACAGTGAAAAGAAAAATCTATAAAACATCGTATGAAAGAGATGGGTACTGTTTTTCTATCCACCATTTTTCCTCCTAAAACCACGATATTATGATTTTAATGTACTTTTTAATATCATTGGATTTTTTAAAAATTATCATTGAAACAAATATCTATGCACGGTCCTAGTTGACAGAAAAAGACAAAAATTCTACGGTCTAAAACCGACACTATGCCCCAAGCACTTGAGTCTTGTTTTATGACAAGATCGATGTTAAAAAAAAGTCAAAGATGATTACCAAGAGTAGCAGATCGGAAAGTGGTCCATCCATCTCCAACGCTTCTACTTGCGGTAATAAAAGTAACATCGGATCCATCTCCGATCAGAACAATATTAGTCTTGTAGCTCGGAATATCAATATTCTCGTTATACTCACCTTCCCTTACATATATCAGCACTCTATCGTTACTCATATTTGGAGCAAAGCTTATGGCTTCGTTAATGGTTGTAAAATTCCCTGATCCATCAGCAGCCACCACAAGAATCTCACTCGGGTCGTACTCGCCATCGTTATCATAACCATCACCGGAATCTTGTAAAAACCGTCGATCTTTCTTAGAGAACCAGTCGGGAAATAGCCCAAGTAACCGACGGTTCTTAGTCTTGCCACCGGTTTTCGTGGCTTTTCGCTTTTTTGGAAGAGCAGAGAGAGAGTTGCTTACGTGTTTGTAAGTGTTCGTGAAAGAGGTC
This sequence comes from Cardamine chenopodiifolia, assembly GCA_963922655.1. Classification (NCBI taxonomy): domain Eukaryota; kingdom Viridiplantae; phylum Streptophyta; class Magnoliopsida; order Brassicales; family Brassicaceae; genus Cardamine; species Cardamine chenopodiifolia. The sequence goes on along the minus strand of OZ000470.1, from coordinate 15,914,783 downwards.
ACAAGCGTTGTCTTTAGTGGACCAGAAGCTGATTCAAGACCTTCCAAGCAAGTGTTCTTGTTGGTTAGAGCGGCACCAAGGTAAGCTCTAGCGTCGGCTAGCTTCCGTGGATCATTGACACCATCATGGATCTTGGAGAGTGATCGTTTCAAGTTGGTAGAAGTGATGTGGTGAAGATCTTTGCAATCTTGAAGAGAGCCACGTTGGCCTTCGACGAGATTGTTGGAGATTCCGGCGCGGGAAAGGAGATCGGTGAGTTTTCCGGCCTCGGAAAGAGCTGTTTGGAGGGTTTGGAGGAGGAAAGAGAGAATGTTGGGGCTTATGTTGATGGAGATTGAGAGTTTTAAGGAGTCGAAACATGCGTCTGGATATGGTGTGTTCTTGCAAAATCTTGTTGCATAGGTTTGATTAGGGTTTAAAGAAGTGGAAATAACGAAGGGAGTGAAGAGGAGAAAGAATAGAAAGGAGAAGTTGAGAGAAGAGAGAGCCATTGGAGAAGAAGATGGTATGTGGAGAAGAGAGTGTTATGTTTATAAATGTAGGAGAGAAATGGGTTTACTTATTGTTTTGTTTAGTCTTCGTAAAATGACAAATTGAATATTTTTAATATGCAAATTTCTACCGAAAAAGATTCGATCAAAGTCTGAAAACAATTAACGTATTTATAGAAAACGATGTGTTTGTTTGCCGTTTAATTTGGGTTCAGATTTTGTTGGTTCTCTCACATCGGTTACTATTTTAATAAGATCTGTAGTCCGTGACGGAACTAATCTCTCTCATTTCATAACTATAATAACTACGAGTTTCAACCATAATTTTTTTGTAAATCAGGTCCGAACTATAATATTTTGTTATTTGGTGGGTCTGGGTTTTGTCCAATTAGAAAAATTATGTCAAGAACTCGTAAAAGTTTTTAAGTGTTTGCTCAATGCAAGTTATGTTCTAGTTATAAACTGATTGTCAGAAAGCTTGGGATCGATAGAGAGTGAAGCTTTAAACCCTTACAAGTTTTATATTTGATAATTGTGCTTGATGATATTAGGTACATTAGGCTTGTCTTGTAAACTACATCAATAGCATAGATACAGAAAGTATTTAAATTACAGAATCACATATTAGAAGCTGAAATAAAAAAAATAAAAAAAATAAAAAAAAGTTTTAACCACGTACGATGTAAGCTTTGTTCTTATTATGACTGATAAGAACAAATTTTATTTTTCTAAATAATGAGGTAAGTTGATAAATAAACTTGTTAAACGATAAACTTTTCAGTTCAAAAAAATTACTGAAAAATTAACCTATCATGAAAAAAATCGCCTAAAAATCAGATGCATTGAACTCTTGGAAACAGAAGAAAACATTCTTGTCGGTGGACGTCACTTCTTTTGTTTGACTTAGATTTGGAATCGAATATATCCATATTTGATTATACGAAAAGTAATTATGGTAATTGGTAACACTACAAGTTGCGAGTTTGTGTCTTTTGTCAGATTTTTTGTTCACGGGAAGACGGTCTCAACCAAGTCAAGACAATTGTAACATTTTTTATTTGGTATATGCAGCAATGAAAAAAATCTTTATTTATTTATAAGAAGAAAAATACCATGGAAGACCTCCAACTTAGTACATTTTTTTCAACTTAAAGCTTCAACTTTGTGTATTTTTAGTTCAAACTTTCAACTAAATTATTTTTTCACAGACAAAACTTTCAAATAATTTAAAGTGTGCACGACATAAAAAAAAACATAATTAGAAAAGACTAAATAAAAAAAATAAAAGAATAATATAAAAATAAAAGTTTTATGTTTTCTAAATAAAAATTATTGTATTTAATTAATTAAATGAAAATATAATTATCTTCAATTAGTTTTTTCGAAAGAAAATTTGCTTTTTTCTTTTTCTTTAACTCTTTACTTAACTAAATAAAAACATAATTTCCTGTACAAATAAAAATATTTTATTTAAAAAAAAATTCCTGAACAAATAAGTAATGAAAAAATAAATTAATTGATTATAATATTAACAACTAACATTGTAAACAAGAAAAGAATAATTGTTAACAAGAAAAAAATAACATTATTTTTTCTTTTCTTAATTTTTCAGGAAATTATATTTTAATTTGTTTAATTATAAAGCTTAAGAAAAAAGACAAAAAAAAAATATTTTAGAAAAAGGTAAATATATTTTTGTTTATTTAATAAAAGAAAATAATTTTTGTTTTTATTTAGTTTTTCTAACTATGTTTTTACCTTTTTCTAATTAATTAGAAAAGAAAATATTTTTTGACAAAAAAATTGGTTGTTGTTAACGGTGGTAGATAGAATTACCGTTGAACATACACATTTTAAATTATTTAAAAGTTTCAAATAATTTAATTAGAAGTTTAAACTGAAAACACAACAAATTAGATGTTTAAATTGAAAATATATTAAATTGAAGATTTTTATGGTATTTTTCCTTTATAAAATTCCAACTTATTTCACTACTTAACAAACAAGAGTGAAGTTCGAATATTTTGAACTATTTTATTATAGCACTTAATTCTTTTTTCTGTCGAACCACTATATCAATTATGAAGCCCAACAGGGCACTACAACTGGAGTTAAATTACAAGCCCAACATCGATTTAAACTAAGCCTAAATAATTCATCGGTTAAAGATGAAGTTACGTGTAACACGTGTTGACATGTGTTCCACGAAGGGACAAAGAGCAAACGGTGTCGGTGTTAATTCTGAAGATCTTAACTAAATTATCCATCTTGAAGAATTATGTTCTTATTGTGGGCTTCTTCTAAATATAACAGAGACTCTATTTTGCTAGAGGATCTCAAGTGGGAAGGTTTTAGATTGTGATACGTGTTCGGCTCACGTTCACGTGATGGAAAAGAAGCTTGTAGAAGATTTAGTAGTTTAAGTTTTCCCGACTTTGTTAGACCATTTAGTCGATTCATTCTTGTTATGGTTGTTACGATCTGAGAGTGTGATCGATTGTGAGAGATCTTGTAGAGAGAGAAGAAACACTTTGATCTAGTAAGCTCTCTAAATTTTGAGAGCTTAATCTTCGGCGAGACCTAGAATTCCGACAACGAATCCAAACTCGTAAAATCTCTGTGTTCTTTACTGTTCTATTTGTTTTGCATGTTTTAATAGAAAGAGCGAACAAATTTAAGTGCGATTAAGTTATTAACCGTACAATTTGGTATCAGAGCTCATGGTGGTTCGATAAATCTAAAAGATGGCTGGTTCGCGACTCAATAGTTCGACGGATCAAGAGATTTCTCCCTCTGGAAGACAAGAATGTATGCTCACCTGATCATTCAAGGATTGAAAGATGTGCTGGTGGAGAAGCCTCCTCCTCCGGCGTTTTCAGACGAATATGAAGTAGATACTGACAAAAAAAGAAAAAGAAAATGATCGAAGATGAAACAAAAAGAATGGATTGATGCGAAAAGGCGAAGATGATGATCTATCTTAACGTCGCCGATTCGATTTTTCGAAATATCCAACAACAGTTCAATAGAAGCTGAAGCATGGTCGACGCTTGAAGGACTTTATATGGTGAAAACTCTACCAAATCGAGTTTATCTGCAGCTTAATGTATATAACTTTTGGATGCAGGACTTGAAGACAATCGATGACAACATCGATGATTTCTTGAAGTTAATCGCGGATCTAGGTAATCTTAGTCACGAGGTTGCAGGTGAGGTACATGTGGGTTTTTACTTAATTATTTACCAGCCAAGTACAATTTGTTGAAGGAAGCACTCAAATATAGCATAGAAGGAATTAGGTTTGATGAAGTTGCAAGTGATGCTAGGTTGAAAGAATTAGATCTATAATTCTGGTGGCAAGTCTACTATTGAAGGTTTATTTGTTAGAGGTATGTATAACTAAAAAGGCAGTCAATTTGGTAAAGGAAATAACATAGCAAGATCAAATCTAGGGATGGTGATGTGTTGGTTTTAAGTGTTTTATGTCTTTGATTCCATATGTAAATATATGGAGTTTAGAATTACGTTTTGTGTCTTTTTATTTTTTTATAGAGTTTTTACAGGTTTACAAGTCATTGGAACTTAAAGAATCAATTGGACTTGCTTTATACGATTTCTCACATTTTAAGAATCAAAAGAAGATGCATCGGGATCGACCAAACCAAAGAAAGATCAATCAGATTAATGTTTTAATGAAGTAGTACGTTTTGAAGCAGGGATCGATCAGATCGATCAAAACGCGTGGAATTTCCAAATCATTATCAAACCGACTTTAGACTTTAGGTTTTACATATAAATATTGTTGCACGAGTTTTGTGCAGTCACAAGTTGTTCTTATTGCTTTTAGCTCTATGTTTTCATAGTTTTTAGGAGACGAATCTCTTATTCTTGCAAAAGTTCTTTTTAAACCTCGTTTTTTTACTTTTGATTTTATTTATTTAAACCTCATTTTTATTTGCTTATCATGATTTCATCATCTATGTCAGAGTAATCTACTATTTGGGATTACAGTTTGTCTAGAAGGATTCAATGATTGATTATGTTAAGGTATATATTAGGAATTTATCATTTGGTTCTTCATATTTTGTGTTCTAACCAACTCAGATATCAAATTGAACGTACAAACCAAATAATGATTACGGATTTTGATCTTTAGACTCCGAATAAAACAGCGCATTTGGGCTTGTTCTTTCTCGAATTCTCTACCCACATAACGTGTTAAGTAGTTGAATTCTTCATTGTATTTCCGCACTGTTTTATTCCCTTGTATCTATTCCAAGTAAGCGCACTCGAGTTTATCTCAAGCTTCTGGTAGAAAGAACTTCTTGTTGAATTCGTTCTTACAGTCGTTAAAAGATCGAATTTGATCACCCTTCCGTTTTTCAATGGTCAACCACCAATGTGCATTTTTTTAGGAAATGAATTGTAATGTCTTTTCGGTAATCTTCCGGGTAACGGGTGGAACTAAAGTTCTTTACCAATTTGCTCTTCCACTCATCCGCTATAATTGGATCAGAACTACCGGTAAAATACTTTGTTCCCACCTTAAGATGTGCTCCAACAAAAGGTAGTCACCCCTTTTCTTTGTAGAGTTTTTTGTCAGATAAATCTCAGATCATCTCTGTATCCAAACCAATTTGTTTTTCTTCCACTGGTACCACTGAAGCCAGTACTAGTGCTTAGGTTACGACGGCAAGTTGAGCCACCATTGTTTTCATCGTATCTCATTGCTCCTGGGCAGATGGTAGCATACTAGGGTATTCAACTATTGCACCATTTCCAGTTGCTCTCGGTACTGATTGGCGTGCATCGTTTGATGTTTCGGCAACATGATATTGAATAAATTGTCATTCCTCTGGAGTTTTTAGAACCGGTGGGCTATGATTTTTCCCACCCACATGTCCGGCTGGCTTTTGCTCTACTCGTTCCTCGTGCGTTACCATATCAAATGTCTCTCCGGCTACGTCTTTTTCTTCTCTTATTTTTCTTACTTTTTCCCGATTTGCTGCTTTTACCCATATGTAAAAACTTAAAAGTTAGTCGCGTCATCACATAATGACCGTTAACGAGTAAGGCGATACTACCGAGAGATCCCAAAAGCCGATGAGTGGTGATTCCCAACCTGCACTAATAATCCTAGGAACAATCATGTTCTTATACCAACTTGTAAGGACCTCGTCCCAAACCATCCGAGGGGAATCCCTACTTTACTTAACTCGTTTTATAAGTTCATTCCTTAGATAGTTCTCGTTCGAAGTTTATTATGTGATTCATTACTTAGAGTTTAAAATACGTTATTAGAGTAAAAGAAGAAACCATATACTTTTATTTATATAACAAAGATTCCATACAACTTATGAGTTTGCATATAATCTATTACAAGTTATACGATCCTATCTACCAGATACATCACACGCATCTCTTCCTGGCCTTGAGTCTCGTGCCTAAGTTCGAACCTTTCCATGATCACCTTCTTCCCTGAAAGCCACATAGGCATAAGTATTTCCATTGTTACTTAATAAGAATCGGATGAATGCATATGAAGAAAATGATTGTGAGAATTCTTCCGACTCTAGCCCCCATTAAACCCTTAGTCTTTATCGACATAATAGTGAAATACGGGTCCGAGCACGAAGCCACAGACTTTCACTTACCTTGATCGCCTTGGATTGATATGTTGTTACTCTGTTCTTTTCTCGAACTGTCGATCATTTTCATTGGCAATGATTCCTTTCTGATACCCGCTATCGGACTCGCAATTCCTTAGTGTTTCTCTCTGGTATGATCGCTAGAAATCCTCTAGAATTTTCCTGTATTTTTTTGTGTTTTTAATGAGTCCAGGCGGCCCTTTTTATAGTTTTCCTCGATCAAAGAAGGTTACCGGACGCAAAATGCAAATTCATTATATTTTTGGTAACCACCCAACCATTATGTAACAGTTCGTTACTCGCGCCCATTCGGTCATCGTCCAGGTAACTGCCTTAGTACTTCCACCTGGTCAGTAGTACCCTAAGATGTCCAGCTGACATTCACTCCCCTAATTAGGTCGAGCTACCGAGTAGCTGACCCAGCTCAGTTTCTTCTTTTAGCTAGCTGAGCTACCAACAGCTGGTTAGTTCGGTGATCTAACTCAATTCCTAGTTCCGACAGTTGGTTAGCTCGGTGATCCAGTTCAATTCTTAGTTTTTTTCTCACTAATACTTAGGTTTTCTTTCATTCTTCCTTCTTAACCCAATATTCCTTTACTTAGTCCGATATTTTCCTTGTATCCTCGGACCAAGTCCACCCAACAATTCTATTAAGGATTGCGGATGCTACATGTCGCCTTCAAAATCGCCAATCGCCTAACCTCACCAATACACCTTCCAATCAGAAATAAATTTTATCCTCTCATCTGGATATTGTTATCACTTAAATAATAATTAGCGGCATACAATATGTATACTAAGATGAAACAGAGATAATGAGAAAGCATACAAATGTGTTGTGAAATAATTATATTAAATCCTCATAAAAATAAAAATAAGGTTACAATTTACATTTTTTCTGCATAAGAAAATTTTTATTAAAGAAATTAAAAGAGTCACATGATACACAGAAACATAAACTGTTAAAACTGATGAAAAAAATAAAGTATGTATGATCTGCACAAATAGTAGGTGAGACAAATTTGTAGAGAAGATGACTAAGACCCAACAACAAAAACGAAGACGACACTCATGTGGAAGGATAAAAACACATGAGCCAAGATGATCAGGGAGTTGAGATTACACTTTGAGAATTAAACTGAAATAGGGACTTGATCAGAGGATTTCAATAAGCTATTCTAGGTGGAAGAAATTGAACCTAAGAAAGAAGAGTTTCGCTGTCAGAATGTACCACACCAGTTGCAGTTGATAACCTTTGTATCCAAATCCAAATCCGTTCTCGATTTTCGGTGAGGCGCAGAGATCCGAGAGTGAAGAAAAGGATAGCTCATATTGGATATTTTAATACTATCATCATTGGATAAATATCATTAATTTTAGATTGATCATTGTAGGGAATAGCCTTGGATATTTGGTTCGAATTCGATTTTTTTTTTTTGTTTACGGTTTTCAGGTTTAGAAATTTATAATCCATTCGGATATTTTTGATATTTTAATTTAAAATTTGAATTTATAACTGTAATTTTGGACAATTGGTTTATATTAAGTATAAACATAATTAATCTTATTTGGATATATAATTGTATTTCACTTATTCGGATACCCATTCAATTTTTCATTTTGGAATCAATTTTGGTTTTTTGGATATAGGAATTTAGAATCTGTTCGGTTTAATACCTTTTTCGGATCGGTTTTTTTTTTCAGGTATTTTGCCCATGATGAATACCCGCACTATGTGCGAGTTTGCGTATTATACAAATTTGTACGTTTTTATTGTTTTGATGTGATTTTATTAATTTCTTAAAGATCTACTTTGAAATTTTCTTTTTTCTTTTTATGAAATGTTGAAATTTACAGTGTGCATGGGTTTTCGTTTACATATTTTAAATTTTAAATTTAAATTATTAGATATATAACAGTGATGTAAAGTACATGATGAGAAGAGAAGAAGAAAATGTAAATGATGTTGTGAAGATTCTATCGGCGCTTGTAGCTTCACTGATGCGCTAGGTGAATACCTACATATGTATGGGTCGGGCCAGCTGAGCTTAAATAAATGCATCATCTAGAAATATCATTCAAGTTGGAGAACGAGATCTCCCCTTTCCATATATATGATTTTTGTTGAAAAACCTGGTCTTGATTTTTATTTTCATCCATTGCTATGACATTCAGCGTAGTCTCAAGAGCCCTCAACTAACCTTGGTTCACAAAAAGTGGTCGGTGATAAAAGATCGAGATACTCCTTAGTAATAGCTCTTGTGATTCAAATTCGCTAATAATCCGAAGCATATAATGAAATAATGAGGTTTATCCATCTAGATATTCAACTTATAAAAAGATTCTAAGTTTCAAACCTAACAAGTTGTTGTGGCAGAGAATGTGGGGAAAAAAAGTTATCATCAATTGAGAGTATGTTACAACTACTCATGAATAACTCAAGCAAATCCATAAATTAAGATATCCTAAATCCAAGAGAGTGGAAAGTTCATTCAACTCAAATAAAGATATGGTAAAATCAAAATATGAACTTACCAACACCATTGGCACTTCCACCATTCTTTGCATGGTGAGGATAGATGCTAGTATACGAAATCACCGGTCTTCCCAACAAAGTCAATATTCCCGAAAAACAACAAAAAAAAAAAAAACACCGTGCTTATAAGGATTTAGGTGAAGACCTTAGGAGACCAGATCAGACAAATCGTTCTTCCAAAACATTGGTCGTAGACGTCCTTTTCCTCCAAAGAACATCGATCGATCAGATGCTTTGCCAGTGATTATCAAACAAAGCAGGAGATATAGAGAGAGAAGACAAAGAATTTGTCTCTTCCGATTGAAAGAGAGGTCAAAAGATAGCAAGACTTATAATCTATACTCACAATAACTAATTAATTGGATATATATGATGAAAAGTTGAAAACCATTAAGAAACGATAACATATATGTGATGATACGGTGGAAGATGGGAAAAAACACCACTGGATAAACCTGGCAACATTTTCTCACGTGGGTGACCTCTTCCAACGTACCCTCACATATTCAGTCTCTACGACACATCTTGGGGCGACTACGGAATGATGGAAGCATAGACTATTGTAGGATTAAATAGAATTCTAAGCTTGTAAGACTCAGTTATTGCTAAGATCAAATCTTGTAACCCACCTCTACCTTCCTAAATCTATTGTAAATCTTTAAAACTTGAGTTAATGGAAATGGAAGACGTAAAGAGTTTGTAAATTTGTGAAATGCATGTCTAACCTATACATATTCACATAGATTAGCCTATTCTTATTCATATTATAAATGTTATCATTAATTCTTTTTTCTAGAATATGGTAAATGTCCAAACGAATTACAGGCCAAGATAAGGCTAGCCAGCCTCTTAATTCTTTCATAATCTATATACATGTAAAATATGAAGTTGGACGAGATGGTATATATTAGCTCAATGATCACATCTTATGGAACCTAGAATCAAAGCAGGTACAACAACTTAACGCAGCCACTGAACTCTTGTAGTGTCCATTCACCTTCTCTCGCCTTGTAGTAACATTAGACAATTCCTACAAGACAAGCATCTCCACCATGGATCGGGTAAAATGAGCTTCAATTCTCAATTTACCAAATTTTTATCCTCAAGAGCCACATACATGAAAGGATCGATAACAAAGATCTGATAAAAGAAGCGATTTTCTCGGAGCGATTATCTGAGGCGATCAAGAGGAGATTTTAGGGCATCATCTTCATGGAGGCGCCGCCAGGCACGGTGGCCTCACCGCCGGTCGCTCTGGAGGCCCAACCGAGCCGAGTTGAGAAGAGGACGTAGCAGTTGGGAAAGGGAGCGAACGCACAGAGCGTGGTAGAGCTTCAGAGTCAGGATGAAGATGGAGCAGAACGAGGGGTTGTAGAATCGGGGAAAACAGAGACGGGAGTGAAAGGTACGGTGCCATCAATACAGGAAGTGACGGAAATAGGGATGATCGGAGAAGCAGACGCTGCTGACGCATTCGCGTATGGTGCAAGGAAAATCATAAACAGTAGAACACGTGAATGAGGATCATAATACACTCCAGAGACCACCATCGAAATCATGGGCAACTGTTGTGCGTCCATCACTTTCGAAGTTTGACTACACGGTTTCAGAGTCTGATGGGAAGCAGGTGGTAATTGTTCCAGATGATGTGTTTGAGAATGCACCTCCATTATGGGAAGAGTTCGTGATTGGAAACTTCGCATCATCAGCCTCACATGTGGTGAAAGTCCATGTAATAGTCAACAAGATATGGAATTTGGGAGATAAAAACATCAAGATAGATGCTTTCGTGGTAAATGATACATCAATTAAATTTCGGATCCCTCATTCTAACACTCGAACTCGAGTCTTGCGAAGAGGCATGTGGAACATTTGTGATGTTCCGATGATAGTCTCCAAGTGGACTCCTATCAAAGAGGAGGCACAACCCGCTCTAACATCAATGCCAATGTGGGTAACTATAAAGAACGTTCCACCAGCTCTATTTACGTGGAAGGGTCTGAGTTTCATCGAGAGTCCGATGGGGTTTCCATTGCGAATGCACAAAGTGACAGAACTTGTATCAAACTTTGAGGAAGCAAAGATTTTCATCGATGTAAATCTCAAACAAGACATCCCATCAAGATACTGTTTCAACGTGAAAGGGGAGGAGGTTGAGGTTACTTTTGAGTACCCTTGGCTCCCTATGAGATGTGGCTGCTGTAGAAAATGGGGTCACCCCGAAGAGGGTTGTTTGGAAACATTTCGCTCGCGAATAACTAAGACAGGGGAGGCTGAAATAGGGGATAAAGCAGAACAGGTAGCTGAGCAACATGGCACAACGGAAAGAACAATGGTAGAAGGGGAGCAGAGTATGATGCAATCAGATGAGTCGGAAAAGCAAAAGGAGATTGGTACGGTAACTGGGAAACTAACCAGAAAGAGGACCGTAGGGAAGACGAGTTCAGTAGATGGAGAATTCAAAATTACTGGAACTCCGGATAAGGAAAACAGAGTTATGGCTGCTATCAACTCTAAGGAAAAATGGAAAACAGTGACGCACATCCAAAAGAAGAGGTCGGGAAAGAGGAGTTTGGTGTATGGAGAGGTTATAATTGCCACTCCATCAAGATTTGAGGCTTTACAGATGCTTGATTCAGAGGGGGAGAACGGGCTGGCAAAGGAACTGCAGGAAATCCTGGAGCCGGAGCCACCTGAAGTGATTCATCACGGAAACACGTTGTCTACTGCAGAGGTGGATTCACTTATTGATGAAACTGGTGAAGATGAATTGAGAACTAGAGATGAAGCAGAGAAAATTACAGAACTTACTGTCTACTGATGTGAACAGTTCTGGAAAAGTTACCATTAACGATGCGGACGAAACCACAGACAAAGGAAATATCTCGCAAAAGGAGAGTTCAGTAACTCAGGATGACGAGCCAAATAACGCAGAAGGAAATGCAGCACTGATACCGGCCCAAGAACAGAACATCCCAGCTAACAAACAAGTAACAGAGTTCGAAACTAGTCATGCGATACCAAAAATGGCAAAATCAGCTGGTGAAGATAAACCGAAGGAAACCCCTGAAGCTATAACGCAGTTGCGGATCCCTCTTCTCCGATCGTCAAAGCTTCATAAGCAGGCTCCTAACACATCTCAGAAAACAGAGGAAAAAGCAGCAAATAACTTCGGAAAAAGGAATCAAAAGAAAAAAAACTAATGTCGTGCTTTTTCTAGAACATTAGGGGATTCAACAAACAAAGGAAGCATTCAGTTTTAAAAGAAATGATCAATACGAACTCTGTAGTGTTTGGGGCCCTCCTGGAAACGCGAGTAGTGAAAGATAAGGCAGATCCAATAGTGAAATCTGTTTCTAAGGACTGGTCAATGGAAGCAAACTATGAATTCAATCCCTTGGGTCGAATATGGGTATTGTGGAGCAAGGCAGTCTCGCTTCGGGTGGTTCATAAATCAAATCAGCTGATATCTTGCATAGTAAAACTTCACGACCAATCTGAGGAGATCCTTTATACTTTTGTCTACGCATCGAACTCGATGGAAGAAAGACAAGAACTCTGGGCTGCCTTAAAGAATCAGTCCGATGACTCTAGGTACAGTGGTCTACCGTGGTTATGCACTGGAGATTTCAACGAAATCCTTGACAGCTCCGAACATTTAGCAGTGAGCACCGGCCAAGTTAATTGTCCAGGAATGTTAGATTTTCGCGACGCAGTGAGGCACTGCAACCTCATGGATATGACTTTTCATGGTCCAACCTATAATTGGTGTAACAAAAGGGAAGCAGGACTGATATGCAAGAAACTGGATCGAGCTCTAGTAAACAATGAGTGGCTTCAGAGACCATCGACTTCTTATTGCAAGTTTGAGGGCAGAGGATGCTCTGATCACGTCTGTGGTTTCGTCTCACTCTATGGAACCCCTCATAAATCGAAGGTCCCATTCAAGATAGTGAACGCATTAATGAACATGGAAGGATTCAAAACTCTCGTTCAAGACTATTGGTTAAACACGGATGCCTTATACCCTTCTACCTCCGCGATATACCGCCTCTCAAAGAAGTTAAAACAGCTAAAGCCAATTATAAGAGGATTCAGTAGAGAGAAAACCCATCACTTGACAAGGAGGAAAGAGGCCGCCTATAGCCTGCTCTGCGACAAACAGACAGCTACCCTAAACAATCCAAGCCAGCAAAATATAGCGGATTAAGCCTAGGCTTTCGAGGCTTGGGTAAGAGTGGCGACTGTAGAAGAGAGCTTCCTAAGGCATAAAGCGAAGCTCTATTGGATGAAAACTGGTGACCAAAACAACCATTATTTCTACAATTTAATCAAGGAGCGAGAAGCGAGGAACTCGATCTATGAACTGCGGTCCTCGGCAAACGAAATACTCACTTCTCGGGAGGACATTAAATCTGAAGCTATCAGGTATTACTCTGATTTTTTCAAGGACCCACACCCACATGACGGGATGACACAGGCGATGGAGCTTCCGCAGATAATGAATATGCAGTGCTCTGCGGAAATGAGGAATGATTTGATCTCGGAAGTCACAGATCTTAAAATACAGAAAGTTTTATTCTCCATGCCCAGCAATAAATAACCAGGACCAGACGGATATACGGTTGAATTCTACAAGGAGATGTGGTATATTATAGTAAACGACTTCATGGTGGCGGTAAAATCTTTTTTCACATTTGGGTTTCTGCCGAAAGGTGTCAACTCCACGATTCTCGCTCTAATTCCGAAGAAGATGGGTACGATAGAGATGATAGACTTCAGACCAATATCTTGTGGCAATGTGTTGTATAAGGTGATATCAAAAATCATTGCAAATCATCTCCAAAGAATCCTCCCGGAGTTCATAATGCCAAACCAGACAGCTTTCATCAAGGACATGTATCTAATGGAGAACCTCTTACTCGCGTCAGAGCTTGTCAAAGACTATCATAAACCCGACATTACTTCCCGAGGCGCCATGCAAATCAACATCAAAAAAGCTTTTGACTCCGTAAATTGGGTGTTCCTCATCAACCTGCTCCGAGAAATGCATATACCGGATACTTTCATACGTTGGATCGAACTGTGTTTCACCACGCCATCTTTCTCGGTGCAAATAAATGGGGAGCTGACCGGGTTTTTTAGGAGTGAAAGAGGACTACGCTAGGAATGCTCCCTTTCCCCTTATCTCTTTGTTATCTGCATCAATTTTCTATCTCCAATGCTAGATAGAGCAGCTAGAAACGGAGATTTCGGGTACCACCCGAGCTGTCGAAGTCTGAATATAACGCATCTTTGTTTTGCAGATGATATCATGGTCTTCACGGATGGAAAGGTCAGATCAATCAATGGTATTCTCGGAGTCTTCAAGAACTTTGCTCGGATCTCGGGTCTTGACATAAGCTTAGACAAAACAACGTTGTTTATTACTGGCATTATCTCCGGAACTCGGGAATTGTTGAATGAGTATCCATTTGCGTTTGGGACACTTCCAGTGAGATATCTAGGACTTCCACTCCTAACAAAGAGAATGTCGAAAAATGATTATCAGCCTTAATAGAGAAGATCCGCTCTCGCATTAGCTCCTGGAAGAATCGCTTTCTCTCTTTTGCAGGAAGGTTGCAACTCCTCTCTTCGGTAATCACAAGCTTAACGAACTTCTGGATCACTGCATTTAGACTTTCGAAAGCTTGTATAAAAGAGATTGACAAGATAGCCTCAGCCTTTCTTTGGTCTGGTCCGGCTTTAAACTCCAAGAAGGCCAAGGTTGCATGGGCGGATGTGTGTAAACCAAAGCAAGAAGGCGGCCTCGGGCTAAAATCCTTAGCTGAAGCCAACAAGGTGAGCTGCTACAAACTGGTTTGGCGTCTTGTCTCAGCAAAAGACTCTCTCTGGGTGAACTGGATAAAGAGAAATCTAATAAGAAAAGGCTCATTCTGGTCTGAAAAAGCTACTAAGACTGGAGGCTCTTGGATGTGGAGGAAAATCCTCAAATATCGCAGCTCGGCAAAAGCATATCACAAGGTAGAGGTATGTAATGGTGCATGAACATCTTTTTGGTATGATGACTGGTGTCCCTTTGGGAGATTGATTGATGTACTAGGAGAGAGGGGCTTCATTGAAATGGGAATAAGAGAGAGTGACACTATAATGGATGTGCTGGTAAGCCACAGACCAAGGCGCCGAAGACCAAAAATATTGGCTCAAATCGAATCTGAAATCACACGGGTAAGGGATGGAGGTCTTCTAGGTGACGACATAAACCTTTGGAGGCACGGGGATAATAAGTTCAAGACGATTTTCTCTTCAAAGGAAACGTGGAATCTAACTCGAAAGGTACATTGTCAAAACTCATGGTATAAGGCAGTGTGGTTCTCACATGCTACTCCGAAATACGCGTTCATGCTGTGGTTAGCTGCTCAAAATCGCCTGGCAACGGGAGATCGAATGCTAACATCTCGGCTCAATGTGTTTTCTACCCTCACCCCATGGAGACTCGGGATCACTTGTTCTTCTCATGCCCCTTCACTTCTCATATCTGGTACAAGTTAAGCCATGGTCTGCTTCGCCTGGACTACACAAACATGTTCAACGACTTGATGAAGCTGTTCCACGCCAAAAGAATCAAGACATCTGCAGACTTCCTTGCAAGGTATGTGTTCCACGCACTTGTACACACTCTTTGGATAGAACGCAATCAAAGAAGGCACGGGAGCACACCTACAAGCGCAGCAAATCTGATCCGAGGAGTGGGAATAAAGGTTCAGAACAGGATCTCAACCATTCAGACACAAGGACAAATGTTAGATGGGATACAAGCTTGGTTCGCAACAAGAGACTAAAGTCTATCGATACTTATTTTTTCTCGGCTCAGTCATAAGTAATGGTACTCTTTTTTCCGGGGAATGGTTTTGTCCCAACTGGATTTTACGTTCCTTGGGTTTTAACGAAGCCAGCACTTACTGACATCCTCAAAGAGCTCTTTCAAATATTCATTCAATAAACGGTTGCATACTATATAAACAATGTTGTTTTCTTTTAAATATAATTTCACATACTATTCAAAAAAAAAAAAAGCCATATACATGAAAACTGTAAAACTCTAAATTTCTAGTAAGAACAAGATATAATCAATGAAAACAGATCCCATTATAAAATTAGTTCAAATCAATAAACTTTTAAAAATCCGTAGCCGCGAAGCCAACGTAACTCGATATTTTTCAGCATATATGTAGATTTCATTTAATTATTGGAACTAATGAAAACAGTTTTGGAAACCATAAAGCATGTTCCGATTCAGACCCAACATCTATGAGCTAAACACAGTAAAACTACAATAGGATTACAAGATTGGAGGGAGAAAATCTCATTTGGAGGAGATGTTGATGGATTCGAGCTGCAACAATCAACGAAACAAAGAGATTGACGGAACGTTGAGTGAATATTAAGCCCTAAGGGATGTTGAAATTAATATTAAAACTTATAACTTGCATGATTAGCGAAAACAAAGTGGATCCCCGCACAAGCTTATTGGAGAGACGAACATGAGACGCTTTAAGAACATAGACAGTCTGGACCATATCCAAAGCATGATGCCTTCCCAAATTCATCATGGTTATTGCCTTCAGCATTTCTATGGCATTGAAACAGATTTAATCTCTCTTTTATTATGGCTATTGAAACTCTAAACGATTTACATTATTCGATGAAGTTAAAAAGAATGAAGACGCTTACATTTACACATGGAATTGTTGCTGACATGGATGCATATGAAAAATGCTTAGGTGTCAGGAAGAGAGTCTCTTCTCCTATTATATATAAGAGTGCATAATTAACTTAGTTAATAATCACAAATTCGGATAAAAAAGAAATCGAACGAGAAAAATTAAATTTGATTAATTCAACTTATAAGACTCTTCATAACTATTACACACGTTGATTTTTAAATCTTACTCTCTCCGTTTCACAAATCATGATGTTTTAGATTTTTCACACATTTTAAAAACAAGTTAAATAACCAAATATACCTTATATGTTATTATTCAAAATATTATATTTTGTTGTATTTAATTAGCAAGAATAAAATCGGTAAACAACACAAACTTTTACCTTGCAAACTCAAAGCTTGAGTATTATGTAACTAGAACTATATTAATTTTAATGATAATATGTGCTGATATTATCTATTTATTTTTTATAGGGCATGTCCTAGAGTCTCCTAGCATCTCGCTGAATTGGATCACCTTTTACTCCTCGCAGATGGGCTTAGATCTGATGCCCACAGCACACATGGCAAGAAGGATTAATGGTTTGTGGAATAGGTTGGGTTTTGAGGAATGATAAGGGTGATATTGGAAAGTGACTCCAAAAACCTAATCTAGGCCATTGAAGTTTGTAAGGTGTAGCCATGAATTATAAAAGTTACCAACGAGAATACAAGATCTTCGGGATGAAAGTTGATATGGCCAAGTTGGTCTAAGGCGCAGGATTAAGGTTCCTGTCCGAAAGGGCTATCAACAATATACATTTTTTCTAGTTTTTTATATAAGGAAAAAAAACAAAAGATCTTCGGGACACGACGAATACTCAAACCATCCTTTAGTTTTTTGTTTTCGGGAAAAGATCTTCGTATTTTATTTAACAAACTATAGCGTATATGTTACAACATAAGGCATATTACATTGCCTAGTTCTTTTTGCCAGGGCCCAGAAGATAGGCCCAATTGTTTTCTATTTTATACATATTTGCTCATATTGCCTTCTTCACCCCTCCCTCGCTTCTTCTACCTCTCGCTCGATTCTCGATTGCTTCTCCTCCTTTTGTCTCTCAGCTCGCCTCGTCTTCGCCTCTCGCTACTTGTTGAGTTTATACTCTCAATTAAGGTTTCAAGGAAGATCCCAAACCACAAATAGCGTTTTGTGAATGGTATCATCTTCTTAATTTATCTAATTGCAACTCAGTTTACTCGGATAATTGATCAATTGGGTTTGGATTTGTTTTTCTTGTAAACCATAATTGAAGTGCTTTGACGAAGTTGGCTGTTGTTTCCAAGCTTGTTAGGTTTGTTTTTAATTGTATAATGTTTTGTTTCTCTTGAAGGTTTCCATTGAGTTTATATGGTTCAAGATCTGGATAAGAAACTAGAGATGTCCCTGTCTAGCTTATGAATCTTCTACGGTTTTTAATATTTCGGATTAAGTTTCTCGATAAGTAGAAAAGGAACAGCCTTGAGTGATGTTGGACATGTTTAGGGCATATAAGTTTTTTGATATGGAAGAGGGTTTGTAGGATCTTAATTGACAAAGAGATTAGAATTATTGGTTTTACTAGATAGAGGCTAAGAACTGTGGCCTGATAAGATGGTAGAGAGAAGAAGCCAGTCATAAGGTGACCTTGGAATCTAGGTTTGTCTCTTTGGAATCATATAATTAAATGTGTGCCTCGTGATTTCTATGTTTGGATGATGATTTTTCAACCTCACGCAACCGAGTATTTAGAGGATCCGCATGTTTTCAATTGTTCCCGTATGTTTTATAACTGCTTTACCCTTACGACTAAATTTAAATTTGTTCTTAGCATATATAGGATGTTTCGTTAAGTTTAGTCACAAGGTGATTGCATCTATTGGGTTTTATGAGCTTGGTATTTGGGAAATTTTACTTAGCTGAAATCATTATTGGGGTTTTGATGCTTCTAGAGGCTTAGTGTACAGTCTTATGGAAATTTAAAGCTTTCGGCTTCAATTATTTTTGGTTTGTTTCAATATAGTTTTTTTGTTTTTCCAATTTCCTGCAGCAAAAGCTTTTAGTCTTTGTCGTAATGTAAATTACTTGTCTTGTTGTGTTGTCTGGATGGTAACAGTGACCCTTGTTTAGAGAATAGATGATTTACACTGCAATCGACAATTTCTACCTAACTGACGAGCAGCTGAAGACTTCACCTTCCAGGAAAGATGGGATAGATGAAACAACTGAAATCACACTTAGAATCTATGGATGTGATCTCATCCAGGAGGGTGGAATATTGCTCAGACTGTATCCTTTTTCCTTGTTCTCTATATTTTTGCAAAGCTCAAATGGTCACATAGCTAGTTATTTGTTTTTTTTGCTTTTATACATAGCTGTGATTTTCTTAACCTATATTGTTGTCTTTAGACCTCAGGCAGTTATGGCAACTGGGCAAGTTCTTTTTCACCGATTCTATTGTAAGAAGTCTCTTGCCAAATTTGATGTAAAGGTACTTATGTGTTTCTTCTTCTTCTATTTCTGTGTGTTTTGAGGCCTTTTAACTTAGAAGTAGCGATGATTTAGTTTCTGGTTGTTACCATAATGATTTTGAGTTTACCTTGTTGCAGATAGTTGCTGCGAG
Organism: Cardamine chenopodiifolia; assembly: GCA_963922655.1. Classification (NCBI taxonomy): domain Eukaryota; kingdom Viridiplantae; phylum Streptophyta; class Magnoliopsida; order Brassicales; family Brassicaceae; genus Cardamine; species Cardamine chenopodiifolia. The sequence continues at coordinate 15,895,740 of OZ000470.1, read as the reverse complement.
TTGTGTCTGGCTTGCATCAAAGTTGGAAGAAAACCCTAAAAAAGCAAGACAAGTCATCATTGTGTTCCACAGGATGGAGTGCCGCAGAGAGAACTTACCATTAGATCATTTGGATATGTATTCCAAGGTTAGTTTGCGTACTGCACCATTACATGTCATCAATTGCATTTGTCATATTGGATGTTTTCTCGTATATCTTGTGTTTACTTATTGGAACTACTTTCTGTGGAAGTGCTATTTGTTTCATTATTTTTTGAATCTCATCCTTTTTCTACTCGTTGACTTTTTGCAGAAGTTCTCTGAGTTGAAAGTTGACTTAAGCAGAACTGAGAGACATATATTAAAAGAGATGGGTTTTGTTTGTCATGTTGAACACCCTCACAAGTTTATATCAAACTACCTTGCCACACTTGAAACACCTCCAGAACTGAGGCAAGAAGCTTGGAATTTGGCAAATGATAGGTAACACCTAAATGGATATTATTTATGTGATTACTTGATTGTTAGCTGCACATCATAGTGTTAATTGGTTTTAGAGCTGACATTTCCACTGAGTCTTGACATATGCGTTTTTCTATTTTGATTTGAGTATGTTTGTGATGCTTTCTCAATATCTGATCATTCCTTTATGATTTTATCTATCTTAGTCTCTCATGATATGTGTATAAATGCAGTCTGCGAACAACCCTTTGTGTAAGGTTCAGAAGTGAGGTTGTGGCTTGTGGGGTCGTGTATGCTGCTACCCGTAGGTTTCAAGTACCTCTCCCAGAGAATCCACCTTGGTGGAAAGCATTTGATGCAGATAAATCTAGTATTGACGAAGTGTGTCGAGTTCTTGCTCATCTATATAGTCTTCCAAAGGCTCAGTATATCCCTGTTTGCAAGGATGGGAAGCCTTTTACATTTTCTAGTCGATCCGGGAATTCTCAAGCTCAATCAGCTACGAAGGTGAGGTAGATTGCTATATAGGTTTTGTAATTTTGCATTAGCAGGAGATTATTGTCCATATCACTGCATTTCTAGTCTCTGGATACAGCTGCTGCTATTTCATATGTTACGTAGGGTTGAAGCATTTTCATTTTGTCGGTTCAGCAAAATCTGAAAATCTTAGTGCATTTTCTTTTTTTCTGAAGTACTTTTACACTGTTACAGGATGTACTGGCGGCAGTTGATATCAAGTGTACTCCAGAATCAGCTAATAACGACGCTAATGATGGAATGGTTACTACGCCTCATGAAAAGGCTACAGATTCGAAGAAGAGCGATACCGAGTCAAACTCTCAGCCAATTGTGGGAGACTCAAGGGAAGAAAAAAGTAAAGTAGGAGACAGAGAAAGAGAGAGTGATAGAGAGAAGGAACGAGGTCGAGAGAGGGACAGGGTTAGGTCTCACAGAAGCAGAGATTACGACAAGGAGAGTGATAGAGAAAGAGACAAACTCAAAGATCGTAGTCATCATCGGTCAAGAGATAGACTGAAGGATACAAGTGGACAGTCAGATAAATCAAGACATCACTCTTCTCGGGATCGGGACTATCGTGAATCCTCACATTTATCAAAAGACCGTCGTAGGCACCAATAAGCCAAATCTTCTTGTCGTAAAATCCCCACTAGTCTACTTGATGCTAAGAACATTTTTGTCTTGTGTTGTGTATGAATCAGTAGCCATATGTTTCAACACTTAAAGTGTACTCAATTAAACATGTTAAGATCAACATATAAACGCAAAATCAAATTGAGAAAGAATTTAGAATAATTTATGAAGCCTTAAACATTGGAGTAGTTATTGTAGTTTTGACTTCTGACTTATGAGTTGTGACACAGCGAAGTATCCAAATCTGACTTGTGGCACATGATTTTAGACTTAAAGCACGTTCGAAAACATTGTTTATATCTTTAAGTACTTGTCTATTAGCTCTCACCTAAAAGCACCGAGCATATTCTTATACTTTGAAACATGTACTAGATCTTCTAGCTAAAGAAACATAATTTTTATTGATTTTATAAAAAAAAGATGATGATACAGGCAAGCACGTAGTTTTGTTGCCGGCTACATAAATAATCAAATAAATTAACAGATACGCATCTAATTAACGGCTACATTTTCATCGTTGAACTGATGATTTGTCTCCTTTTCACCATTTCTTTCTGATAAATCTTGTCTTCAACATTCATTCTCTGCTTTCAAGTTTTTTTCATAAAGCTTTTGAATTTGGGTCATCTTCTGGACTTGTTTTTTCATGTCGGTTGACCATACATCAATTTCTCTTCTCCTCTTGAGGTAAATAACTTTTTTGTTTGCTTTCTCAGAATTTTGATCGGTTGATTCTAGTTTTTGGAGTTGATACTCATACATTACTTCTTAATATTGGTTCTTGAATTGTCCATTCGATTCTTCCTTTTTGTCAGTCAACGAATCCAATCTAGATATGAGTTAAAGGGAATTGTTGACTTTGGTGGACGAGTAAAAACATAGAAAAATGCAAGAGACTGTGTTCCTCTTCACAGAGGACAATCTGAACAAAGGCCAATCCTCAGGGGTCAAATACAAACAGAGCTCCCGGCCCGTGGTCCCCACTACAAGCTGTGAGGCGAGTGATGCAATGGCCACAGAGATTAGAATAGTAGAGAAAGTGCTAAAGAACGGAGACCTTTACAACGGAGGCTTATCGGCAGGTGTTCCTCACGGGACAGGAAAGTATCTTTGGTCGGATGGTTGTATGTACGAAGGGGAGTGGACACGTGGCAAAGCAAGCGGTAAAGGACGTTTTTCTTGGCCGTCTGGAGCGACCTACGAAGGTCAGTTCAAGGACGGTCGAATGGACGGTGAGGGAACATTTATTGGAATTGACGGCGATACATATAGAGGGCATTGGCTGTGGGGGAGAAAGCATGGCTACGGTGAAAAACGGTATGCAAACGGCGACGTTTATCAAGGAAATTGGAAGGCTAATTTGCAAGACGGGAACGGACGTTATGTGTGGAGTGATGGGAATGAGTATGTGGGAGAGTGGAAGAATGGTGTTATCTTTGGGAAAGGGACAATGACGTGGGCTAACGGAAACCGTTATGATGGGTTATGGGAAAATGGAGCTCCCGCTGGAAAAGGCGTTTTGAGTTGGGGTGAGGAGAAGACGAGTAATAATGGATGGGGGAGGAAGAGTAAGAAGAAAGATAATGAGATTTTGCATCAGCATCAACATAAACTCTCTTCGATCGAGACTTTATCGAATTTTCCGCGGATCTGTATATCAGAATTGGAGGATACGAATGTGTGTGATCATGTAGAGGTGAGTCCGTGTACAAGCGAGTCGGATACAAGTGGTTGTGGAGAGCATGAGTGGGCAAGAAGTCCTTTGCTTTTCGAGAGTGGTGGTGTCATGAGTTTGCAGCAAAGTCCAAGGTGGTTGGATGAAGGAGATGTTAAGAAACCTGGGCATACGGTTACAGCCGGACATAAGAACTATGATTTAATGTTGAATCTACAGCTTGGGATTAGATACTCTGTTGGTAAACATGCTTCGATTTTAAGGGAACTTAGGCATTGTGATTTTGATCCCAAAGATAAGCAATGGACCAGGTTTCCGCCCGAAGGTTCTAAGTCTACGCCTCCCCATTTATCTGTCGACTTCAAATGGAAAGACTATTGCCCCATTGTGTTTAGGTTAGTAAATATACTAAGAGTTTGGAGTTTGAAAAAAACAATCTAATGGTTCTTGATTATGTGTGTTTGTGTGGTGAAACAGACATTTAAGAGAGTTATTCGCGATAGATCCTGCGGATTACATGCTCGCTATTTGCGGAAATGAATCTCTTCGGGAATTTTCTTCGCCTGGAAAGAGCGGAAGCTCGTTTTACTTGACTCAAGATGAACGCTTCATGATCAAAACCATGAAAAAATCCGAAATTAAGGTAACTTATATCATCTTTTGCTTTCACATTGTTTCGGAGATAAAAAAAAAAAAGAATTTGAGCTTTTAAAACCTTGCTTAGGTATTGCTTAAGATGCTCCCAAATTATTACGAGCATGTTTCCAAATACAAGAACTCTTTGGTCACCAAGTTCTTCGGTGTGCATTGCGTCAAAACGGTAGGAGGCCAAAAGGTATGAGGAATTGTCTTTCATTACAAGTTTATCATCATAAAATCAAATAAAAACTTATTTCTTGTTGTTTTTGTGACAAAAAATAACAGACTCGGTTCATAGTGATGGGCAATCTGTTTTGTTCGGAGTATCGTATTCACAAAAGGTTTGACTTGAAAGGTTCATCACATGGTCGTACCATCGACAAGGGTGAAGGTGAAATTGACGAGACCACAACACTCAAAGACTTAGATCTCAAGTACGTGTTTCGACTTGAGACCTCATGGTTTCAAGCCTTCATCAACCAAATCGATATAGATTGTGAGTTCCTTGAAGCTGAAAAGATTATGGACTATAGTCTCTTGATTGGTCTCCATTTCCGTGAATCGGGCTTGCGTGACGACATTTTGGGCATTGGTATTAATCATTCTTACATTGATTCAACTTAATTTTATTTCTCTGTTTTTGACTTTTTGGTATATATCTTTTTATGGGTATTATTTTTCCTTTTTACTGAGAAATTAGCTGCTTGCTTAATTCAGGTAGAAGAGATCAAGAGGACAAATTGATGAGAGGGTATAATTCACTTCCAAATATGGACTCTGTCACTCAAACTTGGTACGTTCTCTTACCATTTATCGAGTTTTGAATACATAACCATATTATATATATATATATATATATATATATATATATATATATATTCTCTATACTAATATTTGGGAAGTACATTTATAAAAATAACAAAGAATTGTTAAAAATTTACGAAAATGCCATTGTCAAAATATCATTTAAAGAACAACTAAAATAAAATCATTAAAGATATAAATGTCAAATGAAAATTTCTACAATTTAATTAGTTTTCAAAAATAAAAGATTTAAAATATTTTAAATTTTTTAATACCCAATGAAATTGAATAAGAAATATTTAACATCCAATTATATTATATTAATTAATATTGAATCATTATACTTCACCTCTCATCTTTGTTTGATTATGTTTTTGTGAAAAATTTAAATCATCACGTCATCCATATTTAAGAAAAAACTAGATTATTTTCCTTATATGATACGATTCAAAATTTTTAAAATGAATATAAATTGTTTAATCTATCAATGTCTGCATATTTGCATCAATTTCTTTCATAATCAAAATAATCATTAATTTTAATAAAAAATTAAAAATTTTAATCATTACATATATATCTTTAAAAAATATTTCATAAATAAAACTATCTTCGCTTTTAATCATAATATCATCCCGCTTATAATGCGGGTATTATCTAGTTATAATGTTATATATATACATATTGAAAAAGAGATATAAACAAAAATTATCTCAACTAGGCCTTGGACTCTTTCATTCATATTAGTAGTCACTTTTTTTTATTTTATTTTATTATATATGTTATTTATTTATTTATTTATTTTTTTGCCGTCAAGTGGTCAATATATATATATATATATATATATATTGAATATAAACATTAATGTTTACTTGATTGAACATTTTTTAACTATCTTCAAATGAACCTTTGACAATCATTTATATACACAAGCATAAGCTTAACAGATCAAAATCTAAGTAAATATATAGTATATGCCTTTCTCATTTTGACAATATTTTGTTTATGTCTTTCAAAATGTAGTAACGGACCCTTGATGAGACTAGGGGAAAGTACACCGGCAAAAGCAGAACAAGTGAGCAGATTTGAGGAAGAGTTGTGGGAAGAAGACGGCATTGACAACTCGAATCCTAAGAGTACGAGGAAGGAGGTCATTGACGTGATCCTTTATTTCGGTGTAATTGACATTCTTCAAGACTATGATATAACAAAAAAGTTAGAGCATGCCTACAAGTCACTCCATGCAGATCCCACTTCCATTTCAGCTGTTGATCCTAAGCTTTATTCTCGAAGGTTTAGAGACTTTATAAACAAGATATTCATTGAAGACAAATGAGTAAGAAAGTAACATGCAACACCAAGAATTTTATTGTACATCAGAATCTCAGGCATGTGTTTGGCATTTAAGTTTTTGTTTTTCGAATGTCAAATGTTTTAAACTTTATAGGCCCTTAAACATAATGAGATAGCATGGTAACCCGCAATGTTGCTCGAATTCAGGATGTTGAAGAGGTTGCCGGCTGTTTTGAGAGGATTTTTTGGGGTTTCCTCCTATGTTGAAGAGGAAAAGAGTTTTGGTGCTTCCTCAAAAGCTAGAGTAGAGATTAGGATAAGAGTCCTCTAGGAAAATGCTTCTTAAGTAAAATAGTAGGATTCTTCATTTTTAAAATAAAAAATTTATGACTTACAATTTATAAAAGAAACTGGTAAATTTTAAATTCAATCTTAAATTTATATTTAATTTTAAAATTTAATTTATTTTATTATATAATTTCATCGTGTTATATTATATTTTATTAATATATATGTGTGTATATATATAGTTTTATTATATAATCATTTTAACCGCCTAGACCCAAACTAGGCGTTTTAGGTACTAGACGGACGGTTACCGCCCACTTAATGCTTCGAGTTTTTTGGACATAATATATATATGTTCTTTTGATGCAATATTGTTTTTTTTCTACAACGACCTAACCCAACTATTATAAACCCGGCCTCCCAACTTAAGAAACGTATAAGTACCTATTCCCTGCAACTAAGCATTCAAGACCAATTCATTAATGGATACACACAAAAAATCTGTAACAACTTTACTTATCCAGAGTCAGACTACATGAAAATTACCAGAAAACTGATGTTATTTTTACGGTAATCTAACGGATTTTTGATGAAACAGATCCGTCAAAAATCCATTGATAAATGTATACATTAATATAGTTGTTTATAGCCGTTTGAAAATTTAAAATTTTTGACCAATTTCTGATGGCAACGAAATTATAAATATGTTTCCACAGTATCACGTACAATCACAATACAATACAATAATAAAACCAAAAAGTAGAGAATAAATGTCTTCTTCTATATATTTTTGGTCATGGATGGATGAACCAATGATGGATCCGAAGTCAAAGTTAATAAAAGATAAATATGCATGAGGTATATGCATGAGAAAAGAAATTATGATTATAGTAGTACTAGTCACTACAAAAAATAAGGTCTATTTCAACACTTATTTTGTGTATTTGTATTACTTATAATTGATACAAACTATTTTTTGTATTATTTATGTAAGTGATTCTAGCAACAATGATGCAAAACCTTTTGCATCGGTTGAGAAAAAACATATTATCATTTTTGCAATTGGTATTAATATGCATCATTTAAAAATAAATGATGTTAAGTTTGCATCAATTACAAAAAATTATTTTAATTTTGTATGAGTTACTATAAATGATATTAATATTTTTTACTGTTCAAAAATTTGATGTGGTTGTAAACAATTGATGTTAAAATTATTTAATTTAATTAATTAAAATATTATTAAAATTTTATGATAATATTTAAATTTATTGATAAGGTCTTACATATTATTTAATATTTAATAAAAATAAATATGTTAAAATAATTACTTGGTGATGAAATTTTTTCATCTAAACCCTTAGTAAACTTATTCTAAAATTAAGAGTTTATTTATAGAAGAGTAATTTTCTCCTCCCTACTTATTTTGGCGATGTGGGACAAATGTAAGAAAAAAGATTGCATCATTTTTTAAATGATACAAAGTTTCCATCATTTAAGCAAATGATGTAAAATTTTATTTTGTATCTTTTGTTTTCAAGTGATGCAAATTAAGATAAATTAATATAAATTTTATTTAATTGATGTCAAATAACTAAGTATGACATCGCTTACTGTATTTGATGTTAATTAAAATTTTTTGTATTAATTATTAATAAGTAATTCAAATTTATATCATGTATTTCATTGATGCAACAGATCATTTTTGTAGTGAGTGAACCATATGTTACATATACCTTAGGAGGACACATAGCAGAAGTAGATGGAGATAGGATTGATGAAAAAAATTAGAATCATAAATTTTTTTTGATATGTTAGACATAGTTAAGCAGCCGCTATATATCAGTTGTACAAAAAGTTGTTTGTCTTTATCATCTGCAATAGAATGATGACTATTTGGACGGACTACAATTAGGTGGAGGAATGTGTTGATTTGATAGCATATATTATGAAAGATATTTTGCATGAAGTTAATCTTTCACTTGCATTATACCACAAAATACATAAACTTGTAGCTGATATTTATTTACAGTATCAGAAGATAGATGTGTGCATCGATAGCTATATGATATATTGGAGAGAAGACGAAAACCGCAAAAGCTGTCGATTCTGTTGTAAACCGCAGTTTCAGGAAACTTGCAGCAGAGTTCCAATTCTATATAAACGGAAGTGATATTTAACTGTTAACGAAGAGGTTGAAGAGGTTATATCAATTTCAGCGCACGACAGAGCCAATGAGATGGCATACAAAGAATAGTCAAGAAAGAGATATAACGCATCCTTCAAACGCAGATGCATAGAAATATTTTTAATCTATGTATCCAGATTTTGTTTTTGAACGGATGTATACCTCGATTATGTACAGATGGTTTCAACCCATTTGAAAAGCATGTAAGGCAATATATGTTGTGACTTGTAATCATAACACCTTACAATTTAACTATATCTTTGTGCATGCATAGAAAATTTTTTTCCTTTCTGTTCTTATTCCTAGCCTAGAGTATCCGAAGATACAAATATGAGCCATTGATCTATGAATTACAAATATTATGGAATCATGGTGTCAAAACGTATGATATTTCATGCTAGCAGAATTTTAATACGCATTTAGTTCTTATGTGGACCATAATCCATTTTCCAGCATATGCTATGTTATCTGGATGGTAACTCATGGAAGATTATCGTGCCTATATTGCCAAAACAATACATATGCATTTCAATCGAAACACAAAAGAAAGACGTCTTGCTTTGATTTCCAAAGATGATTATCGTCGAACGAAGACATTGTTTACAAAGAATAATCAAGTGTTTTATGGTCCACCTTCTAAGATAGACAGTAGTTGTATATTGGATCAATTAAGAGATTTTGGTGTTTGGAGGACTCCTTACTGTGGGGGGTAATGGGCATGCTTCTGTTGATAGTGCCAGTGAAAATCATAATTGGCACACAAGAGTTTTTTTTTGGGATTTCCCTTATTGCAATGACCATTTGTTGAGGCATAATCTATATGTCATACACATTGAGAAGAACTTCTTTGACAACAACATGAACATTGTTTTAAATGACAACAACATGAACATTCTTTTAAATGTCTCGGGGAAGACGAATGACAATTTAAAGTCTAGATTAGACTTGCCAGAAATTTCCTCTCCGAGTTTAATTTATATGCTGCTAAATGGTAATTGTTCTATGTCTGTCTACATGTTAAAGGCACATGCGAAAGAAGAAAAATTTAATTGGATTCACGCAGATGTTAAATTCACTAATGGATACACATCTAATCTATGTAATTGTGTTAATTATTGAGAAAGAAAGTTTATTGGAATGAAAAGTCATAACTATCATGTTGTGATGCAGTGATTATTTTCATTTGTCTTTGCTCATCTTCTTCTAGAAAATGTTCACGAACCAGTTACATGTATATATATATATATATTTTCGTAATTTTAACAATTTATCACACATATATATTAAATTGTTACTATTTAAATCCAAAGGTTGGTGTTTTCTTTCAGGTTTTATCCACGAGATCACTTATAGTTGAGGGTATTCACAATTTAGACACTAAAAATTGATGATCCTTGGTAATCTTGACAAGATATTTTTCCCTTCATTTTTGATGTTTTGGAAAGTCTTTCAATCCACCTCGAACAAGAAGCAGCATTAGGAGATTTGTTCAATACTGGTGAATGTATCCTTTTGAGCGGTACACTTTGCATCTCAAGAAAAAGTTAAATTTTAGAAAAATTGAGTGCTCTATTATGGCACAAAGGCTCAACGAAGAAATCTCACACTTTGCTGAATATTACTTTTCATCGGAAGTTCGTACGAAGAGTATACATCCTGCTTGCCATGATGATGGGATGTGAGAGACTGAATTATCTCGTGTATGCCCCTAACCTGTTTGCCCAAGTTGATTGAGTTAGTGAAAAGGAAAGAAACAAAAACTACCAAATGTTAGGATACGGACCTTAGGGTGGAACTCGCATAAAAGACGACCGAGATCCGTGGTTTGATGGCCGAGCTCCAAAAAAACGAGAAAAATGCAATACAACCATCAGAGTTTGAAGCACATAAGGCTGCAATGGAAGCACATAAGACAGCAATGGAAGAACAGAAGGCAGCCATGGAAGCTTTCATAGCCGAGTTCCAAGCGGCTCGAAGACCTCCAGTTTGTTTATATGTTTTTTATATTTTTACTTGTAAGATTTAAGTTTTATTTTTGAATAATTTTCTTTTGAATTTGAATATTTTCATTTTCATTTTATCTTCAATATCTTTTCAATTAAAAATATATATATTAATTTTAATTATATATATTTAATATTATTAATCAAAACTAGTATACTAATATATCTGTTGGAAAAAATTATGTCGAAAGTCTATTGTAAATCTGTGCAACTGTCGGAAGCTCATCGAAAATTCATCAGAAAACATAATCGACAGATTTCTGACATAATGTTTTGATGAATTTTTGATTGAATTACCGACCACATTAACCGTCGAAAATTTGTCGGAAGTGCGACCATCGAAAATCCATTGGAAATTCTGATGGATTTCTAAGTAATTTTTTTACCGATGTCTAGTAGTGACGGTAACTTTCATCAGAAATCCATCAGAAAATACCATTTCCAACGACATTCCGACAAAATTATCGTTGTTGTTTGCTTGTACTGTCAGATTTGTGATCACACACATTACAAGATGTTCAAACTTACGCCGGAGATAGTGCCTCTCTTCTGTTCATTTCTTAATAAAATCTTTGGTTTGGACATAGTTCGCAAAACCGCATCGGCCTCTTAGAGATCCTTAACCTCTTTCGAAATATAGTTTTATTTTTTAATCTCTAAAGCTACGTTTTTAAATTCAACTAAATATCTGATTAGGTCTCACATCATTTCAACCAAACCTAAAACTACACCATCTAGCTCTTTTTACCCCTCCTAAATGATTTCTCGGCTCTTGACCAGTCAAGTTCTCTATTCTAACTTGAGCGTAGAAAAAAGTAGAAGAGAAAGATCCCAAATTTTGTCTTCTCGAAAGCCATCTTGAGCTTGTTATGCCTCACGAATGGCTTCCCACAACAGAAAGCTGATTTTTTTGTTTGTTTTACCCATTGAGAGCCGTACTTTTTTATTTATTTATTCTTATGTCTTCTACAACCTTCTCTCCTATTGTTATGCTTCTCTCTGCTGGGCCAGTTCCTTGTGTTGATTGCTTGAGACCAGATTGTAGTGGGTCGAGTGTCAGCATTATAGGATATGGGACTTTGATTTGTCTGTTTTTGGTACTCCCTCCCCTTTTTTTAGGATTAAAGAGTGTTGTTTTAAGGTATTATTTTTGTTTTATAAAGAATGTCATTTTATGTATCTAATGGAGATTTTTAAAGTAAATCTCATTTTTGTCCTTATTATTGCAGCTTCTTAATCTCTATTTTATTAAAAGAAAATTATTTTATCATTGTATCTAAAAATCTTTTTACTTATTGCTATATCCAAATAATCTCAAATTTAATAGGATGAAAACTAACACTAATTTCAAATTTCCTAAAATCTCTTTACCTAATTTAAAAAATTATAATTCTCCTTTTACCTTTATTTGATCTTATTTTTAAATTATTTTGAATTACTATATAATACATATAATTAAGAAAAAATTTGATTTTTCCGCATATGTTGTGATTTGAATTTTTTAAAACGAACATATATTACTCAATTAAAAAAATTGTGTTTGTTCAATGTCCCATATCGGTTCAAAATTTTGGGCATGACGGGTTTATGTCCAAAAATGAACAGGTCAAAGACAAATGTTGGATAATTAATTTTATAATATGGACTAATAAATATAATATATATATAAATATATCTTCAATATTATAACTACTTATTTATAAGAATTAAAATTTGTTTTTAAAATTTATTTTTAATACAAATGGACTAAAATAATCAATCCAAAACGAATAATAATATAACAGTGATCGGTTACATGAAGGAAAGTTTCCGACAAGTACAGGACAAGATGGGTTTCTGTCCCAAAATGGATAGATTTAATATAAGTGTTGGATAACTAATCATATAATATATACAAAGAAATATAATATATATCTTCAAGATTAGAATTACTTACAAAAGATGAAATGAGTATATTTACGTTGAACAAAGAACAACACTAACACCTTACTAATTTATGAAGTTAAAAGTACACATAACTAAAATACAAATAATTATATACTAAACGAACAAAATCTATATATATATATATATTATCTGAAAAACTGAACACAAAAATTTAAATAGAAAACAATAAATAGTATTAGAATCACATTTTCTTCAAGTTTAAATTGTAATGAGGATATGTGGTGAAATTAATTATGCATAGATTGACAATTGTATTGGTTTTCATTTAGTTAGAAATTTTTTTTATTCCGATTAATTTAATATCTAATTCGGTAGAATTTGCTCTAAATTTTTTTAATGATAGTAAATAACATTATTCATTTGGTGTAGATTTGATTTAAATAACATAAATTTGTTACTGCTACATGAAAATAAAACAATTCAATATTGAAAACACTTTATATATATTATAAACAGTATAGAAACAAAAAAACTACACTATATATTAAAAATATATTATAAACACTAAAGAAAAAAAAAATTAAAATTATACGAACAAAATAAAAATATTTATAAAAAGTAAAAAAAACTACTAGTATATATTAAAATAATTGACCGCGGGTGCGAATCTAGTTAGAAAGAGAAAGTGTTTTAGTATATTTATAAAATGTATAGAAAAAATTTACTTAATTTTCTGTGTTAAAAATGTCATAATCACAGAGGGGGAATAATTTATTATCTTTATTCTGACAAATGGTGGCGCCATTTTATGTATGGTTAGTAGTTTATTACCTTCATTTTGACAAATGGCGGCACCGTTTTATATTTATTATCTTTTTTCGACAAATGACAGCGCTGTATTATCTAAATTTAAATTCAATAAAATCTTTGATTTCAGTAATTTGTTATATAATTAATTTTTACTAATGTCAACATATCTAAATTTAAATTTTAAGAAAAAGATGTGCCTTAAGTAATTTATTACCTAATGAAACTGATTGGTGTCAATGACGTATTAATATATGCGTGTGATTAGTAAAAAATAAATTAAATTAAGATTAAAAACTATTTTTGGATTTATGTTTTTCTTCATAAAAATGTGATATTAGTATTTTTTTTTATTTATTTCTGAAAATATATAGCTAGGTTTTAAAATTTTTATGATTCTTTACTTTTTAAAAATTAAGTAAAATCTATGTATTTTTAACTTTTAGTAATATATTATCTTAATTTGACTAGTGTGCCCTTGTATTGTCTACATTTAAAGTAACCAAGATATATGTTTCTTAGTAATTTATTATACTTGGAAACTGTTGGTGTTGTTTTATGTGTTTTTAGTTACATTATCTTCATTTTGAAAAAAATATATATGTTGTTTTATGTGTTTTTAGTAATTTATTATCTTTATTTTGACAAGTGGTGGCACAATATTATCTAAAATTAATTAAATAAAATCTATGTCTTTCTAGTTATTTGTTAGGGGAAATTCATTATAAAGGATGATTAGCAAAACATTTGTCTATCTACACCTTTTTTTTTTATAAATTGTCATTTTTTCCTAAACTACCACTACTACTAGATTAATACCATTTAAAAAAAAACCATATAAACATGTAGATACGTACCTATTAAGAAGATTTGAAGAATAAATTTTTTTTATTTTAGGCAGTTTTAAGTAGGTTTTTAGCTTGATGAAATAAGTATTCTGGCGAGATAAAATAATTAAATTACGTATTGTAGCATTGTTTAATGTTTTGAAAATATTATATTACGTATTCTAGCAATCGTTCATGTTCTAGGATTTTCAAAATAGAAATATTAGAATACCTATTCTGAATTATTTAGAATATACATTATGATATTTTTAGAATATTTATTCTAACAGTTGTACATAATCTAGAAAATTTAGATTACACTTTCTAACAAGTAGAATACATATTCTGATAATTTTAGAAATTGTATTCTGAAAAAATTAGAATATCCGAAAGGATAATGACTAAATTTTAAAATTATTTAAAATATCAAAGATAATGACTAAATGATTATTTGTAATTGTAAATAATTTAAAAATAATTTTGGTTATTAAATAAAAATGGTATTTAAAGTTATTAAATAATTTATGTTATTAAATAAAAATTATATTTATTTTAAAATTATTTATTTGTTAGATTAAGTTAAAATTTAGTTTTGACGATATTTGTTGTTGTTCTTCTTCTCTTCTTTGACGCCTTGTGCTTCATGTAGAAGAGTTTTTGTTTTTTCATAATTATGCTGCATATCTACGTTAAGTGTGGTGTATAGAGATTGTATGATAACAAAGAGTGGAGATTTATTGTTGATGAAGAAAAACGTAGGAGATTACTTACTATGCAATCCACTACATCTCTTGAAGAGTTAAAATTCATGGTTTCAGAGTTAAGTTTCAGATAAACAGAGTAATGATGATGTTAAGGTCGTTGATGATCTCAGATCTATGTTGGTAGAGTCAATGGTCAATAAAGGGAACTATTTCAGGAGTAAAGAAGTTTTACAAGCAACTATGAAAATTGCGGAAAAAAAGTTTATCTCTGACCAATGGTCACTAACCGGGCAAAAAGTTCAGCTAATATCCGATTAGTAGTAACCGAGATTGTTCAACTATCCTGGAAAAACCAAAGAAAACACAAAATTTAGGGATACAAACCGTGTTTGCTGATTGGTAAGGGAACTAACGGATTCTTTACAAGGAAAAAAAAACGAAAAAATTAGTAGAAGGCTGTATACGGAGAGATGCTATGGTGCTACGTAGAGAGTGTTGCCACAGTTAATGTGGGCTTGTTTTAGAGGGTTCCATCTATCAAATACAATCCGACCGCCTCGACCAATTCTTCCTTGAAACCAAGATCTTACGCTTCTTGAATCTGCTGGAGAGACGATTCCCGCAGCAGCCAGTTTATTGGGCACCAGCGGTTTTGTGAATAGCATAACTGGCTCATTAGGATTCTACACAGGAAAAAAACAGTGAATGTAATTATCAAATAATCTCAAGTGTTTCAATTATAACTAACAACAAAGAGGATCTAAAGACTTACCATTTTGTGGAGCCACCCGTGTCTTCTCGCTTCTTGCTTTATGTTCCCGGCTTGAGCTCAAGCGAGTTTTGAATCGGTCTAATGAGGATGTTGGGTAAAGGCAGGTCTTGTGCGTGTTTGGGTGGTGGTTAGGTCATCAGAGTCCATGAATTCATCATCTTCGCGTGAGCCCAATCTGTAAGATGTAGAGAGTGGAAACCCAAACAGAGCCAGGCTATCTTCCAGGAGTTCGGTTCGTGCTGCAAACACCAGATCAAAGCCCCAAAAAATGAATCATGGAAGAGATCGAAATGCACAATTCTTTCCGGTTACAAAAAGACACTCAGTGCAAGTTTTAAAAGGGGTACCTTATATTTGAGTTGGATTCTCTAAAGGCTAACATCACTCGCCATGAAATCCCTCTTTTTTTCTTCCCTTTGTTAAGGTAACATATGTTACTAATTAAGTTATTACCTATGGAGCATGCAGGTTTCTCTTAAGATGTAAATAAAATTACAATCAAGTCACAAATATAAAAACCACAATGAATACCTTGATTAGAGCTCCTAGAATGGTCTTTGCTTGGTCAAGATTACGCCTGACCTGATATATCCCAGAACAAAACAGAACATGTTTGAGAATCCAACAAGGACTATTAAGAAGTTGCACACAGATTCAGGTCTTTCCTTACCTGTCGAAGCTTTTCAACTGACTGCGCATTGTTTTCTCTCCTCTGCATCTTAAGGGAGGTCAACTCTTATCAGTAAAATGTGGTGTATTTTCCATACTCACACATGTAAGATAAGGAAATTGATGAACTGCAGACAATAAGAGAGCCTACCCTTCTTGTGTGTAGTCTATGAGCTTTCTCCCGTGGCCTAAACACATTGTGCGGATTGGTATCATTGACCGATGGTGGAGGCTGTTCCATACAAAAAACCGCAGCATTAACTAATTGTTTCAGGTAAATTTCCGAATAAATTCATTTCTTCCACATGTACGACTGAGACCAGTCCAAAGAATTATATACCTATAAACGCCGCAAAATAGGCTTCTGCCATCTTTCACGCTAAGAGAATACAAAACAAAACTAAGTTAACAAAGAGCCACAAACAACCTCTCACACATAAATGTCTATCTCAAACCTTATTTTTCTAGTAACCGTATATAGCCTGGAAAACTCCATATTGGATGGGCAAAGATTGTAGCGCTTGCAAAAAAATGGAAATAGCACAATAAGAACAATATAAATGTAATGAACTGCCTTTGAGTACAAAACACAGACTCCAAAAGAAATATAGATATCAACGACCACAGTCCTCTAGAGGAAGTAGTGTAATCATTAATACTAGATTTATGCTTCTGCCACAGATTCAGGCAGTGAGGAAAAGTATATTGCCATCCTTCAGAAATAGTCCCCGATGAAAGATGATTCCCTACGATGAGAACTTCCAATGAATCATCATCATTCGTATCTTTCTTAACTTCCAGAACTGAATTCAAATTAAAACTAGAGAACAAGATAAAATAAGCATATACCTCAATAGCAGCATCAAGCTGCAAAAGCACTGGAACTAGCGAACCAAGGGTAGGATTAATAACACCAGCTCTTTCCCGCGCCTTATGATCCAATACTTCTAGTGGTGGAGTTGTGAAGTCGCAAGGGAGGAGAAGAACAGTCACTGCAAAACTTGATTAGGACGTTCGTCGGAGCCGCCGCAGGAAGAAGAGTTCGATAGTGCGTGTGGTTTGAAGAGAAAATGGTGATTTTAGTTTTTTAGGGATTTTGTTAGTTTTGTTTTTTTTTAAATCTCTGATTTTATTAAATGATATATATCAACTAAATTTAATGAAAAATAATTTAAATTAAATTAAAAGCTTTTTTTAAATGAGAAGTTTTGATTTATTTTATTTTAATTAAAGAAAAATATTTAGAGGGCAAAATAAGATTAAATATTTCAAAAAGATTAAATCAATAACTTTTTTCAAAAAAGGTTTAGATGGACAAATTTTTTGAAATTCCTCCTATATAATGAATTTCTCCTATTTTTTATCTAATAATTTTGGACTTTGGAGCGGTAATATCTAAAGTTAAATCAAACAAAAATATGTTTAAAATAATTTATTACCTAATGAAATTGATTGGTATTAATATTATTCGTATAAATTCAAAGTAATATATGTGTAATTAATAACAAAATCAAATTTAAGATAAATGTTATCCAGATATTTTACCCGAGAATAATACTATAAGTGTACAGGGACAATCGCAGTAGTATAATCAGAATGTAAAGTTTAATTAAATTCAATAAAATAAAGTTTGGGCGATGAGAATTTTTTCACGGAATCATGAGAATGAATTAAACTGTTCCAAAACTCAAATTACGAATGTAAAATTATCTTTTTTTGCGTGTAACAACTATTTATGCAATAAAATTTCTAATAAGTAAACCGTCGTTTGTCATTATAAATTCATGCAAGCAATGATAACCTAATTCGATATGTTCACAAAATGAAATAATATCAACTGTCAGCGGCTAAAGATATGAATAGAGTGACTAGCTTAGATCTAAAAGTTGAGTCTTAGGTTTATATAGTGAAGAAAAAAGGTTCTGGTCGGTTCAGATTAGGTTTGGGGTTCTAAAATCGCATTTTGGCTCACTACCGATCGGTACTCCACCCCAAGTTACACTGGTCGGTACTCATCAACAAGCCATCTTGACTTGTCTTCTAGTAAATTGCCATAATTTTTGATCGCATTGTTTGATTTGAGGAAGATCTAACGATGGGAAATGAAAGCTAAACATCTTCCTCTAGCTTGTGTCAAAATATGAGGAAGGTCAAACCTCTGACGCTTCTGCATGGTCCTACATCTCCAATCATCCAGAATTATCTAAAAACTCTTCTTTTACTCCAAAACGTCTCAAAACTTGTCAAGACTCGATAAAATACTAAAAGACACTAAAAGCACTCTTTGACTCACTAAAAACTCGAAATAAATATCAAAACAATGGTTAGTAATCGATAGAAATAAAGGTTAACACAATCCCCTAGTCTTGAACCTTTGCTTGTCTTCAAGCAAGAACAATTAAAACTCTAAAGAAATTTTTTGAAGAACGTTGTTAAAAAGATTCTAAAAACTCACTAAGATGAAAGTTACATTCCCTCAGACTTGAATCTTTGCTTGTCCTTACACAAGAACAATTAAAAATCAAAATCCAAAGAAAGTTTTTGAAGAACAGAAACTCACATATCCTTGGGAAGAGACTTGTCTAGGGCTCCCTTCCGCAGACCGGATCAAAACCATGCCAGAGCAGACCTACTTCATGTACTTGACCATTAGTGTGGCAATAGCCTATACTCTGAATCCTGTGATCACAAAGAACCCTTGGAGTCAATGAACTTAACCTTTTTACATTCATTAAGAAGTACATACACTCTCACAAAGAGAATATCGAACATGTCAATGATCTTGGTAATAAGGATATTTTTTGGTGGCTCATGTGTTTTGGCTGTCCTAGCGGATCTAAGGATGCAAATCATTATGAAAAATCACAGTAAGAAACATACCAATTAAGAAATACATAGCATTCCAGTCATTCGGATCTACCAAAATCAACCTAGCCTTTGATTATCCTAGGTATTTACAAAACTACATCTGGTTCCTCCATTTTATTTTTAGATATAAAAATACAGAAGATGGAACCAGTTCATATACCAAGGAAAAATCAGATACTTAGGCTCATAGACATTCTAATCATTCTTAACATTCTACATATCTCATTCTAATGAAAGGTTAGCTATGTCGGTCCATGTACTTCATAGTTTTTCTACATATCAAAAATGAAGAAAACATAATTGAGTTGAAAATTAAGCTAGAATAGGGTTTAGAAATTTTCTCCAAATAAGTTCAAGAGCATGGAATCATTAATCCCAATGTTACAAAGCAATATAAATAAATAGAGCGGATAGCTTAGGTCTAAAAGTCGAGTCTTAGGTTTATATAGTGAAGAGAAAAGTTTATGGTCGGTTTAGACTAGATTTAGGCTTCTAATCTTGCGTTTCCGCTCACTAACGATCGGTACTCCACCATGAGTTATGCTGGTTGGTACTTATATGCGAACCAGCTTGAACTTTCTTCACTAAATTAGTCATCACTATTGATCACACTGTTATATTTCCTTCAAACTACTAGGAAATGAAAGCTAACAAATTCCGTTATCTTGTGTCAAAATATGACTACTATCTGACGGCCAAACTTATGACACTTCTACACACGATCTTACATCTCCAATCATCTAGAATGAATACCACTCTACAAACCACTTGATTTAGTGTTATACATTAGTGAAGGATGATGGACCTTAGTTTTTGGATTCTATAATATCCAATACGATATACTTTAAAAATTAGATTAAAAATATCAAAGCTGTTAAAAAATCAAAAAATAATTATCAAATCAGAAAAATATTAAAAAGGAGAAATGTTTAAGAGCCTTGGAGATGATTGAGCCGGTCTGTGTGTCGTTTAGTGGTTTTGTGAGTCTGATGAAATCGAATAGTAATCACGTTATTTTCTTCGGGCCAACTATATATGTTCTATTTGGTTTCTGAAATTTGTTTTCCGAAATTTGTTTTCTTACTTAATAATTGATCAAAGTTTTCTTTTTCTGGTTAATGTTGAAATAATTTATCAGGAAAAAGAGTAAGAAAAGGCTTATTTCTGAGTCACGCAATAGGGCTAGAGTATCACCGTACCCGCTTTGGTCTTCGAAGAACAACACACACTATGCACCTGAGTCGACTATTCAGTTTGAATTGGAGGATGCACGGTGTGTGTGATATGCATGGAACAGCCACACAATAATGTCCTCTTGCAAGGTTTTTCCTTCTTCAATGAATGTCGTCCTTAGATGTGCGACACGAGTGCTCGTTACTCTAATTTTTTAAGCAGTTCCCAAGAAAAACCAGGAAGAACAAGCGCTTAAACCCGGTAAATATCTTAGGTTTAAGTGTGTTTGACCTGGAGTAACTGATGTATGGGTGATCTACCAAGAAGTAATTTCCGATACCGTACGAGTGAGGAGAAAACACATAAAAATCATGTTGTGAATTTTAGGGATTGTAACAAGTCTTACAAGCCTCCTAGAATAGCTCAATGACTGTCAGACGAAGGGGGCCCACGGGCCAAGAAAGGGTGTGAGGTACCATGGACGGTGGCGGTTGGAGCATTTCAAGTGGTACTAGAGGTGAACCTGGATGAGTGTGGAAATATGTGGGCTTACACCATTTGATGCAAGATAAGGCGTGGCTTCACAAACTGGCAGTCGCTTCTCGTTTGTGAAGAAGAGATGATCGAAGGTGAGGATCTGACATGATGGTGGGCGCTTCTCTCGTATGGGATCGATTGAAAGATTGTGATGGCGAGATGAGGTGCACTAGAGAGCGTTGATTAGTCTCTGATACAGCACGAGCACTTAATCTTGATAAATCTCTCAACAAGACAAAAGCAAAGCTTAATCTCTCAAGATCAGTCTACGAAGAGAAGAAGATGAAGAAATAGCATTATTTTATTGATATTAAAATTGAGAAAAATTACACAATTTCAGGGGATTTTATAAGAGTCTTTCACCTATCCCTAGAGCCAAGTTTAATGAATAAAACACAATAATTAAGCAAACAAAACACAATAACAAGATACAAAACAAAACTTAGCGTTTTGAGGAAAATTGAAACAAATAAGGAAACTACTTAAAATCTCTTTTTCAGTGTTGTTTGGTGGAGTCCTTAGGCGTGGCTGAGGCTATTTGAACCTGCAAAGATATTAAAAATTGAATAAAAATTTACCTTGACGAGTTTGGAGTTGATTAGAGACTCCTTGATCCACTTCTTGTTCTACTCGTTGATGCATTGGTTCTTTGATGTAGTAGTCTTCTTGGAGCTTCTCTTCCATGTTTTGATCACTCTCTGGGAGCTCTCCTACGTCCTTGATGCCTTGAGGTTGCTCTTGACTTGCTTTGTTTTCATTGGAGGTAAAACTTGTCTCGCACACATCTTGTATCTCCAACACATTCTCTTAGCTTCTAGGGATCTTTTCACCTGCCAAAGAAGAGTCTATACCTGAGTTTTGTTCTAGGTTTAGTTGAGTGAATGTTTCAGCAAGCTCTTCCTCACATATAGTTGGTTTGGACCCGTTGGCTTCTTCCATCTTTTGAGAGCTCATAATGTTTTGTACGGCTAAATTAAATCTTCTCCGGAGTTGTTTGGATTTGAGCGTGTCATGGGACCTTCTCTAACATCTGGCATAGAATGTGAGTCATCTTCTTGGATGTTTGGGTCGATTTCTGCATCACCATTGGGGGTGATGGTCTTGGTATGCAATGAGGATGCTGCATTCTGTTTGTGGTAGTGATTGTAACACCCTGATTTATGAAAATATTGTTGCGTATGAGAATTGCTTAAGAGGTTTTATTTGACTACATGTATTACAAAACTTCCATCAATCCTCATGACATAACTTCAGGGTTAAGCCTGTAAGAGGTGGAGTAATGGAATGATTAGTGGTCTATTATGAAGCGATTTCTGGTACCGTACGAGTGAGGATATAACATGAAAAAGACCATCTGATGATTTATATGGATAATAATAAATTTTTCGAACCTCCTGAAATAACACACAAGGATGGGGTCCATGGGCCAAAAGATAATGGTGACGGTCGGTTGGGACATTACACCCTCGAACTAAAAGGGATGGTAAAAACTACCACAATTTTTTTTTTTTTATAATATGTTAAATTATATTCAAAAACTATAATTTACATCAACAGTAACGGTTTTGATAGATATTTGAAACGAACAGAAACAAACATGAATAATTTGGGGGTATTTAGGCCGAGTGTAATCATCGAATAGCTCTTTCTCTGAATTTTAAAGGGTTTAAAGCATGAAAGTATTTCAACTCGCTAAAAAATGTAAGTTTTTGGTGAAGTAAGTATGGTGAAACCACAAATAAGCATCTGGAGGAACGAATTTACACTTTACCCCATGTCACCGGGGCACAAAGATTTGGTTTACTGTTTAGTTATATCTTATCCACTATTTTCATTTTTTTGGCAAAGAAACAAATGTACAAAGTTGGTTAATATTTTGGCAAGGAAAACCTTAATTTCTAATGATATTTACATTTTTATATATATCTTAAACGATCAACAGTATTAACTATTAAGAGGGTCGCACGTACTCTCTCTGCCGGCTTCCAATTAAATAAATAAAATTAAAAGCTGCTACACAAAGTTGTTACACGTTATAACTTATCTGTCTTGTTTAATCTCGAATAAACCCATTATCTTTTAATTACTTAAAAAATTACGTAAATATGTTTGTACCTCGACAAATCAATCTATCTCAATTTGTCTCTTCTCTTCAGGTAATTATTTAGGTTACTATATGCTCTTAAATTTTGTTTTGAGATTGTTATGCTATTCCGATTTCGTTACACATTTCTTGTTGATGAAGGAAACTCTAGACCAAACAAAAGAATGGAATGTGAAAGTTAGAACTGGATCCAGATTGGAATGGATAAAGACTCAAACATAATTATCTAAATTTATCTAACAGCTTTAGATAATTCTAAAAATCAATAAAAGCTGATAATTCTAAAAACTACATCACCAGAAATAAATAAATATAAATATATTTATGTGTAGATCAAAAAAACAAACGAAGCAGAGAATTGAAAGAAAAAAAAAACTAAAAGAAGTTATAACTTATAACGTATCTGTCGTTAAATCTGTTGAATCGTTCTTACAAAAGTCAATTGGATTCCCACGAAACGGTGGGGCCCATCGTGACCAGGTCTCTCTTACATGATCACATCTCTTCCGTCAGCTTCTCTGATTGATTTTCTTTTTTGTAATTAAGAATGTTTCAAATGAAAGATTTGTCTGAAAATTTCAGGTGAAGATGGGAAAGAACTGGTTAACTTGTGTCTCGGTGGCTTGTTTATCTCCAGGAAAAGACAAAAAGAATCAAGTTGGTTTTTCGAATCTTATCTTCTATTATCGATTATGAATATGTAACCTAATGATTACTAATTCTTGATTCTGGTTTTCGTTTTGATTTTGGTTTTTCCTTGTTTGTCAAGAAACCGGAGAAACCTAAGAGGAAATGGTCATTTGGGAAACAAAAAAGTAGAGAATCTTTTGAATTCCCTGTGGAGGAGACTCCACCGATTGATCCTTCATCTTCTTCTGTTTATCGGCCATCTCCTCCTCCTCCTCCTTTGCCGGATTTTGCTCCTCAACTATCCTTGCCACCACCTTCTCCTCCTCCTCTTCCTCCTCCTCCGAGATCTGCCAACAATACAAGCTATGGTGATTCCAAAGAAGCAAAGACTAGACAAGCTCTGGCTCTTGCTTCAGCTGTTGCGGCCGAAGCAGCTGTAGTGGCTGCACATGCTGCTGCGGAGGTTGTGCGTCTCACAACGGCACCAACACATCAAATTGTTGAATCAAAGGAGGAAACTGCCGCAATCAAGATCCAAAATGCATATAGATGTTACAAGGTATACATTCAAATCATTAATCCCTCTTATTATGAGGGACATAGTCTAAAATTTTGGGGTTTCATAGGCGAGGCGAGCTTTACGTGTACTGCGAGGAATGGCCAGACTCAAAACGTTGCTGCAAGGAAAATACGTTAAAAGACAAATGAACGCGATGCTTAGCTCAATGCAAACTCTTACACGTTTACAAACTCAGATACAAGAAAGGAGGAATCGATTATCCGAAGAGAACAAAGCTCGTCATAGGCTTCTCCAACAAAAGGGTCACCAGAAAGAACACCAGAATCAAAATTTGGTAATTAATGTTCATATCTTTTACCCTATTGTGTGAGCCAAAATACTCAAATGGATCAAATCGTGTTGTAGGTTATAGCTGGAGATTTTGATTCTAGTAATAAATCAAAGGCGCAAATCCAGGCGAGGTCAGTGAATCGAAAAGAAGCTTCTGTAAGACGAGAGAGGGCTTTGGCATATGCGTATAGTCATCAGGTATATATAAATTAATTAATAACAACCTTTTTGTGTGCTTATTCATATTCATAAAGATTTATATTGGGTAATAAAATAGCAAACGTGGAGAAATTCTTCAAAACTTCCACACCAGACTCTGATGGACCCAAACACAAAAGACTGGGGTTGGAGTTGGCTTGAGCGATGGATGGCTTCTCGTCCGTGGGATCCTCAATCTAACGATGATCAAGCCTCTTTCAAAAACTCTCTTAAACGCGAAAACTCCATCAAGACTTCTTCTGCAAGATCTAAAACACTAAAGTCAGCAAGCCAAGATTCGATCCAATGGCCTGTGAACAATGACTCGAAGAGCAAAAAGATCGAGGTTACTAATCGAAGACATAGCATTTGTGGTGGGTCATCTACAAACGTTAAAGATGAGGAGAGTGTTGGTAGCTCATCGCCACGCAGAAGTTCCTTGGATAACACGCAAACTGTAAAATCCAAGGTTAGTGTGGTAACAACAAGCAACGTGAGTAATGTGCAACCTCTGAAATCTAAAGCTAGCGTGGGAACAAAAAGAAACGTAGATAACACGCAACCTCTGAAATCCAAGGCTAGTGTTGGAACAACTGAAAACTTGGCCAACACGCAAGCTGTGAAATCCAATGTTAACGTCGGAACAAAAAGCTTGCAAAAGAATGTTGTGTCTGATAAGAAGAAACCTCCGCAGGTGGTTTTGCCAAAGAAGAGGCTTTCATCTTCTACATCTCTTGGGACAACGAAGAAATTGTCGGATACGGACAAAGTAACAACAGGTGTTGCAAATGGAGAGAAAAAGAGAAGAAATGGCGGTAGCTGTTAATCTAAAGTTATAGCCTTTTCTAGACCAAGAGGTTGCTTTGGTGGTGATTTGATACATTTAGCATCTAAAATCCGAGATTTGTTTTCTATAAAAGAGATTACAAAAAAAAAAAAACAAAGAGTGTATTTTGGTTGTTTTCTTTGGGTGAGTACAAATGATGTCTGTCTGTTTCGGTTTGATTTTTATCTGATGGATTATTTTCTTTTAATTTAATTTTAATTAAAAACTTTTATTTCGCGTTGATGTTTGAGTATAGTCGTTAGAATTCGTTCAAAATGACAAATGCGAGGAATTCATAGTGATAGTTTTCCACGGATCATTTGATATCTCTTGAAAGCAAAGAATAATAAGATTTATAACAATCAGGATAAAGACCCACAATATGTCGTAAAATTAGCAAAGAGCAAGGCTCAGGAAGGGAACTAGCATAAGTCAATGAACAACGTGTGGAATCATTTACGTCCATTCAACTTTCGTTCACTTCAGGCTTTACAGGATACCAATACTATATTGATGGTTATTGGAAGGAAAGAAACATAAGTTGAGGAGGAGGAGGAGAGAGTGTGGCTACGTGAGAACAGAGAATAATTAACGAGGAGGAGAAGGTCGTGGCTATGATAGATAAGCAGTAACTCTGAGAGAGAGAAAGAGAAACGATAAATATAACCATCACATAAACATATCCAACCAGTTCTAGAAGAATATACAAACAGAAGAGCAAACTAATTATTTTTTTACGAAATTTTTGGAGATATGGACGATACAAAAATATAGCCATAGCCATCCCCAATTGGAGTAGTTGTTTGGATATTATGCTTGTGTTACCTAGTCAGTCCTATGTAGCTAACTTCAAAAGCAATTTTTTGTCGAACCGGAAAAATTTAGAAGTTGATCTACATATTTTGGAAAGTCCTTGTAGTCAGCTTTCCAGAACCATTTCCAGATTCATAAGCCGATGTAAACATGTTATCAAGAAGTATTATCCTAGATAAAACTGCAAGTGCACAGTAACAATCACAATAATATTTTAGGGATCGAATCCACAAGGATCAATAAAGTACACGATAAATTATGGTAATTTAAATAAAGGTAGGATGCAAAAAGAATTATCAGAAACTCGGTATACATACATAAATTAAATAAGATAAAACATTGATTAGTGGGAATTTTTTCAGGATTCATGCATATGAATGCAACAGTTATATGAGATGCATTAAGTATCGTTATAGAACTCAGATTACGAATGTAAAGTTGTCCTACTTTTGTAAGTGACAACTATCGATGAAATGAAATCTCTAGAAACTAAATTGTCGTTTGTCATTAAAAATACATGCTTGCAATGAATACTTAATCTAATATGTTCACAAAGTGAAGTAACTTCAACTGTCGTTGCCTAAAGATACTCTTCCCATCGGAGATAATTCTATCCATTCACCAACACATTTTGTGCCATGATGAATAGATTTAGGGCAGATGTTGGTCGGCCAAATTAGACATAGCATTAAGAATGCTCTTAGATGAAGAATTATATGATCAATCCCATATGAATCCTACCATAAATCTACATGAACATCCTTTTAGAAACCCAAAACCCAATGAACATATCTACTCACACACATACAGAGAGAATACATGAAAGAGATAGATGAAATCATAATAGAATATATAAAAACATAAAAGAATATTTATAAAGTAACACCTTAAAACTATGAAAACTGTATTTTTATCTCTGTCTCTACTCTATGGCCCAGGCATCTTATTTATACATACAAAAGGGAGCCTTAGAAATGAAAAATAGAAACTTTGAAAAGCGGGTTACCGATCGGTAACAAGTGTGTACCGATCGGTTCTTGTCGTCTTCCGCACCGATCATTTGCTAATGTGCACCGATCGGTCGTCACTCTTGACATATTTTTTTCTTGATAAGGTAATGATCCATTTCCATTCTAAATCTTTTTTTTCTGACTCTAACAAGTGTATAAACCTAAAAAGACACAAAATACCAAAAACCATATTTTCTTATTGAAAAGACTCAAGAGTTGGCATTAAAAGGAGTCTACTACTTGTACTAGACCATGCGTGTAGCAATAGCCTATATTCTAAATTCCGCAATCACAAAGAACTCTTGGAATCAATGAACTTAACCTTTTGACATTCATTAGGAAGAGCATGCACTCTATTGAACATGTCAATGGTTTTGGTAAAAAGGCTCTTTAATGGTAGTTCTTGTGTTTTGGCTGTCCTAGCAAACCTAAGAATATATATCATCATTATGCAAAATCACAGTGAGACATAGACCAATTGGGAGAAATACATAGCCTTCCTGTTACTTGGCTCCACTAATAGTCCAAACTCAACATAACCTCTTGATTTTCCTTGGTACTTACAACAAATATAACTTGATTCTACCTTATATACCAAGGAAAAATCAGATACTTAAGGCTCATAGACATTCGAAACATTCCACATATCTAATTCTAATGAAATATGAGCTATGTCGATTCATATACTCTATAGTTTTTGCACATGAATACATATGAAAATGAAAGCACAAAAATGCATGAGGTATTGAAAAATGGTTAAGTCAAGGGTGTGGTACTAGACTAAAAATGAGTCTAGTCATTCAAAGTTAGCAATAGTGATTAGATAATGAAAAGAAAACTCTGCATGTATGTTCCATGACAGGATTACCAAGCCCCTAAGTGAGATAGAATAAGTTCAAGTTCAAGGTTCTACTTAATAAGATTAAGTTTAATCATCCAAATTTCACCATACCTTTGTGGTGGTTGCATATGCCATATAATGAGATGAGTCACCGTACCTTTATGGTGGTTGGATATTTCCTCTTCTGGTCCTATCCCTGGCCAGTAAGTATTCATCCGGTGACTCTGCTTCTTCATCTTCCTTTTCTTTTGACACCTCTTCCTCCTCTGATTCTTCTTCCTCTTCACTTTGATTTGTTATTTCCAAATCTGAGGATGCTCCATGTTGACCGGTGTTGTCCTTTGCATTTTCTTCTTCTTGATTTGTATCACTTTGGTCTGAAGAGCTTTGGACCATGACATTGTTGTCTGGTCCTTGAATCAGTTCAGTTTTGAAAGTGACCCTCTTAGTTTTAGCTTTAGGTTGACTTTCATCTTTTGACTTCCTTGTAGACTTTATCTTCATCAAATACCACATTTCGGCTAATGGCACACTTTCTTTCTTCGGGTAACCATATTTTATATCCTTTAGTTCCTTGAGGATATCCCATCAAGAAACCTTTTATAGCCCTAGGACTTAGCTTGTCTTGTTGAATGTATACATAAGCAACGCATCCAAACCTTTTTAAATGGCTGTAGTTAGCCTTAGCTCCTGTCCATATTTCTTTTGGTATTTTGAAATTTAGTGAAGCATTAGGTGTCCTATTTATTAGGTAGACAGCAGTGGCAGTTGCTTCTGCCTAAAATTTCTTTTCCAAACTTGTCTCTGCTAGCATGCACCTTATCTTATCGGCTATAGTCCGATTCATCCTCTCGGATACTCGATTTTGTTGTGGAGTATAGGTGCAAGTCCTATGGATTTTTACTCCAGTATCCTTGCATATTTTGTCTATTTGTTGATTGCAAAACTCTAGACCATTATCCGTTCTTAAGCACTTGAGGGTTTTCTTGGTTTGATTTTCTACTAGAGTCTTCCATTCGGAGAAGTTTTCAAACACCTCATCTTTGTTTTTTAAGAACCTGATCCATACTTTCTTGGAATAGTCGTCTATGAATGTTAGAAAGTATTTGCATCCTGAGAGACTAGATTCATTTGAGACTGAACCCCATAAGTCGCTGTGAACATAGTCAAGAATGCTTTTTGATGTATGCTTTGCATCCAGAAAGCTTTGCTTGTGGGGCTTTCTGAGTACACACTCTTCACAGAAATAAATAGTGTGTATTTATTTAGAGTTAAGGTAACCCTCTTTTCCCAGAACATTCATGTTCTTTAAGCTCATATTTCCGAGTCTTGAGTGCCACCTATTTGCTAGGTTTGTCTCATCCCTTGCTATAGAAACTTCTCTTTGCAACACTGATCCTTGTAGGTAGTACAGTTCTTCTTGATACTTTTCCGTGAGCACTTGTTTATTGTCTTTGTAGAATTTCACTGTGAAATCTCTACCTGCATATTTGCAGCCATTCTTTTCCAGTTGGCCGTATGATATAAGGTTCCTGCCCATGTCTGGCATGTACCTTACCTCTGTAAGTGTCACGATGGTTCCATCACGATTCTGTATCTTTAAATTACCTATTCCTTTGACCTCACTCTGTATGTTGTTACCCATTAGTACTTTGCCTCCATTGATTTCTTTAAAATCAAATAGTACTTCTTTGTTTGGTATGATGTGGAATGTACATCATGAGTCCATCACCCACTCGTCTTTTGTGTCTTGTAAGCTGACTATTAGCACCATAGGTAACTCAGCATCCTTAGCTATATTAGCTGCATTGCTGGTTTTCATTTCAGGACACGCTGCTTTGAAGTGACCCTCTTTTCCACAGATCCAACACTCCCTCTTCTTTGCTTGTGTTCTCTGCCTTGACTTTGACCTTCTATCTCTGCCTTTGAAACGATTTCCTTTGTGGTTATAGCTTCTGTTTTTGTTTCTTCCCCTTCTCACAAAGAGACCTTCCGAATGGTTTCTTGTTTTTAACAAACCATTTTCTTTTAGTTCTATCTCTTTGGAGTAAGCCGCACTTGTGACATCATCTATGCTTAAAGTTTGAGTCTTGCCGGCTCCGTACTTAAGAGTGTCCCTTAGTGCCTCGTAGGAGTCTGGTAATGCAGACAATATTTGTATGGCTTGGTCTTCATCTGAAATGTTGATGTTTAAGCTGGCCAAGTCGTTTATTAATTTCAAGAACATGTCCATATTGTAATCAATACTCTTATGTTCTTCAAACTTGAAACTTGAGCATTTATGTTTCAAGTATATGCGATTAACTTGAGACTTTGATTGAAAGTCTCTCTCAAGGGCTTGCCAGATAGCTAGTGCTGTCTTTTCTTTCAGAACCTTCCGGAGAACCACATCTCCAAGGCTCATGCAGATTGTATTCTTGGCCCTCTTTTCTTTTTCTTGTTGTGCCGGGTCTATCTCTTTCTTCACTTCAGGTAAGGTCTCTGTAACTTCCTTCCCTTTTCCTATGGGATCACCCTCACCTGATGTAGATGGTCTCAATTCTTTTAGACATGAATCCAAGCCGAGTAGTTCCATAACCCAAAATCTACTTTTCCATCTAACTTTTCCACGTCATATCTTTCTTGAAGTTGACTCCATAATTTCTTTGTTTCAAACCTGAAACGTTTAATCACTAACAACTTCAAATCCGTATGACTTTAGGAACTTGCAGAGCTTGGATTTTAATCACATTTCTGCTTTGTCCTAAGCTCTGATACCACTTGTTGAGTTTGAGTTTGAATTTGATCTTAGATTAGTTTCGATTTTATGTGATTTGTCAAAGTAAACAAAAACAAGAATTAACGAGTTCCTCTCAACTGAGAGTACGTCTCGAGTAAGCAAAGCTTACTAACTTCTACTAAAACGGTTTGTAAGTTTCTTTTTGATTACACTTAGTCTTTGGTCTCTCTCTCACACTAACTCTCTTGCTTTCTTGTGATAGGTACCTCACCAAGAAGAGATCCAATGTGATCCTATGCCTAGGAAGTATGGAATCTACTCCTAATCCCGACCCCAAGACGAAGAACAACAAGAAACTCAAGAAGAAACACTCCCCGAAGACACCTAAGAACTAGACTCTCTTAACCGAATAACCTTGCTCTTTCTTGTCTTGGTTTCTTCTCTCTTTTGTGGATGATCTCTTTCAACTATCCTTGTATCTCTATTTATACTAGTTGAAGACCTTTGTTTCCTATCTCGAACACGTTTAAATCTTCATAATCCTACTCGAATTAGGATTACTTATGAGACAAGAAACACATATTTCTTTCTTTGATCCATTAATATTACTTCATGTGGCCCAGCTCCAGCCCATCACGAGATGAGAACCGTTGGTGCTCACTCGGCTCGACACTCCTCACACTACACATTCTATTTTTGTTTGTTTTCTCATATATCGTCTTGTCTATGTCACAAAACTAATAGACATAAATAGTAGCTTGCATCATCCTGACAATGTTATAATGTTTGATTAGGGGACAGTAAAATATCTAGCTATCTCATTATGCAGATTAAATGTATTCTTAATCTATTTCTACCCTACCATTCTCTAAAAACTGTGTGACCCAAAAGCTCATGACTTGTACTTATTGATTATGTTTTAATCTGTGCGATGAAATAATGTTTATTTATTTATTTAAATGTTTATGCAGTCCGAAGGTGCAACAGATGAAGGTGGCAAGTCTCCAACATTATGGGACCACTTCAGCCGCACTTATCCAGGTCTGTCCGATAATCAAAATCTACATACCGATTTGACTGAAACTCTTATTGTAAATAAGACCATGTTTGTATTGAATTGTTTGCGAGTTGTGACTAAAAACTTATGATTGTTTTATAAAATCGTTGACTACAGAAAGGACATCGTGGAGATGTAGCAATTGATTTTTATCATCGTTACAAGGTACTATCTATAATCAACCTGTTTATTTAAACATGTACACGAAGTCAATTTTATTATTTAAAAAAAGTAAATCAAACTATAATATTTTTATAAATAAATAAAAACTTTTGAAAATAAACCAATATGCTATTTTCATTTCCATATGACCATTCACACTTTAAACCTAATATAAATCCTAATGATGGGCTACTCTCGATGATTACATTCATCATGAGGAACATGGCCATCCTCAGGGAAAAATTCATGAAGTAAGGATTTTAGACATCACATATTTATTACTTCATCTGTTTCAAATTATTTATCTTTATGGTTTTTTCGCACATACTAAAAAAACATTTAATTTTTATGTTTTATCTCTAATTAATGTATTGTTTTATTTGATATCATTAATTAATAATATAAAAATAAGGACAGAATTGAAAAATCTATCAAAAATTTGTATTGAAAACATAAAACGACAACTAATTTAAAATAATATTTAACTTTTAAAATGACATTTAATTTAAAACGGAGGAAGTAATAATTAAAAATATTATATTAGAAAAGTTACAGTGATGGGGTGGTTAAGTTCATCTCTTTCCTCCACCAAGATGAAAAGTTCTAACCCAACTTTGCAAACTTTTGTAATTATTCTTTCCAACTGTGTTTATAAATGGGTCAATACTTTTGTGTTTTAGATATAAAATTGGTTTGGGCCGAGCTTGTCGAGGAATTAGTCGGACGTAAAAACTTAGATCACTGTTAGTTATCAAATATATATATATATATATATATATATACTCTTTCTTATAAACAGTAGGTATATCGTACTTGGACTCGTGTGTGGTTATCACCCGGGCTAAACTCGCTCTCTCAGGAACATGCATAATCTTGCTCTCTTCCTATGTTCAATTTTTTTTCCGAATAAATTTAAAATTATATTCATCAAAAAATCTTTTGGTACATTTAATGCATCAGAGTTTGATGAGTCTGCAAAGAAACTTTTACATCTTATGCTTAAATTCTAATAGCAAACTAAGCTATAAGGATATCGTCGTATTTTTATCTCACGATGTTCGTAAAAAGCTGAGTTGGTATATGAAAAAGGATTGTATTGCGACTGTGAAGTAATGTCCTACAAATCGACCAAGTTTTTTAAATAATTCATATGAGAAGCCTTCTAGCCCCGGTGATTTATTTGCTGGCATCGAGAAAAGAGGTTTTCTAACCTCATCTTCAAAAATCTCTTCAAATAACTTTCTATCTTCTTCACTGCATCTCAAATCAGTAAGACCTTGTAATTCCTCCGTTGTCACTCCTTCAAAATCCTCAGACTTTTCAGTAAGAAAATCTGTGAAGAAGCCCTCAACTTCTTTCTTAATTCCCTTTTGATTGGACGTTGTTGTACCATCAGGGCATTGTATTTCCCGAATAGTATTTTGTGCTTCTCGGATTTGTACGGCATTCTGAAAAGTCGTATTATTCTGGTCTCCAACTTGCAACTAGTGAAACTTTGACTCCTGCTTATAATATTCTTCCTCCAACTCCGCTATGTGTGTCCATCGTGTGTAAGCCTCACCTTCTTCTTTTATCGCTACCTCCACTGGGTTTTGAAGAGTTGGTTGTTGTTTTCACATAGTATCAAAAAAGCATCTCTTTTCAGAATATCTACTAATTGTTCTTTAACAAGATTTTGTATCAAGGGTTTCAGGGCTTTGAGCTTTTCGGAGAGTCGAAAAACCGCTGATGTCGAATGGCAAAGTTTATCTGTAGTGGCGGAACATTGGAGCAGAACAGAGCCGTTATACTCTCAACCTCAGCTCTGTTTAGACTGTCAAAGAAGCTGAAGAATCTAAAACCAATCCTAAGAGCGTTTGGTAAGGGGAAGTTACACCACTTGACACAAAAAAAGAAGCAGCCTACAAAGACTTATGCGAGAAACAGGAGACTAATCTTAAAAGCCCGGGACCACAGACCATGGCAGTCGAAGCGCAGGCCTATGACACTTGGGAAAAAGTCGCGGTGCTGGAGGAAAATTACTTTAAGTCAAAAGGCAAATCTCCACTGGATAAAGGTAGAGACCAAAACACCAGCTATTTCTACAATGCAATAAAAGAGAGGGAAGCACAGAACTCGATTCACGAGATCAAAGACCAGAATGGGGGTATTTTAACATCAAGGGAGGACATTATGGCTGAAGCGGTAAGATTTTATATGACCTTGTTCAAAGCTCCGCAAGAGCAGGAATGTGAAGCAAATTCAGTCCTGGTGCTAAATCAAGAAAGAGTAAATCAGTGTTCGGAGGACCAGAGGAGGGAATTAATGAGAGAGGTGTCGAATTTAAAGATAAAATATGTGTTGTTCTCGATGCCCTCAAACAAAGCTCTAGGACTAGATGGTTACACAGTGAAATTTTATAAGGAGATGTGGCCCACTATTGGGAATGATTTTACTGTGGCAGTCAAGTCGTTCTTCACTTATGGTTTTTTGCCGAAGGGGATTAACTCTACCATTCTAGCCCTTATCCCCAAGAAGACAGAATGATAGGGATGAGGGACTACAGACCAATTTCATGCTGTAACGTGATCTATAAAGTGATATCAAAGGTGATAGCAAACCGATTAAAGAAAATTCTTCCTGGGATTATTACAAAACACCAGACAGCCTTCATCGAGGATAAATACTTGATGGAAAATCTTCTTCTCGCATCCGAATTGGTAAAAGATTACCATAAGCCAGAGATAGCCTCAAGATGTGCTATAAAAATAGACCTCACCAAAGCGTTCGACTCAGTGAATTAGACCTTTCTATTACGCTTGCTAAAAGAAATGAAACTCCGGGAAAACTTTATACGATGGATTGAATTGTGTGTAACCACTCCTTCTTTCTCGGTCCAGGTTAATGGGGAGTTGGCGGGATACTTCCGGAGTGAGAGGGGGCTGAGACAAGGATGCGCCCTATCTCCTTATCTATTTTTCATATGCATGAACCATCTATCCTCCATGTTAGACAAGGCGGCGAAAAATGGGGTTTTTGGGTACCACCCGAGATGCAGAAGTATGGGAGTTATTCATTTGTGTTTTGCAGATGATATCATGGTTTTCACGGAAGGGAAAACGCGATCAATAAGGGGTATTCTCGAAACTTTCTCAAGATTTGCTTCTCTTTCAGGTCTGAGGCTAAGCTTAGAGAAAACAACATTGTTCATAACCGGAATATCGGTGGAAGCTCGGGCTGAGATAGGGGTATTCCCCTTCGAGATAGGCTGTCTACCGGTGAGGTATTTAGGGCTCCCTCTCTTGACAAAAAAATGATACGAACAGACTACCAGCCATTCATTGACAAGATCAAAGCCCGGATAAACTCCTGGAAAAACCGGTTCCTATCATTTGCAGGTAGACTACAACTTCTATCCTCCGTAATAGCAAGTCTAACAAACTTTTGGATTGCAGCGTTTAGATTACCGCGAGCATGTATACGGTAGATTGAGAAAATCAGTGCCGCCTTCCTATGGTCGGGACCAGATTTGAATACAAAAAAAGCGAAAGTCAACTGGGAGGATGTATGTAAACTGAAAAATGAGGGAGGCCTAGGCTTAAAGTCCTTAGAGGAAGCAAACAGAGTGAGCTGTTATAAACTGATCTGGCAGATTGTATCAGCTAAAGACTCGCTATTGGTAAATTGGATAAAAAGGAACCTAATCCGGAAAGGATCATTCTGGTCAAGAAAAGAAACAAAGATGGGAGGGTCCTGGATGTGGAGGAAAATACTAAAGTATCGAGATTCTGCAAAGGGGTATCACAAGGTAGAGGTAAGGAGTGGTTCTAATACTTCTTTCTGGCATGATGATTGGTGCTCTCCAGGGAGGCTTAACGAAGTTTTGGGAGATAGAGGTGTAATCAATATGGAAATACAAGAGAATGACACAATGGAAGAGGTTTTTAAGAAGAACCGGCCAAGGAGGAGGAGACCACAAATGCTGGCTAAGATAGAGATTGAGATTGATAAACTCCGGTCAAGTGCAAATGACCAGGAAGATGTGGCGGTTTGGAGACACAAAGAGAACAGTTTCAAACCTCTATTCTCGACAAAGGAAACATGGAACCAGCTAAGAACCAAGGGTACACAAAACTCATGGCATAGGGCAGCATGGTTTGCACACGCATCACCGAAGTTCTCATTCATTTTATGGCTGGCAGCTTTGAATAGATTGGCAACGGGTGATAGAATGAGTACATGGTCAACCTCGGCACTGACAAATTGTGGGTTTTGTTTACAGGATATTGAAACGTGTGACCACATATTTTTTGGCTGTCCTTTTACCTCACAGATATGGAGCAAGCTGGCTCAAGGGTTGATGAGACAAGATTTCACTTCCCATTTTGGTGAGTTGATGAATTACCTTCATGCGTTGGACAGGAGATCAACAAAGTCTTACGTACTAAAATTCACTTTCCAAGCCGCAACTTATACACTTTGGAGGGAGCGAAATAAAAGAAGACATGGAGAGGTCCCCCAAAATATAGATAGGTTGATACGGGAGGTTGGAGTGGCAGTGAGGAATAAATTATCAACATTACAAGCGCAAGGTATTATGATAGATGGCTTACAAGTTTGGTTTGCCACAAGAACATGAAGATTCAAATGTCGTTTAGCTTATTTATGAGAGGTGGGTACTCTTTTTCCCGGAAAGTGTTTTTGTCCCAAATGGGTTTTCCACTTGCGGGTTTTAACGAGGCCTTCTTTCACAAATACAATCAGGTCAGTTACATATAAATATCCAAGTTGCATCATATGTAAAAACAGTTTTTTCTTTTGAATATATTTTTACATACTATTCAAAAAAAAAGTTTATCTGTAGTGGCCCAATATTTTTCCACCATAGGAAAAAAATTTCGACAGCTTTGCAATCGCATTGACATACTTAAATAGTCTCTTACCTGAGGCTTATATACATATAGTTTGTACTCTACATCTGAGATGATAAGAGCATCCACCAGATTCGAAGACACAATATGCTTGTGTGAAACGGTGTAGCCAAATAGCATTCATAAATATCCAATTTCTTACAGATAAACCCTTCCTCTCTTTTATTACACCATGTGAATAATTGTCCTTGTGAAGCAAGATCCAACAGTGAACAGTGCCTCACTATCTCTTGAAAACCCCTCATTCTCAATGGCATAGTAGGTGAGTTCTCATATCCTGAAATCACCCATGATCACCCATGTTTATTCTTAATATCTAAGAGTTCTTGTGATTCTTCAAATCCTCCCATATACTCTTTCTCTCCTCTAAATTTGATGCATACACAAAAGAGTAGAAAAACTCATCTTCAGCTCCATCTATCAGCACATAACAAGTTATCAACTGATCATTTTTGAAGACTAGAGTTATACGCATAGTCGATCTCCATAGAACCCAAATGCGACCCTTCAGACTAAATTTATAATTTGCCATGAACAACCAATCTTTTAAAACAGAATTTACTATTCGAGTTGTTTTTCCTTGACTCTTGTCTCCAGCAAGAAACCGAATTGTAGACTTTTATTATTTATCCAGTTATGGACGACGGAATGTTTAATTGGTTTGTTAAATTTCTGCACATTCTAGAAGAAACTAGACATCTAAAGATTTATGTGGGAAGACCTTTTACTACAAACAACCGGATTGGCATCCTTTTCTGCTTGGTTTGAAGTCCCCATATAGTCAATAGGTTTTTTCTTTGATGTTTGTGGTAGAGTTTTGCCTCATGTTACTCTCTACCACTACCTTTTCGAATTTAGATTCTTATGCATGTGTCGATACTACTTCATTTGAATAGTCGACACTCTCAGAATCATCCTCCACATTATGTTATTTATCCTCCTCCGCTGCATTATTATTTTCCTCCTCCACTATCTCTTCCTCCTCTTCAACAATGTTTAAGACTACAAAATTTGAGGGATATAGAATTGGAATATTGCTTACAGCAGGATCTGCTCTTCTAGCCCAACTTCTTTCCACTTTTGAAGGCGGAAATTCATACTAATCCTCCAGTTTTTTTCCAATTGTTTCTTCTGAGTTTTCCTGATCTTCTTCCTCCTTATCTTCCATTTCCTCTACCTTTTCAGAATTCTTATCAGATATATCTGATACTTCTAGTTGTGTTTCGCCTTTCTCGATCCTAATATATTAAGCAAAGTTCATCTCCTTGCTCTGTTAATTGTTTTCTTAGGGAGACCCATATCTCTTCACTATCTTTCTTCTTTCATGCATCATCTTTTTAATCACCCACACATACTTTCTCCATATGGTCCCATTTCCCATATGCAATGAACCTTGGAGGCAACCATGGATAAGTAAATTCCGCCATGAAATCCTTACGATTTTTTGAGAATCATATCTTTTTGGATAACTCATTTGATCAATTTGCATTAACAAACACCTTTGCTATGTCAAAATTTGCATATGTTGTTGTTTCAGGGTGTAGTCACAGTGGATGCCCTACTGCACTCGTTATAAAGCTAAGTCCTTCCCAGAAAAAAAAAGTTTCAAGGGAATTTTCTTCAATTGTACCCAAAGGAAATAGATGTATCCTCAGCCTTCTCCTCCTCTAGTCCCTTGAGACTATCATTTCACTTCTGCAATGTTCCACATGTCTCTCTTTAGAATCCTAGTACGAACTTGCGGGTTACGTACTTTGAATCTCATCATTGTTGGGTTAACATTAATCACCTCAATCATTATAAAATCATCTCTTTGACTCCAAATTAAATCTTGTTAACTATGACATGTATTATTGCGACACGCGGTGCCGTTGACAAAAAATTTCCAACCAACATATTCTCCCAGAGGAGAGTTGCATTTTCGAGAATTTTGTCTGGGATCTCCACTGAACGTTGCCCATACGTTGTCAATATTTTGAAATCATATTTTTCAGAAACTTGCTTGTTTTGAACCACCGAAACCCACAATGCAATTGGTTTACTACTTTGTGGACTTAAGGACTCCGTTAAATTTTCGTAGTCCCCATGAAGTCCACCGAGGAAGTCTGATGGCGCCAACAAATACCCTTGATTGAGACAAAACCGTCAAACCCTAATCACCAATTGAAATAATGTCACGCTTTATACCTATTAGAAAATATGGTGAGTTAGCTATTCAATAGCTACACTCACATGGAGGATTAGTCGGTAGAAAACTCGAATTACACCTCTGATCAAAATTCATATATCTTTATTGAAAAGTTGATACATTGTACTTGGACCACTATAAGAAAGCAGCCGGGAAACCGATGGAATTTCAGATGGATCAAAATCCGTCAAAATATTCTGACGGTTTTCCGATAGTTTTACAACTGCAAATTTCCGATGAATTTCCGACGGAAAGAGGATCCGTCAGAAAAATTCCAACGGATTTCCATCGTAAATAGTATATGTTATATTTCAATGGATTTCCGACCGATGTCCGTCGGAAATCTGATGGAAACTTGTCAGAATATCGTCAGAAAGTTATCGGATAATAAGAACGTTAATGTGACCATTGTATACCCCTTGTATTCCGACGGATTTCTGACGAACACGATTCTATATATATGTTTCCACATTTCTTCATTCATTCACACCACTTACTACTCAATCAATCTCTTTATAGTAAAAGTAAAAAATGTCTTCTGGTAATTATTTTCGGTCATGGATGGACAAACTTATGATGATTATGCAAGATGATTATGCACGAAAAATCTGCACGAGATGATTATGCACGAGAAATCTGCGAGTTCATGGGATTGGCTGGAAATCAACGGGGAGTAAAAAAATAGGTAAGATTAAATGTCCTTGAAGAATATGCTGGAATTCTCATAATGTTAAGTTTGACTTAATTTGGCATCACTTGTATAGTAATGAGTTTATGTCTGGTTATAAGATTTGCTATTTACATGGAGAAACAAATGTTGCGGATAACATAGAAGATAGAAAGGAAGTAGATTTAGGTGCTGGTACGGTTGAGATGGTGAATGATGTGTTTAGGGATAACATGTCGTCGACTGGTTATGATGGAGATAGGGCTGAAGAACCAAATGCAGAAGCGCAAAATTTTTTTGATATGTTAGATGCAATGAAATAGCCACTATATAGTGGTTGTAGAGAAGGTCATCCATCGTTATCATCTGCAAGTATAATGATGACTATTAAGACGAACTATAATTTGGCGGAAGAATGTGTTGATGCCATAGCAGATTTTGTGAAAGATATTTTGCCTGAAGATAATCTTTCACCAGCAGCATACTATGAGGTACAAAAACTAGTTTTTGGTTTTGGTTTGTCGTATCAGACGATAGATGTGTGCATCGACAACTGTATGATATATTGGAGAGAAGACAAAAACTGTAAAAGATGTAGATTTTGTCGTAAACCTAGGTTTCAAGAAACTAGTGGGAGAGTTTTAGTTCCTTATAAACAGATGTTGTATTTACTATTAACAGAGAGGTTGAAGAGGTTATATCAATCTCAACGCACAGCAGAGGCAATGAGATGGCATGCAGAGCATCGTCAAGATGGAGAGATTACGCATCTGTCAGACGCAGGAGCATGGAAACATTTTCAATCAATGTATCCAGAGTTTGCGTATGAGCGACAAAATATATACCTCGGGTTATGTACAGATGGTTTTAACCCTTTTGGAAAACATGGAAGACAATATTTGTTGTGGCCGGTAATTATAACACCTTACAATTTGCCACCATCTTTGTGCATGCGTAGAGATTTTTTGTTCCTTTCCGTGCTATTTCCTGTTCCACAACATCCAAGGAGATCACTAGATGTATTCGTCCAGCCATTTATCTATGAGTTACAAATGCTATGAAAGCATGGGGTTGAAGCATTTGATGTTTCATTGCTGCAGAATTTCAAGATGCGTGTGGTTCTTATGTGGACCATAAGCGATTATCCAGCATATGATATGTTATATGGATGGACAACGCATAGAAGATTATCATGCCCGTATTGCCAAGACAACACTAATGCATTCCAGTTACATAACGGAAGAAAGACGTTTTGGTTTGATTGCCACAAAAGGTTTTTACCTAGTGAGCATCCTTATCGTCACTCTAGAACAT
Organism: Cardamine chenopodiifolia; assembly: GCA_963922655.1. NCBI lineage: Eukaryota > Viridiplantae > Streptophyta > Magnoliopsida > Brassicales > Brassicaceae > Cardamine > Cardamine chenopodiifolia. Next base: position 15,854,727 of record OZ000470.1, on the reverse strand, counting down.
TATTTACGAAGAAAAAACAAGTGTTTGACTGTGCACCTCTGGAGATTGATGGACGCTGTATATTGGAGCAATTTAGAGATTTCAGCACTGAGAGAACTCCTTACAATGGGGGTAATGGGCATGATCCTATTGACGGTGTCGGTGAACTTCATAACTGGCACAAGAAGAGTATTTTCTGGGATTTGCCTTATTGGAAAGATTATTTATTGAGGCACATCTAGATGTTATGGACATTGAGAAAAAAAAATTTGACAGCATCATGAACACTGTTTTAAATGTGCAAGGGAAGACTAAAGACAATATGAAGTCTATATTAGACTTGCCACTGATTAGTTCTCGGTATTTTCTTCATGTTATGCTTAATTGTAGATGTCCTATGCATGCTTACCGGTTAGAAGCAGCTAAAAATAAGCATTTTTTGGATTCGAGATGATGTAAAATTTCCGGATGGATATGCATCTAATCTGCGGAATTGTGATGCAGTGTCTTCTTCCATTTGCCTTTGCACATCTTCTTCAAAAAAATGTCGACGAAGCAATTGCAGGTATATATTGTTACTTTCATATATTGTTACTTTCAAAAACTTTTTTTGACAACATCATGAACACTGTTTTAAATGTGCAAAGGAAGACTAAAGACAATATGAAGTCTATATTAGATTTGCCACTGATATGTTCTCGGGATTTTCTTCATATTATGCTTAATAGTAGATGTCCTATGCCTACTTACCGGTTAGACGCAGCTAAGAAAGAAGCATTTTTTATTGGATTCGAGACGATGTAAAATTTCCGGATGGATACGCATCTAATCTGCGGAATTGTGTGGATTTATCCAAAGGGAAGTTTATTGGGATGAAGAATCATGATTTTTATGTTGTGATGCAGTGTCTTCTTCCATTTGCCTTTGCACATCTTCTTCAAAAAAATGTCTACGAAGCAATTGCAGGTATATATTGTTACTTTCATAATTTTAATTAACCATTTTTGTATCATATATAATTTTTTATATATTCAATTGTTTATTTTTATTGTGTTTTGTAGGAGTTGGTGCTTTTTTTAGAGATTTATATACGAGAACACCTACAGTAGAGAATATACGCAATTTACAAGAAAATATACCGATTATCCTCTGTAATCTTGAGAAGATATTTCCACTATCTTTCTTTGATGTTATGGAACATCTTCCTATCCACCTCCCACAAGAAGCTGCACTTGGAGGTCATGTTCAGTACCGTTGGATGTATCCGTTTGTGCATTACATGTTCCACCTCAAGAAAAAGTTAAAATTTTAAGTAAAGTTGAGGGATCAATTATCGCACAGAGCTTCAACGAAAAATCCTCACACTTTGCTAATATTACTTTCCATCGGAAGTGCGTACTAAGCGTAGACAGCTGGCGCGGCAAGATGATCGAGGTGAGAGAGTGATTTATCTGGTGTATGTCCCTGATTTGTTTGCTCCAATTGGTCGATTAAGTGGAAAAGAAAAGAAACGGAAACTACCAGAACATGAGTTTGCACACCTGCATACTTATATCCTCACAAATTTTGAGGATATTGTGGAGTATGAGAGGTAATGACTAATTTATTTATGTTAATTACCAATTATTTGAAATTAATTAATATGTGATTATTAAATCTTTTTATGTTATAGCATTTACATGGCGCTAGTACGAGACTATTATCCAGATAAGACGGAACCCGAACTTGATATCCTAAAGGAACAAGAATTTGCATTGTGGTTGCAATTTTACATCAGTTTTTTAAAAAATTAACTAATTTATAATTGTATTGTAATATTTATCGAACAATAATTTAAATCTTTATTTATAGGTATCTGAAGGCATAGAAAATGGTCAAGAATTTCCGTCGTGGTTAATGGAGTTTGTTAATGGTCCAAACAACATTGCAACTTCATATCCTACGTATTGCACTAGGGGGTATCCATTTAGGATTCTTGAGGAGGGAAGAACAAAACCAACTTCAGACTTTGGTGTTTCAGCGCAATCAGGGGATGTATTTTACTACGGCATATTGAATGCAATCTTAGAAGTCCGATATCCAGGAATGTTGGACTTGAGATGCATTATATTTAAGTTCGATTGGTATGATCATTTCATTGGTCGTGGTGTTCAAATTGACCAATTCGGCGTGACATCGATACATTCAGGACGAAGACTTCAAAAAATACGATCCATTTATTCTAGCATCACAAGCAGACCATGTATGATTAAACTAACATATTTTATTGTTATTTAAGTTACTAATATATTTCATTTTTCACAAATTATCCTCATTTTATATAGGTTTGCTACATTCGTTACCATATGGTATCTCTTAAAATACCGACGGATGAGTTAAAAATTATTAAAAAACCACGAATCCGTCGGAAATCCGTCGGTATATTTTTAAAAAATTAAGGAATCCGTCGGAAATTTTCGACGGATTTGGGGTTTTGGAAGATTTTTTATACATATTAATAGACATTAATTTAGCTTGCTTCATTCTAACACTTGGTGAGACAGTAAATGCATTTAATATCATATAAAATGATGTATTTGATAAATTCTAACATTTAAGACGATTTTGATTAACTCATACCTATAGATACATATTAAATATATAACATAATCTTAAAACTAACATAATTTTATGTTTTTGTAAAAAAAATTACTTATATAAAGCTAGTGTTGTAATTTCATTAATTCAATGGTTACCATGGCTTATAACAAACGTATTCTAGTCCCGATGTCTGGAAAAAACCTTCAAAACCCTAAATCCGTCGGAAATTTCCGACGGATTAGAGGTTACACGTGTAGGTATTTAAGGTTGACTGACCAATGATAGGACAAGCAATTTTTGCGAATCCATCGGAAGAATCCGTCGGATTTACAAAATTTAAGGCATTGATAACCATCGTTGAAACAATCACGAAATATCTTAAATGTTTCCAACAGATTTATCCGTCGAAAATTTCTTCTTATATACAGACCCTTCTTTTTCGTGAAACCATTCCAAAAAAACATAAAAACTTCCCAAAAATTCCTAAAATCTCCAAAATTCCGTCAAATCTTCCACAGAAACTCCCAAACTTTACCAAATTCAATTCCTATGGATCCAATCCGCCCAAATATGTAAGTTTTTAAGTTTTTTTTGTTGATTTAGGATTTGAAATATATATTTAGGGAATTGGAATTTAGATTTAGGGTTTGTGAATTAGGATTTAGTGTTTTAGATTGAAAAACTAGGTTGTTAGACAATTAGACTGTAGATTTAGGTTTGTATAAATGATATTATGGTTTTTTGTATTATTAATTGTTTTTAAATCTTTTTTAGATTTTCTAATTATAATATTAAACATTTAAAAAAATTTATAACTTTATAGTTATTTTAGATATTTAAAAAAAAATTATATTTTTATAATTTTTTACCTATTTATAATTGTTTTCCTAATTGTTTTTACATTTATATTTTTTAGTTATTTAAATTTTTAAATGTTTTTAAATTTTTCTAAAGTTAATAATTAGTTATTTATTTTTTCAATGTTTTAAAATATTTTTTTATATATTTTTGTATTTTTATAAATCTTTTGATATTTATAATTATTTTCCTTTTTTTTTACATTTATAATTTTTAAATGTTTTAATACTTTTTTATAGTTATTCATATTTTTAAATGTTTCTAAAGTTATAAATGTAAAAAAATATTTGTATTTTTAAAATTATTTATATATATATGTATTTTTATAATCTTTTTGATATTTATATATAGTTTTATAAATGTTTTTTTTTATTTTTATAAATTTTTTTATTTTTAAATAATATATTTATATAATTTCATTTTTTCTATTTGTTTAAAATTTAGAAAAATTTCATTGTTTTCCATATGTTTATAATTTATTAAAATTTCATTGTTTTTCCATATGTTTATAATTTTATTTTTTTATTTTCAGGAATTATGGTCGATTTCATTATGTATCCGAGTCGGGTGGATCGAGACGTGGCCGAAGATCGAGTCGCAACCGCTCCAATCCTATCCCGGATACGCAATCTTCTTTAGCTACTCATCAAGCGGGTTCCGCTCTGATCCAGATGAGCATAGAGGACTTCGTTTCTCAACCCAGTCGGAAAAGATTGCCCTATCTTCATCCCGGTTGTGCAGGCAACAGTATATTTATAAGTTTTTTTTATTTAATTTTTTTATTTTTTAACAATTTTAAACTAATTTTTTTTTGTAAGTTTTATATATCCCATAATGGGATATCGAAGTCTATCAACCCTATGCTTAACGGAATGCTTCAACGTTCGTATGCGACATACGCCCTTATGTCGTTGCCTGAGCGTGATCTATGGTTTCGCCAATTTGCGGTATGTTTTATTTTACTTTTTAACATTAAAATTTTAAGTTTTTATATGTATGATAATTGAGTTTATATAAACTTTTTATATTTTAACCATTTCATTTTGCAGCAAGATTTCACTTGGGATAGAGACCTCACATCTCGGGTTAGACGTGAGTATCGAAATTTAGTCAAGGAAGTTGAAGGAGTGGAAGGACAAATGGAACTGGAATGACAATCCTAGGGAGCGCTGCTTGCAAACCCAGACCTCTGGAATGGGTTGGTTGAGTATTGGCGGATGGTGAGACTCATGCAACATCGGTTACTCAATCAACCAACCGGAAAAGTGACCGGAATGGCAAAGGAATTGCCAATCACAATTTGGGAGCAACGAGCAATGCTTCCCGGGAACAACAACTGGTAAGTGTTTTTAAATTTAAATTTTACTTTATTTACTTACTTTAACTTATAATAAAATATTTCAGTTCCGTCAAGAAGGTGTCCATCCATCCCATCTTACTTTGCTACAATAAGCGCACACGAACCGCAAGACGGGACAAATCTAAGATCCGGTTGCTCGGGAGATTGTGGAGAATGTGACAAGATTAGGAGAGCAGTTTCTGCAATTACAGCTGATGGTTAATGGAACTCCTCTTTGCACCGAATATCCCGTTGAGAAGCTCAACGAATTTGTGTACGAAGTAACTTAAATTTAATTTTTTCTTTATTTTAATTTTCTTTTTTTCTTTAATAACCTATTTTCTAATGATTTACTTCATTTTTTTTCGTAGGTCACTCCAAAGTCCAAAGGCCGTATTTTTGGACTTCTAGAAGAGTACTCGTCGCCATCTTCAACAACTTCGAGGTTCTACGGAAATCCCCAGCTTAAAACGCAACTCGATGAAAAGTCAGCCGAGATCGAAGCTCTCAACAACAAGATTGAGACTATCGAAGAAAACACAACTGCACAACTCAAAGCCATGCAGGATCAGATGGATGCATTCTTCCGTGCGTTCCACCCGTCTCTTCAAGATTAGAAATTTTTAGATTTCTAATTTTCTTGTTTTTTTAATTTTGCATAATTTATATTTTCTTTGGAATTCCTTTTATTTTCGTTAAAACTATTTGTTGTTTTGGTTTCAGAATTTATTAAATTTTATTTTTATTTAATTCTATTTATAATTCTATTTTTATTAATTAATTTAATTATAGTTATTTATTTTTATAAAAAATTAATTAAACATCCATCGAAAATACACCCGTCGGAAATTCGGTATCGGAAATTCGTCGGTTATTCGTCGGATTATAAACCGTCTTAGTCGATTAGTCCGTTGAAAAACTATCCAACGGGTTTCCGACGATTTACCAACAGATACCGGATATCGGAATTCTGACGGACTCTTCCGTCGAAAACCGGATATCCAGAATCCGGCGGAAATACTGACGGATTTCCGACGATTGTTTCATTTTCGACCATTTAGAACAGACGGATACAACCCTCAGTTCCGCGCTATTTTCTTGTAGTGGACTAGTATATAGTTATCATATTTTAGTTTTTTAAATCAATATTTACTAATTATTTTCTTTTGGTTAATCAATATTTTTCTAATACAAAATACTAATATGCATAGGATGACATTAAATTGATGAAGGAGCTAAACATGGACGGTTTCCGATTCTCAATCTCGTGGTCCAGAATAATTCCCAGTAAGTTTTAACTCTCTCTATTTGGTTGATAATTATATATTTTCTTACTACCAGTTATTTATGTGGTGAATTTTAATAATCTATAGGTGGAAAGCTAAAGGATGGAGTAAACAGAGAAGGTGTACAGTTCTACAAGGATCTTATAGACGAACTTCTTGCTAATGGTAAGATTATTAATCCACTAGTTAGTTAAAGTTCTCTAATTAAATTAAAGGTGTGGTTATTAAATTAAATTATACTCAAGATTTCACTGTCGTATATTAATTACATGGTCTGGAAAACATGCAGACATACAACCTTCAATGTCGATCTATCATTGCGACCATCCACAATCTTTAGAGGACGAATACGGTGGCTTTTTAAGCCGTAAAATTGTGTAAGCCTAATCCATATATATATATTTCAAGAAAAATTATTGTTATTGTACAAACAATTTTTTTTATGATTCTTTAAAAACAGAGATGATTTCCGAGATTTTGCAAGAATTTTTTTTCAAGAATTTGGAGAAAACGTTAAAATGTGGACAACGATCAATGGACCGTATATTATGGCTATTGCGAGTTATGACAATGGTAACTAGGCGCCTGGACGATGCTCGAAATGGGTAAACGAAAAGAGTGAGGCCGGTGGCGATTCGAGTACTGAGCCTTACATTGTTTCTCACCACACTCTTCTAGCTCATGCTGCTGCAGTAGAAGAATTTTGAAAATGCAAAAAAGCTTCGCACTATGGCAAAATTGGAATAGTATTGGCACCAAGATGGTACGAGCCTTATTCCGACTCTACTGATGATAAAAAAGCAGCTGAAGGAGCTCTTGCCTTTGAAATTGGATGGTAAGTTGCCTAAACAAAACTATTTGATGATTTTGCTCTTATTCATGATTTATATGTATTTTTGATCTTAATTTTTATTCTATATGCGTATAGGCATCTTGAAGCAGTCATTCACGGAGATTATCCAGAGATTGTTAAAAATATGTGGGAAATAAATTACCTTCGTTTACTGCAGAACAGTCAAAAATGTTATAAAATTCATCAGATTTTGTTGGAGTAAATTACTATACAGCACGCTTCGCTGCTCATGTTCCTCATACCGACCCTAAAAAGCCTCGGTGTAAGACTGACAATCACGTCGAATGGAAACGTATGCTATGGTCATTAGTTACTAAATATTGATCCATTATAATTTTAATTAAGCTTAGATGGTACACTAAATAAATTTGTTTTGAAACAGTTACTAACCACAGTGGTCGCATCATCATCGTGTTACTTTGACGTGATTATGAATAATTTAGTTGTTTATAAATTGCAGGAATCAATGAAAACGACGATGGTACAAAACCAAGAGAAGATATTCTTAAGGACACATTTAGGATTGAATACCATAAGACACATTTCGAAGAACTTCACAAAGCTATAGTATTAGTTCTTGATCTTTTTTTATTTAATCTTGATATTTCTTACAATATTTATCTCGATTAATCAATCATTTTTATTGATGAAATTTATAATATGTTTATAGGGAGATGGGTGTGATTTTAGAGGATACTACGCATGGTCATTAATGGACAATTTTGAATGGCAACATGGATATATTTCTAGATTTGGTATTTACTATATTGACTTTGTCAATGGTCTGAAACGTTATCCAAAAAATTCGGCCGAATGGTTCAAGCAGTTCCTTAAGAGATCGGTCTGAGAGACCAAGAAAGAGGACGTGAAGGAGTTGTCACGTGAGAATATACGTGCAGAGAGTTTCAAATAATCGGCGGACCAATCGTTGGTCGTTTGATTTTCCTTATAATCATTTCGGTGACAAGGAGTAGCGAAACAATTGTCATTTTATTGCTTTTAAATCCATTCATTTGCTACTTAAGTGTGTTTCTTTGCCGATTAAGTTAGACGATTTTCTACTAATAGCATTTTAAATGATCTAAACAGCCATGGAAAAAAGGAGCTAAACAGCCACTTAAACAATTTACAGTATTAATTTGTATTTAAGATTGTTTAAACAATTTTTGTTGAAAACCAGTATATTATATCATAATCTTTACTATTAAATGGGAAGCATTATTAACTTGATGACATGAAGTTGTTAAAATTTACATAAAATGTCATTAGAATAAAGAATAAAAAAGAAAATTTTATTAATGGCAAAATTTTCTTTGTAATTTAACTTATATATATGTATCAAAACAAGTTTCACATTTAATTATCTACTATCCATACAATCAAACACAGTTAAAAGATTTTTAATATTAATTATAAAATAAAAGATTTTCATATAATCTAAAAATCTTTAACAAATTCTCTTATAGTAAGATTTCTATATATATATAAAATCTATGAACATATATTTAATAATAAATTGAGTAATATATATATATATTAATTTGAATTGTTTGCTTAAGTGATTAATATTAATATTTCTATAAATAAAAAATATTATTATTCAAAATATAATATATATATATATATATTAATAATACGAATATGTTTATTCTTAAGAAGATAATATAGTCAAAGTTATTAATATATAAAATTTAGTAATAACAAGTATTATTATTAATCTTAGATTGTGAAATATTATTTTTAACAAGAATACTTGAAATTTCATGTTTTGAGATAAAGATTGTTATAAAAGAACTGAAAATGTAAACTATTAAAATATTAATTTAAATCTAAATATAAAATCATTCAATACTATTTTTAACTAAATTTTATTAGTAATATATCTATATATATTATAGAACTTATAAGTTAAAAATAATATTTGACATTAAATTTAGGAACAAGAACAGCATATCCGATAACTATATAAATTATTCTAATTAAAAAAAAAAATTTCTTTTTCTGAAATATAAAAAACAAAGTTTCCATATATATATATATATTAATTAAGACTATAAAAGAACTATTTGATTAGAAAAAATTTTATTTGATGATCTTTATTGGCTGCATTGTACTTTAAAACAATCGTTATGACTCAGAAACTGGATAATCTTTATAAAAAATCTTAAATTATTAAAAATTATATTTTAATTTTATAAAAAGTTAAGATGTTATCAATTTTAAAGTTAAAAATATTTCACGGAGTCGTGGAACCATCATTCTTTTTGAGTTATGCAAATGTAAATTTACTGAATCATGTCATAAGTTTGACAAATAAACATAAATGTCCCTTTTGACCAAAAAAACCCAAAAAATTATATTAAATATATTTTCATATGTATATAATTTGATTTATTTTAATTATATTATTTTTTAAAGTAATTCATTTTACTAACTATATATACAAACTATGCCATTACATGCAGGATTATATTTCTAAGATAAACTTATTTGATATTTAAATTTAAAACTCTTATTCATGTTTATAATATCCATACTATTAAAACAGAAATACTCTTATGATTGTATCCAAACACATCTCTATATTTTTAAATTAAATATAAATTTTAAATTAAAATAATAAATTAAATATTAAACATTAAATAATTCAGAATCCCTAATCCTTTCTTCCGATCCCTAATTCTTTCTTGACTCCTCTTCATCTCTTTGCTCCCGATCAAATGTAGGACGAATTACAAAGCTTGGCGTCTTTGGGTAATGTTGCGTATAAGAAGAAAACTTTGATACTGCAATTCAGCATTACTCCACGGCTATGGAGATTGATGATGAAGATATCTCTTATCTCACTAATTGTGTTTCTGTTCATCTGGAGATGGGAAAAGTATAGCTTTCACATATAGATGAATACCCTCTTTTAAAAAAATTTGATTTGTTTAACACGAATTTGTTAATATCTTCATGAGCTGTGTAGTGATTAGTCTTTGAATGTGATTTGTGTTTTGTTTAGTATGATGAGTGCATCAAGGATTGTGATAAGGCAGTTGAAAGGGGTAGAGAGCTTAGGTCAGATTACAAGATGGTAGCTAAAGCTTTGACTAGGAAAGGAAATGCTTTGCGGAAGATGGCTGAATGCTCAAAAGATTATGAACCTGTGATTGGGACTTACCAGAAAACTCTTACTGAGAAGTTGGGGAAGAAGTTGATGATGGTCTGCTCTGGACACTAACGAAAGTAAAATTCTCCAACGATCATCAAGAAACCTCTAACTTTAGGTATCTATAATTTCGTGATTCTTCATTGTTGAATTGATTTTAAGGTCTCACTTAGTTAAATCGATGAATTGATATATTTTGAATATAAAGATTTTGTGTTCAAACCATCCAGCTCAAACATTGGCTTGGATTCTTGATCATGGAGATAAAGGTAATGCCGTATCAAATCTAAAATTTTCAAAAAGCTTGGTCCAATTCTTTGTTTAAACCGATTACTAAACTTTTCTAAAATTTCTATTCCAACCCCCCCCCCCCCCAAATATTCAAAATCCCCAAACAATTTGAAAACACTTAATTATTTTCAAAATCTATATGAGAAACAATTAATAATTTCAAATATTCCGAATTTGGTAAGATTTCAAAATCTTCCAAAATAAAATAAAAACTATTAATTTTAAATATTCCGAATTATTTCGAACATATTTCGAAAACAGTAAATAATTTTGAAATTCATATCTTTGAGCAATTAATATTTCTCCGAATTTATGTAAGATTTCGTAACTTTTTGAAATCGTATAATCACAACAACACATTTAGTTGCGATTGGAATTGATTTTTCCCTTAATTCTTGCGAATATACCTTAGCAAATTCTACATTCATTAATTAAAATTATGTCATAATCACTAGGATATTCTCTAAATCGTATCAAACCTAACCCTACTAAAACTTTATATGTACTTAAACATATTGTATGCTTAAAACCACAAGCACATTTCATATATTCTACTCACAAAAATTAAAAACTCACTAATATCAATAGCTGCTGCATTCGCATTCTCCGAGATTCGAGGCCATATAAGACCGCTTGGAGAGTTCACGATCAAAGTTCTTCACTCTTGTAGGCAATATATTAAAAAGTTTGGCAAAAATTTTGAGTGTATCTTTGCTGATTCACATGTAACCTATCCAATTTGGTTTTTTCTTCTATCTCATGTAAATCGTTTACTAATATAATCTCTATACTTATACTTATTTCAGGGAACAAGGATCCATGCCAGTGTTAACAAAAATCAGGTGGTCAGGTTTGCTAATCAGTTGGCTCAAGGTGAACGGAAGTTTGTTGAAACTTTCAGCTTAACTCACGCAGCTGGACAATACACTGACTGCACATGTTTACAAAATTAATTTTGTAAACTTCACACATGTTAGAGTGTGTGATAGTGTCAGTGACTCATAATATTTATCACTGGCACCATTTCCTCTGATTTCCTCTGAGTTAATCCAGACATCTTCGTTTGTAAGTTTTCAGATTCTTTTTATACAACAACTTCTATTATTTTCGTAGGTATTTTATATTTTATTGTTAATTATTTTTTTGTTATGTACGCATAGATGTTATGGGTGAAGTCATCAATATTGGTCAAGTTGAGGAATTTGCAGTGCATAAGATTTAGTTCGAGCTAAGGGATGAAAAGTATGTCCATCTCTTACACATAAATTTACTCAATCATATATATTTGCGATTTTAATGATTTAATATATATTTTTACAGTGATGTGAGAATGCCGGTTACTTTGTGGGGTAAGTTTGCCGATCAATTTTTTAAAACTTGTGAGGTGCTTACGCAAATGAAGTCTGTATTATTTGTTTTTTGAAATTTGCAAATATCAAAGCATACAAAGGTATATAGATTTATGGCATACTGAAATGATTGTACAAATAAGTACCTTTATTTGATCAACTTGAGATACTAATTTTTTCTGTTTTGGTTTTATAGATACTAGGAATATTTCAAACTCCTTTGATGCTTCTCAACTTTCTCCACTTCCAGAGATTGAACAATTTGTTCATACGTAAGTGATATAAACTATAAACTATAGAGTTATATAATCAATCTGAATTTATTGAATCATCTAAAATTTTTAATTCTTTTATTTGTCCTAGACTGTCAGAGTAAACCAAGGCGTCAAATCTCCATTGTTAATCAGCCGGAATTTCTTGAGTACGAACAAAAGACAATCGCTGAAATCAAGAATTCATATGAGGTTGTTTTCCATTTCATTTGAATTTTTAGTAATATATAATTGTACTATATTTGTTCGTAATCAAGACTTTCTCTTAATCTATTACCTAGGTTGGAAGAGTGAAGATTTTGTGTTCAGTCTATGCTATAGACATGGATTGGGCTTGGTATTATTTCATTTGCAAGAAATACAACAAAAAAGTCACACATGTCTACACTCAATCAGTCAGAGTTGAGATTGTTCAAAAAAGAATATTAAGTTTTGGTATGACACATGCAGATCAGTTGTTACTATTGTTATTGTCAGTTATATTTGTTTCTTTTACTATTCAATTAATTGATAATTTATTTATTGATAGCTATATTTTATTATATTAAAAATAAGGGTGAGAAGAAAATAAATGAAGAGGTAAAGATTTGAGTTAGGTTTTAGTGTTAACGATGGTCGGAGAAATTCTAGTCAAAACGGTGGAAACAGTGATAGTGATGTAGTAGGTTATTTGTGTTTGGTAGTGGTTTTGGATCTATGATCTATATAATAAATTAAAGTCACCTTCTTTCATCTTGCGTGTTAGTGGTTTAGTGGCTTAATAACAATTCTGCTTTCTCCATATTACCGATTTTACTTTTCTTTCGCCCACGTCTTTTTTGTTTTTCAGAATCTATCAATGTTTCTATTCGAAAAACTCAATTGATTAGTTTTGATTTTCATTCTTTCTTAAGGGATAACCTTCATGTCAAGGTAATGGACCACACAAGTGAGACTCAGCTCATGTTGTTCAATAGTGCGGTCTCCGATATTGTTCTTGGTGGTTCATATGATGAGGTGATATTATATTATTTTTATGAACCGAATTATATTTATGTTACGATTTAATATGGCTAAATATGTTAAATATCTATTTTGATATACATATTGTTGATTCCGATTCTTTGTCGGATGCTCTTAACAACCTCAAAGGCAAGACTTTCAAATTGATTGACTATATGGAGAAAGAAAATTTGTGGGATGGGTTGGATACTTATAAATTATGCAAGGTTTTGTCAGGTATCTCTCGCCTTTACTATGATTATAAAAAAGAGTCAAGGACAATCGCTGGCAGAAGTATGACTCTATTTGCCAAACCCTGTGTTTTCTTATGATCAGCTTTATGTGGTTTTATCAAAGATAACACCAAATATAGGTCTGAGAGTGCTTATTCTAGACAAAGAAAGCAAACCTCAGAGACACAGAGACAAACAATGAATGTGGTTTTCAAAGAAATGTTTCAGATTTGGAAAAAAAAGATTAGAGTTAAGTGAGCCTACAATTTTTTTAGCATTCTTGCATTCTTTATTTTTTTTAATAAACTAAATCCAATGACTATTTATGTTCTGACTTAGTTTTATGGAACATGTGATGGTGAAGATCAAACCAAAACAAACTTGATTCGTTTCTTTAATTTGAACTTTCTTAATTGCTTTATTTGATTATTGCTATTTTTATTGTGCTATTGATTTTCTTATAGTGGATTTCATTTGTTAGTTCTTTTCTAATAATGGAATTAAATTGTTGCTTTTGCTTTAAAATAAGACAAATGGTCAAATATTTGAACATGTATGCTCGCTTCCCTCAACGTATAGTGTACCTAATTTTATAGTATTGACAAGAATAATTGGATCATTGTATGCTGTGAAGAATTATTAGAAGATGAGATGTATGTTTGTGTTAGTGTATATATGACTGGAGAGGATGGGTCTGAAAAACAACTGTGAAATAAAACCATCGAAATCAATGTTTTCGACGTCATCCACCTTTTGTCTCTCGCTGTGTGCACTGTCTAAGTTTAGTTCCACTTCCCATTTTTACATGGAAAACACTACAATTCTATGTTGAAACCACGTTAAATATATTATAAACCGTAAAGAAACAAAAAACTACAAATATATATTAAACAACCAAAATAAATAAAAATTATAAACAATAAATAAACAAAAACGAACAAGTTAAAATTACACGAAAGAAATACAAATATTTATAAAATTTAAATAAACAAAAAACTATAAATTTATATTAAAACAATTGAGCACGGGTTCGAATCTAGTTTATGATATAATTCAAGACGAAGTTTTTTGTCAAAATGAGCATTTATGTTTGTTTTCCAAACTTATGCATGGTTCAATAAATTTACATTTGCCAAACTCAGAAAGATTGATGATTCAATGACTATGAGATTTTTTACTTTCAATTTTTTAACAAACTTTTTATAAATATTATATATGAAGTTTCAATATAGTTGTAATATCTTAAATTTTTTAGAAATTGAAAATATTTGTAATATTTTAAAATTTTAAAAAATTTTAAATATTCGTAAAATTTTAAACTTTTTCTGTGTTTAAAATTTATATTTATATGTTCAAATTCAAGGGTAAACTATTTTAGAGAGATATTAGGATTGGACCCGCACATGCATGCATGGTTTTATTTATAAAATTTTTATCTGGTATAACATTTATAATTAAAACTCATACGGTTTGGTATTCAGCTTACTATTTGGTTTTTGAATGTTAAAATAATAATGGTTTCATCATTATTTTGAAATTCGGATCGATTCGGTGGTCAGACCGATATCGATCAAGAAAGGTGGATACATCTATACTATTAATTAGAAAGCATTCATTATGAAAAAATATTTAAGATGTAAAATATTACATGAAATGTCATTGGGGTTTAATGTTTTTAAATTAAACAATCATAAAAATATCTTAAATAATTATTAGTTTTCAAAAAATTAAACTAGCTTTCTTTCTCTTATTAATTATTGAAGAAATTTAAATTTTTTAAAAAGTTTTAATCAATCAAAATTAAAAAACTAAAATTTTATATATAATTATACCATATTATTTATTTTAATTTATTATATTTAAAATAGTTTAGTAAAATTTAAAATTATGATTATTTTATCATCTTTGTTTGTGTAACACGCCAATTCCAAAAATACACTAAAAAGAGCCGAAAACTTGCATAATTACAAAAATTTTCGTCGGACTTGAAAAATAAAAAAAAAAGAAATAAATAATTAATTACTTCAGTAGAATTTAAGTACACGTGTCCTCAAATTTCTTTACTTTTCCACAATTTTTTTTAATATTTCCCCAATTCTATCAATTTTTTATGTAAAGCAACCTTTCAAACCTAATCGAACCTGGAAAGGCAGAGCAACCTTCCAAACCTAATCGAACATGCAAGGGCAGACCCATTACCATAGTAGGAATTGCACATGCCTTATGCTAATTTTATCTTTTTCTTAAGTAATTTTTTTCGCTTTTAGTGAGAAAAATTAAAATTACATCACTTTATCTTTTTTTTTTAAAAGAAGTGCATCATGCCCTCAGCCCAAATTAACTTTTAGTCTCATAACCCATATAAAATTTGATTATTTTTCTATAAAGCCTTTTAGAAAAGTAAATAAAAATTTCAAACCCAATTAGTTAATAAAATAGAAAGAAACGATACGAAAAAAATCCAAAAATTTTCTTATGAATCGAAGGCTCATAAAACAGAACATGCTCTGTTTTCTTTCATCTTTTTTTTTCTTCTTCTTCTCTTTTTCTGGGTTTTTTCATCTTGGTTTTACGCCATCAACTTTGCTCATCCTCGTCAATGTATCTTTCATCTCTCTTGTTCCCTGTCTTGGTGGTCCTACCGATTAAATTGGCCTTTATGGTTCGTTAAAACAGAGTGGAAACCGTTATGGCTTCGTAATCTCCTAACCGCTGCAACTATTTCGGACACACCCGCTCCTAAATCAACTGCCAATAAACACTAGATTTTCGCTCCTTTATCCACAATATTTAGACGAACCCATTGCCCTCTTCCCAATCACAATCGCCATTTATGTCTTGTTTTTGCAAAGAATATCGACGAATCAGAGTGTGCAATTCCAGAAGATCTTCTCTCCCATGTGATCCGAGTCTCTCATTTTAGTTTGCTCCTCCATCCGGCAAACCCGAAACGTTAAAACCTCTGAGCATTACTATGCTTCTTCCCAAGACTTTGGGGAATAGATACTTCGGTCTCCGGTCGAATCGTAGACCATGATCGAGTCCAGTTTCTATTTCCATCCCATGAAGCACTGCAACTAATTCTTCGCCGTGGTCCTTGGAGTTATAACCGCTGGATGATGGCGATGAAGTCTTGGGTTCCATCTATCTCAAATGATGACCCTAATTCGATTGATTTTTGACCTTCCACTACAATTCTTGTCGGTTCCCATGTTGAACTATATCGCCGGTACTCTCGGAACTATTCTTGAACGGGAAAGTGAAGCCACTCTTGGAGAGAATGCCGCATTTCGACGTGTTTGCATCCGGTGGCCTTTAACTAAATCTTTGGTCTTTGAAGTCCGGTACGAGAAGCTCTGGAACTTCTACTTCCGGTGTCACTTACTCACGCATGACATAGAAGACTGTCCCGTTCCTGATCCGGAGTCGAACGATGAAATGAACAGAGTCTCTTCTCTGTTTATTTTTCCTGACAATACGACTAGAGCAGTCAAAGCAGCCCCTATTTCTATGAGTGAGAGTTCTGGATCCATCGTCCCAGTTCCGGGTTTACAACCATCATTGATCATCACCGGAGAAGAAACCACGATTGTCATTGACGAACGTCGTTTCTCCATAGCAGACTTACAAAACTTTTACCACAATTACACTTTGGTTTCAGATGATACCGAATCGGAAGCACGCCGCTGACGAATCCTCCTATCTCTAGAACATGTCGATAATGAGATCATTAAGGAGATCACTAGACTGTTGGGAACACCATCAACCTACCCTCACAAAAGACGCAAAACTGTGGCGTCCAAGGCTAGTTCAACCAAAATTTACGGCGAGGCGGGCCCGATACCGCCACAAACTTTGCCACAAACTTCAAGTAGCGGTGAGGCGGGGCAAATACCGCCGAGGAAAAAATGAGAATAACGAGTTGGAACTGCCAGGGCATTGGCAAGAGCTCGACAGTTTGGCTATTAAAGGAGTTATGTCGCCGATATCTCCTTGATGCAGTATTTTCTCATAGAGACGAAGCAGCCGTTTAGTTATATGTGTGATCTCTCCGTTACGTTAGGATTTCAACACTATTGTATCATGATGCAAGACTAATAGAATGTTTTAGTAATGAAAAATCCTTTCCGTTCTATTTGTCTTGTGTCTATGGTCATCTGAATCCTCAATATCGGAATGAATTATGGGAGAAGTTTCAACGAACGGCTATGACTCCTAATGCTCCTTGGCTTGTGATTGGAGACTTCAATCAGATTAGGGACAACAATGAGAAAATTGGAGGTCATTCTCGCGATGTCAGGACATTCAAAGACTTCAACAATACACTAGATATTTGTGACATGTCTGAACTCTATCATACCGGGAATAAATTCAGTTGGAGTGGATCTCGTAGTTTGATTCGGAATGGGTTGCGTACAACAGAACTAATTCAGTGCTTTCTGGATCAGACCTTTTCAAATACTAAATGGCTAGCCTACTATCATGCGGCTTTTACCGAATACTTGGAACCAATCGAGTCAGACCACAGACCAATGATAGTCAATATTCTAACAGTTACTAATATCAAGCGAGGTCAGTTTCGTTACGACAAACAACTCGTTGAACGGGAAGAATTTAAGGATTTTATTGAGGAAAAATGGGAAAGAATTACAGTCCAGGGTGATCTACAAAGCAAATTAACGGGTGTTCGCAAAAAATCTCTCGTTGGAAACGCATAATATTACTAACTCAGAAACGGAGATAGAAGCACTACAGAAGGAACTCGACTTGGATTTTTTACAAGTTCAACTGGACCCAACATTAATAAAGGCCATTAACGGAAACTCAGTCGGGCTTATTACCAGGAGGAAGTCTTTTTGAAAATTAAGAGTCGTAATAAATGGCTAAAAGAAGGAGATCGAAATACAAAATTCTTCCAAGGTTTTGCAAAGCTTGGAATCGTATCACTTCTATATTGGATGACAATGGAGTAAAATACACAAACGAGGTCGATATTTCAAGAATGGCTATCCAATATTTCCAGACTTCATTCACTAGCACCGCCACCACGGACTGGGGAGATTTTATTGATGATATTTTGCCTTCGGTTACTCCAATCATGAATCATGAATCAGACCCTCACAGCTGAAGTTACAAATGCTGAAATCTTACAGGCCATCAAAGATATCGGAGGGGATAGAGCGCCAGGCCTTGATGGTTTTAGTGGCGCTTTTTTCCATCAGGTTATATCAACTGTTGCTGATGATGTTCTTTCGGCAGTGAAAGGTTTTTTTGCCGAGGGGAGTATCCCCACTGGTCTGAACCACACTCATCTTTGCCTTATCCCCAAGAATGTACAAGCAAGAACCATGAGTGAGTATTGCTCGATAAGCCTATGCAATGTTGCATACAAGATAATATCGAAGGTCCTTATTAAACGGCTTAAATCGTTCCTACCGTCAATTATCTCAGACCAACAAACAATGTTTATCTCGGAGCATCAAATTACAGATAATGTGTTGATTGCTAACAAACTTCTTCATGCTCTAAAGACAAGGAAACGTCAGAAAAAAAACGTTTATGGCCATAAAGACATACATCTCCAAAGCATATGATCGTGTTGAATGGAATTTCCTTCAAGAGACAATGGTACAGTTGGGTTTTGATACGAAGTGGATATGCTGGATAATGTCATACATAAAATCTGTCTCCTACTCTATCCTTATTAATGGCAGTCCATATAGTGATTTACTCCCTACTCTAGGTATTCGTCGGGGAGACCTCTTTTTTTTGTACTTGTTCTTATTTTGTGCGGAAATGCTTACACAAAGACTTAACCGTGAAGAATGTAAAGGCAATATTCAGGGGATATCTATAGGTCATAATGGATCACGTGTTAGCCATCTTCTATTTACGAATGACTTCTTTTTCTTCTGCCAAGCCAATCGACAGAATAGTGTGACATTAGCAAACGTGTTACACCAATATGGGGAGTTGTCAGGGCAACAAGTAAACGTCCACAAATCGTCAATAACATTTGGTTCTTGGGTCTATGATACCAAAAAACTGAGGTACGACAAATCATCAATATTCAGCGGTCGGGTGGAGGTAGTAAATATTTGGGATTACCCGAGGATTTTTCACATAAGAAATGTGAGATTTTTGATTATTTGGTCAAGAAGGTTAAGGAATGTACAAAAGGTTGGAATCAAAAATTCTTATCAGAAGGGGGGGGGGAAGATTATGTTGAAGTCTATAGCTACATCGATGCCTACCTATACTATTAGTTGCTTTAAATTACCGAAGTCTGTTTGTCATGAGATAGATTCTGCATTATCTCAATTTTGGTGGGGTTCGACTGATCCTAAACGATGAATGGCTTGGGTCAGTTGGAAGAAAATGAGTGTACCTAAAAAAGAAGGAGGTCTTGGTTTCAAAGATATTGAGAAATTCAACGACGCCTTACTTGCAAAACAAGTTTGGAGTATTCTACAAGAACCTGATTGTCTGCTTGCGAGAATTTTAAAAAGCTGTCATTTTCATGGGACAACTTTAGGGGATGTAACTATTACTAGGAAAGAATCCCATGGTTGGTGTTCACTACTCAGTGGTCGAGATTTATTATTCAAAGGTCTATAGTTTCGTATTGGCAACGGCTGTTCCATAAATCTTTTCTCAGACCCGTGGATTCAAGCACACCCTCCAAGAGCAGTCATCAGTCCTGCTTCAAGTTGTCCGCGAATTGTATTACGAGATTTATGGCAGCATAATCATAAACAATGAAATGAGGATGCCCTACGATAGTTACTAACTACAGAAGATGCGAACCTGGCTCGGAAAATGTATATTCCACATAAAGATGCTAACGATAAGTTACTTTGGAACTATACACAAAATGGGTGTTATACGGTAAAGTTGGGTTATTGGCTAGCTACACACTACCCTGACCAGTCACGGAATCACACCGCCAGGCAATAAGACTTTAAAAAGTCGGATTTGGACTACTAAAACGACCCCAAAGCTAAAACATTTTTTTTGGCGTGTATTATGATCGGCAATTGGCTCTGCTTCAGAACTGTCTCGCAGGGGCATACCAGTAGATACAACTTGCAAACGGTGTTGCCAACATATTGAAACATCCAATCATATACTATTTCAATGTGATTATGCTCAGGCTGTTTGGCGGATGTCAAATTCACCAATATCATCAGTTTTGCTTCCGTCCAATACTCTGGAACAAAACATCAAAAATCATCTCGACATTTATGATTCATCGAAAATAGATCCAAATCGCCATGGAGTTTTTTTGGACCTTGTTGCAGTTATGGAAATCACGTAATGATCTTATTTTCAATAAGGTAGTGCACGACCCTCCTTCTGTTTGTTCCCAAGCAAAGGAAAACACAACTGAATGGCTTGAGGCCAATACCCCCGGCCAGCCTACTAGACGTACTACCATTTACCCATCTCAAATGCCATCACAATGGACCCCTCCGACATAAGGTTTGTTTAAATGCAATGTTGATGGAAGCTACATTTACAATAAGGACTCAACGGGTGTAGGTTGGATATTACGAGATGAACATGGAGCCTATAAACTTTCGGCTTCAACAAGACTTAAACAAGGAACCAACCCTTTAGAGGCAGAAGGGCTCGCAGTCCTACATGAATTACAATCACTATGGTGCCAGGGTTTCAAAAATATAATCGTGGAAAGCGATTTCAAAGTACTGGAAGATCTTCTCAATTACCGATCTCGAAATGAAAACATGGATCCATTACTTAATGATATCCGCAGTTGGACGGATCACTTCACCACTATCACATTTACGATGGTTTCTTGCCACGAAAACCAAGTAGCGGATAAGTTAGCAAAGTTGGCTCACTCACAATGTGAGATTACAAATATATATGTTTATCCTCCAACCTATTTAATGAGTTTTTTATTTAACGACTATGTAAACAAATTCTAAAATTTTATAATAAAGGCGTTTAGAAAAAAAAAAGAAACGATACCCTAAATCCACTTTTTTGTGCCTTCCCAATTCTTCGTGTTTAGCGAGATTACACTTTAACCTAAAAAGTAAATTTTTGTCTTCTCTAATTTTCTCTCATTCAGTCGTTTCGAAGTTGCAAATATAATCAATTCCGATAAATTTTATGGAATTACTCGTTTAGCTTAAAATTTGTGGTTTGAAATTTTGATTATGGATTAATCTAAAACTGATATTTAATATGTTAATATTATTTTATTTTTTACTAGGTACCAATAGACAGAATCTTAAAGATACTTTGTATCGACGTCTAAAACTGATTTGAAGGATTTGCCTTATGATCTTGCGGATAAAAAAAGAATATTGGAATATTATCCTAACCAAAAAGATGAGGTAAGACGCAAGTATCTGATTAGAAGCCCTTGTCAATCTTGCAGTCATTATTTTCCTAAAACATCGTGAGGAAATAAAATGAGGCGGTTTAATCTAGTTTTGTTTGATCTCTACGGCAGTTAGTTGGAATGTAGTGTTAAAAAAAGACAAGGCTTTTGGTTTGTTTTGCTAGTTGTTTAGAGATTACACTGAAAATATATATGGAAGTGATGCATTTGTGAAAATATGCTTTGATACTTGGAAAAGTCCTAAGAGAATCGATGAGCATGTGGGAGAGGTGAATAGTTTTCACAATAATGCATTGAATAGAGTTGATTGTCTGATGAGATAAGGTCAATCATTCATTCATGCTTTTTATAAGCAAGATGATGCGGTCAAAAATGAATACAAGATCATATGAATGCTTTAATTGCTTTAATAGATTCTTGTAGATATTTACTATGATAAGGATTGCCTTCTCGAGGTTATGATGAATAGGTGGGATCAACTAATAAATGAAATTTTTTTGAGCTTTTGAAATATATTGCATAGCAAAATGAGCTTGTAAGTAAGGTTGTATTGGGGACTGCTCTAAAGAATAATCGAAAGGCATCTCCCTAAATTCTGAAAGATTTAGTGCATTGTTTTGTAGAGAAAGTTATTGAATTTATTATTCAAGAAGTTGATCATGGTGTGTTTTGCTTGAATTTGCATATGTTTCTGTTAAAGAGCAAAAAACAGTAGTTTTTTGCTTTGTTGACAAAGATGGGATAGTCAAAGAAAGATTCATTGATCTTATTCATATTCAAGAAACATCTTTATTGTCCTAAAATGTGATGTTGATTCATTGTTTGCTAGACGTGGAAAAAATCAAGAGTACTTAGTTAAGATGGAGCAAGTAATATGAAGAGTGAATGACTTTTTTATTTACTACACATTGTTGCTAATGGACTATCATTTTTTCACATGTATTGATTGTCTATATTTTCTTCTTCGACTATGAATTACTCTAGTATCCTGATTTCTTAAATGCGAAATTGATAATGAGAAAGAAACACTTCGGTTAATATGTTTTCTTTGGTAAGATAGTCTTCGTTCAAAAAAAAAGTAACATGTGTGATCCTCAATCATCAGTTACTAGTTCACAGCTATTCTCACACATATAATTTGTTGTTATTTGTTAATATGTCATTAAAATATATTCGCAATTCATCGCACAAGTTTCCAGATTTTTAAATTTGAACAAGATTATCAACCGGTTTAAATTACCGGATCAGCCGCGAGTCAATAGGTTAATAATTTTTTTACATATAATTATATGTTTATTACTATTAGAGCATCTTCAATGGTCTTCTATGTTTAGGGATTTCTCTATTTTTAGAGCAAAATCATCTCCAATAATGTTCTATACTTTACTATAAAAATAAAGGAATAAATAGTGTTTCGTTGAAGAAACATTATTCATTCATCTATTTTTAGAAACATACTTTTTTATTTACAAAATGATTCTTTAATTTATATATGTATTTATTTTATACTTAAACAAAATTATGTGTCCATTTATGTACTTATACACAACTATATTTTAAATTTGATTATCTAATTGTTATAACATGCAACAATAACATATATTATAATAGAAATAAAAATTACATAAGAGATGATAAATAAATAAAAACACAACTAATACATGAAATTAAAGATATAAAGCTGAAGTTGCCGTTGATAGAAAACATACTAAAACACTTTGGTTAATATATTTCATTGGTAAGATAGTCTTCGTCCAAAAAAAAGTAACAGATATGATCGTCAATCCTCAGTTACTAGTTCATAGCTATTCTCACACATATCATTTGTTGTTATTTTTTAATCTTTCATTAAAATATATTCGCAATTTATCGTATAAGTTTTCCGGATTTTTAAATTTGAACCATTTATCAATGGTGCTCTATACTTTACACTATTCATTCTTCTATTTTTAGAGACATATTTTTTATTTACAAAATGATTCTTCAATTTATATATTTATTTATTTTATACTTAAACAAAATTATGTGTTCATTTATGTACTTATTTACAACTATATCTTCAATTTGGTTATTTAAATGTTATAACATGCAATAATAACATATATTATCATAGAAATACAAATTACAATAAGAGATGATAAATTAGAAAAAAACACAATTAATACATGAAATTAAAGATAAAGATTGAAAATAAAGTTGCCGTTGAAAAAAATATACGTAACACAACATAAACTAGTGACTTAATGATCTGGTGTATCACTTTTCGATCAACCAAGATTACTAATATATTGCCCAAATGAGTAGATGCAGCTAGAGCTTCTTGATCGGTCTTTTTCCTTAAGATTTTTGTTGTCGAGCTTGAAAATGTGCATGAATATTTGGATCTTCTATGGTATTTAAATTTTTAAATAAAATTTTGTCTTTTTCCTTAATTTCTTTCAATGCATAATTCTTACTCTGAAGTTCTACTCTGAAGTTCCAAATTGTATTTTCTCTTAGCACTTGTTTTCTTTAATAGCTCTAAAAGTTGTCTATTTCCTTTTTCCAAAGTCTTGATAACCGTTGATGTTTGATCATCACATTTTTTTAACTTGAACTTTTAACTCCGATTGGTCGATGAGATGGAGATCCGCCAATAATATCGTTTTCATCATCCACATTTAGAGAAAATAAAGACAAACCTGGATATGCTAGTGTAACAACATTAGTGTCGGATTTTCTGACTTTGACGATGTATACTCGAAACTGCATCGATATGAAACCACATGGGTGGCATCATCATTAAATTTTTTTAAATTCTTGATAATGTTCCATACGTAATCAAATTTCCAACCAGATTTGAACTTTAGATCTTTCATTAACATTTCTTTCACTTGATTGAACTGTATAGAGTTAAAATAAATAAATAGATATTCAACAATAGTAAGTAAACTAAAAACTCACATATATATATATATATATAAATATTTTATAAAAACTCATATATATTAATATTTTATATAAAAACTCGTATGTTAATACTCACAATATCATCACTCGAAGCACCATTAAGACGTTGATTTTCACATTGTTTGATGCATGCATTTAGTTTCCTTTCTACTTTCTCAATAGTTTGAAATTGGCATTGGATTAATTTTTTTGAACATTCACTCCATATTGCAATTTTTCCATTTTCGAAAGCTTCTAACACACGAGAACCACGTTTGATAAGCACTTATTATTGGGTCTTGGGAAATTATTTTCTTTTTTTGTATATCCTTATATATCCGGGAGAACGAGAACCACGTTTAGACATTTTTGGTAGAGAACGAAAAAAAAAAGTGAAAAGTTATAGAATGGTTCAATGTTGTGAATGGAAATAAAAAAAATCTATGAAGCTATTTATAGATGTTAGAGTCTCTCAACCTATTTATAGATCTTTTAAATTTTATGCGGTGTAATGCAATGTTTAATTTTAATAAAATCAGATTTTTTTGAATTAAAATTAGTGGGTCATATTTGTAAAATTGAAAAGTAAAAGATTTTGGTATAAATTGGTTCATAAAATAAAATATTATATACATCAAATCTTTGAAAAATAAGACATAGAGGTAACCATTGGAGCAAACCCCTCCTCTATTTTTAAGATGTTCAAAAAAAAAAAAAACTATTAGAACTATACTTCACTTATTTTATAGTTGCCATGCACGACTCTATTTAGAAGCTAATAATAATGTATCACATCAACCAATATTGATTACTTTCATCATCATTCCATTATATTTTTAAGCGGCATCTAAAGAATCACAAGTTACATATTTTATCCAATATATTATAAACAGTAAAAAATGAAAATTTTGAGAACTAAATTAACATATGTCATCAACGAGTAATACCAGATCACCTGTTCTACTATGTTTTTTTAGATTTTTCAGATTTAAACTTAACGGTTTTATGAATAGACATGAATCGAATTAGTGATTGGATCGCCGATTTTACTGGCCCATCCAAAGTTCTAAATTGGGTCTCAAAACGTTGGAAAATATATCTCAAAATTACAAATTTCTTAAAATCATTTCAAAAATCCAAAATAAATATAAATATTATTTGGCAATCTTATTATATAAAAGTTGATTGCTCTCACGAAACCTCGACACATCTCAAATTATAATTAGCAAGATCATGACACATGTAGATTAATCGATTAGATTCTGCCACGTGAAAAAAATATTGTGTTATTTTTTTTTTAATAAAAAACTAACAAAAAATTAAATAATAAAATATATACTTTTTATTTTTCAATTTTCTAATAGGTTAAATTTTATTATTTCAATAAAATTTAAACATTCTTTTCAAATTTATATTTTAAAAATTTGTATTATTTATGCTTCAATAATAGATTTTATCACACACTTCTAATTATGGATCAATAGGAGAGATGGATCCGGAGGAGGGAGGAATGTGGTGGGGTTTCTTCTGGAAATTGAAGATGATTGTGGATGGGAATCCGAAGATGGAAAAGAAAAAAAGTCGCAAACACCAAATATCTTCAAAAATAGAGTTCGAGATAGGAATAAAAAATCGAAAGCTGGTGAATGAATGGTTGAGGTAGAAGATATTGTCAAAAAAGGTAGAAGACAAGGAATAGAGAAGAATTTCGGCGAGTGAAAGTGCAAGAGAAAAAATATATTCGCTTGAAAATCGAAATAAAATTTGAACGAGAGAAGAGATATGGATCAATAAATATTGAAAATGATTGTGGATGGAAATTCGAGACGAAAAAAAGAAAATCTCAAAAACTAAACATTTTCATAAATAGAATTTGAAAAAAAAATAAAAAAATTGAGAGAAAATAACTGAATTAGAAAATTTTGTCAAAAAATAAAAAATGACAAATGAAGATGAGAAAGAAAAAAATATATTTTTAATTTTAAAAATTAGAAACTCCATCCACTAAGATCTTATAAAACCGAGTAAACGCAAAACACCACATAAACGCTAAACTTAAGATCAAACCAAATTAAAGTACACAATAAATAAATAGCAGAATTAACTATTTTTTCCTTATACAGTCGTTGGAAATATCAAAAACGAATTAGAGTCTATCGATCCACTAAACGGTGGTGAGGAAGAGATGAGGCTACGGAGTGATGGTGGTGGTGATTCAGATGAATCAAGTTCGAGCGGCGGAATCAGGCAATTCCCGCTGGCAGCTCAGCCGGAGATTATGAGAGCAGCTGAAAAAGACGATCAATACGCTTCTTTCATCCACGAAGCTTGCCGCGATGCCTTCCGTCACCTTTTCGGTAACTAATTTTCCGATGATTTATCGCCGGAATTGTATTGGTTAAGCCAAATTTATGCACTAATTTTGATTACTGTTAGGTACAAGAGTCGCTCTAGCTTACCAGAAGGAGGTAATATACAGTTTCCTAGACTTATTAGTGATATTCCCTTTGAGAATTTTGTGATTTCAGCTTTGTTTTTTTGAGCAGATGAAGCTTCTTGGGCAGATGCTTTACTTTGTTTTAACGACTGGTTCGGGGCAACAAACTCTAGGAGAAGAATATTGTGACATTATTCAGGTTTTTATGCTTACTTTACTCATTCTTCTGTTGCCTTTTGAACCTGTTTTAAGGATATTTAAGTCTGCTACTAGACGAAGATCTTCTTATCAATAGATAGATTGTGTTTTTTATGTATCTACAATGTTCCCTTTGATATTCTTGGTGGAATGATTGGTCTTTTCTGTTGAAAAACGTCTAATTTAGGTTTCAGGACCTTGTGAACATATCCATTTTCCCTTATGAGGCTATGTCCTCGATATTCTAGTTGTTTTTAGCCCTAGGAGAAGAAGCAATTTAAGTCTACTATTAGATGTAGATCTTCTTATTAATAGATAGATTGTGTTGTTTTTGTATGTATCTACAATGTTCCCCTTGAAGTTCTTGGTGGAACGATTTGGTCTTTTCTGTTGAAAAACGACCTGATTTATGTTTCAGGACCTTGTGGACATACCCATTTTGCCTTAGGAGGCTATGTTCTCGTATTCTAATTGTTTTATCTCTAGGAGAAGAAGCAATTTAAGTCTACTATTAGATTTAGATCTTCCTTTGAATAGATAGATTGGTGTGCTGTTCTTTTTATCTGTATTGAAAATGCTTCCTTGTGGAGAGATTGGTCTCTTTTGCTTATTAAGAACGATGTGATTTAGGTTGCAGGACCTGATGGGCTCTCACCTACACCAGCTAGACGTGCTTTGTTCATTTTGTACCAAACTGCAGTTCCTTATATTGCAGGGAGAATTAGGTTTCATTTCCTTTCTTATTGTTGTTTACAATAAAAGATTTGAATCTTGCAGTGAAATATCTCTAACCAGCAGGGGTGTAATATACTTGTTTACAGTACTCGAGCTACCTCGCAAGCAGTCACGTTTGATGAGTCTCAGTCTGATGAGTTTTTTGGTAATAGTCCCTTGGAGAGTGGCAGTCATATCCAGTCACCTAGAATGATAGATCTTTCATCTTCTTCTCAAATGGAAACTTCAGCTTCTGAATTATCTAGATTTAATGATAGACTTAAGAGATGGTGGCACCGAGCTATTCAGAGATGGCCTGTGGTAATGTATACCCCTTAGGTTTTTAACTCGCATGGTTTGGTTGTTTTTTCTGCCTAGCGAATATTATATTCACGGGTTGTGCTATTTTAGGTTCTCCCTGTTGCCCGTGAAGTCTTACAACTGGTTCTCCGTGCCAATTTGATGCTCTTCTACTTTGAAGGTGACATTTGTTAGAACAATATAACACATATAGAGCTTTGTGCAAACTGTTTTTGTACTGTTCTGTAATATTTGTTTCTTTCAGGTCTGTATTATCATATATCGAAACGTGCATCTGTGGTCCGTTATGTTTTCATAGGAAAGCAAATGAATCAGAGACCTAGGTAATGATTTTTCTATCTTCTTACACCTGCAATTGTTGACTTATATTTTCACATTGTAACTGAACTCCCTTAAGTCTTGCTGTGCAGATACCAAATTCTTGGGGTTTTCCTTTTAATCCAATTGTGCATCCTTGCTGCTGAGGGCTTGCGTCGGAGTAATTTGTCATCTATCACAAGCTCAATTCAACAAGCGTCTATAGGATCTTATCAAAATTCAGGAGGTCTGGTTTTCATGTCCTCATTATGAATGTTAATGATCTAATCTAGAAACTCCTAGATAATCAATATTTGTTAATGGTATCTTGCAACATAAAGTATATTCATGGAGGATTTTGACATTAGATTGTCAATATTAACATGTCAATAAGTTTAGGTCTAAAATTTTCTTTTTGTGCATCACTCTATGTCACCTTATGATAGTAGAGTTTTGGTATATTTCTTGCAGGGAGAGGGTTACCAGTTTTAAACGAAGAGGGAAGTTTGATAACATCAGAAGCTGAAAAGGGAAACTGGTCCATCTCTGATTCAGCATCAACTTTGGAGGTACAAATACTTATAAACAACTTAGAAACCTCTGTTACTTTGATATGGCTAATATGTTGAGTACTGTGATCATTTTTGAAAAAGGTAAATACTTAAAAGAGAGTATGCCCTTGCGTGAAGGTTATTTTGTCTAAATGTAATTAAGAAAAACAAAATAGTGGTTTAATCTCATGTTCTCTGATAGACTAGATGGCCACTCGACTGGTTCTACATTTGGTTTCTAGTGAGACTAGGTTATATAGTAATCTTATTTTGGGACTTTTCTGTTGCTTGTCTGAATTAAAAATCCATTTGTGGTGTTAGATGTTTACCTCGTTATGTACTGTGGTTGCAGTCGGTAGGGAAATGCACTCTCTGCTTAAGCACCCGTCAGCACCCGACAGCCACTCCTTGTGGTCATGTGTTTTGTTGGTAATTAACCTTTCTCTACTTTAACTGCTTCTCTGTCATGGCTGATCTGAAATGTCATACTCCAACCTTAACATGTTTCATAATCTGAAGAATTTTGAAGTCTTGTTCAAACTGCTTTGATCAAATGAACCTTCACTCGAACTACATGAACCAAAGATCCAAAATAGACACTGAAACTTTTATGCTATGTTGAAAGGATCATATGTCATGTGCAGGAACTGCATTATGGAATGGTGCAATGAGAAGCAAGAATGCCCACTTTGTCGAACGCCCAATACCCATTCAAGTTTGGTTTGTTTGTACCATTCTGACTTTTGAAGCTCCAACGTATCAAACAAGGCAGCGAGTTCAGAAAGCCGAAGAACGATGAAAAGCAAAGGAACAAAACAAGTCCAACGAGTTTCCGTTGCTACTAAGCCCACAACAAGCTTCTTATGTGACAACTTTGGACAGTACAGCTGGAATCGGTTTTGGCTTTACGCATATGAAGCAAGATCATCAAGTAATGAGAAGACACAGAATAAAATGTTATTTCAGACTTCATTCTCCATCCCATTCCTACCTTTTTAATGATATTTAGTGCAGAAATCACACATTTCATTTATAAAAAGTTGGAGATATTAGGTTGTCTTTCACATTCTATAATAATAGGGGATCTGTTGCAAGATAAGAAAATATTATATAAGATACAGTACGAAATCAATGTTATAGTTAACATGATACAAACTTAATATTGGATTTAAACCAAACTTTGGGAAGGATTGCTCTACATTTGGTTCTATTTTACATGTTAGTTGCTTCGGCTTGCAAGTTTGAGACCTGGTTCTTCTGTGTAAGAGTGACAGAGAAATATGAGGGTCTCATCACCTATTGAAATAAGCTGTTTAAACCAAATGTTATATTTCCTTTATCAATTGAAGTTATCAATACAAGATCATACATGGAATCAGAAGAGTTAGATACCAATGTTGTAAGATCAAGAACTGTTTTTGGATACTGTTAAGACCTCATTCACAGTATTGACTGGAGCTGCTGTATCTCAGAAGAGTCTGAGACATCGCCACTTCCCGCATCTTGTTCAGATGCTGATCTATAAACATCCACCATAGCTTTCCCTCTATCAACCACTTGTGAAGGAACTGTTTGTAAAACGCTGCAAATGCTGTTCAATTAGCAAACATTCTCCCGTGTGTGCGCAGCACTGTGTATGCTTGAACGCACAGATTACCTGTCCAATGCGGTTAACGCTGTCCCAAGCTGTGCCTTCATCAATTCAACAGTTGCATTTGAATCCTTCCTCGACGCACGTAGAAACAACGAATCCAGTTCTTCCAATACTCTGTAAAATACCCGTAAGGTCATCATTCGCTATGTAAACTTAACAAGACACGGGAAATATTAAGTACCTTAAAACATCATCAGACGCAGTTTTCGAATAACCATCATCTAAAGCATACTAGCAACCTGAAACATTTTAGATTGTATATATTACTATCTAAAACCGAAGCAAAAAAAAAGAGGATGTTAAGTACTTAACAAGTGAGCTTTTTAAAACTTACAGCTCGAATATTAACACGCAAAGAACTAGCAGGACCAGACCGCAATTGACGTCTACAAGCTTCGAATTCAGGTTTCGGCCCAGGACCAGACCGCAATTGACGTCTACAAGCTTCGAATTCAGGTTTTGGCCCTGGGTGTTAGACTTTGCAGAAATAATGACAGAATAGAAAAATTAGAATAGAGTAGAATAGAAGAAAAACTTTTTATTTTATTTGAATTAATTGTACAACATATATATAGGAAAATGAGAGAATGATTACAAGTGGTATGCATGACAAGCATGGAAAAATGTTGGAAAATAACACAAACATGCATGAAGGACAGAGAATGGTGGAAAAATAATTTTTTGGTCGCTCTGGGCCAGATCGATCGATCCCAAAGGTTATGGTCGATCTAGGATGGATGGATCGATTTCAAAATTTACTGCAAAATAGAGGTGAATTGGATCGATTGACCCGGGGGTGGATCGATAAATTTCGAAACTTACGGCAAAATGGAGGTGAATTGGATCGATCGTTCTGAGGATGGGATCGATCGATCCAAAGACATTTGATCGTTCCGAGAGAGATCAGATCGATCGATCCACAATATTCTTGATCAATACTCCCCCTCAAGCTTAGCTGTAAAGGTAAAAAGGCTAAGCTTGGAACCCATGACACCTCACCTCATTAAAACCCCCATAAAAAAAACCCATTGGGACAAACTTTGATAAGGGAAAAAAAGTATGATGTTCATGGGAAAGAGGTAACCGATCATGGACGGGAGAGGTTGATAAGTCCAAGTTTGTGGTAGATGTGAGAGCAAACTTTAAGGGTTGCAACTTTGGTGAAAATATCAGCCAATTGATCCTCACTCCGAGTGTAGCAAGGTTGAATTGTGTCATCTTCAATCTTCTCTCTGAGTTTGTGACAATCCACTTCGATGTGTTTGGTTCTCTCGTGAAACACTGAGTTGGTTGCGATATGAATAGTAGTTTGGTTGTCACAATGGAAGATGATCGGGCTGGAAGACTTGATCCCAAAGTCTTGAAGAAGAG
This sequence comes from Cardamine chenopodiifolia, assembly GCA_963922655.1. NCBI lineage: Eukaryota > Viridiplantae > Streptophyta > Magnoliopsida > Brassicales > Brassicaceae > Cardamine > Cardamine chenopodiifolia. The sequence continues at coordinate 15,822,707 of OZ000470.1, read as the reverse complement.
CTTTGAGCCAAGTGAGCTCATTTGTTAGCTTCCTCATTGCTTGGTATTCTGCTTCTACACTTGAACACGATACCACATTTTGCTTCTTTGACTTCCAAGTGACCAAGCTTCCTCTTATGAAAGTACAGTAGCCGGTTGTCGATTTTCTATCTAATGTGTCCCCAGCATAATCTGCATCGTAGTATCTTGGCTCGGACTTCCTTTAAGATATCTAAGGATCTGCTCCACCATGCTCTAATGAAATATTGTGAGACATTGCATGTGTTGACTGACCTGATTCACAGCAAAACAAAGATCAGGTCTAGCAATGGTTAGATAGATCAACTTACCAACAAGCCGATGATATTGGGTTGGATCTTCGTATGGTCTGTCTTCTTCACTTTTCTTCCCCTTTCACTTGGCCTTGTAGCCGTCTACGAGTGGAGTCTTGGCAGGTTTAGCTCCAAGTTTACATGTCTCATCCAAAAGATCAAGTGTGTACTTCCTTTGTGAAAGATATAAGCCTTCCGGGGAACGACAAACTTCAATGCCTAGGAAGTACTTTAGTTCACCAAGATCTTTAATATCAAACACAAATTTAAGGTATGTTTTGGTAGATTGAATACCTTCCTCATCATCATCGGAGATGATGAGGTCATCCACATATATAAGACTACAATAATACCTTGGGAGCTTTGGAGTATGAATAACGTATGGTCAGCTTCAGATTTCTTGAAACCTCGGTCTTTGAGAATGGAGCTCAACTTGTGATACTAAGCTCTTGGTGATTGTTTTAGCTCATAGATTTCTTTTCATAACCGTAGGACCTTTCCGGGGGCAATTGAATTTTCAAGTTCGGGGTGAATTTTCAAGAATTTCCAAGAAATACTTGATGCTTAGTAGGCAAAAGGTCAAGTGAACATATCGATTGTATAGAGTGAGCCATAGCTTGATTGTTATAGTAAACTCGTGTATTCATCTATTTGGAAAGATGGTGAATCCTTGTGCTTCGTCTAAGGGGAAGAGGAGCATCTTCATCCTCTTTATCGTCCTCTTCTTCTTTTTCTTCTGCATGAGGTGTGGATTCCTCTTCTTGAGTTACTTGTTCTTCTGGTTCATTTTGATCATTGAATTCAATCCTCCGATCATTTTCATCAACCCCTGGATGTGAGATGGAAGGTGATATGTCATTGTTGACCGCTTCATCCCTATGTGTTTGTGATGGTTGATTTCTGAGATGTTCTAAACGAATTTTTAGGCATGATGCCCGATCCGATGGAGAATGAGATAGGTCTTTTACATCTTCCCAATCCTTCTTGTCGTGCTATCTTTTATTTTCGATAAACTTCACGTCGCGAAATACAAAGAGATGATTGTTGATAAGGTCATAGCATTTGTATCTTTTTGTGTTGTTGAGTAACATAGGAACATGTACTTAGTACTCTTGGCATTTAGTTTGTTTCTCTGTTCACCTGGAACTAGCACAAAGCAGACACACCCAAATACTCGTAGATGATCAATTGATGGTTTGACTTTGTTAAGTACCTCAAATGGTGAAGTATCCTTTAGGACTTTTGTTGGATTCCGATTGATAAAGTAGCATGATGTCATAACTGCATCTCCCCAAAATCTTCTTGGTACATTGGCATGGAACAACATTGATCTTGCTACTTTCATTAGGTGTCGATTCTTCCTTTCCACTACTCTATTTTGTTGGGGTATGTATGTATGATCCCATGTTTTTCAAGATTTGCTCTTTGAACCTATGACTTGTGTATTCTCCTCCATTGTCCGTCCTTAGTACCTTAAGTTTTGCATTGAACTGATTAGTCACGTAGTTTTGAAAATTAAGAAAGACATCAAACACACGATCTTTAGATGGGAGTAATGTTATCCAAGTATATTTTGATTTTTCATCAATGAAAGTCACAAAATACTTATTGTTATCTCTCGAAAGACATGGAGAAGTCCAAATATCAGAATGAACAAGATCAAAGAAACTTTCATAAATCTAAAAAGATTTGGGAAAAACCGACTTGCAATGTTTCCCTAGAATACAAGCTTCACCACTTGAATGGTCAAAAGATATATTAGGCAACATTAACTCGAGAGCACGAGAATGAGGATGGCCTAATCTAACATGTCACATAGCATTATTATTAAAACAACAATTAAAAGAGAACAAAGTAGATGTGCTTGGTGAAGAATCTTTAAGAACATATAGTTCTCCTTCTGTATTTCCTTCGCCAGTAATTTTTCCGCTCTCAATATCCTGAAAATGAACACTATTAGTACCAAATATAGTGTAACAGTTGAAATCGCAAGTTGCCTTTTTAACCAATAATAAATTAGAAGTAAAGCTAGGCATACAAAATTCTTTAGGACTCTTATCAAATAACTTTAAATCTCATACACCTTTGATAGGAACCATATCATCATTAGAAATGGTTACATTTCCCGTTGCCGGTTTTATATCGTCTATAAGATTCGGGTTACTAATCATATGGTGAGTAGCCCCCGAATCTATGACAATATTTTTACTTGTTTTACTAACAAAGAAAGTGGTACTGGATTCTTTTAGAGAGGCGATGGACCGGATGAGGGCCTCGAGGTTTGACTTTCTGACCGGATGAGTACTTCTTCTCCTTATTTTGATGAACCATTTTGTCCTTGATTTCTTGTGGCTTCATAAGAGATGTTGGCCCTTGGGTCTTTGTTGAACTTACTTGGTGCCCTTGCAGCTAAGTTTGCTTTGAGATAGGGATGAAGAAGCCAACATTTATCTTTGAGATGACCCTTCATTTTAAAATGGTCACAAATCCATATCTTCTTTTCCTCTTGCCAGTATACTCTTTTGTGTGCCATGGGAAGACCTCTTTTCCACCAAAGAGCCCAAGAGATCCTTGTTCCTTTTGTATTTGAGAACAAACATCATCAAGACATGGAAGTTTGTCCGCTCTTAGAATATGCTTGATAAGGTCATTGAATGATGGATTCAAGGTAAGTAAAAATCCAAAGACTTTGTCTTGCTCACACCTTTCATTTAAAATCGCTTGGTGTATGGTGTTTGGCCTTAACATCTCAAGTTCTGCCCACAGAGAGCAAAACTTTCCAAAATGTTTGGTAAACTCTAAATTTTCTTGACTAAGATTGTTTATAGCCTTCTTTACCTCAAACACTCGAGAAAGGTTTGACACATTTCCATGCATATTTTTGAGAGTATCCCAAAGTTCCTTTGCGGTTTCACAATATAAATAAGCTTCAAGGATGGAAGATTCAAGAGAATTTTGGAGGATTCCAAGGATAGCTTGATCTTCTTGAAACCATATAGTTTCTTTCTCAAGGACTACCTCTTCTTCTTCTTCTTCAACAACAATGGCTTCTTTTCCATTTCTTTTAGTGGCTTCTTTTGGAACTTGAGTATTTTCAATATGATTCCAAAGTCTGCGGCCACACAGCGCGGTCCTTATGGTCCTACACCACAATAAATAGTTCCCTCCTTTGAGAACAATCAGAATCACCAAAGCCTTTGAGTTTTCCATTGGCGTTGTGATTTGAATAAAAGATTATACGATATGTGGCGTTGTTATCCAAGAATGAGACGATACAGACAAGAATGTCTTTCTCCTCGTAGGAGTAGTATCTTAGGGTCTCCCCGTATCTGTGTTGGTTTTCCAGCCGTATATACAGTATGGACGAATGTTTGATTAAGAGTATAGAGAAGAAGATTGGAGAGAATGAGTGAATCGTACTAACACTCTGATACCATGTTAGAATTTACGGAAATAATAAGAGAATAGAATGAGAGAATAGAGAATAAAAGAAAACTTTCTTATTTTATTTGAATCAATTGTACAACATATATATAGGACAATAAGAAAATAATTCCAAGTGGTCTGCATGACAAGCATGGAAAAATGTCCATAGGTTGCATGCATAACAAATAAAACAACAAGCATGCATAAAGGAGAGGGATGGTGGAAAAATAAATTTTTGATCACCCTAGGCCGGATCGATCAATCGATCCCAGCGTTGGATCGATCGATTTTGAAACTTATGGCAAAATGGAGGTGAATTGGATCGATCGTTCTGAGGATGTGATCGATCAATCAAAAGACATTCGGTCGTTCCAAGAGAAATCAGATCCATCGATTTGATATGAGATCGATCGATTCACAATGTTCTTGATCAATAGATTGCATGTTTCGGCCCTGGGGATTACGGGTTTCGGTCCTGGGGATTACGGGTTTCGGTCCACAACTTCCTGGTAATTCCAAAAAAAATAACACTAGTTGAAAGATGAATAATGTGAAGCAAAATGCATAAAATTTACCAAGATCTTGAATCTGTGGCTGAGCTAGCACCACTGGTGGCACATATGCTTCAAGTGGATCAAGTTTTTTCCTATCTCAAAAACTTGTTTTAGTTTAGAAATATTTCACACAAACATTGGACTGAAATTATTAAATGGATTAAAATCTCAAATACCCTTCGGGGCAAAAAATCCAGATAATCTGAAATTATTAAATGGATTAAAAAATTTCTATTTTTTTTAATTTAAAAAATTAAAATTACAATTTTACCCTTAATGAAATCTGATTGTCGACCAAATCGGGTTATATACTTGTAATTGCGAGTGATACCAAAAAAAACACTATAGCTTAGATGATTTAAACCAGCAGTACCCAGAGTTCGAATCTGCTATTTGTGGTACAACTGGTACAACTAGTTTTTTAATTAGTATAACTATGATATAATTGGTATAACTAATACAATTATGTACAACTAATTTGACCAAATGGTAAGATTTAACCAAAGGGTAAGATTTGACCAAATGGTAAGATAGTTTGACCTAATGGTGAGATAGTTTGACCAAAAGGTGAGATAGTTTGACCAAAAAAATACAATTGGGTACAACTTTGTTGTAACTGTTGAGAAATATAAATAAATATAGTTGTAATTGTAAATGATACCAAGAAAAATACAATATCTCATATGGTAACGACCTTTATACAAAAGAAAAGGGATCAAATCTCATTTTTGATGAAAAGTATAAAATTAATTTAGTGAATCGAGGGGTATTTGAGATTTTAGTCCCTATTAAATACATTTCAAAAGTTTTATTTTCTATATCAAGTTTAGATAACAAAGGACTAAGCATCAGAGAAGATTTTGAGGACGACTTCAATTTACTTACCTCTTGACGTACTTATCTATGTCTGATCCTCAACATACAAATACCAAAACTCGGATTTGTGATTTTCAATTGAATTAGTGAAATTGGAAATTGGATTGGTGAAACTGAAGAGATATGTACCGTTGGGGATGAAGAGGAGGCGGGAGAGGAACAAGGAGATGGAGATTACTCGCCTGCTCTGCTTTCATGGCGGAGGTGAAAATGCGGCGCACGTTAGCTTTGTGCACCGGTTCGAATTGTCGCGAAGTGGGAAGCTCATTGTAGCGTTAAGTGATGTGATTCAGGATAACACCAAAGGCATCTTATCACCGATGATTATATTACTAATGGCTATGTACAAACATTATCGTTCTATATGGTAAACATATAAAAATACTAGATTTACATTTGGATATTTTTAACTATGAATAATTTTCGATAATTTATAGAAATTTAGATTTTAAAAATTTTCATATAATTATTGTCATTTTAAAAATTTTAATATAATTTTGTTAATTTTATTATTTAAAGAATATATAGATCCGATTCATGTTTAGGTATTTCGATTCAGTTTATAATTTTTGGTTTGGCTCAGTTTAAAACATTTAGTAAACTAAAAAAAAGTTATATAAAAAGTAAAAATTATTTTTGATAGCTTATGGATTTAAATGATAGTTATGTTTTGATAAAAAAATATTAAATATAATAATGTCAAATCCCTCCAAAATATTGTAATCTGATGCCTGGTAAAATTATTAAATATACAAAATTTTAAATTTAAAACTTTTATTCAACTAATCTTGTTGATAAAAATTATTTAGTTAATATTTTTTATGTTTAATTAATTAATTAGTTGTGTTTTCAAAAAAATTTGTCATCTTCGGTGGTACCATTTAAACTTTGAGTTATCCTGACATATTATCAGAAATCACAAATAAAATATGTTAAATTTCAAATACAGTCGTTATCTTTAAAATTCTAAATTAAATTCAGCTATAAATCACCAAAATTTTTGTTAGGCTCTGCAATTACACCAGATTTTGTTGTTATCCTATATAATTTATAAAGACAATTTGAATAGCATCGTTTCTATAACCTCATTAATGTAATAAAAATTAGGTTTATAGACAATAGAAGAGGCATTAATCACGGGCCAGAATCTCAATGACTTCTTGCCTATTTGTGGCTTATAAGGGCATTTTCATTGGGGGTTCTCAATGGATATTTTACTATTAAAAATAGAAAATAATAAAAAGGGAGGAACAATATTGAGAAACGGTTCTACTTAAAAGAAACTCTCAACAGTGAGTGAAAAGTTCATATGGCATGTGGTCAAATATAATTGGTCCAATTTTACTTTTAATAATTCAATTTAATTAAATAATAAAATATATTAAATATATTATTGAGAATCTAAAACTAGTTTCTTACTATTGGAGATAGGTTTGCCCTAGATAGGTCCGGACAAACGATAGGGACCAAAAGAACTGAAGCGATCAAATTGAGTTTTTTTTAGTTATTGGTTTTTATTTAGTTATAAACTGTTAACTGATCGGCTAATTTATAATTAAGATTTGGTTATCGGATTGGTTCTGTTCGGCATACAATAACCGATCGTTTTTTTGATTTAGAGGAACACCATATAAAAACAAAAAAAAACCTCTAGATCTCACGAGTAACTCTTCTCTTTCTTTGTTCTTCGGTCTTTTTTCTTTTTTCTTTTTTCTTTTTTCTTTTTTCTTCTTTCTTCTTGTTGAGGACGAGACTCAACCATTTGAGTGAATAAATCGAGAGTTTCATTAAACTGAAGAGAATGAAGACCATTTCTCAAAATCTCTATGTAATTACAAAAACATCAAACCTAGAAACTAAGAGCTAAAAGGCGGTTAAAGGAGATAGCAGTTCCAGAATTTCTTTTCTCTAGACCATCGCCATTAACGCAATCCTAGATGAAATTGATTATGCTTTTGATCGATTGGGTTCGTTTCAAATCTCTTTTCAGAATATATGTTGAAAGCTTCGACGATAATGTGGTTTGGAGAGAGATCAAATATCTCTATAGAAAAATCCTAAATTGGAAGATACGAAGATAAAGTTAAGAGTTGAGAAGTGAGAAAAAAAGCAACGGAGGAAGAAGAAGGTTAGATCGTCGAACGGTGGAATCTTGCCATCACAACTCACTGTCACAGCCCTAATCCTAATTGTTTAATCTATTTGAGCTTGTAGTGGACATGTTATTAGATTCGATTGGACCCATTATTTTAGTTTGTTAATTGGGTCCATTTTTAATTGTTTGTAATTGCAAATTTGGTAATTAGGCCCAATACTATTATTTAGATTTATTTCGGTTTGATTTAACCCGAAATAGAAAAAATAGGTTATTTTCAGAACAGTTTTGAAACACTATAACTAAACCGAAAAAACCGAGTTTCGAATCGAATCGAATCGAATTTTCATTTGGTTCAATTCGGCAAAAATTTTGATTACCGAATACCCATACCTAACTGGAGATGCTCTAAATTCCACCTCGTCTACATATTTCTCCACCGCAAAAAGCTTCTAACGATTGAAACTACCTTTTGTGATAATTCTTTTTAAAATTTTATTCTTCTTCCATAGAAGCTTTTAGTGCCACTTTCAAACCAGGAAGATGTTAAAAACAATCCCTCGGCTCTAAAGTTAAGAACCATCTATCTCGACAAAGGCTTCTTCTTTCACTATGATATAACTTGGGGAAGCATCTTTCTGGGTTTTGTTACCTCATGGAACAAACTTGTGAACCTTTTCACCTATGGGTAAAGAACCTTATCTATTATTTTCTTACCACTGCAAATATGAATCCATATTAGTGCAAAAAACCCACCATGAAAAGAATATATTATACCATACTCGGAGAAAGGGAAAGGCCAGTCTAGACAAGTCGTTAACTCTCATGGATCGTCTCACCAACCCGAAAGTTCAGCGCATTTTGTCTCAACAAGAAATTGCTATTAACCTACAAAACCAGTGGACCGGTTGAACCGGCCGGGTGAAGGATCAAGCAAATTTTTCAAAATATTTAAATATTTATTTATTTTAGAACTCTTTTGATACAAAGAAAATATTTGATTTTGAGAACACAATAATGTTTAACAGTTATTTTTATAATTTTTTTTAATTTTTTTAAGCACATACATACTACTCTTCTTATCTTTTCCAACAAACCAATTTGTGTTTCTATCTTTTTCTTTTTTATTTTTTCTCTTTTTTGTTTATTTATAATCTATATGATCACTTAATATTTTCTAATAATAAAATATTCTATATATTTTAATAGTTTTTTCTTATGATCAATATAATAAAATATAATATTTCAAATGTGCTTGTCTTATAATAATTCATTCTAATATTTTTTTATCTTTTAACAATTGATTATATTTTTTAGTAAATAATTTAGTTTCATGTTGTGATCTGTTATTAGTTTATTTTTGTTATTGATGATTTTTTACAATTTTAGTATTAATTTTTAAGTTTAATTTTGATTTAAATGTTTTAAGTATTTTATTCTAATTATTAAATCTTATACTTTCTTAAATATATATTATTAATATTTTTACTTTATATTTATGCAACCACATATATAATTTGTTAATTTATTGATACGTGGTCGATCTGATCGATCTGCGGTTAATTCGATAACTTGGATTTGATAGCCTGGAATGTACTCCGGTTCGATATCCAAATCAGGTACAAAAACATTGTTCATTGGAGACATCGATGATAATATTGATAATTCAAAAAGATGGGTGGTCTATTTGGACTGGACGAAACAATGGAGACTTTAATGATATTATTGATAATTAAGAAAAGATTGGTGGTCGACGTTTTTAGAAAATGACCTCTTTGACCTTCAATATTCAAGTAATTCATTCTCACGGAGAAGAAAATATCTTGGCCTACCCGAGACCTTTAGAAGAAAGAAAAAGATATTTTCACTTCAATTGTGGATTGTATTCTGATACGAGCTATTGGATGGTAGATAACATTTGCTTTTTTGTAAACATAGCTTAAAATATCACTCTCTAAAATATGAGATGATATATCCAATTCGATGGAGAATAGAGAAGCACTAAATACATTAACTAGGCTTGGATAAAGCCTCAATGTCTGCATTACAATCGAAAAGGGTCCTGCCGTTGTTGATTTTCCATAACAATATGGAGATCTTTCATGTTTTAGACAGCCTAAGAAATACATTTCAGTTCACCCATAGTCCAGTTGAAGGATGGAGTATGTGCATCTCTCACATTAAACCTCATTGATTTAATGTGATTTCTTACTATCTACGCTCCTCTATTTAACGAATTTGTAATTTTGTAGACATAAAAAATCATCACAGGAGAAACCATAAATCTTTCTTCTTCTCTAGCATATTCTTTTGCAAGAAATCACAACCGAGATTACATGAGACTTACCAAAGAATTTTGTACCATCATACTTGTAAAACCCATCCTGTCACACATTCCAAAACATCGTGTTTTGTTGATTTTATGTTAAACCACTACCACAACTGTTGTCAATTAGTCAGAAATTTCTTGCAAACACAGTTCTTTTCAACTGTTAGACCAGTCATATAAATTACCTAAAATGGTTGAAACTGCAATCGTTCACTTCTGCAAACTCCCCCACCCACAACCGCATCCACTGCGTTTAAAACAGTCAGACCTTAAGTTGATATTAATAAAAATGGTTCCAGAAAATTTATGATTGATAACTGAGGTTTTCAGAGAAAGTAAATAAGAGGAATGTCAAGTAAGGTTAGCGGCACACTGTCTCAAAGAATCAGGGAAACGAGTGTCACACTTATGCATAAGCAGTCATTCTCATGCATGACATAACTTAACATGTAATATCACATAACATGATATCATGCGTTTACTCGTATCATGTCACTTTCATAACTAATAATCTAACTTCATCATGCATTCACGACAATCACATAAAACAATAACCTTTAACAAACATAAAAAATTACAAGCCTATACTCAATAATTCTGGAAGATTACAAATAGAAAGAGGTTACTGCATATCAACAAATCACATCTTCACCTTAGCTACTAGATTATAGACACAACCCATGCTCTCCTCTTGCCATTTGTTCACTGTGCCTTGGAATCATGATCTAAAATATGATATGGAAATCTGGAAATGAGATATTAGTGATTCGAGTTCGAGAACGGTTCGTTAATAAATCCATGTCTAGTTAGATAACTTATCGATCATTGATACATGTGATATTTTCTGCGCCCAGTGTCTTTCTCCATACTCTTACATAATTTTACTTCTGCTTTTATAAACTTTCTGAAATCATGACAAACAACAACTATATTGTTCTCTTACCTCTACTTGTTTCATATGAATTTGTAGCGTAAATTTGGTATATGTGTATTCGACCATAATTTATACTATTGCGCACAATTGTGCCCTTGAAATGATAAAAAAAATTATTAAAACCTTAAACATCATATACCAATCGGAAAGGACATCTGCGACAATGATATTACATGTACAACATTCCACCATAGATAGAGAGATTACACACCAATCTAATGCGAAAGGCATGGAAACACTTGCAAATAATACATTCAGACTTTGCTAATGAGAGTAGAAATGTGTATCTTGCCTTATGCACATATGGATTCAGTCCATTTGGAATATCTAGTAGGCAATATTATCTATTTTCTGTCATATTGACACTATATAATCGTCTTCCGTATATGTGCTTGCACAAAGAGTTTTTGTTCATGAGTATTCTAGTGTCAGGTCCTAAGCATCCAAAACGATTCCTTGATGTTTTCCTACAATATGATTCATGAGTTAAAGCAGTTGCAGTACACAGGTGTTCGTATGTTTAATTACTCCCAATAACATAACTTTAGTATGCGTACAATGCTAATGTAGACTATTAGTGACTTTTCGGCATACAAAATGTTATATGTGTGGACTATACATGGAAAATTATCTTTTCAATATTGTTATAGTCGGTCTTATGCATTTCAACTATAGTATGGACGAAATCCATGCCGGTTTGATTATCTTCGGAGGAACAAGAAGTTGTTTAGAAAGAAAAATGTAGTGTGTATTCCACCTCTTACTTATGTTTTTGGGAATGATATGTTGGAGAAAATTGATTAGTACAATGCTTTGGAAACAATTAAACGTGGAGGCAACTGACACATCAAAACAAACATGTCTGATGATTATACTGATTCACACAATTAGCACAAAAGAGTATTTTCTGGGAACTCCCATATTGCAAAGATCTCCTCTTGCGGCATAACCTTGATGTGATGCATATCGAGAACAAAAATTCGATAACATTATGCATACGGTTTTGAATGTGCAGAGAAATCTTAACAACATTATGAAATTAATCTTAGACTTAGCCAAGATATGCGGAAGAAGTGAGTTACATATTACCAAAGACAGAAAATTACTAATTTTTCATGTTCCATTTGTCAGCAGAAGCGAAGTAAGCATCATTTGATTGGGTTACATCAGAACTGAAGTTTCCAAATGGATTTGTGTCAAAACTTTCAATATGTGTAGACAAAATATTTTTTGCTATGAAGAGTCATGATTCTCATTTCTCATGTATTCATGCAACACGTACTACCATTCATGTTAGTTGAGCTCTTACTGATCGTTTTCCACGACGCAATTGTGGATAAAAATAATAATACTATCGGCATATATATATATATATTCACTGGTTTTATTACACATTTAAATTGGTAAGTACGAGTTGCATGAAAACATGAGAAATGAGAATCATGGCTCTTCATGTCAAAAAAATATTTTGTCTACACAGATTTTTCAGAGATCTTTACATTGGAACATTAACAGAGGAAGACATAGAACAATTAAACAAGAATATCTCAGTTATTCTCTGTAACTTGGAAAAGATATTCCCCCCTGTGCATTTTTACGTGATAAAACATATGCCAATCCATCTACCACATGAAGCTTGATGGCCTAATGCAATTCTGATGGGTGTATCCATTTGAGTGCTTCATAAAACATTTGAAAGAAAAAAAACAAAAATCTTGCAAAAGTTGAGGGATTGATCGTCGCAGAAAGTTTAACCGAGGAAACATCTCACTTCACGTCTACTACTTATTCCAGCTGTCAGAACAAAAAGAAATCCCACCCCTCGATATGACGATGGATGTGATTCCCCAACATACAATGTTCCAGATGTCTAGATATCTTCGTCAAGATAGAGAGGCTTACAGGGAATTGAAGGAAGTTTGATGGCCATCACAAAATCTCTCTCAAGTTAAGATGTAAGTGTGACGTAGATGAACGAATAATCTAAACCATATACCCTAAATATATTGCAAGGGATTTGCGAGGGCTCCATAGCAATTTCGTCGCAAATTTTTATTTGTAAACTCGTCGCAAAGTTTCCAAAATTTTAAAATTTTCGTATATAATTTTAAAATTTCTAAAAAAATATTTGCAATGAATTTGTGAGGGACTCCATAGCAAATCTCTCGTCCTATTTGCTGCAAATTAATTGGATGGATTTTTGGTGAGGCTTTGTGAGGGATTTACAACCACTGTTATGTAATTACGACGGATCTGTGATGGAATAAAAATATATATATGATAGACATCTCTCACCGTATTCTCCTCTTCTCACAGCAAATCTGTCGTTTTCACCACCTCCATCCTCCTCACTTTCCATCTCCTTCTCCTCTAACATTTCACACCATCTCCATCTCCTTCTCCTCTAGCATCTCAAGTCATCTCCTTCTCTATCTCACCACTTCTTTCTCCTTTAATCTCCATTATAAGTCTTCTTCAACCTTTAGCTTATATTAGGATTTCGTTTTTGATTTAGATTTTGATTTGGTTTATGTTTATTCGATTTGGATTTGGTTTTATATTTGGATTTTGGATTGGATCTGTTAGATTTGTTAATTTTGGTAGATTAAGTAATTCAATTTGTTAGCTTTTTAATTATGTTTGTTAATTTTGTTAGATTAAGTAACTTGATTTATTTAATTTGTAATTAGCTTTGTTAATTTCATTAGATTAAGTAACTAGATTTGTTAGATTTGAAATTATGTTTGTTAATAATTTTGTTAGATTGAGTAATTAGATTTTTTAGATTTGTAATTAGGTTTGTTAATTTCTTTTGATAATAATTATTTATTAGATTATGTATAGTTTTGTGATTTTTATTTTTATTTTTTCATCCACACATTAATTAGAAAACCACTCCTTGATTGGTAGTCCAATCAAGAGGAAAAGATTTTATAAAAATTCAAATTAAATATCTAGAGGTTCCGGCTAAACAGTAACTCTAAAGATTACTCAAACGAGGCATCTTAGAAAGCGAGAAAAGTGGGAAATTAATTCGGAACAAACTAAACACATCGAGGTAATTGGAGAAGTGCGCCAATTTTCTGGACATTGTACCATTGAGGCTAGCCTTGCACAATTTGTTTCAAGGATCCCACAATCAATTTTTTGAGAGAATAATCTCCATAACCCATAGTAAAACTCCTATCTTGAGCTATCGGTCTGACAGCGAAGTGGATGAGAAGACCTATATTTTGTGATTAATTTGTTAAATATATAAAATTATATATTTGTTAGATTATTTTGTTTAGTTGGATTTTAATAGAAAATATTATAGTTATATGGATTTGATATTAAGTTAATTGGTATGTTTTAAAAAAAAAATTGGATCTATAATATACAAATGTTATATTTTTTTAAAAAAAAATTCTTGTTGGTGATTATATGGATTTGATTAGAAGTTAAAATGGTATTTTTCAGAAATTGGATGCATACTATATAAATATTATAGTTTTATTTATTTATTTCTTGTTTGTGATTAATTGGATTTGTTTCGTTATTGATTCTTATAAATTTAATTTTTTTTGTAGATGGCAAGATTTGGTAATTCTTATAGTTGTTACCCATCAAGATCCGGAGTAACACCTCCGCCTAGTAGTTCTCAAGCCACCCATTCCACTATTCTAGAGACACAGCCAGAAGTCTCGCCTCACTGCCTATTCCGACAACACCTCAATCACCGCCCACAAATAACTTTATGTTGGAGCATAAATTCCCTCACGTCAGAGTTTACCGAAAGTCGATCTTGATCGTCCAGAGAGAACTTAGTAGTAAGTTTTTTATATTAATTTAAAATTTATTTCGTTTTACTTTTAATGATTAATCAAAATAAATTATTTTTTCCTATGTTTGACGATGATCTTTCTGTTGTAGCTTTTGTTCGGTCTATCTTTGAAAGACATTTCAAATAACCTCACACTAATAGGATGCATACACTGGCGCAGTGGCTGTGCGTTGGTTTGGAACTTTTGCGGTAAGTTTACTATATTTTATAAACAATCTTATAATAATTTTTAATTATTTATATTTTTTACTAATTTAATTTGTTTTCTTTAGCAACATTATTACTGGGATTCTGCCATTCATGTGAAGGTTCTCTCACATTTCGAAGCCAATGTAAAGTCATGCATGGACGACCAAATAGGATGATGGAAGTCAAAGTCGAAGGAAGAAGGCGATAAAGCAAAACCAAGGTGGATATGGGCCAGCCTTGTTCGTATTAGCAAGATCCTGCTACCGAAATTAGGAGTGCCAATAGTCGGACGGGCCGAAATTCTGATCCAATGGCTACAGACCTCATAAACATCGTCCCAAACAGATTTTATTTAAAACACAAGCTCAAAAATAGTAAGTATTTTTAATTAATCTATTAATTTAATTACAATATTAATGATATTAATTTTTATATAATATTTTAAGCTCAGAAGACTGGTGAGTTAACACCATATTTTCTAGCAGTTTTGGAAGAGACTCATCGGAAACATGATGAATCTTTCATCAATGGCTGGTCGGAGCATGTCTACAACGAATGCAGCTTGAAGATACAAGAGTGTTTGAAGGGGATAATCCGTAGAGCACAACATCATCCTTTACTCTTATTGAGAAGAACAAAATCTTTCACGAGGTAATCTTTTTAAGGTTAATTTAAATTTTTCATATTTATAACGTATATTAATCATTTTTATTAGGTCACCCAAGGAGAAAACGGAGGTTTTACAGAGTTGGTTCCTTACAAGATGAGGCATCTGCAACATCTATTGCTCCCCCGCCTCCTCGTGAAGAGCAGGTAGTGGAAACCCAAGCATAACTCCAACACACTACAAAGAAGCTCAATAGCTTCGATATCCTCATTAAATACTTGGCCGAGAAAGATCCAACATTCAAAACCATGTATCTAAGTTCTTAA
The DNA here is from genome assembly GCA_963922655.1 of Cardamine chenopodiifolia. Classification (NCBI taxonomy): domain Eukaryota; kingdom Viridiplantae; phylum Streptophyta; class Magnoliopsida; order Brassicales; family Brassicaceae; genus Cardamine; species Cardamine chenopodiifolia. The sequence continues at coordinate 15,807,237 of OZ000470.1, read as the reverse complement.
AGCGGGCCCGTGATAACAAAAAGAATGAGAACGAGGGCCAGATGAACATCTGAGGTGAGATTCGTGGCATCGTTTTTTAGTCGAGTTTGTTTCACAACCTCTCCCAACAAGTGGTCAAGTTTCTTTGTACCTTAACTTTGACCAAGGGGTCCTCGGACCAACAACACCTAACCAATGCGAAACAAGAACATCAAACGAGAACGAAATCAAGAATGATTAGTAGTTTAATACATTTTAAATTCAAAATCTAAAACATTTTTTATTTTCAATATATCTTTTGTATTTTGAATATTTAATTTTAATTGTATTTTCAATTTTTATTTCTAATATTTTTTAATTATGAAGGATATAAATATATAAATTTTATTTATTATTATTATTAAAACACCTTTTTTAAATCAGTGACAAATTTGCGACAACACATACATCATTGCTCACAATTCCTTAGCAAACTTGTGAGGGAACTACTAGTACATATTTAAGAAATTCCTCGCAAATCTGTCGCAAGTACCAGTTTGTGATGGATTTGCGAAGACTATAATCACATCCAACCTTTGAAAACCTACTACGATTTTGTGATGGCTTTTTTTTTATGGATAAGTGGTTACTCGCATATCCATCACAAATTTTTCGAGAGAATTGCTACTATTGGTTTTTGCGATAGACTTGCTACCATTGGTTTTTGCGATAGACTTGCTACCGTTGGTTTGCGACGGATTAACTATGACTTTTTCCCTTAAAAATTTTAGGAAGGATTTTCGAAGACTTTAAGTTTACGCGATCGATTTGCAATGGAATGACAGTCGTTGCAAATCCCTTGCAAATGGCAATTTGCGACGAAACTGTTACGAATTTCTCAATTATGAATAACTTGTTTTCTTGTATATGTTAAGAAAACATAAATTTATAAGTAAGAAACACATATTTATAAATTATGCCAAGTGAACATAGTTACTGCATCTTTAAAAGGGGTAATAGCAAAAGTTTCGTCTCTGATTAAGTAGATTTTATTAAGGAACCCGATTCACAATCTATTCATAATTATCAGAGACTCTTTTGTCATCGTGTTCGAAGGCCACTATCACGCAGAAAAACCACGTCAGATATTATATACAAAAAAAAATAGGAAAGATAACACATGCTGACATTGACTATTAGGGATTTTGAATTTCAAATTCTCTCTTACACTGATATCGAGACGTATTTCTATCCTATGATTTCCGATGCCGGTGGAGATTTCGCTCGCCGGCATTGTGCTTTTTGTTGCTCGTCGGCGTCGTGTTCCTTGTTGCTCATCGGCGTCGTTCTCTGTCTTCCACTCGGCGTCGTCTATAGCCACGGGTGTATTTCTTTCCTGGTTTTTTACCGAAGATCTTTGGATCCCCGATCCACCTTCACGCTCCACCATTCTTTCTTCCTCCTCAGTCATCCTCTACCTTTGTTCTCCGCTCCAAGGGACTTCCCGGTTTCTCCCCTTGTCAATTACTTGTCGGCATTCCATCTCTCCCCATAAGCTTCTGCTTTTCAGTCTTGTTCTCGACCACCAGAATCACCTAGAAGTACTAGATCTGGTGGTCAAAGCCCCTATCTCTAAGTTTCTCTTGTCTTTGTATAGCCACGGCTTGTCGACGTTCGGTAGTTTTCCCTTCCTTAAGCTCCTTTGCTTCTCCACCTGCGTTTCCATCTAGTCTTTTGTTTCATTTTCGAAGTCAAATTCCCATCATCATTGTTCTTGCTATGAGATATCGGAGCTTCATCGGACTTACTTCTTGTGACTTTTTATCCGGATCTGTTTCTGAAACCCGAAGATCTCTCTACCTATTCGGGAAGATATGCTCTCAAATTCGGTCCATGATTCGTCTCACCAATTATTGGTCCTATGGTTTCATGGATTCTGCTTCATTTTTGAAGATAATACGGCCTACTATGTCATTCCCCATCCAGTTTTCGGAAGATCCATCACTGCGACTCATTTTGAGCCAGTTGCTTCCTTACTCGGCGGTGCCTGAACCGTGTCGAAACCTTGATATGAACGGAGAAGCCTCACCAGTTTTCTTTACGATTCCGGTGACCTTTTGGATCTTCTTCTCGGGTTCATTGATCAGAGATGTTTTTGCCTCCCTCAGCCGCAAGAAGGTTCTCATGATCTTGACCATATTAGGTCAAATGAAGCTAAATGAAGCTAAATAATTCTATTTGGGCCTGGTCCACCAACCTTTCATTAAAGATATGTAAAAAGCCCAATAGGCTTCGTAGGGCTAAAGCCCATTTATCTTTGCAAAGTGAAGTCTATGATATGCTAAGTCATGATGGTCTTTCACCTCCACCTCCAAGTGTAGCCACCAACTTTGACCTTTCACTTTGGTGTATCCTTTTTTGCTACTATCCTCATGTGATGGACAGGAGATATCCACTCATCGATCACCAGTTGCACCTTGTTTGGTGTTTTGATGGTGCACGTCAAATTTGCTAATTGGCCTAAGTCTGTTATTTTTACCCTATTATTTAACCCAATGTTCTTGATGTTTCGATATTATGACTAGAATGGAAGAGGACTCTGCTCAAGTACCTTGTCGACATCGTTGCTTTGTTTAGTTGATAATCCTTTCGTCGCTTCCTCCCCTACAGTGGAGAGTAATATGGAGTTAATTTTCTTCCTTTGGATGCGAGTACTTTCTCCAAGTATGTCACTAAGGAAGATGTTATTTCCTTCAAAATCCTTCACTATAAAGAGAATTATGGTATTTCCCTTCTTCACAAAGAATGATGTTATTTGGATTGCGTCTATGGAATTAGGAGATCAAGGATTTGGTCCCCCGTCTTTGACAACCAAGCCCCCATTCATCTCAGGTTCAACGAGAGTCTTCTCTCGTCCTAATTTATATCGTTGGTTTCTATGTAGGTTTTTTTATGAGCATTCGTAATGGACGGAACTCGGTGTATATTATTTGTTATGAAAAAACTCGGTTTTGCATGGACCAAATTTAGGTGCAAAACCCAACACCAACAACTCTTTTTCGGATTCTTATATGTATTTTACTTTTCAGCGGTTGATTACTGATAAAGTTAGAAATGAAATATGAATACCAAATTTTCCCACGAATTATAATATTATTTTATTCATATATACGATGGATCATGTTAATGTGAAATTTTGTAAAATTTTACCTTGTTCGCCAACTATCAAATATATGACAAGCCGAGCGGACAAACCAATCCGGCAACATCCTAGACTGATTTTAAATAAAAATGCCAATTAGAATGAATTTAAAGTAAATAATTTATGGGCAATCGATAAGATATTTCTAAATTTTGTTTATTAAAGTAGATATTACTAAATCAGTAATGAACAACACCTTAAATATTGCCAATTAGAATAAATTTAAAGTAATAAAATTTGTGGGCAATAAGCTTGAAGTTCTAAAGATAAAGGCAACCAAAGTCTGTATTGAACATAAGATACTTCTAAATTTTGTATATAAAAGTAGATATTATAAAATTTAGTAATGAACACCACCTTAAAAATTGAAATCCACACATTCTATATAATAATTAGAGAAGAGAAAATCTTAAAAACTTTTTGTGAACATTGATATTAATTGTCGCATTCGAATTACATATGAACTATATAAAAAGTACTATTGGCAAATGTAAGCAAAGGTGAAAAGGTGACACTAAATTATAATATACATTTACGAAACTACCCCTAATATATGATTAATTGATATGGGTCATCTACTGAAACGGCCAGAGAGAGACAAAGACTCGAAGTATTGGCAACGAAAGCGACCTCCTTTATTCACTGCCATGAAACATGTTCTTCATTTAATGACCATTTTACCCTCACAAACCACTCACTCGTCTCTTTCTCTCTCTTCTGCAAAGCTCTCAGAACTCTGGCAGAAAGAAAGATGATGGGGTTTTTAACTTTATCCTCTCAAATAATTCTTCTTCTTACTTCAGCTCTCTCACACAGTCCCTACAGTTGTACAATTTCCACATTTACTCTTCTCTCTCTCTCCATCTCTATCTCAGTCTGTCTGTTCTGTCGTCTGAGCACTCAATGAAACACTGTAATTTGCGCCATAAGGATGTGATGGAACGATAAAAATCAAAACTTTTCTCAGTGAAAGTAAAAAATTTATTATATATGTAAAGATAATAAAATAAAAAGACAACAATTTGGGTAGAGTCTCTTTCTGAAATCATAATAATCTAATGTCGGTACTTACACTTCTCTTCTTCTCTATCCTCTGTTTCTTCTTCTTGATGAAGGCTTAAGCTTTAGTATAGCAAAACGCAGTCGTTTCGTTTGTGGAAATGGCTCTGTTTGGAGATATAACTCTTCTGGGTTTTCTCATCTTTTTGAGCTTTGGGACTACAGTAAATTCAGAAGATGGTAAGTTTTATACTAATGCATGGTTTTTCAAAGTTCAAATTTTTGGTAAAGCTTGAAGTTTTCGTCTTTAGGTTGAAACAGAGTAACTGTAGGTGAAAGAAACTAAAAATGAGATTTTTTTTATTTGATCTATAACAAAAAAGAAATTTTTTATTTGATTTTGAAGTTTTAAAGAAGTTTTGTGGTGAAAATGAGATCTGGGTACTTGCTGTTTTTTTATTTTCGTTTTTTATTTTATTATTGTTTTTGACTTTATAGGTCTTCTCTAGCTTGAAAAGAAGGTTGAATAAATTAGGGTTTGAGTTTTAATTTTCTTGGAAGTTTAATTTTTTTTTATCAAGAACTGACAAAATATTGTTTCTTTTTTTTTGTTTCTGTGCGTGTGTTAATTAAATATTTTAATTGAAAAGGAGCAACGTTGCTGGAGATTAAGAAGTCATTCAAAGATGTGAACAATGTTCTTTATGACTGGACAGCTTCACCTTCTTCAGACTATTGTGTTTGGAGAGGTGTGACTTGTGAAAATGTCACCTTCAATGTTGTTGCTCTGTAAGTTTCATCCTTTTTTGAGGTTTCTTTTGCTATTTGTGTTTGTGGAAAAAAGTTTTGATTTGTTTTTGTATGTCTTTTCTATGTTGTGTAGTAATTTGTCAGATTTGAATCTTGATGGAGAAATCTCACCTGCTATTGGGGATCTCAAGAGTCTCTTGTCCATGTAACAGTTTCAACTTATTCACTGTAACATGAGAATAAAGTTTCTACCTTTTTGCATTTTCTGATTTGTGACTTTTGTCTAATGCAGTGAACTGCGAGGTAATCGCTTATCCGGGCAAATCCCCGATGAGATTGGTGATTGTTCTTCTTTACAAAACTTGTAAGAACCCTTAATTTTGATTTGCTATTCATGAAAATTAATTGATAAGTGTACAGTAGATGAAGTGTGTTCATGTTGTTTTTATTCAGAGACTTGTCATTCAATGAATTAAGTGGTGACATACCGTTTTCGATTTCGAAGTTGAAGCAACTTGAGCAGCTGTAAGTTCTAATCTTCATCTCTATGGGCTAAGTTTTATTTGCTTGGTGAATATACTCAACATGTGGGATATAAAATTTTACTTTTGCCAGGATTCTGAAGAACAACCAATTGATTGGTCCTATCCCTTCAACACTTTCACAGATTCCAAACCTGAAAATTCTGTATGTTCCTTCTTTAATACTTACTTACATCTTTGCTGTTTTTAGCTATATAGATGATCAGAGCATGAAACTTTGGTTCCAGGGACTTGGCACAGAATAAACTAAGTGGTGAGATACCAAGACTTATATATTGGAATGAAGTTCTTCAGTATCTGTAAGTTTTCCATGTTTTTGAACTGTCTTTCAATGTCTCTTCATACCTGGTAATAATTGTTGTAATCTGATGAGCAGTGGGTTGCGTGGAAACAACTTGGTTGGTAACATATCTCCAGATTTGTGTCAACTCACAGGTTTATGGTATTTGTAAGTCAAATGAATCTCTTCTTGCCCATCTGAATAATGAGTTCATTCCCCATTATGAATTCTCTGACTATGTTTTAATGTTTTCGATCAGTGATGTGAGAAACAACAGTTTGACGGGTAGTATTCCGGAGACAATAGGAAACTGCACTGCCTTCCAGGTTTTGTATGTGCTTCTCTCTTTGCTTCTGTTAATCCTTACTGAAGTTTTGTTACTTATGAAATCTTCTTAACTGATTTGGTTATCATGATGAACTCAGGGACTTGTCCTACAATCAGCTAACTGGCGAGATCCCTTTTGACATCGGCTTCCTCCAAGTTGCCACATTGTTAGTCTTCACCTTTCTGCTGTTACCATAGTATCTAAATCTGCTTTTGTTTTCTCTTTAAAGTATATTGTGTTTTCTTCTTAGATCATTGCAAAGCAATCAGCTTTCTGGAAAGATTCCATCAGTGATTGGTCTCATGCAAGCTCTTGCAGTGTTGTTAGTACTTTTCTTCTTATCCTCAAAGCTAATTTAAACATTTCTATGAACTTAAAGGTTCCATTTTTTGTTTATACAGAGATCTAAGTGGCAACTTGTTGAGTGGACCTATCCCTCCGATTCTTGGAAATCTGACTTTCACCGAGAAATTGTATTATTACCTTCATAGTCTAATGATTTCATTAGAGTTTAGTTTTCGGTTTGAAGTCATATAGTGATTATCATTTTGGCTTTATTATAGGTATTTGCACAGTAACAAGCTGACTGGTTCAATTCCACCTGAGCTTGGAAACATGTCGAAACTCCATTACCTGTACGATAATGGTTTCTTCACCTCCTGTTTGCCATATGGTTACTATTAACTTTTGTTTCATTATCAACAATTTGTACAATATTTTTGCAGGGAGCTCAATGATAATCATCTTACAGGTCACATACCACCAGAGCTTGGGAAGCTTACTGACTTGTTTGATCTGTAAGTAAAAACTTACTTATGTTTGACATGTTTTAATGTTTTAATACTGATGTGAACTATTTACATTAAGGAATGTGGCCAACAATGATCTAGAAGGACCTATACCTGATCATTTGAGCTCCTGTACAAACCTAAACAGCTTGTATGTATCTCTTTCAGAAATGTTCACTCAGAAATGTTCATGATTGTTGCTTCTATATGATTATCTATCTCATTGATGTACAGAAATGTTCATGGGAACATGTTCAGTGGAACCATTCCCCGAGCGTTTCAAAAGCTAGAGAGCATGACTTACCTGTAAGTATTGACAGTTACAATCTTTAAAATAGTGCTACTTGATCTTTCTAATATCATATATATAAGATATAGTTCCATTAACTACCGAGTTTTGGCTTTAATTTATTGATACAACCAGTAATCTCTCCAACAACAATATCAAAGGTCCAATCCCGGTTGAGCTATCTCGTATCGGTAACTTAGATACATTGTAAGCGTTTCTAATTTCCTGTTAAGTTATATGTCTCATATGTGCCTTGTTCTACGGTTATTAATTTTTTTCTTTGACATCTATAGGGATCTTTCCAACAACAAGATAAATGGAATCATTCCTTCTTCCCTCGGTGATTTGGAGCATCTTCTAAAGATGTGAACATCCATGACACCTCCACTTTCTTCTTTTGTACGAGTAAACGATGAAAATGACTGATGAAATCTGTCTTTCTTGTTATAGGAACTTGAGTAGAAACCATATAACGGGTGTAGTTCCAGGCGACTTTGGAAATCTAAGAAGCATCATGGAGATGTAAGAAGTATCTTCTGTTAAGCTTGGTTAGAGTTTTCCCACATTGTGGTTCCGAATCAATGATCTTTACCTTTGTTGGTTGCAGAGATCTTTCAAATAATAATATCTCAGGTCCGATTCCGGAAGAGCTTAACCAACTGCAGAATTTGTTTGTGATGTAAGCAGTCTTCCTCTTTACCCTTTCCAAGCTGTTGAGAAATTGTTTTCATTGTTGGAGAAAATTTGAAGAGAGAACTCAGATAATTGAATTCTATACAAAACAAAAACAAATAGAGGTTGGCACAGTTATTACATATTGGGCACGGTTAGTGATCTATCTAATGTTGCAGGAGACTGGAAAATAATAACTTGACTGGTAATGTGGATTCATTAGCCAACTGCCTCAGTCTTACTATATTGTAAGTTGACACCAGTGGTTCTGAAACACTTTTTGTGTCTCTGTATGGAACTTTGCTAAGAACTTAACCCTGCATTCTTGACTAACCCCTATAGGAATGTATCTCACAACAACCTCGTAGGCGATATTCCTAAGAGCAATAACTTCTCAAGATTTTCCCCAGACAGGTATGGTTATTTAGCGGGTTTTTCGTATTTTTCATTTTGTTTTGTTGGCTAATCTTTGACCGTAGCTTTGTTTATTTCCTCTAAAGCTTCATTGGCAATCCTGGTCTTTGTGGTAGTTGGCTTAACTTGCCTTGTCATGTTTCTCGTCCAACTGTACGAGGTGATTACCCTCTTCTTGAATCTTTCATTACCAAAATCTTAGATAAAAGAAGCTAATGTTTTTGATCCATGTTTTGTCTGTACAGTGTCAATCTCTAGAGCAACTATTCTTGGGATAGCTATTGGAGGACTTGTGATCCTTCTTATGGTCCTAATAGCAGCTTGCCGGCCACATAATCCTCCTCCGTTTCTTGATGGATCACTTGACAAACCAGGTTGACTTGCCAAATCACTTTCTGAACGTTCTTCACCTCCTTTATCGCATTTCAATAGCTAATCTTGCAATTTCTTGGTCATATCAGTTACGTATTCGACCCCAAAGCTTGTCATACTTCATATGAACATGGCACTCCACGTTTACGAGGATATCATGAGAATGACAGAGAATCTAAGTGAGAAATACATCATTGGGCATGGAGCATCAAGCACTGTATACAAATGTGTCTTAAAGAACTGCAAACCAGTTGCGATCAAGCGGCTTTACTCTCACAATCCGCAGTCAATGAAACAGTTTGAGACCGAACTCGAGATGCTAAGTAGCATCAAACATAGAAACCTTGTAAGCCTGCAAGCTTATTCACTTTCTCCTTTAGGAAGTCTTCTCTTCTATGACTACATGGACAATGGCAGCCTCTGGGATCTTCTTCACGGTAAGTCTCCTCGCGCTAACACTCAAAACAATAATTCATTAGTCTTCCGTTGTAATAACATTCTTTCTTGTGTTGTGTATGTTTTGTAAAGGTCCCACGAAGAAGAAAACTCTTGATTGGGACACACGGCTTAAGATAGCATATGGTGCGGCACAAGGACTAGCGTATCTACACCATGATTGTAGTCCAAGAATCATACACAGAGACGTGAAGTCGTCGAATATTCTTCTTGATAAGGACTTGGAAGCTCGTTTGACAGATTTCGGAATTGCGAAAAGCTTGTGTGTGTCAAAGTCTCATACTTCAACTTATGTAATGGGCACCATTGGTTACATAGACCCCGAGTATGCTCGCACTTCACGGCTCACGGAGAAGTCCGATGTCTACAGTTATGGAATAGTTCTGCTTGAGTTGTTAACTAGAAGGAAAGCTGTGGATGATGACTCCAATCTTCACCATCTGGTTTGTTCCCTTCCCTATAATTTGGTTTGGTTTTGGTTAAAGATATTAATCAAGTACACATATTTAATTTCGACCTAAAAAGAAGGCTAAACAAAAATAAAATGACAAGTAGACTTAATTTTTTCAAATTTAAGGAAATATACCATTTTCAGGCTTAGATCTGAAGAATTCCAGTTTGGTTTGGTATGGTTTTCTGTTCTTATCTTGATTTTAATAAAAACAAATACTATGTCATATTTATGATATTACAATTTTTTGCAAAATGTCATTTTTAGTTCGGTTTATTTGGTATATAATATTGCTTTGGTTTAGTTTCAATTCGAGTAATTTTGGTTTGGTTTTATGTACTACTGTTGTTTTCAATTGTTTCACTTGTTACATCAGATAATGTCAAAGACTGGGAACAACGCAGTAATGGAAATGGCAGATCCAGACATCACAGCCACGTGTAAAGATCTTGGAGTAGTAAAAAAAGTTTTCCAACTAGCTCTACTATGCACCAAAAAACAGCCGAACGATCGACCAACAATGCACCAGGTGACACGTGTCCTCGGCAGTTTCATGTTGTCGGAACAACCACCTGTTGTGGCAGTCACGTCAGCAACGTTGGCTGCTTCTTGCTACGTTGATGAGTATGCAAATCTCAAGACTCCTCACTCTGTTAATTGTTCTTCCATGAGTGCTTCAGATGCTCAGCTCTTTCTTCGATTTGGTCAAGTTATTTCTCAAAACAGTGTATGAACGAATCTCTAAAACGGTATCGTTTTTGTTAGAAAATTAATGTCTCTTGTAAAAAACTTTGTAGACTTTGTCTTATTATTATTATTATTAGTCACAAGTGTGTGAATATATTCCGAGACTGGTATCTAGACTTTGCTAATTTTTAATTTAAATTTTATTATTCCTAAAAATATTGTTGAATGATTTAAGCGTTTTTTTCATTAGATTGTTAGCATTAATCAAACTATGATGAACACTTATTTACAAACCTATTTGGTTTTAACTGAGCTAAAGACCTGAATTTTCTGTTGCTTATCAAGAATCAGATTTAGAGTAAAACGCTTGAGTTATTAAATATGCACCATTGAGTTATTAAATTAGAAACGTACATAAAGTTTTAAACTTGTCCAAAAAATACATGAACAATAAACTTGGTAATTTGTTAAGTAAAAGTTCTCCCAAGCTCAAGCACGATAGTATTTTCTTAATATAATTTTCAAACCAAACCAGATCTCAACCATTTTTACATTCTAAAAATGGAAAATGTGTCGCCTGTCTCTTTTTCACACACTAAAACGCTTTTTCTAATTTATTGTTAGTTTTCTTTTTCTTTTTTCCGATAAACTGTAGAAATTTCATATTTTTGATCAATACCAGTCGTAAATAATACCACATTTAAGACGTAAATCATATCTTTTAAATAGATTCGAACTCATGATCTTTTTGTTAGTGAAAGCGACTAAACCAAGAACCATTTAGTAGTTTTCTCTCTTTTCTTATGGTCTCTTCGTAAAATCTTTTCTTTATTTTCTTTTCTTTCTTTTTTTCTCACTTTCCGCCAAGATTTCTTCTAGCAATTGCAGCTATGTTCGTTTGGCAGTTTCACCTTTTTGCGGCTGCAGTTTATGGTCAAACGATATTCGTTTGCTAGCCGCAGGTTCCTGCGGCCAAACGCTGTGGCAGATGTAGATCGCTGCATCAGAAATTTTCAGCCGCTGAAAAAATCTGGCGGTGCGTCTGATACTGTTGTGTTTGATACTGTTGTGTTTGATACTGTTGCGGTTGCGGCTAATTTCTGTTCGTTTGCATGAGGCAAAAAACTGCAATTGTCGTTGCGATCAGACGCACGGCTGTTAAACGAACAAAAACCGTAGTGTTTGGCCGCAGCCGTCTGCGGCTGTCAAACAAACATGTCTGGCTTAATCAGTTAAACGAGCGGCAAAGGGAGATACTGATGACGAGAAACATATACCATTCTCAGTTCCGTTCCATGATGCAGAGTAACAGAGCTTTCAAGAGGATCCAAGAAGAAGATAAACTGGTCATAATGCCCGAGACTGATCACAATTCCAACCAAATAAGCTGGTGAAATGACGTCTTTTACTGTTGACTGTACGGCTTTCTTGACGCACATGTAGGAGTTTTGTAAACAATGTACTTCCGATTAAGATTCTGAACAAATTCATTTACTTTGTTGAAAAAAAACAAGAAAAAACAACTTTTTTTTTAAGATAAACTTTCACTGATCAATTATATAAATTCCAAAAATCATTTACAATATAACTCATCCACATATCGTCGACATGACCAAATTAATTACTATTAAAAAATTAACAAAAATGTCAAAATAACTTTGTTTTAGATAAAAAAAAATTAGGAACAATTTTAGAAAAAATGTTGCAAATGTTGTTGTTTTTTACTAATCAACAACATTGTTTTTACTTTTACATTTTATTTTTAAAATTATAAAAAAATAATTTTTTTTTATGATCACGACTCAATAATGTAATTAATCCATTATCAAATCTTTAGTTTGAAGAAAACATGTGATTTACATCAAACAAAACCATCACTAATATGAATCAAAATCATTAAATTATCATTCTTACAATCGATTTAAACCATGTACGTGACACATAACAAACAAAAACCCAACAAATATAATCAAAATCTAAATACATATGCTTCAGCTAAGTCTGTGACGAGATCTGAAGCATGATGATTTTTTCTCTGTCCATGATAATTCTGTTGGGTCTAAATTATTATAAGCTTAGTATATAAATATTTGAGAATGTGAATAAGAAATTAATTAAGGAATGAATTGGATTTTGGGCCAAGTGTCAAATTAGATCCATTTGAGTGTAAGTGAGTAAGTGAGAAAGTGAGATTTATAAAATGTCCCACATAGTTTGGCCAAACTTTTTACTCTAGTATAAATGACTAGAAGGTGATACAAGGGTTCAAATTGGCTAAAACTTATGATGCATATGAGAGAGGATGGATCGGACCACACGCGCATACCACCACCACTGCCGCCAGGCCAGGCTCAGGCACGGGCATGGGCTCGGGCTCGGGGCTCTGGGTCCGGATTTTAGAAAATAAATTAGACAATTTATCTTCGCATTTCTTAAATCCGGTTTTTGAGTCCTACATATTCTCTTTCTCCAACTTCAAAGTCACTATTTTCTCAATCAATTAGATTATGAAAATTATAAAATAAGATGAGATTTTAAAGAAATTGGAACTTACAGCGATGAATCTCTTGAGAAATAGATCTAAAGTAGATATGCAATTTGATATTGGAATCAAAATCTTGTTCTTGTCAGCAAAAATCAATCAATCGAAGTTGAGATTAGAGTTTAGAAGACGAAGAAGAAGAAGACTTACACCAATTTCTTTGATTTCACCACCTTTTCTTCAAACAAACTTGATTATGCCGTCGTGGAGAAGCTCGTTTTCAAATTAATGGAGAAAACACATAGATCAAACCGCAAAGTTTTGATTTCAGAGATTCACAGCTTCATCTGAGTTTAGGGGTTTGAATTTAGGTTTTGCTTTGGATGAAGGACAACTGAATCATGGTGATGAATTTTGGGCTTTTAACGCTGATGAATCATGGGAGCTTGTTATTAAAGCTTTGAGACAGACAACGTTCGTCGTTCCGATCTGAATTATGTCGGTGAGAATTTGAAAAATGGAAGGTTCAAGATGGGTTGGATCGGAGAAACAGTGATTCTATCAAATCGATTCAGATAAGTTAGCTACTTACTCAGGTGATCTAAGTTAGTTCCTTTGTTCTTCTCATCGAACTCAGTCTGATTTTGATTTATGTAACCGTAAAATAATTAGTTGCCATTTAGGGTTCATTAGTGTATGGACATTGCTGTGTTAAGTTGCGGTTTCTTCCTGCGTAAAGTTGACATCTTTTGAGAATTATGAACCCCTTTGGTTATTGACAAAGTCGATGGAAAAAACTAGGGGTGGGCAATCGGGTAACCCGATTGGGTTCGGGTAAAATCCTATCAGGTTTCGGTTTTTGGGTATAGAAATTTCATATCCAGTGGAATAATATTCCAGGTTTGGGTAAAAAATTCCAGGTTCAGGTATAAGAGTTGAAACCCAGAAAAACCCCTGAAAATTCGGGTATTGATTCGGTTCGAGTTCGGATTCAAATTTTCGGGGTCGGGTTCGGGTTGGATTTTGGGTTTTTTGGATTTTTGGGTCGGGTTTTCGGGTTGAGTTTTGGGTTTCTTTGAGTTTTCGGGTTTTTTGGATTTTTTTGTTCGGATTCGGCTCGATTTGTGTATATTATACATACAAATTTTCACATTTATAGGATAGAGTCCTCGAATTAAGGTATTTTATTATGGGTAGTTATGTATTTTCGGGTTTTCGTTCGGGTTTTGGATTTTCGGGTTCGGAACGGGTTTAGGTTTTCGGGTTTAGAGATTTCGTACCTAATGGAATAATTTGATCGGGTATGGAATAGGTTCGGGTACGACTTTTTGGATCGGGTTCGGTTCGGATACACGGGTATGGGTTTTTTGCCCATGCCTAGAAAAAACAAAAACATTTGCAACACTTTTTCTAAAATAGTTTATAGTTTTTTTATCCAAAACAATGTGATTTTGAAGTTTTTGTTAATGAAATGAAGATGAGTTATATTGGGGATGAGTTATATTAGGGTTGACTTTGGAGTTGATAGTATTACATACACAAGATAATAATTTATCTTTAAAAAAAATAATTAATAGTTTATTCGCAGAAAACCCAAAAACAAACGATGAAATTCAACAGTTTGAGGTACGAACCTCATGAGATAACAAACGGAGAGTTTTATCTAAGGAGATTTGGTCGACCTCGATGTTGGTCAAGCAATAATGGTCCAGTAGGGAATCAGAATATAAAACGAAGGATACAATGAACAAAACTAACTCAAATTCCTGAAAACAGAAACCTTCTAAATCAATAAGGCATGAATGGATATATTTTGTGTTGTAGAATTTAGTTTTAAATGAAATAGTTTTTGGTTTTTTGGAGAAAAAAATAACGTAGATGAAGAAAAAAAATCTCTAGCTTGTAAGAGTTCTTACAAAAAAATTGAATGAAAAATTAAAACAAAAATGTACTTATAGATCTCCTAAAAAACATATTTCTAAAAATTTGATTGGTGATTAAAATGTGTTCTCAAAAATTAATCTTAAAAGCTCTTTCAAAATCTATAACCATTCAAGGCCTAAATATATATGTCTGAAGCAATTTGTTAATATATATATGAATTAGCAGGGGCGGATCTAAGTTGAAGCCTACGAGGGCACGTGCCCCACTCTATTATTAAAAAAGTTTGATGTTATAGTTATAATTATCGATTGAATCATGGTAAATCAGAAAAATTCTCCCTAGTGCCGCATGTTAAATAGACTTCGAGTCACTTCCTATTTTTTTTCTTCTTATTTTTTTTTTGTTTTACTTAATTAATATTTGTTTTTTTTTTACTTTGCAATGTCAACTTCTTTTCTTTCCTTTTAGCAAAAAGAAATTCTTTCCTTTTAAGAATTTTTTTTGTTTCCTTTTACTTTAACCCCCTCCATCAATGCTAACTGTATATTTATTTCCCTAAATTTACTTTGCATTTTTTTCCTAATTTTTATATGTCAGGAAGTAAAAATTTATACAAAATAGTTTAAATATTTTACTTCACATTTATTTTCCTAACTTTAATCATTGATATTAATTCATAAATTTTATATCAATTATTAATAAATAACTAATATTAATATTATTTGTTTGATTGATGCAATTTAACTGGTGCAACACATATTTTTTGTAGTGATTTCATCGTTTGGAAGACAAAAATATCAAAAAACTGTGAATTTTTGTTTGATGAAGGGAGTTTTCAAAATCACTATTTGCGTATACTAAATGTTATCAAAGTGCTATATATGCAAATGCCCTATTTATTTTCATTTTTATTTTTAGTGAAATTAAAAAACTTTTAAGGCATATAAAGGTAATACAAAATTTTAATGAAATAAATCTTTTTTATTAAACTTTTAATAAATTAAGTTAGTTTTCACAAACCTTTTTCTAAATTAGGGTTATTCTTCTACTTAATTTCTCGAAGATTTAGTGCTATTTTGATTGTTTACAGCCTTATATAAAAATGAAAAGCAATCAGATCATTATTTATTAGCGTATCTTTTTTAATATTAAAATTTTAGACAAGATATTCATAGTATTTTTCATTAGTATTACATGTATTTTTTGCTAAGTGATCCATATACTGCTATGTGTATTTAATTTTGTGCTAAGTGTATCTTCATCCAACTAAAATTAAATTAAATGTCAAAATGAACCATAATCCACTTGTGGACTAAACAAAAACAAACACATTGTTTATTCTGTGGGATACTAATAACATCAATAAAATTTTGTGACACCAGTCTAATCAAAGATAATAATAGCTTTTAAAGTAAATCACATATTTATATAATGAAGATTGCCTCTTTAATTGCATATTTAATAACTCCAAGATGTTAAATTTTTCCAAACCAGACTTATAAATATTTATAGATCAAGGTGTGGTAAGCACTCAAAAATAAGAAGAATTCAATAAGAAAATATGGGGAGGAAGAAAATAAAATTGCAGAGAATAGAGTGTGAGAAAGAGAGAAGCAGCAAATACTCAAAACGTAAAAAAGGGATTTTAAAGAAAGCAGATGAACTAGCAGTGTTATGCGATGTTGATATAGCCATGTTTATGTTTTCTCCAACCGGCAAACCTACCATTTTCCATCCCCATTTCAGGTCAATTATAAGATTGATTAAGTTATAAGTATGCAGTAATCAATTTACAATACCATGCTAAAATAATCATGGTCATATAAAATAATTAAATAATTTCTTATAAACTTTTTTACTTTGGAATGATTAAAATTTTAGGAGTTATTACAATTTAGGATTTACTTCTATTTTCTTGTCTTATTTTTTTTTGTTGAAATTATTACAGTTTAGGATCATTTGTTAGTAATGAATTCAAATCATCAATATATTCTTAAATTTTATGCTTATGAAATTACAGATCCCTTAGTAAAATTTTGGAGAGGTTTTCTTCGATTCCATTACAAGATCGGGAAGTGAGGTTTGATCTTTCTCATTTTTATTTTATTTAATATAATTGGCTTTTTTTATTTTACATATTAATGTTGTGATCTTTTGGTTAAACAAAAAAATATGTGATCTTTTGTGTTGTATGCACGCATTTTTAGGAGGGCCTACACGATAAAGGTTTGCTTTCCTTATTAGTTTTACACTTAAAATCTAATTTTTTACTTACCAATTTCTATTCCTTACAATCAGTTTGTGATATAATTTTAAAATTTAATGCTAAGATAGTTTAACCTGCACAATTTACAATTATTTTCCCAATTTATAAATGCTATATTTAGATCATAATAAAAAGAATTTATCTGAATATCACAAGCTTTATCCAACTTTTGCCAATCACGAAAAATTGTGTTATTTTCCTTTTGTTTTTGTTTGTATGAAGTCTTTTTCTATTTAAATGAATAGACAGTGAAGAAGTCGTTGCAAAAAAGCGATACAGAAATTGCCAATAATTATCTTCTTTTGTCAGAAAGGTACAATTATGTATGTTTTATTTATATGGATACAATTATAGTTTATTACTATCAAAACATATGTATATATATATATATAATATCAAATTGGATCTAATTTTGTTATATTCATTGCAGGGATGAAGTGCTTGAGGTACGAAAAATACAGTGTAAAATATTTGAAGGGATTTTAAATAAATAAATATATTTATATATACAATTATTATTTAAAATTCAGGAAGAAGATAATAAGATAACTGAACTGAAAGAAGTCAAAAACCGTCTTGTTGAGAAGATGTCCGCTTTGAGGTAATGATTATAAACAAAAATTGATTGAAGATTCTATGAAAAAACATGCCCTTACTAACTCTGTCAACTATTTTTTTACTAAAATGAGTTTACATTAATTATAAGGGACTGGCAGAATCCGCAAGGAGTTGATGATTTGGACCGACTCAAAATCATGGAAAATTTTATAGTTAAGACATTAAGACAAATCAATAACATGAAGGTAATTATAGGTTAATATATACTTAAAAGACAATGTGCTATTCCAAAAGTAAAATATGATTAGAATTTCACACCAAATTTTACTTTTTTCAGATTGAAGTCCAAGAAGACGAGTAAACTCTTGTGTGATTTCAAATGGAAAACTTATTTGGCCTTATCAGACTGAAGATCATAAAAGAAGATTATACAATATGAAGTTAAATATGTTATATATATATTTTCGCAGCAAATCATGTGATATTAATCATCTTTTTACCATATAGAGTACATAACTATTTTTGAACTTTTTGGAAAATCATCTAGAGATTGCATAATATGCACCTATTTTCGAAAAAATGGTATGTATGCATGCATTAACTTTTTCTCTTGTGGAAGCTCACTGATTGTGTGGTTGACGAAAGGTTAAGTGCTTTACATCATATCTAGGATTACATTCCCACATAATGTAAATATTTGCCGATTATTGGAAGCAAATTTCGGTGACATTTGGTGGTGTATGTACACATTTAGGAAGGGCTACACAATAAAGGTTTGCTCTACTTATCAATTTACACTTAAATCATTTAAGGTCTAATTATTCACTTGCCAATTGCTTCCTTACGATCAGTTTGGGATATGGTTTTGAAATTTAAAGCTAAGAAGGTTTAACCGTGCACAACTTACAGTTATTTTCATAGTTTATTGATGACATGTTTATATCCTAGTTGACGTGTGTGATTGTTGAAGTTGGTTCGCGGGTGTCCACATGTAAGAGTTGGAGGTCTTCTTCGGTGGATGCCCAGTCAGTTTTCAAGGCTTCTTGTTGAACTTAGGTCTTCTCTTGTGCATCGATTCCTAGGAGTTACTCGGTCATGATAGTTTTAGGTTATGTGATATGTTTTTCTTTCATTCCTGCGTTTGGTTCTGCTGGTGTTGTTGTTGGTTGTGCTCGGTTTAGCACATTCTTTGAGCTTTCAAGTCTCCTGGAAGCAGTGCCGGCTCAAGTGCGGGGACAAGATGGGCGACAGCCCGGGGTCATTCTGTGTTCCTCTAGTCCTAATAATTAAGGGGTTCAATTTTTTTATATATAAAAAGTTAAAATATTAAAAAAGTTAGATTGAATAGAACCCAAAAATATATTTTACACATATATATATATTAATTAGTTACAAAAGAAATTTAGTAAAACATCTAAAAATAAAATTTCAAGGGTCCAAATTTTTTCTCGCCCCGAACCCAAAAAAGTTGTTGAGCCGGCACTGTCTGGAAGCAGTCTTATAATTTTTGTTCTTTCGAGCTCTCTTCCCTTTGGCTCAGGTCCAACTTCTACAAGTTCTTTGTGATAGATTTGTCGTAGAAGTGTTTTGGTTAAGAGGTTTATGATTTAGTGCCTAGGAATTCCTATTTTTTGGGCTTTTATATTCCCTCGTGTGGGTTTTGGCTATGGCGCCTTTGTGTGTTCGATAGTGCGTCTAGGCACTACACGAAAACAATTAAAAAGCGACAACATAAAATGACAACAAAACACTGTAACAAATAAAAGAGACAAAATTGCGACGTATTTATAACTCACATGCGACTTTACAATATTGTCGCACATTAGTCGCTAAAAAATGGGACAGCATACGCTGTCGCAAATACGTTGGAAACATATCCTATAAAAGTGCAACAAATATGCGAGATCCATAGATTTTATTACTAAATTTAAGATAGTCGCAATTCAGTAGTAACTTGCTACCATTGATGCAACATCAGTAGGAGACTGTTACTGGTTGTCACATAAATAAGTGACAAGGTAGCGACAATTGGTAAAAATATGAAATCGTCGCATATCAGTAGCATATATTTGCACATGTTTATTGCTTTGAAAGTATGTGTACCTAATTTTAGTTGAAATTGTAGAAGGAAAATATGTTATAAAATGACTCATTAGTTTGATTGTTTCATAGTAATACAAACTAATTAAAAAATGCCAAACATGTTTAATGAATCGGATGCATCACTTTTTAATTTCTTTGATGAAACAGATTCTCAATTGCCTGATAGGTTGGCGGAGTGGGAGGTAGAGCACAAATCAGTTGAGATGTCTTGGAAATCAGAGACTCCACTCACACAAGTTGAACAAAGTTCCACCCCCGGTTCAACAATATCACCGTATAACAGTTATAATGCTGGTGGTTATGCTCAACAATTTAGTTATCTTTAAAACTCTGTAGAATCAACAGAATATTTGGTGTTATTGTATTACTTACGTAATGTATTGGCTTTGTTAATTACGTTAGGAGCAAACACTTTGAAATGGTTATAACCAAGTTTTTAATGTTTCATTAGTCAACCTTGCATTATAGTCTCATATGGTTGTAGCATATTTGTTGCAAAACATGTTATTCTTTAGTGACAGCTACATTTAAATGTGACACTATTGCGACTCTTGGGTGTAGAAATCGCTAAATTAAATTCATGTCGGTATAGTAATTTATCAGCTCCTGTACATTTGAATTAAATTACCGGTTATATAAATATTATATTTTCAACATTATAATTTATAAGGTTTATTTTTATAAATCAAAATGCTTATACGATAGTAGAAAATTCGTGGCAAATAGTGCTACTCTTTTGCGACAATTGGGTTTAGAAATCACTAAATTAAATTCATGTCGGTATAGCAGTTTACCGGTTATATAATGTGAATTTAATTACCGGGTATATAAATATTATCTTTTCTAACATTATAATTTATAAGGTTTATTTTTATAAATCAAAATGCTTATACTATAGTAGCAAATTCGTAGCAAATATTGCTACTCTTTTGCGACTAAATATTAAAAGTACTTATCATTTTCGACCTAACCCTTAACTTCTCCTTTCTTTCAATCGCGTTCCTTTGTCTAATCGCGTCTTCGCCTTCCTTCTTCTTCCCAAATCCAACTTCTAGTGTATTGATTCGATTTCGTCTTAGATTTCGAGTTTTGAAGTGATTTCGTCTTCACCGTGAATTCCCAAAGCGATTTCTGCTTCCCTAATCTTCTCCTTTCACCACGATAATCCCGCCATTGACGACGTTCTTCACCGAGAAGGTAAATGATTATTCGTCTCCTCTTTGATTTTCCTAGTTTCGGCTTCTACCTGGAATTCTAGACCCATCAATTTGATAAAGCCCTAAGATTTTTGATTCCAATTCATTTAGTAGATTTCCTAAACTTTTGATTCCTATTGATTTCGAGGATTGCTATTTATTTCGACAATCCCTATTAAATTCGACGATACCAATTGATTTCAACGATTCCAATTGATTTCGAAGCTTCTTAAGCGTTTTTGGTTTCTATAGGTATGGCATCACGGCCTAAAAGCGCCCGAGGATGTGGTGGAGGAGGAAGAACATGGTCTTCTCATTCGACAAACCAGCAATGATCAACTTCTAGACCATCAGTTGCATATATCCCTCCCCTACAAGCACCCGATGACATTATGAGTTAATCTTCACGGGTCAATGAACAAGTGAGGCAACGACCACCTATTGCTGAAACTCCTAGTGCACCAGCTCCTGTACAAGACCAGCATACTGAAGAATCAGTGCATGAAAATACCGCTGAGGAGGTAGAGGCTGAACCTATGGGGGAGGCAGAGCAAATGACTCTAGATTAACTATTGCGAACTCCGGGAAGAGATGTGTATTTGCCCACATTAAGTCTAGAAGAGGAAGCTAATACTACATGGTAAGGATACTACTTGGTAAGGATAATAGTTAGCTAATTGGTAGGCAATGTTATTAAACTAATGTTATCATTCCTATATGTTTGGGCGAGACAAAGGGACTATTACAAAGAAAGTGTCAAAGCTCTTGAAGCACAAATTTGATGAACCTGTTTATAAAATCCCTAAAAAGCAAATATGCTTTAGCTTTGATATAAAAAATCATTAGGATTGACGAATCAGCTTGGTTTGTGATCATTTTGCTTGCGATTTGAGTAGTTAGTCACAACCGAGGAAGTAGACGCGATCTTCTTAGAGGTAAAAGGCATATTTAGTTTTCTTTAGTGTTTAGTAACGCAAATTGATAACCCATATGAACTTTCCTTTTTGTAGTCTACTATTCTCAACTCTAGGGCACACTATATGGACTCGGTAGCATGGAGAGCCGATTTGTAAAGAATCAGGGGAGTGGTGCGTCAACTAGCTATTCTTCGATGGCGCAACTACGAGACCAATTTGAAGCTGCGCAGCGGAAGATCGAAGAGCAAGCTGCTAAGAACAAGGAATACCGTGCTAGAGCCGATGAAGCCATCAAGGTAGCCGTTGAGGCAAAGGAAGTAGCTCAACAATCACAAGCCACCGTATCTACATTGGAGATGGTAGTTGCGTATATGCGAGAAGATCCCGGATATGCACGGTTTGTGGAAACACGCTCGTAGAACCAGAACACGGCAACCCCTCTGGAACAAAATCCTCCTGTGAACCCAACCGATTAACCGAAGAGTAGTTAGTTTTCTTTTTTAATTACAATTAAATATTTAATTTTCCTTTGTTTTGAATTTATAATTTCTGAATTTAAACATATTTATTTATTGGAATTTGAATTTTATTTAGTTTTGATTCCAGGTTTTTTTAAAAATGATTTCATAATTGTTTTTATTAGTTTTAATGTAATTAATTTAAACAGACAAATTCATCCACAGTCGCTTTTTAGTACCTATTACCAAATCCAGTACTGTAGCTTTTTCGTTGCTTATGTTTGCGACTAAGAATTCTGTTGTCGCCATTTAGACGGAAGATATTTGCTACAGATTTGCTACTATTGAGTGTGGTCGATGATTAAATTTCCTACTCCAAAACGTGTTGTTGCATCCCCGTCGCTGATATGAAGTTGCCAAAATGTAGCAAGTCGATGTCGCAATATTTCCGACGTTTTATTTCAGTTGCTAAATTGACGTATTTTTAGCGACTAAAAGGTGACTATCTGATTTAGCGACGAGCGATTTTTGACACATATTGTCAGTCGCATTTTCGTCTCCTATTTAATATAAGCGACTGTGTTGCGACTAACTTTGTTGTACCTAATTAATTGTTTTCATGTAATGAGGTATCTTTGTTTCAGTCTCTGTATCGTTTTTGTTGCTTAATAAAGATTTTAGTAAAAAAGGCGTTGACTTGTGTGATATAGGAATTTTTATCAGTAGAGTTATATACGGAACGCAGAAAAAATACCGTTTATGTAAATTTCACAAGATTTACCCAACTTAAGGCAGTAACGAACAACGAAGTTATTTTCCAGTTTTTTGTTTGCGTGAAAACCTTTTTCTATCTAAATTTATAGACTATAAAAAAATCGCTGCACAAGAACAATACAAAAATTTCTAGTGAAAATTATCTTCTCTCATTGGAAAGGTACAATTATATGTTTTATATTTTGATGCGGACATCCAAGCAAGCATTGGCCATGGTGCTAGCCACAACCACCTAAGACGATCTGAGAAGACTCACGAGCCTTTTCCATACCAAATGAAGTCCAAGAACAACCCTTCCAGCCCAACAACCACTTTGAATACATTCTTAGCTCAACTATTGAGCGCCTCGAAGTGGAATCAGCCTGATCGGAATTCACACGAAGAAGTTACTCAATTAACAAATCGGGTGGCTCCCAACTTACCCGATTCAGACATACATTGGAAATTTCCGACCAAACCAAGAAGAGCTAAGCTACAAACCAAATTTTTCTACAATCTTGATCCATCAGAGCCACACGGAAAACTGGATTAAAGTCAATGCCAAATTTGGTTGGGGAGATATTAATTTTCTAAACCGACTTTCACCCGACTTTTCTTATTTGGAGTTTTCCAACTGTAGATCTTTTTAAATGTATGTGTGGCAACCAGGGGAGATTTTACATCAACTAGAGGGTCCTAAGAGAGTATTCACGTGCATCAATAATCATTGGATCAGGTGGATCTAATCATACTCACCCACACACAAAGACTTACCATATATGGACCCGAGAGCTAGCATTGAAAGCCCAACCCGAACGGCTATCTTCTGATTTGGTGCGTCTTAAGGGAGTTATTAGAGGGTTAATAAGCCATGGAATCATCTAGAATCTGTCAAGATTCAAGAGGCCACGAGTTTTCCATTTTTGGACCAAGCATTCAAAGCCTAACGGCAACATTATATCAAAGACAATCCCTTTGATATTTCTCATTCATTTTTCATTTATTTTCATTCCATTTTAAATTATTAGACTACTAGAGAGTCCTAGAGGTTGAGCCTATAAAGCTAAAGTCACTTGGACCATTTTTATCCACCCTTGATCATTTTGAAAGTAATAAACAATTTCATTTCTTTTCACAAACTCAGAGTTCTTTGTGTTTTGTTATTTAGATTTTAAGTGTGTGATACACTTCTAGTCTATTGAAGCTGCAATATCTAAGAGTGTTTGAGTGATTCAATCTTCTTGTTTCGTCCATTGATTGAGTGCGTCAATCTTTACCTTCCATAATTCCATCGATTTTGTTCCACCTTCCGCAAGTTAAGGTTGAAATCTCGTGATCATCGAGTGATCTAAAGTTGGAGTGATTCCAATCTGACATCATATTTCTAGTTACGATTATAATTGTTTACAATCAAATATATGCATATATTTTCCGTAGTTTAGAGAAATTCTCTAGGTAGAAAATATAGTATAACATATTTGAAGGAGTTCATTTATTATTTAGAAAACATATATACATTTTTATATAATAACTACTTAAAATTCAGGAAGATAATAATTAGACAGAAAAATGATCACCAGCTACACCAAATATTGGTCATTACATGGTTGTACATTCAAAATAAAATAATGTATCGGTATCTACACCAATGATTGAATTTACATGGTGACATTAATGAAAAAAAACATAGGATACGTCGCTAACATGATAACCATCATTTTGTCACTGTGTAAATTCATTAATGTCAGATTAAGCGATCATAAGTTAGCTAATCATGCATAAGGTTTAAGATTACAAAAGATGAAGAACCCTAAAGATAAATCTTTAATCTAACAACTTAAACATAAATGATCATTGAATCCCCTTGAAAAACCCCTAACCCAACAGATGGATTACTCAAGCATAGATGAAATCATAATAAACAAATAACTTGATTGCATAATTATCAAAATAACTATATCACGGTTCATAAAGCACTTTAAGAAGAGCAAGCGATTTCTTCTCCCAAAACTACGAAAATAAGAAAGCTAAACATGTAAAATAACAAGGTGGAACTGATCTAGGATCGAGCAGCCCTATTTATATCAAAAATAAACTTCTAAAGTTGGTTGGAAAAGGTTTGATCTGTCTTGCGGATCGATCGATCCTAGATGTGGATAGACCGATCCCAGCATAAAATGCACTTCATTAAATTGATGGATCAATTGATCTAGTGATGGATCGATCGATCCCAACTTTTCTTTAATTGATTTTTGAAGTCTTCAAACGTCCGAAACTGGTCCAAATCTTCTTTTAACTCCAATGAATTCTTATAACCTATAAACAATCTAAACAAAACCTAAAAGACACAATACATTGACTAGAGTCTATAAAAAAATACTCACGTTCGCCTTATTTTTCTCTCTTCTCTTTCCTTTGTAAACTCAAGATACTTAGCCGCCGTTTGTTCTTTGGCCAATGCATGGCGGCTCTCACAGCACCAGCGTTGTGACTCTTTAGTATAATTTGCTGTTTTCTCTTCTTTTCGATTAGGGTTCATGGTGATGTGAATTTTTCTAGTAGATCTGGGTCTTTTGTTGAAATCGGAGGTGGTGGTGCTTTCGTTGCTCATTTGCTGATGGTTTTGTTGCCCTTTTGGTCCTACTCGATGTATCATCTTTGCCAGGTTCCTGTATATCTCCTTTGGTCCCCCCTATTGGGGCTAATTCTCTCTTTCTTAGTTAATTAGTCATTTTCTTAGCTAGAGTTAGAGCTTTTTCCTGGGTTATTTAGTGATTATGGCTTTAGTAGTTTCTCGTTTTTGTTTTGACTAGGCTGAGTATTCCTTCCGCTTGGTTTGATTCTAAAATTTACAATATCATTGGATTTGGAGATTTGGCTTAGCTTTTTGGTGAGCTCTTGCATTTGGCCTGGTTTTAGGGGCGTCTCTTCGTTGTAAGTTGCCTTCTCGAGACATTCAATTTCGTTGGGAACTGGTCTTGTTTTTTCTTCAAAGGCGCAGTAAATTGGCTCTTTGGTCATCATCTTTGCAGAGAGAAGTGTTAGATTTTATCCGATCCGGTGAAACTTCTCGGTTTCTTCTATCTGGGCATGCGGGGAGGTTTTCAATGGTTTAAGCAATTTATTTTGGTTTCATGTCCGGGTTTCAAGATTCAATCATTCGGCGGCTAGGTTTAAGTCTCAAGTTCAGATTTGATCCCGAGTTGGCAGCATGAAACAGTCTTTCCTTTTGCTTTGCTAAGTTTTAGTCGATAGCTTGAGTCTGTCTTTTCTTGATTGAATCTTGAGTTTTAGTCGATAGCTTGAGTCTGTCTTTTCTTGATTGAATCTTGAGTTTTAGTCGATAGCTTGAGTCTGTCAGAAGCAAAGACTGGACTCAAACAGAAACCTACACCAACACATCATGCCAAGAAAAGACAGACTCAAGCTATCGACCAAAACTCAGCAAAGCAAAAGGAAAGACTGTTTCATGCTGCCAACTCGGGATCAAATCTGAACTTGAGACTTAACCTAGCCACCGAATGATTGAATCTTGAAACCCGGACATGAAACCGAAATAAATTGCTTAAACCATTGAAAACCTCCCTGCATGCCCAGATAGAAGAAACCGAGAAGTTTCACAGGATCGGATAAAAATCAAACACTTCTCTTTGCAAAGATGATGACCGAAGCGCCAATTTACTGCGCCTTTGAAGAAAAAACAAGACCAGTTCCCAACGAATTTGAATGTCTCGAGAAGGAGACTTACAACGAAGAGACGCCCCTAAAACCAGGCCAAATACGAGAGCTCACCAAAAAGCTAAGCCAAATCTCCAAATCTAATGATATTGTAAATTTTAGAATCAAACCAAGCGGAAGGAATACTCAGCCTAGTCAAAACAAAAACGAGAAACTACTAAAGCCATAATCGCTAAATAACCCAAGCAAAAGCTCTAACTCTAGCTAAGAAAATGACTAATTAACTAAGAAAGAGAGAATTAGCCCCAACAGGGGGGGGACCAAAGGAGATATACAGGAACCTGGCAAAGATGATACATCGAGTAGGACCAAAAGGGCAACAAAACCATCAGCAAATGAGCAACGAAAGCATCACCACCTCCGATTACAACAAAAGACCCAGATCTACTCGAAAAATTCACATCACCATGAACCCTAATCGAAAAGAAGAGAAAACAGCAAATTATACTAAAGAGTCACAACGCTGGTGCTGTGAGAGCCGCCATGCATTGGCCGAAGAACAAACGGCGGCTAAGTATCTTGAGTTTACAGAGGAAAGAAGAAAGAGAAGAGAGCAAACTAGGGCGAACGTGAGTATTTTTTATAGACTCTAGTCAACGTATTGTGTCTTTTAGGTTTTGTTTAGATTTTTTATAGGTTATAAGAATTCATTGGAGTTAAAGGAAGATTTGGACCATTTTTGGACGTTTAAAGACTTCAAAATCAATTGAAAAAAAGTTGGGATCGACCGATCCAGCACTGGATCGATTGATCCATCAATTTAATGAAGTGCATTTTATGCTAGGATCGGTCTATCCACACCTAGGATCGATCGATCCGCAAGACAGATCAAACCTTTTCCAACCAACTTTAGAAGTTTACTTTTGATATAAATAGGGCTGCTCAACCCTAGATCAGTTCCACCTTGTTATTTTACATGTTTAGCTTTCTTATTTTCGTAGTTTTGGGAGAAGAAATCGCTTGCTCTTCTTAAAGTGCTTTATGAACCGTGATATAGTTATTTTGATAATTATGCAATCAAGTTATTTGTTTATTATGATTTCATCTATGTCTGAGTAATCCACCTGTTGGGTTTATGAGTTTTTCTAGGGGATTCAGTGATCGCTTATGTTTAAGTTCTTAGATTAAAGATTTATCTTTAGAGTTCTTCATCTTTTGTAATCTTAAACCTTATGCATGATTAGCTAACTTATGTGCCAAAAGTTAATTTTAGGTTATTCAAATCAACAATTGATGAGCTTAATATCTTTAGCCAATTAGAATAGAATTTAAGTCATCTAAGTAAACATATCAAACTTAATCTAAATGCTGACATGTCTACTAAGATTCATTCGAGAGTTTAGTGTCTTAAAATTCATGTTTAGATAATTAGCGATGCGAAAATATGTTAGTTTTACATTAGTGATTCAAGTTTTTAAACAGTTTGTTAATAAATCCATATTTAGTTAAATTAGCTTACCGGTCATTGTTCCATGCGAATCTGCATGCACCCAATACTCATCTCATTTAAGTTAACATTGTTCTCTTTACTGCTTTCTTAATTTACAGAAATCATTACAAAAACACTCTATATTATTGTCTTAACTCTATTTGTTTCATACAAATTCTTAGTGGCCTCTTCGATCTCTAGCAATATTTTACTGTGTACTCTGTACACTTATAGATATAGTTGTGTTTAAAACTTGAACCCTCGTCAAATGTTTGTCAGTAAATGTCACAATACAAATATAATTGTTGGTGTAAATACCAATAAATTATTTTAATCTGTATATGTAAACATGCTGTTAACTTGTTTATAGTTACCAATCATTTTTCCTAATAAGATAATTCAACTGGGAAAATTCATGAAATCGCTTACTGAGAGGACACGTCGATTTTGAGGTAATGACTATATAAAAACGATGATTGAGAATTTTATGAAAATAAGTTCTTGCTAATTCGATCAGCTATATATTTACTAAAACAGGTATTTATTAATCCGATATATAACATTTATTACTACTTATAAGGGACTAGCAGAATTAGTATTGTGATGATGATTTGGACCGGCTAAAAGTTTATAATTTTTTCCCTAAGCCAGAACAAAAATAGCATTATGGTAATTAAGTATACGTTAATATATAATTAAACATTTTTACCATTCCAAAATTTAAATATGATTAGTATTTCAAACATAACTAGATAGTAATCCGCGTTGTACAGCGCGGATAAATGTTTGTTTCATATTTCGTTAGTTTATATAATCATAAATTATTATTAGTGTGTTAGATTATTTATTTTATGTTTTTAACATCTTATTTATCTTATTTATTATTATTATATATGGTTTGTGTTGTGTTAATTAAAATTACTAATATATAATTACACATATGCGGTGTTATATTTGTAGACAAATTTATTTAATACTTTAGATTATAACATAATTTGGTTGTAAATGTTAAGCGGTGTTATGTATATATTTCACATTATTCAAAAAAATTATAACAGTTTGATTTAGTCCAATATAAATGATTAGAAATGAGATCCGTCATGATCCATCTTTATCTGCTCTGACCCGTCCTGATCCATTGTAAAAATTAGAATATTTTGAAGATCTGGATGATTTAAATTTGAAAATAAAATATTAGATCTTATTGGATCCGTTAAAACCATATCCATATACTTCTTGATCAATTTTTTAAAAATGATATAAATATTTTTGACATTAAAATTGATAATATTTTAACTTTTTATAATTAAACTATATATTTTACGTCTAAATTTTATAATATTGGAAACTTAGTATTTAAAATATTTATTTATTTATTTTATTCTGTAAAATTATTAGCTTAACTAAAAAAACCAGATTAAGTGAATAAATTTTTAAAATTTAGACGCATAATAAGTCAAACTTCTTGCTCATTCAAATTTACAATTATTTTAGTTATTTTTATAATATGACTCATGACCATTGCTCAAAAATTTTAACTGATGTTGGACGTTGAACACCTACTTTTTCTGCATTAAATGAATAATATATTTCTGTTACTAAAAATTTGATTCACAATATATGCAAAAAAAATATTTTTTATTAACTATATATATTATATGATACTTCAAAATAACTTTAAAATAAGATCATATTAGGAGGGTGTCTTTTTTTAGTGTACAATATAAATTCAGATTTCATAAAGACTTTATAAGCTCAAGATTAAGGTAATGAAAGTTCAGATTTAAAAAAAATAACTTAAAAAAAAAAATGGTATTATTAGATATCAAATCTTAGTTTTTCAATTTTCATTGATTAGTATTTTTAAATTAATTTTAATTTTCATTCATAATTAATAAGAGAAAGAAAATGAGTTTAATTTTTTGAAACTACTAATTGTTTAAAATATTTTTTAAAATTAATTATATTAATTTTGTGACTATTACTGTACTTTCAATTACTTTATTTAAAAAAATTAAACACCAATAATATTTTCTGTAATATGACACATCACAATTGGTTAATTTACTATCAACATTGCTCAGATAATATTATAGAGATTTATTTGGTTTTAGATTAAAATCCAAAAAAGGCAGTAAACTTTTATGTGATTTAAACTAAAAGATGTATTTTTACTTTGCCGATTAAAGATCATAAAAAAAGATTATACAATATCATGTCAAATATGTACGTTTGTTTCTTAGCAACTCTAATGTGATATTTTATCATCTTTTTACCATATATAATACATTACTATTGTGAATTATTTTAACCATCATATAGAGACTTGTACAACATGCTTAACATATTTAAAAAAATGCTCATTAATCGAATGACAGATCAATATTTACGTGGTTATACATCATCTTTGGGGTTCGATTCCAAAAAAATGTATAATGCACTGATAACCATTCGTGGTGGTCTCAGCTGTTTTAAGGACAAAGCTGTCCATTGTGGGCATATTGTAGGTAAAATCGTTGATAATGTAATACAACTACAAAATTATTTGGGGTCGATTGATGATTATGATATGGATATTGTTTTTTAGTTGTGTGGCTTTTAATAAAATGTTTTCAAATTTTTAAATTCTTTTAATTCGTATTCAAAAAAATGTCAAGGGTATTTCAATATATATATATATATATATGTTAATTTTAAAAAATCTTATAAAATGCTAAATGTTGTATCTCTTTTATTATTGGGCATGGGACCTGTATACCGCTTTTCCCTCTAATGAGTTGGCCTTAGATTATTTCAGAAGTTATATTTTTTTCTGACATCATTCAGAACTTAATTATATGCCAAGACTCTCATGTTATATATATCTTCTAGTTAATCCTTTATGAAATATCTCGGTAGGTTTTAAAATTAAAAAAAAATAACTTAAGAAAAAAAGATAAACTAAATTTTTATTTTTAAGTGAAGTATCTTAAAAATCTTCTTAACAAAAAAGTAAAAAATATTTTTAATAAAAGAAGAGAATTATTTGTATAATTTTTTCTACGTGAATAAATTAAACTGCATGTTTATATTATAATTTTATTATTAATATATTAAAATCTAGTAATATAAATTCAAGACCAATAATTTTACAAAATATCCATCACTGTCAATATTATAGCTAAATTTACAAAAAAATGATTCCTCAATTTATGCCTAAAACATGATTCAAAGATTTTTCTAAAAAATGATATCTTTCAATATCCCACTAAAACCAAAAATTTATATTTTTTCCTAAAATTAGTGACTCCTCAATTTCTTGAGTTCTATGTAATAAGTAACTATTATTAAATTTGGAGATAAATTTATTACAATTTAATTTATTTTTGAATGGCAGTTCTAAAAAACGTATTTCTATCTCCAAAAGCATATTCATAACAAAATTTGGTTGTCCGAACATGATTGGTGCTGACCACACTAGATGCTACCGCGGACTTGGGCCTGTTTCGACGAAAGCCCGCAAAAAAGGGATGGATGCCCGGGCATTGAGAATGAAGGGCCAAGTACTCAGCCCTAAAATGCTGGAACCGATATGATAACCTTGCAAGGCTAAATACTCTTGGGTGACATAATAGCGAAATAGTACCGTGAGGGAAGGGTGAATGTGTTCATAGTCGATCGATTTAACCATTTGATAGATAAAATTAAACGGATATATGTTTTGACCCGTTTCATTTAATTTTTATGCAATGTTTTTAAAGCTTCATGGGGTACCCCAATATTTCAGATGATGATTTATTTAACACACATCCAGTTAAGATAATGAATTGAGTTTGGTTACATCCACTTTTTTGTTTTTTGTTGTCGTCTAATACAATCATTGTTATTAGAGATATATGATCTAATCCTATTACGATGATATACGACTATCTGCAGCATATGCGATTACGATAAACAACTTCTTCAAACAATGATTCCATGATTCAAATTCTTCCCGACAGACAGTTGTGCATGTACGACATCTCCACGATGGACATGCTCTCTCCGCAACACTCGGATCTACGACAGACGGATTTTCATATACGACATCCCAATGATGAACTGCATGTATGATATCGATAATAAAGTCTTGTGCATTCGGATACTCGGATCGGGTTTGGGTAGAAACCAAACGAGTTTGAGTTTTTCGGGTAGAGAAATTTTGCACCCGTATAGATATCCATAGAGTTTTGGATCGATTTCACATCGGTTATACTCGGGTTCAGATCGGTTTGGTTCTAAAAAATTGGTACCTGTAAAAATCCAGGTACAATCGGTTCGAGTATTATCGGGTGTATTGGACCCGAATTTAGTAAATTTTAAACGAAACCCAAAAAACCAAAAATACTATAATACACGAACCAAAACAACTTTAAACTTTGTTTCGCCAAAGAATCCAAATGATCTATTTTGGTATTTTGAGGTTGATATATAAAAAATGAAAACCTAAGAAGAATTGGAAGTGAATCGACACAAATCGTGAAACCGGAAACCTAGTGATAAAAGTCTAAACTAAAACCCCTAAAATCTAATATCTATTTTTTGGTCTATCATATAATCAATCGGATATCGGATAAACCTGAACTCAAACCGAACTCATGGATCTCAGATTGCATGACTCATCGGATATTTTAGTTATAGCTGAACCCGATCCACATCCAATTTTTCGGATCGGTATCGGTTCACTTTTTTGGGTACATGTTTTTTGCCCAAGACTAATCGATATGGTGGACATGCTCCAATAGAAATATGATCATTGTTTAAACTAAATCCAAATCAAATAGATTTTGATAAAAATATAATCAATTGTTATAATTCAGAAATATGATCAATTATTAAACTAATCTAAATTAAATAGAAAAAATAGAATAATTTTTTCATTTTTAAAGTTTCAAAATATAATCGTCTTATAAACATGTGTCACAATTTTGAATATATTAACAAAATCCTTTGTTAGTATAGTTAGGTAAATAGTATATTAAATATGTTGGTTTCATTTAAAAAAAATTAGGTAAATCTTTTGAAAATTTGAGTGCCGTATTTCGAGCATTCAATTCCCCAGTAAAACATAACTCTATAATTTCTCGAAAATTAGTGGTTTCTCAATGTTGAGTTTTCTGTAATTAATTATTTATCTATCAGTTTATAGATAAAGTTATTACAAATTAATTTATGTCGTCATGCTCTTATTTTTTAAAGACTTTGAAGACAATTAGAGTTATGATCAATTTTTAAGTTAAACCAAATTCAAAAAGAAATAAGAAAAAAATTCTTAGTTTTTATTATTATATATGATATAGATACGACACATGGCGACAATTATGTTTTAATTGACACGTGTAGACTTCTTGTGAGAGGGTTCAAGTAAGTTTATATTGTAAGATGGTATTGGTATTGACTCTGAAAATGTAAAACACCTAATAGAACAAATAAAATCAGATGGAAACTTTCTTTTTTTCTTTCATCAAAGAGATAACAACTAGAACATACTTCATGCAAATCAAGACAATCTAATAAAACTTGTGCCACAGTGTTCTTACTCCTTCCTCCAAGCTGCTTACTAAATTTTTACATTCCCTTTTTGATTCACAAATCACAATAGCTACACATAACCGCGTAAATCTACCCAATTGCCTTCTTCTAAAACTCAAAAGGCCATTGGATGTCTAAACTAATTTCAGCACCTCTTTATGATTCCCACCACCTTCCTACCAATCTCCTCCTTCGTCTGCTCAGATACAGGAACATCTCCAATGTACATACCAAAAAATGCCCCTGCAACATTCGCAAATCTCAGCCTTTGGACTTTGGTACGCACGCAGATGCTACAAAAGAAATAATTAGAAAGAAGAACTAACTGCAAAGATCCTTGCTGCGGACAGCTCCAATCAGGTTACCGCCAACTGCAAACGTTTACCATATTCAAGTGAAGCTTACGGTAAATTACAGAGAGAAGTCGCAATCAGAGTTTCTCTAGTGTAATAATAACTCACTTTCTGTGATTAGTTGTCCATCTGCTGTTCGTCGAAAGTCTATTATTGTTCCCTGAAAATGAGCAACTGAAATGAGTCATAAGCCTCGTTTACATGTAAACTGTGAGTGTAAGCATTAACCATGGAGTACCGCGGGTATTGGAATGTCTTGTTTGAAGAATGAACCAAAGTCATTCAAGCAATTGAAATTAGTTTTTGGATTTGCCTGACATAAAAACGGAGAATCGTATGATACGGCAAGGCGTAATTCACAGTGGTTATCAGATTATAAAATACTTTGCTTCGGTATATCATTTACCTTCACCAAACGGGCACGCAGAGATTTTTCAAAAGTACTGTAAAATAGACAAAGAAAGGTAGATATTATCTTGCCATCTATAAGTGTTATAGATGAAACTAAAACTGAGAATCATTCATTTCTTATCTACAATAAATGAAACTAAAACTGAGAATCAATCATGGATCACAGGACCTTCACTAACATAGTTCAAAACTACAATATGTATAACTTCCACTTACTCTCTCACAGTATCGATCTTCAAACCATTGTAGTTCACCACAAGCCTCACACTCATAACAATATCCTCTCTGAAAATCTCAAACAAAAGACTTTTAGAAGAAAGATCCGATTAGACACTTAATGCCACAACAACAAAATCAGATTTGAATTCGAACCAATAAGCATGTACTAATCTGTCAACAAAGGCTATAATACCTAAGAAGGTCTTTGTATATGTCATCGCATTTGTCGAGTTTGCTCACTGGAACTGACGCATACTTTGGGCCAAGCTTCTGGCAGACTGAGGAAGGATGAACATCTAATGCACAGAAGTTCCAGTTAACAGCAAACAATGACAGATAGTTCCATAAAGATAGGAAGATATAAAGCTAGAATGCACTTACAAAAACCAAATGCATATAGTTTTAGAGATTTAATCCTGATAATTTTCATTGTCCGAGATCCAGTTGCAACAAGCACCTTAAATTGGGATGAATTCAAAATGAATTAATTTTCGAACTTAAAAATTTCTTCATTGGTGACTATGACCAGATACTCTAACATAAGTTGTAATGCCAAAAAATAAAAATGGAAGAGCAAAAGCTATAAGAACCTCAGAAGTGAATCCTGAAGCATTTTTATTCAGCAACATCGGGAATTCGATCCCTGTTCGAGGCTCCACTGTTTGACTTCTCCAGTCCAATTTGTGAAAACTCAAACCACTATATTCTTCACGTCCGACATCACAAGTCTTATGTTCAATGTTCTCTTGAAGCTGAACATCATTACTCCCTAAAGGCAGAGCAAGTCCATTTGCAGACCTAATAAAATCACAATCAAAAACTGCCCAAATGAGAGTTAAGAAATGAACAATTTTGATAAACTTACATAACATTCAAAGATGGTATCAACGCAGTAACCAACGAGAGCACGGAACACGAATGTAGCCTCTCAGCTTCATTAACAAAATGCTGAATTGTGGATTTAGAAACGTTTCCAAAGAAGCCATCTTTTAATCCACAGTGAAATGGTAACACAGAGAAGTTCATATGCCCAAAGCTTTTCACATTCTTTAAAGAATCAAAGCTTTTACATTGATACTTAGATACTTCCTTTTGCAAGTTCTCATGTGAAAACCAACAAGGCAAAGCTCCTGTAAACTTGGAGATACAACTAAAAGCTTCAAAAGCGAAGCTTCCGGGTACATGTAATTGTGAATACAACTCATGTTGTATAAAATTCCTCTTTGTAGGATCCATATTTGACATTTCAAGCTTTGAACTTAATTGTTCCAACGATTCTGCAAGAAAATACAAAAACAAAAATCAGAGTTTTCAAAGATCGAAATCACAAACTGAAATCAATGATCAAACGAATCAAAAGGTTGAAACTTTTTATTAAAAACAGACAAAAAGGTTGTAACTTGAGAATCAAATCCGAATGAACAAAACAATCACGCAAAAGGTCAATCTTGTGATCGTATAAAACACGAATAAAATCATTAACACTAAAACGCAAAATTAGATTTACCATTCCAAGAAGGTACAAGTTTCACAAGATTGCACCGGAGACAAATTGAAGGGAAATGGAATTAGAAAAGACGATGAACATAGAGAAAGCTTGAAGCTTTCTTGTAACTTTTTGAGTATTTTGGGATCTCTTTGACGAAAGAGAAGAAAAAGAAATATGCTTTGGGTGAAGAAGCAGAAGAACGGCGAAGAAGAATAAGACAATGCACGCTTGGTGAATTCAATTTCAGGGTTCTTCAATGAAATTGTTTAAATATTTTTAGAACAAAAAAGAAAAAATTCATTGTCATCGTTCGCTTTTTGTTTACTTTTTCTGAAATCACGGTGGACCCCATATTATTTAATAAGATTTTAGTTTTGACATCATATTTATAATATGTTTAGTTCCCCCCCCTGTCATGGAGTTGTCGAACCAAGATACATAAAAGGAAAACCATTGCTAGCTACATCAAGTATTTTCCAACATATGATTAAATATACAAACTATTTTAATGTGTTAAAAACTAAACGAAATATTGAATTTATACGGTGACACGCACGAACTAACATTGGTTATGTATGTAACACTATAGTCATGTATTTTTTACTGTTTCAATATACCGATTACATAGAATCTAGAAAAGTTTGATGATCGGTTCGATGAAAACTAACCATAATCCAAATAAAACTCGACATTCACTATGGTGTTAGTATGTCGGGTCGGATTTTAATTGGGTTACAATTACTTTTGTTGAACTGATCGTCGGATGTTCGCAGATTTCATCAAACCGGTGTATTAGAATAGTAAAAATGAATGGCTTTGGTGTTGGACAAATAAATGATGTTAGTTCGTATATATCACCATGTAAATTCAATATTTTGTTTAGCTTTTAACATATTAAAATAGTTTAGATGTGTAGCCATATGTTCGAAAATATTTGGTGTAGCTGTCAATGAATTTTTCTATATAAAAATTATTATCATATATGCATCTTTCAACCTTTTATTCCTGCATTTGACATTTCCCAATACTACTTTCTGTGACATATGAGAGTTAAGAAGTCATATTTGTCTTCAATGAAGTTGCTGAATTGCACACTTCTCAGCATACTACCACAAACAAAGGTCTCATGCTCCACATCATGTCAACGTAAATGCAATAGACTGTGTTTTTATTTGACTCTTTAATAATATTTGGAAATTAGAAAATCCATTTTCTAAAAAAATTAAGATATAAAAATATAAGAATAAAACCAAACGCCATTTTTGGCAACAAACATCTCTCTTTTACTCGCACTGTTCATCTTCTTTCTCTCTAGGATTTCTTCCTTCTTCCGAGATTTCTCAACACGTTTTTTCTCTGAGTAGATGGTAAGCTTACAAATGATGGACACATTTTGTGAGATAACTACACGAACAATATTTAATGATAAACAAGATTTTGAGATAACTGGGTGGACAAAATTTGATGAAAGACATAAGTTATGAGATAATTAGATGGACAAGATTTATGCAACGAATCAAATTGCAAAGGAGGAACTTGGTGCATAGATGTGGATTTCAGCGGTGTGCCACAAAATAAATCTTGTACATTTAGTTATCCCATAAATCTTGTCCATAATCCATCGTCAAATCTTGTCCAAAATTAAATTGCCATAAATCTTCCATATTGAGCACCTCAACCACTTTAACCACTGCACTATCTTATTGTTCTACAAATGGCACACCGCTGGTCCACGTTCTGCACCAAGTCAATCCCCCCCTTGGCGATTCATTTCGTTACATAAAATTTGTTTATCTAGTTCACTCACAAATCTTGTCCATCATTAAATCTTGTCAATCTAGTTATCTCACAAATCTTGTCCAATCTGTAGATCTGTATTGTCCACAATGTCCAGGATATACCATAAAATGTCCACAACATGTTTTTTCCACTAAATTTTATTAAATTGTCCACACCACACCATTAATTTTGTCCACCAAATTGAGCACCGGTCTATTCATTCATTTATCCTCGCCCATGATGTGTGTTGTTTGTTTATTCAAACTATTACCTCATAAACCAACACGAAAGTTACAAGTGCATAACTGATTGTGTATGTAGTATTTAAGGATCAAATCTCACAGAGAGTGATGGTGCTTCAACGAATCTATTAAGAGTATAATTAGCTAGAATGAAATATATTTTGGGGTTTTGAGTTTAATGGTAACGAAAAAGAAAGTAAATAATGAAAATAAAATCAAGAAAACTAAGTGTTAGGCATTAGAGATATTGCATGAGATTCATCTAGAGAGGTTCATTCAAGAATTATAAGTATGAAGATTAGTCACTTTCAAGTTCTCAAACTAGGAAGCATTGTTATTCAAGAAGCTTATTTTGTAAGTTAAATTACCTAAAGTACTTCGAAACTCAACGTTAGAAGGAAACGATGCAGCTAGGCATGCATATATTTATCAAGTTTGATTCTAGTTCACTAAAATCAATGACTGAGCCAATTGGCAGGCCATGACGAAGAGCTTGTTCAAGTCTATGTCAAGTTATAGAGATTCTACGCTTTTGGTAGGTCTACTTCCTAGGATATGATCTACTTCATGAAACTTTCATGTGCATTAAGATTAAACTTGACCAAAGAACTTTGCTTAGAACTTCTATCTTAAGAATTGCCACTCAACCCTTTGAATCACCCCTTAAACTTAACTAATAAACTACGTACTCAGACATAATTAAATTAAATGAAAGCATAGATGATGAAAGAATATGCATACTAAACCAACTGATTAAGCAAAGAGGGTTAAGAGGTATTTCTCTAAAAGTTACAAAAGATATCTTCTCCCAATAGATGTAGAAAACTATTGAAAGCGATGAAGAACTATGTAACAAGGTGCTTAGATATTTATAGGGAATCTCTCCAAGGTTGTTGTGTGCATTTGATGTTAGATATGAGAGGCACACCTCTAAAATTGATGAGATGTGAATATTTATAGTATTTGAGGTGTTTAAAGTCGGTTTATGGTTTCTTTAGGTTGAAATAAGTGAAGTGGTGCCGTTTTGGGTCAAGTAGACTTGAATACGCCTCGGTCGCACCTGCGGGATTCGTGGCACGGTGGAGAGCCCTTTTACCACTCCTGTGGCCTCTCTTGGCGTGGTGGTGTGCACTGTTTGTTCCCAGATTGCTTCTCTTTGGAGTTTGCAAGATATGGTTTTAATGGTTTCATCATAACTTCTGATTGGCTGGATGGATTAGACTGATTCCAATTGGAGGTAAAAACTGTCTCTTCTAGATTTCCAATGATATAAAGATAGTTGAATTTGGTTCGTGGTAATGTTTTCAAAAATAGCATTCAATCTGAAACTCTGAAACTGTCTTTAAATGAGTTTTGTTTTTTTTTCTTTTTTATCATTTTTGCCTAAAAATCTATAACTCGTTGAAAATAAAAATACTTGAAATGTGACTTAAAAAACTAAGGAATTGTACCTTTAAAATTTCCTCAGGGTTTAGTTATAGGTATTTCATTGGATAGGTGATTTAGCTGTCTAATTGTGTCTCGTGCTCAAAGAAGTAAGCGGAAGTGAAAATTGGAGGAAATTTTCAACAGATATCCCCTGGATTCTCTGTAAGTGGAAGAATAGTTTCTGGAAGTAAGTTTATAATGATTTGAATAACATCTCTGTTCTTGCTTAGTTAATTTTCAAATTTTACTGCAGGTTTTGCATTTTTTGTACATAGGCTAATGTGGTCTCTTAATGCATTCCCTTACTGGTTTTAGTTCTTAAGTTGGTGCAGATTAGTTGTAGTATTTAGAATAAGATTTTCTTCGTTATTATGGATTTGAACATGGTTGTGGTAGTTTCTGTCTAAAGA
Source organism: Cardamine chenopodiifolia (assembly GCA_963922655.1). NCBI lineage: Eukaryota > Viridiplantae > Streptophyta > Magnoliopsida > Brassicales > Brassicaceae > Cardamine > Cardamine chenopodiifolia. The sequence continues at coordinate 15,767,384 of OZ000470.1, read as the reverse complement.
TCATAATGAATATTTTTTGCTGACGAAGCCAAATATACGCAATGACTGCATGAAGAAACCATATTAGTCTGAAACCACGTAAAGGGATTCCTGTGTTTGTGTATAAATATCTTGGAGTTTGTTCTTTGTTTTTTTCAAGTGCTGGGCAGTGTAGATCAAATGTTTCACTTCACGTTCTCACTTATTTTCATGTTTAAGTTGGACATGAAATATCTTGGGATTTGTTTGTCTTGCTAGTAATTGTACAAATGACATTCTCATGGAAAAGACTTATGGCGTTTAATGTATTAATTCGCATTTGTCACATGGCAGGTGCATCTTAAATCAATTATTTGAGAGCTGAGAAATCAGCATTTATGTGCTACAGCTTGTCATGCTCCACTGTGTGTTTAGTGTTTATTATAAACCATAAGACTTTCGAGAGCTGAGGGAATGTCAGCATCTCTGAAGTTTGATTATTCTTCTGGTGGCTAGATAGGCCTCTATACAGATCTAACTTTGCCGCACAGATGAAAATATCGAGTAGCTTTTGCGAGTCCGTTGAACATCGTGTCCGATCTCATCCAATCATGTTGAGGAACACTTCACCAATAGCACAAACCGATGTAAAAAATTTCTTTCAGTGTTTGCGTTTTGATCCTAAGGTGGTTGCCGCATATCACAAATCTAATCGTCAAGGTGACTTTAAGCTGCATGTGAGTATTGATCTTGGGATACAGGAAGATGAGTCTCCTAGTGGATCTGTGAAAGGGAAGTTAATTCCATCTCCTATATATATACCAGAAGAGATTAAAAGATTTAAGGCTGGTCTGCGCGAAACAAAGTGAAGGTAGTATAACTACCACAAGTTAGTTAGTTGAGTTTGAGGTTATCTTTTGGCTCATTTATTTTTTGTGGTCACAGGGAGCGATTAAAAAAATTCAACGAAGCTTCTTCTGTATTTAACAAGTTTTTCCCAAAGTGTACCTACAAAGAAGAGGTCTCGACCACAATGGTTTTCTGGTGAGGTGATCGCTTGGCATCAGGACTAGGCCTTCTAGGTAAAATGGGAATTTAGGGTCATACCCTGGCTGGTGGTTTTGAGCTTGACCAGCAAAAGTTGGATGAACGACCTAAAAGTGGTGTTCCAAATAGGCGTACACGTACTTCCATGGTAATTCCTGTTTTTTTTGTTTGACATAACATCATTTTCTGCATTTGCTGTATGGAGTTGTTATCTTGCTTCGTACTTGACCAAATACGCCTTACATGCTATAATGCAGTCTTCTGTTTGCATTTTATTGTGCATGCTTGATTACCGGGAAGGTGCATCTTTTGAACAAGTTTTTGGTGAAAAAATTAGATCGTGGTTACAATTTGTAGTCATTTAAGGCAACTTTTTGGTATAATGTCGGATTGCATGCAAATTTAAGTGTTATATCAAGGAATGATATATCATAGCATTTGTCTTCTTATATCTAATAGGTCCTCAATTTTTTTCGCTTTTACGCATGTTCTACTATCACAGGGTAAATGATCTTTTACAACCCGAATTTTACACGGAAGTGGTAATTCATACCTAAACTTATGAATAGTGTTAATCGTATTCTAATATGATTAAAATTTGAATTTCATACCCGAGTTTAACTTATCGTGCCAAATCGTTTTGTGTTTGCAAGTTTAGAAATTAAAAAAAATGTGTTACAACCTATATTCGAAACCGCAACTTTTAATCCATTTATTACAAACATTAACCGTGAACTATACCTCCAACATGTTAATTTATAGACCCAACTATTGGCAACGGTTTGTGAAAATCGAGTTATAGTAAACACTATCGATCGATTTCTTTTCCATATATCTGCGTTTGTAAATGTATATAAATTATAATTTAACATGTTTGTAAATTACAATATTACAATTTATATTGTAATTTTATGTGTTACAATATAAAAATAAATAAATCAAATTTTAATGAAATTTGGTATTGGTTTAGTTAATTAGATTCGTTTCCTAAATTGAAAAGCTCGAGTCATCGGAGAAATCAAAAAAGCTCGAGACATCTTCGTCTTTATATGCTGCTTCTTCATTAGAGAAATAAAAAAAGCTTAAGATGTGATTCCTAAATCAAAATTTATGTGATGCTTCTTCATCGGAGAGATCGAAAAAAGCTCGAGTCATCTTCGTCTTTGTCATGTGGTGAGTTTGATTTCTCGTCTCGTTTGTCTTCGAGCAGTGGTCCTTTAGGGGCGTTTCCATGACCTTATCGGAAGAGATCTGAAATTAAGGAGAAGATCTGTTCACCGCATAGCTAGATCTCTCTCTCCGCTTAGAAACGCAGCGTATCAATGGAACCAAGACGAAGAAGAAGAAGAAGACGAAGAAGAAAGATTCACGGAGAGAAAGAGGTCAAAGAGTGTATACGGAAGCTACAAGAAGACAACGGAGATGATACATAAGCTACAAGGAGACTACGGAGGAGGCGGTGGTGGGTTAGGATTAGTCCTCGCCATCGGTCGCCGTAGTAAGACCCAGTGGCGAGAGTATTTACTAGATCCGGCAGTGCCTGTGAAGACTGAAAGTGTGGAGCTTGATGAAATTTCTTGTTCTGGGGAGAAGAAGAAAAGGAAGATTGGTGATTGCAAGTTGGTGAAATTGGATCTGGGTTTGGAAGGGAAGTGATTGGCGGAAGTGAGAGTGGGATAAGATGAAAAACTCCCCGCGCGATGATCGGAGCATCAATCTCGAGAATCTGATTTGTTTATTGTAAGGAATTTGCTTAACGAATTTAGTGTAAGATGATTCTTAGAACTGTTTCCGTTGGGAATTTGCCACTGAAGGTTAAAAAACTGATTTGTTTATTTTGATTGATTTAGTAGAAGAAATCAAGGAAAGGAGCCATTTTGCTGAACCAAATCAATGAAAAAACTCCAAGGTCCGGTTTTCTCCAGTTGAGGACCGGTTTATTTGTATTGGAGTTTATAAATTAACATGGTATAGTTCACGATGATGATTATAAATCAATTGGTTAACACTTGCAATAAATGGATTAGTGATTGCGGTTTTCGAGTCTAAGTTGTAACATATATATATTTTAAGTTAAGTTTGCAAACATAAAACGACGTCGTTAATGACAGCTCATCACACAGGTGTTGGCTGACTCAACATTGTTAACGGTTGACTAACATTCATTAACGACGACTTGAAATTTGGTAAGATAAGTTAAATTCGGGATGAAATTTAAATTTAAGTCATATTGGGGTATGATTTATCATTATTCAAAAGTGTAAAAATGAATTAGCACTTCCGTGTAAACTTTAGGTTGTAAAATACTCTTTATCCTACTATCACAATATTGTTCTAACCTGAAACTGTTATTTCTTTTTAAATTTTGATAAAAGTTTATAGAAGTTTTTGTTTGATAATATTTTTTGAAATCTCAGATAACTAGTAAGTTCGTCCTTATTGCTTCAGGAAACCTTATATCTCTTTATTTTGTGGTTAAGATGGATGTTTGAAGCAATTCTATAGTTCGACAGTCACCGACAGTATACAGAGATAAAGAAATACTGTGGGTGGCAAATCATAATGCAGTTCAGGGTGAAGATCAAACTTCAATTAGCATTGATGGTTGGGAAAGGTCAAAAATGAAGAAAAAACGCTCATATATTAATATGGACAATCATCCTAACTTTAATTCAAAACTAGTTAATGGTTACCGAGACTTGAAGAAGGGTATACAACAGAAATCAATGGGCGACTCCTGGTTGAGATTGAATGGTGACTCAAACATGTCAAGGTCCAATGCTAATATTTGTTTGCACTCCAATCGTCATCGTCCATGGCCCCACACCCTCTTTTGGTATGTGGACCTCATCCTCGTCTGACGACCAATGCGCTACTTGCGGGAACTCGAAATATTTTTTATTATTCCTACAAATCAGCACATGATATTTTTCTGTGTTTTGACCTCACTCACATAGTACCAAAAAATCACTTCTCAGTAGGTAGCTCATCCTAGTACTACTCTAATTCAAACACGCTTAACTCTGAAGTTTTTTCTCAGGACAAATAACGAAAAAGATAAATGCATTTTGGTGGCATAAAAAACTAAATCAAATCTTTTAATCTCTCCTCATGCACTACCACCATATACCAAAAATCAGGATGCTACAATCACATGCACTGACAGAACGCAATGTCCTCATTGCTCACCAGAACCATTATCCCTAATGGTGTTAGATTACTTAGACTCCACACTCATCTGGGTTTGGTTCTGATACCAAATTGTAACGCTATGACCCCCACAGTCTGTGGACTCCATGCCCTCTCTCAGTCCGTGGGCCCCACTCTTATATGACAATCGGTGTGCTACTCTGGAAGAATCGAAAGACTTGTTATCGTCCCTACAAATCACCACATGCTCTTTCTCCATGTTTTGTACTCACTCACACAATATCAAAAATTGCTTCTCAGTAGATAATCCATCATACTAATACTCCATTTCAAATATATTTAACTCTTAAGTTTTCTCTTAACAAATGAAAATAAGATAAGTACACTTAATTTGACATATGTAGTTAAATCAAAATTTTCTTCATCTGCCACCATATATCAGGATTCGGGATGGTACTATTATGTATTGATTTTCGTCTTGTTCATCGATGTGTGTTTTCAAATTACTTACCTCATATGTACTTAGCTAGCAAACTTTCTCTTGAAGACCTCATAATTGCATTAAATTCCTTTTGCTATCCACCGTTTTGAGTTTGTTAGTAAATAAATCAAAAGTGGAATATCCACCGTTTTGTGAGTTTATTAGTAAATAAATCAAAAGTGGAATGTCACCAAAGTCTATTGATTGCTCTTCATTTACATGATTTTATCTGACCTTATAGAAGTATGTTCTGGACTGATGACTCCTTACGTTCTAAATAACTTATGTATGTTGAAGATGCATGAGTGTGGTTTGTTACTTCCACCATCAGAATCTCCCTTCGTTTTATTTCCACAATTTTTACTGGTGATTTTGTTGACTGAAGTAATGACCTTCACTCACATGATTTCTATAATCCATTGAAGTGCGGTAGAGTATGGTTTCAAGGATTCAGAATATGCTGATATCCATTCACTTGATTGAATTACTCACTCTGTTTTATTTTAAAGTATATATAGTTAACATAAACATAGTGAAATATTTTCTCTCTTCTTCCACCCATTATTTTATTATTCAAAAAACTAAAAAGAATTAGAAGAAAAATAGACGAGAACCAAAGCGAAATCTTCAAAAAGATAAGAACATATTGTAGGAAGTTAAACACCATGCAGAAATAAATAAAGTCACATTAATTTATATTTAGACGTATCCATGCAAAAACCATGTTGAAAAAAGTAATATTTTTATCAAAAAAAGGTAATAATAAATAAACCCTAATAATGAAACTACGAAGAGTTTTGTTCGTAATAAGGACATGATATTCTCAATGTAACCTGGAAAACACAAGATATCACGATCATGCTTACCAATTCAATGGATACGTCTAAACTCATAATCCGCGATTCCTTTGACTTGCGCAGTTCTGAAACTCTCTTGGATCACATTGCAATACAAAGCAGGGAAAGGCTTAGATGATTCTAAGCGTTGAGAGACCAACATAACTTTTCCAGTAGGAATCTCTCCTGGAGAAGATAGTCTCTTCTCCCTGAACAAATCTCCCACTCACAAGGCACAACGCAATTCATCTTATTCCACAACTCTTCTTTCTCTTGAATCCACACTCGCATCTCATACAAGTTGTCATATTCTATTCCTCCAAATTTTCCTTGGTGATTTATAAAAACCCAACTTGTGATATCGTCTTTGGGTGCTTGAATAAACATAATCTGTAGGAACGAAAAACCGGAATTAAGAAATGCGAAGATTAATCGTATAATAATATAAAGAAAAACTATTTGAACAATAAAATGATTTGTAAAAATCCGTATAAAACTGATTAGAATCGTAGGCGGGATGATATGTCCTTAACTCAATAAAGCTCCCGTTAGTGAGACGGATCCACAGAGCTTTTCGAATCCCAGGATACAACCAATGCGAGACCACAACGCTACACTCGGTGTGGAATCTGCAAACGTAGATAACTATGATATACTCTAGACGTACCGTTTTTTGAAGGAATGGAGAAACGTTTAGCGAGAGAGTGAAGGATCTAAGAGAGAGATGTTTGTGTTTCGAATGAGTGAATTCTCCAAATGAGACAAGTCCTTTATATAGGCGAGCTCGAAGTGAGTTTAAACGCATGCAATTGAAGGTAAGATTCTGCGTTATGATTGCATGACATTAACACGTAGAGAGTTACGATTTGTGTCATTAATATGGCGCAATCAGTTTTGATTTTTGTTATGAATAATCAAATCTCGGATTTAATCTCATACATTATGACAAATCAAAAATATATTAAGAGGATAATTAGACAATTTACTTTCATAAAAAATTGTCCCAAAAAGAAATGAGCCACTCGACCACGAGACATTCCCAGAGATCCAAGCCTAAGCCCACGCCCGTGCCCATGCCCGTGCCTGGCATGGCGACGGTGGTGGTGGTGCACGCGTGTGGTCTGATCCATCATCTCTCATATGCACCATAAGTCTTAGCCAATTTGAACCCTTGTATCACCTTCTAGTCATTTATATTAGAGTAAAAAATTTCGGCCAAACTATGTGGGACATTTTATAAATCCCACTTACTCACTTACACTCAAATAGATCTATTTTGACACTTGCCCCAAAATCTAATTCATTCCATAATTAACTTTTTAATCACATTCTCAAATATTTATAAGGTCAAAGCTTAGTTATCTTTGTATGTCCAGCTCCGTAGTATATAGCACCATTGATGCGAATTTCGCCTTGTACATCCGTGTAAGACTCTCCGATGGTGATCTCAACATTTCTCCAATATCCATGTTGAGATCTCAGTGTGAAAACGAGATGCTCCTGTTTTATATCTTTTCTACCGCGTTCGAACATCATCACACACTACACTTTGTATTCATCTTTGGGTCTGACATCTGGCAGTATCATCGAGTGTCTCGTGGTGGGATTACAAACAGTGATTCTTGAGCCACTTTGTCAACACATATCAGGCCGTTCACGGGGGAAGATGTGATGTTGATGAAGTCGAGATCCGAGATCGTCATGTTGTGTCTCGCGATAACTGTGGGATTTGTTGTCCTTGGCTTTGTCGTGTTCGGGGGCTGAGAAGATGAAACTATTCTGGGATTCTCTCTAGATGTATTAGAGGTGGGCAAAAAAAAAAAACATAACCAAAAAAAACAAACCAAACCAAATTGAAATAAGTGATTTGATTTGGTTATGTGTTAACCTAACAACACATTTGGTCATCATTTTGTTAAGTGTTTGGTTAAAACCCGTAAAACCGAATGGTATTTTGGTTTTTTATATATAATAAATGTTTTTTTGATTTTCTACTCATTATGGGTTGTTTTGGTGTATATTGATATTTTATTAATTTAAAAACCTACAATTTAAGACTAAGAAACAACATATATTGATATGTTTTTATGATTCTACTTCTATATGTGTTATGAAACATTTGGGTTTCGAAACTGATTCAAAATTCTTTTAAATTTTGATACACGTTTATGTGCGTAAGTATTTGTGTTGAGATGTTGTTTTCCCCTTAAGTTTATGTTACAATATGTCTAAAGTTAATGAACTCATGAATGTATTTGATATCCTTTTACATAAATAACTTTCATTATATTTAATTTTCTTAATCAAATATATTTGATAATTTATCCCATTCAGTCTCACTAAATCTCATTTTATTGCAGAAAATGTCTTTTACTTAATAACACTAATAGTAAAAACTAGGGTTTACTGCAAAAAAACATCAACTTTTGATTTTTTTGCAAAAAAAACCCTCACCTGAATCTTGTGCAGGTCAAACCTATCATCTCCAAAGTCACCCGCTAAATAAGCCTTCCGCATATCGTCGACGTAGCACCGTTTTATTCTGTTAAGAAACTAATAGAAAATTCAAAACGACGTCGTTTTGACACTATAAAAAACAACAGAAAGTTTTGTAACTTCTAAAAAACTACACGAGTTTGTCATTCTGGTTTATATTAATTCGGTACTATGCTTGGTTTGGGTTAATTTTCCAATACATTATTTGGTAATGACGTTTCTGAGTCCTCATCTTTGACATCGTCATCAGTTCCGAAACTCTCAACAGCTTCTCCTATGCCGCGTTTTTTTATGGCCACGCTGGGTCGTCCTCTGTCAATTTCTTCAGGTACTTGTTTTAATTTTCATGTTAGCTTTGTTTTCTAAAGGTTTCGATAGTGACGATGATGATGATGATGGTGATTCTAGTTTACGATGATGATAGGGAAGAGCTGTACAAGGAATTGAATAAGTTTTGTGATCATATCTAAGCTGGGTTAAATCAAACTGAATCAATTTTTGATTAATAGAAGCTGGGTCAAATCGAATTGAATCAAATTTTGATTATGTAGAAACTGGGTTAAATCAAATTATTTCAATTTTTAAATTATATCGAAGCTGTGTCAAATTGAATAAAATCTTATCTTTGTTATGAAGCTTTTAGAGATTGAGAATGTTCTACTTGATGAAACACTCACTGTAAAACTCAGTGGTAATTAAGGTTGAGAATTGGGCCCGCGGGTTTGGTGGGTATTGGCTTTAAATTTTGAGCCCACATTTTGGCGGGCCTCGCGGGGCAGGTTGGTTTTTTGGTATTTTTTCGGATTTATGCGGATTTTTCGGGTTTATACCAGTTTTATACCGGTTTATACCGGTTTTTTTTGTTTATACCTTTTTTGGGCGGGTAAACCCGCGGGGCCCGTGGGTTTATGCGGGGCGGTGCGGGTTTAGTTCTAAAAACACTATGCGGGCGGGGCGGGTTTTGGCTTCAAAAATTTAGCAAAAAACCCGCGGGCTTTTTGCGGGACAGGGCCCGCCGGCCCGCTACCCAGTGGTAGTGGTAATACGATTCCTTTACCATCCAAGGTATAATCAAACAAACCAGAGACAATCAAGAGTTAGCTTCTAATTATTAAATGAATCTTTCATGAAAACGTTGATCGTTTGGGGGATTTTCAGGTTGGAGCGGAGAGCCCTAGTAATGAAGATGGAGAGAAAGAAGATGTGTACCAGTTTGGAGTGATACTGTTTCAGATCATCACAGGCAAAGTAATGGCGGCTACATCTTCAGAGTTAGGAAGCTTAAAGCTTCATCTGGAGAACAGTTGGAGAACGGCCATCAATAGAGGATGTTGTATGGAATCTGCAGTACACAATTCAAGTGCAGCAAGGACGGACAAGCAGTGGGAACCTCGGACTTGGTGGTTCATAGATGTAAAAGAGGAATATAAAATCATCATCCCCGAAGGAAGTAGAGAAATGGATCAATGTCAAATCCAAAACCCATATTACATTATGTTGGAACTACTTATACTTGTGGTACTTACGAGTCTCATGTCAAGCTTCAAATTTTGGTGAAGAAATCGGATTAGGGTCACAAAGAAATCAATGCAATTGTAAATGCGATGATTAGGTGATGAAAGGAGAACCACAAACCCTTAAATATTTCATTCATATCATAACTTTTTGGAATTTGGGTACAAAGCTGATTTTGGTACCAACAAGAAAATCATAATACATATATACACAAACGTGAATAATTAAGTTGGTTTGGTACAAAGTTGTTTTTAAGGATGTTGCGTTACATAGAACCAACCAGCAAAGCATCAAATCACTTGAGGGTTTTGGAAATACAAGACATGAATGAAAGGAGAATAAAGCTTTTGCTGAATGGTGACACTGATAGAAAGGAGAGAGAGCTACAAAGCTTACAACTAACTACTACTAGTCAGCAGTCCAGCTTTGCTCAACAACATCACACACTCTTATGTTGTACTCGCGCTTGCTTTCGCTGTACATCAGAGCGGCTTCCGAATTTGCAGGAGAATTCGGGTTAGGGTCACAGAGCAACGACTGTAATACAAAGAGCAACAACGGATTAGAGAAGAAGAGAGTAATTTCAAGCTATAAGAGCATCAAGAGATGTTGGTATGGCAATTTGCTATTACCTGGATGGATGTAAGTATAGCAGCAACATCATATATTGGACTCCACTGGTTTTGTAGAATGTCCAAGCATATACTCCCATCTGCATAAACTGCACAGCAGGTAAAGAAAAATAAAGTTTGATTGGAGCCAAAAGCTGAACATCAACTAGGTGGAGAGAAAAAACCAATGTAATAATAACTTACTATTTGGATGAAACATCCTTGACACAAACCGAACTGTTGGTGGTTTATTTGGATAATCTTCAGAGAACTACAGTGAGAGTTTAAAAGTACCTGACAGTATTGAGAAAGAAAGATAGGAACACCACTATAATGATCCAGAAATTTCAAGATACCAAATTGCTATAACACAATCTTACCTCCATCCCATGGGGTGTCATCAGGGCTGCAAATTTAGAAACGAAAAGGTCTAAGTATAGAAATGACAATGTTTCAGAAAGATTTAGTCAGTATATACGGTCCTTGTTCCATGACCCAAATATGACAGCATTCCAGAGCATGATATTATTGTCTTGTGGAGCACCGCTAATACCCGCAGGTGGGTCTTGTTGCAACCTCTTGAAATCCCTCATCAACCTCTTCCTTGCTGGAGTCGACATCCTCCTTTAGTTTATTAGAACAAAAAACCTCAGTGAATCTTAGAATTTCTAAGACATATGGTCAAATAAACGATTTCCAAAGGTTTAGGTCAGCTGAAATTGCAAAAATATGTAAAAGATTCAAATCTTCCTAAAAATTGTACGATCTATGATAGCTAACTAGCTTAGAAGCAAACATCAACTGCAAAATATAGAAGAAACTTCTTTAAAAACTAAGACTTGATCATAGAAACAGCTCAGGTCGCATCAATTCACCAAAGTAGCCAAAATTTTGATAAGAAAGAGCTCAGATGAAAGTAATATCCCCGATCCAGTAAACAAACATCGAGGAGAAAAGGATCAGATGAAAATGTACCGTGGAAACAAATCTCGTATTAGAGTAAAAAGCCGAGGAGAGGCAAAGATCGCGGCGAGAATAGATCGTCAAGTGAACATCTGTGTCACGGCGATTACCACGGGTGATCAGAGAAGTTCCGATCGATTGGAGAATCAGGTCGGCGAATCTAGATTTCACCGTGCGATGAGAAACTTTCAATGAATTGGAACAACGTATATTATACGCAGTAGAGAGATCTTGTAGAAACTGGCTCCTCTGACATATCTGTAAAGTTGGATTTGCTTTCCCAAATCGCGAAAGAGAGAGTGAGAGATATGAAAAACAATTTGATTTTTTTTAAAAATATATTAAATAAAACATCCCGTAGTTTTTTGAAAATTACAAAAACTTCATGTTGTATTTTTATAGTGTCAAAATGACGTCGTTTTGAGTTTTCTGTTAGTTTCTTAACAAAATAAAATGGTGCTACGTCGATAATATGCGGAAGGTTTATTTAGCGGATGACTTTAAAGGTGGTAGGTTTAACCTGCACAAAATTCAGGTAAAAGTTTTTCTTCCAAAAGATACAAAAGTTGATGATTTTTTTTGCATAAACCCTAAAAAATATCACAAATAGTTGATTTAAATTTGTTTTAGTTATATAAAAAATAAGAAATCAAGTAGAATCAATCCGATCTTATAAAGTTACACATGTAACCTACTCTAAAGGATTAGAATTGACAAACAACTACAATTATGGTAAAAAATAAATAGATGAAGGCAATAATAGTAAAAGAAAAATATGCATTTGACGCTTAATTTTACGTAGAAGCAATAAGAGAAACTGGAAATTAGAGTTTCTAGGAAAGAAAATTAACTAAATTAAAACTGTTTGGACCAAACAAACGGATATCCAAACTATTGGAACTCTTTGTTATATGGAGTTCGTTTGAATGAGAAATGGAAAAATGGAGATTATGAGTCAAGCTTAGGCTAGGGTTTATAGATGTGCGGGTCTAATAACCAATACTTGTTGGACCTATTTATTTTTATTTTGTCATATAATCACTACATATGACTAACATGACTAACTTTGGTCAACAAGTTGTCAATATTGTGATTAATTCTATGGTAAATACCATGATTAATACATATTGAGTAACCTCCATTTTTTGGTGTAAAGACACAAATTAATGGTGATTAATTTTGTGTATTATTATCTATGACTTTTTGTGCTATAAAAGAAAGACTCTTTGTACACATAAGGAGATGATGATAGAAGAATCTCATTCTCTTCCACCCATGGTAGAAATCTCTCTTAGTTTTTGTCTTGTTTTTTCTTTGAGAGTACAACACAAAACAAAGTTCGCCGGACTTCGAGTTTGAGTGATGCAAATCGAAGATATTGCAGTTGTATCTTGGGATTTTGAAATATCATGTAAACCGTCTCACTACGGGACATTTATAGAATTAAGGAAAGGGATTCGTCTCGACTCTGCAAATCTTTTCCTAATTCTTTTATCGGTAATATTTATTTTTTATATTATTTCTTCACAATTATCAGTTTGCCCATATCCTAAGAGTTATGCTCTTACATTCTTAATTCTATAAATAAATTTTCGTTTTTGCTTTGATGCACTAACGGAAAAACTGATATTTTGTGAGTTTTGATAAAAAAAACATGAGTTGTTCAAGCGTTATGACCTTTACCGAAGTCTAACAATTTGTGTGCATATCCGTAATGGTGGAAACTAAGCATGTTTGGTTAAATTTATTTATTCAAATTGTGTCTTTAAATTTCAATCGTTTAATGCTATTAAATTCTGAAATTTGTTTTCTGCACATCACTTTTTCGATTTAGATACTTCATAGTGATTTAAATCGGAAAAAGTTAAAACTTGACAAGAAAAACAAAAACTAAATTCTCTGGTAGATGACCAAATTGAATTATAAATTTGTTTGTCAATTAAAAGTTAAGACAAAGGAAAGTACCTTTATTGGGTCATCGGCTAATTGATTCCGAATTCTTTTATTTAACTTGAGTAGTTAATCTAATAATTCTTATGAATTTATTCAGATTAAAATGCTCATATGAGTTTACTTTGGTTAATTTTTACCAAACTGAAATTCAAATACTATAAAAGATAAATACACAAAAATGCTTGTTTAAGCTATCGGATGTGAACCAATTTTGTGTTATTTTTGAAATATTATTGTGATGGATTCATATGAATTAAATCCAATAAGTGCATAATAGATAGGGCTGGGAATTGGGCCCACGACCCGCGGGTTTTTTGGGTTTTGGCCCGCGCGGGGCGGGTTGGGTTTTTGGCGGGTAAAACCCGCAGGCCCCGCATAAAAAAAAATTCCGGTTTAGGTTTTTTTTGGGTTTATGCGGGTTTTCGGGTTTATACCAGTTTTATACTGGTTTATACGGGTTTTATACGGGTTTTATACTAGTTTTTTTTGTTTATACCGATTTTTTTTACGGGTAAACCCGCGGGGCGGGGCGGGGCGGGTTTGGGTTGAAGAAACTTAGCAAAAAGCCTGCCGACTTTTTGCGGGACGGGGCCTGCTGACCCGCTTCTAGTGCTAGTAATAAATCATGTGAGTTGATACCCCAACTTGGGAGAGGTCTGCCACATATTTTCTATATGAGATATGCATTTGAATTATGATGTTTATCATAATGTCCAAATATCAATATTTGATCGAATATTGTGATATTATATGATCAAATAGTGTATAGCTCATAACTTTCTGATTTGTTATTGGAATTGAGCGATATTGGTATCTGTACGGAGATATCAAAATTATCTTTCTAATGATATATAAATCGCATAATTTAAGTTAGTACAAAGAAATATATTGAGTTCTTTTGGAAACTAGATTTCCATTAGTTTTAAACGTTTTCACGAATGCTTTGCAAGAAAGTTTGCGAAATGATTTAAATGGTGTAAAACACAAAAATAATGGTTTTTGCTAATACTTTGTAAGCAAGTTTGCAAAACACATTTGTGTTTGAGTAGAGCGATTTCCACGAATGCTTTATAGGCAAATTTGTGAAACGCTGTAAACGCTAATAATAACGAGAAGAAGAGTTAAACTAAGTTGAGCAGCTTTTATAAAGGCTCGAAAGATATTTGATGTGAAAACTTTATGTGCTAAGTTTTTCTTTGTAATGGTAAAACATGTCTTCTAAGGAGTTGACATAAAACCATAAAACAATTGATCTCAAATAGTATAATCTCAATAAATTATACTAGTTTGGTTGACAACCTAGGATCCTTTTATAAAAGGTTGGTCACAAGATCAAGTTGTGAAATCATCAAGAGGAATGGGTTTATAGCCTATGAATTAATGATGAAGTTTGATGGAAACCCAACCTCAATGACTAGAGATCCCAAAAATGAGGTTCAAAGGGATAACTAAATTGAACCGATTTTGCTGAAAGCACTGTGAGACTAATGTCTCTACCCGATTTCTAAGATGATTAGACAGTGTTATTTTTATGAGGTTAAACGTTGAACTATTAATGATTTCATACTTTCATTCTCATGAAGTACAACATGATGTTTTCAACAAACTGATAAGCATATGGAAAATCGCCTATGTGAGTGTGAAATGTGGGTCGTTTCTAGGAGAATGAACGATAAATGCTATATTCTCCAAGTTCACTCATGAAACCATGCATGTTCAAGGCCAAAATGAACACAATAGAGAACCTAGTTTTGTGATAAAATGAAACTGTGTGATAATTGTTGTCTAGGTTTACATAAAAGTCTAGGTGGTTCAAGACATTAAGTCACCTTCTGGTCGAGTAAATCCGATAGTTATTCACTATAAATGGTTCAAGGCTGTCAACACTACCATCTCAAATGCAGTGATTTTTTATTTGTACTCTCAAAAGTCGTTTTTTGAGTCTTGTTGAGTCGTGTCTATCGAGTCAAGTTTATCGAGTCGACAAATGTATAAAGTCATTTCTATTCATGTGAGGGATTGTTGGAACTCGTTGTTATATGGAGTTCGTTTGAATGAGAAATAGAAAAGTGGAGATTATGAGTCAAGCTTAGGCTGAGACTCGTGTGCAGGTTTATAGACGTGGGGGTCTAATAACCAACACTTGTTGGACCTATTTATTTTTATTTTGTCATATAGTCACTATATATGACTAATATGACTAACCTTGGTCAACAAGTTTTCAATATTGTGATTAATTCTATGGTTGATACCATGATTAATACATATTGAGTAACCTCCATTTTTTGGTGTAAAGACACAAATTAATGGTGATTAATTTTGTGTATTATTATCTATGACTTTTTGTGCTATAAAAGAAAGACTCTTTGTACACATAAAGAGATGATGATAGAAAAATCTCATTCTCTTCCACCCATGGTAGAAATCTCTCTTAGTTTTTGTCTTGTTTTTTCTTTGAGAGTACAACACAAAACAAAGTTCGCCGGACTTCGAGTTTGAGTGATGCAAATCGAAGATATTGCAGTTGTATCTTGGGATTTTGAAATATCATGTAAACCGTCTCACTATGGGGCATTTACAGAATTAAAGAAAAATATTCGTCTCGACTCTGCAAATCTTTTCCTAATTCTTTTCTTGGCAATATTTATTTTATATATTATTTCTTCACAATTATCAGTTTGCCCATATCCTAAGAGTTATGCTCTTACACAAACTCGGTCTTGTCAAGTAAAACATACAGAGAATGAACAAATGAAGTGGTCCAAGCCGCCGATGGTATCATAAAATGTAATGCCCATTCGTCTTTTTTGGGGGCGGATTTCTTTTGTGGAGGAGCTCAGCTTGCCACGAGATCATTGTGGAAATGCATTTTTACGGTGGTGAGTCGGTTAGCTCGGAGATGAGTTGTATTCTTTGGGCTCTACAAGATATGAATAATTTACACTTTAGTGACGTGGACTTCTGGCCAAGATATCATTCAATACTAGAACATACTGATCAGATGATACCGATGTTTAAAACTCTTAGCTTTAGAATCTCGTCGTTGAAATCAAACTCTTTGGTTCGGAATCTCTAAGTGTTCCTAAAGAATAGCGTTTGATATCGTATTTGGCTAGAGGAGGTCCGGCGTGGCTTCCTCACCAAATCGAGGAGGAGCGGTGGCTTTAACATTTCGATGCTCTGTTTTTGTTTTTTTACATCCTCTGTTTTTTTGGGTTTTTCTACCTCCATTACTCCTCTCTGAATTTTTCACGTTGATGACAAAAACAAAAAGACCGTGTTTCTGTTTTGTCTTTTGTAAAGTTGCACAATTTTATATGCAGAGTAAGCCTAATTCAAATCCGTTTTTATTAATATTTCTTCATTTTATTTTGTTGTTCAACAGCTTTGCTTGAAACGATTTCTTTTATTAGAGAAAAGGTAGCCTCTCGTATAAGCATGAATCAATCAATAACTCTAATATGGCCACAATCTTATCCAAATAAATTGAAACATTACTTGAATTTAAATTGATAAACAACATAAATATCATCAATACTGCATAGATATAATTGGAAATGATATTTAGTAAAGAAAACAACACCAAATTATTATGGGTATTGAGATACAAATATAAAATAAAAACAAAAGATTTTTGATTAAAACTATGGTTGATTGTGGTTTTGAGGTGATGGAAGTGTCTCACGAATAGCACTGATGCTTTCTAAAGCCATAGATAGTCCAACTGACGTTGATGCACCATCATTTCCATCATGTCTATCAATATATGAAAGTAAAGAGGTATTTGTACGGAAGAAATCAACATGCATAGGATCATTGATATATGGTGGTGCTTTACCTAGTCCAATGATGGATGCGAGCTCACTCTTTACTCTTTTAATTTGTTCATCCAAATTGTTGAGATTATTTTGATATTGTAAGAACATGACATGATAACTAGATATAGAGTCACGTTCACTAACTT
Source organism: Cardamine chenopodiifolia (assembly GCA_963922655.1). Classification (NCBI taxonomy): domain Eukaryota; kingdom Viridiplantae; phylum Streptophyta; class Magnoliopsida; order Brassicales; family Brassicaceae; genus Cardamine; species Cardamine chenopodiifolia. The sequence continues at coordinate 15,750,410 of OZ000470.1, read as the reverse complement.
CTGCCTCGTAACGCAAAACACTTACATCATTTTCACGTTGGAAAAGTTTAAGAGTATGCAGGAGCTTGTAGACATTTTCTCCTCCAAAAATTCTATGAAGACATTGAAAAGTTTTGGGATTGATCAATGGGAAATATAGCTTCAATATGCAACTGAGAGTACATTCCCATTTCATGACATTGCATGCAGAAGAACTGTTGGGATTCATTCTTCGTCTTTGTGTTTATCACTTAACTGCAAAAAAAAAAGTTAAAATATAAGAATAAAAAATTTTATATGCTTATTTAATATATATTAACAATATAAAAAATTAATATAGGATCTTAAATTTAAATAAGGTTAAATAGTTGAACTATAGACCAAATCATGTACCATAAGAAATTCAACTCTTGAAACCGATAGAATAATATTTTTACTACTAATAAGCATTCATGATAGGCCGATGAAAAATATATATATAGAATTCATGTTTGTTCACATGAGGAACATTGGTTTGTTTTAAAATCTTTGGACATTGATTATGTTTTCAAATTTGTTTTATTGAATATAAATATGGACAAAATTGAGGGAATAAAATTTTAAACTCAAATAACATAAAGAAATCTGAAATTTAATTATTTATAAAATTATTTTGTCCATCGAAATTATATCTACTTTGAGTTTATAGTCATACTTAGAAACTTATAAGTTCCTTATTTCGGTAAGAGGATGAATCCAATAATAATCTAAACTTTAACTTATTAGTAATTAAATGCTAAACTTGACTGGAATATATTGGTAAGATTAGCTTGTTTTTACAGGTATTCAAACTCTTAGGTTACTTCTTTAGGTAAGAAGATAATGAATCTAATATTTAATTATCTAAGCTTTTACTTCTTCGTGTGTGCTATTGTTTGCTAATTTTGAGTGCAATACATAATTGCTTTGGCAAGATAATAACACATTTTGACATGAATTCATTATGTTACTTTTTATTCACTATTAATGTGTTATAGTTTGTCTTTATATAATATACTATATCTACATAACTTTCATTATATTTAATTTTCTGATTCAAATATATTTGAAAGCTTATCCCATTCAATCTCGCTGAATCTCATTCTATTGAAGAAAATGTCTATAGTTTTATTTAATAATACCATTAGTAGAAAATACCAAAAGTAGTTGATTAAAATTTGTTTTAGTTATATATCAAATAAGACATCAAGTAGAATCAATCCGATCTTATAAAGTTACATAAGTAATCTACTCTAAAGGATTCGAATTGACAAACAAATCAAGAAAGACAATTGTGGAAAAAAGAAACAGATGAAAGCAATATTATAAGAAAAATATTGCACTCGACGCTTATTTTTACGTGGAAGCAATAAAAAAACTGGAAATTAGAGTTTTTAGGAAAGAAAATTAACAAAATTAAAACGATTTGGACCAAACAAACGGATATACAAACTCGGTCTTGTCAAGTAAAACATACAGAGAATGGACATATGAAGTGGTCCAAGCCGTTGATGGGTATCATTAAATGTAATGCTCATTCGTCTTTGTTGGGAGCGGATTTCTTTTGTGGAGGAGCTCAGGTTGCCACAAGATCATTGTGGAAATGCAATTGTTTTATGCCAGACAAGCATTTTTGTCGGTGGTGAGTCGGATAGGGTTGGAGATGACTTGTATTCTTTGGGCTCTACAAGGTATGAATGATTTACACTTTAGTGACGTGGACTTCTGGTATGATTTTGGGCCTGAAGTTGAAACCCTTCATAAACCCAAAAAGTGGCCTAGATATCATTCGACACTAGAACATACCAATCAGAAGATACCGATGTTTAAAACTCTTTGCTTTAGAATCTTGTCGTTGAAATCAAACTCTTTGGTTCGGGATATAGCTCTAAGTGTTCCTATGGAATAACGTTTTTAGACCTTAAACATGTAACAATCACGGTACCTACAACATCCAAGCAATACAAAAAATGGGTTTTATGCGAGTTAAGTGATCGTCCATCCTCCAAAAAGATTTTTTTGTATGGGATAGTGCCCAATTATATTGTCATGTAAACATTTTGTCGATCTTAGGGCTATGGTTCGGCAGATCGACTTATCGCCTACACAGTCCAACTATATACCCACGTCGAAATCCCTTAATATACATAATCTAATTTTTTTATACAGTACTCTAATCTATATTTTTTTTTTCAAATAGAAGCATAAGTAGCCTCTTGGTTAAGGGTTCTAAAGGCTTTTACACTAGGTCTGGGGTTCGAACCCCAGATAGCGTAATTTTTTGTAGATTAAAGAAAGTAAACATTTTCAGAGGTTTCAGAGTACTGCAAATACAGTCGTTCGTCGTAATCTCGTATGTTGTAGGAAGATTTTGTCCATCATAAAGATGTCGTACATGCAGAACCGCTTGTTGAAGAGAATTTGGTAATTGTTGTTTGAAAAAGTTCATCGTAATCGCATGTAATGTTAGATAGTCCCAGATAGTCGTGTAATCATTATATTAGAATTAGATCATATATTTATAATAATAATGATGTAATAGAAGCAAAAAAAATTGAAATTTTTATAAATTCCAAGTCAGCATATTTTATTATTTTCTCAATTCAAACTTTTGGAGCGTAATTTATGTTGGTAATTAGTTATTTTAACGGATTATTTATTTACGTTAATAAGTTTTTTTGCTTGTTCATTAATTTAGCTACTAAGTTATTTATATACAAGAGAAACTAATAAATGTGTTGAATAATAAAGGTTTTATCACTTTACAAGAAAAAATATAAAGGTTTGGAAATTTTGTCAAAAAGAAATAGTGTCCAATTTTATATCCCACTACAAGAGAATATATTGTCTACTTTGTATAGTCCACAGTAACTATATGATCTTTTAGTTTCATTTAAATCTGCCAACCCTATAATCTCTCACTTCCAAAAATTGAAAACAAAAAAACCTAAAACCTGATTATGAGAATAACAACGGCACCCTGAACCACCAGCCACCTACCTCTCTATACGCTTGCAGGAAAGCATGAAACTTCTATCATTCTTGAGACACAATATATTAACAACGTACATGTTTGATTATGCTATCGTTGTAGATCCAGTTATAGATCTTGCATATTGTATTTATGCATGTAGATCTTGTTATAGATCTTGCATATTGTATTTCAGCAGTCGAATCAATCAACATTCTCCGATCCCCCCTCTTCAAATCTCTGATGCAGGCGCAGCTAGATTCTTAGGGCAAGGGGGGCTCGTCTCTCCATGTCGAAGACAAAGACAAAGACCCTTTGGTTTCTGAAAAATACTCCGAAGAAATGTCTTACGTCTTTAATTTATTTATTTTTATTTCTTAGCTCTCCAAATAATTTATTTTGATTGCTTAGCTCTCCAAGTCCCTAGATCCATTCGTACAGTTCTGACTCGGCCTCCTTTATGTCTCCAATCGGTAAGCGATTTGATTTCTGGGGTTGAGTTTAATTCGTTCTTACAAATTATTACTTTCAAAAGTGTGAGATTTACATGGTTTAGTTGAGCTGAACATTAACGTTAACTTGTGCATACAACAAAACAGGTAGCTGAGTGTATCTAAGGTCGTTGATTAACGCTTCAGCAATCCTTTATCTCCGATGCACCTTCAGCTTCTGGACGTTGTCCCCAAGGACGAGTCCCTTGCCGTATAATTGTGTATTTCAGGTACTTTTTGGTGATAATTTTGGATTACAAAAATTAAGATTAATTAGTACTGATTAAAGAAGTAACACTATTCTTTCGGTAATGATCAAATTTCAACGACTACCTACATACAAATAATTATTTTTCAAATATCAGAAATATTTTTTAAGATTATTTTTGAATTTGCCTTTTTATATATCAAAATTTTTAGATCAAGTACAAAAATTCAAATATATATCTGTATGAATACAATTTAGATATGAAAATTCATATAAAGTTTGTTTGGGTACACAACTCGTTTTCACACCTATATTTACCTATATAATTCATATCTAGGTGTATTTTATCTAAATCATCTAAATAAAATGAGTTGAAAGCTTAACAAGAAGGTTTTAGTGTCCAAATCATCTAGTCATAAAACTAAACATATGATAAAATTGCCAAAATCACTTAGCAATGAAGGAGATTATAATGACGATTTCTTTTTGAGAACATGTAATCAATAAAGCGGCCACAATGAAATATAATCATATATTTGGCAATCGTCATTATATATCCCTCATTGATAGCAATTTAATTATATATTTGATTTTATGGCTAGATGATTTCGAAACGAAAAACTTTTTGTTAAACCTATCAACTCATTTTATTTAGATAGATATATGCATTATATTTAGGTCAATTTTGTAGCAAAACCAAGTTGTGGATCCAAACATAGCTTTCATATCTAGATTGTATTCAAATATATGATATATATATGAATTTTTGTACACGATCAAAAATTTTATGATATACAAAAGATCAAAAATTCACAAAAAAAATTTGATACTTTAAAATTTTTTTAATAGGTTGTCAATGATCTTGTCTGTCATTACTATCACAGAATTTGAGAGCAAATCTAAAGAATTTATTTTTGTTTTTGCAAAGAAATTTTAATTTTATTTTATAATATTGTTAAAAGTATTATTTTCAGCATTAACTTATTAAATATGTTATTTTTCTTTCATCAAAAGTAAGTATAGCTTTTTACCTAAGGAGACATCAATGAGATCAAGCATGAATACCTATTTTAGATATGATCCGATTAAAAACATATTGAAGTTATTGTGCATGTTTAAGCATTATTGAATTTTGAAATTAGAAACGGGAGAACTATCATGGGGAATGGTCAAATGTTTGATATCTCATTTCTCTTGATCTGATGGAATATACATCAATCAAAGTTTATACAATTTAGCTGCATACAGTGATACTAAATTTCAGAAACATGTTATACTTTGATGCTAGGTTTGAGAAGTTTAAGCTTCATAGTGTGGAGAACTAAGCCTAATTTACCTTTGAAATTTTATCACAGAGCTGACGCCCAAATCATATTGTCCACAACAAAAACATGAACTTAATTATAACATCAAAGAAAACTACCATAACTTGTTTTTAAAATATTTTTTTTTTATATAATTAGGAAGTTCCGGACCAAGACACATGATCCCTTAGGCCGGAAAAGCCTTTGATATTTGGGTAAATTGGTCATTTAGACAATTTTTCAAACATAATTTGAAAAATGAACAACTTACTATTTATAATTGGCAAAATTAGACAATATAGAAAATATATAAAATAAGGAAAAGTCCAAGATTTTAGGAGTGGAGATTTCGAGGCTATCACAGAGGAGATTAGGATTTTTCGAAGCATGGCTTTGCCGCTAGGCATGGTGGCTCGGTCACCGGGTGGATTTGAGGTTTCTTTGAGTAGTTTTGTCGTTAGTGTGGAGTTGCAGAAAAGAGATGAAGCAGAGGTTGTTTGTTCGGTCGGGGAAGAGGGAGTTGTTGTGAGGGTTTCTTATGGTTCAAAGGGGTATGCGGGTGAGTCAGTATCAAAGTTAGCGAAGATTTCAGAGCTTTCGTCTACTGTAGTGACTGTAGAGGTTCCAGAGGTTCCAGAAGTTGTTTCATGATTTGAGTTAGTATCTGCTTCAGAGGTTGGAAATGTTTCTGGTTCAGCGGTTGCTGTGTTAGGGTTAGTGGTTTCGTCTGTTACATATGCTTCGAAGGTTTTAGGGAGAAAAATAGTTTCAGAGGATTTGGCTGGTTCAAAGGGGTCAGCATCAGCGTTGGTTTATGTGGAGCTTGCGTTTAGTTCAGAGTTGTAAAAGGTTGTAGGAGGTAATATGGTTCAAAAGACAGTATTGGTATAGAGATTTTACCAACATATTGATCATTATGACCCAATCAATGTTTACATTAGTTTTAATCTCATTTATATCCTTAACATAACTTACATATAAACCTTTTTAGTAAATATATATATATGTACATATTTGTATATATCTTTATCAATATATATATATATCTTATATATAAGTATATTTATAAAAAAATAATTTGAATACACACATATATATATATATGTGTTTATATATATATATATATATATTAATAAAAACCTATCTAACTTTTCACCCACAATTACACACTCGGACCAATTTCACTCGGCGATTTGGTGACTCCAAAATAAATCAATTAGAATTTCAATGTGTTTTAAAACATACTATGAAACAAACACAACCATTACATAATCTTCAAACATAGTGAAAATTAGCTAAGGAAAAAAAATATATATATATATAATATAGATAGATATAAATAAATATATATATATATATACACTATAAATAAAACTATTCATAAACTTAAATAGTCTTAAATCTACTTGTTCATGGCACGGGTTCTTACATAGTCTTCTATATATTAAAAACTTTTATAAAGTTAAAATACTATTAATATTTTAAACTTTTATAGAGTATAAATAGTATTAATACTTTAATCTTTTTATAGAGTTTAAATATTATTAATATTTTAAAAATTTATAGAGTTAAATATCATTAGTATTTTAAAAGTTTTATAAAATTTAAAATTTATAATATTTTATACTTTTTATAAACTTTCAATATTTATATTACTTTAAAAATTTTAAGAGTTTAAAGATTTATAGTACTTTGACACAATTAAAAATTTAAATTTGTTCAACTAAAAAATCAGATAAAATCAAATAAAATTTTTAAATTTGGACGAGTAATAAGTCTAATTTTCTACTCATTGGTACTTGAAATCATTTTGGTCTTTTTTATGTGCGACTCTGAACCATTGCCCAAATTTTTAATCGACGTGGCACGTTAAACACACAATTTGAATTTGTAATTACTTAAAAGTTTTTTTTGGAAATTCATAATATTATAATAAGGAAATATTTTATTTTAAAATTAATGTTAACAATCATTGTGTTTGGTAATTAAGATTCTAGATAATTATATATCTGAATAGTTAAACATCCTTTTATTATTTTTTAACAATAATTTTATTTAAAAGACATATAATTTGGGTCAATATAAAAGTTTGTTTTTAAACAATCCCCATTTTTTATATATTATAAACTTTTATAGAGTTTAAATATTATTAGCATATTAAATTTTTTTCATAGAGTTTAAATGTTATTAATATTTTAAAATTTTTATAGAGTGTAAGTATTATAAATATATTAATTTTTATAGAGTTTAAATGTTATTAATATATTAAAAATTATAGAATTTAAATATTATCAATATTAAAAATTTATAGAGTTTAAATATCATTTTTTCTGTTTGATATTATTTTATAGTTTTAAATATGAGTGAATTAGGGAGATACCAAAATATTTGAAAAGAATTAATTCTATAGCATAAACATTTTGAGGTTTGCAAAATAAGAGAGAGAGATAAAATTTAGTTGGACAAAAATGCCCTTGAATTTTTGAGAGATAAAAGGTTAGGGAAAACGGTCCATTCCCTCGTGAACTTTGTTAATTTATCTTACACATACACAAACTATTGACGCGTGCTTAAATCTACATTAACTTTGAATAAATTTGAATTTCCATCTTGAACTTAGATAATCCGTTATAAACCAACAAATTCGTTAAAACCCGATTAATCCGTTACTCATCCGGTAACAGATGATGATTAGGATGCCACATCATCAGTTAAACGACGTTGTTTGGGTCTTATGATATCTATAAGCCCGAGTTACTTACCTTCATACGACGTCGTTCCTTAATTTGGGGCTAAAATTCGATTTAGGGTTCATAATAGATTCTGGGATTCTGGGATTCTAGGTTTGTCAATCAGAGAGTGACGTGAGACAGAGTGAGACGAGATAGGAGAGGCGAATCCCATTGCATGTCCGAGATTCCGACAATGAGGTAAGATGAGCTCAATTTTGTAACAATTCTTAGTACTGTCGCTGAAAGCTACTTTCGATAAATTAAGCTGAAATTAGGTCAGTTCTTCGATGAATTAAGCTCAATTTTAGTTCAATCTTGTTACATTTTAGGCGCAATTAACTCAATTTTTAGCTGAATTAAGCTCAAAGTTGAGTTGAACTTTTCACTGAATTAAGCTCGAAGTAGCTCAAATTTTCGTTGCCTGCATTGATAACGACGAAGAGTGTGTGACCAATTTTGCTTGTTACCACAGTGGAAAATTATTAAAGTATGGTAGTCAAATCTACTATGATGGTGGTGGTGTTCGGTTCTTGCGATCAAAACCGAGTAAATTGTTTGCAGAATTGATGAATCAACTTCCAGTGAGTTTGTATGATCAGAGAGTATGGTATAATTGTCCTTTTGAAGGACAAGAGGAGCGGAAAGCAATGGCAAATGGGGATGAAAGTTTCAAGAAAATGTGTTTGGCCGCAATATGGACCAAAGCTATGGACATCTTTGTGGAACCTGACGACGGTGAAGAAGTAAGAGTTGAGTCTGAAAATGCTAACATAAATGAGGAAGCAGCTGATGGAGAAATGAGTGTTGATGAGCAATGTGGACAGTTTGATGAAGCAGTATGAGTGGAAAGGAATGTGGCTGATTTTGTCGATGATGAGTTTGATGAGTATTCGACACTAGTGGAATCAAGTGATGAAGAGGATGGTAAAATTGATCATGTCAGATATGTCAAAGGTAGTGGTGATTTAAAGATTAGACAAGTATTCGATAGTTTAGAGGCATTCAAAGAAGCTATTAAGGAGTATGTGTTGCATTCAGGAAGAAATGTAAAATATGTGCGATGGGAAAAAGATAAATCTGAACTTAAATGTGCAAGTGGAGAGACAACAAACCGAGAGGATCCAGAGAAACCCGACAAATGTTTATAGAAGATATATTGTTCTTATGAAGCAATATTGCAAAAGTGGATGGTGAAAAGATTCAATGAGGACCATACTTGTATGAAGACTGGGTTTAGCAAGATACTTACGCAAGAGGTTATTGCTAAGCTATTTGTGCATGATATAAGATATAATCCGAAACTCATGCCTAAAATGATTCAAGAGGAAATCCAGAAGCGTTGGAGCTTGATTGCATCAAATGACCAGTGCATAAAGGCAAAGGCAAGAGCATTGGAGATGATCCAAGAAGAGCATCATGAGCAATACTTAAGGCTCAAAGATTATCGTATTGAGTTATTAGAGTAAGACTCAAAGACTTAATTATTTACTTAATTGTTTAGGTACACTTAACATGTAATGATGGTTGTTGTATTTATGTTTTACTAGTTCAAATGAAGGTTCAACTGTGGAACTAGAGACATTGGAGATAGATGGTAAACTCGATATCTTCCATAGATTTTATGTCTACCTTGCTAGGATTAAGAGAGAATGGTGCAGCTATTCTCGACCAATATTCGGCATTGATGGCTGCTTTTTGAAGTGTCATACAGAGGGTCAGTTGTTGGATACAGTTGGAAGAGATTCAAACAACCAAATTTATCCTATTACGTGGGCTATTGTAGAGAAAGAGAATGAAGAAAATTGGAAGTTGTTCATTGAGAAGCTACAACTTGATTTGAACCTCGGAGATGGTTCTGGTTTTACTGTCATTTCAGATAGACAAAAGGTGATTCTGTTTTGCTTTAATTCTATGATTATTTGATTATTTGATTGTTTGGTTTAATGATAAGCATGTAATGTCATTTCAGGGCTTACTGAATGCTGTTTCTCAGATATTGCCTCATTGTGAGCATCGAATGTGTGCAAGATACATTTATGCTAATCTAAAGAAGAATCATCCACATAGGACTGACATGAAGGAGTTGTTCTGGAAGCTTGTCAAGAGCTACAACAACGCACAATATGAGAAAAATTTGGAGAAGTTAAAGATGTATGACATGGGTGTCTATAACTCAGTGATGCAGAAGAATCCCAAAAATTGTAGTCTTGCCTTTTTCAAGCCAACAACCTCTTCAGATGATGTAAGTAACAACATCACCGAGTCATTTAATCATGCCATTAATCCTACAAGAGAGTTGCCTTTGGTGGAAATGTTGGAAACTATCCGCAGAAGAGCAATGTTGTGTATAGATCTTAGAAGGACAAAGGCAAAGAATCACAAAGGCGATGGAGACGCTGGAATTGGAGCAGACTAAGACCAGACACTGTAAGGCATGGCCTGCTAGTCCAGGTGAGTTTGGGGTTCAGGAGAAGAGTAGCTTATTCAAGGTTCATATGGACATGCATTCTTGCACATGTCGGAAGTGGGACATGTCAGGCATTCCTTGCCGTCATGCTTTAAAGGTGATTGCAGATAAGAAATTGAATCAAGAGAATTATATATCATCTTGGTTTCTGACTTCTAGGTGGAGGAATGAGTATGATGCACATATAGATGCGGTTAGAGGCATAAATTTCTAGAGGAAGTCCGGTGAGACTGAGGTTTTGCCACCACTGAAGCCGACAACACTAGGTAGAAAGCAAATCCCCAAAAGAATCAAGGAGAGGAATAAGTCACCATCAAAGAAAAAAAGTAAGGGCTAAGAGACTAAGATTTCAAGAGAAAACAGAATTATGTATTGTGGAAGATGTGGTGGAGAAGGCCATAATACAAGAAGGTGTAAGAACATTGGAGTTCAGGTTTATAGACCTCCAAAGAAGGGAAACGTGAATAACACAGAGGAAGGATGCAGTCAGCCAATTCAAAACCAAGTCATTGATTAATTCTTTAGAACTTATGGTGTTTTGTATTTTGGTCTTTTTGAAAGAACCTTTGTTGTAGTGTTTGATGTTTCGTATTTTGGATGCTTAATGATGTTGTAGTGTTTTCGGATATTTTGTATTTTGGATGCTTATGAAACCTTTAACGTTTTCAAATGGCTTAATGATGAACACTACAACACAAACATATAAACAATAACCATCAATACAATACACACAAAAATATTTTTCAAACCACACAATTGCATCTTAAAGCCTTGAATCTCTTTCTCAAAGGCCTCTAGCTTTTCCTCGAAACCGCAGATCACTGCTTCACTTGTACGAGTCTCCATTGCAAGAGTTTCCATGTCCAATTCACAAGCTTCTAAACCTTTTTCTAAAGACAATGAAGGTCCTTCAAGATCATCAATTCTTGGAATCATATCTTTAATCTCTTCAACCTTTGATTCATCTGTCCATTTGAACAAGTGACTACAACTCTGCAGCATACAAAAACAACAATTTAAATCATTACCAGTTTTTAGCTTGTTCAAAAACAACAATAAAATCATTACATGTTCCCCATTTCGACATGAATAAAAGAGTTTCCTTGGATTTTTCACAGTCCTTGATGTCTGCAAGACTATATTCTCTCTATATCTACATCTCCTCGGAATCCCTCTGCCTTTTTCACTCATTTCGGCTACTCAGTCCCTCGTCTCACTATGGGAGTCGCATCTCACTCTTGTCTCTTGTCTAACTCTCGCCTTTCGTCTCACTCTGTCTCTCGTCTCACTCTCCAATTTTCATTTGACAAACCCACAATCTTCGTTGGTTTATGAACATGAACCCTAAATCGAATTTTAGCCCCAAATTAAGGAACGACGTCGTATGAAGGTAAGTAACTCTGGCTTAGAGATATCATAAGACCCAAATGACGTCGTTTAACTGATGATGTGGCGTCCTAATCATCATCTGTTAACAGATGAGTATCGGATTAATCGGGTTTTAACGAATTTGTTGGTTTATAACGGATTATCTAAGTTCAAGATGGAAATTCAAATTTATTCAAAGTTAATGTAGATTTAATCACGCGTCAATAGTTTGTGTATGTGTAAGATAAAGTTACAAAGTTCATGGAAGAATGGACCGTTTTCCCGAAAAAGATTATGTTGGAGACATTTTCCACAAGCAGGTGCAGCCAGTCTCTGCATTTACGAAAAATGATGTGCCACATCATCAAATTTAGTAGCATTATTATTAATATGAAATAAAATATATAATTTGATATATAAACATATATCATGATATAATAGTAATATTATTTTCACATACATATATAGAAAAAATGACATAATATATATTGTAAAAACATAATATATTTATATATAGCATGCAATTTTAATGTATACTAGTGTATATAAATATATATCAAGATATATTAATATATTGTATATATTATTAATATATAACATGAAATATTAATATATAACATAAAATAATAAATATGTATCCCGATATACAGATATCCAATTAATCTACTTATCAGGGAACCACGAATTAACGATTAAAATATTAATCTATAACAATTTAGCGAGGTATCAAAATATTTAGGGAAATAGTAATCTATTTTCCAATTTAATTGTTTTGATTTACGGTATAACATATATATAACAATGTGGATTATTTTTAATTATAACCTAATATACGAATATATAACGCAATATATAAATATGTATCACGATATATGGATATCTAACTAATGAGTTTTCGTTAATATTATGTTATATTTGATGGAAAAAATATTAATGTATTAAATTATTTATTCTCTTATTTCTTCTAGTCTTCTCTGTCGCTATATTGGTGAGAAGTTCACTGTTAACTTCGTCGATTTTCACGACGATCTAATGAACAGTTTTAAGAATAAAGACTCTTTATTCACTATAACTAATTATGGAATCGACTTGATCGAGGAACTTGAGTATTTTTTCAAAAGAAAGAGACTACTTATACAAGATCCACCATGGAACTTTGATCGTTGTTAACATAACTTTTTTTCAATCCTTTATGAAATCAAACGTTGAGATTATATTGATTATTGAATGCATTATCATCATAAAAATATGTTGAATTTGAATAACTAAAAATCTTATAATTTGAAATCACACCATTTTGCAGATATGTTGAAACAATAATTTGGAGATTTCTGTTTAATGGTAAAAGAATAAGTCCGATGAGAGAGAAAACAAGACAAACATGTCTCGTGCTTTAAAAAGAATAGAAGGAGAGATGGGCATTTTTGTCCTTTTCTATATCAAATTACGTCACTGAAACTTACGATTATGCCATTGATCCTTCCACTTAATTACTTTTCTTTTCTTTGTTATAAAGTGCAAATACTCTTCAATATTATATTACATTTCAACTATTTTTCTTATCTTGCGTGAATGTGGACCAAATCTGGATACCATGAAAATAGGAATTTAGGTAGTTTTTTTTCTAATATCGGGAGATTTTGGACGAACTTCGTAATTTTTCAGTTACGAAATTATAACATATAATATTAATTTTATATCAAATATAATTTGATTAAGTAAATTTTAAATTTTTTTTAAAAAAATTTCTACTCGAGCTAACGATACTTGATCTAATTTAGATAGTTTACTTTGGTCAAAATCCAAATTTGAGGGTTTCAGATTTATGTGTTTTTTTTCCTTTTTTTGTCAAGCAAGATGTGTTTAAATTGAATGGTGATACCAGTGACAACTTGCTTATAAAAAGTAAAATATCATTTGAGTTTAATAAGCATCGTCTTTAATAATATGAGATGATCCCTTTCCCTTTAAATACATCTCCCCACCGGATTAGCTTCACAATATATTTTCAACAAAGCTATTTTTTATTAGTTCATAGATTTAACTGAATTTAAAAATTCAAACAGAAAAAAGAGATGCTTTTCTTGATGGAAAACAATGACGGAGATGAAGGCGCCTGAATAAGAACGTTAACGAAAACAATGAAGAAAATAGAAACCAGAACCAATGGGACACATTGAAGTTTGAATACAAATTATGGCCGTTTAGTTTTTTAAAAACAATTTTGTTTTTGTAGAAAGATAAGTAATATACTTGGGATAATATAATAGTTTGTCACAAAAGGCCAGCCTCCAATAGATTTCTCCTTCTTAACGTCTCATCTACAAGCTTGAATGTTTTCTTTACGAGCTTCTGGTCCAAAGCCGTCGTCCTATAGATTTTGAATACTCTGTCCACTCGATCGGGCGCCGTGTTCTGGTAATATAACTCCTCAAATTTCTTCTTCACAAACCTGATTTCAAACCGAACATCAGAAGGTTAAGTTATGGTAACAATTTAGAGGATATTAGTAAAATTTCGAGACAAGCTTACTCGTATGCATGTTCGATCTCTTGTTTCCCACTTGATACTGGTTGGTAATCTCTGAACCACTCGCAAACGTTCAATGGAACCTATACACATCGACCAAAAAACGTTAATAATCCAACGAAGTTGCTTGCTTATCTAAAAAAAATAAATTTGCTTTAGCTCTTACATCAAGAACCTTCTTCTCAAATATGTCGAACTTATTCAAGAACAGCATGAAGGATGTTTTCTGCATACGAGAACCAAGATTTTGTAAACGACTCATCTCAAGAGTCTCTTCAATGATTAAACCGATAAAAATATTTAAGAAAACCTCGAAACAAGGCTGTTTCAGGACCCAGTCGAATAATTCTTTGGTCTCCATCATCCTATTTTTCTGCTCGTCCTCAAAGAGCGTTTGGTCGTACCTATGATCCAAAACTCGGTTGAGATTTAATAGATTTTTGTACAAATAGAAAAATACATATAATTCATAATGAAATCAGCTTACTCGCTTATGGCAGCACAAAATATCACAGCAGTTACACCTTCAAACAGATGAATCCATTTCCTCCTCTCATTTCTCTGTCCACCCACGTCAAATAATCGGTACACTTCACCACTTTTCTTATTCTCTCCCACAGGACTGCATAAATGAAGCTTTATCTCATATACCATTCTTGGGTAAAGGTCTGTTGCAAGTACATTCATGACAATAACAACTATGGAAATTGTATGATTCTATTTGTACATCAAAATGACAACCATAGGATTAAAACTGGTATACACTTTTCTTTTTTTTAGTTAACCAAAAGAACTTCACATCATAGAGTGACTTTATTAACGAGCGAATCTACATTGTAGACTAATTCCTAATCCAAAACGCTAGACTAATCCCAAATCCCAAACATGCTTTTAAACCTGTTAGCTCTCTATCTAATCGGTGTGATGATTGCTGCTGAGCTTTTAACATAGCTACAGTCGTATACAAACCGTATACGCTAATTATAATGCTTGTGTACGAGACCAATACTTAATATTTATCAAACAATTTCTCACCTGTTTAAAAAACTGAGAACTAAAATGCATAAAAATGGCAATCAAACTGGCAGAAGAGTAAAACACAGTATTTTGTACCTGAACTGTATTTCCACGACACCAGTTGTGCGAACTCTTGCATAGAGAACATCCTCCTGAAACACAAACATAGAGAAATACACCAATGACGACACAGTGCGGACGACAAATGTATCGTGCAATAAAACATAAAGGTGCAGACACTAGTCTTTAAACACAAAGGTGCAGACACAAAGGTGCAAACACAATCGTGCAATCCTCTTGTACCAAGATTAAACTTTTATTCAGCACTCTTAGATCATTACTTCAAATGTTATCATCAAATATTGATAAGTTCAGTTTCATGAACCTTGGTTGGAATATAATTCATATCTGAGAGTCTCTTCAAATTCTCCATAAGATATTTCGTACAATCAGGAACTTGAAGCTCATTACCACGAGCACATGTTTCCTACAAGATGATACATCGAAACATTCAAATGGAATCATTTAAATTGGGAATTCAACTTAAAAGGCCAATGTAAAGAAAATGTGCATATGAACACAAACACACCTGGATTGCAGGATCCTTCCATAATGTTTCGATTCCCTCAGCGAGGTCCTTGGTAAGACGTGGATAGTCTAACCTACCACCAATTTCAGAAAGTTTCTCCCCAATTGCCTGATATTAGAATAATAAGATGACTACCATAAGATAATGTACTACTTAATTGTAAAACCTAATTCAAAACACAAACAAAGACAGCACAAGCGACTAAAGGATTTTAACCACTTACAATACTTTCAGAGGATAACGTATATTTTGCAGAATCTGTTTCATTTTGAGCAAACTCCTTTGTTCCATCATGTAATAACTGTTCAACAATATAGAGTAGCTTATTAAGATATATGTACAACACACTGAGATCAACATATGACCCCAAAACAAATTGATTAATAATATTGCATACTTTAATAGTCTGATAAACATTGGCATGGATGACTGGAACATAGCTCTTTAGTTCTCCTTCATCAAATCCCGTTTGAAAGAGAAGTTTTATCTGTAAGTTTGTCTCATTCAATTAACAGAATTCATAAATAAGTTGAAGTAAAGACTACAATCGATTTTCCTTGTGACTTGCCTGCTTAAAAATTGTAGATTTTCCTGATTCTCCAGCACCTTTACAAAAGATTAGTCAGGAAATTCACAAGGAAACGAAAAAAACGGAAATCTGAAGAAGTAGATGCTAAAGCAAGGCCATCTTGAACAAATAGAAAGTGAAGAATTCACAAAAAGGATCATTATGCAATCAAAAAATAGACGAACGGACGGATAATCACATAAAAGAGATTCTCTTAGGATCTGCTAGTATCTCAATTTACATCACGAAAGCCGATAGACTAATATACAAACAGATGGTCTCTAATTGTATATTAGACAGAGATTCATCAAGGCAAGCCATTTGCATTTACATAGTAACTGACAAATATAAGAAGGCTTAATGATCTAAGTTCCACATACCAAGTAGCAGAAGCTTCCGAATATGCTTTTCAGCCTTTGCTTCTTGCTCTATCCGTCTTTCGATTTCAGCAGCCTGTAGATTTATACAAGAACCAAGTCAACTCTTGATTCCTAAGAATCATTACTAATGCTCACATATACCAAAATTACAAACCTGTGCATTCTCATCAGTATCTTCTGTATGATGGCGACTTCTACTGCAGAGTAAGCCCATGATATTTTTCTATATCCCAACAGGTCGCATAGAAGTCGAAAAATATCAAGCCCCACAACTAAGAACAAAACACTTGAGGTTCTTGCTACAGTTGCCTCTCATAACAGAACGATGCTTACACCTACTAATGAAACCATCCAGCAAATGTTTATCAATCCTTTTATTCACATTTCATAATTGTAAAGAATATAATAGATTAAGTTTCACTAACCCAAAAAAGAAAACACAACACAGACAATTTCTTGAATTATTAGTACCTCTAAAACAAGTTCAGTAGCATACAATTAGGTAACACCATTAAGAAATTCAAAATTGTGATACCAAATCGAGTCAAACACATAGGGTTCACACTTCAGCTACTAACATTTCAAGATCCAAGAAACACAAAAGAATTGACCGTTTCTTCAGTAACAAAGACTTGATCTACAAAACCCTAATTCTCAAGAAACCCAATTCGAAACGAAACAAGAAAACAAAAGAAACGGAGACAAGATCTGAGTTAATAGAAAATAAAAAACAAAGCTTGCAAATTTGGGGGAAAAGAAAAAAGTAAAGTAAAGAATAAAAAAATCACCTGAAGAAAAAAATGGAGTCAAAGTGAATGAGTAGAGCTCACAAGAACACAAAGTACAAAAAAAGTTCTGAGAAGAGAGCAGAGAGTACTTTGCTTCTGCTTCTGCTTTCTTCTTTCTTCTTTCTTCTTCCTGTTTCTATTATTGTTTTTCCCTTCCTTTCCGCTTTAATGTTGGCTCGACTCTTTTGGATGTATCTATACTTCTTTTCTATTCATTCACACTTTCATTTCTATTATATATGTAAGAAAGTTAATTATTTTCTTGTTAAATTAAGAGAGGTCAAAAAGAAAGCACAATGTTTAAGCAAAGCGGAAGACGAAATTGCGCCGAAAGGTCTGAGTGGTCAAATTGTTGAAAAGATGTGTGTGCCTCGTGAAGAGATAAAATGAGTAATTACGGAACTTATGTAGTTTATTATTAATGGTGATTCGTTGAAATAGAGTAGATTTGTTTAAAAATTATATAAATAGTTTTTAAATTTTGTAATATACCGTTTTGTCCGATGAATAAACAAAAACGTAATTATGAAATTGTTATTAATGAAATTTGTCATGTCAGCAATTGCTTACGCCATATACTAAATAATCGAAATCAATTTACTAAACTAATTGAATGCAACGTGGTAGAGCTGATAGTTCAATAATGTAGTGTATGGTAGTGTTAATTTTCCTCGTGGAGAACTGAACTCTACCATAAACAACTGAACTCTACCATAGACAGCTAAACTCTACCATAGACAGCTAAACTCTACCATAGACAGCTAAACTCTACCATGGACATATGAATGGACATATGAACTTTACCATGGAGAACCGAACTCTACCATGGAGAACCGAACTCTACCATGGAGAACCGAACTCTACCATGGAGAACCGAACTCTACCATGGAGAACCGAACTCTACCATGGAGAACCGAACTCTACCATGGACAACTTAACTCTACCATGGAGAACTGAATTCTACCAAAGACAAGTCAACTATACCATGGACAATTGAACTCTACCATAGACAACTGAACTCTACCAATGACAAATCAACTATACCATGGACAACTGTACTCTACCATGGACATATCAACTATACCATGAAGAACATTGTGTTACCTTTGGTAAAGTTAGCCTCCTTCGTAGAAGAGTTGTGTTTGATGTTTGGTAGAGTTAACATAAACGCATGGTAGAGTTGGTTGTGGAAACCTAGTAGTTGTAAATTACGAATTTAACCCTAACTAACTTTATTACCTAACATGCCGCTCATTAAATGTCATTACGCCATTGGAGCTCCATTCATCTTATCTTCATTTGTAGCTCCATTTTTCTTTCAAATCATTTTGTATCCTTCATTTTAATTGTTAAAGCTGTTAAGATCTATGGATCAAATCGTTTTGGTTTGTGGGAGTTGGAGTTTTAACCAAAACCTGTGGGTTTTTTTGGTGGACAAAATTTACAGTAGTCGGATCATAGGGATTGGTGAAGATCTTAGTTATGATGAATTTCTTGGGATGGTGTATGAAGATTTCGGTCTGAATCAACAAACTGTTGAGGTAAAATTAAGTTATATGTCAAATCTAGTCATGCAATCACTACCACAAGATACTCCTCCTGTCTTTGTGAGTAATGAAAGGCAATTACATGTGTTGGTGCAATAATTTCGTAAACAAACAATGCATCTCTGTGTAGAGATTTCCATTAGATCACGTGTTTCTACGAGTTTCAACGATGGTGATGGCAGAGTTCATTGTAAGTGGGATAACAATGATTCGACGTTTAATAGAGTTGACCCACGGTCAGGTAAAGTTGATGTTGAATGTAGTAGAGTTGATCCCCTGTTTAGTAGAGCTGAAGCAAGGTATGAGGGTAGTACGAAAAATGTGAAACACTAATTTGAACATGTTGAGGACGAAGATGCGGAATTCAGATTCAACTATTGCGATGATATGGATGGTGCAAGCTCAGATGATGAAGATTACATCAGTATAAATGCTGAGCATTTGGACATAGAAATGTCATCACTAGAATTGGCGGTCGGGCAACGATTTTCATCCAAAAAAGAACTGAAAACGAGGTTGAAGATTCTGTCAGTCTTGCAAAGGTTTGACTTCGATGTTGTGGCTTCATCTCGGTCAATGTTGGATGTGAAATGTTGGATACCAAACTGTCAGTGGAGAGTGCGAGCTTCACGTATTGACGATAGTGCATGTTTCTATGTCCGAAAGTATAGTAAAGAACACAATTGTTCTGTAACAGAGAGATCAGGTCGGGCACGCCAAGCAACTGCTGAAGTTCTAGGACGGTTGTACATGGAATTCGTAGGTGGTATTGGGCCATCTGTTATACCTAATCATGTCGCTGATTCACTAAACAAGCGATTCGGTTTGAAGGTACAATCGTTTGGTAGAGTTAACATAGATACCTTGGTAGAGTTCATATATACTTTGGTAGAGTTAACATACATACCTTGGTAGAGTTCATACATACTTTGGTAGAGTTCATACATACTTGGTAGAGTTAACTTATTAACGTTCATACATACTTTGGTAGAGTTAACATGTATCGTTTGGTAGAGTTCATACATACATTGGTAGAGTTAACATGTATCGTTTGATAAAGTTCATACATACTTTGGTAGAGTTAACATACATACCTTAGTAGAGTTAACATGTATCGTTTGGTAAAGTTCATACATACTTTGGTAGAGTTCATACAGAACTTGGTAGAGTTTATATGTTGGTTACCGTTAGGTTTAGTAGAGTTCATACATACCTTGGTAGAGTTCATACATACTTGGTAGAGTTCATATTGATATTGAGTTCCAATTCTGCAGATGGAGTACTAGAAGGCAAACCATACTCTAAAGCAAGCACGTGCAATATCTTCAGGAAATTCTGAAAGTAGTTTCGAAGAATTTCCTTCGTACTTGTATGCGATAAGAAGAGCAAATCCTGGAACCCTTATCAAGCTCGAAGTCGACGGGCAAGACAGGTTCAAGTTTCTATTCATAGCATTTGATGCAAGTATTAGAGGATTTCCTTATTGAGAAAGGTTGTTGTTGTTGATGGGACCTTTTTGCAAAGAAAGTATAAAGGTACTCTTCTAACTACGACCATGCAAAACAGTAACTTCAACATATTTTCTATGGCTTTCGATGTGGTTGATATCGAGAATGATGAGTCTTAGGAATGGTTTTTTAGACAGCTTAACCGTGTTATCCCCGATGACATAGAACTAGCCATCATATCAGATAGGCATAAGTCCATTGGTAGAGCCATACAGAATGTGTACCCACTTGCTTCGGGGTATTTGCACCTACCACCTACGTAAAAAAATTTTGGCGAAATTTAGAGAGGGAGAGTCCTTTAAGTTGTTCAAGAAAGCTGCCACTGCGTATAGGGTTGACGAGTTCAACGCTATCTTTCCAAGAAACAGATACAATTTTACTACATCGAACATAGCAGAATCAATCAACCATGCCTTATCCCAAGCAAGAACTTTCCCCATTGTGCAGCTTATAGATGCAATTAGAGCGATGTTAACACGTTGGTTCGCGAAGAGGAGGACAAAGGCTTCTCTCACTACCACTATTCTAACTACAAGAATTGAAAAGCTCCTAAAGGTATTACATTTGGTAGATTTCAGATATAATTTGGTAGAGTTCATACATAATATGGTAGAGTTAACATATATCGTTTGGTAGAGTTCATACATACTTTGGTAAAGTTCATATATACTTTGGTAGAGTTATATGTCGTTAACAAAGTAGAGTTCATACATACTTTGGTAGAGTAAACTTGTATCGTTTGGTAAAGTTCATACATACTTTGGTAGAGTTAACTTGTATCGTCTGGTAGAGTTTATACATACTTTGGTAGAGTTAACTTGTATCGTCTGGTAGAGTTCATACATACTTTGGTAGAGTTAACTTGTATCGTTTGGTAGAGTTCATACATACTTTGGTAGAGTTAACTTGTATCGTCTGGTAGAGTTCATACATACTTTGGTAGAGTTAACTTGTATCGTCTGGTAGAGTTTATACATACTTTGGTAGAGTTAACATGTATCGTTTGGTAGAGTTCATACATACTTTGGTAGAGTTAACTTGTATCGTTTGGTAGAGTTCATACATACTTTGGTAGAGTTAACTTGTATCGTTTGGTAGAGTTCATACATACTTTGGTAGAGTTCACTTGTATCGGTTGGTAGAGTTCATACATACTTTGGTAGAGTTAAAATGTATTGTTAACTTACAGACGAGGGTTGAGGAAGCTAGGCAGTACAATGTGCAAGAAATTGACGAACAGCAGGCTATGGTTTCAAGATCAGTATCTTCTTATTTGGTTAATTTGACCGAGAAGACGTGTTCTTGCAAGCGGTTTAATGTGGAAAAAAATCCTTGTGTGCATGCCATTGTCGTTGCCGAGGCATGGCATCGATCAACTATCGAACTTACTCATCCCTACTATCACACAAGCTACTTATACAACACCTACTCTAATCGTATAATGCCAAGGGATGCAACAATTCCTGTTCCGTTGGATGTGAGCCGTAAAGTGTGTAATCCGCCCCACATACATCAACAATCAGGAAAGCCAAAGAAATCTAGGATAAAAAGCTGGTTCGAGTGTTCACGAGAGGTAAAACGACCAAGAAAAGTTTCAGGTTGTTCTAAATGTAAACAACTAGGTCACAATGCCCGTACATGTAGTGGAAACGTACAATCATGACTACCATATTCGATAATATCAACTCTGCTAAATAGAGAATCAACTCTACTAAGCTGACTGTGAACTCTACCAAGCTGATGTATTAACTCTACCAAGCCGACATATTAACTCTACCAATCTGACGTATTAACTCTACCAAGCTAATAGTGAACTCTACCAAGTTGACGTATTAACTCTACCAAGCGGAGATATTAACTCTACCAAGCGGAGATATTAACTCTACCAAGCGGAGAGTGAACTCTACCAAGCTGATAGTGAACTCTACGAAGCTGACACATTAACTGTAATATAGCAGAGGTTTTCATTTTACTATCATTTTACTACCAAGCAAAATATGCATTAATTATAGCTAATTACAAAGGATTCAATGTTGATATACAAAACAAACCCTACCAAAACTACACTACCAACTAACTCTACAAAATGAACAAAACAAACTATACCATCCTAACTCTAGTACTCCAGAAGAAAGTTTTGGGAGGCTGAAATGAGGCCGGCCTTATCACACAAAGTTGTTCCTGGATCTGTGTAGGCAATAGTCTCCTCCACCGGAAGTTGTTCTCTAAAGTCAACGGCGTATTTCAGGCGAGTGAAGGGATTGAACTCATCTGTCAGGCCTTCAAAATTGCAACCAAGGGCTAAACACTCGATGAATACGCGCCACAGTCACCTGACCTGACATTACGCGGAGTTCCCTTCACCCGGAATATTTTGTATGCCGCCGCACTTACATGATCACGCATCGCAGGAGGGGAAAAAACTTAATCATCCTTGGAATCATCACGGCGTACGGCCTACATGAAATGAACAGACGAAATGTAAATGTAAGTTCTACTAAGTAGATGCTAACTCTACCAAACTATATGTTAACTCTACCAAGCATCATGCTAACTCTACCAAACTAGATACTAACTCTACCAAACTAGATACTAACTCTACCAAACTATATGCTAACTTTGCCAAACTATATGCTAACTCTGCCAAACGTTATCCTAACTCTACCAAACTATATACTAACTCTGCCAAACTATATCCTAACTCTACCAAACTATATGCTAACTCTACCAAACTATATGCTAACTCTGCCAAACTATATGCTAACTCTACCAAGCTAAAATCTCAACTCTACGAAAAGAAAATTTTGCTTACTTGCATGACTCCTGAATGGCAGGAGTGGCCACAATAGTCGGGTCGGGATCGTAAACTCGAATCTTTCCTTGTGTCAGATCGACCTTTAAGGCCACCTAGTGGTTGTTGTTATGATTATGGAGAATATAAAGCATATCGACGTCTCGCATCCATCGCTTGTTTCTGGCACAGAATTCAGGCATAACACCATCGTAGAGTTTTTTTATACCCATTCAGCCAGACGAAAGTCTTCTCCTTTCCCACATAATCTCTTCCATATTCGATACACTAAAGTCCACAAAACAGTGGATCGAGGAAAGCAATCCGATTGTTCCTGAATGGACTGGGTCGTTGCAAAGATCTTTGCCGGAAAAGATTCATATCGGCCGACATATGCTGGAAAACAAAGTACGAAAGAACTCTACCAAATTAGAGAAATAACTCTACCAAACTTTACCATAAAGCGAATGAACTCTACCAAACTCTACCATATCGAACTCTACCAAATAAGAGAAAGAACTCTACCAAACTCTACCACAGAGCAAATGAACTCTACTAAAGTGCGAATGAATTTTACCAAAGAGCAAATGGAACTTACCAAATCGGTAAGCCACCCATGTTGTTCGAATGGCCACTTGTCTTTTGGAGCCAGTAAGCGGAGATAGAAATCCGCTATTACACTATGCTCATCGTCGACAGTCAATGCCCTACAAAAATTTACAAATAGCTTAGAAAAAATGTTTATGAAAGAATGGTTAGATAGAGTGTAACAAGATATTGCTTACAATTCGTGCAACACATAGTCACGTAGCCGAAGTACTTTAATTTTTGGAATCGGGCCAAAAGGATCGTATACAGCGAGAGAATAAACCACGTTTTTCATTATCCTCTTAACAACAGAACATTCTATGAAAGAGGATGCCTGTAACATGGATACACTGTTAATTCTACCAAGCTGACATATTAACTCAACCAAGCTGACGTATTAACTCTACCAAGCTGATGTATTAACTCTACCAAGCTGACGTATTAACTCTACCAAGCTGACATATTAACTCTACCAAGCTGACATATTAACTCTACCAAGTTGACGAATTAACTCTACCAAACTGACATATTAACTCTACCAAGCTGACGTATTAACTCTACCAAGTTGATTGTGAACTCTACCAAGTTGACGTATTAACTCTACTATACATTCCAACTGAACTAGGTTACCTGGTTCGCAGAGAGTGCTTGTTGGCGAGCCTGTCTCGGTAACACGTCCTCCATATGAACCATGGTTATATCTTCGTCCTTCTCATTCCCATCCTTACCCTTTGAGGGAGACTCGACTATATTAACGATGCCAAGCTGTGACATTCCGGGCTTACTTGATACCTCGAGATATGGTGTTTTCTCAACAATATCTTCTTTGCTCTGACCCGTCGCGTCAAGGTTCCTAACAACACGTGATATTAGGCTCATAGGGTCGGAAGTCTCTTGCGTCACAATTCTCCATTTATTCTGTAAAAGAAACGTTAAATGTTAACTTTACCAAACTTCTTGTTAACTCTACCAAGCATCATGTTAACTCTACCAAACGATAAGCTAACTCTACCAAACTAGATGCTAACTCTACCAAACTAGATGCTAACTCTACCAAACTACATGCTTACTCTGCCAAACTATATGCTAACTCTACCAAGCATTATGTTAGCTCTACCAAGGTAACTCTACCAAGCATTATGTTAACTCTACCAAACTTCATGTTAACTCTACCAAGCATTATGTTAACTCTACCAAACTTCATGTTAACTCTACTAAGCATTATGTTAACTTTACCAAGGTAACTCTACCAAGGTAATTTACCTGGTCCGAGGGAATGCTGTGTGTGCCCTGGGATGGCATGGTGTCATCAAGGAGAGACTCTCCAGTTTGACTTTTCAAGGCCACTAATCCGACACTAGGCGTTCTCTCTGAGTCAGAGTGTACCATATTTGGCTTATTTTCATCCTTATTCAATCCAGGTGTCTGCGAACTCAACCATGTTAGTAGAGTCTACCAAACAATAATGTATAACTCGACCAAACCATATAACCTCTACCACACATGTACATGGAGAGTTGACACACACTACTTTTACATAATAAACAGTTCCAGTTGCAAATAACATGGATACGAATGTACATGGACAACATAAATCAGAGTAAGTCTCATTAAAATAAAGCCTTACGTACCGAGTTATGAGCCAAATCTGGAGGAGCAATGTCCTCCTCTCCATTGCCAGTTTCAGTATTAATAGGATCACGAGTCTGACTTCCACCTTCAACGTCAGACTTCCCTCTGAACTCCAATGAGTGAAAGAGGCTCCACCCTTTGCTCCTCCAGTCTAACAAGCCTCTCAAGTAACAATGAATGATCAGAACTCTTATCCTCCAACCTTGCAACACGCTCAGTGACCATGGACCACTCTGCCCTAGTCTCCTCTAGCCAAAACAGACGGTCCGATATCGCTATCAAAGTATTTGACAACACAGTTTGGTCTGATCTCAACCCATTCATAGTGTTGTTCAACCCTTGTAGAGTTTGAATCAAGACACTAGACTCATTTTCTTTGTTTTCATGGCTGTTTTTTTGCTTCTCCCCCTTCAACACTTTCCTCTTTTTATATTTGAGTCTTATCAGTTCATTTAAGGGAGTCGACACATCCATCTCTGACTCACTGTTTTCCACAGAAGGTGGACTCCTCTCCTTCTGTTTATTCTTATTAGGTAGTTCCTGCTTCTTCTCTATCTCTTTGTTCTTCTTTACCTCTTTGTTCTTCTTTACCTCTTTCTTCTTCTTATGTAGATCCTGATTCTCCTGGGCCTCTTTATTATCCGGTATTTGCCATAAGGCCTCATCTAGAGTGCCATCAAGTATGTCTTCGACCATGTTGTCCACTCTCGGATCTTCAACATCATCTGGCCAAACAGGGATGACCTCAGCATGAGGCACTGGACGTAATTGCCTTAAGCGTACCTGAAAGAGTAGAAGGAATAAAGGTCAGCACAAACAACTTTTCCAAGTACAGAGTAACTCTACCAAACGGATGATCAACTTTACCATGAAGTCATATTAACTCTACCAAGCTGACATATGAACTCTACCATGTGAATATAAACTCTACTAAACAGAGAAACAAGTCTACCAAACACTCTGCAAACTTTACTAAGTTGCGGTGACATATTAACTCTACCAAGCTCTCTGTGAACTCTATCAAGCTGACATATTAACTCTACAAAGCGCTGACATATTAACTCTACCAAGCTTACTGTGAACTCTACCAAGCGCTGACATTTTAGCTCTAACTAGCTGACTGTGAACTCTACCAAGCTGATCATGAACTCTAACAAGCACTGATATATTAACTCTAACTAGCTGACTGTGAACTCTACCAACCTGACTGTGAACTCTACCAAGCGCTGACATATTAACTTTAACTAGTTGACTGTGAACTCTACCAAGCTGATTGTGAACTCTACCAAGCTGACATATTAACTCTACCAAATTGACATATGAACTCTACCATATTGACTATGAACTCTACCATATTGACTATGAACTCTACCATTTGTAAGCAATAAATACCTTTTCCCCCGCCATTTTAGCCAACTTCACCATTTGTTCTATGTCCATCCATTGTTTCTTGATTGGTCTCCACCTTAGAAGGGGAACATTCACACCTTTTCTTCTCACACCAAACATCTCTGCTAATATGGGGATAGACTTAAATGCCCATATGAGAAGCGAGTGCACAAAACCACCGAGAGTGAAGGTTGCGGTTTTATAGGATGCATATATGATCGATCTGATCAGCGCGTTAAACGCCTCTCTTCCCTAAGGATGCCTCTCAAAGCGCTCTTGATCTGTAATCAAAGAAGCAGAAGCAGATGGAATCCTACTATTATGGTGGAGACCGTAAACACCAACATGCAATACCATTAGCAAGCCAACCATCCTCCTCTTTTCGAAAGACCATGATCTGCACTGCTGCAGAAACTTATTCAACTCTACCAAAGTAGTGCCTTGACCGACTGGTAAACCCATGTCCTCCCATAGAGAACGTACAATAGCCTCATCAATAGCAGAAAAAGATTCATCCACCAAATTGCAATTGAGCTGTGTGATTTCCTGAAACTCTAAGATTGAAAATCTCATAGGCGGACAAGCTACCAAGACCCATAACTCATACTGCTTTTTAATATCTACCTAGTCCGCCAATAAATATTATAGATGCCTCCCGGTAAAATTGTAGTCAGAGTTAGCAAGCTTAAAAAAAACTCCGAGGCATAAATTTTCTCTTATGTCTCGGTATGCATCTTCACCAATACCATTCATCATATGAAAAATATGATTTAGATTGCAATTGTTGTTTATGCTCCGGTTCTTTATTATTTGAAGACGATATGCAAAAAGCCTCTTCGGATAATCCTTTTCCGCAGCCATACCTGATGAGTAGAAACAAGAAACAGTCAAAACGTAACTCTACCAAACGATATTTTAACTCTACCAAACTAGATGCTAACTCTGCCAAACTATATACTAACTCTGCCAAACAATATGCTAACTCTGCCAAACTATATACTAACTCTGCCAAACTATATGCTAACTCTGCCAAACTATATGCTAACTCTACCAAACGATATGCTAACTCTACCAAACTATATGCTAACTCTACCAAACTCACAAACCCAGAAACCTTAGACGCAGAGAAAAATACTTAACTCTACCAAAATAATAACTTAACTCTACTAGATGCATTAAACCGTTATGCAAATCTACCACAAAACCGTAATGCATTTAGCGAGAAGATTGAGAGAAAAAGAACGAAATCGAGAGAAAATGAGAGAAGAAGAACCCAAAAAATGATTTAGCGAGAATCATACCTTTGACAAATGTATGAATCTCTGCAAACTGCGAACGTTTCGTAGCGAGACAGAAGACGAGAAAGTAGAAACGAGAAAGTCAAAACGAGAGAGAAGAAGACAAACGAAGAAATAAAAAAACAGAAATGGTACTCGTACAGAGGAAGGAAGTTAATTTGGAGAGATGGAACGTTTTTCTTTTTTTTTTCTTCTTGAGGGTGCAATTAGTAATTGCACCCTTCCTTCCTTTTTTCCCGCGTCAATAATCTATTTGAGTAAATTCGGATAAATTAGGTCCTATCTGAGTAATTCTTTCTATTATTAATGGGAAAATATCAAAAAAAAATTAACTTTCGAAATTGTGTACGTTTAAAGTGAATGTTCAAAATACCATTTAAATGTTCAATTTTTTTTACTCATAACTAAATAATGAGAAATTTTCGTTGATTAAATAATATGAGACACGTCGTTAAATTAAGAGACAAAACACGTTTATGTTATTAAAATTTTTGTTAGCAGCTTTCGTTTAATTAAAACATCGTTGTTTTTTTCTTACTCAAAAAGTCTTAACTTTCAAATTGTGCATGGTTAAATTCTTAACTTTAAAAAAATATCATTTAAATACCTAAGTTTTCGTTGACTTTATAATTAAATGCATGGATTATGTTAACTATACCATGCCATTTGAAACATGACATAAATCGATTGACAGAATTAAAGTTTTAAAATTATTTTCTCTGTTATTTGATTTTCCAATCTATTAATAAAGAGTTAGTGTCTCTCACAAAGAGACGACACATCAACATCCACCTTTTTAACACATCAACTCTAAAAATAATAAAATAAATTTTACTTAAAAATTAAGTACAATCTCAACATTTCTTCTTCCAAACATATCACTATTATTTTCACAAAAACATTAAACTTGACACGTTTTTACCGTTCCAAATTCATCATCTTCATAGTCTATCATTGTCATATAGTTTCATTAATTTTTAGGATGTTTTTCAAAAGAAGGATATAATGTCCATGGATAAAAATGTTCATGAGCTTACGTAATGCCTAAAAATTAAAAATCAAAAATCAAAAATCAAAAACCAAGTTAGAAGAATTCTAGGAGGCTATGAAGAAAAGGATGTGGCCTACTCTTTCCTACTTAGCACTTCTCTAAATAACATATTAATTTATTTTTATTGATAAAATATATCATTTAAAAATAATAAGTGATTTATCTTTTTCTTCTCTTTCATGATTCAAAATCTTCCTTAATTTTCTGTTTAGCTTTAGTTATTAATAAACACAATTAATCTCAAATTATCTATATAGTAGGTATATAGAAATGATAGGATTCTTTTGTATCCGAAAATCATATGATTACTAATGATTATTTTAATTGAGATTACAAATGCAGCTGAATTAATTAAACATATTATCTAACAAGATTCATATGCCGCATGAGTTTGAATGGTACCCTCACAGAAATAATTATCTAGAGCGATATGTGTTTTCCAAAAGTGTTAAGCTCAAGCGCGTGGGTATTCACCTAGTGAATGTTAAAAAAAGATTTAATCAGTTATCGCCAACGATTAACGCGTAAAACGATAACCGATAAAAGAATGTTAAAGCTATTAAATATTTTCTTAATAATCAATTCGATGGATGCGGATTAAATCGCTTATTACCAAGGCTTAAGAAACTCAATCTCTTGGAGGTTTTTAGAGAATTCCATGGGAATTTTCTGGAGATTTCAGGTGGCAAAGACGTCGTTGGATTATGTTTCTCCAAAGCCGGATTTCAATTTGAAAAGATATTATACTTCTTGATTATGGTTGGATCTCGATGAAGCGACCGAAAGTAGAAAAGAAGACGAATGATAAATAGTTTTCGCAACATTGGTCATTCTAATTAAACGGAAGCTGCTAACGAATATTTTAACCTCGTAAACGTGCTCCGTCAATCGATTTAATTATAAAGTCAACAAAAACTTAAGTTATGCTTCAAATGACATAGTAAACATAAGCTAGACATTTAATTATGAAGTCAACGAAAACTTAGGTATTTAAACGATATTTTAAAAAAATTGAGTATTTAAAAGTCCACAATTTGAAAGTTGAAGCTTTTTAAATAAGAAAAAAATGACGTTGTTTTGATTAAACGGAACCTGCTAACGAAAGCTTTAACGCCATAAGCATACTTCATATCTCAATTTAACGTTAGATAGCCAGTCAACTAAAGTATCTCAATTTAACGTTAGATAGGCAGTCAACGAAAGTTTTCCACTTAATTATAAGTCAACAAAAAACTTGAAAATTTAAATGAAATTTTAAAATTTCAGGCTTTAAAAGTACACAACTTAAAAGTTTAATTTTTTTTTTTGACATTTTTCCCGTTTATTAATACAAGTTAAGTCATTTGGAAGAGAACTATAAAGTTAAAACAAAACAAATTTGTATTTAACAGCCCCATTGGTGGGAGCAAAAGTGATAAGAGTTTAATGGTTTGAGAATAATTTAGAGGTAATAGATAGCCATATAAAAATAGTAAAAACAATATTGTTAGGGTGCTATTTTTTATAGTTATGTTTTTTTTTAACTTCAAAGTTTGAACCAAAAGTTTTTTCTTTTGGGCTCGCTTTTTTAGTTCATTCCCGTTGATCCTTTGGAAATGTCACTCCTCCCAAAGAGGATTGAACTAGAGGCATAATGGAACCAACTTCAATCGTTAAATCACTAGCCCACCACATCCTTATCATATAGTTATGTTTTTTTTATTCTTGAGGTTTACAGATGTTTTTTTATACATAAATAAAAAGGAAAAACTAAATGATTTTCTAGTTTTCGATCGATTTCAACTAAACATTGGAAAGAGTTCGTAACTCTCCATCGTTCTTTCGATTTTTTTTTTGAATAGTACGTAAAAATATATTCAAAAAAAAATCCGTTTTTACATCGAGTGCAATTATTTATGGGAAAAATGTCAAAAAAACCACGAACTTACATATTTAGGCCATTTAAATCATAAATTTGCGTTGACTAATGTTTTGAGACATGAATTTTCGTTGACCCGGCCAAATAAGACACGACGTTAAATCCGATAACGGATCAACTAACGGACGTTAACCACTCTCCGTCAATAACAAAACGACGTTGTTTTGAAAAAATAAAAATGTCAATAAAATCACAAACTTTCAAAGTTAGGCCATTTAAAACATGATTTTTTTGTAAACCATTTAAATCATCAATTTTTTTGTTTATTTCTCAATATATACTGTTTGTAATTTTTTTATAAAAGAGTGTTTTTAATAATTAAATCTATACAATTATGAAATAATTTACAAAAAAATTTAATCTAATTAGTTACGATTCAAAAACCGTATTTCAATCGGTTTCTAAATTTTTTAATTTTTTATAAAACCAAAAACCGTTAATTATGTATTGTTTTCTTTCTCAATATGTATTGTTTGTATTTTTTATAAAAGAATGTCTTTAATCATTATATCTAAAAAATCTTGAAATAATTTACAAAAATTGAATCTAATTAATTACGGTTAAAAACTGTATTTCAATCGGTTTCTAAATTGTTTAATTTTTTATAAAACTAAAAATCGTTAATTATGTATTGTTTTCTTTTCTTTCTCAAAATACAAACAATATATATTGAGAAAGAAAACAATACATAATTAATGGTTTTTGGTTTTATAAAAAGTTAAACAATTTAGAAACTGATTGAAATACGAGTTTTTAACCGTAATTAATTGGATTCAATTTTTGTAAATTATTTCATGATTGTATAGATATAACATAATTAACGGTTTTTGGTTTTATAAAAAATTAAAAAATTTAGAAACCGATTGAAATACGGTTTTTTAATCGTAACTAATTGGATTGATTTTTTTGTAAATTATTTCATAATTGTATAGATTTAATTATTAAAAACACTCTTTTATAAAAAAAATACAAACAGTATATATTGAGAAATAAACAAAAAAATTGATGATTTAAATGGTTTACAAAAAATTCATGTTTTAAATGGCCTAACTTTGAAAGTTTGTGATTTTATTGACATTATTATTTTTTCAAAACGATGTCGTTTTGTTATTGACGGAGAGTGGTTAACGTTCGTTAGTTGATCCGTTATCAGATTTAACGTCGTGTCTTATTTGGCCGGGTCAACGAAAATTCATGTCTCAAAACATTAGTCAACGCAAATTTATGATTTAAATGGCCTACAACAAAGTTCGTATTTTAAATGGCCTAAATATGTAAGTTCGTGGTTTTTTTGACATTTTTCCCAATTATTTATAGAGAGATTGATTTAAAAAAAACTGAATGAATCAGTAAATAGCTGCCTCATTAAAACCCGAAAGTGGAAAATCCAATTGGGACAAAACCACTTCCCGGGAAAAAGAGTAGACACCAATTATGATTAAGATGAAAAAATTGGACCAAGAAAACCAGTCACAACCTTGAAGCAAACCAAATCCGCAGACCATCCATCATAATGTCTTGTGCTTGTAACGTTAATAGCCTGTTCCGCACTATCCCTCCTACCTCTTGTACCAGTCTATTCATGCTAAGTTGGACGCTACCATGTCTTCTTTGATTTCTTTCCTTCCATAAAGTGTATGTAATGGCCTAGAGAGTATACTTAGCCACATAAGCATTCGTTGACATGATATCCTTTGCTTGAAAGATGATTCTCAGCTCATCAAATTGCGATGTGAAGTCCTGTTACAACAGACCGTAAGCCAGCTTGTACGATATTTGTGATGTATAGGGACAGGTGAAAAATATGATCGCAAGTCTCGATGGCTTCTGGACAAAAAACACACTTAGCTGTGGCCGTGGTAAACCAAGAGCGCAATCTATCCCTTGTTGTGAATCGGTTAAGGAGCTAGCCACATTATAAAGGAATACTTTGGAGTAGTGTGAGAATACCAAACAACCTTATACCATGAATTTCGAGCGCACTAAACACCTTGAATGTAGCTAAGTTTCGAGTCATTTGTTCTTTTTCTTAGAATTTTTTTCATGTGTGCGATGTCTTCCATTTCTTCTTACCCTCTAGCTTCTCTATGTTATATCTTCCAGTTATTTTGTGATTCATCTTTAGATGGGCTAGTTTTTCTTCATTCTCAAAAACATCTACAAAGCAATTAAAGAAAGCGGTGACCTGACAACTTAACATTTTCTGAAGCTCACTAGTATTAACTCGCTTCTTTGCAGGACCTAACTCAACCCCTCGAAAAAGTTTAATGAACCCCTCGATAACTCATCTTTTATATTTTGGTTTTCAATGTTAAGATTAATACCAAATTTTGGTTACAACATAGAAGGAAAGAAAGAATCTAACTCACAAGGAAAAGAAGTCCATGATGGAATCCAAAAAGAGACAATTAACGCTAGCGAAAGATGAATTTACAGAGGATGTGTAATGCAACCGAAATAAAACTCTAGGAGTGATGGACAACTTGGATCCCGGTTGGGTTAATAGAGTAGGTGATTCTGAATGATTCGATCAATGGCCAACTTAATGGTTGTTATGACCGATAAAGATTCTGTGAAGATGTGTGAGTTGTGTTCCTTCCATATGGAGTAGATGCTTTGAGAGAGATCGGCGACAACAAGAAGATCCTTTGAGCGAGAGAAACCCAAAATTTCCTAACAAACACACTCAAAAAGTGATGAGATACACATTCCACGTGAGTCTCGCAGAGAAAACACCAAGCAGGTACAATCATGCCCCAATGAATTAACCGGTCACGCGTGGGAAGCCGAACCTTCAAGGCTAACTAGTGCATGAAAGAGAAACGAAGGATCTATTCCTTAAACCACACAACTTTTGCCCAGGGAACCCGAAGAGAGAATTTACAAAACTGCTCTCAAATACCTTTAGTAGAGAAAGTTTATGCATATGATCCAAAGCCCAAACTCATTTCGAACTAACAATCATCTCGAATTCCTCCAACATATGAATCCCCAATCCAACTTCAGCCTTTGGCTTGCGAATTTCAGCCCAAGAAATCTTTTACATGCAGCCGATGAAGTGAAATTATTCCATAGGAAAGCTGAAACCCTATGATAGAATGCCTTCGAAAAATGAGGCATGAGTAAACTACTCAGTGAAAATGATATTTTCATCCACATGGTTCTAAACATAAATCTAGCCCAACCACCTACATCACAAAGCTTAAGAACATACATACTAGGATGCAACATCAAGTCTAGTAACCTAGTGAGTGAAAATGATACTTTTCGTCCACATGGTTCTAAACATAAATCTGGTCCAACCACCTACATCACAAAGCCTTAAATCATACATACTAGAACGCAACATCAAGTCTAGCAACCTAATGATTGGTCAATCTAACATGCATCATTCCCTAACATTCATGCATCAATGATACTTTTTCAATCCACATCTTCACTCATTAGATATCATATGTGAAAAGAACAGTTCATCCCTTTGGTCCATCAAACCCATCTGTTCACTTTCTCGGTACCTGTCGGCCAACCTCTTATCCCTTTTCTCTTTTTTCCACACAATAAAAATAATTTCTCTCTTCTTTAGCTCAACACACTCATAACCATGTTTAAGCATTTACCAACCTAGGCTTAAACATTCAACACCTATTCCTAGTCTAAGTGTGTACAACATAGTGAAATGAAAAGAATGTAGTGAATCCATGAATCATATCATTGATATATTGAGTTTTTACCATCATTTGGTTTGCATTTCTTATGAATTTCTTGTGTGTTGCATTGCATATTTAAGTCTATAGGTGCATGTTTGCATATATTTATTTTTAATAGGTATTGGACTGATTTATTCAACAAATGGGATTATTTGGATGCAAATAAGGGAAATAATGATCCAGAACCAGTCCAAAATGTATGAAATATCGGTTTAGATGAAGATCTTCCCTTGATATTTAGCTCCAGAGTACTTAAATAGCGCTATAGAAAATTGAGTTAGCTTTCTAATGGAGGTGATTTCAATCCAATCAGAGCTGCGGTTCCAGAGTTATGACTGATTAAGTAAACACATATCTATTTGATGCGTAAAAGAAGCTCATCCTTAAATGTCCCTTGAAGACCAGCGGCCAGTTTGAGCAGCCTTGATGCACTGCTAGAGCATAGTGGAAAAAGCTAGCTACCTTTTGTGCCAGATAGAGCATAGTGGCCACCTCTAGTGAGCAAGTAATGCTGATAAAAGCTTGACGAAATTTACCCGAACAACTAATAAGCATCACGCAGGGGTTTCATGTAACCGATAGAATGCAGTGGCCATCTGCACCGACATCGTGTACCCGATGGAACATAGCGGCCAGTTCTCTTGACTTCGTGACACCGCTGGACCACTCCAAGATTTCAGATTTTGTTGCTTAACTGGATTCACCCAATTGGTTAAGTGTTAAACCATGCTTCCTTTATTTCTCACTATAAATAGTCTCTAAACCTAATTAGAAAGGCTATGATTTGCCTTAGGGATTTTTCTTTGCCTCTTAAAGATTTTGCTAAGAGTTTTGTATTAATTTCTTGAATCTAAGTCATAAAATCTTCTTATCTTCTTAAAATTTTCACTACTTATCTTTTTAATCATGATTAACTTAAGATCAAGCTTGTTGTTTTGTGTTTTTATGGTTTCTAGTGAGTAGTCTTTTAGAGCTTTTGAACTGGTAGATTTAGGGTGACTGATAGTTGATTAGTGGAGTTTAGGCTTGTAACTAATTAGATCCATGCTTGATAGATGTTATTAATGTTAGATTAGCCAAGAAATTAGTAGTTTAGATCTTAGACATTTTTATCAAACAATTTTCATGCTCACAAGGTGTTTGATAAAATTTTTGAACCAAAGTATCAAAGTGCTTAGCATACCTAGCGAACGGAAATTGTTGATTAGGGTGTTAGGTGGTTAGTTAGACTTAATTGTAATGCTCGCTGATCATTCGATAGGTAATAGAAGTTATTGATTATGGGGTGATTAGTGAAGAGAGTAGTACCACTAGTGATATAAGACATATGGATTAGCTCTAAGAGATAGAATTAAACTCCGTTAGTTAGCATTTGATTGCTCTATTTACCTAATATTTCCCGAGAGTTTGCATTTCTTTTTCCAAACCGTTTTTACTCTTTTCCGCTTTCTTTTAGATTTTATTTGTTTTTCAAAAACACTTGTTGCCTTCGATTAAATTGATTTCCTCTTAATTTTAATGTGTTGATTATATTTTTTTTTTGTGTATTCGATCCAAAAGTACACAATGTAGTTACGTCAATTGATAGACCTAGACCCTACAAAGTCTCAACTATCAATTTGGCGTTGTTGTTGGGGAAAATAACAATTAGCCATTTCGATTTGGATTCGATTTGAACCTAAGGCTTTAATTTTATTTGTTATTAACATTAATCGTTTTTTTTATTTTCCTCTTGTGTTCTGTAGGTGATGCTACGAAGAAGTCAACACAGGGAAATTTTAGAGTGTGTTGAGAACTTGGGTCAAGTTGAAAGGAAGAATAGAAGGAAGTAGGGGAACGACGAGCTAGAGAATATGCGGATCATTTGAGACATTTAGGTATGGAAAACCAAGAAGCACCTCAACCAGAGCTTAGGCCAATAAGAGCCTTCGATGAGCCTAATACTAGAGAGATAACAACGAAAATCCCGACGCCTTCTATTCTTGCCAGCAAATTCGAGATTAAGTCGAGCTTGGTCAATATGGTCCAAAGTTAAAGGTACAATGGGATGACAATGGAAGACCCTCTAGATCATTTTGATCAATTCGAACGGCTTTGTAGAACCGTGAAGATGAATGGGGTGCCAAAAGAAACAATCAAGATGATATTGTTTCCTTTCTCTCTAGGGAACAACACGAATAACATTGATTCGGAGTTTGTGTCTACTTGGGAACAATGTAAGAAAGAGTTTCTCAAGAAAAATTTCCCTAAGCAAAAGACCACCAAGCTTAGAAATGACATTATTAGTTTCAAGAAAAGGAGCCAAGAAAGTCTCTATGATGCATGAGAAAGGCTCAAGGGTTACACAAGAAGTTTTCCTCATCATGGAGTCTTCAAAGAGAACTTTTTGGGTATTTTTCATAGGAGAGTGCTTGAGAAGTACCAGAGATTTTTAGACACGGCAAGCTATGGAAGCTTTGCTAATTTGAATGTAAACCCAGGGGAGAAATTGATTGAGAACCAAGCTCAAAGTGATGTTTACTATGGTGACTATGATAGGGACTTGAGAGACACTAGCACTCGAGACCAAAGGTTTAAGGAGCTCAATGAGAAGCTAGACAAGATAAGTAAAAAGTTTCTCATAAGTCAAAAGTCGGTCAACTATGTTGCCGAATTTGAAGGGTGTCACCAAGGATATCAACAAAGGCATCAAGATATGGGTGTTGGTGTTGATGGTAATGAAGTGGTTCAAGAAGAGATTCATTATTTGGGTAGCCAAAGAGGGTTCCAAGAGAATTCTTTCAACCAAAACTTTAGGAACTTCCCAAATCTCTCTTACCAGAGCTTTAATGTGGAGATTCCTCAAGACCAAGTTTATCCTCTACTACAAGCTCAAGTTCAATGACACCAACGTAGGTAATTTTTCAACTACCAACAAGGAAACTTTCAAGCCAACAACCAACAAGGGTTTCAATAAAAGCCCTAATTCACCAACCCATGAAATTTTTCTATTAAATATCCTCCTCAAAACAATGAGATCAATTCAATGATGAAGAAACTTCTAGAGGGAAAAACGAAGGGTTATGAGGATTTTGGTAAGAGGTTCGTTGAGATGCAAAACAAGATGGATTAATAGCTTAGCCTCTCATATGAAAACCATTGATCTTAAGGTCGCTCAATCCTCTTCAAGTTCAAAGAATCTAAGTGGAGCATTACTGGATAAATCCAAAGCTAATCCCAAGGAATTTGTAACGCTATTCTCACAAGTAATTTTAATGTGGTTGAGAGTGAGAGCTACATACTATCAAGAGGGGATGGTATGATTAGTGAGTATGAAATAGATGTAGAGGAACTCTCTAGACTTCTCTATGATGGGAATGATGAGGATATGGTGAATAGAGGTGATGAGAAGCTCGAAAAGGACACTAGAGAGAACGATGTGGTATCACTGATGGTTGAAAAGAAAGAAGCACCAAGAGTTGAGACTCCTCCTTTATGAGCCTCCAATTCCATTTTCTAGGAGAGTTCTCACCAGTGGTAAAAAGAAAGTCTTCTCAAAATTCAAAGCTTGCATGAGCAAGATTGGAGTACTTTTGCCTCCTATGAATAGCTTGCACCAAGTTTCTCTCCATGTAGAGTTCATTAAGGCAATTTTAGCAAACCAAGAGAAAGTGGAAGAGGTTATGCAATCCCAAAGCTTAAAGATCCCAGTACATTCATCGTAACTTGTTCTCTAGGAGATTTAGAGCTTAATGGTGCCTAGTGTCACTCTGGAGGTAGTGAGAATGTGATGTCGCTTGAATGGTGAAGAGTATTGGGATCCAAGAGATGAAAAAATATTCCTCTTCAATCACGTATGCATATGCTTCTTTGAAACCTCCACTTGGATTGTTTGGAAACTATATTCTTAAGGTTGGAGATTGCTTAGTTCCAACAGACTTCATGGTTATGAAGAGAAGACAACCCGATAAGGTTCTTCTCATTCTTGAAACTCCATTCCTCAACATCGCAAGAGCGAGCATCAATACCAAACAATAGAGTGACTATCCTCCATGTGAATCCCAACGTCTCATACCCAATCAAGCCTTCCTCTACAAAACTTTGTGGAACAATCACACATGAGGAAGTACAAGTGGAGAAGGTCAAGAATGAAAAGATTCATTTTGTGCTCCAACCCAAGGATGTTGAGGTTTTGGATGGTGGTTTTTTAGGGCTTATATTCAAAGAATCAATGGAGGAAAATGCCAATGTGAAGACACCAAAACCAACCTACCCTCCCAACCTTGTGAATAACTTCAAAGAATTGTCTCCCTCTATGACCTTTCACCCTTGGAGATGTGTTGATGGAGTGATTGAGTACAAAGTGAAGTGCAAAGGCATGTCAAATCCATTTTCCATGGTTAAAGCAATCCTCACACCAGAGCTTAAGGGAAAAGATTCAAAAGGTATTCAAGGTGTAATGAAGGAAATACTCACTTTCAACATCAAAGGTGGATCACACTTCTTCAATGCTCTTTCCACCAATTCCACCGTCCACGGAGTTAAAAAACTCCACACAATCCGCTCCCTAAGGTTCCTGACTATGGCCACAACATGGCTTTTTCCCTCACTTTTATATACCATTCTTTTTAGTTATTTATATTTTCCTCTTTTGCATTTTATGTTTTTTGGTCTCTTTCTTGAATTTTGTTTCACACCGAGACGGTGTGAAGTAAGTTTGGGGGAGAGACATGCTATCTAACATTGTTTTTTTTTTTTACTTTTTTGAGTCATGCATTGTTAATACTTACGTTTTCAAGAAAAATAAAAATAAAATTAAAATTTTTGAAAAACACAAAAAGAAGCATGTAGTCTCTTCGCATGTTAAGATTGGGTCTAGAAGCATATAGGTTTGCATATGCATATGGGATATTTGCCTTTTAGAATTTCATGCTTAGGATTAAGATTGTTTCCCTTAGTCATAGTTATTTGTTGCTTGAACATCTTTGAAAAAATGAAAAATCCATGTTTGGACTTTTGCATATTTCGAAATTGAACTTCTACTTTTGTGAGGCTTGCATTATTTTTGAAGCATCTCTATGAACTTGGACTTAATTTGAATATAATTTTCTTACTTAGGGTGATTTGAATGCATTCTCATGGTCGACTATAAGTCACATTTGGGTTTTTTATCCACTTTACCACCATTGTGCTAACCCGATTGGCCATTCTCACCTTTAGAGTGGTTTCTACCTTTAACCTTAACCATTTCTTTCAAACCCTTTGATTGATTTGATGAGTGAGGGCTTTTGTTAAAAATGCTATGATTTTGTAAAAACTTGAGAGTATCCAGAACGACAAAGAATTAGCTCTCGTTTTAGCTAGTGATGGTAAGTCTAGCGGTTAGCTTGGAAATGAAAGACTTGGATGGTTAGATTAGGTATTTGTTTGAGTGTTGGAAAGAAAGAAAAGAAAAGTATAAAAAGGAAAAAGCGTGATCAATGGTATGAAAAGAGTACCTAGGGAAACTAAGTGATAAACCAAAAAGTTCTAAGTCTCAAGTAGGAATAAGAAAATAAAAATGTAGTCACCCTAAGATTGTACCAAAAAGAAGAGTATAGGGAGCAAAAGAAAGCAAAGAAAAGAGATAGAAAAGATCCAAGTATTGAATGAAAATGTTTTTCCTAGGAGACTAAAAAAAGAGATCGATCATGAGGTTGAGTGTTAAAAAGACCAAAGAGTCTAATGTTTTAGGGTTGAAAAGAGGTTAAGAAGATTATGAAAATGGTAGAGCTAAGATGCATTTTATGAGATAGGGTAAAATGACGAGAGTTGAACTTTGTTCTCTTTCTTAGATAGATTTTGCATTTGACTAACATTCCTATGTTTTGAAAACAACAACCCAAAGAAAAATTCTTTTTCAACCACCTCAAAAAGCTTTCACCCAAAACCGATTGAGAATTATTTTATTTCTCTTAGCATGACCGCTTTAATGAATGTTAAAGAGATGTTTTTGATTTAATTGTGAGTTTTTGCTTTAGTTTAGGGTTTGCACTAGAAATTTGCATTGAGATGAGAATGGAGAAGTACGAAAGAGTAAGATGTTTGTTGTTGCACTATCTAACTATCTTTGAGGAGAATACATTTAATTCTTTGTTTGAAACTTTATCGCTTGAATTCCTATTTTCATAATTTTTTCTCGACTTGTTTCTTATTGTTTTCTTGTGAACAAGCAAGATATAAGTTTGGGAGAATTAATATATTGAGTTTTACCATGATTTTGTTTGTATTTCTTATGAATTTCTTGTGTTTGCATTGTATATTTAGTTCTTTAGGTGAATGTTTGCATTGCATATTTCTTATTATATAGGTATTGTACTGATTTATCCAACAAAAGGGATCATTTGGATGTAAAGAAGAGAAATGATAATCAAGAACCAGTCCAAAGTATCTAAAAGATCGACTCGGATGAAGATCTTCCCTTGATATTTAGCTCTAGAGCCCTTCACAAAAGTTATAGAAAATTGAGTTAGTTTTCTAGTGGAGGTAATTTCATGCCAATCAGAGCTTATTTAAAGAACCTGTATCTACCTGATGTGTAAAAGAAGCTCATCCAGAAATGTCCCTTGAAGACTAACGGCCAGTTTGAGCAGCCTTGATGCACTGGTAGAGCGCAGTGGGCAAACCTAGCGGCCTTGCGTGCCAGATAGAGCGTAGTGGCCACCTCTAGCGGGCAAGTAATGCCGATGAAAGCTTGACAAAATTTACCCAAAGAACTAAAGAGAATTACAGAGCGGCTTCATGTGACCGATCGAGTGCAACGGCCATCTTCACCGACCTTGCATGCCAGATAGAGCCCAACGGCCATCTGCATCGACCTCGCGTGCCCGATGGAACGTAGCTGCCAGTTCTCTTGACTTCGTGACACCGCTGGACCGGTCCAAGATTTTATATTTTGTTGCTTAACCAGATTCACCAGATTGGTTAAGTGTTAAACCATGCTTCCTTTATTTCTCATTATAAATAGCCTCTAAACCTAATTAGAGAGACTATGATTTGTTTTAGGGATTCTTCTTTACCTCTTAAAACTTTTGCTAAAAGTTTTGTATGAATTTCTTGAATTTAAGTCATCAAATCTTCTTATCTTGTTAAACATTTTACTACTTATCTTTTTAATCATGATTAAACTAAGATCAAGTTTGTTGCTTTGTGTTTTCATGGTTTCTAGGGAGTATTATTTTAGAGCTTTTGGGAATGGTAGATTTAGGGTGATTGATAGTTGATTAGTGGAGTTTAGCCTTGTAACTACTTAGATACATGCTTCATAGGTGTTATTAATGTTAAATTAGCCAAAGAATTGGTAGTTTATATCTTAGGCATTTTCATGCTCATAAGGTGTTTGATAAAATATTTGAACCAAAATATCAAAGTGCTCTTAGCATACCTAGCGAACGGAAGTTGTTGATTAGGGTGTTTAGTGGTTAATTAGACTTGATAGTAATCCTCGTTGATCATTCGATAGCTAACGGAAGTTATTGATTATTGGGTGATTAGTGAAGAGATTGGTACCACATATGTGGATTAGTTGAGATTAGTGATGTAAGACCAATGGATTAGCTCTAAGAGATAGAATTAAGCTTCACTAGTTAGCATTTGATCATTCTATTCGCCTACCATTTTCCGAAAGTTTGCATTTTTTTATTTGATTTCAAAGCGTTTTTACTTTTTTTCCGTGTTCTTTTAGACTTTATTTGTTTTTCAAAAACACTTGTTGCCTTAGATTAAATTGATTTCCTCTTAATTTTAATGTGTTGATTCTATTTTCTCTTGTGAATTCAACCCTCAAATATACAACATACTTAGGTAAATTGATAGACCTATACCCTAGAAAGTCTCAACTATCAATCCTCACCTTGTCATTTGTGTGGGAGTCATGCTAAGGTTTCTAATGACTTAAATTTCTTCTTCTATCTTAGCTCGGAGCTCCTCCTTCACCCTGGCCTGAGACACAACCTTCACCTTCTTCACTGAGACCCACTCAATCATGGTTCAACTCATCTCTCTTAGGGTTTCAAATGATCTCCTTTCTCTTTCTCATCTCAGCCTCTACGGATCTCTCACTTTCTATATGTCATGTGCTTCTCTTCCATGCCTTCTCTCTTCTCTCTTCCTCTTCGTCTTAGATTTGTTATTATCTCCTTTCTACAGTGGGTTGAAGTGAAGATGGAGGCGGCCAAGATTGAAGATACGATGCCGGACGACGAGGTTTTTGCAAACAAGCTCGGCACACTGGATGACAAAGAAAAGGCGGGATGCCAATGTGGTGGCTCCAAGGTGAGGACTCTTGGTTTCCTTCTCTCTTGTGAGCTCTCTCTCTCTCTCTCTCTCTCTCTCTCTCTCTCTCTCTCTTTCTAGGTCTCTCCGTTAGATAGAAAGTTTGGAGGCTCGAATGACTCATGAGACAAACTATTTAACCAAGTCTCTTATACTTCTTCTCCAAGTCTGGGTTCGGGCATAGTGGATTTGTAAGTATAGGGCTTACTCAAAATTTTGAACAGGTTGAGTTTTTAGTGTTACAGTTTTTAGTACCCAAGTTGAGTGAAGATTTAAGGGTTTTTATGACCTTTATAAACGAAGATATGAAGACATGCAAAGTTTTTAGTACCCAAGTTGAGTGAAGATTTAGGGGTTTTTATGACCTTTATAAACGAAGATATGAAGACATGCAAATGCATCAAATTAAGAGAGACGAGTCTTCATTGAAAAAAAACTTTATATATATATATATATATATGAAAATTTACTTATATAGACTTTTTTTTTTAATCTGTTATATCAATTTAGTAAGGCCTAAACTATAACATGGGAAAATAAATATATTGCGGTCATGAAAGATTCTATTTTGCAGAGTAATATAAAGGACATAATTTCATTTATAAGGTTGCTAAACAAGAATCCAAAGACTCATTGACAATTTAACATTTTGCCAAATTATGAGCAAAGTTTTCTTCCTTAAGACTTCATTCTGCAGGCCACTTCTTATACAACCCAGTGTAGACAAGGAGCTGGACATCAAAACTATAAGAACATGTCGAATAGTGTAAACATATAAGTGACAAGTTTAAGAATTTCAGGGAATTCGAAGTTTGAAGGATCATTCTCTTCAACATATATCTTTTTTTTAAAAATATTATGATAAATTATATTCAAAGTGAACTTTTTACAACATGTGCAACTTTTTTTTAAAGTGAATCAAAAGAAGAAACTAGATATCTAGAAATCTAATTTTGAATATCGAAAATTTTTTGCCTCATTAAAACTCAAAAGTGAAAAACCCGTTTGGAACAAAACCAGTTTTGGGAAAAGAGTACAAACAGTTTCAAAATAGATGAAAAATCAGAAAAAAACGGAACTAGAGGGCTGAAA
Organism: Cardamine chenopodiifolia; assembly: GCA_963922655.1. NCBI lineage: Eukaryota > Viridiplantae > Streptophyta > Magnoliopsida > Brassicales > Brassicaceae > Cardamine > Cardamine chenopodiifolia. Next base: position 15,706,188 of record OZ000470.1, on the reverse strand, counting down.
AGTTGATGAAATGAAAACTCCATGTGCTCCTTTGAATACATATGCTATCTTGGTGCGAACCATATCTCCATTCCTACCTGGTATCTCGAGTCCCCCATGGCCCGAATGATCGATAGTCTGGTTCGGACTTGTTTATCGATAAATTTTCTTAGAGAAGCATGAGGAGTAGCCGGTTCACCATGTCGTATGATGTTTCGTTCCTTCCAAATCGAATGTAAGCTGCCTGAAAAGCATATCGTAGTAAGAACAGTTTTAGCTTACGTAGACATTTGTCGACGAGGAGAACAAGAATTGCTTCCGATTGAGTTGTGTACTGATTTTGAAGAAGCTTGCTAGCTAGACAATGTCAAATCTCCGTCGAATATGGGCAAGAGAAGAAGAGGATGTGATTTCGTATCTCCATTGGCTCCCCACATAATGAGAATGCTGTTGAAGCGCCATTATTCCAGCTAGACATTCGATCATCCGTTGATAGACGATTGTTTAGCGCAAGCCAAGTCATGAAAAAGTATTTTGGTGTATTATAAGTAAATCATACACCCCTGAACCACTCTTTTTCAGCTGCTCATCTTGAATCAATTTCCATGTTGCTTTAGAATTAAATGTCGTTCTAAACTCTGTTTCATTGAATTTCCACAAGACAACATCCGCCTCCTCTGTTTGCCCTTTTGCCTCTGTAAACTTATTGCAGCATCAATTCCATTTAAGATATCAGCTCGATACTGCCTACTTATATAAGTTAATAGCACAACTTCCACTGTTTAATTTAGAGAAATCCCCAAATCTATGCTGCCTCGAAAACCCGTGACATCAATTAGTCTACCCAACATACTTAGATTTTGTCTTCAACGTATATCTTCATCTCCTTCAAACACGGGAAAGACTCCAAGAAATGCTTCCTCGTCTCTATCTCTCTGATTGTTCCTTGAAACCCATTAATCTGCATTTTTTCGACTTGACAAGATGAGAGGGAACAACTTTTATCCTCCAGAAAAATGCAGTCACAAGTATCACTGCATTTATCAGTCTCATAGTGTAGGAGACCTTGAACGTAGAAAGGAGACAAATTTAGAAATTCTAAGTACGAATTGCACCTTTGTTAGATGTTTGACAAAATGAGTAATTGTGATTACACCTCAAGAACTAGAGTTTTTAAATGTGGACAGTTCCTTAAGAGAACCGGCATTGCTTACCACACCCGTTCCTTGTCACTCTGAATACGTACAAGTTTAAGTTTGTTGAACACCGGGATCGATTCACAGCATAGAGAAAGCACCTGAAACAAGACAAATCTCACAGAAAACTTTGCATAGATGAGGCTATGGGATTTCTTGGTTTTACTACGATACAAAAAGAATTAGCAACTGACCTCGAGAGTATCTGCAGAAAGGAAAAGTTTCTGAACATTTCTTATGCCATTCATAAGTTTCCACACATTTCTAAGACGCATAACAACATCATCTTCATAATTTGGCGCTCATATTAGCTTCACTTGTTCTTCAGTTACCATAAGCTTGAGTTGAGCCTCGACTAAATTTGTCAAGTTAACTTTTGGATAATCGGCCGCAACAAAATCACAATACTCAAAGTAAACAAGACTTGGAGTATCAAAAGAAATGCTTTCTAGATTTAAAAAGTCTTCAAAACCGTCGGCATAGATAGTTAGCTTCTTGAGGCTTGCACTTGAGGCGGTTAGATCCCAATAAGGCCACTTCATATTATCCAAATATAATTCCTCAAGCACAGGGAGAGAATTGGTAAGAAACATCTCATCCTATAATATAAACCATTCCGAGTCAATATCGTGAGTCTTAAGCGTTGTTAAGAAACTGAATTCACTTGCGTACCACCAATCAACACCATATTCACTTTTTAGTTTTAGCTCAACTACTGTCTTGCTAACAGATATCTCTTGAGGCAACAAAAAAAAAACATATTTTCAATGTAGTCGTTTCTCTGAAAATCGAGGAAAAGCTCAATGTGCGAAACACCACGGTGTAACACATTACGTATTCAACGATTCACACGATTTGTATCAATACCAGTTTTATACTTGAGTGAGAAATTCTTAATAGGAGAATCACCTTGCAGTGCCAAAACTTTATCAACGAAATCCATGAAGCATTGTAGAATCCCGTCTCTTTCACGCTTACCCTCTTCTTGATGAAGAAAGATATGAGTCATCAATGTCCATATTAGGGACAAGTGTCCATAAATTTAACCATCTTTTTGAAAGAACTGATGTTAAAGTAGCTTCCTTTGTAGTAAGAAAAGACAAGATATGACAAAGAACCTCGTTTGGTAGATTGCTGAACCCGTCCATTGTCTCTGCATGAATACATACAGATAAATTCGAAATCAACCATTATTAAGCAATACGAATTGATTCAAAACATGAGCTAGAAGATATGGGAACAAACGGAGAAATGTAACAAAACAAAACATATTGGTATTGAAAGTTTGAAACTTTTGAACGAAAACAAGCTAATGCGAAGAACAGAATCTGTAGAAGCAGAAGATGTGAGTCAACTTAGGCATCTACCTTAGGAAAGATTTAGGAGTTTTCTAGAAGAGAAAGAGCCGAAACACTGAATCGCTGGTTTTTTATGACCCAACAAGCGAAGACACGAAGACATGCAGATGCATCAGAGGGTAACAAAGCGTCTAACCAAACGCTTCACATTACTTTTATTTTCGTGGCACATACAAGAGTCAAAGCAGAAAAGAAAACTTGTTTAGGTTTGGTTTTATTGTATTTATTTTGTTTTGTTTCTAGTTTCCTTGTTTCCATTGGTTTATTTTGAACCAGTCTTCAAAGCAAATTAACGAACCCACTAGGAGGTCAACTAGAGCTGAAGACCGAAGCCTGGTCCAGTTCAATCTTGATGGCTCGGACTTCAATATATGAGGCCAAAATAAATCCGGTTATTGAAGCCTCCACTTTCTCTCTTGAAGGGTGATTTCCGGTTTACCGGAAAACCTCCTTCTCTCCTCTCTCAATCTGGAGGATTATTTGCCTTTCTTTTTTTTAATTCCAAAATCATGAATAGGCTTTGTTTTCTTTTAATATTATGTTAAAGTATATTCAATGAAAACAAGTGCAACAATTTTTTGAAAAACAAAACAAAGAAGAGCTCTATTGCTGATCATCGATAAGTGTTTACATTGTTAAAATTCAATACTGAAAAATTTATTTGGGACAAAATTAGTATTTGGGAAAAAGAGTACAACTCATTTTTGAAAGAGTTGAAAAAGTTCGATAAAATGTTACAAACTGGCTGAAGATGGTTAAAGCTGGGCGCTGAAGACGATTAACTCCTAGAAGCAATCCGATGTTGAAGAATTCCCTCCATTTGTTTGTTAATCCTTTTGATAAGGAACGAGCACGAGTTTGGTGATTTTCTATGATGTCGCACATATCTTTTCCTCCAAATACTATGAATCACTGCATGAAACGTATAACGAGTTAGGAACAGAATTAACCTGTCAAGACTCGTGTCTGAGATGAGGTTGAACATGCTTGTCTAATCTATGCTAAATCTATTCATCAAAAGGCCTTGTACTACAGCTTTCCAAATCTGTCCAGAATAAGAACAAGAGAAAAAAGATGTTGTCTTGACTCTAGATGATCTCCACAGAAAATACATGATGTATTTGCTCGAACATTCCAAGTAGCCATACGATCCCCTATAACTAGACGGTTATGAATAGATAGCCATGCAAAGACTGAATATTTTGGCATTGCATGCTTGAGCCAAACTCCTTTTGAGCAAACAACATTGGAAAATGTTTGACGAGTTATTAGCCAAGTGTGTTTTGAACTGAAAAATTCTTTATACTTATCTCCCTTATATCACCAAAGCACTACATCTTTAATATCCGGTGTAGGCATGTTCCGTTTATCCTCTAGTGCTGATTCTACCTGTTGTAAAAAATCTATTCGATGACGATGTCGCCTTCTAGATGTCCAGGCTGAAGCCACTGAAGCTTTCAGAGCGATTCCCACATCAATTACACCTCGCATACCAAGTTTATCGTACAAGCAGCCCCAAAATTTGACCAATTATCAAACCAAAAAGATGTTGTATCTCCATTTTGGATATCCACTTTGTATAATGTACGAGTTAGCAGACGGTATTTAAGAATTTTCCTCCATATCCAAGAACCCCCGTAGTATCCTTACGAATAGACGAAAATAATTTTTTTCGTATTAAGTAAACTTGAACCCACTTCACTCACAACGAAGAATGTGATGAGATTACACGCCATATCAATCTTAGACAAAACAAAGTATTTACCTCTGATAACGGTCTTATGCCTAGTCCTCCTTCATTCTTAGTCTTGAAAATGTACTACCAACCTATTTTTGGTTTCTTTGAGTTCAAAGTTGGACCTGACCAAAGGAAAAAACAACATAGTTTCTCAATCTTCCTGATACATGCCTTGGGAAGACGAAAAGCGGATAACCAAAAATTCGATATGCTCATCAAAACAGAAATAATAAGCCGCAAATGTCTTGTAGTCAATAAAAACCTTGCAGACCATGAACTGATGCGGTTTCTTATTGATTCTAGCAAAGGAAAATAATCGCTCGATCTCATCTTTTTAGTCAACAATGGTAATCCCAAGTATCTAATTGGAAAAATCCCATAAGAGAACACAAACCGCTGACTAATCTCATTCTGTGTAGCTTGAGTTACACCCGCTAGATAAATCATTGATGTCCCAAGCTAATTCGCAGCCCGATAGCTTAGCAAAAACTTCAAATACTGAGACTATCCCTTCTACCGATCAAATTTTTCCATCTGTAAAAACTAAGATATCATCCGCGAAGCTTAGGTGCGTTAGTCCAATTTTTTTACAATTCAGGTGATAAACTGTCTATCAAGCACTGGCTGTATTATCCAATAATTTTGAAAGCACATTCATGGCTATAACAAATAGATAATGCGACAAACAACAACCTTATCGCATACCTCGTTTACTTTGGAAATAACCAGCAAACTCACCATTTACTTGAACCGAGAATAAGGCTGTTGTACTGCAAATAGAAATCCAATGTATGAATTCATCTGGAAAATCCATAGCTTTTAGAGTATTTAGTAAAACAACCATTGAACTGAGTTAAACGCTTTCGAGATATCAGTCTTTATAGCACAACGAGAAGATATAGAGTCCTTATGAAAGTCTTTTAATAACTCCGTAGCAAGAAACAAATTTTCAATTAACAACCTATCCTTCATAAAAGCAGATTGATTAAGTGAAACGAGATGCGGGAGAATACCTTTCAATCTGTTTGCCATTATCTTCGACATAACTTTGTAAATCATGTTGCAACAAGATATAAGCATATAATCCTTTATTTCCAGAGCTGAAAGTTTCTTTGGTATGAGGGTTAAAATTGTTGAATTCATTCCTTTGGTAGAAACCCTTTAACGAAAAAGACTGGGCGAAAATGGTGAACTCCTTATCGATTGATGGCTATACCTTCTTATAAAAGTCTACATTGAAACCATTTAGACTTTGTGATTTATTATTTGGCATCAAAAATAACACATCTCTGATTTCCTCCTTTGAAACTCTTGTGACTAGTACGTCTTTTTCCCCCTCAGAGCACCTGTTCGGAATCAGCTCTTGAAGCTTTTCTATCTAAATTCCCTTATAATCATCTGGGATAAATTGCAGAAACTCCCGGAAAAACTGTTCAGCCTCATCTTTTAACTTCTGACTATCTGCCACCACACTCCCATCCCAACACTTTATCTCTCGAATGGTATTTTTTGCATTACGAATAGTTGTCGCATTATGAAAAGCTTTGTTATTTTGATCACATATACTTAGCCAGTGAAGCTTCGATCTCTACTTTAGAAAAATCTCTTCAAGCCCCGCAACATGACTCCATCTACGATAAGCCTCATTTTCTTCGTGCATATGCGGAGGCGTTGGTAATGCAAAATTCAAACCTTGCTTCTCACACAAAACCAGGTAGGCTTCTGCCGCCTTCAGAGGATAGATTACCCATACTTTGTTTCTTTAATCTTCTTAGTAACGGCTTAAACTCTTTTAGCTTTTTTGAAAAACGAAAAAGGGACAAAGTTGAGAGAAAAATAGACTGAGTTTGACCCCAAAACTTCTCCACCATCGGCCAAAACTCCTCTAACTCCATCAGCGAGTTTATAAATTTGAAAGGCTTCTTTGTGGCTTGTAATTTATCATCTAGATGAATTCTACCTCTTAGATGATCTGAGGATCCACCCGCTTCGAAAACACAGTAAGCCTGAGGAATACTTAGATCCCACTGATCATTCTTTAGAACTTTATCCAGCTTCTTCGAGATTAAACCATCACTTCGTTTATTTCACCAAGTGAACAAAGGTCCATGATAAGCCATATCCTCGGAAGAACAGATTCTTGCCAGCTCTTGAAAGTCACGCATACCTGAAGTAAAAAGAGGAAAATTCCCGAAACTTGAATGCTCTTCTCCACTTAAAATTTTGTTGAAATCCCCCATGCAGATCCAAGGTTTTTTCTGAATAATTGGAGAGTTTTGGTGATCTCTCAAGCTCTTTACGGTCTTCCACAAAATTTGAACCATAGATAAAAGAGCAAAAAAAATCTCCACTTTATCCTCCAGCTTTATTGAGCAAGTAATCAATTGACCACTCTTGAAAAAAGAAGAAACTCAAACTCGAGGATTCCATACAACCCAGATTCATCCTAACCGGCTGAACTCATAATTAGATAAAATTGGCCATCCAAAAATAAAAGAACCAATACTACTCACTCGTCCTTCTTTTACTTTCGTTTCCAAAATACACCCGAACGGAAAATCTCTACTATTTATCTAGCTCTTGACGACCAAATGCTTAGATGATTTTTGAGTCCTCTAATATTCCAGAAAAACCCAACATATTAATTATTTTTGGTGGACTTCCTTCCCCTAACACTAGGCATAGATTCCTTCGTATTGAGGTTAACAACTGCTAATATATTCTTATTTATGCCTTTTGATTTTTGAGGTAGGGACTCTCGAAGAGATATTTCACTAATGTTCATCTTTTCTCTCCGATCACGCTGACAAATTTATTCTTCTTCATTTTCGTCACCCACCTTTAATTCAGTCTATATACTTTCCAATTGTTTAACCTCGTTTTATTTTTGGCTTTCCATAGTGACCTCCTCCAAATCAAGAACTGAAAAATGAGAAGGCAACCCAACTAAACTTTGCGTAGGAAAAGACTTACCCCCTGAATGATTTCCTTTTCCTGGCGAAACTACTGACCAGCTATCCTTTTCTGATCTTAAAATTTTATCACTGTTTTCATCCCCTTTTATAACACTCGAGATCTGAGACTGCATTTGAGGCACCACAACCAAATCTTTGACATCATTGATTTGAGCTTTCTGGATTTTAGATAGCTTTACTGATGGATCATTCCGTGATGCAACGTATCCGCCACCCATATTTGTATCTTTACATACAGGTTGTGGCGAATCTTGTTGTGGAGAGCTCAAAAAGGAATTTAAATCCGCCACTAAACCACTCATATATTCAACATTTCCGTCACCCACATCTGTATCTTCACAGAATGTGACGAAACTTGATTTGGTTTAGGTCTATTTATAGCTGATGTATAATTCATAATAGTAGCGCAAGCCTGAACAACTAGAATAGAAGCGGATTTTACCCCTGTTGATTGATGACATGACTCTACTCGCTTGAGTATTCCAGGTATGGAAACCTCAGAATTTTCCTTAGCTCGAAAAACGTCCCTTGAAAGACTCCACTTGAAATAGATGTTACACCTAGGAGGCAGCCACGGGTAATAATAAAAAACTTCTTATGTTACCCCTGCTTCGTCTTAAAACGAAAAGAGTCTGGCAAAGCCATCCACACCAGAATAAATGGAGTTTTCCAAAAAAACCCGCTAGTGGAGGAAGATCTCCTAGGGATTGCCTAAGGGCATATCGGTTGAAGTAGATTCTTCTTTTTGATCAATCAAAACCCCAAGTTTGTTAAATTCACATGGATAAAGACCTTAGCCTCGTCAAATTTCGTGCATAACTCTGTATTGCATGAAGTCGCTTAGGCTCACCAACCGAACTTGATAGAAAACTTAATCCCTTCCAAGAGAAGAAGAAGAAGAAGAAGAAATTTCCTTAAGAGTAACCCAAAGAGGCATTGAACGGAGAGCTGATTGTTCTTCTTCGACAATAGGTCCATACTTTGAAACCATCATTGGTAACCAATAGGCAATATTCCAGATGCGTCTTCGTAAAACTCTGTATCTTATCACTCTGTCTCAAATACAGAACTTTATGGTAGAAGAATTCACTACATAAGCGTCAATTTGGATAGACTTATTTTCATAGGACCAGATTTTATTCACAATTACGTGAACTTTTGCAATGTGAGGAGTTGCTTCCATAAATTTTTCAACAATAAGATCTCCCTAAAGAGGTGCTTAATCATTTATGATATCATCAGGAACCATGATAGTTTGATTAATATCTTTCAATGAAACCAACAAATCATGTTTTACCAATGATGGTTTTTTTGAACCACAGACATACGATTTCCTAGCCTCCATTACAGGTGAAGCTATGACCGTAGCATCTCTGGTTTTCATTACCCAAAACATGATTTTCCAAAGCACGATTCTCCAAAGACAATGACTTCTTCTCTGAAACAGAGGTCGGAGCTGGGAGAACCACCGATCCAATAAAACCTGAAACTGCATCAACCGAACCAGTAACCGCAGCCCTCGCTGGCAACAAAGCAGAAACCACACCATCAAAACCCGAAACAGTTATCCTTGCAGAAACAAAGGACGCCGCTGCTTGTACATAAGTGTTTTGGCTTGCTACCACGAAACCATCAGAACTGGAGACTAAAATAGAGTTATTTTCAACTGTTGAAAGCTCCTCAGACCCAAACCACAATTCTCCAAACCACTTAACAATTCCTTCGTTAAAACAGAGCTCGATGCTTGCAGAACCACTAACCCAACTGAACTAGAAACCACATCCTCCTTACCAAAACCCGAAACCAACCCTGTTAACAAAAAGAAACCCCAACTTCCGGATCAGAAACCGCAGAAATCTCCGAGACTCTAAACGTTAGACCTCAAACTGATCGCATGAACACAATCTGGGACCAAAACCACATCCAACCTTCATGACTAAACCGAAAGCCCCGCAAATTATCCTGGTGGGGCCACCATCGAACCAGCTTCAAAAACTTCTTCAAAATCCCTGATCGCCCTAGAAACTATCTCCGAAAAAATCACCTTCTTCAAAAGGGGGATGCAATATGCTTTTTTTTTTCCGATTATTTGCCTTTCAGAGAGGGAGAAATGTCTTTGTGTGTTTATAGTTACTTCCGACGGTGTGTCGGCAGTAATTCCGGTTTCATGCCGGTTTAAATTTCTGATTCTATGTCGATTTTCTTTTGTTATTTTCTTTTCAATTAAATCTCTGTTTTTTCTTTGTAGAACTGGTCTTGGGTTTCAAAACTTGAATCATGGAAGGACCAAGATTCGGTGGCCGTGAGGAATTCTTTCGGCTTCATCAAATGCTCTAATCTTCTCAGGCAGAGACTAATATAATCTTTGCTCCTCCATGGATGGTCATGGGACATTGTTATCGGTTGTGGAGCGGAGTGTCATGTAGCCTTGAGGTGGTCGGAAATGGTTTCAGGTCAAGAGGTTGTGGAGAACCGATCGATCGTCACAGAATCTGTTCTGCTAAGGAGTTATCAAGTGGATTTGAGAAGGACAAACCCATGATTAATATCTATGTTTTCTCAAGGCATCGGCCGATGGCGGTGCTCTCCGAAGGTTCATGCGAAGCGGCGGAGGAACAGCAAGATGGTGGTGTGTCTCTTCCTTCAACCTTAAAGCTGCCACGTGCTATATACGTGTCAACAAATAATGTTGTGTGTTTGCATCTATTTTGTTGGGTTCCAAACTGTATTAATAGGGTTGTAAACTGTTATGATCCACTTATATACCTTGCCCATTTGGGCTTGCAATGAATGCAATGGTTGACAAAAAAAAAATCCGGTCTTCTTGGGTAAGTCCGTTTGGGTTAGAATTTTTTTTACTCTTCGGATTTGCGCCAACCCAAAAAAATTCAAAAATAAATAATACCGTTTTGTAATTAGTTTGTTTAAGGATTTAGTTCACCTTTGTAAAAAAATTACAAAAATTTAGTGAAAACTATAAAAATTCAGAATGCACTGAATCATATTCAAATTTAGATTCTACCACCCGAGAAATATTTAATATATTTTGATTTTATATTTTATTTGGTATAAGTTTTGATACAATTTATCTTGATTTATTTGGTTTTAAACTTTTGTTTTCAAATTTAATTTAATTTACTGTAAAAATATATTACTGGCTATTTAAATTTAGAATTACTGAATGTTGTTAAAGCACCATTTTAAAAGAAATGTTTTAGTTGTCTAATACATCTTTCAAACTTTGTATATGGAAAATACATAAACTCAAATTAAACTAGATAAGTAATTAATGATAAATTGTTAAGACCTAAATGTCTTATATACAATAACAATGATATATGTGAATTTATGACAAAATTTAAATACAATGTTCTTTAGATAATTTTTTTCTCATAAAGCAAACCTAGAAAAGTTTGGAATAGATTAGATTCAATTTTGACGCGGGATGCCCATCTGACTTTGGGATAGATTGAATTCTCTTGATCGTTCTTTAATTTCAATATTTACGGTTGACCAATTGTGTTGATTTGTTGTTTATGGATGAGGATGCGATTTAGCCTTGAGTTTTGTTGATTTGTTGTTTTGTTGTTTATTTGGTAGTGTTTGAGTTATTTATCTTTGAGCAAGTTTGATTCGCATTTGATGGTTTATGTTTATGAAATTTTTCTATAGATTTGGGAGAAAAGGTATTGTTCTGAAGTTTATGCCATTTGATGAAAATGTTTGAAATATGAAGAAACTGGTGCCTTATGGATAAAGTCGTAAGGTAGAATTCTCTCAATGTATGGTTTGGCCTTTTTGAGAATAGTCAATCTTTCCTTGAGCATTTTCAGGATTGGTTTCATTTGTTATGGTAACATGTGAAGGGCTTTCCGAATGAAACTGGGTTATCATGGAGATACTTCAAAAATCTTTCTTTTGTGGAGATGTCAACGAAGGTTTTAAAAGACTTGTGGCTGTATTCTTCTTCTCTCCGTTGTCTCTGCAAGTTTATAATAAACAGATTCTGGTTATTGGTAAATTGTCTATAAGGTTACAGAAGAATGCTTGGAGAAATGGATTGCTATTTGTAAAGATGGAGCGAGATTCAAGAAAATCGGAAAGAGAATCAGGTGGCACTAAAAAAATCTCAGTGGTTTCAATTTCCTATAGTGAGCATGCTGAAAAGTATGACTACAACGTTGTGGAGCGGACCGTCCGCTAGTCCGCGAACTCGCAACGGATCAGCCCACGTAAACCGCATTCTGCCTGGTCCATACCAACTATGCCCGCATTTTCATGGGCAATCTTTTGAATATCCAAACCCGTCTCACCATAGTATTATATGGGCAATGCCCATGGATATCCTGACCGCTTGACAGCTTTAGCCTAGACTCAATTAAGCATTGTAGGCCCTAAACTTTGAGTCTGTTTAGCGTCAACTGTCTAGTGCCTTCATATATATATATGTAATATGTAATTTCAAATTTATTGCTTAACAAAAAAGTTTTATGCACAAATGAAAGTGGAAAACAAAAGAACATGCTGAATCAGAAGCTCAAGAAATCTAATCGTAACTTGTTTTAAAACACCGACGAAGAAGTCCTTCTCGCTTGTGTGGTGGCACATATTGCAAAGAAGAGACCTATTTTGTATAGCTATATCAATAACACGGACAAGCTGTTCCAAAGTCACCCAAGTATGGTTGTGGTGTCTTGAGTTATGCTCTCGCCATATATGATAAATAGTTGACTGAAGACAGAACTGAATAAGGATGAAACCGATGGTCTTGTACCTTGCTGACTGAAAGTGTGAGAGAGTATCTGACCAATCTAGGGTAGCAGAAGATGTGATTGTGACGTCTATCTTACCAAATTGGACTATGGTCTCCAATTATGAGTATAACCTTTTAGGTCGTATTTGGGTTCTTTGGAGCAATAAGGTGTCTCTGAGAGTGGTGTCAAAGAGTGCTCAAATGATATCCTGTTTGGTTACGTTTAATCATGGTTATGAGCTTCTTTGTTCGTTTGTCTATGCGTCTAATTCGGGGAATGATAGGAAAACTCTTTGGAGAGAGCTTGAAGAGCTTTAAGCCTCGACCTCTTTCCGTGGAATGCCTTAGCTTTTCTTTGGGGATTTCAACGATATTCTTGCTAGTGATGAGCATTCTGGTACTCTTTCAGCAGCAGCTATGACTAGTATGTTGGTTTTTCAGGCTACCATCAAGGTTTTCTCTTTGGTGGACATGGATTTCCATGGTCCCCTCTTCACCTGGTGCAACAAGAGAGAAAATGATTTGATTTGCAAAACACTCGATAAGGTTCTCATTAATGATGATTGGGTGCATTTGTACCCTAATTCGTACTGTAACTTTGAGGCTGGAAGTTGCTCCGATCACTTGCAGGGCCATATTAATCTCTTCGGTAATATCCAGAAACCTAGAACTACTTTCAAATTTTCTAATGTGGTGTTTCAGGTTGATGAGTTTAATCCTATGGTGACGGACTATTGGATCATACGAAGGTGTTATTTGCCCCCACGTCCTCTTTGTTTCTGCTCTCGAAGAAACTAAAGTCTCTTAAGCCGTATATCAGAAATTTGAGTCGCGTAAAGCTTCATCATTTGTCACGATGAGTGGAAGAGGCTTATGCGGACCTGTGCCTTTGCCGAGATGCCACTCTTTCTTATCCGGACCCTACTGCGACTGCCTTGGAAGCGTCAGCTTTTGATAGGTGAGAGAAGGTCTGTCATTTGGAGGAGGTCTTTCTATGACAAAAAGCAAAGTTTCGATTGAAGTTGGAGACAAAAACAATCGTTTCTTCCATAATGTTGTAAAAGAACGACAAGCCTGAAATTTGATTAGGGAAATAGTGACCCATGAGGGTGTTCTTTCTCACTCATCTCGAGGAGATCAAATCAGAGGAAGTTAGGTACTTCACAAATAGTTTTACTAACACTCCTTTGGATTTTACAAGGATTACAACTTTGGAGCTGGATATGCTTCTCGAATTTCACTGCTCTGAGGCTGCGAAGATAAAGCTTCTCTATGTGGTTTCTAGTGATGAAGCATCATATATTGGTTTTGCTTGAGAAAGCTAACTTTTGTTAAAGGTTTGAAGCTGCCCAAAAGTCTGCAATATTCCTTTAAGATGTACCCATATATGATGCACATTTATCTTAAGCATCTAATCACATTTAGTTTCAAAAAGTGTGAGATTAAGAAAGTGTGAGATTTAAGAAATTATATTAAATACTTTTTGTTTTGTTTTTTCTATGTTGAAAACAAAACTGAATATTTAGTTTCAACAATCCAGCCAATGATAATACTCTACAATATTAATATTTACCAAAATGAAATGAAATTAAATAAAAAAATCTAAAACATCTAATATTATGGGATAGAGGGAGCAATATAAATTATACTAAACAAAGTTTTTGTTCAGAGAATTATGAAAATAGTTGAAAATTAATTACATTAATTAGAGTTTTGATCGTTATTGAATTTTTCATAAATGATGTTAATTTTTAAAATATTTAAGAAATTCATAGTTTTTTTTTGTTTTAGTAACATAAATGGCTTTGTGTTTTTTTGTTAAAGAGTTTACATGGCTTTGTTTTGTTTTGTTTTCTTTTTTCATCTAAAATTTTATATTAGAATCTTAAAGAATACAAAACCAGGTGAAAAAATTTAATATTCCCTGATAAAAAAGGCAAAAAACAAGATTTCTCTGAAGATAAAACCTTAAGAAAGGAAAACATATGAAATTAAAATAGCGCCTAAAAAATTAAACATCACAGTAGATCAAAAAAATTACATAACAAAAACTGACTTAAATAGAAACCACCATCGATAACTTCCAACTGCAACCAATGATTCACACCAAACATACATATTTTGCCTTTTTTGAATATTATGTAAAATTATATTCAAGAAAACCCATTTTTACAACAAGTGTGAGACGGAGGTTAAAAGTAAATTAAACGCAAAAAGAGATAAAAACCGGTCAAAGATAAAATGGGATATGATGACCTTGTTAAAATCCAACCCCAGAAAACCCAATTGGGACAAAACCGGAGTTGGAAAAAAGAGTACCATCAATTCCCAATGAGCTGAAAAATGTAAAATAGATAAAAACAGAACTAGACAGACCAATGAAGGTAACTAACATCAACAAACCATGAAGCTAAACCAATCTCTGAGTCCCTCCAAATACTTCCCTTGCAGCTGGAGAGTAGATAGCCGATTTTGCATAATCCTATCAATATCTTTGATGAGGATACCCTGATCTTTAGGCAGCTCGCTGTGACGTCTCCTATTTTGCTCCTGCCAATCATAAATCGTAGCTTGAAAGACATACCTCAAAAGAAACCAGTGAGTTCCCCTCAAAGCCGAGCCAGAGATAATATTAACAATGTGATCGAAGTGAGGTGTTGAGAGCTGTTGTAGAATCCCTGTTGGGAGCTTATTCCAGATCAAAGAAGTAAACCTCAAAACAAAAAAAAGATGATCACGAGATTCCAAAACCTAGTTTCAAAAACCACAACTTAAATCCCCCCTTGATTCCAATGTAGCATTCGATCCCCCGTTGAAAGCCGGTTATGAATTGCTAGCCAAACTATGAAGGAGAATTTTGGAGTCGCCAAAGGGAACCACACCCCTCGATACCAGCTTTTAGGATTTTCCACCGTTCGAAGCTGGTTCCATGTATTTTTAGAAGAGAAGCCATGCTTAAAAATGTTAGGAGATTAACGCCACATATGAAGGTCTGGATCAGTGCTTCGATTGGACATAAGCTTCTCAATCTCCTCCTCAATGCTATTAAAAACAAAGCCACGCCTTCGCCTTCTCAGATGAGTAGCCAAGACCTCGGCCAACTTAGCTGAAAGCTTGATCCCTATATTAATGCAACCCTTGTCACCCAAGATCTCATGGAGCCGAACCAAAGAAGACTAGTCGTCAAACCAAAAGGAACACTCAATACCACTCTTCACCGTCACCTTATGGAACATTTTTGCTTGATCTCTATATTTGATGAGCTTCCGCCAAATCCAAGAGCCTACTGTTGAATTCATACTTAGTGACCAAAAGGAAGTAGCTCTGATCAAATTCTTCTTTACCAAATTTACCCATAGAGAATTCCTCGCTGAAACTATCTGCCAAATAAACAAATAACAACTAACATTTTTGGCCTCCGCGAGAGACCTTATTCCCAAACCACCTTCTTTCTTTGGCCGACAGACATCCGAACAAGCCATTTTAGCCTTACAAAGATTTAAATCAGGTCCCGACGAAAGGAAAGCCAAGCTAATCCTCTCAATTTCCTTGATACAAGCACTAAGCAAGCAAAAAACAGCAATCCATAAATTCATTAAACTAGAAATAACCAAAGTGAGAAGCTGAAGTTTACCCACAAAGGAGAGGAAACAATGCTTCCAAGATTGGATTCGAGACCGAATTTTATCAAGGATGGGCTGGAAGTCCGACTTGGACATTCGCTTGGTGATTAGAGGGAGCCCCAAGTATTTCACCGGGAGAGACCCCAAATCCAGAGAGAACCGAGAAGCAATATTAGTACGCTGTTGTGAAACACCTGCAAGAAATAAAGTAGATTTCTCAGGGCTTATCTGCAATCCCGAGAACTTGCCAAAATCCTGAAAAACATCTAATATACCCGCAACCTATCTTTGTTTCCAGTCCGAAAAAATCATTATATCATCTGCAAAACAAAGGTAATTAACATCCAGAGAACGACATCCTGGGTAATAGCTAAACTTCCCTGCATCCACTGCTTTTTTTAATATCATAGAGAGGACATTTATGCAAATAACAAAAAGATAAAGAGAAAGAGAGCCCCCTTTTCATAAACCTCTCGAACTCTGGAAGAACCCAGCTAGCTCCCCATTTACTTGGACCGAGAAAGATGGAGTAGTAATGCACAACTTGATCCAATGAATAAAAACAGATGGTAGATGAAGGAAAGTGAGAACTTCCAACAGAAAAGGCCATTTGACCAAGTCGAAAGCCTTAGAAATATCGATCTTTAGAGTACACCGAGAAGCTATGTCTTCCTTATGATAGTCCCTTACCAGTTCCAAAGCTAAGAGGATGTTTTCCATAAGATATTGGTATTTAGTAAACGCTGATTGATTCGGAGCAATAAAAATATCCAGAGTCCGCTTTAGACGATTAGCAAGGAGCTTTGATATAATCTTATATAGAACATTGCAGCACAAGATGGGACGATAATCCTTCATTGTTGTAGAGTCCGTCTTTTTTGGATAAGCGCTAGAATAATAGTATTGAGACCCTTAGGAAGAAAACCATGCGTAAAAAAAGACGTGAACCGGCAAAAAAAAAGAATAGTAGAATATTTTGCCTTTTTCATGTGGATACACCAAAAAAGGCGTGAACCGACCAAAACTTTGGTAATAGATTCCTCCTTTAGTGATTTAAAGTGTATCTCACAAATAAATAATTTCGTAGCATCATAATCCGGCAAGATAGAACTTCAAAAGGTTCCCTAAAATTTCTCTTGAATCGATGTTAATGAAAACACGACTTTGAAACACCTAGATATAAGCCTTTCGAATATATCACATATGTTTTGTAGAGACAACAAGCAAACTCGTTTCAAACCAGATAAATCTATTCTCATCTAACCAAGAAGGAAATAAGATCGAGCCGATGAGTATCCAAAGAAACCTCTTCCAATGAAGTGAGTATTAGAGTTTTATGCAGAAGTGTTTAACTAAACACATACGTTAGCCCGGTTTATGCGATTAATTCAACACATAATTTACTAGAAATTGGATGCATAGATAGGAGTTGAGATCACAGACGGAAATCAACCACTAGCCACCGTTCAAGTGCCCTTCATTATGCCCACTAGTCAATGGTCACAAAATGTGTTTCTTATTTATGTGTCTCTGCATTTTTCTCCTTGTATAGACAAACGCAAGTGCCTTTTTAAAGAGACACGAGCGAGTTTATCCAAGAGTTACGAGAGTTAACTTCTCGTAATTACTGGTTAGCTAAACCGGTTTGGTATGCTGCCTAATCATGGGCGCAAACTAACCATAAACCAACAACTCCCACTAGGGCGTGAAAAAGAAGATCTTGTTGCCAAAGCCAAACCTCAACTCCATCCTTATTGCGGGTAATGAAGCTCTTGATCATGGCGAGGAGCATATGTTTAACACAAGACGAGATGCTAACCTCACCAAGATCTTAATGACAATGAAAAAAAGCTACAGGAAACGAGGTATCGGGTCCCTTGGACGACACTTCTTCTTCACCACCTCATCACAATCCGGTATACGGAAGCTCACGGTATGATTTCCAACTATGGGATGAACCTATCAAAGGAACGAATCTTCGAAAAGCTCATGAGCATATTAATTTGCTCCAAAGATTCATTAAGTGGCAAAGAAGATCTGTTAGGATGGTGGTGAAGCAAGTGAAGAGCCTCAAGGAGGAAGTGAAAAGCCTAAAGGGCAAATTTTCGAGTGCGGAATGCTCAAAACCTCAACCAGATGAGGTAGTGGATTCGGTCGAGACACAAACTAGGGATGCAGAAGAACATAGAGAAGAAGACGTGGGGAGCGAATGGAGGAAGACATGGAGGATAAATAATCCATCTATGGGCTACCAAGTTCACAAATGGATACACAAGAGCCTCCACACGCTTCATCATACGAGCGCCGCCAACAAAGGAAGTAGAGAGCTACCCGATCCCCAATACCACCAATCCCGAGCTCAAGCAATGAATCAGACTCTTTCTCCTCCGCTTCTTGGTATCAGGTACACTCCATCTCCCTTGTATTTATTTTTATTCTTATTAGCCTTTTTCTTTCATGCTTTTGATTGTGGTGGTCTCTTTCTCAAGTTTATTCTCGCACCAGGACGGTGCAAACTAAGTTTGGGGTAGAGACATTGGAATCTAATGATGTTTTCTATTTTTATTTTTCATTCTTTGAGTGATGCATTGTTCATAATTATGTTATACAAAAAATCAAATTTGTTTGAAAATTTCGAAAAAACAAAAACAAATCATGTAGTGTTGCATTGTCA
Organism: Cardamine chenopodiifolia; assembly: GCA_963922655.1. Lineage (NCBI taxonomy): Eukaryota > Viridiplantae > Streptophyta > Magnoliopsida > Brassicales > Brassicaceae > Cardamine > Cardamine chenopodiifolia. The sequence goes on along the minus strand of OZ000470.1, from coordinate 15,687,892 downwards.
TATTGCTATTACGATTGAGTCTAGAAGCATGTAGGTTTGCATTTGCATATGCATAGAGGATAATGATGAGATCTCTTTGTAGATGTTTGAATTTGGATTGAGATCAAAGCCCTCGATCATAGTTACCATTGCGAACCTTGCTTGATTTTCAAAACAACTCTCTTTATAATTGGACATAAGTTGAACTTTAGTCTCTTGCTTAGGGAATCAAAATACTTGTTCATGGGTTTACAACAAAACATTAGAGTTACCCCACCTTTACCACCCTTGCTAACTCGAATGGCCATCTTTATTTTAAATTTAGCTACCCCACCTTTACTCTAACCTTTTATTTCAAGCGTTGCCTCAGTTTTGATTTAGTGAGACCTCTGTGATTTCATGTTCAAAATCTCTATAGAAGATGACCAACAAGATTTCTCTTCTAGTAGTCTAAGAATGTAAAGATGGCTTAGCATTGAATGTTGAGTGATTTAGAATCATAGAAGAAGATGGAAAACCCGGAAAGAGTCTTGTATATATGAAAAGCAACTAGAGAATGCTTAACAAAAGAAAGAAAATCTCAAGTTAGATTAAGAAAAGAAAAGAAAAAAGAGTGCTACTCCCTTAAGAATGAAAAGGAATAAAAATGAGAAAAGAAAAAGAAAAAAGAGAGCACCAAAATTATATATATATATAATGAGCTTGTGGTTTGAGTTTGGAAAGAAATTATCTAGTTAGCAATGAAAAGAAAAAGAAAAGACTCGGGTTGAGATTCTTTGTAAAGTTTGAGGTTCATGGTTTGAGCGCCTAAGGATGTGAGAAATGAGTTGTTTAAGTCATTGGCAATAGGCAAGGGAATGTGATTTGTAGTGGAAGAGGATCTTGTATCAACATTTGGTCACATTCTCTATTGTTTTTTCATAATGACTTGCATTTAATTTGATCATGAGATAAGCCAAACACCATTTAACCCTCTCTTTTTCACTAGCTTTGTTCAACCTAACCAAATGAATTTGATTTAGTTTCCCTTAGCAACACTGTGCTTAAAGATTAATTGAATGTGAATAGTTTTTTTGTGTTGATAGCAATTTAGTTTTTGTTTCGGGTATTCTTAGGGAGTGGGATTGGTATGATTATGGCAAAATACGATATAGTAGAGTGTTGAATTATGCTTTGTTTAAATATTTCAAGGATTTCGCATTGAATCCATTTTTGAACTTTGTGGTTTTGAATCCCCGCCTTTCACACCTCTTCTTCGATTTGTCTTTTGGTGTTTGCTTGCGAACAAGCAAAGGATAATTTGGGGGAGTTGATATATTGACTTTTTATCATATTTTCCTTTATGTTTTCCATTAGTTTCATATGATTTTGCATCTCATTCTAGTATCTAGGTGCATTCTTTGCATAGTTTCTTGCTTTTTAGATATTGGAGGTAAAGTGTGCATTAAAGGAAGGAGAATTGAGCTAAAAGAGGTCAAAGGAGTGGCTTTGATGAGGATCAGAAGAAGCAACGACCACAACGCAACGACCTGAGGAGATCAATATGCTGCAGCGGTCAGTCACATCGGTTTTGTGACGTTGATAGTAGGCAGCGACCACTTGTAGTGGGTTGGCCACTTTTAAGGGTCTCTTGAGAAAAATTGTATGAATCATGCTTCTTTTGGTTATTAAAGTTTTTTTTCTTATAAATCTTTTGTCTAATTACTATTTCATCATGAGTTATCAAAGATCAGCCATTTGGTTTTGTGTTTTCATGTTGATTAGTGAGTAGTCTCCTTAGGACTCTTGGGATTAGGTAGATCTAGGATGATAGGTTGTTTATTAGTGGAGTTTTAGGTACGAAATATGTTAGATACTTTCTTAATGATGGTTATTAGGATTAGATTAGCCAAGGAATTGATATTTTAGGACTTAGGCAATTTCATGCCTGGAAGGTGTTCGATGAAATGTCGGAACCAAAATTATTAATAGCTTTTCATTCCTAGCCTACATAAGTAATTGATTAGGATTTTTTGTAGTTAGTTAACTTTGTAATTAATGCTCTTTGATCTTATAATCGCTAGTGGAAGTTAGTGATGATTAGGTAATTAGAGAAGAAATTAGTGTCAATAAAATGGATTAGTCAACATTAGTGACTGTAGACCGAAGGATTAGCTCATTGAAGTATACTGAAATTCCATTAGTTAAAATCTATTGTCTTAGTCTCCTATCTTTATCCTGAGAGTTTTTCCTTTTATTTGAATCTTAAACCAATTTTAAGTATTTTCTCGCTTTTATTTACTTATTTGAATTTGTATTTTAAAAGTAAACGTTTTTTATTGAAATAGATTAAGTTTGGACCCCTATAGTCTTAATGTATTGATTACATTGTCCTTGAGGTTCAATACCTAAAGTGCTATAGCACGATAGGATAATTGGTTCAGTTTAAAAACCGAGTTTATCATATATATATAGTATGTATATTAGGAGATTTAGGGTGTGATGTACACAGTTGGACTGTTGTATTACCGAAGTCATGTGTGCGGAAATGCAGGGGAAAATTTGATATACCGAGCCATAGCTGTAAGATCGATAAATCATCCACATGGTAGTGTGATTGGACACTTTCCAATACAAGAAGCCTCTCGGAGGGTGGACAATCACTTAACACACATAAGACTCGTTGTTTTCATTGTTTGGATGCTTTAGGTGTCGTGGTTGCTACATGTTCTAGGTCTAGTCTCTCGTGTAGTGGTGTAAAGTCAGATATACGTACTTGCGTGTTGCCCCTATCATCCCACACCTCGCTGAGTAACTCCCCTGTTACTCACCCCTCTTTTCCCTTGCAGATTAGTTAAGAAAGAAGTCTATTTCCATACTAGTTGGCGGATTTTTCAATTAAAGAAAGTTTTGGCGTGACCGAGAAGTCAACACGTTGACCATGCATATATTAAGAATCGGGTATTACCTTAAGATCAAGAATCATACCACGAAATCATACGACAAATAAACTGTGCGATCCGTGAGTACACCAACACTTGGGAGCTAATTTATGCGCATGTTAGGGATACGTAGCAGCGACCATGTGCCACGACCTTGTGCATCCGCGCTAGTCCAGCGGTCACTTACAGTGGGCCTTGCGTGACTGCTGGATCGAACCAAGTCATTTCAAATTTTTTTAGTAAACTGGATTTATTAGATTGGTTATGTATTGAACCAGCTTCCTTTTACTTTTTCTATAAATAGCCTAAAAACCTAATTAAGGAGGCTAAGTTGTTTTTAGAGAGATCTCTTAGCCACTTTTAAGGGTTTCTTGAGAAAACATGTATGAATTTTTCTTCTTTTGATTATTAAAGTTTGTTTTTCTTTTAAATATTTTTTCTCATTACTATTTCATCTTGTTTCATCAAAGATCAACCATTGGTTTTATGTTTTCATGTTGATTAGTGAGTAGTCTCCTTAAGACTCTTGGGATTAGGTAGATCTAGGATGATAGGTTGTTGATTAGTGGAGTTTAGGTTTGGAATATGTTAAATCATTTCTTAATGATGGTTTCTAGGATTGGACTAGCCAAGGAACTGGTGGTTTAGGACTGAGGCAATTTCATGTCTGGAAGGTGTTCGATGAAATGCCAGAACCAAAATTGATAAGAGCTTTTAATACATATTCTAAGGAAGTAATTGATTAGGATGTTTTGTAGTTAGTTAAGCTTGTAATTAATGCTCTTTGATCTCCTAATCGCTAGTGAAAGTTATTGATGATTAAGTAATTAGGGAAGAGATTAGTGCCATGGAAATGAATTAGTCAACATTAGTGACTTTAGACCGAATGAGTAGGTCATTGAAGTATAATGAAATTCCATTAGTTAAAATATATTGTCTTAGTCTTCTTTTTTTATCCCTAGAGTTTGCCTTTTTATTTGAATCTTAAAACCAATTGTAAGTATTTTCCCGCTTTTATTTACGTATTTGGATTTTGATTTCGAAACTAAACCTCTTTATTGTAGTAGATTAAGTTTGGACCCCTATATTCTTAATGTGTTATAAAAATTTTCTTGAGGTTCGATACCTAAAGTGCTATAGCACGATAGGATAATTGGTTCAGTTTAAAACCGAGTTTATCATATATATACTATGAATATTGGTGGACTTGGGCGTGGAGTACACAGTTGGACTGTTGTATTACTGAAGTCATGTGTGCGGAAGGTGTGAGTGACAAATCGATATGCTGAACCGTAGCTATAAGATCGATAAAGCATAAACATGGCGGTGTGATTGGACACTATCCCTTACAAGAAGCCTCTTCAGTGGGTGGACAATCACTTAACTCACATAGGACTTGTTGTTTGGGTGCTTTAGGTGTTGTGCTTGCTACATGTTCAAGGTCTAGACTCTCGTGTAGTGGTGTTAAGCTGGATCTGCGGACTTGTGTGTTGCCCCTAACATCTCACACCTCGCTGAGTAACTCCCCTGTTACTCACCCCTCTCTTCCTTTACAAGTTAGTTAAGAAAGAAGTCTATTTCCATACTAGTTGGCGGATTTTTCAATTAAAGAAAGTTTTGGCGAGACCGAAAGTCAACATGTTGACCACGCATATGTTAAGACTCGAGTATTACATTAAGATCGAGAATCATGACACGAAATCATATGAAAAATGAACCGTGCGATCTTGCGAGTACACCTGGATTTAGGAGCTAATTTATGCACATTTTAGCGACACATAACTTCTACAATCCTAAAACAATTTACATTTCAGCATGTGAGGTTGTTTCCTAAACTAATTTATCTTTTACATCAATCTCAACAAATCTTATCCATGTAGCATATGTTAGACATTTCACATCATGTACTCACTATATTCAAACTCCAATTGAATGATATAGTGGCTGGATAGTAAACACATATGTCAATGTAAAAAAAAAATCGTTTTTTCACTTTCGTACTCATGTTCATATGTTCCAAACAAACCGTTTTTCCATAAGGCTAATTATTTCATCACCATCGGAAAACATCCTAATGTAATGAACATTATCTCACCCCTTCAAGAATTTAGACAAAGGTTCAAGGGTAACACTGGAAATCATAATAAGGTTTATAGGAACTCACATTGCGAGTGATAGAAATTTTAATGAAAATATCACTCGTTTTCTATATGACCGTACTAGCACATGTGGTATGAGTCATATGTCATAGTACTTAACTCTTTCATCAGGAGCATATGTAAATCGGTTAAAACAAATACTAGTATGTGGATCAAGCTACTACCAGCTCACTATTGAGCGCCTGATTATGTATTTATCCAGCTCTTCCAAGTATTCTTGATTCAGTGTCAACCATGATCGATATCTCATCTTGACTCTTTATCAAGGTGACATTGACTAGCCTTACAAGGCAAGCTCCCACTAGTGTCAAGCTTGTCATGTCTCATATCAGCATTTCACAACAAAATATGAGGCGATTGTTCATGTGAGTGAATCAATCTCCTACTTGGTGACACTTCTTAATATTTGTGTGTAAGTTTGTAAAACACAAAAATTTGACCTTACTATATGATTTCTAAAATATCACTAGATATATTTAAAACATCAAACACGAATACAACATCAAGTGGAAAATTTCTACTAGTACATACATCAAATCCTACACATACCTTAAGCTCAAACATGAGCAAGATAAACATCTCTTGGGATGGATTTGGTAAATGTATCAGCTACCATCCTATGCGTATATGTGTACTTAAGGATACATCCTTCTTTGCCATAATATCTCTCAAGAAATTATTTTTCATTGCAATGTGCTTTGTCCTTCCATAATACTTAGGATCTTTCAAGAAAGCAATACAAGCTTGGCTATCACAATGAATAATCACAGGGAACGAAGCCTCTGAAATGATATGTAAACTTTCTAAGAATCTTCTCAGCCATACGACTTCTTGAACTGATGCTAAACATGCAATGAATTTCGCATCCATCGTGGATAGAGTTGTACAAGATTGTTTCTTGCTACTCCAATGGATGACACCATTATTAAACAAGAAAGCATATCCAAAAGTTATTTTACGCTCATCCAGATCGCCAGCCTAGTCGGCATCTGTATATCTCATTAAGCGCAAATCAATTCTTTCATAATACAATGAATAGTCCATAATTCCCTTCAAGTATCTACGGATTCTCTTCACTGCCATCAAGTGTTTCTTCCCGGGGCTTGACTAGTAATGACTTACCAAGGCAACGACATAACAAATATCCGTTCGGGTGCACATTATACCATACATCAAACTGCCCACAACACTAGTGTATAAGACTTTTTCTATCTTTCTTTTCTCACTAGGGATTTTAGGGAACATATTTAGCCTTAGGCTTTCACCTTTTTCCATTGGAGTTTCAATGAAGCATCTTAAACCTTTCAAGGATCGTAAGAATGAATGACTCTTGTGAAAGAGCTAAAAAATTCCTTGATCAGTCTCGTTGTATCTTTACACCGAATATATAATCAGCTTCTCCCACATATTTCTTCTCGAAATGAGATGATAACCATTCCTAAAGGGTTGTGAGAAACTCCAAATCATTTCCAGCCAACAAGATGTCGTTAATATATAGAGATAAAATTACAAAAAACTATCCAGTTCTCTTGACATAGTTACAATGGTCTTCACTAATCATTGTAAGCTCATTAGATGTTATAGCTCGCTGAAAACAAAAATACCACTATCGAGAAGATTACTTTAGAACATATATGGAACGTTTGAGCTTGCAAACTTTATGTTCTTGGCTGTTCACAACAAAAGAACTGGTTGATTCACGTAGATTTCTTCTTCTAAATCCTCGTTAAGAAACTCAGTCTTAACATTCATTTGATGTAATTCTAAATCTAATCTGTAAACTATGGCTAGAGTAAGGAGAATTTAGGTAAACCTCACCACTGGTGAATATGTTTTCTCATAGTTCTTCTTCTATTGCAGCATTCCATTGATCAGAATTTGGGCAAGAAAGAGCCTCATAAACTATTCGAGACTGTAAGGCATCATTCAGAGCAACCATGAAAGCTTCCCCTTCACTCTCAAAACAACATCGATGATTTTTTTGCACGGTCACTTCTACGCACCTCAGACACTTGTGATTCCTTCCTATTAGGATCACTAACCAATGTCTCTCTCCCACTAAATTGAGATGGTTCACGTGAACTTTCACCAACTTCCATAAATTGGTTAGTAGGAGTCACATTAGTTGGGACATCCATCTTTTGATGATGGAATTCCTTATCAATCTTTCCCCTTTGAGGAAAGTCATTTTCCAAGAACGTAACATCTCGTGATTTGATTTCTGTTACGCTTCCATCCGAGTGTTTGCCGATGAGCACATAACCTTTGGAATTCTCATATTTTATATAGTTACACTTCTTTCGTCTAGGACCCAATTTTCCATGAGGATGAGAAGTATCACAAACAAACACTGCAGACCTCCAAGGTCTCATATAAATTAGATCGGATTTTTTTCGCTTCCATAACTTATAAGGAGTAGACATAAAAAATTAGGGCACAAGGTTAAGTAAATAGGCAGCAATCACTAATGCATCCTCCAATATAAAATTGGAAGGTTAGCTTGCGCCAACATAGACCTAACAATTTCAAGAAACATTCGATTTCTTCTTTCGGCTACACCATATTCTTGCAATATATATGGGGTAGTCAATGGTTTGATAATAATTTTTTCATCATATAATTCTTTGAATTATTCATATAGATATTCACGACCTTGATCTGTTCTCAAGCACTTGATCGTCTTCTCCAACTGATTTTTGACCAAAGTAATTAGAGTTGGGCATTCGGGTTTCGGGTTTCAGGTTTCGGTTCGGGTTTTTGGGTTTAGGTATTAACTCTCCAGTGAAATAATTTTAAAATTTTGGATTGGGTCTTGTCGGGTTTGGGTCGGTTTGGGTTTTAGATTTAAAACCCCATAAAAACTTAAAAGTTCGGGTTTCAATCGGGTTCGGATTTGGGTTTTTTGGCTTTTTGGTTTTTTTTTGGGTTTTGCGGTTCGGATACGGATCGGGTTTATATATGTTACACATACAAAACTCACATTTATTGGGTAGAATCCTCGAATTAGGGTATTTCCATAGGTAGTTATGTCTTTTCAGATTTTTGGGTACCCTAATGGGTATCATGTTCGGATCGGATTTAGGTATTTACTCTCCAATAGAATAATTTGCCGTGTTTGGCTTCAGATTCGGGTAAAAATTTTTGGGTCCGGCTCGCGTCGGGTACTCGGGTTTGGTTTTTTTTGCCCATCCCTAAAAAATAATATAACGTCTAAAACACTCTAGTGCTTCTGAATTATGAGAATCAGATACACATACTCGAATCATGTGAAATCATCTATAGAAGTGATAAAATGTGAAGCCCCCATTTATCACCCTCACATTCATCAGACCACAAATGTTTGAATGAATTAATTGTAATGGATATTCAACTATAATTTTTTTCCAAATGGTTTTCTTATTGCATTTCCAACTAAAGATGACTCACATGTGTCAAGATCAACTCGGGCGTGTTAGCCTAGGAGGCCTTCTCTAGCCAATCTATTCATTCGATCGACACCTATGTAACCAAGTCAAAAATGCCACACATTCATTTCATCATTAGAAAAACTTGTGACATATGAAAACAATGATCAACAATACTACTAACAACGTTTGTAGTACAATCAAGTAAAATAAAACCATCACAAGCATAACCTGAACCAACGAACACAGACCAAATCCTAACTTAATTAAAGCTAAACAAAAGACTAGATCCAGAAGAATTTTAGGATCATACAAGACATCATGTTAAGATAAGGGTTCTTCCACCACAAAAATAGAGCTGGCAAGTGCCGATACCCAATACCGTAATATAACCATCTTGAACCTTTAGAAATCCACCGATACTCCACAAATGCTTCTCTATTTCTAGCTACTTGGTCTGTTGCTTATGAATCTACAATCCACAGAGGATGAAATTCTTTTGCTCCACGCTTGCCACACTTGGCATATTTGTTTTGCTTCTTAAGTTCATATTGATAGGGAGCCTTCTTTCCCTTATTACCTATCTTACGCTTCAATCCCGAGCTTGAACTTGCAACGTTGGCCACATTAAAGGGTTTTAGTAGCCTCGAGGTGCTCATCCTCTCACTCAAGATAAAGTGATATTTCCTTAAATATTTTCATATTTACATTATGCATCATCTGAACCTTATATGATCCCAACTTTCAGACAACCCGCAGAGAATCGATTGGATTTGCTGTTCATCAAATATAATTCCTTAAGGATATACTGGACATTATAATACCAAATATCATAATTTTCACCATCCAGTTTGTCTTCTTGATTGAGATAAACAATAATTTTCTTACAAGCAGACAACATGTTTGTTTGACCATTCAAAGACATCAAGTTATTTGCATGCTTCTAACACAAAACATAATTTTTAATGAACACAAATTAATCCAAGGTAACTCAATTTACTATACAAGATCGAGAGTTCACTATGTTCCCAATCATCATCCGTATTACAATCTCATCACAACAAATTAACTTGTTTCATGCAAAATATTAAGTTCTAAACAAATTAGAACTCCTGCTAAATCAATGTATTCTCTAACATGAATTGAATAATAAAAAAACTAGTTTATACAAAAATTATTTTAATTAAATATTAATTTAATAATATTTAATTTTTCAAAATAAAAGATTGACCAAACAAATTTCAGATTCTTAATCTCCTCATTTAGACGAATCTAACTAAATTTTTTATTTAATTTGGACATAGCGAACTCAGTTTATTGTATAAAAATATATGCAATTTCAGACAAATCAGAGATCGACACATCTCGGTTACTATTCATCTTAATCCCAACATATATGTTTCAACACAATTCTGCCAAAAACTTTTGACTCCTATAACTTTCTGTATACTTAACCATATCGTGCATTCTATAAACCAATAGAAAGATAATTTCAATATCTATGCACAGACACCAAAATCATGTGATTTCGATATATCTGCATAGATTTATGAGCGGAACAAAATTCACAATTTACTCACAATTTTTGGCCGAATACTTTCGACCAATATAACTTTTTGTATACTTAAACAAATCGTGTGTTTAAATATCATTGGAAAGATAATTTCAATAACTATGCACCAACACAAAAATCATGCGATTCTGAATTTTTTACATAAAGTTATCAGCAAAACAAAATTTTGGTATTTCCCTCAATTTGCTCAAATTTGTTTTTTTTTTAATAATTCATCATGAATGAACAAGACATACATAAAAATTTTCTAAACATGATTACTATAAACGAAAGCATGTACGGAGAAGCGTTTAACCGGACACATACCTTACCATGATTTATAGGATGAATTCGGCACATAATTTACTGATAATGGGACGCTGAGATCAGGGTTGAGTTCACATACGAATATCAACCACTAGGCACCGTTCAAGTGCCCTTCACGTTGATCTCTCGAAGGTTTTTTTCTCTAAAATGTTTTTTTCTCTCTCTCTCTAAAATTCTCGTCAGTAGTCACAAAATTCTGTGTTCCTCCTTTTATAGACAAACACAAATGTTTTTTCAAATAGACACGAATAGATTTATTCAAGAATTACGAGAGTTAATTTTTTCGTATCTACCGGTTAACTAAACCGGTTTGACATGCTGCCTAATCATGGATACAAAACAACCATAACGCAATAGCGAGAAAACCTGCAAACTTAGACACAAACCACCAAAACCCAACCAGATCTATATAATTGCTAAAGTTGGATTTGATTAAAACACATTTAATCTATATATCCAGATCTGAAAACAAGAAACTTCTCCTCGATCAACAAAGAAAACCTGTGTTTAATAAGAACTTTCCAAAAAAACGAGAAATCAAAAAGAGCGATGCCAAAATCACACAAACGTCACAAATATGTAGTTTGTTGTCTGCGACCGCCAAGCGCATAGCTTTATTTTCAATCTCTGATCTAAAATAGAAATATAAATATACTAACATAAGTCAGAAAATAGAGTAAATTAATTTAGAAAATATAAACAAAATCTTATATGGACGATCTTGTCTACCATTTTTTATGGGCTACGTACAGCCGCCGAATTAGTCTTACCAGCCTTAAACTATAATTGGGCTAATATATTTCAACCGGTAAATGAGTTCATGTGGCGGCTGGTGATGATTCTCAATTCTCCCGACAGTTCTGTGATAATTGAATTATCCAATTATTATACATACATGCATGCGATGAACAACACTTCTAAATTTAATTGTTAATTTGACTTTATAGTGAAGTATAATGGTATGATAATTAGACGGATACAATGTCCTTATACTCTCAGGTTATCCATGTCGCCAATTTAATAGATATATATGTTATTATAATCATCGATCGGTAGCAATCGCACGATAGGTAACAAAAAATATGAAACGCAACTCAAGAACCGTAATAACCGTAATGTGATTGAAAATATGTAGATGCAGAAATATGCATGGTGTGAAATCATGGATATATCATTTTATGATTTTTATTAATAGGTGTGGGAATTTCAGCCAAACCAAACAAAACTAAACTGAGTCAAGTGAATTCAAGGCAAACTAAAGTCTACATCTAAACCATTCAGTTATGTTTCTTCTTAATCCAAAAGCCGAACCGAAAAACGAATATATTTTTAGTTAATAATACTATATAATAAATAATAATTTTATTAATATAAACTTTAGTTCACCCACGAGTTCGACACGTGTCAAAATTATAAGTAACAAGATCGTGACACATGTCACTTAATCGATGAGATTTTGATACATGTAAAAAAATATGTTAGTTTTGTTTTCCTTCATAGAAAAGAAAAACTAACGAAAAATAAACAATAAAATAGATAATTTATACTATCATTGCCGCTTGGACAATTAGACACCCAACCCGTAATCGCAACGACCCAATTGCAAGATTAACTTTCTTTTTTTCTAATATAAGTTAAATTTTATTAACGCAACAAAATTTAAACTTTTCTTTTCAAATTTTTAAAATTTTATATTATTTAACCTCCAATAATTTTTATCACACTCTTCTAATTATTTGAACTAGAAAAAATTGATTATAAGGATCACACTCTCACAAGAACTCGACACGTGTCAAAATTATAATTAATAAGATCATGACATGTCGTAATCGATTAGATTCTAACACATGTAAAAGAGTATTGTGTTATGTTTGTTTTCCTTAATAGAAAAGAAAAACACCCAAAAACAAATTAAATAATAAAATATATACTTTTTACTTTCTATTTTTCTAATATAGGTTATATTTAATTATTTCAATAAAATTTAAAATTTCCATCAAACTTAGATGTTTAGATTTTATATTGTTTAAAATCTAATATTTTTTTATCACACGCTTCTAATTATTTGATTGAAAAAATTGATTCAGTACAATCAACCTAATTCATTATTATAATTGATTAGATGTTAAATAAATTTTAGATTAAATTAATTGGATTAACTCATGAATCAATCCAATTTAATGGATCAAATTAACACATACATGTATTTAATTTCATGGATCAAAAATCAAATGGTTAAATAGAATGAAAACTCAGAGATAATTTCTTTCGTCTGAGCTAATTTTCATACAAAATTTTGGATCCGGAGGAGGAATGAAGATGGTGGGAGTTTTGCTGGAGATTGAAGATAATTGTGGATATGAATCCGAAGATGAAAAAAAAAGAAACCGCAAAAACCAAATAACTTCATAAATGGAACCCGAGATATAAATAAAAAAATCAAAAGCTGGTAACGGAAGGGCTAAGCTAAAAGATGTTATCGAAAAATTCTAGGAGACAAGGAATGGCGAAGGAGTTCAGCGAATGAAGGTGCGAGAGGGAAAGGATATTGGGTTGGAAACCTAGATAAGATCTAAACCAGATGAAAGATATGGATCAAGAGATGGAAGGAAGACGATAGGGCTTCTCTAGAGATTGAAAATTATGGTGGATGAGAATACAAAGAGGGAAAAGAAAAAAACCATAAAAAACCAAACAACTTCATAAATAGAACCCAAAATAGAAAAATAAACAAGTGCTAGTGACGGAATGACTGAGCTAGAGGATGTCGTCGGAAAACCATAAAAGACAAAGAAATGGCCAAAGACTTTTACGAGTGAAGGTACGAGAGGTCAAATATATTTGGTTGAAAACTGAGATAAAATCCTAACATGGAGAACAGATGGACAACATATATTTTGTTAGAAGAACGTATCTCGCAGGTATGAGCGAGATCATAGCTGTCGGTCACCGGATCTGTTTTTCCAGACCTCACATGGTGGTCAGAAAAACAAACGGCAAGATAAATTAAAAGATATTGTACGTGATCTAGATTTTTAATATGTTAATAATAATATTGTAATATAGAAATTTAAATTACTTTATTCATGTTGAAAAACAAATTTATGTAAATCACTTTCTTTTCTATCTAAACATATTTTCTACTTATTTCCTAAAACAATTTTAAATATACATTAACAACAAATTTTTTACTTAAGAAGGATGGGTATTATATAATAATAATAATAATAATAATAATAATAATAATAATAATAATACTAATAATAATAATAATAATAATAATAATAATAATAATAATAATAATAATAATACTAATAATAATAATAATATAAATGTGTAATCCTAATCTATTTGAAATTTTTGCATGCTTAATTTATTTTCCTTTTCTAATACAATAAATTAATATAAATATAGTTTAATTAGTTTATTCTCTCTAATTCTAATTCTTTTGGCATATAAGTAGTTATAAGTTAAAGATTTCAACATATCCATGTATTATAAATACAATTTTTTTTTACTTCATACCTCTTTTAAGCTGAACTAAAATCAAATCGAAGTAGAACCATACCAAAATACACTGCATTTCATAAAACATAGTGATCTACTGTTACAACCACCGTCTTCATAGTTACCTTCAACTTTTCCATATTAGCCTTCACAAAAATGACCTCTTTGCCAATACTCTCATTAATCTTTGCTTTCAGTTATTCTTCCATCTTCTCAAGCATCTTATTTTGAGGCTTAACATCTTCCATCACGGTCTTTCTTAGATTATTCACATCTTATGCAAGTCACCTATTCTTCGAATCAACAATGCTAATGTCGTCTATGGAAGCTTCATCCATCCACTTGAACAAATGTTCTCCCAAGTTCTGCTAATACATTAACAGGTTTTTTCGATCAATTCCACAATAAGCAACACAATTCAATTACTACGTTTTTGGATTATCTGACAAATATGGAAATCTAGAAACAATTTACTCTTTCGTACGCAGCAGGTAATTCCAAGATAGGATATCAAATTTGCAAAAAATGCAGTCAAGGAATGGTTATGTTAAGTAAAAAATGACAATATCTCTCAATCAGCGTTAAAACCATCAACTTCGAGCTACAATTCATGGCAAAGACTGCCTGCTTATTGGCTTAAATGCAACTACGATGCTGCTTATAATCAAAACACACATCAAGTCGTAGGCGGCTAGATTGGATTATACGAGGTGCATATGGTGTTTTGAAATATTGGGAAGCAGCGAATTTGGGAACGGCATCATCACCTCTTGAAGCTGAAGCTAAGGCATTACTAATCGCTACTCAACGTGTCAGACATGGGTTTCTCGAAAATTATCTTTGAAGAGGATTGTCAAATATTTAACCAACCTCCTTCGGGAAATGCTGAAGATGTTGGAACTCGTTGTTATATGGAGTTCGTTTGAATAAAAAATGGAAAAGTGGAGATTGTGAGTCAAGTTTAGGTTGAGACTCGTGTGCAGGTTTATAGACATGCAGGTCTAATAACTAACACTTGTTGGACCTATTTATTTTTATTTTGTCTAATATTCACTACACATGACTAACCTTGGTTAACAAATTGTCAATATTGTGATTAATTCTATAGTTAATATCATGATTAATACATATTGAGTAACCTCTATTTTTTGTGTAAAGACAAAAATTAATGGTAATTAATTTTGTGGATTATTATCTATGACTTTTTGTGATATAAAAGAAAGACTTTTTATACACATAAAATATGATAGAGGATATATGAATGATGGAAAAAGACACAAAAAATGTACGATCTCATTCTCTTCCAACCATGTAGAAATCTCTCTTAGTTTTTGTCTTGTTTTTTATTTAAGAGTACAACACAAAACAAAGTTCGATGGGCTTCGATTTTGGATGATGCAAATCGAAGATATTGTAGTTGTATCTTGGGATTCTGAAATATCATGTGAACCATCTCACTTCGGGGCATTTACATAATTAAAAAAAGAGATTCGTCTCGACTCTATAAATATTTTCCTAATTCTTTTATCGGTAATATTTATTTTTATATTATTTCTTCACAATTGTCAGTTTGTCCATATCGTAGGAGTCATGCTCTTACATTCTTAATTCTGTAAATTTTCGTTTTACAGGAGCTAATAGCTTTAGCAGAGAAATAAGCATAGGAAATACTGGTGGAAATTTGTTATTTTAGTTTGAAATGGCAACACTAAAGAAGTGTGGAAACAGTGATTTAGAAAGCAGAGTTAGAGACCCCTTACACAGGGATGTGATTGGGAAAAGAGCCATTGGAAGGTGAATAAAATCTTGAATCAAATGTCTATTCATCTCAATTGTATATCAATTCTAATTCAATTTGTTCTGCCTAAGGAAGGGAGGTGTTCTCAATCTAAGGAAACCATATCTCCTTACCCCACTAATTGGTAGGCTGAACTTTGCTTTGATACTCTAAAGGAAAAAAACTGATATTTTGTGAATCTTGATAAAAGAATAGGAGTTGTTCAAGCGTTATGGACTTTACCGAATTCTAACAATTTTTATGCAGATCCGTAATGGTGGAAACTAACCATGTTTGGTTTAATTTATTTATTCAAAATTTATCTTTAAATTTCACCCGTTTAATGCATTTAAATTCTGAAATTTATTTTTTGCATATCACTTTTTCGATTTAGATACTTCATAGTGATTTAAATCGGAAAAGTTGAAACTTGACAAGAAAAACAAAAACTGAATTCTCTGGTAGATGACCAAGTTGAATTCTAAATTTGTTTGTCAATTAAAAGTTAAGACAAAAGAAAGTACCTTTATTGGGTCATCGGCTAATTGATTTTGAAATCTTTTGTTTAACTTGAGTAGTTAATCTAATAATTCTTATGAATTTATTCAGATTAAAATGCTCATATATGAATTTACTCCGATTAATTTTTACCAAGTTGAAATTCAAATACTATAAAAGATAAATACACAAAAAATGCTAGTTTACGCTATCGGATGTGAACCGATTTTGTGTTATTTTTCAAATATTACTGTGATGGATTCATATGAATAAAGTCCAATAAGTACATAATAGATCATGTGAGTTGATGCTCCAGCTTGGGAGGAGTCTACCACATGTTTTTCTATATGAGATATGCATTGGAATTATGATGTTTATCATAATATCCAAATATCAATATTTGATTGAATATTGTGATAATATATGATCAAACAGTGTATAGCTCATAACTTTCCGATATATTATTGGAATTGAGCGATCTTGGTGTCTATGTGTAGATATCGAAGTTATCTTTCTAATGATATATAGATCGCATAATTTAAGTTAATACAAAGAGAGATATTGAGTCTGTAATGAAACAACAAAAAATAAACGAGTTCTTTTGCAAACTAGATAATGTGGGGGAAATCGTTGCTTACCACAAATAAATTCTCAAAAAAATACCACATAAAGTTGTTGATAATATGTCAATGAAATTTGAAAATTTATTACTCTTGTGTAAATACTAAATACTTAAAGTGTGGGGGTAGATGACGAATATCACAGTACCACGTCATATAAATATCAATCAAAATCTTTCAAAAAACTTATAAAGACAAGATCCAAAATGGAATATGAGTAAATAGCTTGAAGAAGAGTTAAACTAAATTGAGTGGCTTTTATAAAGGCTCGAAAAATATTTGATATGAAAAATTTATGCCAACGTTGTAAGTACGTTTTGATATTCAATTGACTATACTATGGGTGCTAAGTTTTTCTTTATAATGGTAAAACATGTCTTCTAAGGAGATGACATAAAACCATAAAACAATTGATCTCAAATATTATAATCTCAATAAATTATACTAGTTTGGTTGACAACCTAGGATCCTTTTATTAAAGGTTGGTCGCAAGATCAAGTTGTGAAATCATCAAGAGGAATTGGTTTACAGCCTATGAATTAATGATGAATTTTGATGGAAACTCAACCTCAATGACTGGAGATCCCAAGAATGAGGTTCAAAGGGATAACTAAATTGAACTGATTCTACTAAAAGCACTGTGAGACTAATGTCTCTACCCGATTCCTAAGATGATTAGACAATGCTATTTTTATGAGGTTAAGCGTTGAGCTTTTAATGATTTAATACTTTTATTCTCATGAAGTATAACATAATGCTTTCAACAAAACGGATAAGCATATGGGAAATCGGCTATGCGAGTGTGAAATGGGGCCGTTTCTGGGAGAATGAACGATAAAGGTTATATTCTCCAAGTTCACTCATGAAACCAGACATGTTCAAGGCCAAAATAAACACAATAGAGAACCTAATTTTGTGAGAAAATCAAACTGTGTGATAATTGTTGTCTAGGTTTACATAAAAATCCGGGTGGTTCAAGACATCAAGTCACCTCCTGGTCGAGTAAATCCGATAGTTATTCACTATGAATGGTTCAAGGCTGTCAACGCTACCATCTCAAATGCAGTAAATTTTTATTTGTACTCTCAAAAGTCATTTTTTGAGTCTTGTCGAGCCGTGTCTATCGAGTCAAGTTTATTGAGTCATCAAATGTATAAAGTCATTTCTATTTATGTGGGGGATTGCTGGAACTCATTGTTATATGGATTTCGTTTGAATGAGAAATAGAAAAGTGGAGATTGTGAGTCAAACTTAGACTGAGACTCGTGTGTGGGTTTATAGACGTGCAGGTCTAATAACCAACACTTGTTGGACCTATTTATTTTTAGTTTGTCTAATAGTCACTATACATGCCTAACCTTGGTTAACAAATTGTCAATATTGTGATTAACTCTATGGTTAATACCATGATTAATACATATTGAGTAACTTTTATTTTTTTGGTGTAAAGACAAAAATTAATGGTGATTAATTTTGTGCATTATTATCTATGACTTTTTGTGTTATAAAAGAAAGATTCTTTATACACATAAAAATATGATAGACAATAGATGATAAATGATAAATGATGGAAAAAACACAAAAATGTATGATCTCATTCTCTTCCACCCATGGCAGAAATCTCTCTTAGTTTTTGTCTTGTTTTTTCTTTAAGAGTACAACACAAAAAAAAGTTCACCGGGTTTCGAGATTGGGTGATACAAATTGAATATATTGCAGTTGTATCCTGGGATTCTGAAATATCATGTAAACCATCTCATTACGGGGCATTTACAGAATTAAAGAAAGAGATTCTTCTCGACTCGGCAAATATTTTCCTAATTCTTTTATCAGTAATATTTATTTTTATATTATTTCTTCACAGTTTGCCCATATTGTAAGAGTCATGCTTTTACAGAAGACATATATGTCTTTAATCTATGCAAGGATATTTTTCATTGGACAACAAAACTTGAAGATTTCATATTTTTATACGTTAAACGAGAGTTTAACACATTAGTTAAACATTGTTAGAATATTTATGGAATAAGATTAGAGAGAATAATTATTCTTATTGATCTTGTTGTACAAATATAATATATATATAGAGTATAATTTAAATACAAGGTGGTTTCATGAATACCATAGGAAATCATCACTTGATGCATGAAGGGAAGAGAAGAAGTGATAAATAAGGGTTGTGCATGTTGACCATTAAAGTCAATGGCTCCTCCTTGGATTAAATGAAATAGCTCTTCTTTGACTAAGATTAGGAGCCAATTTAATCCTCATTAATATTTTAATACTCCATCTCAATCTTAGCCACAAAGACATCTAAGGCTAAGCTTGCAACTCCGTGAAGCATCACCTCATTAAAAACGTTAACAAAGAAAACCTATTGCGACAAAACCTTGGTAAGGGAAAACCCATTAGGACAAAACCTCCATGAAGCCTTGGTGAATATGTCCGCTAATTGATCTTCACTCCGAGTGTAGCATGGTATGATCATGCATTCTTCAATCTTTTCTCGGACCTTGTGACAATCCATTTCGATATGCTTGGTTCTTTCATGAAAGACTGATGTGAATGGCCGCTTGATTGTCGCAATGAAAGTTGATAGCGCTGAAAGACTCAATGTCAAAGTATTTAAGGAAAGCTTTGAGTCAAGTAAGATTTGTTAACTTTCTCATTGCTCGGTATTCCGCTTCCGCACTTGATCAAGACACCATATTTTGCTTCTTTGACTTCTAAGTTACAATGTTTCCTCCAATGAAAGTGAAATAGCCAGTTTTTTATTTCCTATCCAATGTATCCCCGACATAGTCCGCATTAGAATACCCCAATATCTCGGTGCTACCATTTCTTCCCATCCAAAATTCCTTAGTATGGGCTCCCTTTGAGATATCTAAGGATTTGCTCCACCATGCTCCAATGATAATTTGTGGGAGTTTTCATGTGTTGACTGACCTGATTCACAACAAAACAAAAGTCAGGTATAATAATGGTTAGATAGATTAACTTACCAACAAGTCGGCGGTATTATGCCGGATCTTCATATGGTTTGTCTTCTTCCTCCTCTTTGGCTTTCTCCTCCTTTTGCTTGCTTGACCTTGTAGCCATCGACGAATGGAGTCTTGGTTGGTTTTTCTCTAAGTTTACCTGTCTCACCTAAGAGATCAAATTTGTACTTTCTTTGCGAAAGAAACAAGCCTTCCGGAGAATGATAAACTTCAATGTTTAGGAAGTACTTTAGTTCCCCAAGGTCTTTAATATCAAAAATAGATTTAAGATGGGTTTTGGTGGATTGGATACCTTCTTTATCATCACCGGAGATGATAAGATCATCCACATAGATGAGAACCACAATGATACCATGAGAGATTTGGAGTGTGAACAAGGTGTGATTGGCTTCAGATTTTTTGAAGCCTCGGTCTTTTAGTTTAGAGCTCAACTTGTGGTACCAAGCTCTTGGTGATTGCTTCAGCCCATAGATAACCTTCCTTAGCTTTAAAACCTTTCCGGGGGCAATGGAATCTTCAAGACCGGGGGAGGTTTCATGTAGACTTCTTCCTCAAGCTCATCTTGTAGAAAAGCATTATTGACATCCATCTACCATAATTCCAAGACAAATAAGTAGCTAAATAAAGGACAACCCTTACTGTGTGGAGTTTGGCGACGAGAGCAAAGATATCCGTGTAATCTTCTCTATAGGTTTATGTAAAACCTCATGCCACCAAGCAAGGTTTGTACCGTTTAATGTCTCCATTGATTAAGTATTTGATGGTAAAGATCCATTTGGAGCTAACTGCTCTTTTCCCGAGAGGAAGATCCGCTTCATCCCATCTGTGATTGCGGTTCATAGCTCCAACTTCATCACCAATTATATACAACCATTATTTTATTTTCTTGACTTCCTCATAGCTTTGAGGTATCCGACCTACTTCAATCTTTCTAAGAAAAGCTTGATGATCAATCGACAAAAGATCAAGTGAACATATCGATTGAATGGGATGTGCGCCAGCTTGATTGTTGTAATAAACATGTATGTTCACCCACTTTGAAGGATTGCCTGGTCCTTGTACTTCATCGAAATGGAGGAGGAGTCTTCATCATCCTCTTTTTCCTCTTCTATCTCTCTTACCTCCTCATGAGGTCTAACTGCTTCATTGGGAGTCACAATATCCTCCAGATCGGCCTGGTCTTGGTCTTTACTATTGAATTCAACACTTTGATCTTGATCAGAGTCTTGTTGCTCTAAAGGAAAATTTGGTGAACGACCCCTTTCTAAATGAATGTTTGGTGTACACCCTCTTTCCAAAGAAACGTTTGGTGTACGCCCCTTTTCCAAAAGAACGTTTGGTGTACGCCTCCTTTCCAAAGAAACGTTTGGTGTACGATCTCTTTCTTCTACCCCATCCACATTCGCTTGTCTTTGTGGTGTTTGATTTACAAGGTGATCTAGGAGGAATCTTAAACTTGTGGCTAGATTGGATGGAGAGTGAGATAGATCTTTCACGCCTTCCCAATTCTTCTTATCATAGTATCATTAGTTTTCAATGATCTTCACATCCCGAGACACAAAGGTGCGGTTGTTAACAATATCATAGCACTTGTAGCTCTTTATAGTTGTTGAATAGCCGAGGAACATACACTTAGTGCTCTAGGCATCCAATTTGGTTCGTTGTCACTTAAAACTAACACAAAACAAACACACCCATATACATGTAAGTGATCAATAGATGGTTTAGTTTTGTTAAGTACCTCAAATGGTGACACGTCCTTTAGGACTTTGGTTGGAATTCGATTGATGAGATAGCATGCAGCCATAACCGCATCACCCCAAAATCTTCTTGGTACATTGGCATGGAACATCATCAATCTTGCAACCTCTATAAGGTGTCGATTCTTTCTTTTTGTTACTCCATTTTATTGTGGTGTGTAATGACAACTTGTTTGGTGCATGATGCCATGTTTTGTTAGATGTTCTTTGAATCTTTGACTTGTGTATTCTCCTCCATTGTCCGACCTTAACACCTTAATTTTAAATTTAAATTGGTTAGTTACATAAATTTGAAAATTAATGAATGCATCAAACACATAATCTTTAGACGAAAACAATGTAATTCATGTATATTTCAAATTTCATATATGAATGTCACAAAAAAATACTTGTTATTGTCTCTAGAAACGCATGGTGATGTCCAAACATCCAAATGAACTACGTCAAAGCATTTTTCATAAAAGTAGAAGACTTTGGAAAACAATTCTACAATGTTTACCAGGAATAGAAGCCTCACAACTAGAATAATCAAAAGAAACATTAGGAAACACCAATTCAAGAACACGAGAATGATGATGTCCTAATCTAGCATGCCACACAACACTAAAACTAACAGCAAGACAAGAATTTGAAGACAATGAATTGGACTGACTCGGCGAAGTGTTTTCAAGAACATATTGATCCCCTTTTAAGTTTCCTCCTCCAAGTATTTTCCCGATTTCAATTTTCTGAAAATGAACACTTTTAGACACAAATATAGTATAGTAATTAAGATCACAAGTTGCCTTTTTAACCGACAAAAGATTAGAAGTAAAACTAGGCATGAAGAATGCCTTAGAGTTTTTATTAAATAATTTTAAATCTCCTACTCCTTTTATAGGAACCATATCACCATTAGCTATGAACACATTACCAGTTGTTGGTTTTATACTGTCTATAAGATTTAGGTTACTAATCATATGGTGAGTAGCTCCTGAATCTATGACAAGAGATTTACTAGGTTTACTAGCAAAGAAAGTGGTACTGAATTCCTCTAAGGAGGCAATGGACTGGATGAGAGCACAACATCACCGGCTATCTCTCCTTCTTGTTTTGATGAGCCGGCTTGTCCTTGATTATCCACGACTCCATGAGAAATATTGGCATTTGGGTCTTTGTTGAGCTTGCATGGCTTTAGATGAGGATGAAGTAGCTAACATTTATTCTTGAGGTGACCATTCCTTTTGCAATGGTCAGAAACTCATATCTTCCTTTCCTCATGCTTGTACACTCCCTTGTTTTCTATGAGGGGTTCGCATCTTCCACCAAAAAGACCAAGTGAGCCTTGTTCCCTTTGGAATTGAGAATACACGTCTTTAAGGCTTGGAAGCTTCTCCGCCCATATGAGATGCTTGATGAGATCATTGAAGAATGGGTTCAAGATGAGCAAGAGACCAAAAACATTTTCTTTCTCTCATCTTTCATTGAGCACAACCACATCCAAGGTACTCGGCCTTAACATTTTAAGTTCAGCCCACAAGAACCTAAACTTTCCAAAATGTTTGGTGAACTCCATATTTTCTTGGCTTAGGTTGTTGATGGTCTTCTTCACCTCAAACACACGGGTGAGGTTTGATACATTGTTGTAAACCTTCTTGAGAGTATCCCATAACTCTTTTGAAGTTTCACAAGAGGAGTAAGCTTCAAGGATGGAGGATTCAAGAGAATTTTGGAGAATTCCGAGAACAGTTTGATCTTCTTGAAACCACTTGGCTTCTTTCTCAAGAGTTGCCTGATCTTCTCCTTTGGTGATGCTTTTTTCCATATCTTTTGGTGGCTTCCTTTGGTGATTGACCAATTTCAACATGGCTCCAAAGTCCGCTGCCACAAAACGCGGTCCTTATGGTCGTAGACCACAACAAAATATTTCCTCCTTTGAGGATAACTGGGATTATCATAGGTTTTCATTTTCTATCATATAAATAGAATGAGATATGTAGTCGAAGATTAAAGAGAATAAGAGAATTGAACTATTGCTTTGATACCATGTTAGAATATTTGCGGAATAAGATTAGAGAGTATGTGGAAGAGAATAATTTTTCTTATTGATCTTGTTGTACAAACATAATTCATATATATAGAGATACAATTTAAACACAAGGTGGTTGCATGAAGAGCTAGGAAATCGCCACTTGATGCATGAAGGGGAGAGAAAAAGTGGTAAATAAAGGTTGTGCATGTTGAGCATTAAAGGCAATGACTTCTATTTGGATTAAATGTGATAGCTTTTCTTTGACTAAGATTATGAGCCGATTTAATCCTCATTATTATTTCAATAAACATTACCCTCAAAATAATTGTTTTTTCTCTCAAATACTGTATTATTTACCATTTTGGTTGACAAATCTATTAAACAATGAGTCAATGACTATGTAACTTCAAGTTTAATATAATTTAGTTCGTAAAAAAATCAACATAATTCAATCACTTAAGAATGTCAAATATACCATCACTCCTATCACGCATTGGTAGAATTTGAAATAACTAGAACACATACAAGATTGAAAAAAATTTCTTTATTAGGAATCTCTTAAAAATCTTACAGATCTGTTCAATCAGTTTTATACGAAGTCAACACGACTCGTCACTGATCAATTCTTAACTATCCAAAATCACTTACACAGCAACAACTGTGTTTCACTCTTTTCACTCACCAAGAACCCTAGAAAACTTCACTGCTCAAAAGGCGTAAGAAACCCTTAAGCCCTAGGTCTACTCTATACAGGTAGCAACCTCAATGAAACTAACCTAACTTCCTTAAATCTAGATATTCTCGAATCTTCACATTCTTGATTATGCAATATCTTGTGAGACACTTAATGGAAACTCCACTTCTCCAATGACAGCCAGCCACATCATCATCATTCCTAAGCTCACAACTTCCTGGGTACAACATTCTTCTGTGTTCCACAAACTATCCTTGTTGATCCAAACAACATTATGCTTTCAATCTCCCCTTTTTTATCTGAGTGTGACAACTCAACCTCCAAATGCTTCTGTCAATGTTAGTTCTCAACCAAGACAAACAAAGTACATCTCAAATATGAAATGTCATTTGAGATAACATCCATTTTCATTAGTTTCAGAAAGAACATAGTTTTTAATATGTTAATGACTAGAACCGAGTTAAAAAAAAAAGGCACATTTGCCAGTACTGCTAGAACTGACAAAAGAACAAAACATTGTTCCCCCAAACTACTAGATTCTAACTAAACAGCTATCAGTCACTTTTTACTTCTTCATCAGACTAAGCATCATCATGCTCACTAGTCACACCTCTCATATCCATGTATACTCCCCAACTTGAGTGCACACTCATATAAAAAAAAGGTATCAACGCATAAAAGTGAAGACCAAGGTAAAAAAAACTTACCTGCAATATTAACTTGAATAGTCTGAAGAGCTATGATCACACCCCCAGTTGCATCAGCAAGTAACGTCTTGGGTGTCTGAACTGAACCTGACCAGACTTTTTGAAATTTATGGGATCCAAGGCAAAGGCAATAGGAGCATCAAACACTGTGTCACTAGGCCATGAAGGAACAAATCTTTGGAGGCTCAGGAGCTAATATATTAGATTAGAAAAGGCCAGATGAAATGTAGACTTGTCATGAAGTGTAGATAAATACATGATGTGGTCAAACACCATCTTGCATAGATGAAACATCTGATCATGTTCAACCATGTAGATGAGGTTAGCTCGATCAGGCTTCAAGGTGGTCAGATTAGTGCAAGGAAGCCAATTATGACAATATAACTAGTGCAGCAAGATCATGCATTGACCAAATAAAGGAGTGGAGAGCTGATTCCACCAACGTATATGACCACTAGACAACAGAGTAGCAATCTCATTCAGAATAGCATCAATATCGATCACAGGCTTGGAAAAATCAGTGATAGGACATTCCAACAAAAAAATCTGATTGATGATGGTTGGTGTGAACTCATACATCTGTCCATTAATGTACACAAGACTGAGACCATCTTCCTGGTGCTTCATATCAGCCAAATTTGCATAAAACTTAAGAACCACTTTGTAGACAAATGGTTCAACATCAATGATTGTACGAGTCAGCCAGCAAATTCAATTATCTGTTCTGCACCTAGAGTTGAGGGATTTCCTAGAACAAGGATTTTCTGATGAATAAACTTGCGCTTCGAAAGGAATTGATACCTTTAGGCTGCATGAATAGAGACGAAGCAATGATTGAAAAGTCGTTCCAAGGATTTTTAGAGAGCATGAACTCGTCTGTCACAAGCTGTAATCAATTTATGATTTGCCACACATCGAGACTTGAAATCAGCATCCACGGAAACCGACTCCCTCATGGGTAAGATGATACACCCACAGTAAGAAGCACTGGACCAGATGACGATGGAAGAGTGGAGGCACGAGCATTGGTAGCAGTAGTAGACAAAAAAATGTTCAAACTCCTCCATTAGGACATCGAAAGAATCACAGGCCGAGCGAGTGGCTTCACTGTCATTAACCACCATAGTCTCAACAGCCAGAGATACGTCCATAGGAAGAGGTACGATTCAGTTTCCCATTGCAATGGGGGAGACGAATCAAATCGAGGAAGTTGAGTTAGCACAAGATCCGGGTAATCAATCTCCTTATCAGGATATAGGAGCAAGAGACTAGGGTTTAAGAATGATGCCATTGTCGTCGTCAAAAGAGTGAGATATTTCACCAGAAGAGTCAAATGAGTGCATAGTAGACCAAGGAACAAGGTAATTGACTCGGCAAGGGCACGGATGATTTTTCTTGGAATCGCTTGGTTGGAGCCTTGTTGTTGGACATAGAACAAGGAAATTAAAGTTACGATTGGGAGAACCGTCAAAAGTCTCTCATACGTGGGAATAAATTCTTTGACCTGAAACCCAATAAAAAACACTAAAACCAATGTTACTACACACAACCGGTTTAAATCAGACTCTAACTAAGCAATCAATTTTCAATTCGACTCAATTGAATAGGTTGTTGTTATGTAACACATGACACTTGTTACACATGACAAACTGTAACCACTCATATTCAAGAGAGAGAAAGATACTCAAGTCAGAAATCCACTGCCACAAATTGAGAAACAACATATGATTATAAGATTCATTAGGTTGTCACTCAGTAAATAGAATCCCAACATACATCTATCCATCAAGTTCAAGGTGCAACATGTTATACACAAGGACATAACACATCGATTTTGAAGGGGACTTAATCCACCAACTTAGTGAGGTACCTATTTCTCATTTGAGGAGCTTTCACACACACTGATATTTTGAGGATAGTTTACGCATCTTCATACCCCTCAAGAACTCATCCTCATGTTGATTTCTTGTCATGTTGATTTCTTGTCACTTGTGGTGAAGCAAGATGGAATGATCATCACTTGATTGAGAAAATAGTGATAAAAGTATTTGGGCATGAACTGAAAACCCGTTTCAAGATAACCACCATGCTTCACCATGCCCTTTTTTCTTCTTTATTTGAAGAAAACACCCTTTCTGGAACTCATCCAATGAGGGGCATGAAGAACAGCTCTTTTCCACAGTCAAGTTATCAATGAGAGGTTTTGATAAGGCTATCTAACTACTGTACAAGTAACCAAGGGATTAAAAGTTGTTGTGCTTCTGTGCAGTGATACATGTGACATTAATCCCTTACTAGTCCAAGCAAGTTAGTATTCACAAATACCAAGTGACTTTTGCAAATTATTAAAATAGTTCAAGTCAAATGGTTTTGTAAAGATATCAGCCAGTTGTTTCTCAGAAGCTACGTGGTGTATTTCAACATTTTTTCCTTCAACCAATTCTCTTATGAAATGGTGTCGAATGTCAATATACTTAGTGCGAGAGTGTTGAAGAGGATTCTTAGATATATTGATTGCAGTAGTATTATCATAATGCACTAATAGAGTGTTTGAAGTCATACCATAGCCAGCAAGCATTTGTTTCATCCAAAGCAATTGGGTACAACAACTCCCCATTGCAATGTATTATGCTTCAGCTGTGGAAAGTGACATACTGTTCAGTTTCTTATTGTGCCATGAAATGAGATTATTTCTCAAAAAGATACCGCCCCCAAATTTGCTATGACGATCCTCAAGATTCTCTGCCCAATCTGCATCACAGAAACCTACAAGATTCTAGTTAGTTTGTTTCGTGTAATACAAACCATGGTCAATAATACTTTTGACTTATTTGAGGATACATTTAACAGCTGCCATGTGTGGCACACGTGGATTGGCCTGATAGCAAGCACATACACCAACACTATGGTATATATTTGGTCTGCTAACTGTAAGATACAGTAGACTCCCAATCATAGCGATGTACAACTTTCCTTCAAGTAACAATCATGTCTCATCTTTAAATAGTTTGTAGGTAGTACTGATAGGAGTGCAAGATATTTTGCTTGTCTGTATCTCAAATCTCTTGATCAGATTCTTTGCATAAGTACTTTTTGAGATGAAAATACCATCCTCTGACTGAGTGATCTGTAACCCTAAAAATTAATTCAACTCACCAACCATGCTTATTTCGAATTCTTTTGTCATTGTTTTGACAAACATAATAACCAACTCCTTCCTTGTGCTTCCAAACACTATGTTATCAATATAAACTTTCACAATGAGTATGTCAGCACCATAACTGTGAATGAAGAGTATCTTATCCACACTTCCTCATTGAAAACCATTCTCCAGCAAGAATTGAGTCAATCTTTCATACCAAGCACATGAAACTTGTTTCAAACCATATAGTTTTTTTCAACTTGTAAACATGCTCTGGAAAATGTGGATCTTCGAACCCTTTAAGTTAGGAGATATACACATCTTCTTGAAGATACTCATTCGAAAATCATTCTTCACATCCATTTGATACAACTGAATGTTCAATGCACACGCAATTCCAAGTAGTAAGTGAATGGCTTTAAGAGATGCAATAGGGGCAAACGTTTTATCAAAATATATTCCCTCAACTTGTGAATATCCTTGAGCAACCAATCTAGCTCTGTTGCAAGTCATATTTACCTCATCATCAATCTTGTTCATGAAGATCCATTTAGTTTCAACTATTTTAAAATTTTCAGACCTAGGCACCAAGTCCAATATATTGTTTCTAGTGAATTGTTCAAGTTCTTCTTGATAAGCATCATACCAAAATTCATCATCAAGAATAGTAACAATGTTCTTTAGTTCGACTAAAGACACAAAACAAGAGTGTTTAAGCATTTCTTGAAAGTTCAGCTGAACTCCGCGAGTTGTTCATTCTTGTATGCTTCCAACACATCAGATGAGGAATGGTTCATGCGCACTTGCAATTGCAAAGGTACTGGAGCTGTTTCTTGAGTGACTTCCAAATTTGTTTCCTCAGCCTCATTTTCAATCTCAGCTTCTGTCTGTTTAGACCCATCTAGTATTGGTGGTTCAACAAGTTCTTCTGGAACAGGAATCAACAAAGTTCTACTTGTGTCATCAAACACAACATTAATAGCATTTCCAATCATCTGAGTTCTTTTTGTTGTTCACTTTGTATGACATATTGTTAGTTGCATATCCAATAAATATTCTTTCATCCCTTCTGGAGTCAAATTTTTCCAGTTGATCCTTGTTATTGAGAATATAACACCCAAATACATGTAAGTAGCTCAAATTTAGAGTCTTGCTTTTTTAAATCTCGTAAAGAGTGATCTTTGTCCCTGTTTTGACATAAACACCGTTTACTATATAGCACCTCCAAACTCTGTATTTTGAAACTTCCAAACTATGTATTTGGAAACTTCCAAACTCTGTATTTTGAAACTCACCTCCATGATCACTTCGGATTTGTACAATGTTACACTTCTTTTCATTTTTAAACATGTAATGTCAATATCTTGAAGCTTTCAATAGCCTCTGATTTTTTCCTCAAAAAGTGAACCCATGTATACCTTGAAAAGTCATCAACAAGAAAAAACATGTACTTCTTTCCATTGATACTCTCAACCTGAATAGGATCCATCAAATCCATATGAATCAAGTACCTTCTTGGAACCAATGTCAGGAAGCTTCTTGTAATTCACTTTAATTTGTTTTCCATTGTTACACGTCTCACGTACTGCATCTAGCTTATCACTTAGTTTAGGCACACCATGTATAACTCCAGCTCTTATAATCTTCACCAAGCTCTGAACATTCATATGCCCAAGTCGCTTATGCCACAGTTCTAATTTTGACTCAGCAATAGACAGACAGGAACTTGAAGCTTTCCACATGTAACATTTATTTCCAGACCGAACACCAAACAAAAACTTATGATCATTTTATCTACTGCTTAACATTCAGTTTTGGTGAAGATCACTTTTAAACCATCATCACATAAGTGACTAATGCTGATCAAATTTGCAGTGAGACCTTTCACATAGTAAACATATTCCAATGCAGGTTGATCATCACTATCAAGACATCCCTTTCCTTTGATATATCCTTTTGCATCATCTCCAAAAGTAAAATTTCCACCAGCAACAGTGGAGTATGTGGATAACACACTTGAATTTCATGTCATGTGGCATGAACAACCACTGTCGAAGTACCAAGGATTACTAACTTCTTCACCTGTAGAAATGTAAGCCACTTTTGCTACAATGTCATTGTCATCCTCCTCATCGTCAAGCTAAAAAATGGTTAAATTGCAGGACAATTTGATCTCTTCATCAACCTCTTCACAGACTTCATCAAACTTCTTCTCACTCATATCTTGATACTCGTTGTACAGATCATTCTTTGCAATCCACACTTTGCAGAACTTGGATGGTTCAATGAAGCATTTTCTTGACTTTTAGAACTATCTAACTTTGTCCTTGAACTTGTAACAAAATGATTTGACATGACCTATTTTCTACAGTGAAAACATTCATATACCTTTCTTCCCCTCTTAGACTTTGTCCAGATCTTTTGCACCTCACTCTTCTTCTGCATAATTGGACCATTATCATGAACATATTTTATCTTATGTGTTACCAGTTCAAGTTTGCTACCCTCTGCTTCATGACTCACTTTATTTTTTACAAAGTTAATTAAACTGCCACAAGCTTGTGCATCAACATGTCCACCATGTTGATACCCCAAACCACGATGTTATGAGCCTACTATTCCCATTAAAAGTATTTTGTCCAACTTTTTACCTTCATTATTCAACATCCTAATCTTCTTATGATTTTGATTTAGCTATTTCTCCATCATTATTGACTTCTTTTCGGTTTCTTGCATTCTTTTTAAAGGACATCCAACTTCTTTTCAAACCATTCTTTTTCAGACATTGGAAGCTTTTCACCAATTTTGTCTTCTTTGTTTTCTTCTTCCAACAATTTTTTCTTCTTTGTTTTTCAGACATCTCTTCTTCTTCACTATCATAATCAGAATCACTGAAGCTTAAAACATATTTTTCCTTGCCTTTTTGCGGACTAGGGCATTTAGTTCTTAGATGCCAATGCCTTTACATTCAAGACATTTCATCTCTTTCCGTTTAGCAATAGGACATTCTGTCTTATAGTGGCCAAATCCTTCATATATATGACATTGAACTTCACGTCTCATGTCAGCATTTTCATGCCTTAGTTGTATGACATTGAACTTCACGTCTCCTGTCAGCCACTTCCATTTGTTTTGACTTCAACATACCAACAAGATATTCAAACTTCAGAGCATTCGTATTACCACCACCCCTCATGACAACCTTGTGTGCTGCATACTTAGGAGGTAGACACCTTATTAGTTTATTGACTAACTTGTGGTCTTTGTACGTTTTCCAAGATTTTTGGCCTTATTAGCAATATCTCTTAGTTTCGCACTGAACTAAGACAAATTCTTCAATCTCCATACGCAAGTTTTCAAACTGGGTTGCAAAATGATCTAATCTTGTTCTCTTAACATTAGAATTCACTTAGTATAATATTTTTGCAAAATATCCCACTCTTGTTTAGCAGATTCACACCCACAAATCTGTTTGAATTAATTTCATATGCAGTCCATCATGCCTTAGGTTTAGAAATCTTTGCTCCTCCTTTAGTAACTTCATAAGGTGTTTTCCATCTATCTTCAACTGTTGTCCAAACATCTTCTCCTTGACCTTGGATCAGTTGCATCATTTGAACCTTCTGTTCACCATAACCTTGTTCATCCAACATCACTGGTTTCTGAAAAATCATCAAATCAATCATTGACTGCATTTTTTCCTCAGGATCTCAACCTGTATCGAGTTTAATACTCTGGTCGGTCACCTGCTCTGATACTAAATGAAATAACTAGAACACATGCAAAATTGAAAAGAACTTCTTTTCTTAATTAGGAATCTTTTAAACAATCTTATAGGTCTATTTAATCAGTTTTACACGCAATCAGCACAACTCGTCACTGACCAATTCCTAACTTTCCAACCTTATTTACACAGCAACGGTTGTGTTTTTACTCTTTGTTCACTCACCAACAACCCTAGGAAACATCTCTTCTCAGCTCACATATCTTTCTCAAAATGCGTGAGAAACCTTTAAGACCTAAGTTTAGTATATATAGTTAGCAACTTTAATGCAACTAACCTAACTTCTCTAAATCTAAATTTTCTCGAATCTTCACATTCTTGATTTTGCAATATCTTGTGAGACAGTAAATGGAAACTCCACTTCTCCAACGACAGATCACCATGTCATCATCATTCCTAAGCTCGCAGCCATATGCTTTCAGAATCTCCTATACATGTTATCATTCTTTGAAGTGAACTTAGTAATGATCATTCCACACGAGCATCTCGTCGGAATATCAAGAGGCACTATTCTCAAGGTCGATCTTCTTGAACTCAGGTCTCGGATAGGTACATATCACTATCTCTTTCTTTTCTTGGGTCAAACCCAACCTCAGGCAATATTCTTGAAACGCAGCGGTTGGGCTCCATGTGAGTTAAATCGGCGGATTGGACTGAGTTAACGCGCGGAATCAGTTCATATCATGTGCCATTAATTAGCCTTTCCTAAATTTTACTAAAGCAATTTGGGTTCAAACCTCCTGCATAATATTGTGACTGCAGATCCACACACATATACACGAGTATATTTTTGTACACAGTAACCATCTATATACAATTGATTGTCTGATACAATTCTGACGGTGCAATATAATAGTTGTGCCCGAGAGGTATGTTATGTACCTGAGCCTGAGGACCACCAAACCCATAGTTATTGAATAATTGATCATTTAGTTAGAGTAATCAAATCATTAGAACATATTTGTTCGCATCCTTACCTTTTAAATTATAATCATGGAAAAAATAAAGTCAACGGATATCCAATTATGTCCTAATCATCTCATTCTCCTCTTAACAAGGCGAATCATATCTTCCCTGTGCGGAATCTATACCTGCCAGCCGGAAACATATACCAAATCATTTTTAAATACCTAAATTATTAGAACAAAAACTATTAGACAGAATTTAATTCTATGAAAGGATTCGAATTAGTGGAATGTAGAGAGACACCTTTAATTCATTGAAAATATAACCAAAATAATTCAGTGCGTAGACTTTTGTACGATGAAGTCTAAGTACATTAGAGAGAGTTTAAATCAATATTATTGTGAAACCACGTCGACCAGTCACTTACAGATGTTTATCTTAATATTTAGAGAACTAATGTGATGAGAATTACTTTTAATCCAGTAGTTAACTATTTATTTGTGCAGTTTTCCCTACCAAAATTCGATTTTAGTACCTTCACGTAGCAGGGATTGGATTATGAGTCGAGTTTCGTTGACCTAAATATTGTAAAAGAAAAACTTACTGTGAAAAAAATGTGATAAATTTATAAATTATAATTTACGTTATTTTTCAATATTATTGTGGGAGTAACGAGAACTATGAATCGTCTGAGTTATCAAAAAAAAAAACTATGAATCGTCTGGAAAAAAAAACATTAGCCAAGAAAATAGAATATAATAAATATAAATTCTCCAAAATAAGTTTATTTTTTATATTGCAACTAATGTAAAAAGCAATTACTTAATAAATATATATTCGAAAGTTCAAAGGTCGGTCAGTACGAATAAGACACAACAACTACTATAAATACAGGACTTTGAAGACAAGTAGGTTAACTAAAACATTCTTAATTTCCAAACCTACGCACTCTACAAAAGATACACCAAAAGGAGTAAAAGACTACTTTCTCCATTTTTCTCCAAAGAAAACAAATAATAATAAGAAGAAAATGGCTGTAATCAAGAAGAAGAAGACGTCACTAACAGCTTTGTTCTTGGGGTGTTACAGGGCAAAGAACGAAACAAAATACGAAGGCGAGGAGAAGGCTGTAATGGAAATAAGAACTTGTCCGGCGTTCAAGAGACTTTCCTTATCGGACGTAAGTGATCCAAGCTCGCCCATGTCGGTTATGGATGATCTTTCTAATTCCTTCACATCTCAGAAGGTTCGTTTGTTCACGTTGACTGAGGTGAGAGAGATTACGCATAATTTCTCGAGAAGTAACATGTTGGGAGAAGGAGGGTTTGGACCGGTTTACAAAGGGTTTATTGATGATAAGGTTAAACCGGGTTTAAAAGCCCAACCGGTTGCTGTTAAGGCACTTGATCTTCATGGCCATCAAGGCCATAGAGAATGGCTGGTAACATATCTCTCTCGCTCTCTCACATCTAATATGTCCGATTCAAGACTTTTCCATTAGAAAGAGAACAGATTATGTCAAAAAAAAAAGAGAACAATTATATTAAGAGACCGTTCAGGTTATTTATAATTTTTATATGAATGCATTAGAGGGAATATAATTGATATTATTATTTTCTTAATTAGCTTTATGAATGCGACCATGTTGCAATATTTCATTAAATAGATTTTCGTGATTTTTCTTTTATATAGTTTCTTGTAAGTGGGGTGTATTGGATAAAAAATTATGAGTCATTTCAGTTTTAGTGAGTTTTGAGATGATTTTGATGAATTTTGGTGAATTATGAATTTTGTTATTAAATTTTCTGAAATCTCACATAAAAACATGAGATTTTGATATTTGTATTTTTAACTAAAAATCTCATCAAATCTCACTTAAAACTTTCAAATGCAAATCTTAAATCTGGTTCAATAAAAGTAGATTTAATTGTGCATTTTAAAACCATTAATCTAATAACACTAAATTTTAAAATTCATATTCCAATAACACATATTTTGTCATTTTAACTCAAATCTTTTCAAATGTTCAATTTAAAACACTCTCGTAGTTTATTTATTTTTAATAATTAAATAACCTTCTTTTTTTCTCTTTGCAGGCGGAGATACTATTCTTGGGACAACTAAGTGACAAACATCTTGTGAAGCTGGTAGGGTTTTGTTGTGAAGAAGAGCAAAGAATCCTTGTTTATGAGTACATGCCTCGAGGTAGCTTGGAGAATCAGCTCTTTAGAAGTAAGTCAACCACTTAATTTTTACCGCTATATATATTAACTTGGCTAAATTGTTGTTAAGTTCACTTTCTTAAACGATTTTGTCCTAAACCAGGTTCAGTTTTTGTTTGTTTTATTCTGCCTCACGCCATATATGACGACTCCACGTATTTTAAGGTTTTTTTCTTTTTTTGGATTTTCTGCAAAAAGAACTTTTCAAATCGTCATTTTGGCAATTTTATCTTTGACATCTAGAAAATGCAGATTAATTCCGCAAAATCAAAAGTGACACTCCAAAAATAATGCGACTAGAAGTTTTTCTGTTAAAACGTTTTTTAAGCATTGAATGAGAACACAAAAAATATTGATAAAATAATTCATATATCTCGTTAACTTTGTCAATTTTAAATTATTTTGTTAGTTATACAAAAATATTTCTTTAAAACTACATCTATCTTTTGAAATTTAAAACATATTTCAATGTATTACTAACTTCGAATAGTGTTTAAATTGAGACAGGAAATAGCGTAGCAATGGCATGGGGAATAAGAATGAAGATAGCTCTTGGAGCTGCCAAAGGTTTAGCTTTTCTCCATGAAGCAGAGAAACCTGTCATCTACAGAGACTTTAAAACCTCCAACATACTGCTAGACTCAGTGAATTTTTTCCCCTCTTTAAATTATGTAAGCACTAGTAAATTAAATTGCTAATTTTGATTGATTTTTGTGATTCTTGCAGAACTACAATGCCAAATTATCTGATTTTGGTCTAGCTAAAGATGGACCTGAAGGCGAACATACACATGTAACAACTAGAGTAATGGGGACACAAGGTTACGCCGCACCCGAATATATCATGACTGGTAACATTTCTATATGGAATTGATAATTAGTCTTACCGTGTAAGCCAACATTCTTTGAGATATTTTAATGGTTTACTTGTATGGTAGGTCATTTGACGACAATGAATGATGTATACAGTTTTGGAGTAGTTTTGTTAGAACTTATAACCGGGAAACGTTCAATGGACAATACTCGGGCACGAAGGGAACAAAGCCTAGTGGAATGGGCGCGACCCATGTTGAGGGACCAAAGAAAGCTAGAAAGGGTAATCGACACGAGGCTCAAGTGCCAATACAAAACTGAGGCGGCTCAGGCAGCTGCTGCCCTGGCCTACAAGTGTCTAAGCCAGCATCCTAAGTATAGACCTACAATGTGTGAGGTGGTTAAGGTTTTGGAGTCAATCCAAGAAGTTGAAACTAGGGAGCGGGATCGTAATAGTCAAGAAGCAAAGAAATTTGTTAGTGCTAAAAATAAAAAGGTTAGGCATCGTGAAGGCCACAGACGTGTGGATATCGCTTATTCAGATTCTCTTCTTTACAAAGAATCCAAGGCAAAACAAAACAATGGGGTTTGAAATACGTCATTTTCTCCTAAGAACTATATAAACATTGATGCTCTATGAATGCATTTCTTATCTTTAAGTTGTATTACCCTTCTTCCATAAATTTGAAGGAACGAAAGGTGATGTTATGTCTTCTAGTTACCTACTTATCTGGGATTGTATATTAGTTTACATTATATAATTTAAAAATACTTTGTACACAAGTCATGTACCAGAGATATAAAATAATTGTTTGTAAATCATACATAATTAGATTAGGACCCACCCGATGGAAAGATTTCTAAATTTTAAATAGGAAATTCATTATAAAAGAGGACTAGCTAAATATTTGCCCAATTACACATTTTTGTAAATTCTCACCTTTTCTTAAACTATCCCTACTACTAAATTAATTCCAATTTTCCAAAAAAATCATAAAACATACATACATATTAAGAAGATTTGAATAAGAAATTTTTTCATTTTAGGCAGTTTTAATTAGGTTTTTAGTTTGATGAAATTTGTTCTGAAAATTCTAGAATAGGTATTCTGACAAGATAAAATTATTAGATTATGTATTCTAACATTTTTCATGGTTTGAAAATATCATATTACGTATTCTAACAATCGTTCATGTTCTATGATTCTTAGAATGAAAATATTATAATCTATTCTGAAATATTTATAATACACATTCTCATGTTTTTAGAATACTTATTCTATCAATTTTGTACATGATCTAGGAAATTTAGATTACGATTTCCAGCGATTAGAATACGTATTCTGAGAATTTTAGAATATATATTCTGAAAATTTTAGAATATCCAAAAGGATAATGACTGAATTTTAAATTTTTAATAAAACAATCAAAGATAATAACTGGATCTAAAATATAAATAATCATAAATATTTTTAAAATAATTTTAGTTATTAAATAAAAATTGTATTTAAAAATAATTTAAAAATCATAAATATTTAAAAAATAATTTAACTTATCAATAAAAATCGTTTTTAAAAAAAGTTATTAAATAATTTATGTTATTAAATTAACATCATATTTATTTAAAAATTATTTTTTTGTGTTGTCTATATTTTAAAATTGAAAAAAAATTATTTTCAAAAAAATTTTAAATATCTGATTTATTTTAATGATATTAAAATTAATGTAAAATAATTTTTTTTTAAACGAAAGCTCTTTTTAAGTGAGAATTTTTTATTTGTTTTGTTTTAATAAAAAAAAATTTGGAGGGCAAAATAGGATTAAATATTTCAAAAAGATTAAGTCAATCACTTTTTCAAAAAAAGTTTAGATTAACACATTTTTTGAAAATCCTCCTTTATAATGAATTTCTCCTTTTAAATATATTAAATTTAAACATAAATATTAAACTAAAATTTTATTGTAAATGATATATCTTAAAAAAAATTAGACAAAGAAGTTGAAAGTGTGTTTCGTTAGAAAAAGATTTATTTACGTAAGTTTTTTTATTTACATGACTAAACTAATTTAGGTTTCTATATTACAATTTTATCATTAACATATTAAAAATGTAGAGAACATCCAATAGCTTTTGCTTTCATCTTATCATTTGTTTTTTCGATTTCCGTTTGAGATATGGAAAAATAGATATGGAGACTGACAGTTATGCTCTCACTCAGATCTGGGCGAGATTTTCTTCCAGTAAGATCTCAGTTGTCTTTCTGTTATTCTCTGGTTCAAAACTTGTTTTGTTTACCAACCGAATATGTTTTTTTCTCACACCTCCACTCACTGAAAGCCTTCCCCATTTTTTGTCTCCTTACTTTTTCCGATAATATTCTCTAGCTTAGCTTTTATTTCACCAACTCTGGATTTTTTATTTCCATCTCTAGCTTTATACCCAAAGATGTTTGATTTTTGCGGCTTTCATTCTTCTCAGTCATCGGATTTCGATCCACCATCTTCTTTATTCTCTAGCAAAAGTCCCATCGTCTTCCTCCCTCCTCCTAATCCTGATTTGTGCATGAGCATTGACTCCAGCGGAAGCAACACAATCAAAGAGGATTTGCGCCTCTTGTTTCGCCTTCTTCTCTTTGGAGAGATCAAGAAAATTACGGATTTGCATTTTAATGAAAAAATACGGAATCGAATTCTTGGCGGGAAATTAACTTTATAAAATCTTATAAAACCCTTATAAACCCCTAGATTTTATAAGGACCATTATAAAACGTTATAATATATTATAATTTTTTTTGCAAAGAACCATTATAAAACCATATTAAAATATTTGTATACAGTTTTATAAGGTTTTATAATACCGTATAAGATATATAATATTTTTTAAAACCTTATGAAATCTAATAAGAATGTTTTATACAGTGTTATAAGGTTTTATAAGATTTTATAAGCATTATTAAAACCTTATAAAAGCTTATAAAATATACAGTCCTATAAAAAAATTTATAAGGTCTATAACATATATATAAGGGGTTTTAAGTTTTTTTAAGTATTATTTTTGCCAAAAACTGATATGCTTCCCACACAAAAAATTAATTCTGTAATTATTTTTACCAAAATACAAATCTGTAAATTTCTGCCAAAATGAAAATTTCACAATTTTTCCGCCAAAAATCAATCTGTGTACCACTAAAAAAACTCAAATGCGTTAATTTTCTTAATAAAATGCAAATCTGTAATTTTCAGTCAAAATAAAAAATTCTTAATTTACCCGCAAAAAACTGATCCATTTCCTGCAAAAAATTTTGATTGCATAATTAAAAAAAAATCAAATCCATAATTTTCCGCCAAAATGAAAGAATCGCAATTTTTCCGCCAAAACTGATCTGTTTCCCACAAAAGAAAACTTGATTTGGTAATTTTCTTAACAAAATGCAAATCCGTAATTTTCTGCTAAAATAAAAAAATTCATAATTTTTCTGGTAAAAATGGATCCGTAATTTTCCCACAAAAAAATTATTCCATATTTTTTTATTTGATTAATTGATATGATAATTAGTTTTTAGGTTAAGTGATAATAAAGGTATATTTGTCTTTTTATCTTTCAACAGTGGTAGTTTTGAAAATGGCCACATGAAGAGTGGTATTTTTGAAATTTCCCCTTTATTATTTCTTGTAAAATTTATGATTCTGTAATTTATTAAGTTTCTTGCAATTCATTAGTTATTATTAAAGTATGATGATAAAGTTATTACAAATTTATTTTATGTTTTCATAGATTGATATATTTAAACATTTGATCGACGAAATTAAATAGATTTATAAATTAATTTGACCCATTAAATTTGATATATTCATGGATTAACCCAATCAATATATTCTATAATTTATTAACACTTAACTAATTAGTATAATGAATTAGGTTTGATTATACTCAATCAATTTTTTTTCTTCAAATACTTAGAACCTTGGGAAAAAAAATTATTTGGGCCTAAATAATATATAAAAAAAAAGTTTAATTAAATTTGAAAAAGTAAGATCAAATTTTATTGAAATAAAAAGATTTAAGGGAAAATTCATTATAAAGGAGTTCTGGCAAGAAAATTTATAACGGCGAACTTTTCGGAGCAAACTGTTAGGTGATCTTGAGAGCGACAGGAAGGGTTTTGCGAGAAAGCTGTTCTCCGCCGCCAGGCATGGCTGAAGAGGAGATCATGGAGACAAAAAATCAGAAAGATGGTGGCACAGTTAGTGACGTTGTATGCGAGAAGGTTGATCTGGTGTCTGATTCGGCGTTGAAGAGGAATTTATCTTTTGGTTCATCGCTAGGGGTTTCGGAGAGGTCGGAGGAGTTTGGTGATGCTGCACGGGTACCGCCAAGCACTCAGGAAGAGGGGGCTCTGGAGGCGAGTAGCCAAAAGGAGGGGTGCGAGACGACTGTTCTAGGGTCTGAGAAGGATCAAGCAGGTTGTTTATCAGCAGGTCCTCTGATGGGAGAGTCTTTGGAGATGACAATTACTGGTAGAGGTGCAGAAACTCTGCGGGAACATGCTGAAGGGCTAACTCACCCAGAAGTTGAGAAGCAGAGTGCATTGTCGGGGAATGAGGAGGGTTTGGCTACTGTAGGAGGGAAACGTCTTCCCACACTGTTCTAACAAAAAAAATCATGGTCTTCGGTTGTTAGCAAACCTTCTCTATCACACTATGATTATGACATGCTGGAAGAAGAGGGAAGATCAGTTGTTAACGTGCCGGTGGAAGTGCTGGAGAACGTGCCTCCGCTTTGGGAATAATTTGTAGTGGGAATATTTGCTTCTGCAGCTCCACACGCGGCAAAGCTTCATGTCATAGTAAACAAAATTTGGAATCTAGGAGACAAAGGCATAAAAATTGATGCATTTGTGGTGAATGAG
Source organism: Cardamine chenopodiifolia (assembly GCA_963922655.1). Taxonomy (NCBI): domain Eukaryota; kingdom Viridiplantae; phylum Streptophyta; class Magnoliopsida; order Brassicales; family Brassicaceae; genus Cardamine; species Cardamine chenopodiifolia. The sequence continues at coordinate 15,647,202 of OZ000470.1, read as the reverse complement.
ATGACAATCAAATTTAGAATTCGGGATTCCAACGCTCGAAGTAGAGTCCTTCGTTGAGGCATGTGGAATATCTGTGAAATACCTATGATAGCCACCAAGTGGACCCCGATCCCTGAGGAAGCACAACCCGCATTATCATCTATGCCGATGTGGGTCACTTTAAAAAATATTCCACCTGCTCTGTTTTCCTGGAAAGGGTTAAGCTTTGTAGCAAGTCTTGTAGGTGTCCCATTGAGAATGCACCAAGACACTGAGCTTGTAGCAAGTTATGATGAAGCAAAAATCTTCATTGACGTGAAGTATGATTATCCGTGGCTCCCAATGCGATGCGTCTGTTGCAATAAATGGGGTCATACAGAGGCATGTTGCCTAGAAAAATTTGGAAAAGAAGTGGCAAGCTTATCGGAAAAAGTAACAAAATAGGGGAAACAGACTTCTTCGAAACTAGTTGGTGTAAGGGAGGCTGTAGTGGAGAAGGGTTTGGAAAACTCTAAGACGAATAAACAAAGAGAGGAAAAGGGCTCAACTAACCTCCCGGGAAATGAGTGGAAAACTATTCCACAAGGAAATGGTAGGAGACCAGGAAAGCGAGGTCTGACTTAAGGCGAGGTTAAAATAGCCTCTCCATCGCGTTTTGAGGTTCTGAGATCTTCAGGTCTGGAGAAAAAGGGGTTGGGAGTAGCTGAAAACATGAATATAAAGCGGGTTGAAAGTGGGAATGCAGTTGGTACTGGGAGTACATCATGTTCTGATGCAGAGAATATATTGGGAAAAGCTCTGGCACAACAATCTGGTTCAGGAAAAATGCAGGTGGGTTGTGAGATGAAGGAATCGGCAGCGGAAAAGGCTTTGAATTTTAATCAGGTGGAGAGAACAGATGCAGAGGTAAAGACAATATCATATGTTCAGTCAAGTTCGAGAAAATCAACGCCTGTGGGAAAATCTGTGGCCGAGGGGATCACCTTTAAAGAGAAGGTTGGCGCTGTGGATTTAAGAGAGAGAATGACAAGGCTCAGGTCTGATGCAGAGGGCGTTTCTTTGAGTTGTGGGACAGAGAAGTCAGTTGATGGGAAAAAACAGAGAGGTCTGCTGCAGCTAGTACGACGAGGATGGTGCCTACCGAGGTGTCTGTTGCAGAGGAGAACAGTGCTCTGTTGCGGACTGATACAAAAGATTTGGAAAAATCTGAGAGAACTGAAGCAGAGGCAGGAGACCTGTTGAAGAGGTCTGATGCAGAGGGTTCATTGTTGTGGATAGAGCTAGAAGGATTTGTTGCAGAAATTTTTCAGAGGTTGAGAAATAGGGGAAGTGGTCTGATATAAAGGGTTCGGACTCTGTCTTGAGTCCTGAGAAGTCACAGGAATTGGCACAAAGGGGAGTAGCATGCTCGATAGTGGGGGTCTCATCACTAAAGAATTCTGAAACTTTAGTTCAAACTGGCTCTAATTCTGCAGAAGTGGAGAGGATGGAAATGAAATCAAAGCCAGCGAAGACAAAGGAAAAGGATTCAACAGAGGATGGAGTAGGTTCTAAATTCTTAGGGGAGCAGGTCACCGCGACTGGAGAAGGATCTGAAGCGAAGTATTCTTCAAATAAGGACAATCCTTGTAAGGTAGAAAACACGTTACGAATCCCCCTCCCTCGATCAGCTAAACAACCGCAAAAAAATTCAGAATAAGGAGGACTCAAACCCGACTGCTTTAGGACGTCGGAACCAACGGAAAACACATTAATGTCGTGTTTTTTTGGAACATCCGGGGGTTTAACAAGATCATAAAGCATTCACTTATAAGGAATATGATTCATCAGAAATCACTAGACTTTGGAGCTTTGTTGGAAACAAGAGTAGCTGAGAACAAAGCAGATTCGATTGTTAAGTCGACTTTTAAGGACTGGTCCATAACATCAAATTATGAGTTCAACCCGTTAGGAAGAATTTGGGGTGTCTGGAAAAAATCAGTATCATTGACGGTGATATACAAAAGGGGTCAATTGATCTCATGTAAGGTGAGGATTCAGGGCCAAATAGAGGAGTTCTTGTGTACATTCATATATGCATCAAACTCAATGGAAGAAAGACGACACCTCTGGAGAGACCTAAAAAACCATCAAGCTGACCCACAAGTTCGAGACTTACCATGGTTATGCGCTGGAGATTTTAATGAAATTTTGGATATATTGGAGCATTCTCTAGCAAACTCAGGCCACGCCTATTGTCTGGGAATGCATGACTTTCGAGATATGGTTTTTCATTGTGAGCTAGAGGATCTGTCGTTTCACGGGCCAACCTTTACTTGGTGTAATATGCGAGATGAAGGCTTGATAAGCAAAAAAATTGATTGCGTCCTTGTGAACTCTCTGTGGCTGCAGCGACCGCCAAACTCTTACTGTTTATTTGAAGCTAGAGGATCTTCGAACCATGTATGTGGATTTATAGCAATCAATGAACCTCCACGCAAGCCAAAAGCCCCATTCAAGGTAGTAAATGCGGTTGTTGCTATGACAGATTTTAAACAACTTATGGAGGACTATTGGACCAGATCAGTCTCCTTATTTACCTCGACCTCTGCGCTCTACAGACTTTCAAAGAACTTAAAACTTCTCAAGCCACCTATTAGAGCTTTCAGCAAACAGAGAATACACCACTTAACAAAAAGGAAGGAAGAAGCCTATGCTGCGTTTTGTGAGAAGCCGAACAGCTAACCTAACAAGTCCGAATGCTCAAAACTTATTAGAAGAAGCTCGAGCTTATGATACTTGGGAGAGTGTGGCGGGACTGGAAGAGAGCTTCCTAAGACAGAAAGCGAAACTACACTGGATAAAAGTGGGGGATCAAAACAATAGATTCTTCTATAATGCGATCAAGGATAGGGAAGTGCAGAATTCGATATATGAGATCAAATCTCCGGGGGAGAAATTATTTCTTCTAGAGAGGAAATCCAAGCTGAAGCAGTCCGTCACTATGTTAAATTTTTAAAGACCCAAGGCTGGGAGAGACTGATGATCAAATGACAGAGTTGGCTCAGATTCTGAATTTTTGGTGCTCCGAGGAAGAGAGCCGAGAGCTACTGAAGGGAGTTTTGGAGCTAGAAATAAAGCAAGTGATTTTTTCTATACTGTCTAATAAATCCCCAGGGCCTGATGGTTTCACGGTTAAATTCTATAAAGAGATGTGGCCTATCATTGGAAACGATGTCAAAGTAGCGATACAATCTTTTTTCATCTATGGTTTTTTGCCAAAGGGGGTAACTCAACAATTCTTGCTTTAACTCCAAAGAAGGCTGGTACTATTGGGATGAAAGACTACCAGCCAATATCATGCTGCAATGTGCTTTATAAAGTAATCTCAAAGATCTTAGCAAACCGTCTAAAGATCATCCTCCCTGGACTTATAACAAAAAATCAAACAACGTTTATAAAGGACAGATACTTAATGGAGAATCTTCTCCTTGCGTCTGAGTTGGTAAAGGACTATCATAAGCCGGATATCTCTCCTAGATGTGCCATGAAGATTGATATTACCAAAACTTTTGACTCGGTGAATTGGAAATTTCTTGGCAACCTTCTGAGAGTAATGCAGCTGCCAGAAAGGTTTGTTAAGTGGTTTGAGCTATGTGTCACCTCTCCATCATTCTCGGTACAGGTAAATGGGGAGCTGGCGAGATACTTTAGAAGTGAAAGGGGGTTGCGGCAAGGTTGTTCTCTTTCTCCATATTTATTCGTTATCTGTATTAATGTCTTATCATTAATGCTAGACAAGGCTGCATATAACGGTGAATTTGGATACCACCCTAGCTGCAGGAGCTTGAGTGTTACTCATCTATGTTTCGCGGACGACATCATGGTTTTTGCAGATGGGAAGGTACGCTCCATCATGGGTATACTTGCGGTTTTTGAGAGATTTGCTCAAACCTCGGGATTAGAAATAAGTCTTGAGAAAACAACTCTGTTTGTAACCGGAGTACCGTCGGGAACTAGAGATTTGTTGAATGGGTTTTCGTTTAAGATTGGAAGCTTGCCGGTGAGGTATTTGGGCTTACTCCTTTTAACAAAGCGAATGTCTAGTAACGATTATAGACCTCTCATCGAAAAAATCTGAGCTCGCATCAGCTCCTGGAAGAATAGATTTCTTTCCTTCGTAGGTAGATTACAACTCCTCTCTTCGGTAATAACAAGCTTGACAAATTTTTAGATTTCAGCTTTTAGACTTCCAAAAGTGTGCATAAGAGAGATTGAGAAAATAAGCTCTGCATTCTTATGGTCAGGACCAGCATTAAATTCAAACAAAGCCAAGGTGGCTTGGCGTGATGTTTGTAGACCAAAGCCAGAGAAGGGTCTCGAATTGAAAGCATTGGTTGAGGCAAATAAGGTAAGCTGCTACAAACTGATCTGGAGGCTGGTATCTTCGAGAGACTCCTTGTGGGTTAACTGGGTGAAGAAGAACCTGATACGCAAAGGTTCATTCTGGTCAAAGAAAGTCACCAAGACGGGAGGTTCTTGGATGTGGCAAAAACTACTAAAATACCGTAGCTCCACAACAAACTTCCACAAGATAGAGGTACATAATGGAATGCATACTTCCTTTTGGTTTGGATTGAAAGCATTGGTTGAGGCAAATAAGGTAAGCTGCTACAAACTGATCTGGAGGCTGGTATCTTCGAGAGACTCCTTGTGGGTTAACTGGGTGAAGAAGAACCTGATATGCAAAGGTTCATTCTGGTCAAAGAAAGTCACCAAGACGGGAGGTTCTTGGATGTGGCAAAAACTACTAAAATACCGTAGCTTCGCAACAAACTTCCACAAGATAGAGGTACATAATGGAATGCATACTTCCTTTTGGTTTGGATTGAAAGCATTGGTTGAGGCAAATAAGGTAAGCTGCTACAAACTGATCTGGAGGCTGGTATCTTCGAGAGACTCCTTGTGGGTTAACTGGGTGAAGAAGAACCTGATACGCAAAGGTTCATTCTGGTCAAAGAAAGTCACCAAGACGGGAGGTTCTTGGATGTGGCAAAAACTACTAAAATACCGTAGCTCCGCAACAAACTTCCACAAGATAAAGGTACATAATGGAATGCATACTTCCTTTTGGTTTGATGTCTGGTGCCCTCTTGGTAGATTAATAGATATCCTGTGGGAAAGAGGGTTCATTGACATGGGGATAAAGGCTGATGATACCTTGGTTGAGGTGTTGGTAAACAACAGGCCTCGACGAAGAAGGCTGCAAGCTCTAGCGCAGATTGAAGAAGAAATTGAAAAGGTTCGGGGCAGAGCTTATCTAGATGATGATATAGCCCTATGGAGATATAAGGCTGACAAGTTCAAAGCCCAGTTCTTATCAAAAGAAACATGGAATCAGGTTAGGGAAATCTGTCCAAGGAACTCATGGCACAAAGTAGTTTGGTTTTCGTATGCTACTCCAAAATATTCATTTATTATATGGCTAGCCATCCTAAACCGTTTGTCAACTGGGACAAAATGATCACGTGGTCCGAAAATGCTTTGACAAAGTGTGCCTTCTGCTCAGCCCTCCTAGAGACGCGAGATCACATTTTTTCGGCTGCCCCTACACGTCACAAATATGGTACTAGTAAGCATATGGCCTTCTGCGTGAAGAGTATACGGCAAACTTCAATTACTTGATAACTCTATTCCATGGTAAGGGAACCAAGTCAAAGGTAAACTTTGTGGCTAAGTACACCTTTCATGCCTTGACATATTTATTGTGGAGAGAAAGGAATCAAAGACGACATGGAAGTTTCCCTCTCAACATGAACAGTCTAGTGAATGAGATAGGGAAAATGGTAAGGAATCGACTCTTAGCTCTACAAAAAGAAGGAAAAATGATCGACGATCTGCAGCTATAGTTTGCCTCAAAAATTTAATTATTGATCATAATTTTTCAGCTCATTAGTAGATGGTGTGTACTCTTTTTCCCGGGAAGTGGTTTTGTCCCAATCGGGTTTTCCACTCTTGGGCTTTAACGAGGATACCATCTACTGATCCACATTAGAGAGCTTTATCTTTCAGCATCATTGTTGTATAGTTCCAAATTCTGTAAACGGTTTTCTTTTGAATATAATTTTACATATTATTCAAAAAAAAGGAGTTCTACCAAAAATTTTGTCCATCTACACTTTTTTTTTAAATTGTCACTTTCCCTAAACTACCCTTACTATTAGATTAATACCATTTTCCAAAAAAAACAACTAAACATGTAGATACACTTCTATTAAGAAGATTTTTTTTTTAAAAATTTCATTTTAGCCAGTTTTAAGTAGGTTTTTAGTTTGATAAAAGTTGTTTTGAAAATTTTAGTATAGGTATTCTAGCGGTATGAAATTATTAGATTACGTATTATAGCATTTGTTCATGGTTTGAAAATATTGTATTACATATTCTACCAATCGTTCATGTTCTAGATTTTTTTAGAATGAAAATATTAGAATATTTATTCTAAAATATTTAGGATACATATTCTGAAATATTTAGAATACTTATTCTAACAGTTGTACATGCTCTGGGAAAATTAGTTTACATTTTCTACCAATTAGAATACGTATTCTGAAAATATTAGAATATATATTCTAAAAAATTTTAAATATCCAAAAAGATAATGAGTGAATTTAAAAATAATTTTAAAATATAGCAAAGATAATGACTAAATCTAAAATATATAAAATTGTAAATATATTTAAAATAATTTAATTTATTAAATAAAAATTGTATTTATTTAAAAATTATTTTACTGTGTTGTATATATGTTAAATTGAAAATTAATTATTTATTTATTAGATTAAATTAAAATTTAGGTTTCACGATATTTGTTCTTCTTCTTCTTTTCATCTGATTTGTTCTTACTGGTTTTGGGTATGTACCTCATAGGATGTTCAGTTATATTGATGCAAGAATTGGTCTTTGATCAGTTCTATAAGTGGAGTTAGTAAGTATACCACGTTGAAAGAGTATAGCTTGGTAGTTTAGTAAAGTGTTTTGTTTTCTCTATATGCACACAAAAATTTTGAAATATTTAGTAAGTTCAACTCTCAAAGTTTTTGGCATTGTCTTTTTTACATCTAACTGAACATCTATTTGAGGTTTTCGTAGGTTACAACTGTAACCTTTCTTTATCGATTTATTCCCATAGATATAAATGTAATGGTTAACATAATTTTATTAGAAAAATGAGATGAATTATGTTCAGTATATACAAGAGCAAATTGCTCTCTAAAACTAAAACTTCTAAGAAAAAAAAAGATTGGTATACCTACACAATGGTATTTGGCTCGAGATTGCCAAGAACTTGAACGTTTTCATCCTCTGTAGGTTCCAAAAGGATTAACATTTTGCATAATCCACGGATGCTCCAGAAGTTTGTGTAATGGCAAACGCTGCAAAGACTCCTTGATAAGCATCTATATGTACATACAATTGATAAATATTGTATGTGCGATTTCAGATTCATTAATTACTACTTCGATCAAAGTATATTAACGATTGAAAATACAAAATAACCTGGCTAATTAGGTCTTTTGCAAATGCAGAGACAATTGGTTTCAGAGGAAACTTGAGATCCACTTGCACAATCCTGCTATCATTTGTGGTAACAAAATCATCAAACAAAGCCACAAGAAACATACTGTAATTGTAGATTTGAAAATGCAGATAAAGCTGACAAAGGAAGAAACCCTCGCTCCTGCTCATTGTCAGACGCTTCAAGTAAGATTTATCAATTAGAATACCTTCTAGATTTTTTTAATTTTAGTGACATAACAAGAAGTGGAAAAGATAATTCAATTCTGACACGCAACATATTTAACAAATGTTTTAGCAAGTAAAATAGTGCTTAAATGTCTAAGACAAAGACTAATCTAACCAAATGGTTTACCTTCAGAAGTGCCAACATGTGCGAATCAATTCCAGACCTAGAAAAGACATGCCCATGAAACAGTTAGTTTACTCGTGGCTTTGTATGACAACCGCCCTTCAGAATGATCAGAAACCAAACTTCTTTCTGCGTAGGCTGATGGTGAGGGATCTTCAACTGATCCAAGTGACTTCATCAGCTTCTGTATTGTAATCAGAAGTAACACCAGTGTCAATGTTAAACGGTTGGTTTACTGATTGTATATGCGAGCAAACAACATGGAATTATAAGCAGAAACAAACCTGGAGCTTTTGAAGTTGTGACTTAGCATAAGATAGCATATTCATATTATGAGTTGCAGCCCCATGAGAACTGGAGAGAACTTGATTCTCTTTCACATCGAACGTACACTTCGAAAGCAAATGAAGGAGGTGAACTAAGAAAATGGCCTGGCAACGAGGACAGCCTGCTCCTGCTCGGCAACACACCGCGAGTAGCCTGCTCTAAAAAAAATGAAAACAAATAAAAATAGCAAAAATATTTTTTTTTGTTTCCGTAGAGAACGAAACCTTGCTAAAACCACAAATATATTTGAACTCAGAACCAAATACATAATAATCTCCCATATGTGAAAAGTCTTTTGCACAACTTTCAAGTGTAAGAGTTTAGAAGCATAACACATTTGGCTCTAACCCAGTTAATAAAGAGTAATCAGAGAAGAAACTCAACATAACAAACCAAGAAAAATCCCAAAATTGTCTTATCACACTCACATATACTAGCTACCAATCGACAAGGCCGATTGTGAGGGTGTGCGAACCGTGCAACTGCACAAAATTCTTTGAACTTAGATTTTCTATGTCTAACGCAATAATTAGAGCAAGACTTAATCTATGTCGAAAATTTCTACAATAAAACAGGGACGATTAGGTTAAAGTAGAAGAGTTTGTAAATATCTGATTTGTTTTAATAATATTAATAAGGAAAAATTTATTATAAAGGAGGATTAGCAAAAAAAAAAAAAAAAATTTTGTTTTTTTTGTAAATTGTCATTTTTTCCTAAACTACCTTTACTACTAGATTAATATCATTTTTTCTAAAAAAAACCCATAAAACCATGTAGATACACACCTATCAATAAGATTTGAAGAAAAAAAAATTTCATTTTAGGCAGTTTTAAGTAGGTTTTTAACTTGATAAAAGTTGTTCTGAAAATTCTAGAATAGGTATTCTGGTGAAATAAAATTATTAGATTACGTATTTTAGCATTTGTTCATGGTCTGAAAATATTATATTACGTATTCTAGCAATCGTTCATGTTCTGGGATTTTTAGAATGAAGATATTAGAATACTTATTCTGAAATATTTAGAATACACATTCTACCAGTTGTACATGATTTAGGAAATTTAGTTTATGTTTTCTACCAAGTAGATTACGTATTCTCAGGGTTTTAGAATATGTATTCTGAAACGTTTAGAATATCCAAAAAGATAATGACTGAATTTTAAAATTATTTAAAAGAATATCAAAGATAATGACTGAATCTAAAATATATGTAATCGTAAATATTTTAAAAATAATTTCAGTTATTAAATAAAAATTGTATTTAAAATAAAGTTATTAAATAATTTATGTTATTAAATAAAAATCGTATTTATATTTAAATGATAATTACTGAGGGTTTTTTTAAATCTCTTATTTCTTTTAATGATATATATCCCCTAAAATTAATGAAAAATAATTTTTTTTAATTAAAACTTTTTTTTAATGAGAAGTTTTGATTTGTTTCATTTTAATTAAAAAAATTTAGAGGGCAAAAAAGGATTAAATATTTCAAAAGGATTAAAACAACAACTTTTTTAAAAAAGGTTTAGATTAACACATTTTTTGAAAATCCTCCTTTATAATGAATTCCCCTAGGGAAAGTCATTATAAAAGAGGATTAGCAAAAAATTTGTCCATCTACACCTTTTTTTGTAAATTGTCACTTTTTTCCTAAACTATCCCTACTACTAGATTAATACCATTTTTCCAAAAAAAAACCCATAAAACATGTAGATACACACCTATTAAGAAGATTTGAAGAAGAATTTTTTTTGTTTTAGACAGTTTTAAGTAGGTTTTTAGGTTGATGAAAGTTGTTATGAAGATGCTAGAATAGGTATTCTGGCGAGATAAAATTATTAAATTACTTATTGTAGCATTTGTTCATGGTTTGAAAATATTATATTACGTATTTTAGCAATCGTTCATGTTCTAAGATTTTTAGAATGAAAATATTAGAATACCTATTCTGAAATATTTAGAATACACATTCTGATGTTTTTAGAATACTTATTCTAACAGTTGTACATGATCTAGGAAATTTAGATTACGTTTTCTAGCAACTAGAATACGTATTCTGAGAAGTTTAGAATATGTATTCTGAAAAATTTTAAATATCCAAAAGGATAATGAATTTTAAAATTATTTAAAAGAATATCAAAGATAATGACTGAATCTAAAATTATTGTAATTGTAAATATTTTAAAAATAATTTCAGTTATTAAATAAAAATGGTATTTAAAGTTATTAAATAATTTATGTTATTAAATAAAAATCTTATTTATTTTAAAATTATTTATTTCTTAGATTAAGTTAAATTTAGTTTTGATGATATTTGTTGTTCTTCTTCTTCTCTCCTTTGACGCCTTGTGCTTCATGTAGAAGAGTTTTTGTTTTTTCATAATTATGCTGCATATCTACGTTAAGTGTGGTGTATGGAGATTGTATGATAACAAAGAGTGGAGATTTATTGTTGATGAAGAAAAACGTGGGAGATTACTTACTCTGCAATCCACTACATCTCTTGAAGAGTTAAAATCCATGGCTTCAGAAGACTATGAAGTGGAGCAGAGTGTAGTTGATGTGGAATTCAGTTATTTTCCCATAGATCTAAGTGTTGACTCTCCTCTCGTTGTTATGATGAATGATAGACAATTCAAAAAATTTGTTGGCTATTTAAAAACAAACAATAAGTTACAGTTGTGTATGACGTTCAAAGGTAGAGTTGATGATTGTAGTAGTAGAGACCATTTTGATTTGAATAAGGAGTCAAGTAGTGATGATGCTAAAGAGCGAAGCTATGATGCTAAAGAGCGAAGCTATGATGCTAAAGAGCAACACGCTGATCGTAGAAGTGAAGATAATGATGGTAATGTGTGTGAAAAATCAGTAGTATTTGGGGATGCAGATAAACAGAGTAATGATGATATAAAGGTTGTTGATGATCTCAGATCTATGTTGGTAGAGTTGATGGTCAATACAGGGAACTATTTCAAGAGTAAAAAAGTTTTACAAGCAACTATGGAAATGTATGCGATGAAGTATAACTGCGACTACAGGATTACTAAATCTGATACGAAATGGTGGTGTATATGCTGCATAGATAGTGTTTGCAAATGGAGTCTTCGTGCTCAGTTTTTAGAGCACTCTACATATTTGAAAATCAACAAGTATGTGGGTGAGCATACATGTGCTCCTTCGAAGAAAAATAAATTCTGTAGAACACCTTCAAGAAGAACAATTGGACATCTCATTATGCATAGTTATGAGGGTGTCAAGGAAGGACCTAAACCGAATGATATCATTATCATTATCCGTACGAAGTATGGATGCAAACTAACTTATTCCCAAGCTTGGGAGTCTTGTGAGTATGCAATTAATGAAGTTAGAGGAATTCTGGAGAAAAGTTTTGGTAAGATACCAAAATACTTGTATATGCTACATGAAACAAATCATGGTACGTATACAAATTATGAAATTGATTTTAATGGTAGATTCAAATATCTATTTATTTTGTTTGGTCCATCAATAAGAGGGTTCTATAAGTCAATTCGGAATGTGATTGTAGTTGACAGAACGTTTTTGAAGAGCAAATACAAAGGAGTTCTATTAGTTGCTATACCCGTAGATGGTAACTCTAATTTGTATCCAATCATATTTGGAATTGCTAATTCAGAGAATGATAGTTCGTGGGATTGGTTTTTCATGCAATTAAAGAATGTTATAAAGGATGATGAAGGTTTACCTCTTGTGTCAGATAGACATCTCTCGATTTGTAAATGAATTGGAATATTCTACCCATTGGCTAGGCATGGCATTTGCATCCACACTTGATTAATAATATGATAACATATTACAAGGGAAATAGTGTGGCTGGTTTGGTTGCAAAAGCGTCAAAAGCATATAGAGTTGCTGAATTTGAGAAAATTTTCAACCAAATTTGCAACATGAGTCCTTCGATTGGAGTTTATCTAGAGGAAGCAGATGTGACATAATGGGCTAGATGTCATTTTCCTGGATACAGATATGACATTCACACCAACAATCATGTTGAATCGATCAATTCAGCTTTGAGAGCACCGAGAGAGTATCTAATAATTCATTTGTTAGACAGCATCAGAGAAATGTTAACACGATAGTTTTATGATCGAAGAGAATTAAGTGGGAAGCAAAAGGATCCTTTAACTATTGAGGTGGAGAAAAAGATATCTAGAAGAATAGAGAAAGATAAAATCTTTAAAGCTTATCCGATTACCAGAACCCGTTTACAGGTTAAAGGTAACAAAGAAGACTACGTTGTTGACTTAGAAAAAAGAAGATGTTCTTGTGGAAAGTTCAAGATAGGAAAAATTCCATGCAGACATGCTATAAAGCAGCTTTTGATATATGCAATGATCTATATACATACACTGATGATGTGTATACCACTCCAACATGGAGACCATTATACGAGGAATCTATTAATCCAATAGGTGTTTCTGAAGAAGAATGGCGCGTCCCAGAAGATGTTGCAGCTGCAGAAGTTCAACCACCTCAAACAAGAAGACAACCTGGAAGACCGAAAAAACAAAGACATGAAACAGTTGAAAATAGGATAAGATCGTCACAAGGATCAAAGATATACAGGTGCAGCTGTTGTGGCAAAGAAGGACATAACAGAACGACATGTGATATTGTGATTGTACGGTTAGTGACACTATTTTTTGTTTTTTTTCTTAACTTATAACCGTATTTTTATTTACTATTTTTTTTTGTTTTCAAGATTGCGTTGCTACTATCATCATCGTCGTTGAAGGGTAAAATTTCATGGATATGTTTACTTTCTACTTTCACAAGTTAAGACTCACAAGCACATATTTTGTCTTCCTTTTCTTAGGTGGTTTGAATATTATAATTTCTTGGTTATATAAGATAACTTTAAAGTTTGAATATTGGATTAAGCCAAATGCGTGGAGGTTTTTCTTGTATTTGATGGTTTTGTACAATCGATCACTTTTTATCAAAGCAGTAAACATTGAAGAAGAGGTGAATATCTTGAAAAAATCATCAATGCTAGCATAGAGTTTAAGAATATGTTTGAGAAGATGAAAATGGAACTAATAGTGAAGGTAATTGTTAAAGTCATTACTTGTCTTCTAATAAAGCCATAAAATTACATAAGACAGAACAATAAGCTAAGAATCATTGGCGGTTGGATGGGCTTTTGATGGAGCTCTGGCTGTATCATGCCTTTCTTTTGCGTCTGCTGAGACGGCTATCTGCCGTGTGCCCAAAAGAACGGGAGTTGGCCTCTGCAGTAGATCGCGTGGCATTATCTGCATATTTACTGCTCCTTTCACTCTCTTTGATGGCCGTTTCTTGATCATCGTCTTCTTGGATCTGGGGACGAGAGGCACAACTGCATGGTCTAATATTAGATATTGCTCCCCATATCTTGTGTAGCATCGCGTTTTTTTTGCGTTCTATGTCAATGATCCATTGTTGTCTTTCAGCTTCAGCATCATTTGATATTGATAGTTCGAACCTCTTTATTCGTCTCTGTTGTGGATAGTTGGATGTCTTCAAATAAGAGGAAGAGAGGAGTAAGAATTGTACTCATATGCAGCGCCTTTGTGGAATTAGGAGCTGTTTTCTTCAGGTTTACAAACATAGTAGCTAGTATAACGCCAAAGTTAACATTGTTGTCAGGCTTGTCGCGATACTCTACCAAAAGATAATTGACACCATAATAAAGCATCCAAATCTCATCATCACAAACTGAACCAGACTCTACTTTAAAGAAGAATGTGTTGTTGATGATCTTCGCCATTATTCTCAAAACAGGATTACGAATCTTAGCCTCTTTTGATGTATAACACCCTATCCCAATCAAATTCCAGAATTTTGTTGGGTTTTCGAATTTTGGAAAACTGACTTCTTCCCCGTGACTAAACCTGTATATGTCACAAAACTCAAAGAGAGTCAAAGAGCGAAATTTCTTATTGAGGAAGAATGTGAGTTTTCTTTGGCTCGCCACTGGGTTTTTTGGGTCATCATAAGTGAGACGGCATGTTGCAACCAACTCCCGAACCAACACAGGGTGTGTTTGATGAAAAAGCCGATACAATTTTCCAAAACCCATGTTTGTAAACACTAGCTCCACATCATTTAGTAATCCGAGCTGCTCCAATACAAGCTCTGAAGCAAAACGTGTTGGTTCAATCTTCACCATTGCCATTGCTTTAACGAAGTCATTGTCGTGTTTATCCATCTTTTTGGTGATTGGTCTCAAGTGAATATCACATGCTTGAGTCCTTTCATTGTTGTAATATTATGTTCGATCAATGCTTTTGAATTTTTTTTTTTGTCTCTCTTCTTCACATACACTCTCCTCAACCGTAACTTCTTTTCCTTTTTTTCCCATTGCCTATAACAGAGGAAGCAGCACTCACTATCTCTTGAAACTCAATGATATCACCAAACGAGGAAAACAACAATAACACCAACTAATTAGTATTTAGGCAAGATTGGTCTCCAATGACAGTAAGATTTCACCCTATACTCATTGGTTTGACAAAATTGACAAGTAATCAAACAATTAAAACTGTAAACACCAACGTATTCTATTTCAAACATAAGTGATTCAAATAACCAAGAACACATGTAAAGCGGTATATACAATAGCAATCATCGTAGACCATAATACTTGCACCAATCACGTTTTCAACATAATGAAAAGAGATTAGAGAGTTGACTCCACATTTCTAAAAAATTCGCTTAAAAGGTCAGAGATTAAGAAGTCTTACCTTGGCAGATCGAAAACGAAAATAGTACCAATGGAAAGGTAATGAAAATTCTTAGCATAGATCCATTATGGTCTTTCAATTCTATAATAATGGAAACAGCAACCCTAGTCGCCATCTTTATATCTGGGTTAAAATCTTAGTGTAATTGGGTTTTAAATTGCTGAAATTGATGAAAAATTGAAGGTGTTGTGTTTTAATGGAGGTTAGGGATTTGTTCTCCTTCGACGATGAAGAAGAAAAAGTGAGTAATATTTAAAACTTGTCCACTTGATTCAGTCCTTATAATCGATTTTGACCACAATAATTTTGGTTTAATCTTGGTTTATCCCGGTTTAATTTAAGATTTTTCGAATAATTGCAGTGATCGATCGATCACTTAAGTGTCCGATTGATCATACATGGTCTGGAAGTACTTACCAATCCGAGTAAATGAAGTGATCGATCGATCAATTAAGTGATTGATCGATCATACACGGTCTGGAAGTTTTAAGGTTTTCGAGTATTTGAAGTGATCGATCGATCGCTTAAGTAATCAATCGATCATACATGGTCTGGAAGTTTTAAAGGTTTTTGAGTAATTGAAGTGATCAATCGATCATACACGGTCTGGAAGTTTTAAGAGTTTTTGAGTTATTGAAGTGATCGATCAGGAATTTTAGTGATCGATTGATCATACACGGTCTGGAAGTTTTAAGTTTTTCGAGTAATGAAGTGATCGATCTATCAATGATAAAGACCAACCAAAATTTGGTATATTGTGTTTTCTCATCATCAATCAAAGATTTTTTCGGTTTCATAATCTTATGATTGAGTAACACATAACATGAAACACACATATCTTATTAATACTACGCTTTTGAATGTCTTAAACATAACTACTTGTTCTTCAAATAAAGGAAATATCGGAGAAAAAAAAACTAATAGAGTAAAATTCTTAATGAAGTTCAACAATATCATCAGAAGACAATATTGGAGGTTCATACTTCTCCATTCGCTCAATGAACAGAGGATCTTTTGCTGCTTCCAAAGATCAAATGCAATCCTTTGACGAGCTGCTCTAATGTTCTCATCGCTTATCAAATCCATAGGTATCTGATGCAAATGACACTCGATGTATTTCAGCGCATAAACTCTGCAATCACTTGCTGAATGATTTAACTTAGGTGGTACAAAGACGGGGACAATCTCATATGGTGTCAAAAGTGGAACTTTCCCATAAACCTTTGTGTGCAGTCCCTTCAGAAAACGAGGGATGGTAACTGTTAATACCTCCACGTACCTTCTGTTGTTTTGCCCACTACAATCGAAGACTTCAACATGTTTTAGGCAGAAGTTAATGCAAACCGAAATCCAATGATTATCGTTGACGAACACCAGAGCATAAATTCTGTCGCAATCAGTAACCCATTTTTCCTCGTCTTTCCATGAGCTGGCAAATTACCATTGGCGTACGATAGAAGATTTGTATCCCACTTGTGGTTTTTTTATTTTTCAAAAACTTCATGTATTCGTTTTTTATTTGCATGCTAAATATATAATTCATGAAACCCACACAATCAAACTTTAGTTGACCTAAAGATGTATTCTTACGAAATACATACATCATAGCATCCAATTCCTGAAAAATATTTAATCTCATTACCACAACAATAACAACGTTAAGTAATTTATATCGTTATAAAAATGGCTAGTACTTACTTCGTTGCCAAGCCAAATGTTGTGCCCCATGATTTAATTAAATAACTTCTCATTAAGTACACTTGGACCCAACTTAATGATTCTGCAAATATAAAAAATAATAGACATTGATATTAGCAAAAGGAAATAATTGGTTCACCATAAAATGAAATTTATGAACTTACTGGTGTTTCTTATGCCACTCTTCAAAAGCATTCCATTTAGCGTCAGAAACGAACACCAATATAGCATTGTTGTCATCTTTACCTGCATCTTGGACACTATCTTTTCTTAAATCAATTTCTACAGAATTTTGATAATTGCAACCGCTCTCTATTTTGATCGGTTGCTTTTCAACCTCTTTGCCAACAAAACTCTTTGTAGGATCAACCTCTGGAACATATGTTTTTTTTTTTGAGAAAAGTGTCCTATTTTTTCCTGTAGGAAGTCTTGTGTTCCCATATTGATGTCTATGCCAGAATTCTGAGAAAAAAATTCATCAAATATAAAGTTTTTGTCCTGTAAAAAATATACGAACAACAAATTGTAAGCAAAACATAAATCAATTCAAAATACAACTGAAATGAAAGCAGACACAAAATTATACATTACGATTTGATGAAAACGATTACAAAGCCGATACATATTCGACTAATAAAGTTTTAGAAAACAAAATACAACTAAAATGAAAGCACATGCAAAGCACACACAAATTTAGATTACAAAGCCGATACATATCCGATTAATAAAGTTTTAGAAAACAAGCTTCAAGATTTACTTTTTACATACCCCATATTTACGCTTCACTTGTGGTGGATTGAACGTTGATGTAGCAACTAAAAAAGGTGAAGAAAACTAGAAACAAAAACCTGGGAGAATCTGTGAAACTTAAAGCACACTGTATAACAAGAAAACCGCAGGAGTTAGTTGTTGGGAATTGGCCACATGATACATTTTAAATGATTCAGGGCTAAGAATAAGCTATACCCCATTCGATATTTCGATATTGGCTCACAAAGTAAGATACTGGACAGACTCAGTGATTAATCAACTAACAATTTCACAAGCAATACTAGAATGATGACTAAAATAAAACAGAATGATGAAACAAAGCATCACAACTCAATTCACACAGCAATGAAAAGATTGAAATGGTAATGAAAATATTAAAAGAAAAGACACAAGAATATGAATCTAGAATATGGATTTCACTGTACAAATCAGTTGTATTCATTGAGAATCTAAGCTCAATCAACTAATTGATGAAACATTTCAATTCCATCAAGACAAAAAAGAAAAATTTCTAGTCTTTAATAACCAACAATGAATCTTCGTCTTCATAGAGTAGAACAACAAAATCATATTTGAAAGATGGAGATAATGGAGACACAGAAAACCCAAACGAAAAACCCTAATCTCGATTCTACAATGAAGATAATCAATGAAGATAATCTGGATTCTACAATGGACATAATCTAGATTCTAGGGTAATTTCAGATGGAGTTGACTGTGAAGCTTTTACCTGAGATAGTGGTGGAGTTGTGAAGTAGCAAGGGAGGAGACGAACAGTCACGTTTGTCGGAGCCGCTGGTAGGAGCCGCCACCAGAAGAAGAGATCGATCGTGTGGTTTGAAGAGAAGAGGAGTTTTTAGGTTTTTAGGGATTTTGTTAACTTTTTCTGATTTCATTAAATGATATATATCACCTAAAATTAATAAAATAATTCTTTTTTAAATCAAAACCTCTTTTTAAATCAGAAGTTTTGATTTTTTTTTATTTTAATTAAAAAATTAGGAGGGAAAAATAGGATTTAATATTTTAAAAGGATTAAATCAACAACTTTTATTAAAAAAAGGTTTAGATAGATAATTTTTTTGAAATTTCTCTTATATAATGAATTTCCCCCTTTTATATAAAAGGTATATTGCTCACATGTGTACGAATATAATTATTCAGCTGGCCGAAAGAGAAATTTGTTCTTTCTAAAACACAAGAAAGCGTTTCTTGCATTGGAAACAATTGAAAAATCCAAAAGTGAAAGATGATTTGTACGATATGGGTTCGAGATTAGATCTCAATGGAACTAGCATCGCGTGTCTAATCTACTTTGTAGGCATGTAAATACCGGTAGAAGCACAACATTTGAATGCTAAAATTTCAAAACAAATATAGTACATCAGTCCGCAGCAGAATATCCAAATATATTCAAAACTTTATAGTATATATTTAATTCAATTATTTCACGAATCCTGCCAATTAAATTTATAACTAATTTTTATAAATCGGTACGTATTCCAACAAACAGAAACTGCGTCAGATGGCCATACAGAGGCAACCCCATCTGTTAAGAATATTTGACAAAGATTTGGGTTTTCCCAAAGACCATATCGAGTTCTACCCCGATTCAAATAGAATGGGTCTGATACATTCTGTTTCGAGGAAAACTTTTGAAGACTTGCTCATCTCACACCAGATCGATCGAGTCCGGATTTTTTCTAGTACAAAAACATCTGAATGTTGTAGAAAACCCAAAGCTTTATTTGGCTCCTTCTTTCCGAAAAGAATCTCGGCCCGCTTTCTCCCCATTATGCAATTACGTTACGACCACTGAGAAGACACACAATCTCAATCACTTCGATAATGCTTTAGAAAGTGTAAGAGCATAACTCCTACGATATGGAAAAACTGATAATCGTGAAGAAATAATATAAAATAAATATTACCAATGAAAGAATTAGGAAAAAATTTGCAGAGTCGAGACGAATCTCTTTCCTTAATTTTGTAAATGCCCCGTAGTGAGCCGGTTTACATGACATTTCAGAATCCCATGATACAACTTCAATATCTTCGATTTGCATCACCCAAACTTGAAGCCCGATGAACTTTGTTTTGTGTTGTACTCTCAAAGAAAAAACAAGAGAAAAACTAAGAGAGATTTCTACCATGGGTGGAAGAGAATGAGATCATACTTAACTTATGGCTGAAAGAGATTTCTATCATCTTTTTTTTGTGTATAAAGAGTCTTTCTTTTATAGCACAAAAATTCATAGATAATAATGCACAAAATTAATCATCATTAATTTGTGTCTTTACACCAAAAAAATGGAGGTTACTCAATATGTATTAATCATGGTATTAACCATAGAATTAATCACAATATTGACAACTTGTTGACCAAGGTTAGTCATGTGTAGTGACTATTAGACAAACTAAAAATAAATAGGTCCAAAAAGTGTTGGTTATTAGACTTGCACGTCTATAAACCCGCACACGAGTCTCAGCCTAAGCTTGACTCACAATCTTCATTTTTTCCATTTCTCATTCAAACGAACTCCATATAACAATGAGTTCCAACAATCCCCCACTGAACATAAATGACTTTATACATTTGACGACTCAATAAACTTGACTCGATAGACACGACTCGACAAGACTTAAAAAACGACTTTTGAGAGTACAAATAAAAAATCACTACATTTGAAATGGTAGCGTTGACAGCCTTGAACCATTCATAGTGAATAACTATCAGATTTACTCGACCAGGAGGTGACTTGATGTCTTGAACCACCCGAACTTTTATGTAAAGCTAAACAACAATTATCACACAGTTTCATTTTCTCACAAAACTAGGTTCTCTATTGCATTCATTTTGGCCTTGAACATGCTTGGTTTCATGAGTGAACTTGGGAATATAGCCTTTATCATTCATTCTCCTCGAAAGGGCCCCATTTCACACTCACATAGGCGATTTCCCATATGCTTATTCGTTTTGTTGAAAGTATTATGGTGTACTTCATGAGAATGAAAATATGAAATTATTAAAAGCTCAACACTTAACCTCATAAAAATAGCACTGTATAATCATCTTAGGAATCGGGTAGAGACATTAGTCTCACAGTGCTTTCAGCAGAATCAGTTCAATTTAGTTATCCCTTTGAACATCATTCTTGGGATCTCCAGTCATTGAGGTTGGGTTTCCATCAAACTTCATCATTAATTCATAGGCTGTAAACCCATTCCTCTTGATGATTTCACAACTTGATCTTGTGACCAACCTTTAATAAAAGGATCTTAGGTTGTCAACCAAACTAGTATAATTTATTGAGATTATAGTATTTGAGATCAATTGTTTTATGGTTTTATGTCATTTCCTTAGAAGACATGTTTTACCATTACAAAGAAAAACTTAGCACCCATAGTATAGTCAATTGAATATCAGAACGTACTTACAACGTTGACATAAATTTTTCACATCACATTATCTTTCGAGCCTTTTTGAAAGCTGCTCAACTTAGTTTAACTCTTCTTCGAGTTATTTACTCCGATTCCATTTTGGATCTTATCTTTATAAGTTGTTTGAAAGATTTTGATTAATATTTGTATGACATGGTACTGTGATATTCGTCAGCTACCCCAACACTTTAAGTATTTAATATTTCCACAAGAATACTAAATTTTCATAGTTCATTGACATATTATCAACAACTTTATGTGGTATTTTGTTGAGAATTTATTTGTGGTAAGCAACGCTTTCCCCCACATTACCTAAGATTACTTAGTTTTTCCACAACAAATCATGCAAAGTCTCAATAAAGTTTTCAATTTTCTTTCTATAACTTTATGAGATTCAAGTGACTAGAGAATTTGTATTAAAATACTATCATCCTCTATCACTTAAAGAAAATATGACTGGTTTCACCAAAATTATATTACCACTATAGAAAATACATTATACATGTATATTTCAATTTATTTGCTCTAAGATTTATCATTGTCTTTTCTTGAGTCAAAATTGTTACCACATTTGTCATCTTTGTGATTTAACTTATACATGATCTTTATGCAAGTAATGATTCTTTTACAAGTCATGATCTTTTTACAAGGTCATAAGTCTATTTTGCATACTAAGTCACAAGTGGCAGACCTCCGCAAATCAGGATGTTGGCTCACCACACTCGTTGCAAATATTAGAAACCTCCATTTCATTTATAAAAAATTTAGTCATACTTCACAATTCGAGTCACAACATGTAAACCCAAATTTGTATACTAAATTGTATATAAATTCAATGTAAAAGAATTTTTCAAATTAAATTCATTATTTTTGCTGGAATATGCAATTAAGAATAGTAATTTATTCAAAATAAATCACAAAATATATTAATTATTTCTGAAATTTTGTTGAAATAATCAACAAGTATCATACCTAATAATTAATAAATTTCATAATCCATTTATAAGATTTTATAGATCATGTTATAAGACCTTATAATTTTCTTTTATAAGTCTTCATAAATTCACTTTATAAGACCTTATAAAATACAATCGATGTTATTAGCGTTTACAGCATTTCACAAATTTGCCTATAAAGCGTTCGTGAAAATCGCTCCACTCAAACACAAATGCGTTTTGCAAACTTGCTTACAAAACATTAGCAAAAACTATTATTGTTGTGTTTTACACCATTTAAATCATTTTGCAAACTTTCTTGCAAAGCATTTGCGAAAACGTTTGAAACTAATGGAAATCTAGTTTCCAAAAGAACTTGTTTATTTTTACCTATTTCATTACACACTCAATATCTCTCTTTGTACTAACTTAAATTATGAGATCTATATATCATTAGAAAGATAATTTTGATATCTACGCACAGACACCAAGATCCCTTAATTCCAATAACATATCGGAAAGTTATGAGGTATACATTATTTGATCATATAATATCATAATATTCAATCAAATATTGATATTTGGACATTATGATAAACATCATAATTCCAATGTATATCTCATATAGAAAAACATGTGACATACCCCTCCCAAGCTGGGGCATCAACTCACATGATCTATTATGCATTTATTGGATTTAATTTATATGAATCCATCACAATAATATTTCAAAAATAACACAAAATCGGTTCACATCTGATAGCCTAAACAAGTATTTTTGTGTATTTATTTTTTATAATATTTGAATTTCAACTTGGTAAAAATTAACCGAATTAAACTCATATATGAGCATTTTTATCTGAATAAATTCATAAGAATTATTAGATTAACTACTCAAGTTAAATAAAAATATCCAGAATCCATTAGCCGATGACCCAATAAAAGTACTTTATTTTATCTTAACTTTTAATTGACAAACAAATTTAGAATTCAACTTGGTCATCTACAAGAGAATTCAGTTTTTCTTTTTCCGATTTAAATCACTATGAAGTATCTAAATCAAAAAAGTGATGTGCAGAAAATAAATTTCAGAATTTAAATGCATTAAATTGCTGAAATTTAAAGACACAATTTGAATAAATAAATTAAGTCAAACATGGTTAGTTTCCACCATTACAGATCTGCAAAAAAATTGTTAGACTTCGGTAAATTCCATAACGCTTGAACAACTCATGTTTTTTTAATCAAGACTCATAAAATCTCAGTTTTTTCCATTAGTGCATTAAAACAAAAACAAAAAAATTATACAGAATTAAGAATGTAAGAGCATAACTCCTACGATATTGGCAAACTGATAATTGTGAAGAAATAATATAAAATAAATATTACCGATAGAATTAGGAAAAGATTTGCAGAGTCGAGACGAATCTCTTTCCTTAATTCTGTACATGATATTTCAGAATCCCAGGATACAAATGCAATATCTTCGATTTGCATCACCCAAACTCGAAGCCCGGTGAACTTTGTTTTGTGTTGTACTCTCAAAGAAAAAACAAGAGAAAAACTAAGAGAGATTTCTACCATGGGTGGAAGAGAATGAGATCATACTTAACTTATGACTGAAAGAGATTTCTATCATCTTTTTTATGTGTATAATAAAGAGTCTTTCTTTTATAGCATAAAAATTCGTAGATAATAATGCACAAAATTAATCATCATTAATTTGTGTCTTTACACCAAAAAAATGGAGGTTACTCAATATGTATTAATCATGATATTAACCATAGAATTAATCACAATATTGACAACTTGTTGACCAAGGTTAGTCATTTGTAGTGACTATTAGACAAATTAAAAATAAATAGGTCCAACAAGTGTTGGTTATTAGACTTGCACGAGTCTCAGCCTAAGCTTGACTCACAATCTTCATTTTTTCCATTTTTCATTCAAACGAACGCCATATAACAATGAGTTCCAACATAAAGCATCTTGCCGAATCATAGACAATATTATTTCGCTAACCTCTTCATTTACTAGTTTAAAAGAGTTATAATTGCTCTAAATTTTAATAATCTAAAAAAACTTGCATGATAATCTTTCTTATTAATTTTTATGCAATCTCAAGTGCATTTCTTCTAGATTTCTTTTTCCTTTATCTTTTTTATAATGTTTATGCACTTAGTTCTGTTCACTTGGAATCAAAAAGAAACTATGAAAGCATGCATATCTTCTATATTCCTAGATTATGAAAGATTATAGAGTTAATGTTATTAGGAGAAAAAAAAAGGGTTTTCTGCAAAAAAAAACTATCAATCTTTTTAATTTGCAAGAAAAAACTCTCACCTAAAAATTGTGCAAGTCAATCATACTATTTCCAAAATCACCCGCAATATAGACATTCCGTATATCATCGACGTAGGCACGTTAGTTACCGTTAAAAAACTAACAATATGTTCAAAATGCTGTCGTTTTGAGCTAAAAAACTACAAACTACATGTTGTTTTGTATTTTCATCTTCTTCACTAACTTAATAATTACAGATTATTAAATAATTAATTATTTTTATAGTAGACTTTTTCTCAATAATCTCAGTCATTTCTCAATAATCCGAGTCTAAGCGGAGTATCCATCACCTTCCCTCTCCACCTCTCTATATTCCTCCCTTGGCGTCTCTGTATTCACCGCCGCCGCATCGGATATCGGATCTGCAATACCCACAAGAGCCACCGGTATATCAAGCCTCGTTGGCCGTTTCCTCTTTAGAACGCCTCCTGGGCCAGAATCTGATCTAAACCCTAATTTAGATGGCGGTTTTGGGAGAGGGAGGAAAAACAGTGATGCGAGAGACGCAGTGGAAGGAGAGGAAGTAGGAGGATTGAGGTGAGAAATAGAGCTTCATGCACCATAGAAATGTTCGACGCTTTGTTGCAAAAACAAGACGACGACGATGGAGAGAAATTAGAATTTTGGATCTTTTAAATTTGAAAGTTTGTGACTTTAGACATATCTAAATAGGTTTGAATTTGATGATGGTTTAGATGAAATAAACGAAACTGAGTATATTGTAATCTAAGAACCCATCTCGATGATGCTTCTGTGTAATTTCGTGTTAATTTTTTTGGTATTCTTCTATTGATTGCAGCTGAGTGTTGTCATTGATGTTCCTGGAGAGGAGGCTTATCATCTCCAACCGAGATTGTTCGGGAAGGTAATTACTTTGTCGTATGAATCAATGCTGGCTAGAGATCGGATGGTAGTGGGAGTATGTGATGGCCCAGTGTTGAAGAACAAGCACGTAAGTGATCATATCTTCATTCTCTTTTAGATTTGTATCCCTTTTTGCTTAGATTAATTAGCAATTTCGAGAAATTTGTTGAATTTTTTTTAGTTTTTCAAAACTTTCTGTTTCTTAGTCTAAGGAGATTGATTTCTTATATTAGCTAAGATCCTTTAAACATCTTTGTTCTGGAGTTTTCTGTGATTTAAAGCTAAAAGTTTGGAACTGTTTAAGCTTTGTTGTTGATGAGGTCTTGTTTCTCATCATTTCGTTCTTCTGTAAAAGCCTTATCTGATTGATCTCTTATGCATTTTAAGATCTTCAATAATCACTTGAACCAATCTTTCTTGGACATGTTCGTGCAGATTGAGATTGTGGATATAGTTTCTGATGGATTGAGTGGAAATAAAATAAGTTCAAGTACTCTAAAAAAGTTGGAAGCAGAGAAGGCCGAGAAACAAAAACAACCACCAGAAGAAAAAGCATCATGAACTCGTCATATATATGATGTCTCAACTTTGTTTGTATCTAGTACGTTTGTGTATTCATAGAATGATAAAATAAAATCTTTGCCTCACCTAAAATGTTGTATACAAAAATAGCTGAAATGGATTAATAAACCTTGATAATCACTTAATATAAGTGACCAAGTCCGCCACAGCTTTTGCACATCATGCTACCAGTTCCACCACAACCTACAACTGAAGCAACATATGAAGACAAAGCAAACATGACTATCTAACTTGAATAAAAAAAAAAGAAACAAGAAATAAAGTAGAGAATCAAGATTTTCTTTCTTTGGAGAATTAAGATTTTCTTTCTTTATTTTCTCAATCACTCTAATCAGTATAAATGTTTTCCCAAAAATTCCAAATATCAAAAAAAAAAATCTTGAGTTATGCAACATCATATCCAACCAAGCAAACACTAAAACTTTTCCAGGATTTGAATTCTATAGCATCAACGTATACATTACTGGTAATTACTAATTCTAATCAAGCATAGTCATCATCATCATGACACAAGTCTGTGAACAAGTACAATGAAATGGGTTTGATTTAAATGGGGAAATTAGCTCAACTTTTGCTAAAACCGTTTCTTTTGTTTCATTTGTGGTTTTATGCTTTACAAGATTTTTCTTTTGTTTTTCTCCCACAAAAAAAGACACAAAGATCATAGATTCATAATTGTAATAATGTTACTCTATGTGTGGATCGTATGATAACACTTTTATACGAGAATTGATTATTGATATTTATCCAGAATATAATACAAACCTTAACATATGTCATTTAGTAGAAACAAAACAATTGATTTATGATAAATTCAGTGACATCGTCAAGGACGAGACTGACTCCGCCAAAATCAGCTCAATGATCAACGGGCTCAACGCTCTTGTCTCTCTCGATCAAGTTCTTCACATCTTCAATAAATCAATATCACATTATGGAACTTGGAAGAGCACGAAAGAAGAAATCGAAAAGAAATTATTGAGAATTTAGGGTTCTTGAAAATTAGGGGTTTTTCAAATCCAGTGGTTTTTGTTCCTTTAAAATGAATATAATAAACATCTGAGTTCCAAACCCGAAGAAATCGAAGTCCGAAGAACACGAAGAACAAATGAAGAACAAACAAAGAAGAAGAGAAAGTTTTTTCTTTTTTTCTCTTTTTAAATATATTAAATAAAAATAATAATCAAATTTTAAAAATCACGTTGTTTTGGATACAAAAACGACGAGATAAAAGCAAAACAACGTTTAACTTTTTAGTCCAAAACGATGTTGTTTTGAGCCTACCGTTAGTTTTATAATGTCAATTAACGTGGTCACATCGATGATATGCGGAATGTCTATATTGTGAGTGACTTTGGAGGTGGTATGATTGACTTATACAACTTTCGGATGATGATTTTTCTTGCAAAAAATAAAAAGATTGATGAATTTTTTACAGAAAACCCAGAAAAAAAACTATGAAAGCATGCATATCTTCTATGTTGCATATTATCAGAGATATTTTTACAAACAACCTATAACTTCAAAGCAGGGGAAAGTATTGCTTAATTATTGTTCGACATAAAATTTATTGTAACCAAATTTCATGTTAAAAACTTAAATGTATGAGTTTGAACGCATTCACACGTTTATGTGGAATTCTACATGAGAAGTGAGACATAGAAACTAAAAACAAAACATCGGCCTCAATGGGAGTGTCATAGCATTTCTAATTATTTGTGTTCGAAATGATATGCATCATGAAATTATACGAAAGTTTGACCTTGATCTAGAGATTATTTGACAAAACTTTCATGATGTCTTTAAAGAAATGGAACAATGATTGTATCGTATATACACACCACAAACAGTCCAAGAACTTGCATATATTTCTAACAGTATGCAAAGAGACAAAAAAGATTGA
This sequence comes from Cardamine chenopodiifolia, assembly GCA_963922655.1. Taxonomy (NCBI): domain Eukaryota; kingdom Viridiplantae; phylum Streptophyta; class Magnoliopsida; order Brassicales; family Brassicaceae; genus Cardamine; species Cardamine chenopodiifolia. The sequence continues at coordinate 15,619,687 of OZ000470.1, read as the reverse complement.
TTTGATTTTAATGGATTCGTTAGTGCCCCTGATGTAACGCATGTACTGGTTATGGTGATAGTGACACCATGTCGAGAAGGCCTCCGATTTATAAAAAGAAAAGTAATTGCATTGGAACGTCTATGTTTTGGCTATATGTGATTTTCACATGCATTTCACTTATTGTTTTGTCATAATGCAAGAGTATTGGCGACACAAATGATCCAATGTTTCAAGTATCTCAAGAAAATAAGTATCATCTTGTAAATTTTTGGATATGGTTATAGACGTCGCCAAATATTTAGCTCCATGAACATATGAAGAAGATATCATCTCCAAGAGTTTTAGACGGTGAATCTCTTCGAAACAATAAAGAAATGCACGTAGAATATGTGGTATGTATACATACATACGTTGCTGAACAAACATTTGGAATATGGAAAAAAATGGAGGGTTCTTAATCAAGTTTCTAGGTTTGTTAAATTCACCACAATAAGTTTAAATAAATTTATTTGCCAACACAATATTTAAGAGTCTTGACTTTTAAAATATTGATATTGAAAAAGATGTTGTACATACACAACATATTGAGAATGATGATAGGAGAAGAAGAAGAATCATATACATCAATCTATGCGGATAGTTCATGATCAGACTACTGAGTAGATTTGGTCATTAATCTCGGCATTGTTAGTACATTATAAAATAAATTTGTGTTTGTTATCACGAACAAATATTTTCTTCTGTTAATAAATGTAACCTATAAAGTTGTAACATTCATTAACAATAATTCTGTAATTCGTTTTTAATATATTATTTAGTACTACTTTTTAAATAGTAAAAATATTATAATTTTATCTTGCTTAATTATTTTCATTTTTTAATTATCACTTTTTCTTCTCAATTTTACTAATTATTCTAATGTTTTATCATATTTTGTAGTTTTAGCCTAAATTACATCATACATGGAAACTCTGTCCTAGATTTGTTTCCCATTTCAGATATGTTTCAAAATCAGAATTTTTCAAAAGCGCGGAGAAATATGACGGAAATATAACTTCTATAAATCTCAATTTGGAAACATAATATAGTAAATAATTTATTTTGACAAACTAATCCAACTATTCTGTTTATTTTCCTTCTCTTATCTTTCTAACGATTTTAATCACGCTAAAATCTATAAAGTCTCATACTTAGTGATAAGGATTGTGTGTCGTTACAAGCTACTATTAAATGGAAAGAAACAATACACAAAGCATTAAAAAAAAATCAATTCGAGACTTCTAAATAAAAAAAAATTAATTAAAAAAAAAAATCTCTTTCGTCATTAGATCCCTTCTCTTCTTCTTCTTCTTCTTCTTCTTCTTCTTCTTCTTCCAATCTATCACAATTCAGAAGAAGGAGAAAAATTTGCAGAAATCAAAGAATCAATCAACACATGGAGAGAAAACCCTAGCTTACATGCCAACAGCTATGACGATGCGGTGGAGAATTAGGTAGATTCGATTCATCTCTCAGCATCAAAGTTTGATTTAGGAATTTAGTAGTTAAGTTTCTTTAAATTTGGAGTCTTTATGTGTCTGCTAAAAACTAAGTAATTTTTGCATAAAGCTGCAATGCCTTGACTTATGAATTTGTAGCCACTCAAACTGTATTTTTTTTTTCTTTTTCTTGTTTTAGGTTCGGTGATATGAATTGAGTCCACCACACACGTGTTTGTATTGCTGTCAGGTGGTGGTTTCTTTTCTAAGTAAATTTTTGTGATAAAAGCTAAATCTCTTGCAGGTTTCATTTTGAGTGTAATTTGAGTAATAAAAGCCAGCTCTTTTTTTTTCTTTTTTTTTCTTGCAGGTTTTGGATAAAAAAAGCTGTAATTTTTATAGTCTTACTTGTTCCCCAATTGTGTTGGTGGCTGGATTTGCAATTTTTTATTACCATTTTGTTGAAAGAATGAGCTTAACCAAGAAATCAAGTGATCCAAAGCTAAGTGGTATTATCAGCAAACCAACAGCTTTGAATCCTCGTGCTGCTGAGTTTGTTCCATTTACTTTACGTTCTCCTTCATCTGGAAGTACAAGTACTTTAGATTTGTCATCATCAAGGCTTTTAGCTTCTTCTAGTTCTATTGGGAAAGCTGTGTTGGATAGATCAGAATCATCTGTATCACATCGTTCAGATGAAGAAGCACGTCAGTTTTGGAGTCATCAACTTCCTGATGATATAACTCCAGATTTCAAGTTAATGACTCAAGATGAGAATTCTTATGGATCTGGGAGCTTGTCATTAGCTAGCTTGTCGTTGTATGATGCTAATGAAACTGAAAAGTTTCCTTCTGCTAGTGGAGGATACGTGTTTTCGGACCAGCCTGGATTAGCTTCACATAATGCTAATGGTTATAGCTTGTCTGAGAAGATCAGGTATCCTATTTCCTCGTTTGGGGAAGATCCTCAACGTTCGAGTTTTATGCATCTGAGTTCAAAGCCTTGGGATAAGCAGATTATGAATGCTGAGCAGCTTCTTGGGAATCACAGGGAACTAAACCCTTTTGGTGGGAACTCTCGACATGGATTCGTTAACGAGGTAACTACTGAGAATCCAGGGGAAACTAAAGTCAACCCTATGGAATTTCTTGCTTCTCAGTTCACTGGATTTGCTGCTGAAAGTCTAGCAGAAGTTTATTTTGCTAATGGGTGTGATTTGCACTTGACAGTTGAGATGCTTACTCAGCTTGAGGTATTCTTCTAGTCACAATATACGGCATAGCTTTCATTGATGTTTCATTTGCTTTTTATGTTTTCATGCCTGTTGATGCACTGTGTCTTGGCCAGATGTTATAGTCAATATGCCTATCCAAATATTTTTTTCCTAGTCGTTATAGTCAATATGTTTGTTCCTTTTATTCTAAATCGTTGGTCGTTTGATAATTATGTATTTTCATTGTGAATATTGGTTTAACGTAGATGCAAATGAAATTACGGGGCATAGTGCTGACGTTGGAGATTATGTAGCTTCTCATAATGTTATGAAGGAGTAGGATCTGTGCCTATCATATTTAAGAGTGGTTATGGGGGTGCCAGAGATATTTAATTTACTGGATGTTTACTTCCGGTTTAGCTGTTATCTTTAATAATGCTGTTTTGCTATTTTACGTGTGTTTGTTTCCTGTTATGCCCGCAAGTGTTTCTAAGTTTTTCATTCTAGTGATCTAAGTTGTTAACTTCCATGTTTTTGCTGTAGCTACAAGTGGATGGTGGCTTGATTCAGAATATAAGCCCTAAGCCTTTTGCTCCTCCTACTCTAACTCCCATGGATTTTCCTGCCCTTAGCATCTCAAATAGCTCAGGTATTCCGGCCCAGTTTGGTGGGGATGATTTGCAACAAACTGGAAATCATTACCACTCTGCTGAAAAGGATAACATGTTTTTCTTCGAGTTGAGCTCATCAGTTTCTCAGCCTGGTTCAATCGATTACGTTTCTGCTGTCAGGAAGTTAGCATCTCAGGATTCTGGTTTGTGGAAATATGAACGAAACAATTTAGCAGACTCATCTACTGGCTCAAGCAGAAATTCTCATGCTTCGGCTGGCACTTACAAAAGTGGGCATGGGAGGAGTAAATATTCTGATAAGCTGCAAAATCAATCCCAAACTCGACCTGCTCCTGTCTGGGTTGAGACCGGGGATGCAGTTGGTAATTTTTTTCCTTTTTAACAAACTTTAGATGCATATAGAAATAACTATATCAGTCTTGTTATACATCTGCTTTTAACATCTATTATCTGATTGGACTTATGTTGCAATTCTGGCTCTCTTCTTTCTGGGGATCAACAGGGAATATGTATTCCGACTTACGCGAGGAAGCACGTGACTATGCACGTCTGAGGAATGTATACTTCGAACAGGTATAATATACTTATTTTTGCTCATTTATGTGGCCTCGAGTTTTTCTGCAGGCTATATAGCAATGTTCTTACTGTGTAGCTGGGAAGTTCCATTTGGTGCACACTTGTCTATAAATGTGTTACGAGTAATATATAACTTAGGAAGAACTCGAAAAAGATGGGTTGAAACCCTTGGTATTTAATGAGAAAACGAATACAGACTTGAGAGAAATTCTCTAGGAAGTCTCTCCCCTTCCCCAATACAGTTCACTCAATTTCTTCTTACCCTCTCTCGTCTCCCACACTATTCTCATATACTACTCTTTTCCCATGTGCACGGTTAAGTGTCTGACCCTAGATAGTAACTTTAACTCTACTGTGGTTATTCTTTATTGACCCTTGGTAACATCCTCTCTTGTAAGCCCACATGCTCCAACAGAGTGCTGATCCGATACTTATAGTGCCTAAGCCTTTTGGGCCCTACTTCTCCTCTTATATTGATAGATGATAGGAGGGTGACTAACTTCGTATGTAACATTACCCCCGCCTTTGAAATCGACCTTGTCCTTAAGGTTGAAATGAGGAAATTGCCCTTGAATCGATTGCTTCCATTCGCATGAACATTCATAATCTGGTTGGCCCTCCCATTTGATCAAAACCTCTTCTTGACCGTTTTTTTCATTAATCCTGTACCCCACCACTGTCTCCGGTTCCAAGATCAACATGTTTTGAGCGGTCAGTTGTGGATGAATCGATACTAGTGTTATTGAGTCCCCTATCTGTTTCTTTAATTGTGAGACGTGAAAGATAGGATGAATTTTTACTTCGGAAGGAAGTTTAAGTCGATAAGCCACTTTACCAACTTTCGCTTCAACTGCATATGGACCATAGAACATAGCCGCCAACTTCTCATTACTCCTTCTGACCAGTGAATTGTGACGGTAAGGTCTCATTTTCAGAAATACCATATCCCTTACTTCGAATTCCACTTCTCTGCAATGCCCATCAGTTCGAGTTTTCATTCGTTGTTATGCTTTGTGAAGAAACCCTTTTATCATTGCCAACATTCCATCTCTTTCTATCAACTGCTCTTCCAAGTTGGCGTTGTTGGTGGATCCATTCTCATAACCCAAAATACTAGGCGGGTCCCAACCGTACAGTGCACGGAAGGAAGCCATCTGGATGGCTGAATGAAAAGATGAGTTGTAATATAGCTCCGCCCAGGACAGAAAGTGAGCCCATTTCTTTGGTTGATCATTGGAGAAGCACCTCAAATATGTCTCCATCCCCCTATTTGTTACTTCAGTATGGCCATCCGTCTAGGGATAATAGGATGTACTGAAACATAACTTGGTCCCCGATAATCGAAACAGTTCTCTCCAGAATTGGCTCAAGAATATTTTGTCTCGGTCAGAGACAATCGTTCTAGGGAACCCATGCAGTCGGACTACGTGTTGCACAAAAAGATTGGCCACCCCAGCTGTTGTGAAAGGATGTTTAAGGCTAATGAAGTGAGCATATTTTGTTAGTCTATCAACCACCACTAAAAATGAATTATGCCCATCAGATTTTGGTAATCCTTCTACGAAGTCCATGGATATATTTTCCCATATTGTGTCCGAGATGGGCAAAGGCTGCAACAATCCTCCTGGAGCTAGAGTGGAATTCTTATCTATGGCGTTGACATGTTGTACAAGCTGATGTATATCTTCTGATGTTTGTCATCATCCCATCCCAATAAAACAGCTCGTTGATCCTCTTCTGAGTTTTTAATACCCCTCCATGACCCCCGAGCTTGCCATTATGAAACTCCTGCAAGATCAATCCTGTCAACCTCGACGTACTAGGAATAACCAGTTTACCTTGCCTCAAAAATAGTCTTCCCTACACCAGCGAGAAGTTAGGCTGCAATGTTTTGTCTTTCCTTAAATCAGTGATTTTCGTTTGTAACGCTGCATCCCGATTTACCTCACTACAGATTTCTTCGAGTTGAATAGCGGCTGGTACAGTCAATGCAAACAGCATTGGCATAGCATTTTTCCTGGACAATGCGTTTGCAGCTTTGTTTTCCAGCCCTGGTTTGTACTAGATGTCAAAGTCGAACCCTAACAACTTAGTTAGCCACCGCTGATATTCTAGGTTGATTTCTCTTTGTTCCAGCAAAAATTTCAGGCTCTTCTGATCTGTTCGAACCAAAAATTTCCTTCCTAACAAATAGTGGCGCCATTTTTGTATTGCCATCACATAAGCTCCCTTTCGTAGATTGACTTTAGCTTTTGTCTGTCAGTCAAAGCCTGACTAAAGTAAGCTATCGGTTTTTGAAATTGCATAAGTACATCTCCTAATCCCATACCTGATGCGTCTGACTCCACCACGAATGTTGCTGTAAAGTCTAGCAAAGCCAGAACCGGGATAGTAGTCATGGCCAGTTTCAACCTTTTGAAAGCTTTGGTGGCTTCGTTACTCCATTGAAATTGGTATTTCTTCAAAAGGTCTGCTAGAGGGCGAGCAATGGCTCCGTAGTCTTTCACAAATCGACGATAGTAACCTGTGAGCCCCAGAAATCCTCTCAGTTCTCTGATGTTTCTCGGGTTCTGCCAATCTAACATCGCTCCCAACTTTCCCTCGTCAGCTGCTACGCCTTCAGCTTAGATTACATGTCCCAAGTACCTTCTCCAGTTGCTCTTGGTGTTCTGCCAAGTCTCTACTATAGACAAGTATATCTTCAAAGAAGACCAATACGAATTTGCAATGAAGGATTGAAATGTGGTCGGGGCGTTAGTGAGGCCGAAGGACATGACCCTAAACTTGTAATCTCCATCATGCGTACGAAATGCCGTTTTTGGCGCATCGTCGTCTTTTACCAGAATCTGGTGATAGCCAGATCGCAAGTCCAATTCAGAAAACACTTCTGCTCCCTTTAACTCGTCTAGTAGTTGGTCTATCATCGGAATTGGATAACTATCGGGCACTATTGCTTTGTTGAGTGCGCGATAGTCTACACATAACCACCAATTACTATCCTTCTTCCGCACCAGTAATACTGGACTCGAGAATAGGCTCCCGCTCTTCCGAATTATACCTACCGCCAACATCACTTTGATTTGTCTCTCGATTTCCTCGTTCTTTATGTGGGGATAACAAAATGGCTTGACATTAACCGGTGCAGTCCCAGGTTTCAAGATGATGGCGTGCTCTTTGTCCCGTGATGAAGGAAGCCCTTGTGGCTCCTCGAACACCTTTGAGTACCTTTCCAACATCGACAACAATTCTTTCGGAGCGGTCAGATTGGCATTCTTCTCCTCAGTTTTTAATTCTCCACACTCACCCCAAATTCCTTCTCCTTCTTGTTGCATGGTTTTCCATAAAGACCTTAGCGAGACAGCCAAATTGCAGAGACTAGGATCGCCGTGAATTGTGACCCAGTCTTCCTTTGTCTTAAATTTCATCAACTGTTGTTTCTAGTTAACCTTCATGTCGCCCAAGGTTTCCAGCCACTGCATATCAAGGATTACGCCGGCTCCGCCTAATTCCAAAGGTAGAAAGCTCGACTTTACCGTGTGTTCCGGCAGCTCTAATCTGACGTCGTGGCAGATGCTATTCCCTTCCACCGTCAAACCCATCCCCATTAACACTTTGTAACTGTTTGTTCCGGTGGTGGGTACCCCCAATTTGTGGACCATCGTGTCTGAGATGAAGTTGTGCGAAGCTCCGTTGTCGATAACCACTTCCTACATTTGTATTACTCCTCTTAGCTTCATCGTCCTTGGTGATGAAATTCCGAATTTGGAATTGAGTGACAACCTTGCGAGTTCGGCAACTTCCTCTGTCACTTCGTCGTGTTCTTCCTCTTCGTCGTTCCACTCGCGTTCGGTCCCGTCCTCCTTCACGACGATGACATGAAGCTCTTTCATGCGGCATTGATGACTGGCATAATATCTCTCATCGCATTTGAAACAGTGTCCCTTGGCCCGCTGTTCGTTCTTCTCCTCCTCCGACAACCGGTGATACGGCGTACGGCGAAGTTTGGTGACCCTTGTTGTATTCTCGAAGCTTCCGTCTCTCTGAGCGCGATACGGCGTCGTGTGAGTATTAGGGCCATTAATCGTTTTAGGCTTAGATGAATATACCCCTCCACTTGACACATGTTCCCCACGTGCGTACGTGTGAGAGAATCTTCCATTTGGGTGACGCACCGTCCGAGTCGTACTACGCGCGATATTCTCTGCCGGCATGTCGTCTTGTTCGGCCCATTCTTCTACCATTTTTGCTAGACTCATCATTTTTTAAGCACCTCGGCTCGAACATTCTTATTCCGGCTTTGGTTTTTGGTTTCAGTCCGGTCATAAACGCCATATCTAGCACATTTTCCGGTACATCGGGAGCATTAGACGCCAGTGAGATAAAGTCCTTGCAAAACTTGACGGCGGAATCGTCTTGTCAGAGTGTGAGAAGGCGTTCTCCGGGAGTGAGGTCTTGGGTTGGCGGAAAAGTTTTCCAGAATTCTCCTCCTCATGTGTTCCCAATTTAAAAACGGATTCCGATCTCGCTCCCAATGGTACCAAGTGAGAGCTTTGCCGTTGAAACACATCCTCACCACTCGTAACTTCTCCTCCTCGGCAAAATTACCCAACTCAAAGTATTGTTCGACTCCCAGAACCCAGCTCTCAGCGTTTTCCCCGTCAAACACCGGAATATTTATCCTTCTCGTTAACAGTTCTTTTCTTTCCGGTAACTCTGTTTCTCGGCGCCGTATAGTTGGGTTGGTCGTCCTCTGCAACCTTTCCTCATGACTTGTGAGAACTCCCGAAGTCCCTGTGTCCTCCCGATTCTGTTTTCCCGACGCTATGGAACGTCGTTCATCTTCGAGCATCCACTTTTCCCAACGTTCCAGAATGTAACTTTCCCATCTGCTGCTTCATCTCCTTCACATTGTTCTCAAGAGCAGTGAGTCACTCTCTGTCTTTTTGCAAACTCTCTACCCCTTTCATCAAGGAGTCGTGATTTTTAGAAACATCTACCTTTGGTGCCATTTTCCCAATATACCAAGTTGTTACGAGTAATATACAACTTAAGAAGAACTCGAAAAAGATGGGTTGAAACTCTTGGTATTTAATGAGAAAACGAGTACAGACTTGAGAGAAATTCTCTAGGAAGTCTGTCCCCTTCCCCAATACAGTTCACTCAATTTCTTCTTACCCTCTCTCCTCTCCCACGCTATTCTCCTATACTACTCTATTCCCATGTGCACAGTTAAGAGTCTGACCCTAGATAGTAACCTTAAGTCTATTGTGGTTATTCTTTATTGACCCTTGATAACATCTTCTCTTGTAAGCCCACATGCTCCAACAGAGTGCTGATCCGATACTTCTAGTGCCTAAGCCTTTTGGGCCCTGGCTCTCCTCTTGTATTGATAGATGATAGGAGGGTGACTAGCTTCGTATGTAACAAAATGTTTAGGGCGTGTAATGGTGCTAACCTTGAGGGATGATCTCTCTTTTTTCCAGATTGATTTTTGAAAACGTAGTGAATCATAAATATTTTGAGTCTTAACTGCAATTCCAGATGATAGTTAGAAAGCCAATTATGGGTTTGTCACCAGTTTATTAATGTCTATCTTATTAACGTGTTATCTTTCTGTATTAGTCGTGTACGCTCAATATTCTATGTTGCTTCTGGTTGAGCGTAGGCCCGGCGGGCCTACCTTGTTGGCAAGAAGGCCTTGGCTAAAGAGCTAAGTGTCAAGGGACAGTTGCATAACATGCAGATGAAAGCTGCTCATGGGAAAGCTCAAGAAGCCATTTACCGTCAGAGGTTTGATTTCTTTAACTTGCTGCACTGCATCTCCTTAGAAGAGTCTGTCTGCTATTTACATTAACGGAAAAACAAAACCGTTGTTTTCAGTATCTCTGTTCTAACCTGACTATGAGCAATAAAATGAAACAGGAACCCGGTGGGTCAAGGAAACAGTAGAGGGAACGAGAGAATGATAGACTTGCATGGTTTACATGTCAGTGAAGCACTTCAGGTGTTGAAGCACGAACTGGGCGTGTTGAGGAGCACAGTTCGAGCAACGCAAGAGAGGCTTCAGATTTACATATGTGTAGGGACTGGCCATCACACAAGGGGTTCCCTCACTCCAGCTAGACTCCCAGTTGCTGTACAGCGGTACCTGCTCAAAGAAGAAGGCCTTGAGTATGCTGAGCCTCAGGCCGGTCTCCTTAGAGTCATCATATACTGACAGATAAAAGCCAGGTACTTATATAGGATACACAACCAGAAACAAAAACAAAAAAAGGAAAGGTGCATGCGCCATTCATTTGTTCTGTTCTGTACATGGGAAGAGAGTGAGAGAGAGACTAGCTGAAAATGAAGAAGGTAAAAAAAAAGGTGTTAGGAAAAGAGATCTGCAAGAAGGAATGAAGGCGTATGCATAAAATGTTTAGGTTTGTTCAGTTAATATACTTTTTGTAGCATCAGAGGATCGATTGGACCTCTTTCTATTTATTTGTCGGGATTTATACGACAATGTTTTGTTGATTCTCAGTTTCACTCTATATGCCATACTCCTTTCATCTAGAAATGCTCATATTTGTAGTTCTGTTAGATTCAATGTGCATCACTACTCAAGTTTTGAATTTATGAGTCAAAAAGGTAAATTTTGTACTTTGGAAGCATAACTTGTTCCTGTTTTGTATTGTAAAAGAAAGATCAAGCTCTAATCATGAGCTCATACACATTACTGTTGTTCTCGCCGTTCACACGCTTAAGCATTTCGAAACTTTTCCTGCTTCCCAGTAACTCTATTCTTGGGAAAACCATGTATCCATCATCTGATGACTCTTTGTTGCAATAAACTGTTCTCAGACAGTCAGCGTGCCTTGAGTCTGTGTGAATCGCAACCTCTAGTTCGTGATCCGGCAAGTTCTCCTGTGAAAATCAATACAAGCATCTGATTATTGTGAAACTAAAGGGGTCATAGACCTACAAATATACAATCATAAACACATATGATCAAGACTGATATGGACAGAGTATTGATCACTCATAACCAAGATGAAGATCCCCTTCTCTTTCAGCCATTTAGCTACATAAATTTATATAAAATGACTTACTCCACCTTTTCATATAGGAACTAAAAATAGTTTACCTGGTAAAATCTGTGGATATAGTTTAAAATTTGAAGGCAAGTGAAACCGTTATCACTGAAATATGTCTGTGAAGAAGGTCCCATCTCCGAGAACCGGTCAGCTGGATATAGAATTGTAAGGAAGCTGTCTTTAAATATCACTTCCGTCTTCTCGCTGCAGAAGAAAAAACGGGAAAGAATTTAGATGACTATGGTGAGATATTTCCTCAGTTGCAAAAATGACAGCAATAGACAGTAGTAGGGTAACACTAGTACCAATTTAACTTATGCGAATCATGCAACATGGAAAACTAGAGAACGAAGAAAAAGAGACATAAGAGCAGTAAAATGGTACCTCTCGGTGAGTTCTCTGGTTGAGTTTGAAAAAGAAGCCACTGGATCTGACCCTTTATCTTTCCCTTCTTCTGCAACAGTAAAAACAGTGGCAGTTGAAGCTGCTTCAGATATCGTCCAGCAAATATTCTCCAGTAGGCTGTTCTGTGTTATGCGTCTAATTGGGTTTTGACAAGTCTATGAGACATCCAAAAGAGAACAAGCATTAAAATTCAGACAGTATTATCTGAAAGAAAATTATTAGGGTGAACTTTAAGACTTCAGGGAAGAAAATAAGATATCAGTTACCTGCATATGGCGAGCTCGGCGTCTCCTAACCCCAGTTTTAGCTAAATTTACAGTCTCTTTCCTTTCTTCTTTTGATTTACTTCTGAATTTAAGATTATCTTGAGAATTATCTTCACCGCAATTTTTCTGTGACATTTTATACAGAGAAAGCTCGCAACTATTACTCTCGTCACTTAACTTCAAAGAACAGCAGGAAATAACACCATATGAAAAGATAAAGTACCTCCTTTGAAGCACCATCTTCAATATTTTCAAGCATTAATCCTAATTGTCTGGCTAAATCAGGTGACATGTGAACAAGTCTTTGTTGATGTCTCTCCACTGTTTTCAGAACCCATAGTGGCTGATGCAAAAAACAAACAACAGCAAGCATGTTTAGGTCACCACGAAAGAAATATGTTAATCAGCTAGAATTATCTTTCCCATCTAGCTTACTATGGTCAATTGTATGACAAGGCAACAGAGGAATTACATAGCATTTACATGGGATTGAGTATCAAAACAAACGGAAGTAGACCTTCTGGATAATACAATACAATTCTAAAACTATGATATAAAGAAGAACTCACTGAGACAATGGTGTTTGCATGACCAGTATATCTCTGGACAGAAGCACCTTCACACACGACAAGACTTGCATTGCAACCAATAAACCATGAATCTATGACCTTTGCTCCTTGATCTCCAGCAACCTTTAACACCTAAACAAAACCACATTCAATTTAAAGAGACTCACAGAAAAGGTTGTTCAGCCTGGCCAGCAAGTTGAAAGCATCCAGTGAGATACATAAAATTCAAATGATTATTTGAATTACGAAACCTGCAAATTACCTTAAGCCGGAGTTCATCCGTAATGTCTAAATCAACATACATGGAATGGCCAGCAAGAGTCATGTCTTCACTAGTGGCAGACTCTGTTCCAGAAGAAGATACTTGATTGTACTTCTTTGATGTGCCAAAATGTGCAGCTTGCTGAATTGGACGAGGACGACAAAAAGATTCGAGATCAAAAACCCGGCTCAGGTCATCCGCCTTTTCGCTATTTTGTCCAAGTTGTTTCACATAGTAAAGTGATTCGCTCATCCTGACTATAATATCACAAAATACCAATTTTCAGCTAAAACTTCAGATACATATAACCTTTTTAATTTCTTAGAACATCCAGGAGCTCTCTTTTCCAAAGTAAATCTGTTCCAAATGATTTTGATTAACAAATAACCTAACTGAAGCTGATCAGACTATCCCAATATCATGTTGATGCAAGATCAAAGAATCTCTCTAAGCAAACTAGGAGAAGCCAATATAGGACTGCAAACTAGAAGGTTATAATTCCTCCAACATAAAAGTGAAGTGTCTGTGGGTTTGTTAGCAAAGCTTTTACCCATTTGTACTACTATTAAACTGAGGCAGTAACCAGCAAAAACGAATGGTCATATGTATGATACTAACTCCTTGGTTTTCCCTATAAAAACCAAGAAAATAATTTTAAAATGGTTAAAAAACTTACTGTTTCTCTTGACGCTATCCACAAACCAGCCAATTGTAACAACAAAGAGACCATTTCTCGCCCCATGTTTCAAAGTGTGTTCAAACTTACGTCCACATGAGCTGTAAGCTTTCGTCAAGTATCCCAAAAACCACCATAAAATGTAATCAAATGATACGAGGTAAACTATATTTGCAAGAATCAAATTACAGCAGTATATGCTTAACAACAACACAAATTATCTTAAGAAAGGCTTAGAAGGAGTAGCCAAACACTTCAAGTTCCACGGTAGATGAAAAGAAATGGAAAAAAGGATATCTGAACAATCAAATGAGTACATCGCGTGTGAAGATGAGGACTGTACTCGCCTCCAAGTCTCTCTGTCGCTTCCTTGACTTGTTTTCTTGCATCTGCCAAAGAAACAAAGCAAAATAACATATCACAACATCAAAAACCCAATTCAGAAACATAAAACCAAAGATATAAAGGCCACAAAGATCATAAAAACATCTGGAAGTACAAAATTTAAAGATTGATGAACAAAAATCTCCAAACTTTTGCATATATAACATTCTCCACTGATCATCAAACCAAGAAAAAAAGCAAAAAGAAAATGACATATCACATAGTTCTAAAGGTTAGAGAAATAGTAGCCAAGTATGAAATTTTAAGATTGCTGAAAACATAAAGCTCCAAACTTTTGCTTATACAACATCCCACTGATCATCAAACTAAAAAGGAAGAGATTCTCATTTGTGAAAAGAATCAGATGAATCAAATAAAAGCTTATACCTTTAGATAAACCAGTGACGCAAATGACAAGAGAAGAGAAAGGTCCATTGGAGTGAGACATTGTAAGAGGAGGTGGAGGTGGAGGAAACAATTTAGAACAACCCTTTGAATCAATCAAACCCACATTTCTTCTAAGAGCACCCATTGTAATGATTGTTCATGAACAAACGAAACACTAATCTCAGCTTTATAATAAACCCTTAATTCAAAATATGGAATCATCGCAGAAAGACTAAAAAAGGAATCAAATTCAGAAGGAAGTCACTTTCTCAGAAATTGGGGAATGTAAGAAGAAACATGAAAAGGATTCAAAGGAGGATAAAAAGATGGGTTTTTTTAGGGTTTAGTGATTGTGGACAAACCGGTGCTTTTGTAATGAATCCTCGGAGTGGGGGGAAGAAAAAAAGATGGTTACTTTGGGTTGTCGGAGCTTTTTCGTGGGGTATTTATTTTGGCGTTATCGGCGTGATCCAAATTTGGAGAATGAGACCACACTCTGCTAATATGTATATCTCTTGTGATTCAAAATAGTTTTGGCTACACTCGACCCTAAACGGCAACGCTTTCTCATTTTATTTGTTTTTTTTTCAGTTCTTTCACAAAAATGCGTGTAAATTATGTATGGCTTTATAACTAAAGTTTATAAAGTAGAGTAGTAACATGAATTTTAAAATTAATTTTGTCATTATAACCAAGTATAAAATAGAACATGAGACAAAAACAGAGCTAAGCAAATGATAAAAACGAATGCTCCTCTTCTATTCCTTTACGAAGCCACACCGGACCTTCATTTAATATGATGTGAACCGTTTTTTCTTTGTCACATTTTTTCCGATGTTTTAAAGGCAGTGAGTTTGCTTAAAACTCTGAAAATAAGAGATCTAGAAAGGGTGTTTATTGACCAATCTGATAAAAACAAGATCTGTACCGAGATCACCTTTTTTAGGACACTAGAAATTTAAAATTAAATAATAGCTATATATTTTTAGGAATTTTTTAGATGGATGAGATCTAATAAAACAATTTTTTTAATAAAGTTTCTTTTAAAAATATGTATTATGATTATTTTAATTTGAGGATTGAAATTTGTTTTCCCCCGGACAATTCTTCATTTTCGTGGAATAGAGAATTTTCCTAAGATTTAGTGCATGATCGGTTGGAGTGTATTACTATACACGAAAAAAAAAAACTTAAAACCTTAAAATTCAATCATTTTTGTTGAACAGTAGCTCCTAAAATTTCTTACACAATTTTTGTACCTTAAAGGGATGTAGGAATTTTTCAAAGATTTTTGACAACATTTATTTAATTGATTTTATTGGTATACTTTAAATATAAGACAAAAAAATATTTACTTAATTTAGTTTCACATAGATAATGTGTATGTGCTATAACTACATAAATCATTACTTGAATTCATATATAGTTACATAGAAATAATATATTAAAAATAATGGCATAAATAAGAAATATTATATAGATATATTTCACTTAATTATTATAAATAATTACATATGCATAATATAATATAAATTAAATATATGAAATATATTTTTATTATTATACATTTCATTTGATATTTTATCTAACATATTGTAAAAAAATTTTAAATGCAAACATTAAAAGTTTTAATCTATATCATAGAACTAGTATTACCAATCATACTTTAATTTTAAAATAGTTACAGCAAAAAACCTACACGTACAGCCAACACATCTGCTTCTCAGCAATTAATCTACAACGACACCCTATTCAATCACCCACTCAATCTCTTGAAATTTTCCATAAACAAAACCTAATAGCACTTAGCAGTCTGAAATTCCTCTAACACTAGTATGATGTGTTTTTGAAAATATACTATAATGCTTATATCTTATAATAAAGTAAATTTTTCTAAATAGAGTTCTCAGATGCCAACACATGTTACCTACAAACTTTATTTTTGCTCTACGGTTTTATTCCATACCAAAATCTCAAATACATTGAGAGGTAAAAAATAGCTGAGATACACCTCCTTTTTATTTTTATTTTAAAAATAAATAAATAAATAACAAAATTACGATTTTACATTAATATGATTATCGGCCAAATCGGATTATATAGTTTAAATTGTAAGTGATACCAACAAAAACATAATAGTTCATTGGTTTAAATTTTCGGCATGCGTTCAAGATTTGAATCTGTTATTTATGGTACAAATGGTACAACTGATATTTTAATTATTGCAACTACGACATAATTGGTACTATTAGTACAATTTAGTACAATTTTGTATAACTATTTGAGAAATTTAAATACATTTAGTTGTAATTGTAAACATTACCAAAAAAATTCCGATAGCTCAAATGATAAATACCATTATTCTAAATCTTCAAGGTTCGAATATCATCTTTGTATAAGTAGATTAAAGAAATGTATTAAAAAAATTTCCGAACCAAAAGATGCTATCTCAGGCTTTAATCATTTTATTCCTCTCCATGTTTCTTATTTAATGCCCTTTATTTTGGTTGGGTAAAGAAAAAAGGGATTGATTACGTAATACAAAAACTTGCCATCAAGTCGTCTCGCAGTCTAGAGGACGCTCCTTCTGATAATCTTTTGTTGTTGTCTTCTTCACTGTCATTTTTGTTCTTTTTCAGATATTCCCTCCTCTGAATATCTTATTCTTTGCATCTCTTTTCAAATTTGTAGTTCTATGAGATCAAATGTTGGGAGATAGTTTTGTTCATTTAGTTCAATTGTCTTCGATTAGGTTACCTAATCTTAGTATTCCATAAGACGGTAGGGGAATAAACCCATCCGTAGCCATGTCGGCACATAATCGAATCCGTCCAAAGCCAAAAGCCCAAACGACTACCGGGTGACAGCCCCAACAAAGGAAACTGAACTGACAAATACATCCCAATACCAAACTGAAGAATACTTAAGTCACACACTTACTCTCAAACAACTAGTGGAGATGGCAAATACGCAGGCCCTGAAAGACGCAACTAGCAAGTCCTTGGTGGCTAAAACTAAGCCGCAATCGAAAGATAAGACATTGAGAAACAAGAAGAAGAAGTCCACCAACAAGAAGAAGAGCATTCCATGCACCCAAAAGTTCTTCAACTGATATTCAACCCAATATCCATAGAGAGCAAGTTGTTGATGTACATCTTTTAATCTTTTAACCTAATTTATTATAATGTAACTTGATGTTAAATTTTTATTCTAAACGATGGAAAACAAATCGTAGAAAAAAATACATCTCTATCTAACCACAAGCAATAATAACATTTAATGAAACGTTATAAAATGGGTTTTGTTAAAAAACCCATCCACCTTTACATTTTTTGCAAGAAAAACCTTCACCTCAAATTTGTGCAAGTCAATCCTACAACCTGCAAAGTCACCCGCAATACTGGATCTCCGCATATTGTCGACGTCGGCAATTAATTTTCTGTTAAAAAAGTAATAGAAACTCAAAACGACGTCGTTTTAAAACAAATTGCATATTGTTTTTTATTAGATAAAATAACATGATTTTTAGTTATTCCGATGAGCATTTTGCTCTGTTATTTCATTAATTTAGAAGGAAAAAATTCCAAATTTCTTTTGAGTAGCTTTCAGATTCCAAATTCCAAATGGCATTGCATTGTCATTAGTCCAAATGTCATTGTCATTGTCATTAGTCCATAAAAAATCCAGATTATGTGCTATTAACTGTCTTGAGTTCGCTTGTTAATTGGATGTTCCAAGTTTGTGTTTCTTTCTCTATTTGCCAGTGTGGTTTCATTAGTCCTCTACTTGTTGTCTTTCGAAAGCGTGAATGAGGTAATCGTGTCTTCATCTTCAATCACTTTATCAACTGTGTTGGTTTCTCTATTAAAAAATGAGATCTCACGCTCCTTGCTCATGCTTACAAGCCACTTCCCATCAGTGGTCATGGCTACATCAGATTGCTTTTGATCCCGTTGCTCTTGCTCGTGTTCTATCTCACTCCCATCTAAATTCTACAAATAGATACGTCTGTCTGTCATTGCACAAATTATACCTGAACCATCATGAAACTATCCACAGGAAACTGAACCATCACCATTTCTTTGATACATGTGAAACACATTGTCCTGACTCAGCATCCCAGCGCTTGATAACTTCCTCTTCTCCACATTTAATGACGTGTCTATCATCAGGACTCCACAAAACCATTACCACAGGCTTCTCATGTCCCAGAAGTGCATGTTTCCGCGAAAGCTTCTTCTCTGCATCGATCTGGAAAAAAGTAGATCTATGTGAATCAGCAAATACTGCTGAACAGATTGCTTCACTTTGAGCTTAATATAAAGCATCATAAAGACTAGTTAAAGCACGCCACAGTTGGTTTACATACCTCCCATATAATTGCTAATTTATCCTTGGAAGATGAAGCCAAATATTTGCCATTATGTGAGAATTCCAAGTAGCAGACTTCATCCGTCTGTTCCTCCAATGTCTGAACCATTCACATATATGCCATTAAAGGCATAAAACGAGCCTGATAAGTAAATTAATGTATCCAGAGACAAACTACACAAACTAAGACTATAACACATTGACTTTAAATCTGTTAGCAAAATTTATGTGACTCTCTTAATTTCTCAACATTAGCTATCATCCAGAAATGAAACAACAGCATCATAAAGAGATCAAAAGTAACATTAGCGGATCAGTGTGTAGTCTTGTTACCTGTACAGTCTCTGATGGAATTTTATCTTCCCGACAATGATGCCAGACCATAGGGACAAGTCACTATCAGGAATATTATGGAATTTACAGTTAATCCGCTGACGAGCAAGGGTCCTCTCTAACAGATACTCCAACCTCCTTTCTGGGATTATAATTGCAGGAGGAAGCAATTTTCGCAGTTTCTTCAGAACCTTGGACCTTGAATTCACAATTTCTGTATCTTCACCAGTAGCTGATACAAGTTTGGATGCAAGCTGATCTACGCGCTTCTTGCTAACATCAAGAGGCACCATCTTTTCCTTCAAGATTAGCATAGCATCAAGAACATTTCGTGAATTCAAAACAAGAAGCACGAAACGGGACCAGAGCTTGGTGTGCTCAAGAATTTGCAGTATCTGTAAGTCTCACTTATGCACCATGTTTTAACAAAACGAACCAATAACACCAATTCTCAACAAAGAGAATATTAAAACCAGAAAGAGATTTTGTTTTGATAAAGAAACAAATTATCCATAACGTGCAACAATGAAATTCTGAAAGCAAAAATAAGACAAGGTTCGACTTTGATTAATAATAATCATAAAAATAAATTAGCAAAAGCTAAGACGGCGTATTTTAGCCAAACAAATCGAATCCCATGTCCCCGTCAGACTCTTCCGCAGCTTCTTCCTCCACAGCTACTGCCACTGTAGCTCCACCAGATTCTCCTGAGACTGGTGCTACTTGCTATTACAGGGCGGACAGCGAATGGACCGTCGTTACCACCGAATCTCAACCTGAAGTTGCAACATGATTTGAAGTTGGGAAAAAGAATCAAGAAGAGAACTTGGGTGTAACGATAGATCTTTAGCTCAATTTCTTTATTTTTTGATGAAAACAAAAATCATGTTGTTTTATCTAATAAAAAACAATGTGCAGTTTATTTCAAAACGACGTTTTGAGTTTCCGTTACTTTTTTAACATAAAATTAACTGTTGACGTCGACGATATGCGGAGGTTTAGTATTGCGAGTGACTTTGCAGGTTATAAGATTGACTTGCATAAGTTTGAGGTGAGAGTTTTGCTTGCAAAAAAATGTAAAAATGGATGGTTTTTTTGAACAAAACCCTTATAAAATACATTAACTCTTTGATGAAAAACATATGAACCATAATTTAAATACATTAACTATTGATGGAAAATACTTCCAATCTTATCTAAACAGAATTTTGAGATCCACATGTATCACTTACAAACTATTTTTTCTTCTTCTAATTTTCTCCGATTTAATCCAAACCAACCAAAAAACATCAAACCATAAACTCTTTCAAAATCTAGAATTTAAAGAAAATTCACCAACCCTTCATCCAATTTCTCCGTTCTTCTTCGGCTTAGATTTTCCTTTGGATGAAGTTAATTTTTTTGAAAATATACTATAACGCTTATATTAGAAATATTGAACACGTAACTAGTCGAAATTGTGGCCTTCTTTCATTTTTGTTGTATGTAGGCCACGGACTGGTTCACTAACCCAAATTCCCCACTTTTGGAGAAAAGTATACCTTCCACTATGAGAGTTTGAACAAAACAAGTTAGGGATGGCATGAAACATTTAAGACCTCTAGACTATCAACTCCTGTCAATTGTGGACTTCTTTCAAGCGAGAATGACTTCATGTCTAAAATTTTATAATACCTTTTTCTAAAGGTTTAGAACATATCGTAAATTCAAAGCTTATGTTATGTGTATATTTTTTTGCCTAGGGCAAATGTGTGCCGCTCTAGTTGATGTGATCTTCATTCTTTCTGCTTATATGCCATAAATGCTACATTGTAATTATTTTTCCCAACATGATAGGGTGGAATGATATCCATGAACTGTAAAAATCATTATCATCCGTCTCTATGGTTTTGATGATATAGGATGTGAAAATTACACGTTTTGGATTATAGGAAAGAAAATTCCGAGAAACGGAGAATAGGAATAGAATGATAAAGAAAAAAAGTTACTGTCTCTTGTGTGAGGGAATATAATAACTTAATATTCTAGTCTTTATAAGTTAACTATATCTTATAATATTCTGTCATTTGATTCTATATTCAAAAGGCATACATATTGAAGACACTCGATTTTCAGGCTTTGCAACTATTGCCAACGAAAACTTTAACACCATAAACATATTCGTCTCAATTTTACGACGTGTCTCAAATAGTTCAGTCAACAAAAATTTTCCATTTAATTATAAATCAACAAAAACTTAGACATTTAAATTGCAATTTGAAATTTCAGACTTTAAATGTCCACAATTTAAAAGTTGATGGTTTTTAAAGACTTTTCCCATTTCTAAGTATGTAAACAAAGACCACAAAAATGAGAAAGTATAAACAAGTTCAAACCAGAGTAACATGTTGGAAACAAAAGAATAGTGTAGAAATGCTAGGCAGAGATAAATGATACTTAGTCATGTTTCTTGCTTTCGAACAGTTTACCATACAGATGGGGTTTTCGCTCGCATACGAAAGATTTAAAACTCAATACCATCGAGTCAATCTCTTGCTCCTTTTTCTCGTATACGATAAAAGCAACGAAGGCAATGGGAAGTCCTGTTGAACAAAGAACCACCACAACAACAAAACTAGTTTCTATTCCAAGAATTATAATTCACAAAACCATATTGTTGGCATGTAGTAAAACTAAAAAGAGAGAGAATGAGTACCTATAACAAATATGCTGTGTAAAGATACGGCTCCAGCGAAACTCAATAGTACCAAAACGAAGACCACCTATAGACATTAGAAATACCAAACCAGAGTTACAAAATTACTATCAAATATGAGTTTTTCTATCGATTTTTGTCCTTCAGGTTGGGATCAAGATTTCATAAGATGGAGATAACTAGTTCAACGGGAAACTAATACCTTGAAAAAGAAACTCCAATCATTCCCTTGGCAAAGAGATTTTAAAGCTTTAACAGTTGTGTTCCATGAAGAGATCACTGACAATGAGAGGTCACGAGACGAGTCTATTGATAGATGAAAATGCGATGCAGGAATCTTTTCAACTGTATAACCAAATCTGCAAAATTAAGCAGCTATATTCAGTTGTACATAGTCTGAAATAGAAAACAAACACTTATTTAATTTGTTCCTGATTCAAATGCACAAGACAAAATGTTTCCCTTCTACTGGGACATGAACTCGATGATAAATTTGGCATATTAGGAAACTTACATTTTCTCTGGTAGAATGCCATGGAGGAACAAAAAAACCGATGCTACCAATAGAGCCTTCGAGAGAGCAGTTACAATGGTAGACCCAGTTGCAACAAAATTATAATAGATAGAAATTAGAACGAATATGGCAATGAGCGTCTTCCCTAAATCCTTCCAGAGAAGTGTATCCGCAACTGCAAGATCACGTCAGCTATCAGCGTTCTCAAATATATTGTAATAAATGAATCAAGACCACGGTAGATTGTTCTGAAGTGGAAATATATGTCTCCCAAGACTTTAAAATAAAAAGGAAACTATCCAGTTATGCATTTAAAAATGAAATATATGGCCATACCCTTTCCACCTCCAAGGATCCTGGAAGCCTTGGATGGTCCCTCTCTTTTGGACTGACTTGCAGCTGTCAGGTGAGAGAATGAGTCTATCGTCCTTCGTATACCTTCCTACAGGTTCATCAAGGCAAGCATTATATAAAGAAGAATAGAAGGCTTCACAGACAGCCATGCTTGCCCCCTCCTCTCCCCTAATTTAGCTTTACTTTCCGAGCGTAACTTTGACATATTATGATATCTAACCATACGCTGTATCCAGACCCAGTAGCTATGGAATAGAGATGCAACATCTAGATCTCTGTTTCAAATCAAATATTGTATAACCTGAAGGGGCACCACAGGAGCATAGCCTAGTCGATCCTTTGCTTTTGTGGAATCGAAAGTTCTGCTGCATGAGAGCAGCCTAACTCTTGAAGGTGTTAGTTGTGGGACTTTCATCCCATATGGTCCCAACAGTTTAAATGTCAGTTCAACCAGATGTGCAATCGGCATCATGACCAATGCTGGGATCTTTAGGCTTGGCCTGAAAATATAATAAGTTAAGAAAAACAGTAAGAGGTATGGGTTTAGTTCAGTGCATTTCCTCTTAGGTAAGTGTAGCAGTCAAAATTTTTTAACAAGGTCAGAAAACTATATCCCCAAAGATAATGGTTTACAAAGAAACAATATGAGAAACTTGTCAGGCACAAAAAATGTAAACAAAAAAACAATGGATATACCCAACTGTTTTGAAGTATGTTACTCTCTTATACAAGCATTATTCTCTCTTCCTATATTGAAGATCAGAAAAATATTAAAGATCAAGATGCTGGACATTGTTTTATTCTCTCCTGCTGAAATAGCATCTCTTCTGTAAAATATCTACCTCAATTCTCTTCATTAATAGGTACTCAGAATGCAAACTTAAACTCAAAACAGAAATCAGATACTACTTTCGAAAAGAATGTCAAGTCAAGCTCAACTTAATTACCATGCAAAAACATAAATGAACATGAAACTGGGATGTGTCTTTTCCCTTCATTGTGTATGAAAGATCTTACTAGTATAAAGCGAAAAAAGTGCCAGCTAAGATATCACGAAACTAGGCACTAGATACAAACCCAAACAAAAAGGGAAAAATACAATACCTCTCGTAGCCAAGCCCTTCAAGAAGCTGTGACATAAATTCCCAAAATTTAATTGGCTCCATGTTGGTAATGAAATATGCCTGAAAATTTTAATTAAATGTCCGGTCAGATAAAAAGTGAAATATGCCTGTAAATCCACTAGGATTCAGCTACAACATCATAAATAAATGACCAGCTGAGTCGCTTTAATTAATTTTTCAAGGGTTAACTTTAATTCAAATACAGCAAGATAAAAAGTGTAAATCATCTTCTTTGAACAAATCTGGCAAACATCTCAAACGAAAAACCTGCAAGGCTCTTGAAAGTTAACATAATATGAGAGTGAACACAGTATTTTTCTGAGTTTTTATCGAATATCTTAAATGTTTCTGATGCGTTGGGTATGCACATAAACAGCATGCGCAAAAATGCCTTCCTTAATTCAGCCCAATTCACCAAATGACAACATTCACTATAGATATATAAAGCTAGAAACTAGTGAGATCACAAAGAGAAGAGGTGCACCGGAAACCAAACCTCACTTGGAAAACTGAGGCAGGGAATCAACTGAAACAAATACCTGGCCTGCAGCTTTTGTAGAAACATCTCCTCCTGAAGCCAGAGCACGCTCAGCACAAACATGGGCATGAGCAACATTTTCAACATAAGTGAAATCATAGAGATTATTCCCATCACCTATAATAAACTGGAAAATAAAGAAGCAGAAAGCAGTGGTATCAAATATAAAATTTACGAAATTTTTATGTCAATGAAGAAAGTACAAGCAAACAATGCATCTTAGCCTTTAGAATTAATTCTAGAGAGATCCCTGATCATATAAAGAACCTCATAACTAGAAGTACACCATTTTAAAGAGAGATAACTCCAATGCGCATCAATCGCAGAAACCTAAAAGAAATAATGGCAGATAAAGAGAAAAGCCATATTTCTAAATTGGCGGGAATATCACACTGCACAACCAGGAAACCATTCTCTTAAATCATTTCTCAAGTACTCATACGAATGTTATTTTCCCCATCAGCCTTCGTATCGCGTGTTCGGCTACTTTTAAGAACATTGCATCTATGCCACCTAGTTAAAGTTTACAAAGAAAACCCCACATCCCTAACACTGTTCAGAGATATTGACAATTCAGTCCTCCAGATTTGTTTCTTCAAGCTTCAAATTAACAAACTCTGAGAAGTCAATACCCCATTTTCCAGAAAAATAAACTAAGATTATTCTCTCTCCGCTCTAGTGTAACCAAAATATTTCACAGGTATTGCTTTGAAATCACCTGACTTCTGGAAAAAACTTAATAGTACAGAGCCATCTATAAAATTTCAAAGCTTTTACCATATAGCATGATCATGAATTTCAAACACGTTTAGAGAATAACATGTCAAGAAAGGCTGCTGTCTTTGTAAGAATAACAAAAGTATCAAAAGAAGATAGACAGATAATAATCCAACCTTGGATTTTCCATCCCTAGCAGCAGCAACAAGTGATGGAACCAATAACCTATCACCAGGACCAAAAATACTACTCGGACGTATACAACAAGTGAGTAGTCCATTTTTGCCATTCGCCTTCATGATCAACTCTTCTCCTTCAGCTTTAGTTGCTGAATATGAGTCATTGTGCTGAAAGGATGAATTAGTAGTAATCAAGCTCCAAAACAAGTATCTAACTGTTAATAAGTAGAATTAATTACAATATCCAGTACTAATCAGAGTTTCATATTATCTTATTATGCCATAGTTCTGTACCACAACAGAAACATAAAACATCAAGGTCATTAACACCAAAGCGTAATTAATACCTTGGATGGGTAAGCCACTGTTTCATTACCATTGAAAATACCATGAACACCATCAAACACAACACTAGGAGAACTCGTGTATATAAGCCTCTTTACTCCAACATCAACACAAGCATCAATTACATTTTGTGTCCCTGTAGAATCATAATCCCAAAACAAAGGCACAATAAACACAAGAACTACGAGAAACAAAAACTTCACAAACTTCTATCAAACCTTGAACATTAACAGAATACTGAAGCTGGTGATTGTTAATTGAAGAATCTGGAGCTGCCATGTGAAACACTACCTCAGCTCCCTGAAAAGCTATAAGAACAAATAATTAGACAAAACAATTGAATAGATCTCAAATTCGAATAATGAATCCATGATTTTGAGATTAAGAACCTTTGATAACTTGAGATTTATCACGAAGATCAGCGGAGATATACTGAACACGACCAGATCTCATCCCTTCGTCGAGAACTCCGTTCTCTTCATGAGGATCAAGCTGTATCGCCGGAGCTAAATCAGCGATACGGACACAAAACATCTCGTACCGTACAAGCATTTCAACTAAATGCCTCGCTGCGAATCCTCTACCACCCGTAACTACGCACCATCGCTCCGTCATCGTAGCTTCCGGCGCCATTTCTTCTCCGGCAAATTGAATCAGTTTTGTTATCGTCTTTGAATCGATTAGTAAAAAATGGCGAATCAGAGAAGCGTGAGGCAATCTATAACAGCAACAGTGGTTTTGTGTGTGATGATGATGCGCCTCACACCTTCTCTTCTATCTGTATTTTTACTATTTTAATATTTATTGGTGATTTTGGATTTTTAGATGTTTTATGTAAAATTATATTCAAAAACAAATTCTTTTTACACAATATGCAACCTTTTTTTAAATAAATAAATTTGAAAGAAGCTTTTAGAGGTTATCGATAATTGATGGCTTCATTAAAACTCAAAGAATGAAAAACTCAATTAGAACAAAAATATTCCCTAGAACAAAAATATTCTTTAGAAAAAAGAGTACACACCATTGTCGATTGAGCTGAAATTAAAAACAGAGTCGATGTGTCCTTAGATCCTTGTTGAAAACCAGATTTGTATCCCATCTAACATTTTTTCTTGCGTCTGAATGGCTGATATCATATTCTGAACTGCCTTCCCTACTTCTCCAACCAGATTCCCTATGCGAAGAGGTGTGCTTCCATGTCTTCGTTTGTTTCGTTCTGTCCATAGTGTGTATACTAGAGTGTGGAACGTGTACCTTGCTATAAAGTCCTCCGTCATCTTGTTCTTCTTTGTGTGAAACATCGTCAACAACTCAGTGAACCAGGTTGTGAAGTCTTGGCGGAGCAGTCCATAAGCTAGCTTATACCAAATTTGTGCTGCAAATTGACAAGAGAAGAATAGATGATCCCGAGTCTCTACGTGTTCTAAACAAAAGGCACATTTTGCCGAGATGTTGGGTGACCAAGTAAGCATTTTATCCCCCGTTGTCAATCTGTTCCGAGCAGCTAACCACATAATGAAAGAGTACTTCGGAGTAGCATGTGGGTACCATACCGCTTTATACCATGAGTTTCGGTTGTTTGTATGTCGTAGTTGGTTCCATGTTTTTTTAGAAGAGAACTGCTCTTTGAATATATCCCCTTTGTGTCGCCAAAGGGCTTTGTCTTCATCTGGATACCCCCTTCTCTAACCTTATTGATTTCGTCTTCTATTTGCGCAAGAACTGGCGGTCTTCTTCTCTGAGGCCTGTGACTTACTAGCACATCCATCAGCGTGTCTCCAGCCTTTATTCCCATGTCGCTAAAACCCCTCTCTCCTAACACATCAATCAATCTCCCAAGAGGGCACCAGTCATCATACCAAAAAGATGTTCAAGAGCCATTATGTACCTCCACCTTGTGATAAGGTTTTGCCGAGTTGCGATAAGTATTTTCCGCCACATCCATGATCTCCCTGTTTTTGTGTATTTGTCCGACCAAAAAGATCCTTTTTGGATCAAATTTTTTTTTATCGAGTTCACCCATCGTGAGTCTTTTGCTGAGACTAGCCTCCATATTAGCTTATAGCAGCTCACCTTATTAGCTTCAATCAATGATTTTAGACCGAGACCCCCTTCCGACTTCGGTCTACACACTTCATCCCATGACACCTTTAATTTCATTGAGTTTAATGTCAGGCCGGACCACAAGAAAGCAGAGCTGATTCTATCAATCTCCCTTATGCAAGCTGTTGGGAGCCTAAAAGCTGCAATCCAAAAATTCGTTAAACTTGTTATTACCAAGGAGAGGAGTTGCAGCCTACATGCAAAGGAGAGAAAACGGTGTTTCCAGGAGCTGATGCGGGTTTGAATTTTCTCTATAAGTGGTTGATAATCTGTAGCCGACATTCTCTTGGTTAGGAGAGGAAGCCCTAAGTATTTTACCGGTAATGCTCCAATCTCAAAGGGGAACTCATTCAGCGATTCTCGAATTCCCGAAGAGATACCAGTGATAAACAACGTTGTCTTCTCCAAGCTTATGTCGAGTCTAGAATACCGAGCAAAGCTTTTGAATACCTCTAGAATTCCTTTAATTGATCGTACCCTTCCGTCTGTAAACACCATGATATCATTTGCGAAACAGAGATGGGTTATATTCAAATTCCTGCAACTTGGATGATAGCCAAACTCACCGTTCCCAGCGGCTTTCTCAAGCATTAAGGAGAGGAAATTCATACAGATTACAAAGAGGTAAGGTGATAAAGAATATCCCTAGCGTAGTCCTCTCTCACTTCGGAAAAACCCAGCCAACTCCCCATTTATTTGAACTGAGAAAGACGAGGTGGTAACACATAGCTCAACCCATCTTATGAAAATTTCCGGCAGCCTCATTTCACGCAGGAGCTGGATGAGGAACTTCCAGTTCACCAAGTCAAAAGCGTTCTTAATATCGATCTTCATGACACATCTTGGTGACATGTCCGTCTTGTGATAGTCTTTTACCAATTCAGATGCAAGCAGAAGATTTTCTATTAGGTATCTATCCTTAATAAAGGTTGTCTGATTGTGGGATATGAAGTCCGGGAGAATGCGTTGGAGACGATTTTCTATGATTTTCGAGATCACCTTATACTTCACGTTGTAGTAAGATATTGGCTTGAAGTCCTCATCCATAAGGTTCCTGTTCTTTTGGGGATTAGAGCGAATATCGTGGAGTTCAGTCCTGTCGGCAGAAACCCAAAGACAAAGAAAGATTTTACCGCTGTGGAGAAGTCATTCCCGATGATGGACCACATCTCCTTATCCATCATGTCCTAGGGATTTGTTTAATGGTATTGAGAAGAGAACCTGCTTTATTTCCATTGTTGTCACCTCCGCGATTAGCTCATTTCCCAAGTCCACAGAGCATTGGTGGTTCATAACCTGAGGCAGCTCTCTCAAGTTATCCTCAGTGTCAGGTGCGGACGGATCCTTAAAAAACTCAAAGAAGTATCTAACCGCTTCAGCCTTTACTTCTTCTCTTGTTGAGAAAATTTCATTCATCGAAGACCTTATCTCAAAGACTGAGTTTCTCACCTCTCGTTCCTTGATTGCATTGTAGAAAAATCTGTTGTTTTAGTCACCTACCTTTACCCAATAGTGCTTCGACCTCTGCCTTAGGAAGCTTTCTTCTATTCCCGCTACTCTCTCCCAGGCCTCATGAGCTAGCACTTCTTCTCTCATGCTTTGCTCATTCGGATTAGTTAAGAGTGGTCATCTGTTTTTCACATAACCATGCATAGGCCTCATCTTTTCTTCTAGTCAAATGGTGTGTCCTCTGTTTACTGAAGCTTCTAATGAGTGGTTTAAGAAGCTTTAGTTTCTTAGAAAACCGGAAGAGCGTAGAGGTTGAAGGATAAAGGGCTACTGTACTTGACCAATAACTTTCCACAAGGTCCTTGAACCCTGACATGGCTATTACCGCATTTACCATCTTGAAAGGAGCTTTTGGTTTATGTGGAGGTCCACGGAGGGTGATGAACCCACATACATGATCCAAGCATCCCCGACCCTCAAATCTGCAATAGGATCTCGAAGCCCTTTGTATCCAGCTATTGTTCACAAGAGCATGGTCCATTTTTTTACATAGCAACATCTCTTCTCGTTTGTTACACCAAGTAAATGCAGGTCCATGAAAGATCATATCCACGAGGTCACACTGTCTCACTGTCTCTCGGAAGTTCAACATACCAGGATAGTGTGCGTATGGTATGGTGGCTGCCGAGTGTTTTGAAGTGTCCAAAATTTCGTTGAAATCCCTGGCGCATAGCCAAGGTAAGTCACTGGTTCGAAATGCATCACGATGAGCCTTTAGATCAGTCCAAAGCTCACGCTTTTCTTCCATTGAATTTGATGCGTAGACGAAGGTGCATAGAATTTCCTCTGAGTGCCCCTGGACCTTAACGAGACAAGATATTAGCTGACTTGCTCCACACAACCCAGATTCTCCCAAGTGGGTTAACTCATAGTTTGATTCCATGAACCAGTCCTTAAATGCAGCTCTTACAATAGCATCCGCCTTATCTTTCACTACTCTTGTTTCTAATAAAGCTCCGAAGATCAGCGAGTTTTTATTTATCAGCTCTTTGAAGATTGAATGTTTTCTTGGCTTGTTGAAACTGCGAATGTTCCAGAAAAAACACAACATTATTGTTTTTTCCTTTGATTCCTTCTTCCTAATGTACTCGGGATTTTATCCCCGACTTGTTGATGTAAAGTCTGGTTCTGCTTCTGCATCTTCGCTGATCTTGGTATGGAGACTCGTTGCGTCATGGGTTTAGGTGATACCCGCAGTTTCGTTAGACCCTTGTCATTTGCATTTTCCCCGACTTCTGCTATCACTCTTCCTTGTTTACTTTCTTCCTTCGACTTCTCTTGATTTTTAACCCTCTACGCATAGTTTTGTGTCACCCGAAGTGGTAACGGGTTTTGAGGGAAGTTTTACGAATGTAAAAGTAAGTGTACCAATTAGAACACCTGGTGACCAAATACTCCATGCCACGAATTGTGTAATTGGAATTCCGGTAAAGATTGGCGAGATAATCTTCTCAACAAATCTGTTCGTTGTCCCGCTAGTCCATCATGAGGTAATATTGGGAATGGATTGGCTATCCACTTATCAGGTCCTATTGGATTATGGAAAGGGTTTAGTTACGTGGGAAAAAGATGGAGGACCATTTGTTTCTTTCCAAGGAATTTGTCCAAGTGTTGGAGCAAACGTAATATCGGCTATAAGAGTTGAAAAGGAATTGAGAAAAGGAGAAGCATACTTAGTCACCTTGACTATAACTAACGATGATACAAAGGAAGAACTGAAGTTAGAAGAAACTCCAATTGTCAAGGAATTTCAGGATGTATTCCAACCTTTGGAAGGAATACCACCATCACGCGCAAACCCCTTTACAATTATTCTAGAACCAAGTGCAGTACCGATAGTGAAAGCACCATACCGTATGGCCCCAGCGGAATTGGCGGAACTTAGGAATCAATTGGAAGACCTTTTGAATAAATGCTTCATTCGACCAAGTTCATCACCTTGGGGAGCCCCGGTTCTATTTGTGAAAAAGAAGGATGGGAGTATGCGGTTATGTATTGATTATCGGGGAATCAATAACGTAACCATTAAGGATAAGTATCCATTGCCAAGAATTGATGAATGGTTGGATCAGTTACAAGGAGCAAGAGTATTTTCTAAGATTGATCTTGCTTCTAGCTATCATCAAATTCCGATTGCAGAAGGTGACATTCAGAGAACCGCCTTCAGAACTCGGTATGGACATTATGAGTTTGTCGTAATGCATTTTGGCTTAACTAATTACCCGACAGCTTTTATGAGATTAATGAATGAAGTCTTTCGAGACTACTTAGATGAGTTCGTAATCATCTTTATTGATGATATTCTTATATATTCTCCAAGTACCGAAGATCATGAAAGGCATTTAAGGCTAGTGTTGGACAGTTTAAGAGAACAAAAGTTGTTTGCTAAGCTGAACAAGTGCATCTTTTGGAAAAACGAAATTGGGTTCTTAGGCCACCGAGTATCGGAACACGGTGTGTCTGCTGACCCCGAGAAGATTGATGCAATCAAGGACTGGCCCCAACCAGCCAACGTCTTTGAAGTCCGAAGCTTCTTGGGTTTAGCTGGGTATTATCGTAAGTTTGTTAAGAAATTTGCTACTAAAGCTAAGTTGTTAAATTGACTAACGGGAAAAGGAGTTAAGTTCCAGTGGGATGAAAAGGCATCAGAAGCATTTGAACAATTGAAAGAAGCTTTGACGACATCACCTATCTTAACATTACCTGAACGTGGTCAACCTTACTCGGTGTACACTGATGCATCTCGAGTAGGTTTGGGTTGTGTACTGATGCAAAATGATAAGGTTATTGCTTATGCATCACGTCAGTTAAGGAAGCATTAAGAGAACAATCCCACTCATGACTTAGAGATGGCCGCAGTGGTATTTGCACTGAAAATATGGAGATAATATCTCTATGGAGAAACTGTCCAAGTTTTCACTGATCATCAAAGTCTCAAGTATCTATTCACTCAACCCGATCTTAACTTGAGACAACGGAGATGGATGGAATTTATCGCGGACTATGACTTGAAGATCATGTACCATCCCGGGAAAGCAAACGTGGTAGCAGATGCTCTAAGTCGCAGACAGGTCAATGTAAACATTGAAAAGGACTTAGACGTTTTACAAGATGGATTTAAAATGATAAGTCTAGCGGCCCTTGAAGGAGAGAGTAGTGAACCATTAGGAGTCCAAGCGGTGAATCAAGCTGGACTGATTCAAAGAATCCGTGAGGAACAACAAGAAGATTCGAACTTAAAGAAAATTCTAGAAGAGCTAGAAAGTACTAATAGACGAAATGAGAAGGGGTATCACATAGCTAATGTGATACGGCCTTCCCTAGAATCGGCACTCTCGAGGGGTATGTAGGAAAGAAATGGATAGATGGAATGATGGAATGATTGGATCGCACCAAGGTTGCGGAAGACCTTGGATATTTCCTCAATGACTCCTTCGAGATATGACACACTCGAGATTGTCAAGGCTTGAAGCAAGGATATGACACACCTTGATTTGGTTTGATTGATGGATATAACTCACCAACAATCAAAATTGTTCTTCAAAGAACACAAGAGAAAAACACTCTCAAATTTTATAAAAGAAAGGTCTAGCCACGTTTTGATGTGTTTGGCTGGAGTTTTAAAGAAAAGATAGAGTAGAAAACAAGTCTAAAATTAAACAACGTAATTAAGAAAGCATTGACTAATTTTTTTTGAGTAACCCTTGAAGTCCCCACGCCAGCTTCTCCATTCCCTTGGGCGTTTTCAATCAGAATTTTATTGAGCTGGGCTTACTTAATCTCTTCTTTAGTGGGCTGGAACTTCAGAAAATAAATCCCATAAATTGTTGGACTTGGACCTGAATTTGTCTTGTTGTCTCTTGTGGACTAAGTGGAGTAGAGTGATCCATTTGCCTCATTAAAACCCTCCTTTGGAAAACCCATTGGGATAAAACCAAAGGCTGGAAAAAGAGTACAAACGAATCACCCTTGTATTAGTCCACTCGAGCAACCAAGACGGTTTTATTCTCCATGTCTTCGAACGGTTGGACTTGAGTGAGTAATGTGGTGATTGCATTTCCAAACTCCTTAGCTCTTGATCTTGTCATTGGTCCACTTGGTACTGCTAAAGCATCCTCGGCTTCATGCTGCTTCTGCGAGCTATCCATGATCGCATCATCCCCTCCCTCTTGAAAAGGATTTGTCCTCAAATCTGGAACATATGCAACAAAAGGGATTAAGTCAGCAACGTTAAAGCTTGAGCTCACATTGTATTTACCTTGGAGATCGATTTGGTAAGCATTATCGTTGATCCTCTTTGTGACCCGGAATGGACCGTCAATCCTTGGCATCAACTTAGACTTCCTCTCAGCCGGAAATCTCTCCTTCCTTAGATGTATCCAGACGTGATCTCCCTCCTCAAAAATCATCTTGCGTCTGCCTTTATTAGCTTGTTTGGCGTATAACTTTGTCTTCTCCTCGATGTTGTGCTTTGCTTTCTCATGAATCTGTTTAACAAGTTCAGCTTTCTTTTTCCCGTCCAAGCTTGCTCTTTCACTCAAAGGCAATGGGGTTAGATCCAAAGGAGATAAAGGATTAAAGCCATAAACAATTTCAAATGGAGAAAACTTTGTGGCGGAATGCACTGATCGATTGTAAGCAAATTCAACATGTGGTAAGCATTCTTCCCAAGTTTTCAAGTTCTTTTTAATCAAGGCACGCAGCAAGGTGGATAAAGTTCTATTAACTACTTCAGTTTGACCGTCGGTTTGAGGATGACAAGTAGTTGAGAATAACAACTTAGTACCTAGCTTAGACCAAAGTGTTTTCCAAAAATAACTCAAGAACTTTGTGTCCCTATCACTGACTATAGTTCTAGGCATTCCATGCAAACGAACTATTTCTTTAAAGAACAAGTCAGCTATATGAGAAGCATCATCAGTTTTATGACAAGTAAGAAAATGTGCCATTTTAGAGAACCTATCGACAACCACAAAAATCGAGTCCTTTCCAGTCCTAGTTCTAGGTAATCCAAGCACAAAATCCATAGAAATGTCAGTCCAAGGATGATCAGGAATAGGCAAAGGCGTGTACATACCTTGGGACTGTACCTTTGATTTAGCTTGTTTGCACGTGACACATCTCCCACAAATTCTTTCAACGTCCCTCTTCATCTGCGGCCAGTAAAAGTGTTCTTGCATCACTTTTAAAGTCTTGGCGATCCCAAAATGCCCCATCAAGCCTCCTCCATGTGCCTCCCTAACTAGCAAGTCTCTCAAAGAACAATTAGGCACACACAAACGATTTTCAAAGAAAAGAAAGCCGTCATGCCTAAAATATTTCCCAAAAGCAAACTTCTCACAAAACTTGTAATTATCTTGAAAATCAGAATCAGCTTGATAAAGATCTTTAAGGTGTTCAAATCCCAATAATTTAGCATCCAAAGTCGAAATCAAGGCATACCTTCGAGATAAGGCATCAGCAACTATGTTTTCGTTACCTTGTTTGTACTTGATCACATAGGGAAATGTTTCGATAAACTCTACCCACCTAGCATGTCTCTTGTTGAGCTTATGTTGACCCTTTAAATGCTTCAAAGACTCGTGGTCAGTATGAATGACAAACTCCTTTGGCCAGAGGTAGTGTTGCCACGTTTGCAAGGCTCGGACTAGCGCATACAACTCCTTGTCGTAGGTTGGATAGTTCAACGTAGCTCCTCCAAGCTTCTCACTAAAAAAGGCTATGGGCTTCATCTCTTGCATCAATACAGCTCCAATACCTACACCAGATGCATCACACTCAATTTCAAAAGTTTTAAGAAAATTCGGTAAAGATAAAAGTGGTGCATTGGTGAGTTTATCCTTTAACGCTTGGAACGCTTCTTCTTGTGCTTTCTCCCATTTAAATCCTACACTTTTCTTGATCACTTCAGTGAGAGGAGCAGCTATGGTACTGAAATCTTTCACAAATCTTCGATAAAATCCCGCAAGCCCATGGAAACTCCTCACGTCTCCTACAGTTTTCGGACTGGGCCATTCGCGGACAGCTCTAACCTTCTCTTCGTCCACTTTGATGCCATCTGCACTTATAACAAAGCCTAGAAACACAACGTTATCCATACAAAAAGTGTATTTCTTCAGATTAGCATACAGTTTTTCTTTCCTAAGTACCATCAAAACCGCTTCTAGATGCTTAACATGTTCTTCTAAATTTTTGCTATAGACTAAGATATCATCAAAGTAAACAACAACAAAAATTCCAATGAAGCTCCTCAAAACATGATTCATCAATCTCATAAAAGTACTAGGTGCATTTGTTAATCCAAATGGCATAACTAACCATTCATACAAGCCATGTTTAGTTTTAAACGCAGTTTTCCATTCATCACCCTCTTTCATCCTAATTTGATGGTATCCACTTTTAAGATCTATTTTCGAAAATATGCTAGAACCATGAAGCTCATCTAACATATCATCTAAACGAGGGATAGGATGGCGATACTTTACAGTGATATTGTTGATGGCTCGGCAATCAATGCACATCCTCCAAGTTCCATCTTTCTTTGGAACGAGCAGCACCGTCACAGCACAAGGGCTCATGCTCTCTCGGATGTATCCTTTGTCCATCAGCTCAGTCACTTGCTTTTGAAGCTCCTTATTCTCAACTGGGTTGGTTCTATATGCTGGCCTGTTAGGAAGTGAAGCTCCAGGCACGAAATCAATTTGATGCTCAATCCCACGAATAGGCGGCAGTCCTTTGGGATTTTCCTCCGGAAAGACATCTTCAAAATCCTGCAAAATAGAAGTAACTTTACTCGGCAACTCCGGTATGGGGTTAGTAAGGTTCAGCAACACTTCTTTGTAAACAAATAATAGAACGGGTTGTTTAGAGAACAGAGCTCTCTTAACCACATTAGACCTCACAAAGAAATTAGAATGCCTCACGGGTTTACTCTCATAGGCCTTTTTCTTGGTTTTTCTCAAGCTCTCGTTTTTATTTTGAGGTGGCGTGTTTAGGGGTTCACTCACAATGGTTTTTCCTTGTTGTTTCAGATGAAGTTGATCTTGATGAACCTCATGTGGCGCCAAAGGAGCAAGTGTCATCTTTCGGCCATTGTACTCAAAAGAATACCGATTAGTAAAACCGTCATGTAAGACCCGTCTATCGAACTGCCATGGTCTTCCAAGTAGTATATGGCCGGCCTCCATGGGTAAAATATCACAAAGAATTTCGTCCTTATACTTGCCTATGGTTATAGGAACCAATACTTGGCTGCTCACTGTCATCTCGCCAGCATCATTTAGCCATTGAAGCTGATAAGGCTTCGGATGCTTCTTAACTTCCAACCCTAACTTCTTCACCATTGTTTCACTAGCCACATTAGTACAGCTCCCACCATCAATAATAAGGCTACAGACCTTACCTTGTACCAGGCATCTCGTGTGAAACAAGTTCTCCTGCTGCTCTTGGACAGTATCTTTAACTTGCATACTCAAAGAACGTCTTGTTACTAATAATTCTCCGGTGGCTGGTAACTCTATGTCTTCTTCCTCGGTATCACTATCAGTTTCAAGCTCTTCTTCCTCAGTTTCAATCTCGCCATTATCCAATAGGATCATAGTCTTCTTATTAGTGCATTCATTGGCATAATGTCCTCTCCCTTGACACTTAGAAACATTTAACGTCCCGGTTTCTAGATGAAGTCGCCACAGCTTTTCCTTTGGCGTCTTGAGTATTGGCATAAGGCTTAGGATCGGGTTTTGGCTTAACAACAGACTTATCTTCTCGACTGTAACTCATTCTACTGTTAGCTGCTCCAGCTCCATAGGAAAGTCTCGAAGTTCCTCTCCTCTTAATTTGCTGTTAAACCAAAACTGCCTTATGGAGCATCTCCTCCAAATCAGCATATGTTTGAAGCTCCATTCTATCTTGTATATCTCGAGCCAACCCACTCAAGAACCTTGCCATTGTTGCCTCAGCATCTTCATCTATGTCAGCTTTGATCATTAGGGACTCCATCTCTTGAAAATAATCCTCCACACTCTTACTGCCCTGAGTTAATCGCCTAAGCTTTTGATGTAACTCCCGATGATAGTGGCTAGGAACAAATCTCTTCCTCATCAGATTTTTCATTTCTTCCCAAGTGACTACAGGCGGTTCACGGTTGCGTCTTCTACTTGTCACGATCTGATCCCACCAATTAATAGCATAGTCATAAAATTCAGTCGCCGCTACTTGAACTTTCTTTTGCCCTGAATAATTTTGACAATCAAACACGAGCTCAATTTTCTTCTCCCACTCCAAGTAAGCGTCTGGATCATTCTTCCCATGAAATGGCGGTATCTTCAACTTCAGTCCACTGAGATTGTCCTCATTTCGAACCCCAGCTTCTCTTACACGTCTCGGCCTTCTTCGACTCCGATTAGAAGCTTGACTACCTCTGCTGTAGTAGTTCAACTCGTCCTCTTCATCTTCTTCTTGAGGTTGTTGTCTTCTTCTTCGACCAGCAGTATTTTGAGGCAATCCTTGATTAACGGATTCTTGTATTGTATCCATTCTCTCATGAACTGAATTCAACTCTCTCCTCAACATGCGCCTCATTTCTCCCATAAGGGCCTGCACGTCCAAATTAGTATCTCTTGTTACTCGTGCTCGGTTGGTGTTATCAGCGACTTCTTCTTCGCTATTAGACATTCGGAATTTTCCCTGCAAACACTTAACAAACCGTTAGTAATAAAAAGTCGATCCTCACAAGTGTTTCTCTCCTTTTTATTCACTCAATCACTCAAAATGTCCTCCCACAGCGTTTTCTCAATGGTTCTTATGGAACAAAACCGATCAAATTGGATGAACAATTCCAACAACACAAACTCGAATCGATTGAATGGAGATAGAAAGAAAAGAGTTTAGTTTTTTTTTTTTTTTTTTTTTTAAAATAGGAACAGATCAAAAGATCAAGAACTTAAGAGATGAAAATTAGAACAAAATTTATACTCCCCCCCAAACTAATTAAATCGGACAGATTTCTTTTTTTTTTTTTTGTTTTAACTCTCTTTTTTTTTTTCCCTTTTGGTTTCTCTTCTTTTTTTTTTTTCTTTTTTTTTTTTTTAAATAATCAGAACAGAATTTAGAAACGATTAATAGAGATTAGACAGAGAAAAAAATAGAGAAACGAAAATGATCAGATCAGTTGGATTCAAATTCGCAAAGAGGAGAAGTCTAATCGCTCAAGTGTTAGCGATCAAACCGATTTGATTTATAAACAGAACTGATATGATTCTAAACAGAAAGCTAGACAAGAAAAAAGAAAAATTTACGATGATGAAAATGAGAAGATGAACAGACACGAATACCGATCTCGAAAGTGTGCTCTGATACCAAATGATACGGCCTTCCCTAGAATCGGCACTCTCGAGGGGTATGTAGGAAAGAAATGGATAGATAGAATGATGGAATGATTGGATCGCACCAAGGTTGCGGAAGACCTTGGATATTTCCTCAATGACTCCTTCGAGATATGACACACTCGAGATTGTCAAGGCTTGAAGCAAGGATATGACACACCTTGATTCGGTTTGATTGATGGATATAACTCACCAACAATCGAAATTGTTCTTCAAAGAACACAAGAGAAAAACACTCTCAAATTTTATAAAAGAAAGGTCTAGCCACGTTTTGATGTGTTTGGCTGGAGTTTTAAAGAAAAGATAGAGTAGAAAACAAGTATAAAATTAAACAACGTAATTAAGAAAGCATTGACTAATTTTTTTTGAGTAACCCTTGAAGTCCCCACGCCAGCTTCTCCATTCCCTTGGGCGTTTTCAATCAGAATTTTATTGAGCTGGGCTTACTTAATCTCTTCTTTAGTGGGCTGGAACTTCAGAAAATAAATCCCATAAATTGTTGGACTTGGACCTGAATTTGTCTTGTTGTCTCTTGTGGACTAAGTGGAGTAGAGTGATCCATTTGCCTCATTAAAACCCTCCTTTGGAAAACCCATTGGGATAAAACCAAAGGCTGGAAAAAGAGTACAAACGAATCACCCTTGTATTAGTCCACTCGAGCAACCAAGACGGTTTTATTCTCCATGTCTTCGAATGGTTGGACTTGAGTGAGTAATGTGGTGATTGCATTTCCGAACTCCTTAGCTCTTGATCTTGTCATTGGTCCACTTGGTACTGCTAAAGCATCCTCGGCTTCATGCTGCTTCTGCGAGCTATCCATGATCGCATCATAATGATGGTACACTCCTATTAAATGGAAGAATTAAAGTTTCTGCTGGACGGGAATTAAGGAACGAAATTCTAAAGATGGCGCATCAATCCTTACTTAGTATCCATCCTGGAAGTACTAAGATGTACCAAGATATAAAACGGTACTACATTGGCCGGGAATGAAAAGATCAGTAGCTCAGTGGGTGGCTCAGTGCCAGACTTGTCAATAAGTCAAGGTCGAACACCAATTATCCGGAGGATTATTACAAAGTTTACCGATCCCAGAGTGGAAATGGGAAGCTGTTGCGATGGATTTTATAACAGGATTACCGACCGCACCGGGAAGAGGCAATGATGCAATATGGGTGGTAGTAGACCGTGTGACTAAGTCTACACATTTACTACCGATCAAAGTGATAGACCGGGTAGCGACGCTAGCAGAGTTATACTTAAAGAAAATTGTTCGACTCCATGGAGTACCGGCTGGTATTGTATCAGATCGAGATCCTCGATTCACTGCTCAGTTTTGGCGAGCTTTCCAAAATGCCTTAGGATCTCAACTGCATATTAGTACGGCCTTTCACCCGAAACCGATGGTTAGACGGAAAGGACTATAAGGACCATCGAAGACATGCTCAGAATGTGCATATTGGATTGGGCCGGATCTTGGGAACAGCACTTACCATTAGTATAATTCTCTTATAATAACAGTTATCACTCGAGTATCGGCATGTCTCCTTACGAAGTTTTGTATGGGCGACCATGTCGAACGCCGTTGTGTTGGACTGAAATTGGGGAAAGAGGACTGTTTGGACCAAGTATCGTAGATGAGACCACGGAGAAAATAAAAATGGTACAGATAAATATGAAGAAAGCCCAGGATCGTCAAAAGAAGTATGCAGATCAAAATCGGAGAGAACTAGTCTTTGCGGTGGGAGATTGGGTGTACTTGAAAGTAGCAGCCCAAAAAGGTAAATACCGCTTTGGAAAAGTTGGAAAATTGGCTACTAGGTTTATAGGGCCTTATAAAATTGTGGGAAGAGTTGGAGAACTAGCTTACCGGCTAGAACTTCCCTCGGATATGGCCTTACATCCAGTGTTCCATGTATCTATGCTTAGAAAGTACATAAGGGATCTGACTGCGGTAGAACCACAGCGAATAGAGGAGCTCCGCACTAATCTTACTTACCCGGAAGGACCAATTCGGGTGGGAAAAAGAAGGATTAAACGACTAAAGAACCGAGAGCTCCGACAAATCCAAGTCTTTTGGGGGAAAGCGAAACCGAATAGTTGTGACTTGGGAAAATAAAGAAAATTTCCGGAGAGATTATCCGGAAATGTTTACAGATGAAGCATAAACACAAAACTTAAGAATTCGGGACGAATTCTAATAAGGGGGGGGAGAATATAGTGACCTTCCCTTTAAACCAAAAACAGAACGAGAATTGCCCTAGAACATAAGGAATTTATGGACGGAAAAGTGGGAATTTGGCGTAAGTGGTGACCCAACGAAGTAAGGCAGCCTCGGTAAGAAGGAATCCATTGTAAGGGAATTGATTATGATCGGTGGACTAGTCGGAATGAGAAAAACTAAGCGGGAGAAAGAGTTAGACCGGTTAAGAGGAATCGAGGTGCTTCTGTAAAGTAGCCTAGCAGGTAGGTGGTGGCGAGGTGCTTCTGTGAAGTAGTCTAGCAGGTAGGTGGTGGGGAGCTGCTTCTGTGAAGTAGCCTAGCAAATAGATGGTGGCTAGGTGCTTATGGGAAGCAACCTAGGATGAAGGTGGTGGCAAGCAGCTGGGTTTACCCTCCTATGAAGTCTTCTTGATATACCCCCGACACTACAGCCCCTACCAAAACCGGACTGATCAAATCATCAACCACCATATTAATACTCGTAGCAGAAAGTACCAAACTCTCCAAACCAGCATTCATCAAAGCGGATCCCCCGTCATCAGCCGCAATTGACTCACCTACGTGCGAAATCCGTTTTTCAACGCCACTTTAGGATCCCTGACCCCTTGAGAAACCGAATATTGCTTTGAGAAGGCTGGAGCAGAACCCAAGTCCTTATGAAGTGCTGAATGATTCGCATGAGTCTTCAACATGCATCCAGCTTTAGCATGTCCCCATCGTCTACAAGTGGCACAACGAGGAGGTAACCATGGGAACTCATACAGACACATATCTCTTCATCCTTTATTCGGAAAAAATAGTGTTGACGCAATTTAAGAGATAAATCAACATCAACAAAAATCTTCGCCTCCTCAAAACTAGTAAGAGATAAATCAACATCCAACACAACCACTTGAACTGACTGATCTTCTGAACTGGACTGAGCCTAACCACCCGACGCAACTGCTAAAACAGACTGATCTGCTAAAACCAGACCCTGTTGAACCACTAAACCAGACTGAGGCTGACCCCCCAACACAACTACAGAGCCTGACTGATCTGCTTCTGCCATACCCGACTATCTTGCAACTACCGCCATCGATAGCTCACTAATCTCTGCGACTGCCGATTCAACCAAGGACTCAACCCAAACTGAACCCTCGTATCCTGTCAAACCTGTAGCCACACATCTGAGACTTTTAGCTTCTAAAACCGTAATCTCACTTGAACTGGCTGCTCCAGAGGATGAACCTAGTCCCTTGACGACTAACCCTGCACCCTTCATAGCGGACGATGCCAAAAGCGGAGTCGAAGAAACCACCGCAACCACCGCATTCTCTGAACCGATCCTCCTCTTCTCCTCCGAGCTAACCTTAGACACACCAAAACCTTGCTGCGACTGAGCCTCTGAGCCTGGCAGCGAAGGCATACTTAGAAACCCCTGTGTGATCGCCTCAAAATCACCTTCTTAATATTTTGCAACAAATTCTATAACCTGCATCTTCCAAACAAATTGTTTTCATATCAGTAGTGTTGATATTAGTGGGATATATATATTTTCAATATACTTTATGCATGATAAATTTTGTAGATTTAATATTTTATGTTGTTTCTAAAATTTTGTAATTTAAAATTGTAACCTTAATAATACATATTTTCACATAATTATTTATATTTAACATCACATAATTAATTTAATATAAATAAAATAAAATAATATGAAAATTAGTTTTTGCTTAACTTTCGATTTAAGTTTGTTTTCTCTGCCATAGGCGATAGCCTAAACTCAAATGCCCAATTAACGCCTAACAAAATTTTGAACAAAGATTTCCTTTATTCTAGTTAAAAGGAAATGTTTCATTGATAAAATTTTACTAAAAAGGGATTTTGTTATAAAATTCAAAACGCATATGCGTTTTATAACTAATAATGGAGTCTATGTTATCATATTTTATACTGAAATTTGTTGAAATGTACTCTATGCATGCGAACATATTTATACACATAAGATATAAATGTTTTCTTTAAACAAATAAGTTATTTATATACATCTTTATCATTTATTATATGTCTTGGAACTCAGTTTTAGATCAAAGGTTCTGACCAACTTTACAGAGACTTTTTCGACGACATTCATTATCGAAATTGACCAGAAAATGAATGTATTGGATTTCTCACAATTAGCAGTATAACATACTATATTTACTTATCAAAATTGATGTTTATTTGAATATGAAGTAGAGGTTCAACGTGGGTAGTTTAAAAGTTTATAAGACATGAAAATATGACAAAGTGTAGAAATATGCATTTGTCCCATATCAGAAGCTTGAAAAGAAAATTTCAAGTATATATAGATGATTGTCTTAATAAGGCTCAATAGCTTTGGGGACACTATACTGTTGAAAACCAACAAACAAGCGCACATTCTGCCGCTGCCATGATGTGCTGAGCCGGGATCAGAATTGGGTTTGGATTTTCGGGAATGTGGGAATTTGTGCCTTAAGGCCCACAAATATGTTATTTGGGATAGATTTTTATATATTTTGTCAACATTTTTGTTTTTTTTAATCAACATTCCGTAGAGATTTTTGAATGATAAACAAATTGAAATTAAAAAATTTAAACTGATCAGCTTCAGATAGTAAAACGTTGGCTGAGTCTTCCATCTTTCATTAACTTGCCATTAACTCACGATAAACGATTTTTACTTCCTTCCACAAGAATTAATGCAGATCAAGCAATAATGACACATATCAAAACAGCTCCTCCTCCTCTGGCTATA
The DNA here is from genome assembly GCA_963922655.1 of Cardamine chenopodiifolia. Classification (NCBI taxonomy): domain Eukaryota; kingdom Viridiplantae; phylum Streptophyta; class Magnoliopsida; order Brassicales; family Brassicaceae; genus Cardamine; species Cardamine chenopodiifolia. The sequence continues at coordinate 15,576,629 of OZ000470.1, read as the reverse complement.
AAAACCAGCCCTCCTCTCTTTATTCTACTCATCCTTTTCATAAACAAAAAAACCAGCAATCTTTCCTCTATTATTTATCTCCCAAAATCGTATGTGTATCAAGAGTATAGCATAAATTTCTTAGTACATAGTTTTCGTATTTGGAGTATTGCAAATATTCTCTCGTCGTGGTTGTATCCTGAGAGTCTTAATGTCTTCAAGCCGCCAAACTGCATGAGATTTTAAAATAAGGAAAGATATATAATCTTGACTCCATGTTTTTTTGTATTTTTCTTAAAAATTTTATATTTGTATTCCATTTCAGTTACCTATTTTATTCGCAACTTTCAAATCCAGATTTTCACAGTTTTACAATCGTTCTTAGAAACAACCTTTTCCTTATCGCTTTAATCGTACTGAGAATTGCAAACAGTTTTTCAAACAATTTCATATGGTTTTCAAAATGTTTTTGGGATCGATTTCGAAAATGGTTTTTCCAAACATTTTGGTGATCAATCTAAAAGGTTCTGCAAACTTTCTATACCGATTTTCTGGAATGTTTTCGGTAAATCGAAAAGCACAATTTTTTGACAAAAAAATTTCCATTAAGGTCTTTGTGTGCGTTTCATGAAACATATTCTAAAAGGATCTTAACAATCTAGGAAAGGACTCTAAATGCCCCTTAGGTAGGAGTCATATCTTTTTGTAGCTTGTTTCAGCCTTCTTTGTAGCTTGTCCTTTGGTGTGTTCATCCCCATCCTCCCTGAATGGAGCTGTTGCTAAAGCATAACTAATATTTTAACTGTTTGGAATGTATAGCTACATAATTCTTCATTTAGTAGAGGCATAGGTAACATATCTATGTATGATTTGTTGAGATGTCTCCAAAGCATAACACCATCTCCAACTGATACTCAATTTTTACTCCATTTTGGAGGTAGGTTTATCTCCAACCGATTACTCCATTTCCTACTCCAAAAAGGAATATTTCAAATATATATATTTTTTGTTTAATTACTAATTTTTATTATAACCCCATATATTCTAAATTTACAAATTCTACCATTTATTTTAAATGAAGCAATAAATAACAAATTGAAATATTATTTAAATTTAAATTTTACCATAAAATAAACTTACATTACATGACATTAATAAAAACATATAAAATAGATATTTATTTATTTGAAGTCTCTCAAATGTTTTTTCCACAAATAATCAATTAGCGCATTTCAAAGTGAGGAAATAAGCTTTTTTATCTTTAATTTTTCTATATTGACCAAAAAACACTCTTGAAACTAAATATTGTCATCCACGATGTCGACTTCTGGAGGTGGAACTTCTATTTTGACTTCAATTAGTGCATGTACACCACACTCATCCTTGATTATCATACTATGCATAATGAAAAATACATGTCATATAACACATTCTTTTTCCAAAAAGAAATTGGTCCCTTCACACTTGTGAAACGTGATTGGAGAACTCTGAAGGCACGTTCAACATCTGTCCTACATGCTTCTTGTTTCATAGCAAAACATTGTTTTTGGGACCTTGTGGTTCATGATGGCTTTGCACTATGGTGGACCATTTTGGATATATACCAACCAAATAATAACACATATTATATTGTTTTCCTTGAATGATATAATCAACAGAAAGAACAATACCTTGAGAGAGACTGGAAAAAAGGTGAGATGACTCCAACACATTAATATTATTATTGGTGTCTAGCATACCGAAATATGCAATTAATATTTATGTATTTTTATGTATTGTGTTTTCTTGGGTAACATGTTAACTTTTTATGTTATTGTTAGTTATATTATTTTGTACTTTTCTAAGTTAACAACACAAAAGCTCAGTGTTCTCGTAACACAAAATCAAAAGTCTCTCCATTACACACTTCACGCAACATGATATGCATTTGTGTGGCATCTGTAGGGTCAAACAATGTTAACTGGTAATTTATGCCCTATCATTTGTGACAAGATCTTTATTCACCCCATTTGCAGCATTTGTAATTCCAATCCCATTTTTCCTTCTTGTATTTTTAAAACTATTATATTTTATTATTGTATCACTAATATCAGTTATCAACTGGTACAAGACTAAATAATTTTCTTTGTAAATCATAAAATAATAACATATAACTTTATTTAAGTATAAAATATAAATCTATTAAATTTAAGGAACTAGTGTGTAAAAACCATTTACCTCTAAAATGGAGTCAAGAAATGGAAATCTCCATTTTGGAGGTGGAAATAGAGGTGAATTGGAGATGATTTTACTTCAAATTAAGTTTAAAGGTGAAAATAGAAATGGGTTGGAGATGTCCTAAGGGGTCTTCAATTTCAAGCGACTTCCACATGCATTTTTAAACAATTTCAAGATACTTTAAAGTGACTTCCACAAAATTTTAAGGAAACAATTTGAAAATGTCTTTTGGCGATATCCACAAACGCTTTAATCGATTTTTGGAAATATTTTATAATGCTTTATGAAAAATGTGTTAATTAGCGATCTAAAACTTTTGAATGACATTTGAATTTTTGTTCCCAAAACTCACACTCGTTTGTCTTTTGTGAAATCTCTAAACTATCTCATAGTTATGCTAATGAAGGCTTAAATAATAGAAATGGAACCGGTGAGTCAATGCCAAAATTTGAGAGTGGTCTTCCGCTTGGTTCGTCATCATCTGATATCCCAAATGTTCCAAGCTTTATCTTTATACCGGATAATCGATAGGTACAATTTCAAGTCATGGCATCAAAATATGCCTTTCTTTCTTAATACACTTAAATTGGAAAGGCATCTCTTACTAAGATTAGACTCATTTTACCTCACAAGAATATTGATCCACACGCTTTGTCTAAACCATCGAGACTATCTATGCAAAGGCTATCGTCAAGCTCGCCAAGTGGACCAGTTTTTCAACGTGTACAATGAGGTCCATACTTACAAGGATCTTTGGGATTATCTAGAATTAAACAACGTCATTTTGCTATTTGTGGCCCCATTTTTTAAAAAATTGGGTTACCGAGGCTTGAACCCTCGAACTTGAACCTTTTAATGCTTGAATTTTACCAGTTGACTACAACCATCGTACGTGTATAACCTAAAATTTTAAATTTATAAACCCAAACCTAAAATAAATTTATAATTTTTTTGGTGAACCCAAGACTCGAACACTTGGCCCTTAGCACTTTTTTGCACGCCAATTACCAGTTGACCAACAACAATTGTCGAGTATAACACAAAAATTTATACTTATAAACCTAAAACATGTTATGTCTTGGATTTAATAAATCAATGCTAGTGTTTTGAATTAGGGAAACTTCAAATCACGATTTTATATCTTCTTCTTCTTCTCTAAAACCAGCGTGATCGACGATAGAAAGAGATAATTTGAGAAAATTGATTTTTCATGTTCCATCATGTAAGTGTTTCTTCCTCAAACTTTGTTTTGATGAAGATATGTAGCTTAATTTGGTGACTTTTTAGGAAGAAGAAGACTGTTTCATGCTTGTCCTTTTGGAGAACCTGTAAGTGTGACATCTCAATTTTGGATTTTGTTGTGTTATTGATTCCGTAATTTGTGCATTGAGCTTTATATAAATGTGACAAGATAATATGTATGTGTACAAATGGACGGATACATGTATGGTTCAAGAGATTGAAAACTTGATAGAGAAAATTGAGAACTTAGAAGAAACTTTGATCATAATACAAAAAGGCTTCAATGCTTGCGAATCAGAGGTTGACATTCTAACAATGGACACACGTGTGTGTGAGGCTATGGTTGAGAAGGAGGTTGGAGAGTTAAAAATGCAGCTTCGTAACTTGAAGAACATTGTGGTGTTTGCTTTTTTGATGATTTTCTTTCTTAGGTTTATATTTTGAGTATGATGATTGTAGCTCCTTTAATGGTGGAAGTAAGAAAGAACATATATGTTTGGTTTAGTAGAAGTTAGAACCTATATGTTTTGTAGTGGAAGAATGATGAATGGTGTGTGTGTGTTTTATCCAAACGTATTCTTGTTTGTTGTGTTAGGATGTAATGAATAAGAAAATGTCTTAAGAAAACCATATCCATAACAGATCATATCAAATTGTCTTAAGAAAACCATAAGATTCTACATACCAAAATAGAACAATAATTATGTTGTCACATGTCTTTAGAACACATCAGGTTTTTCTTAAAAACCCATAACATGATATACCAAAACAGATAATTATTTTTTTACAAACCATAAAAAGAAAACCTACTTAATCCGATCAACCTTACCCAATAACTTACTTATCACCGATTAGTCTTGTGTTTCTTGAGTGGCATATTGTGCTGCTTGACTTGCTTGAGTGTAATCATATCCACATTCTCCCTCTCCTGTGTTTGAAGACTTCTTCTTTATCCTCGGTGATTTGTATCTCTCTGCTCCGAAATTAGGACACTTTGATTTGTTGTGTCCAGCATGATCACAATTAGTACAATGCATTATTACTTTCTCTATACTAACTTTCTTATTTGTAGGAGACTCATGCCTTGCTTTCTTCCTCTTCGGCTTTGATTTCCTCCCTTTTTGGTATTCAATATGTTCAACTAAACTAGAAGGTGGCACCACAACAGAACGAGATCTATTCTAGAACAACACATTGAGTCATTGTAAATACTTTGCTTCTTAGAATTAAAGTACCAATCGGATATGTAATCTTCACGATTGGGCTTCTTCTATGTGATGACCCGTAAAACATGATGACATGGAATTCCACTCAATCCAATCTCCGACATGCACATTTTCTCAGTCTCATATTCACACTATAACGTACACAAGCGTCATGAACATCATATCTACCTTTTCCACCTGGGACAAACCTACATGACTTTATCTTCTTTCCTTCCTCTCTATAAACTATATTGCTTTGAGAGTGAATCTACACTATAACGTACACAAGCCTCAGTCTCATATTCACACTATAACGTACACATTTCCTCAGTCTCATATTCACACTATAACGTACACAAGCCTCATGAACATCATATCTACCTTTTCCACCTGGGAAAAACCTACATGACTTTATCTTCTTTCCTTCCTTCTCTATAAACTATATTGCTTTGAGAGTGAATCTACATGTATGGTGCATTGCTGCAGCCTTCCTCAGATCAATAGGCACCATGGTTTTTCTCCTTATCGTCTCCAACATCTCAATCATTGGAATGCATCTTTCTAGATCTATAGCATAGTTTAAAGACTCGGTGATGCAAGAATTGACCTATACATCGAAACCACCGATGAGCCAGAGGATATGGAGTCTCCAAAAGTGACCGAAGGCCCTATGATTCCACATCGTATACGGAATCTTAGAGATAAGTTTAATGTGGCTTTGGACGCACTACTTAATTCCAAGGAGTCAGTTCCGGAATCCTATGCGTCATTGTCAAGTAATCGCCGAGCCGTAGAGCCCATACAACAGTCATTCTAGCAAACCATTAGTAAATAGGACCAGGGAGGTAATATTCATCGGCAAAACACTTCTTTTAACGCTGATGCTCGAGAGAATTTTACTGGAGCCCGATCAAAATCATTGATGGCACGTACAACTCTAGTCAAAACTGCTATCGAGAGTCTTCAAGGCAAGAACACGTACAACCCAGCTCCTGAGGATACCAACTTCGAGAATCACTTGAAACCAACCAGTTAGGACCTAACCAACAAGCTAAATCATATTGAAACCGAGCTGGGTTGATAGATGATAACTCAAACTATCTCAGAGCGTACCGCAAGACGTTCGATAACACAGGTAAGTACGTTCCCTCGGATGAACTTGTCCCAAAGACTGCAAAACTCCAGATTCACTCAGAAACCACTACTGGAGAAGACTTTTACTGAAGAAAAACACATGTTGCCCGAGCTGGATTTGAAGATGACATCTCCAACCGTCTCAGCGCGTACTGCAAAATGTCCATTAACACAAGTAACTACGTTTCCTTGGAAGAACTTGTCCTAATAACTATAGGACTCCATATTCACTCGAAAACCACTACTGGAGAAGACTTTTATCGAAGAAAAATATACGTCGCCCGAGCTGGATCCAAAGATGGACGAGTAGAGCACTCTGCGCACCAAGCAATACCGAGTGAAGACCTAAGCAAAGACAAGGGCATTAAACATCAAGAGCAGCTTCAACAGAACGTTAAACAAGCTAGAACAAACTTAGGAAGTGAAGCGCATGAACAAGACGTTCAATGCCATAGTGGCCTCTCCTACGGCCAACTTAAGTAAGTTCTATTTTCATTATGTCTTTTTGCAGGTGGCAATGACAACTTAGCTACTTCTAGTTGATTTAGAGTTTTAGAGTCCTCATGAGTTGAGACCAAAGCCTGAACCTTTGAAGAAGGTCTCACTTGTGCTCACAACATAATTTTTCCATTTTTTCTGTTTGTTCATTTCTTTTATTTGTCACTTTATGTATTACGAGAAGAAAACACTATAAGGCACCTGGTGATGGACTATTTAATAAAGTCCTACTGGAGCTTTGTATTCACGCTTTTACCTATCAATAAAATAATGCAGTTCTTTAGAACCTTGTCGTCGTTAAGAAAACCCTAGTCATCCTTGTTCTTTTGCATGGATTCCCCTTAGGACAACAATATTTGTTGTATCAAAGAGCCTCTCATACTCTTTGTGGTTCTAGCGATCCATCCTTCCATCACTCATCGAATAAACAAAAGAGAGTGAAGGCCATTTGTTGATTCCTCATCTGTGTCATCCATCTCATCGAGTCTTTATCCAGCTCTCACTGAGTCTTTATGTGGCTTTCACTAAGTCTTATATCAACTGGTATCAGAGGTTAAATGCTCCTAACATCAGGTTATCTCAATCCTTTTACTCTTGTTTCGTCCTATTTCTGTTTTGTTTTCAATTGTGTAAGAAAAAAATAAAATAAAATTTCACTTTACTTTTGTCGTCTCTTTAATATTTCAGTTTTATAAAATCCAAAAAAATTCATTAATTTTTTTTGTCTTTTGTTTTAGCTTCTCAAAACCCCATAAAAACCAGAAAAATTGTCGCTTTGATTTTGGAAGTTTGTTTGCTACTTTTAATTTATCAAAACTTGGACCGCATAAAGTTTTGTTATTTTTCTGTTTTGTATTTTGCTTGCAAGAACTTTGACGTCTTGTTTGAATTATTTTGCAAGGTACCAACCTCATGGCTAAAAACGTCAACCCAGAAGTTGCTCTAGCTGAAGTGTTAGCTGCTATTCAGACACAACTCCAAACCATTGGATACCGGATGGATAGGGTAGAAAAACCTTCGAGAAGATACCCTATCAGGAACATGCCTAATGAACCAGCTCCGGAAAATGAGTATCAAGCGCCTCAAAATCTGAGAAGAGATCTTTACCATAGGGGAAGAGATCATATTGAAGAGCCGAGATAAGCTAATGTCGATCCTAAACTTACAGCCTCAAATTTTACTGAAAATTTCAACCCGGAAGCTTACCTTGATTGGGAGCGTGTCTTGAGGACATCTTGAACTATATGATTACTTGGATCACAAGAAAGTGAGCTTTGCTTCTGCTTAACTTACAGACAATTCCCTTGCTTGGTGGGACAGAGAAGTGACTAATAGGAGGGACTTAGGTGTGGAAAAATTACTACTTTGGAAGATATGAAGTATACTCTTTGGAAGCGATATGTACCAACCTGCTACCACATTGAGTTACAAAAGAAATTTAGAATTGGTGCAAGGAAAGAAGTCGGTTGAGGATTATTTTGAAGAATTTGAAGGCTACAAAAATTTATTAGAGAATGAGGAATCCATAGAAAATCTTATAGCAGCCATTAGTCGTTCCTAGCAGTGGGTTCCAAGTAATGCTCGACCTAATGACAAAGGGAAAGCAGTGGAACTCGACTCTCGTTTTAAGAAACCGACTTCAAATGTTTACAAAGGTACTAGACCAGAAAAAGGGAGGTTCCCAAATACCTCTCGGGCCCGAGACATTACCTGTTTTAAGTGTCAAGGTCAAGGTCATATGGCAAGAGAATGCCCTAACCAACGAGTGATGATCCTCATGGCTAATGGGGGATACGAGTCTTAAGAGGAACAAGAAGAAAACATCACTGATCATGAAGAAGGCATTGAGTAACCAGATGTGGGAGAGCTCTTAGTCACAAGGAGAGTTTTAAGTACCATGATCAACCCAGAGGAGACAGCTCAATGTGAAAATATTTTTCATACCCGATGTACCATGAACAACAAGGTTTTTAGTCTCATCATCGATGGAGGCTCATGCACTAACGTGGCGAGCAAGGTTATGGTTGATAAGATAGGATTTCCAAAGATGAAACATCCTACGCCCTACAAGCTTTGTTGGTTGAATAACAGTGTGGAGTTTAGGATTGCGGAGCAAGTAACCGTACCCTTTAGCGTGGGAAGGTATCATGACCAAGTTCTTTGTGATGTAGTGCCAATGCAAGTTGGGCATCTTTTGTTGGGAAGACCATGGCAATTCGATCAAGAGGTCATGCATGATGGACGTACCAATCAGTACTCTTCACTCATGACAAGCGTAAGTATACTCTAGCACCACTCACTCTGGTTGATATACACGAGTTACAAGTCAAAATGAGCAAGGACGTCAAGATAAGTAAAACTAGTCTCTTTGTTTCATCCAATGATATTGCTAAGTGTTTGGATTTGAAATACCCGGTGCTAATTATGATCTTCAAGGAAAATATATTTTCAGGTTTATAATGCTTAGAACTTACAGCAGAGGTGACCAATCTTCTTAAGCATTTTGAAGACACTTTTCTCGAGGAAATACCACTAGATTACCTCCCATAAGAGGAATCAAACATCAGATCAACCTAGTTCCTTGATCTGCATTACCAAATAGGCCAGCATATAGGATAAACCTGGAAAAAGCTAGAGAATTAGAAAGCCAAGTTCAAGACATTATGTATAAGGAATACATCCGGAAGAGTCTCAGTCTTTGTGCAGTACCAGTTCTATTGGTACCCAAGAAAGATGGGACGTGGAAGATGTGCATGGACTGTTGAGCAATAAACAATATTACCATCAAATACGAGCATCCAATTCCTTGGCTCGATGACATGGTTGATGAACTTAGCGGAGCCAACATTTTCTCTAAAGTGGACTTGAAGAGTGGATATCATTAGGTATTAATGAGCGAAGGAGATGAGTGGAAAACCGCATTCAAGACCAAAAAATCTCTCTACGAGTGGCTAGTCATGCCATTCGGTCTTACAAATGCTTCGAGCACCTTCATAAGCCTTATGAACCATGTTTTAAGGACCTACATCAGTAAGTTTGTTGTGGTTTACTTTGACGATATACTTGTTTATAGTACTTTTTTATTGGATGATTTGAAGCACCTTGAGCAAGTACTAGAGACTCTTTGTCAAAAAGGTCTTTATGCCAATCTCAAGAAGTGCACCTTTTGCACTAATCAATTAGTTTTCCTAGGTTTTTTTTGTAAGTTCTTAGGACCTACATGTTGATCAAGAGAAGATAAAATCAATTGAAGAATGGCCAACGCTGACTACCATTGGGCATGTTCGAAGTTTCACGGGTTAACTAGCTTTTCTAGATGATTTGTACGAGATTTCAATACTATAGCTGCTCCTCTCACTTTTGTCAATAAGAAAGATATTAATTTCTCATGGGGAGTTATGCAAGAAGAGGCCTTTAAGAAGCTTAAGGAAAGCCTCACTAGAGCTCTGGTTTTGGCATTACCAAATTTTGACAAGACCTTTGAAGTGGAGTGATGCTTCAGGTGTGGGATTTGAATCAGTCTTGACACAAGATTAGAGGCCCATTTCTTACTTTAGTGAGAAGTTAAGTGGAGCTACGCTTAACTATCCGACCTATGACAAGGAACTCTACGCGTTGATGAGATCCTTAGAGGTTTCGCAACATTACTTGTTAGCCAAGGAATTCGTCTTCCACACGGATCATGAAACATTAAAACATCTACGAGGATAAACAACGCTTAAGAGGAGGCGTACTAGATGGTTAGAGTTTGTGGAGACCTTCCCATACATCATCAAGTACAAGAAAGGACAAGATAATGTAGTTGCAAAAGCCTTGTCAAGATGTCATGCTCTTATCACTACTATGGATGCAAAGGTTCTAGGGTTTGAACACATCAAGAGTACCTACTGGGAAGACCCGGATTTGGGAGCCATTTACAAAGAATGTGACAAGGGACCCTTCGGTTCTTACTACAAGCATGAAGACTATTTGTTCCGAGAAAAGAGATTGTGTATTCCACAAGGGTCAATGAGGGAACTCATCATTTGAGAAGCTCAGGGAGGAGGGCTTATGGGGAATTTTGGATTGGATAAGACCTTGACTTTGGTGGTAGAGCACTTCTTTTGGCCCCATTTAAAGAGAGACATGGAGCAGTTCTATTCTAAGTGCATAGTTTGCCTCAAAGCCAATTCTAAATTGAATCATCATAGTTTGTATATGTCATTATTTATTCCTAACGCTTCATGGGAGGATATTTCTATGGACTTTGTTTTAGGTCTACCAAAGATTCAATACAAGGATTATATCATTGTTACGTGGACCGTTTCTCCAAAATGTCTCATTTTATACCATGCAACAAGACCAACGATGCCGCACACACAACTGACTTATTCTTTAAAGAAGTGGTACAATCTCCTCTCAGGGCATGACTAGGGAGGTAATATTCCTTGGTAAAACACTTCTTTTAATGCTGATGTTCGAGAAATATTTGAAGGAGCCCAATCAGAATCATCAATGGCAAGTATAACTCTAGCTAGAGCTGCTATTGAGAGTCTTCAAGTCAAGAACACGTACAACCCAGCTCCTGAGGATACCCACTTTGAGAATCACTTGGAAACCGACCAATTAGAAACTAACCACTGAGACAAATCATATCAAAACCGAGCTAGATTGAAAGATGATAACTTCAACCAGCTCAGCACGTACCGCAAAACGTCCGATAACATAGGTATGTACGTTCTCTAGGATGAACTTGTCCCAATGACTGCAAGACTCCAGATTCACTCGGAAACCACTACTGGAGAAGAATTTAACCGAAGGAAAACATACGTCACCCGAGCTGGATTGGAAGATGACAATTCTAATCATCTCAGCGCATACCACGAGATGTCCGATAGCACAAGTAAGTATGTTTCCTCAGATAAACATGTCCCAGTGACTCAAAACTCCAAATTCACTCGGAAACCACTATTGGAGAAGAATTTAACTGAAGGAAAACATACGTCGCCCGAGCTAAATTAGAAGATGACAACTCCAACCGTCTTAGCGCGTACCATGAAATGTCCAGTAACACAGGTAACTACGTTTCCTCATAAGAAGTTCTCCTAATAACTGCAGGACCTCAGATTCACTCGGAAACCACTACTAGAGAAGACTTTTATCGAAGAAAAACATATGTCGCCCTAGCTGGATCTAGAGTTGGACGAGTAGAGCATTCTGCACGCCAAACAATGCCGAGTCAAGAACTAAGCGAAGATGAGGGAATTAAGCATCAAGAGCAGCTTCAACGAAACATCAAACAAGCTGGAACAAACTCAGAAAGTGAAGCGCATGAACAAAACACGTCAATGCCACTGTGGCCTCTCCTAAGGCCAACTAAAGTAAGTTCTATTTTCATTTAAGTCTTTTTGAAGGTGGCAACGACAACTTAGCTACTTTTAGTTGATTTAGAGTCTTAGAGTCCTAGTGAGTTGAGACCAAAGCCTCTAACCTATGGAGAAGGTCTCACTTGTGCCCAAAACACAAGTTTCCATTTTCTGTTTTTCCATTTCTTTTATTTGTCATTTTTATGTATTACGAGAAAACACTAGAAGGCACAAGATGATGGATTATTTAATAAAGTCCCACTGCAGCTTTGTATTCATGTTTTTACCTATCTATAAAATAACGCAGTTCTTTAAAACCTTGTCGCCGCTAAGAAAACCCTAGTCGCTCTTTGTTCCTTTACGTATATTCGCCTTAGGACAAGAATATTTGTTGTATCAAAGAGCCTTTGATACTCTTTGTGGTGATATCTATCCATCCTTCCATCACTCATCGAATCAACAAAAGAGAGTGAAGGCTAGTTTGTTGATTCCCCATCCGTGTCATCCAAGGCTCTCACCGAGTCTTTATCCAGCTCTCACCGAGTCTTTATCTAGCTCTCACCAAGTCTTATATCACTCGAATATGTTGTTGTGAACATCAACAAACTAAGCTTTGGATGCACAAAAAGCTAAACTGCAAGTACTTGGGTTTTTTTCTATGATGGCTTCATATAGACGAACATCATAGCTTTTTACCTTTTTCCAAATTTGCCTTATACTCAGCCACGGTGTAACTCTCTGTTACTCTCCAAAATAGACCCTTTATTTAACTTTGATTAGGGAAAATCTTCTTCAAGTTACCATATATGTGCCTAACACACATCCGATGTTCAACATGAGACAACACCCTTTCTATTGCATTCAACAAACCATGCAAATTGTAAAATTGTAGGTTGGATAACATTAGATTACATTAGCTAGAATTAGATAAGATCACATTAGAACATACATACCTTTTTCTGTCAAATATAAGAGTACATCATTGACCCTCTTGAAAATTAAAATCAAATTTAATCTTCTCAGTGAACCGAATCCAGTTCTTCTCGTTCTCCACATCTACAACAGCCCAAGCAATAGGATAAATACCATTGTTGGCATCTCTTCCTACAAATGCTAATAGTTGTCCTATAAGTGTACAGTTGAGGAAACACCCATCAATACCAAATATTGGACGACACCACGTTGACTATAATTTTTAGATTGGATCAAAGCATACGCAGAATCTTCGGAGTAGACCTGATCCATCATCATCAAATACAATGTCTAACTCCACAGTTGAGTTAGGATAAGTCCTAACAAGAAAAATGTAAACAATTGAGTTAGTTAGGATTGATTGGTCATAAAAAAGATAGATTGCAAACACGAGAGAACATAAAGATATTTACGCAAAGATTACATCTTTGTAATCTCTTAGCCTAGAGAACTGCTCCACATGATCATGTGAATCATTTATATTACTTTTTTCTTTGCCTTCTTGCACTTGTCTATGGTTGTCATGAAATTAAACTTCTTTTGAATCTCATCTTGCATAGTCTTTGGTTTAAACTCATGATTGGTCTTTATATCATCCATAAACAACTTTACAATCACGCCTGAGTTCAGCATCTTACAATATCCATCCTTGATGTAGCTGTGAACATCTTCGCAAGTCTTCACCGTCCACTTCCCAATTCTCTCTTCATATGAAAAATAAATTCTCCTCGCACATACAACTTCAGATTTTACATTCCCCCATCTATCTAACAAAATGTTCCATCCTTCCTTAAGTACATATTCTAACAAAGGCTATTTGATACTCATCTATACTTTCAAACACTTGTTCAAGCTGCATGTGACCACTACCTCTTCTGAATCTTACAAACATCTCACCATCTCCATCGTCAGTGTTAGGAGGTGTGTTATGGTAGTCAAAATCCAGATCTTCATCATCAAAAGATACCACATTCCTTTTAACTCGAATCTCTTCATCACATGGCTCATGAACCTCCACATCATGAGGATGCTATGTTCAATTAACCAGAAACATATCAGCATATTCGATCCACCTTCCCACTTCACACATCTTCTCAAAACTCTCATCCTTATTACTCAAGGATTTCTAATCCTTATGGTCTTCAAATGTCAACTTATACCATATCATCTGTCCATATATTAGTTGACATCCTAATAAACAATTTCTCATGTTTGCATGTTATACTTTTCACCTCTTCACCATCGATATAAGAAATTTCACCTTTATAATTCTTCGCCAAGTATCTACCATGCTAGACATTGAACCCTACTTTGGTAAAGCTGCAAACATCACAAAGATAAGCTTAATTTCACGAAAATTAACAAAATTGCAGGTCTTGAATTATATAAAAAAACGAAAATAAAACCAAAAACATTTAAGATGACTTCACAACATTGAAAACGAAATCTTACATCATTATCGCAGCTTTTTTAGACTTCTACTCGATTTTCTCTAATTGCATTAAAGTTTCATAGCTCACTGTAGTTTCGGATAAGAAGAAGAAATGAAATAGCAAAATGAACTTTTCCCCAATTCGAAACGCTAGGTTTGATTTATTTCTCCCGATTGCAAACGATGTTGTTTGATAAAATCGAAGACATAAAATCTTTTAGCTTTGTAATTATAAATGTTTGTGTTATACTTGACGATGGTTGTGGACCAACTAGTAATTGGCGTGCAAAAAATTTTTAAGGCCAAGGGTTCGAACCCTAGATTCACCAATTTTTTTAAAACTTAATTTTCTTAAGGTTTAGGTTTATAAATAAAAAAGTTTGGATTGTACACGTATGATAGTTGTAGTCAATCAACAAAAATTAAGCATTAAAAGGTTCAAGTTCGAAAGTCCAAAACTACATCGTTTATGCTACATCATATAATCCGTGTCAGCTGAGTCATATTTGATTAAAGATTATGAAAACTTCCCAATTATGAAGCTACGCTTCTCTCAACCACCCAAATGCTTCTTTTCACTACCTACATCGTCAATCACGAAGACAACAACAACGACTTCAATCATTGGTAAACATATTCTCTTCCTTATTTGATTACATCAAAATGTGGCGTATCCAGTTATGCTATAAAATTATGCTACTACAATGGAAGAAATTTGGCAATTTAAATATTCATTCAAGATACGGTTAACAATATTATATCCAGAATAAGAGGAAAACAAAATATTATGAAAACACCACAATTTCCAAATAATAAGATAGTTTAGAGATTCTCTCCCTCCATATAATAAGATAGTTTAATAAAAAATATCTCCCTCTGATATTTTAGAGATTTTTCTAGATTTGGTTTTAATTGATTTTTACAAGTTTTTTTTGCAAAAAATTAAATTTTACTTTGATTTATATTTGGTTTTAATTGCTTTTTACAAGTTTTTTTGCAAAAAATTAAATTATACTTTGTTTCTTACCATTACAAGAATTAAAAATAAATTGATTTTTTCACTAAGGCCTTCAAAATGATTACAAATTATTGGTAGATCAGATTGAGGGGCATTAATTCACCTATTTTTTAAATCTCTTTTCTGGTACACTTTGTCGTTTTCTGGTGGTTCCTCTATCTCCATTCATGGTTTCACCATTTTCTCTTCATCTATATGGCCGCCTACGTTGTTAGGTTGGCAGACCTCTATAAACACCATTAATGACTTTTTCCAGCCGTATTTGGTCTTGACTTCTTCTCCGCTGAACCAATTCGGATGTCTTCTGCCTATATAGTTTATTTGTAGGTCCCATAACATACCTGCAGATCCTTCTCACTTGGCATGAAGACCTCTTTGGCTCGAGTTATTCTGCCTTTGAACGCCTTTTGTGATGATACCCAAGATCCCTGTAACATTATGTCCCGAACATTTTGGCGTTTGGTGATAAGTGTAGTTTATTTGTAGTTACCGTTCAAGCCTCTTCACATCTGAAACTCCTAAAACTTTGCCTATACCTTAGATATTCCTTCCTAGGCTTATTTTCCTTTATCTTTGTTAATACACGTTAGAATCTTCTAGCCTCGGTTTAATTCATCCCAGATACTTGTTACCGATCTAATCATTTTTGCCTGGTTTTGGATCGATCATTAACGCATGAAAGTCATTGATATGTTGGGGCTTTAATGAAATTTTACTTAGGATTAGTATGTATTTTAAAATCTTTTATGTGTCTTTAGAGTCTTATCAGGTACAAAGTCTCTTGGGAGAAGTTTGAATCGATGGAATGAAGTTTGGAGCAAAGGAGCAAAAAGAGTCGATTGGAGAGCTTAAATTGATCGATCCCATTTGGATTGATCGATCCGTCGATTGATCCCATTTGGATTGATCGATCCGTCGATCTAAGGAATTTACCCTGTCTAACCAAATCGATTGATCCGACCAATGGATCGATCGATCCCATATCCGTGGAGGTTGCCGTGTATATCCAAATCGATCATATTTGGACCGATCGATCCATCCTCAACAGTACATTGCCGTGAAGAAGCAGATCGACCAGAGGCTTTCAGATCGATCGATCCAGCTTTGCACCAATCAATCCAACATTAAGCACGATCAATCTCAATTGCTGGAAAAAAAACCAGATCGATCGATCCAGACGTAATCAAGCTACCCGCGAAAAAAGGAAATATTGTTTTTTTCTAATTGATTTAGGATTTCTACCTAGACAACTCTTGCCCTATAAATAATTGTTTTAACCCATTTTAGGCTATGCATACTTTATAATTCTATTTAATCACTTTGTTAAGAGATATCTCTTAGTGTTTTATTGGATTTTATTCATTAGTTCTTCATCAAGTTTTGGCTGTTCATCTACTTCCATGGTTGAATAGTTCTCTGTTAGGTTAGAGTTTTCAAAGGGATTATGAATCATTGAACTAGACATAGATAGGAATCATCTGGTTATATCTTCATATATTGTTGCTCTAATTGCTTAGACTAGATTGTTCACTTAGTTTATGGTTTTAGGTTGTATATATTCTGCAAAAGCTTCTATGATGCTGGATAGAACATATGTGAGTGTATTGTCCTTAGCAAACGAAGGTTAATGTTATTTCGATACGTTAACATATTGAACGTAATCGTTAATGCTTATTTATAATTCAAAGTTCAAACAACACAGTTTAGATACTTAGGTTGTTAGATAAAGTTATTGATGCCACGATAATAGATTGGTTATACATTTATGTTTGAGTTCGAGATATGTGTTTAATCCATTCTTTGAATAGTTGTCTGGTTCGTGATCTCTGATTTCCGATAAATTCCCTTGACTTAACATTTTAATCCATTGATTCACATCATTATTTACTTTCAATTGCTTTCTTTAGTTTTATTTACAAACAAAACAAATCTCTTCTCCATCTTACCTTAGCTTTTCATTCTATAAGAATCGTAGTGCAACTTGGTCTCTGTGGATTCGATTCCCCCTATACTATTGTGTGTGTCTATACACTTTCAGTTTTATCCTTGTGTTTAAAATATATGTATCAAGGTTTTGACGCTGTTGCCAGGGACCAATTGTTGAATTCGAATCTAAGACTGAAGCTTAAACTAAAATTTACTAATTACATTCTATCTTTGTTTGTTGTTTTTTTTCTCAGGTGTATGCAGAGGAGAAATGACAGTTCTGAAGATCTCCTACATCTCACCAATCAAGAGCTAGCAAGAATAGAGCGAACTAACAACAAAGCAAGGAAGGAAAAGTCGAATATAGCCACTAAAGGCGATAATATCGACAACAACGCACTCGTTGACGCTCAAGCTGCTGCACCTGGTTTACTCCAAGACTTACAACAGCGGTTTCAATAGTTGCGTCAACAGCAACAACAACAGCAAGCTCGACAACGTACCATTGGGGACGCTAACACTCCTAATACGTTCTACTAAAATAGAGTTGTTATATGTCCACCAGAGATTGCACGACAGGATTATGAGATCAAGTCTCAGCTAATTGCTTTGGTGAAGCAGCATCTCTTCCATGGGTTACCGGATGAGAACCCAATAGATCATATTGAGAACCTAGAGGAAATTTGCAGCATAACGAAGTGTAATGGGTACCCACTGATTACGTTAGATGTAAGTTATTTTCTTTCTCTTTCGTGGACAAGGCTTTGAGATGGTTAAGTCTTTACTCGCTGGTTCTTTGAGGTCCTGGGCTGAATGCATTTCCACTTTTCTAGACCACTTCTACACCAATTCAAAGACAGCCGCTTTGCGGAATAAGATTGCCACCTTCGGAAATTTTCTGGAGAGTGCTTCTATGAGGCTTGGGAATGATCCAAAGAGTATCGCAGAGAGTGTCCTCATCATGGGTACTCAGAGGAGCATATTATTTAGCATCTTCTATGATGGTGTTGATTGGGATTACAAGAATGCTCTTAACACTGCAAGTAACGTGGATTTCATGACTCGGAGTATCACATGAGCATACAAACTTATAGAAAACTTGGTTGCAGTTTCTAACAACCGTGGTCCTGAGTATACTCGAACTAGAAAGGTAAACATCGGTGATTCTCAGAAGATTTATAAGCTGACTACTAAGGTAAATCTGTTACTTAAGGCTAATCAAAGAGGTGTGAATCTTTGTGAAGATGGGTCAGATGTAATTTGTTTTCAAGAAATTACTAAGGGACAAAATGATTCCGACGGATTTCCGATGAACATATAACAAAATATTTAAAAATACTTGACATAAAATAAGTTTTAATGCAACTTATTCTAAATTTGATACAAAATAAGTTTGATACAAAATAAGTTTCATAAACTACTCTGAATTTGATGAGAATCCATCAGAAGGAATTGGGTCTGAATCTCCAGAAAACTCATTGTGTGATTCTTGTAAGTCTGTATGCATTCGATCGGTGATGATATGTGTGAAATTGATAACAATATCGACATTAAATGAAGGATCAATTGGATCCATTTGCCCACTTACGGTTGGTTGCAAAGCATTATGTTCAAGAACTCCATAAATTCTCTCTTGGGTTTATTGATGTTACTTTGATCCAAGGGTCTGACAACGTGTAATTCGAGGTTAAGGAATGTAGCAAACCTAAAACAAATAATGAAAATGCTTGTGATGGAAGGATGAATATTACAAAATTGAAAATATTAATAAAAATTAATTGAAACATACCTTGTCTGCTTGTGATGTAAGGATGAATGGATGCATCTTAAGTTCAACATTCTGAGGTAGTGAACTTCTAATATTTATTGAAGAATGTTGTAGTAAACAATATCACCAGATTTCACAGAAATCCCAGAATCAGTGTGCATGCTTTTGCTCTGTAAGTTTTTGTTTCTTACATTTTCCATTAAGCCGATCAACTTGGGCAAACAATTGAGAGACAACCACGACATAAGTAAGTCTCTCGCCTCTATCATCATGGTGAGTTGGCCATCAACTCTTCGTACGAACTTCTGATGGAAAGTAATATTCAACAAAGTGAGAGGCTTCTTTGTTGATGCTCTGTGCGATAATAGATCTCTCAACTCTACTTAAATTTTTATTTTATTCTTCAGATAGAATATGTAACATTCAAACAGATACATCCACCGATATTGATCAGGGCCTCCTACTACTGCTTCTCATGGGAGGTGGATTGGAAGATGTTCCATAACATCAGAGAAAGCATGATTATTATTAAAATTATGGAAAATAATACATCTTCTAAAAGAATTTTGGCAAACGAAAATGAAAGAAGGCGCTATATCACAACATGACAGTAATGACTCTTCATTCCAATAAAATTTTTCCATAATCTACGCAATTACGCAGATTTGACGTGTATCTATCAGTGAATTTAACATCTTCACGAAACCAATCAAAAAAGCTTTTCTTATCTGGGTCCAACTGGTACACATGCATAACACATTTACCATTCAGTAGAATTTCAAGTATATCCTGAGAACAAATCAATGGCAAGTTTAGTCTAGACTTTAGATTGTGTTTTGTCTTCCCTTAGATGTTTAAAACAGTGTTCATGATGTTGTCAAATAAATTCTTCTTAATGTGCATAGCATCAAGATTGTGGCTCAATAAATGATCTTTCGAGTAAGATAAATCCCAAAAAATATTTTTTGTGTCAATTATGATGTTTACCGGCACCGTAAATAGGAGCATGCCCATTACCTCCCACCCACAATATGGAGTTCTCTTAGCGCCGAAATCTCTTAACTGCTCTAATATACCACTGTCATCTATCTCAGGAGGTGGACCATCAAACACTTGCTTATCATTCGTAAACATTACCCTAGACTGACGATGTCAATCAAACAATCTTCCGTGCTTCAGTTGAAATGCATCAGTGTTATCTTGGTATTGTGGCACGATAATCTTCCATGAGTTGTCCATCCAGATAAAATACCATATGTTGGAAAGTCGCTAATGGTCAACATAAGAACCGCACACATCTTAAATTCTGCTACCATGAGACATCATACGCTTCAACATGATAATTTCATAGCATTTGCTTATGTAAGATAGTGTGTTGTGAATGAATAGAAGAGTGTGGAAACATATATATAAGATCGTCAGCCGTCAGAATTCGTCGGAAGTTTTGAATTTCAAACGTGCTATATACAACGATTAGATTAACATTCATATATTTCGACGGATTTCCGATGGACATTTCGACATGCCATCGGAAGTCCGTCAAAAAATTTTGACAAGCGTTATGCCGTCGGAAAATTCTAACGGATTCCCGACATATGTGTTCATATATACAATGGTTATATTAACGTTAATATTTTCTAACGGATTTCTGACAAACTGTCGGTACGTCCGTGAAAATCCGTCAAAAAGTTACGACGAACAGCATTCAGTCTGAAATTTCCAACGGAGTTTCGACAGATCGGTTTGTCTGAACTTTTCGACGCCCTCTAAATCCATCAGAGTTACGGTAGTTTTTTTGTAGTGTTATTGTTATGAAATTCTTATGTGCTAACATCTAACCATTTTTTATTGAAATGTTTATTAAAACAATGATCGGAGTAACAAATAGTTGTACTGAAAAAAATCAAATCTTTCGTTTTCTTATACATAACCCACGAGCACGAGAAATAAAACTATTTAATTTTTGAACCCTATAATACTATTGAAAAACATATCAGAATTCGATTCGTCTTAAAAACAACAAAGAGGCATCAGAAAAGAAAACATCACAATCTGAAGCTTATTGCACAAAATAACGTTCGACTCCAGAAACTTCAAAAATGTTAGATAAAAAAGGAATCAAAACCCTGATAGAATAAAGCTAGGTTTTTTGTGAACTCACGTGTATTATATCTGTGGCAGAAGACACGACTCGAGAATTAGAGATCTACTGTTACGACCGAGATTATAACAGAGACACGCCGATCATTAAGGAGTTTCAAGTTTCTTCTAATCCATTTTAAATTAACACTACTGTGGTCTGTCCAGTTTTAACATAGACGATCGATTGATCACCATGAATTGATCTTAACTGTCCACGTGTAAGCTTTCGGTAATTTGCTTTGCTCCCACGTAAGTTGTTCTGAGATATAGCCCTAAAGTTTTTGTATATCTTTCGGAATAGCCCCTAATATAACTATTGTACAATTCACACCCTATCGTGATATTATACTTGTTGTTTAAGGCAATAATTTTTATTATGGTAATCAGTATCAATGTAGAGTTTTAATGACTATAATAATATTGGAATCCTGTGAATTTTTAAATATTTTTTCTAATTGCAAATATTTTATCAAAGAGTTTTATATATTTCACAGATATTAAAACAATACTATTGTAAAGTTTTATTAACTTTGTAATTATTATATAATCATTTCACTGATGTATAACAATGGCAAGATTATTGAATTTAGTTGAAACCATATTTTCACTTACGTTATTTTGTAAAATTGAAATATACGTTAATTTATACGTTAAATCATTTATATAAAAATATTTAAAGAAATTTATGTTTTTGTATACTTGATGTTTTATAAATTCTATATATCAATTATATCCTATCTGTTTTGTAGTGGATGATTTTATAATAGTAGTATTTTTTTTAATTTGACATCAGTGATTTTTTAATAGAAAAAGACAGTTAATGGATAAATAATTATTTTTGTTCAATAATGGAGGAATACTTCTAAATAGTCATTTTGCATATGAATTTTAAAGTTGTAAAGTGCATTCATATTTTTATTTGAAAATATCTCTGCAGTTAAAAAGAAATGTAATGATTTATACGTTACTTCAAGTTAAGGTATATCTATGCTAATTAAAGAAATGTATATACATTGTATATTGGCTCTCTTCAAGTATTAGATGTGGAGAGCTTTTGTAAAGTTTTTGAAGTATTTTGAAAGATTTTTTTTATATGAACAAAAAAATTTTAACTCGATCAGCCAATAACATTAGATTTTAACATGACCATAAAGTTTATTAAAATCAATTTATTTGAATAAGACATGATTTTGATTAAATTTTTAAAATTTTCAACCAATAACTCATGACTTTAATTGATTGTGAACAAAATTTTAAAACTACCAAAACACAATAACACATAGATTTAGTAGAGTTTTAATAAGTCAAGATTGAATATCAGTAAAGTCTTTAAAACTTTTAACTTTTTAAAAATCATAAAACCAATAAACTCTCTATGTCTTTCATTAAAGGGTAAGGAAAATAAATTTTGAAAATAACAACATTAAATAGACGATTTATGTAGCGCTTGTAGCACATTCGGCCAAACGCTTAAAAAAACTTGTTAGCAAACACCGTGGGTAAATATATATATATATATATATATATATATATATATATATTTATAATATGCACATTGATCATTATATCCAATAACATATATCAACTTCTAAAAGTATATATATATATATATGTTTGTAACATGCACATTGATCATTATATCCAATTACATATATCAACTTCTAAAATTACAGAAACATCCATAACTTTACGTTCAATAACTATTATTGTTTTTTTTAATCTATATTATTAATTGGGAAGCACAAAATGAAAACAGACCTTTGACTTCTAATAAAATTATATATATTGCTATTGGTTTAAAATCAAGTAAAGAATGAAAAAACCTCTTTTGGGCAATTTTGGAAATCTGTATTAACTAACTCACGAATTTTTTATATTTTTGGGTCGGATTTTTTTCTCAATTGGATCGTCCATCTAACAACTAAATATTCAGAGAAAATATTTTGAAATATTTTTTTAAAAATTATTTATTATATATTATCGAGTATTGGATATTTTAATTATTAATTGCTGATTTTATTGTTTCCAAAATCTATTTTATTTGAAATACATCAAGATATATTCAAGATATGAATAGTTATTATTCTTGATTTTTAATTAATAAATTAGATTTTATCTATCCTTCTATTCATATTAACAAATTAAAATATTTGATATGATTTGGTTTTTAAATTTAAAAAAAAAAATCAATATATATTAAAATAAATAAATTTAGAGAATAAATTCAAATTAAATTACGAAAAAAAATTAAAATTAATTTTTTTAAATGAAATTTATTTTATATAAGCAATATTTATATATATAAATATAAGAAGAAGGTCTCTATATATGTTTCTACACCTAATACGATTTTAATATTTCCACATATACAGATTTAAATTTCATCTAACAACTAATTAAGACATATTTAAAATTAATTTTAAATATTAGATTTACTTAAATATCTCTACACAATTTAAACCAGTATATTGTTAGATTTATAATAACTGAATTTATTCAAAATAAATAAAATTAGATCAATGAAATAAATTCAAATTAAATTATGGGCAGCAGTTAAAATTAATTTTTAAATTATGTAGAAGGAAAATATCATTTATTATTATCGTATAAATCTTAAAATATATTCTAAGAACAACCAATACAATCATATTTATTACAGATACGATTAACCTTGAACAATATTCTTAACAAAGCGAATGAAAATCTCCAAGAAATCTTGAAAGTTATTCAAACAGAAACAAACTCATAAATGTTTAAAACCAATTACCAATACCGTTAACAATAAATTATATCTTAAAATATACGAATCTTCACATAATTATATCGTTAACAATAAATTATATCTATCCTAGCATCTATTGGATAAACTTCAAGTTAAGGAGTTACCTTGTAATATAAAAAATCCTATTTATATTAGGATAAGATGATTTTCTAGATAAAAGATAAATCAAGTAGGATTGGGAGTTATCTAATTCCATTAGAAATAGGTTTATGCAAGGGTATACTAGACCCTATAAATATCAATGTTGAGTTGTAACATTGATTAAGAGTTAGAAGAGTTTTAAAGAGTTTTGGTGTTTAGTTTTGAGAGAGTTTCTAAACATATAAATAAGAGAGTGATTCTTATTCAAAGCTAAGTTTGAGTTTGGCATATAACTCTTGAATTGGTATCAGAGTTATTGGTTATCAATCAATCAAACACTATCAGCATAACCGAGCCATGGGAGATGCTAGCATTCTGACGGCAAGGTCGAAAGAGCTTGGACATTCATCGATTCATTGTCCAATGCTCAAGTCATCAAACTACACGGTGTGGGCGATGAGAATGAAAGTGAACTTGCGTGTTCACAAGGTATGGGAGATGATCGAGCCAGGATCGACCATAGACTAGAAGAACAAGATGGTGATTGCCTTGTTGTTTCAAGCAAAACCCAAGACACTCATATTACAAGTTGGTAATCTTGATTTGCCAAAAGGTATATGGGAAACAAACAAAGCAAGACATCTTGGAGCAGATCGTGTCAAAAAGCGAGGCTTCAAACCCTCATGTCTAAATTCGAAAGACTCAAGATGAAGGATTCAGACACAATCGATTACTTCTCGGGGAAGTTATCAGAACTAGCGTCAAAGTTAGCGGCTCTAGACCAAACCATGGAGGAACCGAAACTTGTGAAGAAGTTCTTTATAGCTTGCCACGAAACAAGTTCATACACATCATAGCATCACTTGAAAAATTCCTAAACCTAAACAAAACAGGTTTTGAAGATATAGTTGGACAACTCAAAGCATACGAGGAGTGTATCGTAGATGATGAAAATCATGTTGAGACACAAGGAAAGTTGTTCCTCTCAAACATGAAGTCCCGTGGTAATCAATTTCGAGGCAGAATGCGTGGAAGATTTAACTCTCAAGATCGAAATAGAGAGAAGAAAGATAGGCTAAACTTGAAGTGTTATCGATGTGAAACAGTTGGTCACTTTACTTCAAATTTTCCCAAAAATATACAAGGATTCCAAGAAGGAAACAAGGTCGAAACACAAGAAGCGGATGAGGCCCTCTTCACGCATGAGATCGTGCTTCTCAATGAAGAAAATCTAATGCCAAAGAGATACGAGACAAAGAATATAGAAGAAGAAGTTTGGTACTTAGATAATGGTACAAGCAACCATATGACCGGGATGAAATCATTCTTCTCAGAGATAAATCAAAACGTGAAAGGAAAAGTGAAGTTTGGAGATGGATCTTGTGTAGACATCGGTGGAAAAGGATTGATTCTTTTCCAAGGGAAAACCTTCGAACAAAAGCTATTAACCGATATCTATTACATTCTAGAGCTAAGAAGAACCATATTGAGTCTAGGTCAAGAAACCGAGCATGGATGCGATGTTAGAATGAAACATGATTATCTAACACTACATGACACTAGCAGCAGGGTCTTGATAAAAGTAATGAGATCTCCTAATAGGATTTACAAGATCAACCTTAAAATTGGAAAACCGATTTGTTTACACTCTAGAATCGATGATGAAACATGGAGGTGGCATGCAAGACTCGGGCATATAAGTTTCAAAACTATCAAGATGATGTCAATGCTTGAGATGGTTCATGGTATACCCAAGATCAAAAATGAGAAAAAAATTTGTGAGTCATGCTTAGTTGGTAAACAAACTCGACAATTTTTCCCAAAGGCAACAATGTATAAAGCCTCATGAGTCCTGTAACTTCTCCATGCGAATTTGCGTGGACCTATATCACCAGTAACACTTTTCCGTAATAGGTACATCTTTGTAATCATTGATGATTACACAAGATATATGTGGACAATTCTACTAAAGGAGAAGAGCGAGGCGTTTGATAAGTTCAAAGGTTTCAATACCTTAGTAGAAAAGGATCATGGGGAGATGATCTCAACTTTACGGATAGATAGAGGTGGAGAATTTATCTCAAGAGAGTTCCAAGACTTTTGTGACATAAATGGATTCAAGGCTGGAATGTCATCAAAGTTTGAGATGAAAAACCTTGGAAAGCTCACTTATTATCTTGGGATAGAAGTTAAGCAAAGTGAAGATGGGATTGAGATCAAGCAAGAGGCTTATGCTCAACATATCCTAAAAGAAACCGGATTACATGCTTGCAATCCTATACACATACCTATGGAGTTTGGTTTAAAGATGTCCAAGACGCAAGAAGAAGCGGAAGTTGATGCCATAATGTATCGTAGAGGTATAGGTTGCCTAAGGTACCTCCTACATACAAGACCCGATCTTGCTTTCTCAGTTGGAGTAGCAAGTAGGTACATGCAAGATCCTAGAGAATCACATGTTGTGGCAATGAAGCAAATACTAAGGTATCTTCGAGGAACTTTAACTTATGGCTTAAGTTTTAAGTGTGGAGGATCAAAGAAGATTATTGGCTATAGTTACAGTAGTCATAATATTGATCTTGATGATGGAGAAGCACAACTGCACATGTTTTTTACTTTGGCGAGTCACCAGTCACTTGGTGTTCATAAAAACAACAAACGATAGCCTTATCTTTGTGTGAAGCCGAGTTTATGGCAGCCACTGAAGCCGCAAAACAAGAAATATGGCTTCAAGATTTCTTGAGCGAAATAACAAGTCGAAGATGTGAGAAGACAACGATTCTGATTGACAACAAATCTGCCATTGCACTCCTGAAGAATCCCGTGTTCCATGGCCAAACAAACACATCCACAAGCGTTATCATTTAATCTGAGAGTGTGTTGGAGATGATCAAATCGAGGTGGAGCATGTATTCGGAGAAGAAAAATGTGTAGACATATTGACTAAAGTCCTATCAAGGATCAAGTTCAAGGAGATGAGAAGTTTGACAGAAGTTCAAGCCCTCACCAAGACTAACTTGAAACTTAAGGGGGTGAATGTTGGAGTAAGCTTGAAGATAGCTTGATCCATAAGTAAAATTAATCCTAACCGAGTATGGATATAGGAGATTAGGATAAGAATATGACTTATATTTATGAGTTATCTAAATATATATTAGGAGTTATCTAATAAGGTTTTCTAGCTCTATTATAAATAGGTGGTGCCTAAACTAGTATAAATAAAATTGTTGGATTGTGACAATTGAACAAGAGTTCTAAGAGAGAACCAGAATTCTAAGAGTTTTAGAGAGCTTTTGATGTTTAGTTTTGAGAGAGTTTCTAAACATATATAATTAAAGAGTGATTCTTATTAAAAACTAAGTTTGTGTTTAATATATTTAACACTTGAACATCTATCGTAATATTTGATTTTATTCTATCTAATTCGTAATTTTCTCAATCTTCCAATAACTTCTTTTTTAGATTTTTTGCGGTTAAAACTAAATATTTTAATTCACTTTGGTTCTCTATAAAGAAAAGCTATGTTTTTGCTCCAAATCATGTTACCATTGCATTGTTTATTGTCTGCATAATTATTATATTTTTATATATATTTAAATGTCGACAGTGACAAATATTGAATCTTTATTCGATGCAGATCATTGTAGTTAAAGCAACAAAGTAATGATGGTTGATCGATGAAGTTTATATTGTGTGATTCAAAGGTTCGTTTATCTTCTTCTACTCTAAATCAGTTATGAAAAATATTGTGCCTAATTTCTTTTTTTTTTCTTTTGATGTGTTTGATCCGAAAAATATTTGCTTTCTTTTTCAGGTTTCAATTAACTTTGTGTGTCTGTATTGCGTTAGACTAAACGTGAGACCATTGTCGATGGTTGTTTCAACTGTTTTGATTCATATCTTAGGTGATGCTCTTTCTTCTCCACTTTATAGGAAAATGCAGGTTTGCATATTTATAACTAATGACTAAACAAACATTTAATATCATTTACTTTTTCTTATTGCGTCAATTTATTTATTTATTTTGTCGTTGATCACTAACAATAGCATTTTATGTGTGTATCTTATATATTCGTCCTTGCTTCTCCGACGGTTGAAGCTGACGTAAAGGAATACCGGCTTCCCGCTGATCTTAAAGTTAGTGATCTTAAGGCGAATTCGAGTGTAAGAGATTTCAACCTTTTCTTTATTTTTCGGAATATGTGTTGGAATTGTGTTTGCTGTTAGTTATGAAATGAACTGAAATTTGATGTGATGTTGGATTTAGGTGAAATTGAGTGTGGAAGTTCCAGCAATTATCGGTGAAGATTGTTACCAACGAGTCTGAATTCATGAAAATCTCAAAGGTAATTCATCTTCATTTTACGTCAAGACGAAAATGTCAGAACTTGCTTTCATTTTGATGTAGTTTATTGAGTTTACTTTCTTATTTTTTTTATTTAGGTGCCTTGAATCCGTCCTAAGTCGAGATTTCCAGAGAATATTACTGTTGGTTTCGTTGGAAGGCAATACGTTTTGAGAGCAACTGTTGAATCTATCTTGAAGAGAACACTTCCTCACGCCATGTAATCGATATATTTTCATATGTTTATATTAGGTTGATTAAATTTCCACATCTTCAATGATTTAAGATGATGCTTATTTTCTGTTTTGATAACAAGTCTTGTGATGTATTTAAATTTGGTGTTTGTTGTCTTGGAACATTTTTCATTTGATTTTTTGGCTTTGTAGTTGACTGGACGGTCTTTAAAAGACTCGATACAGATAGTAAGCAGCTTTCCAGAGATAGAGAACGCTTATTCTACGCTCAAGACTCTTCGGTTTTTCTTTAATCTTCACATATGCAAAAATCTGAACAACAACTTAGGAATGCTGCTTGTCACGGCCCATTTCCTTCCGGCATGTTACCGGGTCAGACCATGAGGTTACATGCTTTTTACTTAGAGTTTATGAGTTTTTCTTTCATTATAATGGGCTGGACCATCTCTAGAAAGTTCCACACGATTTGTCCAAGTATAGAGGGATATTTCTCAAGACTTTGTCCCCAAGTCATATCCCTACATATCCGCCTAGCATTTATTCAGATTCCCTATCAAATCACATTAAATCCGCCCATATTTATGAGTATCTTGTATTTAAGGTCATATCTTCAATATCGGCCATTGGATTAGAATCATC
The DNA here is from genome assembly GCA_963922655.1 of Cardamine chenopodiifolia. Lineage (NCBI taxonomy): Eukaryota > Viridiplantae > Streptophyta > Magnoliopsida > Brassicales > Brassicaceae > Cardamine > Cardamine chenopodiifolia. The sequence continues at coordinate 15,547,710 of OZ000470.1, read as the reverse complement.
TCTACCATCCATTTTAGAGGTGTTTTTGTATAAATAGGGGTGAGATCCTCATTTGTAATCATCCAGCATTTTTCTTTCAATATCAGAGCAATTCAGCAATTCTCTAATTTTTCTCAAGTTTTCTTTCTTTCAGAGTTCGTTTATAACAAAGGGTCGGTTTTTATTGAGAGTTAGGTTGCCTAGTCGGTTTGCTCGAGGCAAAAAAAGACTAGGGCCACATGGATTGATCCTCAAAGATCAAGCCCATGACAAGTGGTATCAGAGCGAAACTGATCCAAAGGAAGAACGTTACTGAAAGATGGTGGGACATAGTGAGGAAGATGTTGTCAATGGTCTTACCAGTGGTGACGGACAGGAAAATGAGGTCTTTGATCCGATGGTGCCAAAAAAAAATGAGACAAGAGCAGGGTTCGAGATGAACTTGGATCCATGGGCATTGTGGTGAATGACATTGGGGAGAGGCTCGAACGAGTCGAGCACTTCACTACCGAACTGGAGAATACGGTGTTCACCGAGATCAGGGGGGGTGAAAGAGAACCTATGTGGAATGAAGATGCAATTCATCCAACTAGAAGAGAGGGTGGTGGGGGTGATCCAAGCATTGCAAGTGAGAATCGATGCGATGCAAGAAGACCTTAAGTTATGCAAGAAATCGGTTGCCAACGGAGGTACTAGCAATGCTGGCACGGGTAAAGTGGATTACTCGAAACCATCCTGATTTGACGGAGCTCGTGATGCCAAGGGAGTTGAGAATTTTCTGTGGCAAATGGAGCAATACTTTGACAATCTCGGTCTAGGAGACGAGTGGGCAAAGATCAAAGTAGCCACATCCTACCTCACGGATACGGCCATATTGTGGTGGCGGAGGCGTCACACAGACATTGAACGGGGTACGTGTCGTGTGGACACATGGGAGGAGTTCAAGAAGGAACTTAAGCGGTAATTTTACCCCGAGAATGTTGTCTATGAGGCGAGAAGGAAGCTAAGGGAACTCCGACAAAGAGGTATGATCCGAGATTACGTCAAGGAATTTACTACCCTTATGCTACAGATTCCCAATTTGTCCGATCAAGACTTGGTGTTCCATTTATTGATGGAATTCAAGGATGGGCGAAGCAAGAGTTGCAACGCCGCAGTGTTAACTTGGTGGACGAAGCGATTGCAGCGGCTGAGTCCCTTTCAAATTTTTGTAACCAAAACCAACTAGAACCCTACAAGAGAAAGGTGATACCTAGGGGAGGTGGGGAGAGGAAGGACCAACCACCACCGACTTACACTCGGAACCAAGGAAAAAGTTTGGTGCAAGAGGAATATGAAGCCAAGAAGCGCTCTTTTATTCCAAGAAGCGGATTTTATGTGTGCAAAGGACCACATCCAGCCAGAGATTGCCCAAAGCTTGGGTCATTGTCCGCTCTCATTGAAAAAGAGGAGGCAAGTGCTCATGAGGAGACAAGCATACTTGATTCATTACAACTACTCAATGCCTTAAAGACTATTCCAACGTGAAAGGGAGCAAGTAAGGGATTGATGTACGTGGATGTTAACGTCAACGGAAGAGGAACTCGAGCTATGGTTGACACGAGGGCAATACATAATTTTGTCTCAGAAGAAGAAGCAAGGAGACTCGGGCTAACATGGACCTAGGGGGATGGGTGGCTCAAGTCCGTAAATGTCAAAGTCAGATCACTTCATGGTGTTCCACAAGGGGTTGAGTTGAGTGTCGGTGTTTGGAAAGGTTCGGTGAACTTTTTCGTTGTACCTATGGACGATTTCAAGGTGGTATTAGGCCTTGATTTTCAAAGGCAAGTTTCGGCGATACCAATGCCCGCCCTTAGCACTGTATGCATCCTTGAGAAGGGGTCTATATGCATGATTCCCACAGTAGAAGTTTCAAGTGAGAAGAATGGTGGAGTTAGGCAACTTTCGGCCATGCAACTTTCGACGTACCTCACTGTGTTAAAATTGGATGACAAGTTAGGAGAAGTATCTGTTATTCCTTCAGTGATTGAGGAAGTCCTTGAACAGAACAAGGACATAATGCCGGCTAAGCTTCCAGAAAAACTACCACCAAGGAAAGAGGTGGATCATCAGATAGAGTTAGAAGTTAGAGCAAAATCACATGCGATGGCCCCGTATCGTATGGCTCCCTCTGAACTGTCAGAACTAAAGAAACAACTTGATGAGTTACTTTCGATGGGAATGCTAAGACCATCAAAGGCACCTTATGGCGCTCCGGTGTTATTCCAAAAGAAGCATGATCGAATTTTGCGAATGTGTGTGGAATCGCTATCCGATTCCATTGATAGTGGATTTGTTCGATAGGTTGGGTAGTGCGAAAGTCTACACCAAGATGGCCTCACAGAAGGGATACTACCAAGTTTGGATTGCAGAAGGAGACGAACCCAAGACTGCGTGTGTTACCTGGTATGGTTCATATGAGTGGTTGGTTATGCCCTTTGGGCTAACGAATGCTCTTGCCACGTTCTTCACCCTTATAAACCAGATCTTTTAACCCTATCTGGACCAGTTCGTGGTAGCATACTATGATGTTATCATCATCTACTCAAATTCCATGGAGGAACATGTCAGACACCTAAAGGCAGTGTTCCGCATTCTATGAGAGAACGAATTGTATGTGAAGCGGGAGAAGTGCACGTTTGCCACAGAAGTGCATGTCATTGAGCGTGGAAAGCTCAAGATGGCGATGCCAAGGTCTCCAAAATCACTGAGTGGAAGGCGCCAACCAAGGTACTAGAATTATGGTCATTCCTTGGACTTGTGAATTACTACCGGTGGTTTATTGAGGGATATTCAAAAAAGGCATCACCATTGACTGATCTTCTCAAGAAAGAGAAGGCATGGGACTGGTCAGATGAATGTCAAGAAGCATTTGATGCACTTAAGACTGCCGTTATCCGGGAACCCGTACTTGCTCTTCCGAATTTAAGCATTCCCTTTGAGGTACAAACTGATGCTTCCGACTTTTCTATTGGTGGAGTTCTTATGCAGGGGGCCACTCGATAGCATTTGAAAGTCGCAAGTTGAATAACACGGAAAGACAGTATACCATACAAGAGAAAGAGATGACGGCCATTGTTCATTGCTTGCGAGTTTGCCATCATTATCTCTTAGGAATTCCCTTCTCCGTCAAGACGGACAATGTGGCAACAAGTTATTTCCAAACTCAAAAGAAATTATCACCAAAGCAAGTTAGGTGGCAAGACTTCTTTGCCGAGTTCGATTTCTCTTTGGAGTACAAGCCAGGGAAGGGTAACGTTGTGGCCGATGCACTTAGCCGGAAGATTGAGCTTGCTTCAATCAGCCAAGCCAAAAGTACATTCATAAGTCGTATTCGGGAGGGACTTGACCATGATCCTACAACCAAAGCATTGGTGAAGTTGGCTTTGGAGGGGAAAACTCACCTTTCTGGGTAGAGGATGGTGTACTCTACACCAAAGGTAGACGGTTATATGTCCCAAACTATGAAACTTTGCAACGGGACATTATCTGAGAGTGTCACGACACTCAGTGGGCTAGACATCCGGGGTAGAAGCGGACAATAGAACTTGTGGAAGCTGTGTATTTTTGGCCCCGTATGCGAGATACTGTGGAGCTTTATGTGAAGACTTGTCTCATATGCCAACAAGACAAGACGGAGACTAAACAACTGACATGATTTTTGGAACCATTACCCATACCAGAAGGACCCTGGGAATCAGTATCCTTGGATTTCATCAGTGCATTACCAAATTCTGAAGGGTTCGGGTCGATAATGGTGATCATCGATCGGTTTTCCAAGTATGGGACTTTCATAGCTTGTCCAAGAGACTGCACGGTAGAAGGTGCAGCTCGAGCGTTCTTCAAGAACATGGTTAAGCTCTGGGGATTGCCGAGGAACATTGTGAGCGATCGTGATCCTCGATTCACAGGGAAACTTTGGACAGAGTTGTTCAAATCTCTCGGGACTGAGCTTAACTTCTCAACAAGCTTCCATCCTCAAACATATGGTAAGACAGAACAGGCAAATTCCTTATTAGAATGCTATCTTCGACACTTTGTGAGTGTGAATCAGTAAGATTGGGCAAAGTTGTTGGACATTGCCTAATTTTCTTACAATGTACAGCGGAGCAGGGTAACTGGTAAGAGTCCATTTGAGCTTGTCATTGGACAACAACCAACAACTCTCCATGCAATGGCCACACCACACAACGAGACACGGAGTCTGGGAGCGCATAAGATGGCTAAAACATAGGAAGATCATGCGGACTTTGCCCGGGTTTGTTTGGAGAAGTCTCGCAAACGCATGAAGAAGTGGGCCGATTTGAAGAGGCGACCATTGGAACTAAAGGTAGGTGACCAAGTGTTGGTGAAACTCCTTCCTCAACAGTTCAAAGTTTTTCGAGCATGCATAATGGACTACTCCGAAGATGTGAGGGTCCGTTCGGAGTAATGGCCAAGGTAGGCAAGGTCTCTTACAAACTTGACCTACCCGACACATTAAAGATTCATCCAGTCTTTTATGTCAGCATGGTAAAGCCATTTCATGAAGACATCGAGGATCAAAACCGTGGAAAGTCCATTCGAGCACCACCAATCATAACCAAGTCTTACAACAAGGAGATCGAAGAAGTACTTTCATCCAAAGTAGTCCGAAAGCATGGTGTTCCTCGTCAAACTTATTTCCTTATTAAGTGCAAGGGTCTACGAGAATTTGAGGAAACATGGGAACCCAAAATTGACTTGTGGCAATTCAAAGACCAGCTCAAGGCATTCACGACGACGAGGGTGTCGCCAAATTAGGTAGGGGAGAATGTCACGGTCCATTTCCTTCCAGCATGTTACTGGGCCGGACCATGAGGTTACATGCCTTTTACTTAGAGTTTATGAGCTTTTCTTTCATTTTAATGGACTGGATCCATCTCGAGAAGGTTCCATACGGTTTGGCCAAATATGGAGGGATATTTCTCAAGACTTTGTCCCCAAGTCATATCCCTACATATCCACCTATCATTTATTCAGATTTTCTATCAAATCCTGTTAAATCCACCCATATTTATGAGTATCTTGTATTTAAGGTCATATCTTCAATATCAACCATTGGATTAGAATCATCTCCACCATTCATTTTGGAGGTGTTTCTGTATAAATAGGGGATGAGCTCCTCATTTGTAATCATCCAACATTTTTCTTTCAATATCAGAGCAATTCAACAATTCTCTTAGTTTTCTTAAGTTTTCTTTCTTTCAGAGTTCTTTTATAACAAAGGGTCGGTTTTTATTGAGAGTAAGGCTGCCTAGTCGGTTTGCTCGAGGAAAAACAAGACTAGGGCCACACGGATTGATCCTCAAAGATCAATCCCCTGACATGCTGCTTACTAACTTTACACGGGTTTTTTTAATTATTTTTCTCTGGTTCCTCAGTTATGAGGTGGTTGTTGATGTTGTGCCTGAACTAATATGGAATCCTGAGAATGGATATAAAAATATGAAGATCGTTGTGGAATTAGGCGATGAGATAGATACAAAAAGCTTGTAAAAGACAACTAAGGTAGAAATACATGTCTTTGGTGCGTTGAAGATTGTAACTGACTTAGGGCTATAGGTAAATGAATGCATAACCTCCCATGTCTTTGCATTGTTATTTTGCAACTAGCACAATTTTCTTTTGTTGTTCATTTGAAATCATTGAACATTTCTAAATACTGAGGTAAAAAGGACTCGTCTTTTATCTATATTTTTAATATTATGTAAAATTATATTTAAGAAAACTCATTTTTACAATAAGTGTGACCCGTATGCTGAATGTTAATAAAAAAGAGAAGAGGAGAAAATGATGCTCAAAATAGGGAAAGATGGTCTCGTTAAAACCCAACTCCAGAAAATCCAATTGGGACTAAACTAGTATTGGGAAAAAGAGTACCATCATTTCCCAAAGGGTTGAAGAGAAGAAGAGATAAAAACTTAATACAAAACTAAATTGTCCAAAAAAACTAACTTCAACGTTCCATGAAGCTAAATCAATCTTGTAGTCCGTCCAAATACTTCCCTTGCATCTTGAGAGTTGAAAGCCGATTTCGCATAATTCTGTCAATGTCTTTGATGAGGAGATCCTGATCTTTAGGGTGCTTACTGTGACGTCTCCTATTTTGCTCCTACCAGATAACATAAACTATAGCTTGAAAGACGTACCTCAAAAGAAATCGGTGTGTACCTCCTAAAGGCCAACCAGAGATGAGGTTAACAATGTGATCAAAGTGAAAAGTATAACGCTGTTGTAGTAGCTTCGATGATAGCTTATCCTATATTGAAGAAGTAAACCTGCAAACAACGGAAAGATGATCACGAGATTCTAAAACTTGGTTACAAAAACCGCAGCTCAAGTTCCCCCTTGATTCCAAAGTAGTATTCGATCACCCGGTGACAGCCGGTTCATAATTGCTAGCCAAACTATAAAGGAGTATTTTGGAGTCGTCGAAGGGAACAAAACTCCTTGGTACCAGTTCTTAGGAGTTGCCTCCGTCCGGAGCTGGTTCCAAGTGTTTTTTGAAGAGAAACCTTGCTAGAAGATGTTAGGCTTGTGACGCCAAAGCTGAAGGTCTGGGTCAGTGCTCCGATTAGACATAAGCTTTTCAATCTCCTCGTCGATGCTATTAAGAATGGAGCCAAGCTTTCTCCGCCTCCAATGAGTATCGAAAACCTCAGCCAATGTACCTGAAAGCTTGACCCCATATCAATGCATCCCCTATCTCCTAAAATCTCATGAAGCCGACCCAAATAAGACCAGTCATCAAACCAAAAGGAACAATCAATACCATTCTTCACCGTCACCTTATGGTAACTCTTTGCCTAATCTCTATATTTAATAAGCTTCCGCCAAATCCAGGAACCTACCGTTGAATTAATACTTATTGACCAAAAGGAACCATCTCGGATCAAATTCTTCTTTTACCCAATTTACCCACAGTGAAGATCTCACTAAAACAATCCGCCATATGAGCTTATAGCAACTAACTTTGTTGGCCTCTACGAGAGACTTTATTCCCAAACCATCTTCTTTCTTTGGCCGACATAGATCCGTCGAAACCATTTTAGACTTACGAGGGTTTAAATCAAGCCCCGAACAGAGGAAAGCCGAGCTAATCCTCTCAATATCTTTGATACAAGCACTAGCCAAACGAAAAACAGCCATCCAAAAATTCGTTAGACTTGCAATAACCAAAGTGAGGAGTTGAAGTCCACCCACAAAAGAAAGGAAACGATGCTTCTAGGATTGTATTTCGGGACCAAATTTTGTTGATTAGGAGCTGGAAGTCCATCTTTGACATTCGTTGGGTGATGAGAGGAAGCCCCAAGTATTTTACGGGAGAGACCCTAAATCTAGAGAAAATCGAGAAGCAATAGTAGAACGCCGCTATTGTGAAACATCTGCAAGAAATAAAGTAGACTTCTCGGGGTTTATCTGCAAACCGGAGAACCTACTAAAGTCCTGAAAGACTTCTAAGATTCCCGCAACTGATCTTGGCTTCCCATCCAAGAAAAAAATTATATCATCTGCAAAATAGAGGTGAGTAACATTCAAAGAACGGCATCCTGCGTGATAGCCAAACTTCCCTGGATCCGCTGCGTTATTTAACATTAAAGATAGAACATTCATACAAATAACAAAAAGATAAGGAGAAAGAGAGCACCCTTGTCATAAACCTCTCGTGCTCCGGAAGAATCCAACACCCCATTTACTTAGACCTAGAAGGATTGAGTAGTAACACAAAGCTTGAGCTAGTGAATAAAAACAGATGGGAGACGGACGACAGTGAGAACTTCCAACAGAAAATCCCACTAGACCGAGTCAAAATCCTTGGACTATGTTATCTTTATGATAGTCATGTACCAGTTCCAAAGCTAGAAGAATGTTTTCCATAAGATATTGGTCTTTAATAAATTCAGATTGATCGGAGCAATAAACCCGTCCAGAATCCTCTTAAGGCGATTAGCGAGAACCTTTGATATAACCTTATAGAGAATATTACAGCACAAGATGGGATGATAATCCTTCATTTTTGTAGAGTCCGTCTTTTTAGGGATGAGCGCTAGAATGGTGGTATTAAGACCCTTTGGAAGAAAGCCATGCGTAAAAAAAGACTTTACTGTAACGATGAAATCTTTTCTGACAATAGGCCATGTCGCTTTAAAAAAACTCCATTGTATAGCCATCTGGACCTGGAGACTTGTTTGAAGGTATTGAGAATAAGACCCATGTAATCTCTTGCTCCTTGACAGAGCAGCAGAACGTAAGGAGGTTTTCCAACTCCGTTACCTTAGCCCCTGTAAAATCCATATGAAGGTGAGTAAAAATGGTACTAAAATACTTGACGGCCTCAATTGTTATGTCCTCTGCAGTAGTAAGAGTGATCCCTTTTTGGTTGACAATTTCCCTTATCATGTTCCGTGCTTGCCACTCTTGAACCGCATTATGGAAAAAATAGTTGTTTTTGTCTCCCACGTCCAACCAGTATAACTTGGCCTTTTTCTAAGAAAACTCTCCTCTAGATGCGGCACATGGTCCCATCTAGGTAAAGCTAAAGTTTCGGCGGCACTAGTATTAGGATATGGCTAAGAAAGGGTTGCACTTTGATAAGCACAAAGATCCTCATAAGCTTCATCCACCCGTCTGGATAGATGATGGAGCTTTATCCGACTGAGATTCCGAATTAACAGCTTGAGTTGTTTTAGCTTTTTGAGAACCTATAAAGAAGAAGTAGAGAGAGAAAGAGGAACCATAAAGCTCTAATACTCCTCCAGCATACACTTAAACTCATGCACCTTAGTAATAGCGTTAGAAAACTTAAAATGGTTCTTGGTTCTAAAGAACGTACCAAACAAGAGAACATGGCCACACAAATGGTTGGAACAGCCTCCGGCCTCAAACTTAGTATAAGAGTTCGGATAAGAATGCAACCATGAATCATTTATCAACGCTTGATCAAGCTTTTTGCAAATTAGCTCAAATTCCCACTTGTTACACCAGGTGAACAGTGGACCCGTAAACGCCATATCCATAAAAGAATAGTCCATGATGGTCTTTGAAAAGCCAACATACTATTTGTAGTTGGAGTCAAAACATTATCTGAGTGTTCCGCAGAAGCCAAGATGTCATTAAAGTCACCGAGACAAAGCCACGACATTTCATGTAGCTGCAAATTATTTTGAAAATGCTTGAGTTGACTCCACAATTATTGCCTCTCCTCGGCCAAGTTAGACGCATAAACAAAGGTGCAAAGAAAGCTTGGAGCTTGGTCCATTTGAACGGAGCATGATATCATCTAATCGCTTTTTGCTACTATCCGAAGGTTCACTATCTTGTCCTAAACAACCCAAATTCTACCGAGATGATTATGTTCATAATTCGAAGCCATAGACCAGCCAGGAAACGCCGAGAAAGCAATTGTTGAGGCTTTGTTCTCCATAACCCTTGTTTCCATCAACCCTCCAAACAGCATGTGCTTTGACTTAATCCAATTATGAATCAATGGTTGTTTCTTTTTCTTATTCAACCCTCGGATATTCCAAAAGAAAGCAGACATTAGTGTTTCTTGTTGAGCTTCCTTCTTCCTATGCCACCCGGAGCAGCTTTCGTTAATCGCTTTGAGTTGTCAAAAATCCCTGTTTTTAGCATCTTAGACGTCCGAGGGAGATAAGCACTGGATCCGGACTCATCTCGCTGAGTTTCCCTCTGCGAGGTCTGAACTATCGCAGCAATATGAAAGTTGGTATGTATCTTCGAACTGATCGGGACCTGAAAAGAAATCCTTCGCAATGTGGGCCTCTGCAGCTATAATTGCTGAATTGGTAACAAAGCCAGGATTTGGAGCCAAAATTGCTGCTGATGCCACAATTTTGGAGAGGTCAGGTTCCAGTTCCGGAAGACGCAGAACCTTAAAACGTGATGGCGTAGCTATTTTTACCGCATCGTATACTAATTTCTTCTTACTAGAGCTTCTGCCTGTTTGATGGAGAAACTGTTTGCCAATCATTTTCAGCCTGTGAAGTTACTATTTCCCCTTCTTCTCGGTCCTGAATCTGATCGGGAGCAATATTAACTTTAGTCTGTAAGAGATTCATCTGAGCTTCCTTTGAGTTGTTTTTATCGCAGACATTTGTAGAGCAGTTCTCCGAGGGGATTGTCGAGACTGGATTAGTGCTGAATTTCAAAAGACACCCATCCTCTATGTGCCCCCATTTTCCACATCTAGCACACCGCAATGGCAGCCACGGGTTTTCAAAAGAGACTGTAACCTCCTCATTGTGAATCTGGAAACAGTAACTTTTTGGCAACTCCTTGGTGAGAGTAACATCGATGAAAACTTTAGCTTCATCAAAAGCTGTTACAAGCTCTATGTCGGCATGCAGTCTAATGGGAATCCCCACATTACTAGCTATAAAGCTAAGTCCTTTCCACGAAAAGAGAGCCGGCAGAACATTTACCAACTTAACCCACATTGGCATCGAAGTTAGTTTGGGTTGCGCTTCTTCAAGTATTAGTGTCCATTTCGAGACGATCATCGGAATCTCATATATATTCCATAAGCCCCAATGCAGAACTTGGGTTCTTGCGTTTGAGTTGTGAATCCTGAATTTAATCGTAGTCTCATTCACAACAAGTACATCGATCTTTATCGTTTTATCTCCTAGGTTCCAAATTTTGTTTACGATAACGTGAAATTTGGCTATGTGAGGTGTTGTGGAAGCAAATCGGCCTACTAAAAAATCCTCCCATAGTGGAGTAGCCTCAAGGATCTCCGCCGGAACCGTAACAAACTGTTTCCCATCAATGACGTGAGCTTCTACATCGAACTTGGACAGACGACCCGCAACTTGTGCCCAAGAATTTTTCCAAGGTGATCCTGAAGGTTCATGGATCTTTGTTTTAGTAGTAGCAGCTTCATTTTGCTGAAAGTGCTCTGATCTCGTCTCTGGGCGTGAGCAACGAACAGAGCCTGTGACTAAACCAAAGTTTTGTTTCTAAAGAGTCAATCCATCCTTTGTAGAGCCCTGCGGCCCCTCCTTGCATGGTACTAATATTGTTACCTGCTCTGGAACTTCTTCCGAAACAGAGCCAACTCCAACTGAAGACTGCAAAACAGAGTGACAGCCGGTTCTGTCCGACCTGAGCAAAAAACAAAGACTGAGCTAACACCGCTCCCTCGTCATGTGTCCGACCTACAAAAGAAACAACTATATCACCCCCAACATCGACATGTCCCTCCAAACCAGCGACCATTACAGCCGGAGTTGATTCAGAACAGTCGTCGTCCCTTTTCCGCCGTCCGACCACCATGCCGGGTGCCCTTCCAAGCAGCACCGCAGCCCTCATAGCAAGCTCCAATCCAAAAACCCTAGTCGCCTGAGTAGTCGTCTTTAACTTGCCTTAAACGGCACAAGAGAGAGAGAGAGAGAGTTTTTCAAAAACACATTGTGTTAACTTCAAATGGTGAATTTTGTGGGTGGTCTTTTATCTCGGTATAATATTGGTTAGTGTTCAGCATTTAGCAGGGTTATATTGAAAACATTGATCAATCACAAGCTAGCTTAGACGTATATTATCAATATTGTTATGTTAGTTGATTTTTGAGGTGATGTAAGTTTTCCTTTTATGTAGACATAAGGAAGTGCTCAAGATGATGAAGCAATTGTGAAGATGCTCAATGGTCTCTCCCTTGAGTAGTGCAGAAGATTCTCAAAGATCTAAGTTTAAGAACATTTAGCAGGGTGTTATACTTGCTTTCTAGCTGGTGTCAAATAAAATGTATTTAAAGTTAAGTTTCCATGTCTAAAATTATAGAACTTTCATGCCCAGAATCTTTCATGCCAAGATCCAAGAAGAGAAGTACTGAGGAAAGAAAGGCAGCAAAAACTGTGCAAGAACCGTCTGGGTTGGATGCATTAGCGAGTGCAGCAGTATTAGGAGACAATTTAGGGCACACAAAATCATGATTCACACCAATATGTTAAACATTTTTTTTTAATTCAAATATTTTCTATTTTGGAAACAAACATTAATTAGTTTAAGAAATCTCAATAATTTTATACAATTTCGTATAAATACCAAGACAGTTAATATATTTTCCAAATCTAATCTGAACTATATATTCTTATCCCAAAAAAGTAGTAGATTAAAATATTTTACATCTTTATTAAAATTGAAATAATATTATGTTTTACAAGAATCTAGATTCGACTTAATATTAAGTTACACTGTAACAAATTACATTTGATCTAATAAGAAACATGTCAAAATTATATTATTAGATTTTATACAATGAATATAAACATTAATTCAAAAATATATATTTAAATCGAACATATACTTTATTTTATCTTTAAAATGTAAATAACAAAGATATTTTTGATATTTTCAATCCAAAAGATAACCAAACCAATTGATTGTTATCATTTAATGAGATCTTCAAAACAAACTATTCCATTTAATTTTTTATATTTAATATTTAATATAATAATAAAAAATATTACTCGAACGATTTTTTATTATAAAAAACATGACAAGAATTTTGGGTTAGAGTACATGATCTAAAAATTTAGGTAAATAAATGTACTTCTTAAATTCTCACTAATTTGGATAAGGGTTGAATATGGGACGGGTACACAACCACTTCGAGATGGGTATTTTGGGAATTTATTTAAAATATTTAGAGAAATATGGGACAGATAAGGATCCACTTCGAGATGAATATTTTTGGAATTTCGTGTAATTTTTAAAAATATTTAGAAAATTTTTGAGAACTATAATTTTTTTGATAATTTTCATTGATTTTATAAAAATTTAGTATTCAAACACGAATACATACATTATATCTAAAATCCTTACTCAATCTTTTATAATAAAATTTTTTGAACGATTAATTAATTAAAAGGGAACAGCTGTGAGACACAAAATTTCTGATGGATACTAGATGAGACAGTTTTTCGCTCCAATATATATGTGCCTAGATTATATACTGAAATAACATAAACTAAAATCGAATCCAAATTCGATTTAACACTCCTTATCATACTGTTAGAAATATTTTTATTAATTTATAAAATATACATGTAATATCACTTAATATTTACAATTATATTATATCTTAAATTTAAATATCAAATAAGTTTTTCTTACAAATATAACTCCATACGTATAATTTGGGTAGCAGGACGGGATCGAAAAAATTGGGTATATAAATTCCATTTCAAAACTTTCACTAATTTGTAAAGGGTCAATTTCGGGATGTGTATTTCATGTATTTTTGAAAAAATAAAAAAAAATTTAAATATGAATTTTTAAAGATAATTTTCAATAGATATGTAAAAAATTTAATTACATAAGAGGAAAGGGACATACGAGTTTTCCATTCTAATTTCTTACCCAATCCTAATGTATTGGATTAAAATAAAAATTCTCAAACGGATACTTATTTTAAAAGAATAATTGTGAAAAGGAAATTTCTCGACGGGTACGGGACGGAACATGTTTCTCATCCCGAAATTGATAGACTTAAAATTTTTTACCAAAATATATATATTTGTTTAAAAATAGAACCGTATTTTTTATATTAAATATATTTTCATATGTATATGATTTGATTATCTAATTATACCAGTGTTTTTAGGTAATTCAGTTTATTAACTACATATACTTTCAAAAAGCATAACTAAATTTTGGTTACTCTAATATCGTTACTCGTCGAAACCAATATGTTATTTTAAAGATAAATCTATTTCTGGTATTGGACGGAAAATAGTGGGTATGATATGTGAACAGATAATTCGGATAACAAAAAATATTAGTTGAACGATTTTTGATAAAAATAAAACAAAAACAAAACAAAATTAAGATATTGGCCACAACTTCTTGTAAAAATCTGAGTTGAACATATCCGAACCAAGAGATTTATTATTCGGCACAAAAATAAAACATCATTAATCTTCTCCTCAAAAACTCTTGCAACCAGCCGGTTTTTATCCCGTGCGAAACTATTATTGTTATTGTGTTTTATATCAACTCGAAGCTTAGCAAAGAACCAACCCACTAGATTGATATATGTTTTAGCTTCTCTCACACACAAAATGCTCCCGCCTATTTTTAGAGGGTACAGAGTTTTGTCTTTTTATAAAAATAATTTGTTTACTTTGCAAAATGTAGATTCATTTTAGTACTTTTTTGTTTTGTATTAAGTTGAAATTTTCGTCAACATAACATCTATACAAATACTAATATATTTCTAAAGTATTATTGTCTAAACATGACAAAATCTAATTAAAAACATGATAATGCTTGGCACTAAAAATAATTTTTTCTAAACGTGACAAGATATAATTTTCTTTTAACTTTTAAATTATTTATAAAGCTAATTTAATTCTTAAACAAAAATAAATTTTCTTTAACATATATTAATTAACAATTAATAAACGAGAGATTGAAAATTTTAGTATTAAGAAATCTCAATCATTAGTTTCTTGAGTTATCTTTTCTTGTAAGTGTAAATTAAAAATCATATCTCTATTTTGCTCAAACAATTAATTGTGGTTAAATATAGTTAAAATCAGCACAAAAGAGCTAACTAAAAAGTTAAATTTGAAAGGGCACGTTTCGTGACCGTGTTTTATCTTAAACTTGTAGAAAACGTTTAATTTATATTTTTGATAAATATGACTACCTCATATAGTTATTTTCTTGGCTAATTTATCTTACCAATATTAATTATTTGACGAGATATTGAATGTCCAAGAGTTGAACAAAAACAAACACCATTATTTTGTTGACTTGTGTTTTCTATTAGCTGTAAATTAAATATTTTTATTTTGTTGTAGATATAATTATTGTTAAATGAAATTAATAATCACCACAAAAAGTCAATAAAACTGAAATTAATTTGAAGAGGGCACGAAACGTGACCATTTTTTAAAAAAGTTATCACTTATCACCGTGGCTTCTCTCTGCAACCCTAAAACTCTACAAAATGGCCACAATTCGTCCCCTTTCAAATTAAATTTTTAATCTTTATTTATTTTTTGTGGTGATTGTTAATTACCTTTAGCGATAATTATCTCTAAAATAAAATTAAAATATTTAATATACAGCTAATAGAAAAGACAAGTCAAGAAAATAACAATGTTTGTTTTTGTTCAAATCTTGGTCTTTCAGTCTTTCGTCAAGTAATTAATATTGGTAAGATAAGTTAGCCAAGTAAATAACTAAATGAGATAGTAATATTTATCAAAAGAAAATTAAACATTTTTGATAAGTTTAAGATAAAACATTGTCACGAAACGTGGCCTTTGAAATTTAAAATTATAGTTACCTCGTTTGTGGTGATTTTTAACTACATTTAGCCACAATTGACTTTTTAAGCCAAAATGAAGATACAATTTTTAATTTACAGTTAGTAGAAAAGACAACTCAAGATACTAATGACTGAGTTTTTAACACTAATATTTTCAATCTCTCGTTTATTAATTTTTAATTAATATGGATAAAAGAAAATTTACTTTTATTTATGAACTAAATTAGCTATATAAACAATATAAAAGTTAAAGGGAAATTAGATTTTGTCACGTTTAGACAAAAATATTTTTTAGTGCAAGCATTATCATGTTTAAAATTAGATTTTGTCACGTTGAGAAAAAAATACTCTAGAAATATGATCGTATTGATGTTATAATGACGAAAAATTTCAACTCAACACAAAACAAAAAAGTAGTAAAATGAATCTACTTTTCCCAAAGTTAAGAAAATATTTTTTCAAAAAGACAAAACTATGTACCCTCTAAAAATAGGCGGGAGCATTTTGTGTGTGAGACAAGCTAAAATATATATCAATCTAGTGGGTTTGTTCCATATTAAACTTCGACTTGATATAGAATACTCTTGCATTAACCTACGGTAAGCCTAGCTGTAGATACATAAAGCAACTGAAGCATCAGTTCAAGAAATTGACCAAAGGTACACATACTATCGATGAGTACCTTTAAGACCTCAGCACACATAACCAATCAACTTGCTCTCTTGGGCAACGCGTTCGATCACCAAGACCAAACTGATTTCATTCTCGAAGGTTTTCCACATGATTACAATTTACTGGTAGATTATATTGACGAGCATGAAAGACCAACATTTCTAACTAATATTCATGAAAAACTTTTCAATCATGAAGCTAAACTCTTCTCGGCCATTCAAGTGATTCACTTCATGTCACTGTATGATATCTTCAACTACCAAGGACAACAACGTCATCAATTATTGTTATACACATTTTCTTCCATTAATTGTGTACAACAAACTGTGAAGAAACTCATATCTAATTATATATTAAAATTAAGAGAAAATTTGTGAAAAAACAAACGTTATTCCTCTATTTAGGGATTCAACAATTTAGTTTCCTTGTCACTGTCAACATATTTAATTGGCCGCGTTTGTAGACCGTTTTATCCCCACACGCACCATCAACAGATCTGATCATTTTTTATGTCATTTGATATACTTTCTCTTTCTTCAACCATTTCATGTTCTCTAGTCGATTATTCATCTTTCTTTTCCCAATCTTTCCATCTTCCATCCCACAATCTCCATTTGTATTTATTAGCCATTCAAACAATTCGACATATACATAATCTGAAGAAGGTTTGGTGAGAACCTGTGGTGGATTCGGCGATGATAGCAAAGATTGGTGTTTTTCTTATTTGAATCCAATGGCGATTGTGAAAGCCAAGGAACTGAAGATTGAGAAGAGAAAGCTGGTGAAAAAATGGAGGATGAAGATGATTTGGGAGCTCACGCAGTCAATTAGTTACATGAGGTTTTGTCTACATTGAATTAAGCGACGATGAGGAAGATTGCAAAATCTTCATCTCTGGAGATGCTGGAGACTGTGTCTTGTCATGAGGATTTTCGTTGTCCTCTCTCTAATGAGTTTATACGGAAACTTGTTGTTTGGGCTTATGGTAACGTCACATTTAGATATGTAAGTCGAAAAATACATATATGATTTTATAAGACATCTTTTTTTTAATACAGACCGTCATTCATATAATTAGACAGATAAATTCGATGTTTACCGTCTGTAATTAATTATGTACATATATTTAACACTATAAAGAGTTAATTACAATTGCTACTGACAAATCGATTTTATGGTTTCACAATCCACGTCGATGGACGAGCCGACTTATGACATTGATGATGGTCGAATCCGACAAAGAAGAAAAACAAATGTAACTATTTACAAATCCAATCATGATTTAAATCCACTAAATATTTGTTTTTCTGTATATAAATATAGATAACATGTAAAGTCTATGTTTATACATGTATCTGATGAGTCATATCCCCAAAATATATGATAAAACCTAGTTTTTATAACAGTATAGATATATACACAATACATTAACAATTTCCTAAAATATGAATATCTAAAATAATAAATATCGCAAGTTTTTTTATAGACAATGATAAATACATAAATATCGTAACATTTTTACAGACAATGATAAATACATAAATAACGAGTTAGATAAATAACTAGTTTTTAAAAGTTTAGATCTGAAGATGAAAGAAGAAGAAAAAGAAGAAGAAGAAGGAAGAGAAGACAAGGAAGAAGAAAAAGAAGCTGGTGAAGAAGAAGAAGATGATGAAGAGATCAAGTGTCGTTACCTCGACTGGAAAAGACTCTAGCGAAGCTTAGAGGTCACATGATCGAGTGACGTTTGGGACGAAACTAATATTACATGTTGTGGTTTTGGGCGTGGGGGAATTATGGGATTCGGCCCAAAACCTCCTGATATTAAAAAAAAGAGATTATGAAGAAGGAGAAGAAGAAGAAAATGGTGAAAAAGAAGAAGATTATAAAGATAAGAGAGAGATAAGATGATAGGTGTGGTATGAGTAGCAAATGCAATAAATGTAACAGCTTGCTAGTCTCAACTGCATTTGCCCATGCGCAGAGGAAGTTGTCTTTTAAACTAAGTAGAGCCAGGGCTATAAAAATTGGTATCCTTTTGCTGAATACTACTAACAATTTTCATGTTGTCTTTCACCTAATTAGATCGCCTAATATTGAGAATCACAAATTCTCCTCTTAATCAATTCTTCTACAATAGAAGTAATTTGACAACTCTAATATTCGTTCAAAATAAAGCCTCCAATATAAAATGCATACTATGATGAAACACCAAAAAATCACAAGTTCCAAACAATAATATAACACTGCATCTAAATTTAAGGAATTTTTTTCTATTTTATTTTATTAATTTTTTACAAGTTGATATGTTTTATATATATATATATAAAATTAGGTTTTGTAACCGTTACATGAAATAATCAAAATTGATTTAGTTTACAATTTGATGGTAGAACATATTGCGGAGCATGATAAGCCTCAATATTTTATTTTATTTTGATAAAATAATCTTCAATACTTGATTGAATTTTATGAAAAACTCTCCAGTCATGAAGCTAATATGCTCTCAGCCACCCAAGTGCTTACTTTCACTACTTACATCATCAATTACCAAAATAATAATGACTTCAATCATCGGTAAACATATTATCTTCCTTATTTGCTTTGGTTTACATCAAACTGTGGTGAAAACTACCCAATTATGCGATAAAAGCATTTTACTACAATAGAAGAAATTTGGCAACTTCTATATTAGATACGGTCTCCAATATTATCTGCAATAGGAGGAAAATAAAATATTATATTATGAAGCACCAAAATTTCACAATTTCCAAACAATAATATAGTACTCTTTCTATTTCATTATAATAGATGTTTAGAGAATTTTTAATATTTTAATATTAAAAATTTGATTTTTCAAGTTTTTATGCAAAATATTTAATCATACTTAGTTTTTTTTTACCATTTTAAGAAGTAAGCAAAATTGATCTTGTTGAGGAAGGTCTTCAAGATGATTACAGATTGGTGGTAGAGCAGATTGAGGGCCATGACCTCACCAATTTTCATATCTCTTTTATCATAACACGTTCTCATTTTTCCAGCATATTTCTCCATCTCCATTCTTGGTTTCACCGTTTTCTCTTTTTCTAAGGCCACCTATGTTGTTAGGTTTCCTGGACCTCTGTAAAACCAATTGAATTCCTTTTTTCTGGCTATGTTTGGTCTCGACTTCTTCTTCGCTGACCCAACTAGAATATCTTCTGCCTGTATAGTTTCTTTGTAGGTCCCACAACGTACATGCGGATCCTTAACATTTTTTTGCGATGATGCCAAAGATCCTTGTAATCCTCCATCCTGGACATTATGCCATCCGCTGACCAGTAGTTATGCTAAATATCAGAAAAGGGTGCTTCAATGTTATTCAAATCAAGTAAATAAATCAACAAAATGGACATGTTTCTTTGTCAAAAAAAGTTCCACAAAAAATTATTCGGTATTCATTTAAACACAAAAAATAAAAATTACTGAGATAAAACTTGTCATCACGCCTAAGCGTAACATAGGTTTGATCATCATCCTTATTGACCGGTTCAAGACAAATTGTACAATCTGAAACAATCTCATATATGTTATCATGAGTCTCACAATCTTCATCAGAACCAACATCAAATTTAATTATGATAGTTAAAATGGTTTTTCCAGACCAAATAAGGAAAATGATTCTTTCCAACCATATAAGGAAAATGAAGAGATATTTTATCATAAAATACATATCTAAGTGCAATAGGAGATCTTATGCACCTCAGAAATTGCATTCGATATGATTTACCCACTTTCATTAATCTGTTAGTAATATTTAGTTCCTTCCCTATACAAAAACATTGGAATTAAATTAATAATGTTTTTGCTACACTCAAGCATTTCCAGCTAGTCGTTCCAACATAAATGGTTAAGATAACGAACCTTGACCTGTTAAAACTACTGATTTAGGATTACTTTATCCTAAAAATTCAAAATCTCTAATGGTTTGTTTTACAAATGTAGAAATATTTATCAGATCCGCACAGTGCCATTAAAATTTATTATTATATATCTTTAAATATATTTTATATATTAATTAACATTTATCGTATTAAATTTATGGTACATATTAATTGAAAATACACTCAATACTTTTATTAATTGAAATATAACTTTATATTAAATTTTAAAGATTATAATTTAAGTAATTTTTTGTTAACAACAATAAAAATGCAAAAAGAACATTTACGAGATGCACTACTATCTAAGTTTACAAGAAAAATAGGCAAAAAAACCCTCATCTTTTAAAAAACATTAAAAACCCTCATGTTTATTTATGGGTTTTTAAACCCTGATCTTTGGAAAAATGGGTAAAAAAACCATCGCTTTTTAAAGAACATTTAAAAAATTCATCTTTATTTATTGGTTTTTAAACTTTCACCTTTTAATAAATGGTAAAATAATCCATGTTTATTATCAAAAATCTAAGTAAATCATTATATTAAAATAGAAATAAATAAAACAATTTAGTTTGTTATGTATTTTTCTAAATTTGAGTTTTTGATTTTTCCAAAATTTAGTTTTTTAACCATAAAAATTTATAGATTAGCATATTTCGGGTTTCGTAAAAATGGATTAAAAACTCTGACCTTTGCTAAAAACATTTTTAAAATCCTTACTTTTTTTAGGTTTTTCAAACCCTCACTTTTTTAGTAGAACATAAAATAACCCCCAATATCAGTAAACCCGGTTTAAAATTAAAAAAAACTGTTATATTAAAATCTAAATAAATAAATTAAATTTAGTTTAGGATTTTTTCGTAAATTCTAATTTATAATTTTTCTTTCCAAAATTTTATTTTTTAGGTATAATGTAAAAACCTTTTATGAAACCGTGATTTAACTTTTGGATGAGATATACTAAATCAATTTCTTTATTTTTAGTAAATTTTCTATGTAAAATATTTTAATTTATTAGTTTCGACAATCAATTTCATATTTAGGTAAACATGTCAAAACTATATCCAAAAGTTATTTCATTCGAGTTTAGGTTTGATTTGATTTTGGATAAAAGTGATTATTTTGTGGTTTATATAATATATATTTGAGTATATTTAAAATTATACATATTTTTATGAAAATTTTAATTAATGTAGATTTATTCGGTTGGGATACAAAAATTCATAATCATGAAACTAAACCAACTTTTAATACAACTTTATACGGAACCGTATATGAATTTATGTTAACAAATATTTATTTGGTTCAGTCACACAAACTTATTAACATGAAAACAAACAAACAAATTTGTATTATTATGAAAATACATAAAATTAAAGATATACATAAAATACAAATTAAAAATATTTCAAAATTAGAATAATATTAATTACTTTTAGTTAGTCATTCAAAAAGAAAAAATCGAATAAATTCGAACCAAAATACAAAATGTGTTAATGTATAAATTTTCATAGTTAAAAACTAAATTTTGGAAAAATCAAAAACTCAAATTTAGAAAAATAATCATAAACTAATTTTTTTAAATTCTATTTTAATATAATGATTTACTTAGATTTTTTATAATAAGCAGGGGTTATTTTACCATTTATTAAAAAGTGAGGGTTTAAAAACCCATAAATAAAGATGAGAATTTTTTAAATTTTTTTAAGAGATGAGGGTTTTTTTACCCATTTTTCCAAAGATCAGGGTTTACAAACCCATAAATTAAAATGAGGGCTTTTTTAATGTTTTTTAAAAAGGTGAGGGTTTTTTCCCATTTTTCCAAGTTTACAACAGTAATAGTTATTATCAAGTTTGAAAGTACAAGGATTTTATCACAAATATAGGAAAATTACAACAAACCTTTAAAATAAAACAAAAATATAAAAGAAGCTCAAACTCAACTCCATCTTGTACAATACCGCATCATAATGCTAGTTTTTCCTTTTCTTTTCTTTTTTTCATTCGAATTTAACATTAAAATAGATTTTGACTCGTTAGGAATTAAGACAGAGTTCGTTTTGTTGGACCCATAAGTTTTTCATAATCCGGATTCCTACACGTTTTTGAAGATCAAATCACAAAGCAAGTTAACGTCTTCGATGACTGCTAGCTCCACCTGCTGATGAAGAGAAACTGCCATCAGACATAAATGGGTCAGATTGTGATATGACTTGTTGTTGTTTTTGCTGCATCATACCCATCTGATTCATGTCAATCAAAGATTCTGAAACTCCCCAAACTTTTACTGACTTATCAAGACTTCCACTATATACAATCCATTTTTGGTCTCGACGTTCTGAGCCTTCCCGATCTGCTTCTACTGCCAAACATTTTACAGGACCTGTGTGACCTGTTAATACAGAGAGGCATGTATGGTTATTTCTATCTCTCTTCCACACACATATTGTCTTATCAGCAGATCCACTAAAGACAAGACTCCCTGCCACTTCAAGACAAAGAACAGCAAGCTTATGTCCCTTGAGAATACCACCAAAGTTTAGCTGCTTCTCCCTCTCCCAAAAATTAACCAAACCATCACTCGAACCAAAGTACATAGCCGCGCCATTCTTGCTTACTGCCAAAGCTGTGACTGCACTTTCTTGCTTTGTTAATGTTTGCATAAGTGTATGTTTTGTGTGTTTTCCTTGTTGGTCCCTCTTCCATGCCTTGACTGTTCCATCAGCTGATCCAGAGAAAAGAATCGCTTCTGTTGTAGACACAACCGAGTTTACAGCATCATCATGAGCTGGGATTGATTCTAGACATTTTGAATCAGCAATCCTCCACACCTTAATGGTACGGTCCCATGAAGCAGAATACAACAATCCTTGTTCATCGTTTAAGCTCAAACATGAAACAGCATCGGCGTGTTTGATCCAAAGTGCAGTACGATGTTTCTTCACCTCAACATAGTTTCTTGGTTTAAGAGATGCCTTGAAAATATCTTTCAAAGTTGGTAATGTTCCAGAACGTTTGTGCAAGCTTTGGTTCTTAGGAGAAACTTTCCAAACACGAATTTTTCCGTCTTGATGACCAGTGAAAATCTTCTCCCCTGAAATAACAATGGCCTTAACCAATCCACTGTTGCATTCGAATCCACTAAACTCCTTTAAATTCTTCCACACACGTATGTTCTTGCTATCAGAACCAGTATAAAGAAGATCTTTTGTGGCCGCTAAAGAATAGATGTGCCCTTCTTCGCGGACAAGGGAGCCAATAAGACCATTTTGTGGTAGATTTTCTTCAACATTAGACCATTGTGTTTGAATAAATGGAGTTGCTTGGTTCCAAGGAGACATCATCATTGGTGAGCCTTCACAACTCATTCTATCATACATTCCTGTGCCAACCGCGGATGCACTACTATTGCGTAGGCCATACTCTTCCTCGGTTTGGTGGGTCATCGTGGAGGAAAGATTCGGATCAGAATGCATCATATTACCATATTTTGTTCTAGGAATGCTATCAGCCTCCGCGAACATTTTGATAATAATACTACTACCTTTTTGTTCTTCTCTTCAAAAAAATTGAAACTTTAAATTAAGTAATTTCTGAGGAGAGGAAAAAATATAGGAAGAAAGGAAGTTAGGTTAAGATTGAATGAGGTTTGGTTTAGCTTAAGAACAATGGTGTGATGCAAATATAGTGGTGGCAGGAAGCAATGGAGGAATGATTGGTTAAATCTTTTTTAATTGTTAGATGTTAAAATTCATTGGTTTACCACCGTGTCCGTCAACTTAATCTATTGTAAGGAAACTTTTGTTAATGCATTTTACATCTTACAAATAAGTGTTCTAACTCATAGCAATCTTTTACTATTTGTTTTTTCCCTAAAAATAGATTTGTTGTTTTAAAACAGAGCAGAAAAATTTCCTGTCAAAATAATTGTCAACAGAAATAGTATGAAATTAATAAATAGTAGTTGTAAGTCGTATCACATACCAAACGACCAATGGGGTTTGCGAATCCAATTGGCTAGAACTCAAATAGCTATTATGGATTTTATCATTTTATGGTTCTGATTATCTATAGATAGTGTCATGTTATTTTGGGGGTGTCAAAGACAAGGTACAGCTACGGATCGTTAATTTTTTTTCGTAAGTAAGGTCTCAATATTTTTGTTACTAAAAAAATTGGTTGAAAAAATAGTTTTTTGGATTTAAATTACGAAAATACTGTAGATATTTTAAAAACCATTTGGCCACTTGGATATTTTACACATGTTCAATAACTTCCACAATAATATTAGTAAAATATGTCCAATATCTGCCAAAAAAAGAAATATTGCATTTTCGTAAAAATATATACAAAATATACCTAAAAACAGGGATACCTTCCTCTTCAAAATCTTAAATGAATACTCCTCAATCACTAAGAACACCTGATGTAAGATTGGAATCCACCAATCCAAGTGATCACAAGATGTTAAGAGTTGACAAAATTTGTTGAATCGAAGAGTGCCAATCAAAGGTACGAATATCCTTTGAGATGAACTCACAAAATTTAGTCTCAGGGAAACCACACAAAAGACTGAGATTCAAGATGTTTTCTAGTCTAAGGAAAACACCTAAAGCTTAATGAAACTAGAGAAACAAGTTTAGAAGCATAAGAGAGAATAAATGTGTCTTAAAATGTGTCTAAAAATGGTACAACTGATTTGAGCTTTGTAGGCACGACTTCTAGGACTCTCTAAGAGTCTAATAATTTGAAATGGAAAAAAATTATACGAAAATTGAATGAGAAGTATCAAAGGGCTCAGTCTTCAAGGAAACTAATCGTTAGAGATTAAATGCCTGACCAAATAAGGAAAGTCGTAGGCCTCTTGTACCTTGATAATTTTGGCATGTATAAGTGATGTCTTGAGAGAAAGCTGACTGATCGAGTATCGGATGATGTATCTTCGGTAATGATTGAGAAAATCTGATTTATCAAGTATTGGTAGGTGATACCTCGGTAATGATCGAGAAAAACTTGTCTGATCGAGTATCGGTGGGTGATAATACCATGGTAATGATCGAGAAAAAACTGTCTGATCGAATATCAAGTGATGAATTTTCAGTTATGATCGAGAGAAAACTGACTGATCAAGTATCGGATGAGGACTCCTCGGTAATGATCAAAAAAATCTGATTTATCGAGTATTGTTGGATGATACCTCGGTAATGATCGAGAAAAACCTGTCTGATCGAGTATCGGAGGGTAATTCCTCAGTGATGATCGAGTATCGGTGGTGATTACCCGGCAATGATCGAGAAACAGCTAACTGATTGAGTAGCGGAGAGTGATTCCTCGGTGATGATCGAGAGAAAGCTGTCTAATCGAGTATCGGTGGTGGTTACTCGGCAATAATAAAAAAAACTGTCATCGGTAATTCCTCGGTGATTCCTCGGTAATTCATTGGTAATTCCTCGGTAACTCATCGGTGATTCCTTGGTGATTATCGAGAGAAAGCTAACTGATCGAGTATTGGGTGGTGATTCATCGGTAATGATCAAGAAACACCTGTCTGATCGAGTATCGGGTGATGAATCCTCGGTAATGATTGAGAAAAACATGTATGATCGAGTATCGGGTGATGAATCCTCAGTGATGATCGAAAGAAAGCTGACTGATCAAGTATCAGGTGATAAATCCTCAGTAATGATCTAGAAAATCTGATTTATAAAGTATCGGTGGATGATACCTCGGTAACGATCGAAAAAAACCTATATGATCAAGTATCGGTGGGTGATACCTCAGTAATGATCAAGAAAAACTTGTCTGATCGAGTAACGGAGGGTGATTCCTTGGTGATGATCAAGTAACGGTGGTGATTACTCGGCAATGATCGAGAAACGGCTAACTTATCGAGTACTGAAAAGTGATTCCTCGGTTATGATCGAGAGAAAGCTGTCTGATCGAGTATCGGTGGTGATTACTCGGGAATGATAAAAAAAAAACCTGTTTGATCGAGTATCGGAGGGTGATTCCTCGGTAATAACCAAGAAAAACCTGTCCGATCGAGTATCGGTGGGTAATTCCTTGGTAATGATCGAGAGAAAGCTGACTGGTGGAGTATCGGGTGGTGATTTGTCGGTAATGATTGAGAAATGGCTAATTGATCGAGTACCAGAGGGTGATTCCTTGGTGATGATCGAGAGTAAGCTGTCTAATCAAGTATCAGTGGATATTACTCAGCAAAGATTGAGAGAAAGCTGTCTGATCGAGTATCGATGGTGATTACTCGGCAATGATCGAGAAAAACCTGTCAGATAGAGTATCGAAGGGTGATTCCTCGGTAATGATCAAGAAAAATCTGTCTGATCGAGTATCAGTGGGTGATTCCTAGGTAATGATCGAGAAAACATGTCTGATCGAGTATGGGTGGGGTAATTCCTAGAGCTAATACGTGCAACAAACCCCAACTTCTGGAAGGGATGCATTTATTAGATAAAAGGTCGACGCGAGCTCTGCTCGTTGCTCTGGTGATTCATGATAACTCGACATATCACATGGCCTTTGTGTTGGCGACGCATCATTCAAATTTCTGCCCTATCAACTTTTGATGGAAGCATAGTGACCTACCGTGGTGGTAATGGGTAACGGAGAATTAGAGTTTGATGCGGGGAGGGAGCCTGAGAAACGGCTACCACATCCAAGGAAGGCATCAGACACGCAAATTACCCAATCCTAACACGGGGAGGTAGTGACAATAGATAACAATACCGGGCTCTTTGCGTCTGGTAATTGGAATGAGTACAATCTAAATCCCTTAACGAGGATCCATTGGAGGGCAAGTATGGTGCCAGCAGCCACGGTAATTCCAGCTTCAATAGCATATATTTCAGTTGTTGAAGTTAAAAATCTTGTAGTTAAACATTGGCAGCAGTCGGTCCACCTTTAGTGTGCATTGATCGGCTCGTCCCTTCTGTTGGCGATACGTTCCTGGCCTTAACTGGCCGGGTCGTGCCTCCGGCGCTGTTACTTTGAAGAAATTAGAGTGCTCAAAGCAAGCCTACGCTCTGGATACATTAGCATGAGATAATATCATAGGATTTCGATCCTATTGTGTTGGGCTTCGAGATCGGAAATGATTAATAGGGACAGTCGGGGACATTCATATTTCATAGTCAGAGGTGAAATTCTTTGATTTATGAAAGACGAACAATTGCGAAAGCATTTGCCAAGAATGTTTTCATTAATCAAGAATGAAAGTTGGGGGCTCGAAGACGATCAGATACCGTCCTAGTCTCAACCATAAACGATGCCGAACAGGGATCAGCGGATGTTTTTTTAGGACTCCGTTGGCACCTTAGGAGAAATCAAAGTTTTTGGTTTCTGGGGGGAGTATAGTCACAAGGCTGAAACTTAAAGGAATTGACGGAAGGGCACCACCAAGAGTGGAGCCTGCGGCTGACTTTGACTCAACACTGGGAAACTTACCAGGTCCAGACATAGTAAGGAATGACATACTGATAGCTCCTTTTTCATTCAATGGATGGTGGTGCATGACCGTTCTTAGTTGGTGGAACGATTTGTCGGGTTAATTCCGTTAACGAACGAGACCTCAGCCTGCTAACTAGTTACGTGGAAGCATCCCTTCACGGCCGGCTTCTTAGAGGGACTATGGCCGTTTAGGATAAGGAAGTTTAAGGCAATAACAGGTCTGTGATGCCCTTAGATGTTCCGGGCCCTTTGAAATTTCATCGCGCTGGGGATAGATCATCGCATATGTTGGTCTTCAACGAGGAATTCCTAGTAAGCGCGAGTTAAAAGCTCGCGTTGACTACATCCCTGCCTTTGTACACAACGCCCGTTGCTCCTACCGATTGAATGATTCGGTGAAGAGTTCAGATCGCGGCGACGTGGGTGGTTTGCCGCCTGCAACATCGTGAGAAGTCCACTAAACCTTATCATTTAGAGGAAGCAAAAGTCGTAACAAGGTTTACGTAGGTGAACCTACGGAAAGATCATTGTCGAATCCTATCCAAAACAGAATGACCCGCGTACCAAAGGTCATCACTCACGGTGGGCCAGTTTCTTAGCTGAGATCGTGAATGTCGAATCCGTGGTTTCGCGATCAATCTTTACCGGGAGCTTTATCTCTATTTGGGTTGTCCGCATTGCTTCCGGATATCACAAAACCACGGCACAAAAAGTGTCAAGGAACATGCAAATGAACAGCTAGCCTTCGCCTCCCCGGACATGGTGTGTGTGTGAATGTTGTACTGCGATCTAAAGTCTAAAACGACTCTCGGCAACAGATATCTCGGCTTTAGCAAAATGTGATAATTGGTGTGAATTGCAGAATATCGTGAACCATCGAGTCTTTGAACGCAAGTTGCACCCCAAGCCTTCTGGCCAAGGGTACGTCTGCCTAGATGTCAGAAATCATCGTCCCTCTCATCATTTTTAGATATGGGACGGAAGCTGGTCTCCCGTGTGTTACCGCACGCGGTTGGCCAAAATCCAAGCTAAAGAGGCCGAGAGCGTCACGACATGCGGTGGTGAACAAAAGCCTCTTTGTATCATCGGTCGTTCTTGTCCAAAAGCTCTTGATGATCCAAAGTCCTCAAAGCAACCCCAAGTCAGGCGGGATCACCCACTGAGTTTAAGCATATCTATAAGCGGAGGAGAAAAAACTAACAAAGATTCTCTTAGTAATGGTGAGCGAACCGGGAAAAGCCCAGCTTGAAAATTGGATGTCTTCAACATTATAATTATAGTCTGGAGAAGCGTCCTCAGCGACGGACAAGGCTCAAGTTCCACGGAAAAGGGCGCCAGAGAGGGTGAGAGCCCCATCGTGCCCAGACCCTGTCGCACCACGTGGCGCTATCTACGAGTCGGGTTGTTTGGGAATGTAGCCCTAATCGAGCGGTAAATTTTGTCCAAGGCTAAATACGGGCGAGAGACTGATAACGATAATGTACCGCGAGGTAAAGAATAAAAGGAATTTGAAAAGAGAGTCAAGGTGTGCTTGAATTATTTGGGAGGGAAGCGGATGGGGGCCAGCGATGCATCTTGGTCGGATGCGGAACAGAGCAATCTGGTATGCCGATCAATTTGGGGCGTGGACCAATGTGGATTACAGTGGCGGCCTCAGCCTAGGGTTTTGATTGCCTGCGGAGACGTCGGTGCTGTAATCGTGGTCTGTAGAAGATAGAGTCCAGCAGATGGAAGAGCCGCATGGTGTCCGGTGCGCCCCCGGTGGCCCTTTAAAATCTAGAGGACCGAGTGCCGCCCATGCCCAGTCGTACTCAAAACTGCATCATGTGTCCAAGGTGAACAACCTCTGGTCAATGGAACTATGTTGGCAAGGGCAGTCGGCAAAAGTTCCAAACTCATTGGCTGTTGGCAAACTGCTCGAGCTGCTTGGGAACAGCTTCTTTGGGGGCTTTCCCCGTGCGTCGAATGGTTAGCTCAGAACTGGTACGGACAAGGGGAATCCGACTGTTTAATTAAAAAAAAGCATTTGTGATGGTCCTTGTGGATGCTAACACAATGTGGTTTCTGCCCAGTGCTCTGAATGTCAAAATGCAGAAATTCAACCAAGCGCGGGTAAACAGCGGGAGTAACTATGACTTTCTTAAGGTAGCCAAATGACTCGTTATCTAATTAGTGACACACATGAATGGATTAACGAGATTCCCATTGTCCCTGTCTACTATCCAGTGAAACCACAACTAAGGGAACCAGGTTGGTTGAATTTAGCTGGGGCGACACATCTGATAAAAGATAACGCAAGTGTCCTAAGATGATCTCACCGAGAACAAAAATCTCGTGTGGAACAAAAGGGTAAAAGTTTTTTGATTCTGATTTTCAGTACGAATATGAACCGTGAAAACGTGGCCTATCGATCCTTTAAACCTTCGGAATTTGAAGCTAGAGGTGTCAGAAAATTACCACATGGATAACTGGCTTGTGGCAGCCAAGCGTTCATAGCAACGTTGCTTTTTGAT
Source organism: Cardamine chenopodiifolia (assembly GCA_963922655.1). Classification (NCBI taxonomy): domain Eukaryota; kingdom Viridiplantae; phylum Streptophyta; class Magnoliopsida; order Brassicales; family Brassicaceae; genus Cardamine; species Cardamine chenopodiifolia. The sequence continues at coordinate 15,517,801 of OZ000470.1, read as the reverse complement.
CCTTCGATGTTGGCTCTTCCTATCATTGTGAAACAGAATTCACAAAGTGTTAGATTGTTCACCCACCAATAGGGAACGTGAGCTGGGTTTAGACTATCGTGAGACAGGTTAGTTTTACCCTACTGATGCCCGCGTCGCGATAGTTATTCAACCTAGTACGAGATGAACCGTTGATTCGCACAATTGGTCATTGCGCTTGGTTGAAAAGCCAGTGGCGCGAAGCTACTGTGCGCTGGATTAAGACTGAACGCCTCTAAGTCAGAATCCGGGCTAGAAGCGATGCATGCGCCAGCCGCCCGATTGTCGACCCGTAGTAAGAGCTTCGGCTCCCAAAGGCACGTGTCGTTGGCTAAGTTCGTTCGGTGGAAGCGCCGTTCGGACCACCTTGAATTATAATTACCACCGAGCGGCGGGTAGAATCCTTTGCAGACGACTTAAATATGTGACGGGGTATTGTTAGTGGCAGAGTGGCCTTGCTGCCACGATCCACAAAGATTCAGCCCTTTGTCGCTAAGATTCGAGCCTCCCCAAGTCTCTCCAAAGAGCTTCACAACAAGTTAATCCAACAAACATAACAAAGTCCCCAAAAAATTTCAAGTTATGTTTGACAAAAAAACACTTGTGTAGATTCTTGGGGACATTGTTATGTTTGTGAGTTAAAACATCACTAAACAAACTCATCACGCACTAACAAACATCCCTAAACAAAATACTATCAAAGTCCGGAGATAATTAGTTTGATGGACAGGCAAAGATCGAGAAACAGCTGAGTGATCGAGTATCGGTGGGTGATACCTCGGTAATGAAAGAGAAAAATCTCTCTGACCGCTGGTGTTACCTCGGCAATGATCGAGAAAAACTTGTCTGACCGCGGGTGATACCTCGGTAATGATCGAGAAAAACCTGTCTGACCGAGTATAGGTGGTTGTTACCTCGGCAATGATCGAGAAACACCTATCTGATCGAGTATCGGATGGTGATTCCTTGGTGGTGGTCGAGAGAAAGCTGAATGATTGAGTATCGGTGGTGATTACTCGGTAAAGATCGAGAAACAGCTGAGTGATCGAGTATCGGTGGGTGATACCTAGGTAATGATCGAGAAAAACCTGTTTGACCGAGTATTGGTGGGTGTTACCTCGGCAATGATCGAGAAAAATCTGTCTGACCGAGTATCGGTGGGTGTTACCTCGGCAATGATCGAGAAAAACCGGCAATGATCGAGAAAACCTGTCTGATCGAGTACCGGAGGGTGCTTCCTCAGTAATAATCGAGAAAAACCTGTCTGATCGAGAAAAACCTTTCTGACCGAGTACCGGAGGGTGATTCCTCGGTAATGATCGAGAAAAACCTGTCTTACCGAGTATCGGCGTGTGTTACCTCGGCAATGACCAAGAAAAACCTGTCTGACCGAGTATCCGTGGGTGTTACCTCGGCAATGATTGAGAAAAACCTGTATGATCGAGTACCGGAGGGTGATTCCTCGGTAATGATCGAGAAAAACCTGTCTGATCGAGAAAAACCTGTCTGATCGAGTATCGGGTAATGAATCCAAGGTAATGATCGAGAAAAACCTGTCTGGTCCTGTACCGGGTAAGATTTCCTCGAGCCACAGACAGAGTTTGATCGTTCTGGTCGCCAGACAGGCGGATTACCGATAGAAACCTTGGGCACGTACTGATTTTCGAAAATGACCCACAAAGGGTGTTGGTTGATTAAGACAAAAAGACGGTGGTCATGGAAGTCGAAATCCGCTATGGAGTGTGTAAAGACTCACCTGCCAAATCAACTAGCCCCGAAAATGGATGGCGCTGAAGCGCGCGACCTATACCCAGCCGTTGGGGCAGGAGCCAGGCCTCGATGAGTAGGAGGGCGCGACGATCGCTGCAAAACCTAGGGCGCAAGCCTGGGCGGAGCGGCCGTAGGTGCAGATCTTGGTGGTAGTAGCAAATATTCAAATGAGAACTTTGAAGTCCGAAGAGGGGAAAGGTTCCATGTGAACGACACTTTCACATGGGTTAGTCGATCCTAAGAGTCGGGGAAACCCGTCTGATTGCGCTTATGTGCAAACTTCGAAAGAGGATCCAGTTAAAATTCCAGAACCGGGACGTGGCGGTTGACATCAACGTTAGGGAGTCTGGAGACGTCGGCGGGGGCCTCGGGAAGAGTTATCTTTTCTGTATAACAGCCTGCCCACCCTGGAAACGGCTCAGCTGGAGGTAGGGTCTAGCGGCTGGAAGAGCACCTTAAGTCGCGTGGTGACCGGATGCCCACGCCCGGTTGTACTTATAACCGCATCAGGTCTCCAAGGTGAACAACCTCTGGTCAATTGATCAATGTAGGCAAGGGAAGTTGGAAAAATGGATTCGTAACTTCGGGAAAAGGATTGGCTCTGAGGGCTGGGCTCGGGGGTCCCAGTTCCAAACTAGTCGGCTGTTTGCGAACTGCTCGAGCTGCTTCCGCAGCGAGAGCGGGTCGCTGCATGCCGGGCATGGGATGGATTGGGAACGGCTTCTTCGAGAGCTTTCCCCGGGCGTCGAACAGTCAGCTCAAAACTGGTACGGACAAGGGGAATCCAACTGTTTAATTAAAATAAAGCATTGCGATGGTCCTTGTGGATGCTAACGCAATGTGATTTCTGCCTAGTGCTCTGAATGTCAAAGTGAAAAAATTCAAACAAACGCGGGTAAATGGCGGGAGTAACTATGACTCTCTTAAGGTTGCCAAATGCCTCGTCATCTAATTAGTGACGCGCATAAATGGATTAACGAGATTCCCACTGTCCTAGTCTACTATCCAGCAAG